>OX371285.1:3810000-6210000 GCA_947310995.1 Yponomeuta cagnagella | reverse complement strand
CAAATTGTAGAAAGTTTCGTCTTTACTTGAAGTTCTTCCAGGGAACATTGCTGTCAGGTGTAGAACAGTTCTTTGGAACGCCGGCACGGTATCCGCAAATGATGGTGTTTAAAAATAGTATTTGTTCTCATTGATTAGTTGCACTCCTGCCATTCATTAGCTGTCGTGAATAATCTACATAATTTCTGATGAGGAATAAAATGTTATATCTTTCTAAACATGACGTAAAAAATAAAAGCTGTATAATAAATGGCAGTCCATATAAAAAGTTTGCTTCGTTACCATAAGCTCGATGTAACTTTTATTTCAACAGTGGATGTGAAGAGGCTGGCTATCACGGTTTTCAGAAGATCAGATCATAAGCTTTCATTACCAACAGGTCACAGAAATCTACGACCAAGCTCACGGCACCTTTCCAGACCTGAGCGTACTTAACGTAAAAGTACATCCTTTGTCCTTTACAAAGGCTCGCACTTTTCAAAATACATTCTTTGTCCTTTACAAAATACACCCTTTGTTCTTTATAAAGGCTCATCATCATCAGCCATTTGACCCTCACTGCAGGACATAAGCCACGTTATAAAGGCTCGCGTTTTTCAAAAGACCAGACCATAAGCTTCTTCTTTCAGTACCTCTCCACAACAGCAAATTGGCCGTCAGCTTTGTACATTCCTCTCTTCTCTTTGCCAAGCTGGCAACTCCAGTCCATTCTCTGATGTTATGGAGCCACGAATTTCTTTTTCTACCCGCATTTTCCCCTCAATTTTTCCCATTGTGATAACTTGAAGAAGTCTAAGCTTACAGATTACATTACCAATAAGGCTCGGAAATCTATGACCAAGCCTACGGCGGCTTCGTTGACCTGAGCGTACTCAACTTTTTTTTTTTTTCGCTCATACCTTCTTGGTTTACATATAAAAATACATCCTCTGCAAGGGCTCGTTGTTTTCAAAAGACCTGACTATAGGCTTACAGTCTCATTTACCAACTGGGCACGGAAATCTACGACCAAGCCCACGGCACATTCGTAAGCCTGAGCATACGCTACGTATTTTTATTGGCTCAAACCTTCTTGGTTTACGTATAAAAATACATCCTTTGTCCTTTGCAAAGTCAAAAGATGAAGCTTACAGCTTTCTTTACCAACAGGGCACGGAAATCTACGACCAAGCCCACGGCACGTTCGTAGACCTGAGCATACGCTACGTATTTTTATTGGCTCAAACCTTCTTGGTTTACGTATAAAAATACATCCTTCGTCCTTTGCAAAGTCAAAAGATGAAGCTTACAGCTTTCTTTACCAACAGGGCACGGAAATCTACGACCAAGCCCACGGCACGTTCGTAGACCTGAGTATACTCGACGTGCTACAGATATTCGGTCGCGCCGGCCGCCCTCAGTTCGATACCACGGGCGTTGGCATCATCATAACCACGCACGATAAATTGACTCACTACCTGAAGTCAATGACCAATCAGTTCCCGATCGAGAGCAACTTCATTAACCTGCTGGCGGATAATTTGAACGCGGAGGTGAGTGGGAGTGACTGTGCAGGTGATAGCTAATCAACCTTTACGTTAATGTTGCCAAGTGGTGTGCATCCGTTAAAAAAAATAATGCTTTGACTGTACATTTTGCAAAGTCTTGATAACGGCAGAATAAAACCGGAAAATTTTTTTTCTTCCGGGCTTCTTCTGCCATTTGGTTCACTAGCGTCATGAACTGTAAAAAGTCATATTTTAGAAAGAAAGAAAGAAAGAAAGAAAGAGGATATTTATTTAAATTGTCACAGAAACACAAAGTAAACAAAAGGTACACAAACAAAAGACACGAACGACAACAAAACAGAGATCAACAATCGTGAAGAGAACATGTGAGGCATATAGAGTCAAAGGCAGCCGGGTACCATACAGTAATGTATGGCACCCAGCCACCTCGGTCCTCAAACGCCTCGGGTGCCTCCGTGACAACAAAAAACCTTTCTTTTACAAACCTTTTAAAATCTCCAACAACAAGGAAGTTGCGATGTTAGGACCTTCTAATCCGGCTAATCAACCCTTACTTGAATGTAACTGAGTGGAGTGCACGCATTTAAAAAAAAACATGTAGTATTGACTGTACATTTTTCAAAGTTTTGATCCATTTGAAAACCGAAAAAAGTTCTTTTTTCTTCAGGTAAAAAAATTGTATTTTCTTTTACAAACCTTTTAAAATCTCTCAGACATAGAAATAATGATGTTAAGACCTTCAATCACATATAACGTTATGCATCAGAATGAAGGCCCATTGCTCATCTTATCGCAGGTTTCCAAATTCTCTTTTTTCCTTGCAGGTGGCTTTGGGTACCGTTACAAACATAGACGAGGCGGTTGAGTGGCTGAGTTACACGTACCTCTTCGTTCGAATGAGGATCAATCCCCAGGTACATCTTCTAATATATAAAAAGCTCGTGTCACAGTGTTTGTCATCGCACTCCTCCAAAACGGACTCAACGATTTTTATGACATTTTTGTAACCCATAAATACATTTATTCATTCATTCAGTGTTGTAAGAACGTCGGCGCATCATTTCAAACCAATCATTAATCAAACCTTACAGTCCATTCACATCAACGTAACCATGTTTTACCATCGAGCATTGAGATACATCATCTGTGAAAATTTCAACTGTCTAACTATCACGTTCATGAGATACAGCCTGGTGACAGACGGACGGACGGACGGACAGCGGAGTCTTAGTAATAGGGTTCCTATACCCTTTGGGTACGGAAAACTAAAAAACGGTGAAATATATTTAATTAAAAAAAGGCGATTGGCAGTATAAGAAGTCTGGTGGGCCCCACACTAGGTAAATCCTGTATCTTTGTCTCCCGTTTGCGGGTTTCTAGTACCAATACTTCTGTAATCCTCAATAGTGTCTCTCTCGTGCAGGTGTACGGGCTTACTTACGGCGACGTACAAGACGAGCCTATGCTTGAGACCAAACGTCGCGAGCTGATCACGGCGGCCGCCATGCAGTTGGACCGCACGCGCATGCTTAGGTTCAACGAGCGGACAGGGGACTTGAACGTCACTGGTGAGTCTAGTTCGCATGAGACTATAATTAATAGTTTCTTATACTTTATTGCACATACAAGAATAGAGTCATCATCATCATCATCATCAGCCATTTGACGCCCACTGCAGGACTTAGGCCTCCTTCGTGGTTTTCATAACCATGAGGGGTTTTGCCATAATCGCCACGCTTGGCAGGCGGGTTGGCGATCGCAGTAAGTATGCGGTTGGAATCTCGGGAAGACGCTGCTGCCCGTCTCCTGACAATTGATTTCCTTAGTCGCCTTCTACGACATCCACAGAAGAAAATGGAGTGACGCTATTCTCAATCCGGCGCCGCACGGTTACACGGCACGCCACAACAATAGAGTACAGGAAAGGTAACAAAAGAAAGTACATGTACAAAGGCGAGCTTATCTCTGTAAGAGATTTCTTAGCTTAGAGTCGGAGCGGAGGTGTGAAACGGGTCTACGCACGTGCACATGATATATTACATACATATATGCATATACATATATACATACATACTTGTGCCAGTTTCATGTCGTAGTGAAACATGACATACTAGGAACCGTGTTATTCTGTATGTAATGTGCAAGAAAGACACTTTTTTGTTTATGAGATTGGTTTATTCCATCTTTTTTGTTCTGACTTTTTATATTTGTAATCACTGTAACATTAAACATGTCTGAACAAAAATGTGGAAATAACGTTATAATGTTATACATAAAAAAGCGTCTTATTGTGGGTTGGAATGTTTTTGCGTAACACGGTCCAATCCACGTCTGGCCTATCGTAGCGGCCAAGCGGTGGTAGCGGAGCGGTAGAACAACGGCTTCTCATTCGGGGGTCGTGGGTTCGAATCCCGGCATGTACCAATGACTTTGTTTTCTAAGTTACATACATTTGTGAAGTTGTAGTAGCAATACCACACGCTAATTGTGAAGGAAAACATCGTGAGGAAACCCAAGTGTCTAAGGTATTTACATATTTAGCGCTCGCTACGTACAATGGCCCAACTATCAGTCAGTTGCAGAAACGAGCTTTATCTTTTAAAAGTGACTTTAAAAACTAATGCTTCATTAAATGGTTGCACAAAAGTATTTTAAAGGTGATTTTTAAAAATCCGTTAAATTTAACTAATGAAATGTCAAACGACGACGTTAATGCAGTTTTACGTTACACATATGAGGCTAAGTGCGGAATTCTAACTAGAAAAACTAACTATCGTAGTGGCAAGTACCTACTTTGTCTAACTGATCACTGAATTCAGCCATTTTGTAACGCGTTACATTATGTTCACCTCAGAACACAAAAAGAAGGAGAAGTGTTATAATGGCCCGTTTGCTAGAAAACCGATGTCGCCACTTACTCACACAGCTACATTTTCCTCATAATCTCTATTTGATTACAACATAAACAACCGGCTCACTATTCGCTGTTTACACAAATGAAACAGCCAATGAGAAGAGCAGCACAACATTAGTGATGGGGACAAAAAAGTACATTATCGATTATACTTAAAAAAAATCGTACATCGTACAAAAACTTTTTTGTACATTATGTCGATTTTTTTCTTGCCATCTATACCTAAATAGTAACTATTTATTTCTTTACGTCGCGTAGTCTGTAACTACTTTATTTCGTTGTAGTAATCCTTTGCAAAAGGCTGCCTAAGCTTTTATTTTTACAGGCTTTGCCTACCAATGTATTAATTCCTAAATATGTCAGTTTTGTTCATACCTACCTATCGTATAATTCGTGAATTCCGTTTCATCGTAAATTCTAATCATACAAATATTCTAAATGACAAAGTTTAGAGAACATTTGCTGATTTACCTACAAAATGTAGGTATGAAAACCTACATAGGCGACGAAACGACGTTGGCTGTGCCGCGCCGCTTGAATATAATTCAAAACATATCGCCTGCGTAATTTTTGTTTGAAGCGGCAAGATGCCTGTGATGCCTTCACTTTATGCGCGTTTTTGTATAGCGCACACCTTAAAAAATCTAGAACTACTTATTTTAACTCGTGAATTAATTAGCAGTGACTGTAGATGTTTCTGAGCTTGGATTAAAATTTTCATTGTCTTGGTGGGTGACAACTGTGATGGGTACATAAAAAACATTATCAATAATATCACATAAATAATATTTTTATTAACTTGTGAAAAATACATTAGGTAGTAAGAACTCAAAGGGCCGGTTTCTGAATTGAGAATTTCACTAAGTAAAAACATAAGTAACGTTCTGTCACGCTCTTTTGTGAAAAAATCGAAGAGACAGCACTACAGTTAACCATTTACTTAGCGAAATTCTCAATTCAGAAACTGGCCAAAAGAAACTTGTGAAACATAAACTTAAAGAAACTTTCGAAACACATTTACATTAAAAAGATAACATCATCATCCGACTGAGATCCTGCAGAGAATATTTTACTATTCCCTTAAAAGGTAAATATTTATTTAGCACTTGTTGACATTGTTCAATGTTTTGCGTGATTTTTTTTTCGAGGTTTTTTGTTCAATCGACATAAATCTACCAGTTTCTGGGCCTTCGGCAACTCGTTGCTGTATCTAAAATACAAAAAGTATGCATTTGTAAAAAATCTAATATTTTTTTATTTATACAGGGCCATTTTTAAGTTAACACAATTCCTGAAACACGTCAATTAAAGTAAGTCATTTACAACAACTTTGTTTTACGACTTTTGAAAACTCGATGTTATATTTTCAACTTTGTTCATATGATTTTTCGATTTTCTAGTCTGTGGCGGCGCTATATGACCGATAAATTATGTGTTCAATCGAATGGACGTTCCTCTATGTCTGACAATTATTTACAGGCGGCTTTGACATTCGCAGCATTTTTCGACAAAAAAATATCCCTTACTTCCAAGGGGATCTAAAATATTAAATAAATTATGAAAATATTAAAAACATTACCTGGTCACCTGTTATTTCTTCAGGAACGCATGTTTCAACAGTAACAAAATCCGAAACTTCTAATACGGATCTAAAATAGTAAATAAATTATTAAATTATTGAAAACACTTCATTTACTTTATTTTAAATTAATCGAATTTCATTTATAAGATTAGGCTCATAAAAAATTATGAGAATATTATTTAGCACCATAACCACATCACCTGACTTGTTTCTTCAGAAACACTTTATTTTGCAGAGTTATGCGTCGTTGCGTCCATTGTCACCTGAAATAGAGAATCAGAATAAAGTAACAATCGAATATTCCACACCATGTAAAATATAATTATGCAAGTATTGGTACCTCAACATTTATGGAACTCCTTTATTTGATTTGAGAGGAAGCCAGTTAAGCAATCTCCCTGTATTTTCAATCCATTTATCTTTCCTATTAGGGTCTTTGGGAAACCTGAAATTAAATCTTTATTAAAAACTTTTTGAAATACGTGGTGAAAAGTAAGCCTGTTTATATTACGACAAAATCAGCCACTAAAGTAGAAGCTTCCTTAGCAACTGAGGTCCACGTGGACGGAGTCGCGGACAATAGCTACCTAGTCGTACAATATAATTGGTTCTAGTAATTTTGGAAGTCTGGACGAACGAGTGTAAATGCGACGAAGTATCGATACTTAATCAGTCTGGAAAGAAAGCAACTACCCCATCACTATGACTCCCGCTGACACCTACTGGTGACTTTGACAGACAGTTCACGGCAAATACATGCGGCCGTACCACGAAACATCGCAATTCATCGCATAGAACAATAGTCAGTTTCGCGAGACGGTCCATTGCGGGCTTGCTTTTCCATGTTAGAAAACCTCCACGAAAATTCTACATAAAAACAGCAGTGGAGTAAACCCGACGATATAAATACGTCTCATTTATGTTCTTAGTACTGGAATGCATATTGCACAGGAAAATTATTATAATTATGATTTTTCGTAGTTTAAAGATGGACATAGTGAGTAAAATAGGCTTACCGGTGAAAAGACACTGCACTGTTATTTGAATAGCATGTATCACTGCGATTTCTGTAGGTAATCAGGCATTTTTCACATATGTTACCGCGATAGCAGGCGCGAGGCGATTGACGGCCATATTTAAACGTTTCGCCGAGGTTAGCCCAACCGGGCTAACGTTGGTCGACAGTGCCACGCCCATATGGCACTTCTCCTTCTTTTTATGTTCTGAGATGTTCACATTGAAGTTGCCTTTAGGCGCAGAATCTCCAATTCGCAAATTGACAATCGTACACAAAATGCCCAGTTCGCGAAATATCCAGTTCCAAAAAGTTACGAATCCAGCCTCCATATCAATAATTCGGGTCACGCACTGGCTGTACATATCCTACCCACGGAAAAATGTGACATTTTCTATAAACCAGTGACCATGGACGCTAGATATGAAGCTGGATTTTTAACTTGAATTTTTTTCAAGGCATTTCACGAATTGGTAATTTTTCAAACTGAACTTTTTGACTACGCCTGGCATTTTGCTAATTTGACATTATTAGGCGTCGAACACACTAAGCAACTCCGCTGGTCTCTGTTCCTAGATCTTGGGAGGACAGCCAGCCACTACTATATCACGTGCGAGACTATGGAAGTGTTCAACTCGATGGTGCGCAAGTCCATGACTCAGGGCTACGTTCTGGAGATGCTGACTAGGTGCTCAGACTTCCAGCAGTTGAAGGTAACTACACGATCGTCTGTCTATGACGTTCTACACGCAGAAAGGGGCGTGGGGCGAAGACGCAGAAAAGACGCGATGCGTTTTGTAGAGGCATAGACCACAGTCCTTGCTCTGTGGTCGCTCTGTAGTCTGTGACTCTATACAACGGGTCGCGTCTTTCCGCGCCCTTGCCCCAGGTCCTTTCTATGTGGCCCACGCCTATGATATTGCAAGGGTTTAATTGTCCACTCGTTGAGAATGTATAGTCTTATCAGTTAACGAGCTCATATTCGTCAGCCCATAGATATTGTAAAGGTGACGTTGATGCATAAACTAGTTTTAATTTCAATTATTCCAACACTGAAGTTGCTGGAAAATAAATGAAGCTTATCTCTCTTGAGAGAAGGCTTGTGCTCAGCAGTGAAATTTCCGACGTGGCATACCCTGACAGAGTTCTTTGTCCGGCAACAAAAATAAACTGATTGATTAAATACTTTGACTTACTCGTTGGTCTAGCGGTATCACGTCTGATTAACATGCCGGAGGTAGTGGGTTCGATTTCCACTGGAGGCTGCCGTGCATTTGTACACATGGCCTCAGTCTGGGTGTATTTCCATGTTTGTAATGTCCCTGCCTGGTTACCATAGCACGGGGTATCCTAGTTTGGGACCAGGACAAGTGATTGTCTTATGTAGAAGTTATTATATTTTATTATTACAAACCTGAAGCATGTTTGACTTGTAACAAAACTCCTGACCACAGCAATCCTCCCCACAGGTCCGCAAAGAAGAGCTGACTGAGCTCTGGAATTTGAAGGAGCAGTACTGCGAGCTTCGAATAGAGGACCCGCCCGAAGACATTCACTGGAAAATCAACATCTTGCTGCAAGTGTTCCTATCCAGGGCTAGAGTCACGGCTTCGTCACTGCAATCGGATCTGAACTACATTAGCCAGGTAAGAGTTTGCAATGATTCAACGAATAATAAAAACTGGTGAAGTCTGTGGAGTCCAGTGGAATAAACTGGCGAAGATAGGTGAACTTGACATGGGCCTCCTCATGGTTTTCATAACCATAAAGGGTTTTGCCATAATCGCCGCGCTTGGCAGGCGGGTTGGCGATCGCAGTATGCGGTTGGAATCTCAGGAAGACGCTGCTGCCCGTCTCCTGGTAATTTATTTCCTTAGTTGCCTTCGACGACATCCACGGAAGGAAATGGAGTAACGCTATTCTTAATCCGGCGCCACACGGAGCTCATACTTAACTCATTGGTTTAATATTTGAGGGTAAAACTTAGTGAAGGTTTTTTCAATTGTTAGAAAAATAACTAGTCATTTTCGCTTTTTTCGCACATGCTGATAGCGAAAGAAAAGACCGAAAGTAATCATATGACTCGTTCATCATCATCAGGCCGTAGTACTTTGCGCAAATGGCCTCAGTCTCAGTTTGGGATTGATTTGCCTTAATTTTCTGCCTTTTGTGGCAATTGAGACACCACATCACATCTATGTTTGTTATATTTTTGTTCTTTGATTAGTTTGTTGTGTACGTTTTCTCTTTGTTGTTTTCATATTATGTCACTTATCTGTATGTTTTTTTCTGTGATGTGTCTCCTTGTTATAATAAATGTCTTTCTTTCTTTATATTATGAAGGGATTATTTTTGGTAGTTATTATTATTATCATCATCAAATCACCTCTGCCCACTGCTGGGTATAGAACTTTTACGTGTGAGTCTATGTACGTTCTTATGTCGTCGCACTGTTTTCCCAGAACGCGGTCCGCATAGTCCGAGCGCTGTTCGAGATCACTCTGCGCAAGAATAACGCCTACATGGCGGGTCTCTACCTCAAGATGGCCAAAATGCTGGAGCTTCAGCAGTGGGATCACTTCAGCGACATGCGACAGGTGAGATGTTGTTGTTTGATCTGTAGAATTCTAAAGGACCCGATCGGGCCACCATAACAATGGTTTTTTTTTTATTGTTCTTTTCAACGTCATAATCTAACGGCCTTATTTATAAAAGAATCATTTCTTAAGACACTCCATAAACGCCATATAAAATAGTCTGTGGTAGAGGCTTTGCAAGGAAAAGACGTAACCACGAATTATTTAAACTGCATCTGAGGAGTGTTTTAGAGGAATAATGACCGGTATTAAATACCTATGTCACTAAGATTTTGGGTTACACGACTCTTGTGCTTGTCTCCTGTAATGGAAAATTCATTCATTCATTTATTCATTCTGGTTCAGGGACCCAAAAGACGCCATCTTTCCCTATCCTGCGCTGCCTCCCTCCAATCATCCACCTGGAGCTCACGCAGGTCTCTTTCCACCGCGTCTTTCCAGCGATACTTGGGGCGTCCGACCGGCCGACGCCCAACGCAACGCCCTTCATATGCTCTCTTTGCAGCCCGATCCTCTCCCATTCTTTCCATGTGGCTGAGCCATCGTAGTCTTGCGGATTTACGCTCGGTTTCTAGAAGAGTGATCAAATGGTAATCTCACGTCAAGCTAATTTCAGCCAATCACGTGGCGGTATTTTGAATTAATCTTAGATTAATCTCTTGTTACATTGGAACACTCTTTCAGAAACTGAGGCTTAGTCTCTCCTATTATGTTGGGCTCGGCTTCGGTGGTGGAAAATAAACTTTTAATTCTGTCCTTTAGTTCAACTGCTTCCCGATTGAGGTGTTGAAACACATCGAGTACCCGATGCTCAAGCCCGACCAGATTCGGGACATGGACTGGAAGGAAGTCGGTGAGACAGTTTCACATTCTCGCGTTTTATTTAGCGTAAGCAGCCTATATACGTCTCACTGTTAGGTACTAGATACGTTGAAACTGACTGAAAGAGGATGTAGTGACTAGAATTGAAAAAGGAATGTTGCGTTGGTTGGGACATGTGGAGAGGATGAACGAAGAAAGATTGACGAACAAATGAAACGAGCGAATGTGGGTGGAAGGACCGGTAAGCTACGTCCCAGGCGGACGTACTTCGACCAAATAGGGGATGTATGAGCAAAGCGCAAGATAAAAAGTACCCGAAACCGGCGTGCGTTCACGCAACGACCATTGAATGTTGAGGAAGCGAAAGTGATCTGTCAGGATCGTGGCAAGTGGCAGTCCCTGGCCGCCGCCTACCCCCTGGGATGCAGGGGTGAGGTTATGTATGTGTGTATGTTTGTTAGGTACTAACTTATGTATTGAATTTAAAATTATTTGGGAAAAAATGGTCAGAGTGGAGTTTTGTTTTGCTGTCTTTTTCTCCACTACAACTCGACCCGAAGACAGTAGATAACATTGTACATTGACATCTAACAAACAGAATTATTTACGTACAAATATTTTTTTTACTTGCGATTATTGAAGGGCACAGGCCTTCTCTCAGAGAGAGAGTATGGGTTTAATCATCTTGCGTGTCCACCTTGGATTGGTGCTAAGGCATGACACACCTCAGACACTCTGGTTTCTTCACGATGTTTTCAGTCCCGATCTCGGGAAACCATGGAAACCATTACGGTCTCGCGTTTTGTTTGACATAAACTAAAGGGATACCTTAGCAGGTTCGGAGCTACGTGTAGGTCACTAACCGCATAGTTGAATAGATAGATAGATATATAATCTTTATTTCTACTTGCCTTAATAATAATAATATATTATCATAAACATAATACTTAGTTATAGTACCCAGTGACACGGAAAGGTCGAACGTCTGAACCCTGAACTAGGTATAAAATCTGTATCTTAGGGATTACAAGTCCATCGGTTTATAAAACGTAACAACTTATTTTAAAACATGTAACGATTGATATGCATTTCGTATAGTTAATTAAACATATGATGTTTTAATTAAGTTCTTCAGGCGAGTGATATTAGCACGGCAACGAGGAACTTTCCCCGAAGTTAGATGGAAGTGACATTGAATTTATGTCAGAAACGTCGTAGAAAATGTCAGAAAAATATAGATAAATAGTAAAAATTTCCATGGCGTGGGAGGTTAAACGCGCATTCGTTCACAGGCGACTTAGTACGCAACCCGAAAGCGGCGAATCACCTAAAGAAGTGCGCCGATGAATTCCCTCTGTTAGAGATGGAGGCTTCCCTGCACCCCATCACGCGGACCGTGCTAAGGATACGCCTCACCATAACGCCTAACTTCAAGTGAGTAAGCGCCACTAGGTTTTGACTACAAGCGTAAGGAACACAGTGGGCCTTATCAAGCTTCATGAGTTTCACAACCACAAGTTCTGTTCCTGATTCTACGTAAGATGGGCCACTTCGTAGACAACGAAAAAATTATGATGCAACTTACCATTGACCCTTTTATTCCAGCGTAAAACTACGTGCAATCCGGGAAATTAAAAATAACATTTAGGACCAGCTTGTTTAGTGTATATATTTACGTTTAAATTAGGTATATATTTCTTTCATTCTTATAGTTATGATTTTGATTTTTGATTTATTGAAATGAAAGAAAGAAAGAATACATTTATTTAAATTGTCACAGAAACATAAAGTAAACACGAAGGTGTTTACTTTGTGTTTCTGTGACAATACACAAACAAAATACACGAACATCAAAAAACAAAAATGCAGGCATCTGTCCTACCCGCTCTCTTTTTAACATTCAAAAATTTCTAGGCTAGCTGGAAGAAATTTCTTTTGAAATAAGTCCGCCTTTGCACATTCTTTTTTTATCACAAGCTAGTTATTTAAGTTTTTTTTTTTTGTTAATGTTTTTTATTAAAATTTAGTGTAACAAACAAAACCGGCCAATTGGACACTCTTACCCGAACAACAACCACTTACAAACACACTACACCTTAATCTTTATTAACTAGACCACATTTGACAAAACTTTACTCATTATTGGCTTTACGATCTTCATAAATGTTACAATGGGCGAGCGAGTAAGGGATATCAGCACCCTCTTTTATAATTTACTACGACAATTTGCATAGCTAATTAACCCACAGATTAATTTGTAGTAAGACTAATTATACTAAGCGGCTAAGCAATGTGCATAGAGTTGTCATAATAAACTATATGTTTGAATTGAAATGACTCGTAGTGTTATAAAACACGGCCCTGACGGAAGCTCGGTCATACATAACACATAAAATACATACGAGTGTTCGATACCAACTACGGCTAAACTTTTCAGATGGAACGACAAGTACCACGGAAAAGCACCAGAAGCTTTCTGGATCTGGGTGGAGGACCCTGACAACGATATCATGTATTACCATGAGTATTTCCTCATCACTAAGAAACAAGTAAGCAAACCTACTTTAATTATTTAACAGGTCTAATCGCGATTACGTATGAGCATCACGAGTCTTTGTACTTTGAACAGTCAATGGGCATTGTTCAGGGACGCATCGATTGTTGTAAAGTGAAAACCATTTCGAGGAATAAGGATAGTGATTACTTGTAGGGGTTTAAATAAGTGAAATAAAGACGGATTATTAATATTTATCGCAAAAAATCTATAACCTTCATTTGTCCTTCAATTACGTCATGGTTGGCTCTAATGCGGTAGTTAGTTGAATAAGTATTACGAACGAGACGCTAGCTTGGTATTTACATGAAAAGATCAATTCAATTCAATTTTTGGTTATTGGCTATATGATTAGAAAAGAAAATATTGGTAAGTAGTTCACAATGACTGATAGTTTGTTTGTCATTGTCAAACGTCAACGTATTTTTATTTTTAAAAAGCACAAAAAAGGCAAAGGAACCTACATAATTATGCCAGTCGTGACGTCATACTTACTAAGCTATTAGAAATTTTAAATAATTAATTAATGAATAATGGCATCGAAAATTAAGAAAATATTTAAATTAGTCTCTTATATTAGTCTATATTTTCGATTTCTAGAATAAAAAATAGAGGTGAACAATGCCCATTGTACAGTCTACAACCTTTGCATTTTGCAATTTGGGCCATTCTTATGGTAAACGCGTAGAGTCGCATTCAGATTAACAGTGTAAGGGTCAATAAAGGTGCTGTCGACTGCACAACAAGAAATTGTTAGTGATGAAAATACGAAACTCTATTAATACTTGCTCACAATAAAGTAGTGAGTTATTGTTCGTGCAAATCTAATACAAGTTTGTCGTTATCAGTTAAAAATGAAATTCTTTTTGCAGGTTATTACCCAGGAGCCGCAAGAACTGATAATCACGATACCAATAACGGAGCCTTTGCCACCTCAGTACTACATCAGAGCGACGTCGGAAAGGTATAATGTTGCTTTAGATCATCCCAAAGCAGAAGAGGTGGTGGTTATATTATCTTCCCGAATTTGTTTAGACACTTCTTACACTAGGTGAAATAAAATGTTAAAACCTTTTTACCCGACTGCGGCGGTGACCAAAAAGAGGGTAATGTGTTTAGCTCGTATGTATGTATGTAAGTATGTCCGATTCTATGTTCCCTCATAACTCCTTAACCAATGGTCAGATTTTGATAAATAAGATCTCAATCAATTCGTCATGTCTGCGCGAGTGTAGCATATATCCAACAAAAAATAAAAAAATAAAAAGTCAAAAATAATCTCAAGCAGGACCCAAATTCAACAATATAGGTAACTTACGTTGGTACCAAGGTTGGTCCCGCCTGCTGAGTAGTTAATGCTCAGCAGACGAGTTGTTGGTTATTTTTTATTTCAGTTTCTTAATTATTATAATTAAAGGTTTGATGACAAAATCTCCATTGCGAAATTTAAAACATGCCCTAGCATCGCCCTAGTAAGCATCTGCTGGTACACCATTAGTAACAATAGGATAACTATTTCCATTTTGTAATCTTTTATTTTAATTTTACAGATGGCTGGGCTCTGAGAGTGTGTTGCCGCTAACGTTTCAACATTTGATCCTCCCTGAAACTCATCCACCGCACACAGGTAAACTTACTTTCTTCCTGTTTTCTTGCACTTATAAACGAATTTCAGCAACGTTACAGTAGTTTATTAAAACATTTTTTTTTCAATGGCTGTCAATACTGTCGGTATTTCTTATCTCTTTTCAATAATATTGCGATTGCAGTCTTTTGCTCTAGGTTTACCGAACTCTTAAAAGCAATTTGAACGTAAGTAGATCGTGATACAGCAATATAATGTACCATCCTCGTTTATGGGGTTTTTTCTGGTCCCATAGCTAAAACTACTCGGTTATCCACTAATAATAGAAATAAGCGAACCTCTCATGTAATACAGCTAATTTACTCCACTTTTACAGACCTGCTAGAGCTCCAACCCTTGCCAGTGACAGCCCTCAACGACCCATCCTTCGAACTTCTCTACAACTTCACACACTTCAACCCGATACAGACGCAAATATTCCACTGTCTGTACCACACGGATAACAACGTTCTCTTGGGAGCGCCGACTGGATCGGGCAAGACCATTGTGGCTGAGGTTGCGATGTTTAGAGTGTTCAAACAGTATCCTGGGTGTAAGGTGAGGGTTATTTACTTAGACCGTATTCTCGTAAGCTAAAGACAGACGTTCCACTGATCGTATCATACGGATAATAAGTTTCTCTTTTGGGCGCTGGATCGGGCAAGGCCATTTTGGATGAGGTTGCGATGTTTGGAGTGTTCAAATAGTATTTTGTGTGCAAGGGGAGCGTTATTTACTTAGACCTGTGATAGTTAAAAATATATATGTTTAACTAGCGCTAGAATTGACCCCACGTTAAATTGTGGTAAGGCGGGCGGGGTTTTTCAATTGTGTTACCAATCGGAGCGAGTTCAGTATTACCCGGCAAAGTATCTATGTATCTGCTACCGTGAGGCCGCCATCTTGCGAGGAACCTAGATATTTCGACGGGTTATACATCGTGAAGGCAATGGTTTGTCGTTTTTGTATAAAAGCAATCATAAGTTACGCTGTCATTTACTATCACCCAGTCAACTTTCTCGTCGTCACGCATGGCGCACAGAATTAACCAATCACAGAGTGATTAACTCTACAGCACATCTTGCGCATATTTCATTCATCATCATCATCATTCAGCCACAAGAAGTCCACTGCTGGACATAGGCCTTCTCCATGGATTTCCAAAAAGGCCGGTTGGAAGCCGCCTGCATCCAGCGCCTTCCTGCCACTTGGATGAGGTCATCTGTCCATCTTGTGGCTGGTCGTCCTACGCTACGCTTGCCGATATTGTGGTCTCCATTCGAGAACTTTTCGGCCCCATCGGCCATCAGTTCTGCGTGCTATGTGCCCCGCCCACTGCCACTTCAACTTACTAATCCGCTGGGCTATGTCGACGACTTTCGTTCGTCTACGGATCTCATCATTTCTGATACGATCTCGTAGCGAAATTCCGAGCATAGTCCTTTCCATAGCTCGTTGCGTGACCTTGAGCCTTCTTATGAGTCCCATAGTGAGAGACCACTGGTAACACACACACGTATATTAGACGAAGTGACTTTTCTAAGTTTCCCGAATGCTGTCCTATTTCATGCTGCTGCATATTTCATTGGTACAGACTAATAGAGAGGGAGAGTTTTTGAATTTTGTACAAAGAAATACTTCTATGTTTTTATTATTCGTAGACTTAGACTGTATTCTCATTAGCTTAAGACATAAATTCTAATGAATCATATGGATAATAAAGTTCTCTTGGGAGCGCCATCTGGGTCGAGCAAGGCCATTTTGGATGAGGATCTGATGTGTGGAGTGTTCAAATAGTAACCTGGGTGCAAAGTGAGGGTTATTAACTTAGACTGTATTCCCATAAGCTACTACAGCCATTCGACTATTTGTATTATACATGTAATAATGTTAAAGTTGATCTTTATAACAGGCGAAGAAGGTTTAAAATTGTATGAGGACTAAAATCAGTAAGTTTTGTTTCAGGTTGTGTACATAGCGCCATTGAAGGCTCTAGTCAAGGAGAGAATAAAGGACTGGAAAGTGAGGATGGAGGAGAAACTCGGCAAGAAAGTGGTCGAATTAACAGGTAAACATATATTCGAGAGATTGTTGACTTCACGGGGGTCGGGCTTTTTTGCACTTGTATTAATTAATAGTCCCTAATTTGTAATAAAAAACCGGTTGGACTCGCGCACGAAGGTTTTCGTACTATTATCTATACAACATTTGAATATTTGAAGCGTCTACCCGTTGCCGTTATTAATATCGAGCAAAAAACGGCAAAAAGTCACGTTTGTTGTATGGGAGCCTACCTTAAATATTTATTTTATTCTGTTTGTAGTATTTGTTATTATAGCGGCAACAGAAATACATCATCTGGGAAAATTTCGACTGTCTAGCAATCACGGTTCATGAGATACAGACAGACAGACGGACAGTGGAGTCTTAGTAATAGGGTCCCTTACCCTTTATGTATTTATTTTAATTCTTTTTTGCACTAATTACATTGTAAGTGTACAAGGGCGTGCTTAATGCAAGAAGCATTATCTTTCAGCAAACCTTTGGTATTGAAGAGACTGGTGACGGGTAGTGCAAGAACAAGATTAAATACAATAATAAACTTACGTAAACCTAGGGAAATACATTAATTTACACTTAGTGGAGGGGGGGGGGATAATAGAAATTATTATAAACCTACATAAATGATAGTACCTAAATATAAATAAATAAATAACATCAATAATACGTACATACATATTGAAGATACCCTTTTGGTACGGAAACCTAAAAACGTTCAGTAATAAATTATTTAAGGATTCTTTTAGTATTTATCGTTGCGCCCGCACGTTGCCTGCCCTTTGTAACGTGGATAGGCCTGGAAAAAAGTGGTGGGAATGAATTTTCATTGTAAATTTATAGATTCATTGTTTACACAATGACCCGGTAAGTTCACTACACCTTATTTGGATTTAAGACATGACAAACGGGAGCGGTGGTAGCCTAGTGGGTAGAACATTAGACTCGGAAGCGGGAGACCCAGGTTCGATTCCCAGTGCAGGCATGTACCTATGACTTTTCTTTCTAAGTTATGTACATTTGTGAAGTTATAGTAGCAATACCACTTGCTACCTGTGAAGGAAAACATCGTGAGGAAACCTGGGTGTCTGAGCTATTCACATACCTCAGCGCTTGAAATCGCCAATCCGCAGTGGGCACGCGTGATGATTAAGCCCATACTCTCTCTCTGAGAGAAGGCCTGTGCCCTACAGTGGAACGTATATAGGCTGCTTATGAAACGGGAGTCATTTGAAATATGTTAAGAAAATTGGTTTTAATGATTTTTTAGATACTGACGATGCTGAACAAAGATGTTTACTGAGTAACACCGGTTTCTTCCAGGTGACGTCAGCCCCGACATCCGCGCCATACGCAGTTCTCACGTGATCGTGACTACGCCTGAAAAGTGGGACGGCATAAGTCGATCGTGGCAGACGCGCAACTATGTTCGCGACGTCGCGCTCATAGTGATCGACGAGATACATTTACTGGGCGAAGATCGGGGTCCTGTGCTAGAAGTGATTGTGTCGAGGTAAGGAGATTTGTCTGTCTTTCTCTACCCATTAGTAAGCCGTCACGCGATCGTAACCGTGACCAAAAAGTTATGTGGCGTAAGCAAATCATGGTAGACGCGCAATTATGTGACACTCACAGTGATTGACGAGATAAATCTCTCTCTTGCATCGTGACTACTCGGCAGTCCTAAGGCAGTCCTAGTTATCGTCGATGAAATCTCTTGTCCTTCCTCGATTCTCTCGTCACTTGTTCGATAACACGCTTGACTACCAAAACAGAGGTCGTGAGTTCGATTGCATTACAAAATTCCTCAAGATATATTAGAGTTACCTCCAACGCGATTTAAAAAATGTGTTAAGCACATTCTGTGCAAAAAGGCTTACTATAACATCAAGGATTATTTAGAAGACAAAGATGTTTGGCATTAAACAGTAGATTAATATTATTTAAAGGACGATTGTGACTAGTGTTCAACACATTAATGACTAATATTTTAAGTTGAAAACTCTGTTAATTAAGTTAAAACGTGTTTTGAAAAGAATAAATGTGGAGTTTCTTTGTTAGTTTCTTCTCCACATAATCCATTAATTGTGAAACTAACAACTTTAACAACTTTGACGTTCATTAAGTAAACATTCTGTTTTTACAATGAATAAAAATATTTGAATTGAATTGAATTGAATTGGGGGCCGCAGTTAAGTCGAAGTGTAAAAATGGCCTCAACCCAAGTGTTCTTCCATATCGGAGTTGTCCTTGCCACGGTCACTGCAGCACAGTCCATCCTAGTTTGGGACTAGGACCACTAATTATGGTGTGTGGAAGAAAGGTAGACAGATATCTAGATACATACATACATAAACTCACGCCTGTATCCCATAGGGGTAGGATATACCAGGGACTGCCACTTGCCATGATCCTGACAGATCACTTTCGCTTCTTCAACATTCATTAGACATGCACGCACGTCGGTTACGCCGGAGTCTAGATATCAAATGAATTCACGAATTCCAGAACGAACTTCATCGAGTCGCACACGTCGCGTCGCCTGCGCATCATCGGGCTGTCGACGGCGCTGGCCAACGCCAAGGACCTAGCCAACTGGCTCAACATCGGCGAGATGGGCCTCTATAACTTCCGCCCCTCTGTCCGCCCGGTGCCACTGGAGGTGAGGACACATTAAAACTAGGACCTGCTGTAGTGTACGTATCCTTTGACAGAATTCCTGTTTCACTTGTTGAACGGAAAAGTGAGAGTTAAACTGCCACAATAATTTAATAAAATACAATTTAATTTTCCCTAGGATTTCTTTCCATTCCCTTGCTAGCAGCGCTACATCGCTGCTGCACAGCAAGGTAATTTTTTTGCGCCAGACATACCCCGGAGCTGTCCTCAAAAACTCGGTTCCTCAAGGGTCGCCCTAAGTGGCACTAAAATGTAAAATAATAATGTTAATAAATTAATTTTGTAATAATCTGTAGATGACCAAGTATTCAGTATCTTGCGCAAATGTGATAAGGCGGGTCCACACAGACCAAGCAGCCTCGCGAGGCATTCGCCACGTAAAACATTTCGTGGTGAATGCCTCGTGAACACCGAACATCTTCGCGAGGCTGCTCGGTCTGTCTGAACTTTAACTGCTTCGCGCCAAATGCCTCGCGAGGCTGCTTGGTCCGTGTGGACCCGTCTTTACAGTTTGCGTTACCGAGCCAAAATCGTGAACAGGTGCACATCTCCGGGCACCCGGGCCGGCACTACTGCCCGCGCATGATGACCATGAACAAGCCGACGTTCCAGGCCATCCGCACGCACTCGCCGGCCGCGCCCGCGCTCGTCTTCGTCTCCAGCCGAAGGCAGACCAGGTACCCATCGCCAGCGAACTAATACAGATAGGGATTAACTTTCGTCCAACTTAGTTTGGAGTGACATTGTTTTTATTCATAGAAAAACTCGTTTTTTTATTTGTAAAATATTGTAACAATATTAAAAACAAGTTATTCTAACAACAAAAAAAATTTTAGATTTTTCACTGATCTCTAAACGTTTGTAGGGTTGCCTTAATTGTTACATACCCTTATAGTTTCGCCATGTCCGTCCGTCGGTCTGTCTGTCCACGGCTTAGCACAGAGACGACAAGTACTAGAAAGACTTTAGATTTCCGTTGTGTCATAATATCTCCATTTCAATATATTGACACACAAACTGTGACTAATCCAAATAAACAAAATAAAACAGAACTTGCACAAAAAATGTTTTAATTTATTACATGTAAAAGGATAAATAACCGTGCCTATCTTTTTTTTCTGCGACTAATACTTTTTTTGATATAGCATGTCCAAAAGTCATTCTCGTCACGTGGTACAAAAACGCGCCATACAATTGGGCGCTAACTATGACGTCATAACTTGAAAGTAACGCCTTATAATTTTATCAATATTTGAGTTATCTCGTAAAATAATGTTTTTATTCGGTACGCCCTTATTAGAAAACTAAGAATTGGCTGAAAAAACTAAATCTTATAAGGTTTTTATTATTAGAGTAACTCGATATTTCACATTTTTAAGACTGTCTATATAAACTCGAAAAAGAAAGTATTTTTATACGTTTTCTGTGATATAAAATCGATAAAACGCATTCAACAATGTACCAAAAGACTTGGTTTTCCAAATTAAGAAAGAAAGCAAGATGGAAACCATTCATTGACAATGCCGAAAAGCACACACATAAAAAAACAGAATCTAATAACAAGTGTATTTGTGAATCTGTAGTAGGTGAAAAACCTATTTAGAGGCTAAAAATTCCACCTATGCCGGGACTTGAACCCGCGACTTCTGGCTAACCGTGCCAGCGCTCTCCCAACTGAGCTAATGGGCAAGTGCAGGCATCGGCGAAATTTCGAGCCTCTTTACAAACTTCTCTGTATTACGTACAGGCAGCGACATCTGGCCGAAGTGATTTACATCACTTGCAGCCCCGAGTAACCCACTTTGCAGTTAGGTTTTTGCATCGGAATGATATAGCTGTACCTACATGATTATATTATTTTTGTAACTGCAAAGTGGGTTACTATACCTCAAATTAAATACCTCAGCGCTTGAAATTGCCAACCCTCTGTTTACACGCGTGATGATTAAGCCCGTACTATCTCACTCTTTCTATGAGAGAAGGCTTGTACTGTGTTCTACAGTCAGACGGATACACGCTGAAATCTGGGTCGGTTTGAAAGCCGCGGTTATGTAATTAGAAATGCGATCTATTTAGAATATTACTTTCAAGTAACTACAGACGTAAAATAAAAATATTGAGTTGAAAATTGTTGTTTCAAATTGAGAAATTTTGTTTAAAAAAATTCGCGAACAAATTGAATCGTGTGATTTTAAAACAACACAAGTCACATGTGTTTTTAAAATAACACTTGCCCATTTTTTTTTTTATTAAATTATTTACACCTACCTATTGAATTACATTAGAAAAAAAAATTGTAGTTTATTCATACAGAAATCAATATAATATGCTAAAATATTGCTGTTGTAGATATTGGTATTTGAATAAAACAGTTTTTTCTATTTCCTGCAAAGTTGTAATGAAAGGACATGTGTCGTTTTAAAATCACACGATTCAATTATAGTTGGGCCATTACAAACGTGCGAACTGAGTCATAAAACATTCGGTCAAATCATAGTGCCGCCTCTCCGTGTATCAGAATAATGACCCGCGGAACCGCGGCATGCGCACACCGCTCTGGCTGGCTACTAATGTAGTATTTTCTGAGGTTAACACGAGCACTAGACGTAATAAAACTGAATTTTAACGGATATTTACTCGTTTACTTTTCCCTTTTACAATTTTCCGACATTTCGGTACTTTTGCAAGTGCCGCGGTCTCGGTAGACTGAGGTTACAGGCGTCTTCTTGAAAGCATTATCTGTTAGTAATAACAGTAATAACAGAAAATTGTAAAATGGAAAAGTAATCGAGTAAATATCCGTTAAAATTCAGTTTTATTATGGCTACTAATGGTTCTCATAGATTCGAGGTTTTGTTGAGATATTTTGGGAAAGGGGTAGGCAGAGACCAGGGACTGCCACTTGCCACGATCCTGACAAATCACTTTCGCTTCCTCAAAATACTACTATACTATAAGTCGTTGCATGCACGCACGCCGGTTTCGGGCACTTTTTATCTTGCCCTTTGCTAATGCATCCCGTATTTTGTGCATGTATAGATAACGTTATACCCACCTTATCCCCAGACTGACAGCCCTGGACCTGATCGCGTACCTAGCGGCTGAAGACAACCCGAAGCAGTGGTTGCACATGTCGGAGCACGAAATGGAGCAGATACTGTCCGGCATACGGGAGTCGAACCTGAAGCTTACGCTGGCCTTCGGCATCGGCATCCACCACGCCGGCCTGCACGAACGGGACAGGAATACCGTCGAGGAGCTCTTTGTCAACCAGAAGATTCAGGTGGGACAGGGATGGAGATACGAGTATGCTAGACAGGAATTCTGTCTGAGAACTGTTCAAAATTCAAAATTGTTTATTTATCCTCAAACTGTCTAGGGGTGTATTGCCCACTAGAAACTCTTGACTCGAATTGCATAAAAGCTTAATAAATTGACCGCCAATTGTATATGGCAAAACTTAGACATGTCCTTTTAATGTATTTTGTTTTCTGGTGTGTACAATAAAGTGTTCTAATCTAATCTAATCAATGAATTTTTTTATACTAACTGGACCGGACGTTTTCATTTTCTATAGCTATGTGCCCGTTGGGATTTCTCATATGCATCTCTTCCGTGCAAACTCACAACACTATTTAAATTCCTTAGCGCATTAATTTTCAATAATATTTCTTAGTGCCTATAGGGAAGGGCTCTGAGTGAGTGATCGTGCTCTTCTACTATAAGGGAAATTTCCCGCCAGGAAGATCGTATGCCTAAAGATGGCCGGTCCTACCATCCGGACGTTATATTTATGGTATGTCACGTGAAAAACTAGATGCGCGATGCAGAAATTTCTGAGTATGAAGTGCGCGCGCAGAGTTGACATGTGCTCGTCATAAGCAGCCTATATACGTCCCACTGTAGGGCACAGGCCATTTCTCAGGAAGAGAGTATGGGCTTAATCGCCACGCGTGCCCATCGCGGATTGGCGATTTCAAGCGCTGAGGTATGTGAATAGCTGAGACACTCAGGTTTCATCACGAAGGAAAACTCCTTCACCGTTAGCGAGTGGTATTGCTATTATAACTTCACAAATGTACGTAACATAGAAAACAAAGTCATAGGTACATGCCCGCACTGGGAATCGAACCTGTGTCTCTCGCTTCCGAGTCCAATGTTCTACCCACCAGGCTACCACCGCTCTGTGCCGACCAACTCGCCACATGCTAATCAAGGAATTTTGTTATTCTAGACCCACCCGTTTAAAAGCTGTACGTTGACAGTCAGTCAGTCCTGACATAACCCCTTGCTGTTCACTTTGTACCGGTACATACAATAATATCTCTTACTCTCTCCTACTCAAGGTCCTGATCTGCACTGCGACTCTCGCGTGGGGCGTCAACTTCCCCGCCCATCTAGTCGTAATCAAAGGCACCGAGTACTTCGACGGGAAACAGAAGCGTTACGTCGATATGCCCATCACCGACGTGCTGCAGATGATGGGAAGGGCGGGAAGGCCGCAGGTTTGTTCCGTTGTAGTCTGTATAATGTTATAAATATCATTCTTCTTGATACGACATTTAGCTTCGGAAATGGCCACTAAAGGCAAAAGAAACTTTGCTTTCAAACTCGATCACTCTACCTATTCTATAAATTTCCATTGGTGAATTTGCTATTTTATCCACTCATGTGTCAATATATATATATTGACACATGAGTGGATAAAATAGCAAATTCCATAAATCAGAGCACTGAACTACTTAGAAAAACTCGTCTTGTAGAAAAACTGTAGGTTGTAAGAAAAACGTAGGCTGATACCAAGTTTTACTCTACTAACATAAGAACAAGTGAGAGAAATGCTGACAGTCATTCATTCACTTCCGTGTGGCGCCGGATTAAGAATAGCGTCACTCCATCTCCTTCTGTGGATGTCGTAGAAGGCGACTAAGGAAATAAATTACCAGGAGACGGGCAGCAGCGTCTTTCTGAGAATCCAACCACATACTGCGATCGCCAACCCGCCGGCCAAGCGTGGCGATTGTGGCAAACCCCTCACGGTTATGAAAACCGTGAGGGAGGCCCCTGCCCTGCAGTGGGCGTCAAATGGCTGATGATGATGATGATGATTCAGTCAGTCGCTCATTCATTTTTGCTAGCTTAGCAAACCAAAATATAGTATTTATTTCCACTCTTGTGGACTAGAAGGATATGATAGCTACAATCCACTAGCTACTGGTTGTCCTAATAAAATAAAATAAAATAAAAATAAAAAAAATCCACATCGTGTAAATCAAGTTTTTTAACAACCATCACCATTCACCATACTCATGGTGTCCTACAAATTAGAGGTATTAGAGACACTATCAAGCATATTTCAATAAATTTTGTGGTCCACATGTACGAATTTCGAAGTTCGAACGGCGAGCTGGAACCTCGAGCATATACCTTACCTTCGTGAAAATAAAGTCCACACTCTTCACAGTACGACAATGAAGGCGTGGCGGTGGTGCTGGTACACGACCAGAAGAAGAACTTCTACAAGAAATTCCTGTATGAGCCTTTCCCGGTCGAGTCGAGCTTGCTTGAAGTGTTGGCTGACCATTTGAACGCTGAAATTGTCGCCGGTAAGTAACTTTTCATTTAATTTGACCTCTGCGACCCCTACGACGCTTTTTCACCGAGATATCGGCGATTACGTGTTTTCTGCGCGGCCATGGTGTTTTTGTCTCACAACTCCTGAAATATAATCGTGGGAGTTTTTTCTGTATTTTTACAAATTCAATCTGTTGTTTACCTAAATTTCAAGTCACTGCAATGCTTAGTTTTAAAGATCTCCGTGGCCGCGCAGTTCTCTGCGTTTCGATGGCGTGGCGAGATTCAAACCCTTATATCTTTTAAACCACTGCTTTGACAAATTCACGGTTTTGGAATCGACTTTTACAAATTTTTACAAAAACTTCGCATATAAGTTTTCATAAAAATACGCCGTCGCCGAGCAGTCGCAACGCACACATTGCATTAGATTAAAACGGATTACAAATGCTAAACTATTGTCATATAGCCGGTCATTATGGTGGCCGGAAGAGGAAGAGAGAGAGAGAGAGGAGAAGAATATCGTATGGTGTTTTCAGTGTTAAAAAAATAGTATATTCAAGGAATACACATGATCAATCTATCAATCTAACATTCTTATCAGGTCACAATAATCTATTTTGTGTTTCGAAAAGCAAACTTTCAGTATAGTATTTTCTAAGGTTAACACGAGCACTAAACATAATAACTTTCAGTATATTTATTTTTTTGTCTGATACCCTCGTGAGGCAACCTGAGTGCCTAAGATGTTAACATATCTCAGCGCTTGAAATCCCCAATCAGCGGTGGACACGCGCGGTCATTGACATGCCCTGCGGTGGGACGTATAGATTGTACTTCCCCACTTTTTCAATCGTCAGGCACCGTCCAAACGAAACAAGACATCCTGGATTACATGACATGGACGTACTTCTTCCGGCGCCTATTGAAGAATCCGTCCTACTACAATCTGGAGAGTGTGGAGCCGCAAGATGTCAACTATTACTTGTCCAACCTCGTGCAGAAGAGCTTGGACGACCTGATGCAGTCCAACTGTGTGGATATTGAGGAGGTAAGTGGCGCGGCTTGGTTGGCTCCGCACCTATTGACTTGTCTTTCCTGTGGTCTAGGCCGACTAAGCTGTCAGGATGGTATAGGTGCTGGGCAAGCCTACTCCATCTAAAAAATGTCCCAGGCACTGCAGCGTCGGAGTGGTCCCTTCACCCATCTAGTGTAAGTAATGGTGCTACTGGACTCTGCATAGATCATCTCATTACATAGATGCAAAGGCCAAACAGGTATTTTGTAAGAGTCTCATCATCATCAGCCCACCTCTGCCCACTGCTGGGTGTAGGCTTTTTCCCCATCACACCATATTTTGCAGTCTCTCGCCGTCCGCATCCATGGGCCCTCTGTTGACTTTACCACAAGGGTCTTGTACGTCATAAATCCGTGCATGGTTATTCCTCGTGTTTTTTCCAAATATTTCTCCGGCAAGAGATAAACTTTGTTGGTTGTTGAAATCCAAATTTTGTGCAAGGGTCATGTCCAACCGTGTTGATTTGGAATGGTTTTCTTCGAAAGTGCAAAGTATATTCGAGCCAACGAGGAGGCTGTTGGGGGGCCCGTGGATGCGAATGGCGAGAGACCGCGAGGGATGCCGTGATGGGGAAAAGGCCTATACCCAGCAGTAGGCAGAGGTGGGCTGATGGTGAGGAGACTGTTAGGAATCTCTTACAACAACGAAAAAAGCGAAATATATATGACTTCGTATATCACTGGTACGGAGTCCGTCAACATAGACTCAGAGATAAATCTTAATCTTCCTCAGGACCAGCGAACTGTACAAACCACCTGGATGGGCCGCATCGCGTCCTACTACTACCTATCTCACAAGACGATGCGCCACTTCTGCCAGAACCTGAACCATTTGCACACTTTCGACGAGCTCCTGAGGGTACTGAGTGATTGCGAGGAGTACGCCACTTTGCCAGTGAGGCATAATGAGGATGTGCTCAATGGGTAAGTTTTGCTCTTCGAAACATTTCCTCAGGTCGATCCACTTTGCCTCTTGGGTCAGTTATACGCTTAACGGGTCTAATCGCGATTATTTGTTAAGCGACGGTGACTGCAACATTTCCGGAATGGGAATTATAGTAGATTATGCATTAAGGGGATAAAGCAGTGTATTATGTCTCGGGCGATATTTTGAACCCCAAGGACGAGGGATCCTAGGGTTAACTCACGAGCGAAGCGAGGTTCGAAAGCTAGAATCCCGAGGCCGAGGGGTTCAAAAACGCCCGAGACAAATACACTGCTTTATCCCCAAAATGCATACTCTACTTTATATAAACACTGCGAGGCAATAAAACAGATTGTATGCATTCCGGTATCACATCACTTTCAGTTGACATTTTTGTTAAAATACGCTATTTTGTTACAAAATAACACAAAGATTTGCAGTTTAGCGCCTTTTCGTTCTATTTGTTTTTTTTTTTTGTAGTGGCAAATTCTTCTTCATGCAGGTTTCTATGAAAAGTTTCATTCTAATTTTGAATACATTCTCCTTGATTTAGGGCTCTATGAAAAGTTTTCATTTTAATTTTGAATAAATTCTTCTTGGTGTAGGGCTCTATGAAAAGTTTATATTCTAATTTTGACGTTTGGTCATGGATTGCAAGGAGCTCGTATATTCAATGTTGATTGCATTCCAAATTCAAATGTCATAATTCCCTAGGGGATTATGAAATTCAGTACATTTACAATGACCCGGCTAGACCATAGGACACAAATGACTTGCTTTAAGTTGAGTTTGCATGACACATAATATGCCATTGACGAGCAGGTGTTATATAAAGGTAATTAAGTTTGCCTAATAAATAGTCGTGATAAGACACGTTAAATGCATAACTATGTACGCATGTATGAGTATCGCGAGTCGTTACAAAATATTATAAGTCGAACTTGGCCTCTTGGGACGGATGGTTTCGTCAAACAAAATGTTGTAGCGTGGCCATATTTGTTTTTGTGACGTCACTGAAGCAGGCTATCGACTAGACTAGAGTAGACTGCACCGATTCCTAAAGTGGGTTCCTCGGAAGCCAACAGTTCCGTGGAAAAGACATGTAACATGTAAATAATACAAATGGTTTATTTATGCAAGAGACGCACACAAGTATATAAAACATCACATATAATAACCCCAAGTACAACTTGCATAAAAATACAAACTGCATTGCATTGTAGTAGTAGTAGTAATATCCAGATACACATATACACACGCACTAGAACATGGAACCTAACTAAAGTATACTCGTAGTAAAAGTAAGGCCAAAAGCGACAGTTTTGGCACAAATTCTATCTAGTCCTAGATTTTTACCGGTTCTATCTCCTTGTTCATAAAAATCA
This sequence comes from Yponomeuta cagnagella, assembly GCA_947310995.1. Lineage (NCBI taxonomy): Eukaryota > Metazoa > Arthropoda > Insecta > Lepidoptera > Yponomeutidae > Yponomeuta > Yponomeuta cagnagella. The sequence goes on along the minus strand of OX371285.1, from coordinate 6,181,686 downwards.
CTATTACCATGATTGAGACTTTTGTAAAACAGTTTTTTTAAGCCCGAAGAAGGAAATGCTTTGTAATTTTTTATAACAAATATTACAAACCATGGTTTACTGTAATGTTGCTAAATATTTTTTTCATTACTTTTGAACCAATTTCCCTTGCAGCGAACTCGCCAAAGACTGTCGGCTGCCGGTGGACCCGCTGTCTTTAGACTCGTCCCACGTGAAAACGTTCCTGCTTCTGCAAGCGCACATGACACGTCTGCCGCTGCCCAATACAGACTATCTCACCGACACCAAGAGTGTCCTGGACCAGGCTATAAGGGTCATTCAGGTAAGAGGATCAGTGCTAAGGGCGCCTATAGACCCTACTACGGTTATTTGTTACCATCACTGGGAAACTCCCCTCATGGTTATGAAAACCACGAAGGAGACCTATGTCCTGCAGTGGGCGTCAAATGGCTGATGATGATGACTGGGAAACTTAATTTGATAAAAAGAAAAAACATTTATTTTATTGCTGTGCATCAACATAAAGCTAGGATCACAGTGAGCCTTGAATTTGTATGCTTAGAACACACGCCTCGTACCCTACGTGACGTCTAGCCAAGTGTGGTACTAGTCTCTAATCTCAATAAAACTTTTCTCAAATATCGCTCTGAATCAGACACCACATTTTACAGAGGTTGTACAGAGTACCTACTAGTGCACCTCAAGAAGTGAAAACTGTCTGATGCCAATTCGCTTGTGCGACTAGTGTGCAACCCGACCATTCCACGCCGCTTCGCATACGTACGTACGCTCAGCGTGGTTCTACCTTAAGATGGACAGTGAAACACTTATCTTTATCCTGCACAGGCGATGATCGACACGTCATCCGAATACGGCTGGCTCTCCGTCTCCCTGTCTTGCCAGATCCTCGTGCAAGCTATAGTGCAGGCGCGGTGGCCCGCAGAATCACCCCTCACGACCCTCCCATACATCGAGCCACACCACCTGTACTTGTTTACACAAATGATCAAGGAGACCAAGAAGCCGTGCATGATGCTGAACGGATTGAAAATCGCCTGCATGAGGAATTATGAGGTGCTAGCCAAGCCGTTGAGGAGGGAGTTTGACGAGAACCAGATTGAGCAGATTCATCGGGTGAGTGTCTTGAGTTTTCAGAACGAATTCCCCATCTGAAGAGATGTGGAATCCTGCCTAAAGATGCTGAAATCGCGTGCCGATGAGGAGCTGCACAAACAGAATCGCATGTTTGTGTCTGACTTGAAGCTCCAGAGAAGCGAGATGTCTGAGCAGAAATGGACGCTTTCGACACGAAAGAAGAAGACGACCGTTTCCAACTGCACGGTGGTAACTTAAGGTGCATTGCGTAATTAGAGAGTCAGGAAGGACATGTGTTCACCTCAGAATTTTGGGTTATTGGAATTCGGCGTGGAAGGCCTTTCTTCTTGGTCGGTACGCTCTTGACAGAGCGATTGTGGTCCTCATAAAGAGGCTTACCTTCCTATCTAGAACATTATCATCTAGTAGGTAAGACCTAAGTTTCGTATGGATTGCGTGACGATATCGGCCCTGGCTAATTCTTGCAGATAACTGTTTGGTACGCAGGGAGTGTTAGGTCACATTATTGAAAGATCTAGGCTGTCCAAAAATAGCTATCATCATTATTGAGTTTTATAACGTTAAAAAGTTTACATTATAAAAAAATGTATCGTGAGATATTGTTTTTCCATTGGCGGCTCTGTTTAGCAACGGGTCGACCCTTAATATTATATTCTTATATGCTTTTAGGAGACTGTGACTGAAATACTAACACAAAACTACTGATCGAAAATTGAAACAGAACCTATACTTCCATTTTTCTTTCAGGCGATATGCGACCTTCCCACCCTGAACGTAAAGCTGTCGGTCCGCGGCCTGTGGTTCGACGCGGACGGCGAGCAAGATAAGCGGATACTTCAACCGCCCGCGCGGAATGAATGGACGCCTTTGCACGCAGATCAGGTAAACAATATACAGGGTGTAACAAAATATCTATTATACACTTTTGAAAATGGGGAGTCTTCTGCTTAATACTCTATGTACTGATTAGACAGTACAATTCAAATACATGTTTGTATTGCAGACATTAAATATATATTTTTGTTGCCCACTTATTTTTTTATTGAAAAAAATTACTACTAAAAATTAATAACTCTAGTAAATACAGGATATAAGAAAGCAAGAATATTTTTGAATTGCTCGTAATTTTATTATCTAGCGAAGCCTCAGCCCCTATATTACGCGCACGAAATCCTAAACCTTTCCAAGCGTCTAACTGTCCAATTCCATACAAATTGCTCTCGCAAACGTCAGGATACCGACAGGATTAGATGCTCATAATTAGGCCCCTGACCCCATTGATCAATTGTATTCTCCTATGTTAACAATCATTAAAAAAAATACTGCGAGCGAGAGCGAGACATGCCAGACGCAACAGCAGCCTAACATATATCCATTGATGATAATAAGAAAGAAAGAAAACATTTATTTACATAAACCCTCAACTCCCTCAGGAGTACACCCTCCTATTGTCGACCACGCGTCGCGGCGGGAACCCAAACAACGTGCTGTGCCCGCGGTTCCCGCGCGGCAAAAACGAGGGCTGGTTCGTGACGCTGGGGCACCGGGAACGAGGAGAGTTGCTGGCCCTGAAGAGAATCGCGGCTAAAGCCCCGAACGCGAGCCATCAAGTTACGTTCTACACGCCCTCGCATACAGGTAAAAGAAACGGGAATGTGTACTTTTTTATTATCCCGTCATCTGCCATCTGGTTATGGTACGTAAAGGTTATGATGCTATATACAGGGAAAATGCTGCACCGATAATATTTCAACTGTTAAATATAATGATTTTACTTAAATGGTCGTGAAAGACAACACATGATGAAAAAGGATGTCAATAACTCTCCTTCTGTTAGACGGGTACAAGTGCATGTGGATACAAGGTGCATCCTAATCCTGTTCTTTTTTTTCAGGTCGAATAATATACACCGTGTACATAACCAGCGACAGCTACTTGGGCTTGGATCAGCAATACGACCTACAGTTTGAAATACTGGACCCCTTGCCACCTGAATCCAATGAGCCAGTGTTCAATGTCGACAAAACTCTCATAGAATGAAACATTTTCATGTTACGCTATTTTATTGTACAGAGAACATTCAATAAGAAAACTAATTCTATAACATTAGAATAATGTTGAATATAAGCCAGAAGTGCTCACTGTTTCGTATTGAGTATTTTTAAAATATATTGTGTTTTTATTTTATTGTTACTTGGTTGTTTTATTTGCTTGAGTTTTCTTAAAGCTAGGTTTTGAATCAACTGAAAATGAAAAAGGAAATTAGAAAGTTCTTTCTAATTTAAAGATTACAAATAAATTTTATATAGATATTTATTTACAATGATTCTAAGAAGTGTCTGAATTGAGAATTTTAGTAATAGCCAGGTAGGTATTTAAAAATTTTTTGTCTTGCTCTTTTTTGAGGAATCTGGAAAGACAGAATGATACTTAAGTACCTACCTATTTACTTAGTGAAGTTCTCAATTCCGAAACTGCCAGTTAGTTAAAACAATCTTTTAAAAACCTATTTAGAGGCTAAAAATTCCAACCATGCATGTACATAATACAGAGCAGTTTGTAAAGAGGTTCGAAATTTCGCCGATGCCTGCACTTGCCCATTAGCTCAGTTGGAAGAGCGCTGGCACAGTTAGCCAGAGGTTGTGGGTTCAACTCTGGACATGGGTAGAACTTTTAGCCTCTAAATAGGTTTTTGAAATTGTCCTCAGCACGGATTAGTGCAACAAAAAGAATATAAAACAATGTCTGTTAAGTATGATGTCTATTACTCAAGTAAGTGTGGCATAAACAAAAAAGAGAACTAATCTACAGATTTAAGCTTTTATGTCAGTTATGGAAAATGGCATGAGGGTAATATATTCAACACTTAAATGCAAGTACCAATCATTGTAGTTGGGGATTGCCACTAGATGCTGTTTAACACAGATAACACCGAAGTAAATGGTTTATATTATGTTCATACAGACAGATATTCAAATCTTTGATAGCACAATAATACCTTGATTACAAAGACAAGCAGACACATGTAATCTGGTAAGGTAAGCAGAGGAAACATCTTAAAATTATTTGTTTGGCTTGTCACCAAAATGCAAGTTTCATATTGGACAAGTTGGATATTAGTACCATTAGAAAAATGCAAGTCTCACTTATTAGTGCTATTCTAGCAACAAATCATTACATACAAATGCTCCAACGTTTTTACAAGATGATAGCCATTGTTTTCCCAATAGAAAGGCATTCATTCATTTTACTGTGCAAAATATAAGACTTTTGTCCTACATACTAGAATAGTACAAAAAAACACTTCATCCTTTGGTTAGCTACGCAGAGAACACTCAAACAATATCACATATTGTTGGAGTGCTGGCACTATGTTATTTCGCCTTCTTGTTCTCATGCTCAATTGCACGAGCTTCGGAAATAATCTGCCGTTCTCTAGTCAGTATGCCATCCAACTGCTCTGTGAAGGCATCAAATGAAAACTTAGTTTCAAAACGTTTCCTTCCAGCCTCTCCAAGTCTTTCTCCCAATTCTGGATTGTGAATTAACTTCTTCATAGCATTGGCAAAGGCCTCGCTACTTGGATCACAGAGGAATCCTGTGACATCATTTACTACTGTCTCGGTTGGGCCTCCGCTGTTGACGGCTATGACAGGTTTACTATAGTACATAGCTTCCAATGGCACTATGCCAAAATGTTCATTGGAAGGTGTGTAGATCAGTGCTTTACAGTTGTAAAGCAAAGATACTTTTTCAACGTCTTTTGGTGACTTCATGAATGTCACTTTGTCTTCTATATCTAGTTCAGCAGCTAAGTCAGTGAGTTCAATGTAATGTTCCATATTTTCCAAATTGATTGGGTCAAAGCCACCTGCCATTATCAAATGTACATTATTCCAGTCATACTCATTCAACATATGCTTTAGATTCTCTAAAGCTCTCAGTGCCAGCTGTAAATTTTTCTTCCTTTCGTATCTGTTAATTGACAAGAATGTAAACTTGTCTGCTCCAACTGGAACAATCTCCTTTAAAGGTTTAGGCTGTGTGGCTCTGAAGAAATCAGTGTTAATAGATGGATAACAAATATCAGGGACATCCTTTATTTTCTGGAATGCATCCTGATAGACCCTTGCTGTATATTTACTGTTCACAAGCACTTTATCAGCTTGGGCAGTTGTTAGCTCCTCTAGCCAGTTCAATGGTGCTCTGTAAAGGGTTTTCAAGAAGCCACCTTCAGTAGTTAGTAATTTATCAGGATGATGGCAATAAAAGATCACTCGGAACGGTCCGCGCGCAAGTTTAAGAAAAGGAATGCACAAAGAGATGAGATCGCAGAATATTAACATTGGTTCTTCGACAGGAATGACGTACCAGGCTAGGTACACCGCCGCGTAAATCATGCGAGTGTAGGCACACGCCGCTTTGAATCTTCCAAAGATGGAGCGTGGAATCCAATCTCCGATGACGCTAACGGGAAACGTCCCATCTCTGGTCTCCGCAAAACAGTGCGTTGGATCGTGGTGGTTGGTGTAAAATACAACTTCGTGCCCCTTATTCTTGAAGGCCAATGCGGCATCCAAAACAAGTCGCTCAGCACCCCCTATGCCCAAATCTGGGTGGAGGAATAGTATTTTGACCATAACAGCGACACTATTTAGCGCGATAGAAATAAAATAATCTCACATTTGATAGCAAAGTGGTTCAATTTATGCGAAATTAATAAATGCAATCGTTTCGTCGAATTCGATTTTTCCTTTCCTGGACCTTTTTTGACATTTGTTTTTTTTTTTCCACCAATGACGTGACGTTCATCCACGCAACACAGATAAGTTTGAGCACTAGATAAAGGTAGGTACATGTTCAGACATTACACGGGGGAGGCAATAACGCACACCCCGATAGTGTACAGCCAATAATCCGTGCACATGTACACGGATTATTGGCTGTACACACCCCAATAATAATTGGTATCTCTTGGGCACGAATTATTAGAGTGTGCATTATTGGCTGTACGTTATCGGGTCGTACAATATAGTAACCCTTTTACTACGACGCGTACTTAGGACTCATGAAATGAACTTTAACGCAATCCTCCCCCTTTTGCTGAAATTTTAGCTTTAAATTTTACAACAGTCGGGTGCACAATTTAGATTTTTTTAAACCCAGCTGAGAGACACTCGCAAACATGGTACAAGCATGTTTTAATGTTATTATAAGTAATGTCTTTAAGAGAAAAGAATCAAAATTTAATACAAAATCATTTAATTACAAAAAGCTACTGTACTTCACATTGAACACAATAAACTTATTAATTTTGTTCTTTGCTCATTTATTCTTGAACAAAGATTATTATAGCTCTCCATCATCTTTCCTCTCAATCTTAACTAATTCAACATGGAATGTAAGTGTTGCAGATTTTGGAATCTTTGGTGGTGCCCCAGCTTCTCCATAAGCCAGTTCTGGCGGAATGACTAGTTTCCTCTGCTCCCCTTCACACATTCCCATCAAGCCTTGGTCCCAGCCTTTGATGACTTGTCCAGAGCCAAGAGTAAAAGTCAAAGGATTGCCCCTTGGAATTGAACTGTCGAATTCGGTTCCATCTTCTAGAGTTCCCTGGAAAAATAAGGTTATAGATTATAAGTCTGGTTATAGAGCAAATACTGTACCTACAGTAGCATAAGTGAATGCACGGATGTAGCCAGCATAGAAGACTTGTTTCACTTGGCAAGAAACTAAGAATATGTGGCACTGATGGCGAACCTCCATTAATGGAGAGGTGCAGGAAGAAGACTGTACTATAACATTGCTGAAACATTGGCAATCAAGGTAATTCAATTTTCCTAAAAATTAATGTGAGTAGAACCATTAAATATATAACTATGTATGAGCACTGCAAGCCCATATTCGTCCACTGCTGGGCATGGTCCTCCCAAAGCCACCACTTTTTTCTGTCCTAGGCCAATCTCGTCCTACCTCTGTCGGCAATCTGACTCAAATTGTCGGTGGACGTGATGCATTTTTGGTTTGTGGATAACTTTCGGTTTTTCGCATTATTTATTCATAACTGCAGATTAAAAGGCTTACCGTATAATGCATGTGTAGTAAATCACCCTTTTTGCTTTTCACCGGGCATTCAGCAGGACGTTTCTTAACCCCAATTTGCAGCTTCTTCGGGGTGCTAGCCTCGATCCATAAGACATGGAGTAGAGTGACTAGAACTAGGAGACGCAGTGAAACAAACGAAACTGATGGCTTCATTGCTAAGGTGTAATTATATTGTTTTATTGTGATTTTTCAATTTATTCGCACGCTAAACTCTTTTCTTTCCTTAATAGCAGTGTTACCAGATCCTGGATGGCCAAAATTTGGAAAAACAGTCGCCCAAAAATCGCTTAACCAGGAATGGATTTTTTAAAATGTTTGAACAAAATATATGATATTTTAAGTAAGACTTAGAAAAAATACAATGAAAAATGTAAAAGAATTAAAAAATAAGTTAATTTAGGCAGTAACTTTGTTCCAAATATGAAACCCCCATGCACTCGGGTATATATTATAATATGTGTTACAAATCTGGAACTTAATGCAGTGTAGGATGTGCACCACATTTTACTTACATTATATTGTTACAGATTTGTATTTAAAACAGTTACACCACTGACATACTTTACTTTACTTTATACTTTATTGTACACAAGAAAGAAATATGTTACACATACAGCAAAGCAATAAGAACGGGTACATAGGCGAGCTTATTTCTATAGAAATTTCTTCCAGCCAACCAAATCAGTTGTGAGACGATGATTTTAAAGAGGTACATATATATCTTTTACGTACCTATCGGAAAAGAATTTTCTTAAGTAAAAACATGAAATAACTTGACTAATCATTGCATCTCATCGTCATTCAACGCCAGTGTCAGGTATAATTGATATAGCGCGAGACCTAGTTGATATTTGGTGTACATTGTAAATATTGATTAATTAACATTATGTAACCCCTACTGCATGGTGTTCCACATTTACATTGAGACGTTAGTGCAATTTGGAAAAAACTTTAATTAGTTAATACAGTAGTAATAGTAGTTAAGAAACACATTTCTTATGTGTTTTTCCGTAAAAACGCTGAGAATCTATTATCGTACATATGAAATTTTATTTTTCCCAATTATCTCTATAAAATCAATAAATATCTCGCCACAAAAGACTGCAAATCGTCAATGTCACGAAAATGTTGACCTGAATGGTTTGGCTGCCGAGGGTAGTTAGCGTCGATATCTGTTAATATATATTATAAATATATCCTTTAGCAAATGTAGTTTTAGCGTTGATATCCGTCAATATATATATAAAGGATATATATATATATATATATATATATATATATATATATATATATATATATATATATATATATATAATACCCTCAGCTAACAAATTAACGTAAATTTGTCCACAGCGCTAAGAATATTCCAAAAAGTGTTCCAAATCTGGAATCATACGCTGTAAAGGGTTAAGTTCTTGTAGCTCAAATCATTTGAATTTTCAGCGATGTTGCCCACAATCGCCTGAATAAAATGTATTTTCTTAAATAAATAGTGGCGCTAGCAGTTGTTTTCAAAAAAATCTCTCAATTAATATTAAAAATGTGAAAATCTATTCATTAACTAATTTACAGTTATATCAGTGCTTTCAATATTCATCGATCTCTCATAACGCCACGAGTCATGACAAATCCAAAAACCCAACAAATCGATTAAAGACACAATCACGCAAAAAATCATATAATTTGTCCAGATAACTAGCCCAATTAGAGACCGGTCTCTGATTCTAATGTTTATATTGTAATAATTCCACTTCCGAGATAGCCCAAATGGTGATAAATGGCCGCAACTGGCAATACTGCTAAATGGCGAAAGATAATAGCAGACTAATGGGAGATACGATAATATTGTATTTGTTGAAGACATATTAGTCCCTTTTCTGTAAAATAGATGGCGTTGCATTATGAAGCAGAATCGCGTAATATAAATACTTTAGTTGGTTCTATATAAGGGCGTTATGCTAATAAACATTGCCTTCAGTCCTGGATTCACGAGTATTATTTCAAGTAGCTAGATATTACGTGTAATAGGTAGGTCGGCGCCTGAACATGGTCCTTCGAGCGGCAAGGACGAAGCTGGGCAGAGTGGAGCAGCTGTAGCGTAGATCTTATGTAAACTGAGCTACTGCTGTACTGAGGAGAAGCAAGAACCCCTGTGGAGCCCTAGAACCCAAAAACAAATCGGAGCACAATACCTACCTAGAAGCCCTAAAATCTGGCTGGAACCTGCAACATCAAGAACAATCGTATGGAGCCCTACAAAATCTAGAAACATACCAAACATCGGAGCTAAGAACTAAGGAGAATTCCTGGAGATCTAAAACAGTTAAGGATCCCGAAGCAGAGCGAAGCGTAAAGAAGAGACGAAGCCCGGGCGGGGCGCATTAAGAATCTGGAAAACTTAATCTTTGTAGCGGAGAGCTAGAAACGTCGGAGCCCTAAAAAAGTCGCGGAGAAGAATACGCAGAGCCCTGTCATAGTCGCAGTTCTGCATAAGTGGCTGCCATCCGGAGCCTCGAAGAGGAAGGAGGGACAGAAAACGCATCACACTTTTACGTCGAATTTGGGGCAGGGGGCGAAGCCCTATGGAAATTTGCATGTCAAAAAAAAAAACTGTGACAATGTCAGCGTGAGTACAGTTTTGACCGTTGAAATAAATTCAAAATAATATTTTTGGCATAGAGTTTTGACAATGGAAAAGTTTATTTGTTTGCAGGAGGATTTGTTCAGAAGTGTAGTTCAGTGTATAAAAAAGTTTAATACCGATAGGGAGAAGTTGTCATGTTCATACATAGAGGTTCGATTGGATAAGTTAAAAAGAACATGGGAACTTTTCAACAAATGTCATTGTGATTTCAAACCTTTGGATGTCAACAAATTCAGAAATTCTAGCTATGTGGAAAACTCGAGATACATAGAATTTCAGGAACTATGTTGTGACTATGAGGTGGCACTGAAGGAAGCATTGGCCGAGATGCAATACAGTACTAGCGGTAGTCAAGGCCAAGCTTCAGCATTCAACTGCACTCCTCTGAATAAACCAAATGTAAATATTTACTGTCCCTGGTGCTTCGAGAATCATAAATTAGAATGTTGCGAAAGATTTGCAAGTGAGCCAGTGGCAGCACGAAATGAATTCGTCAGGGACATTGGATTATGTAGTAATTGCCTTAGTGAAAACCATAAAACACATGCCTGTACTCATGAACCTACGTGCTCATATTGTGATAGGAAACACCACATAATTTTACACGATTATCACCTCCATTGGGTTCCGAATTTAGATTATATTGCCCGTGCCTACGCTCTAGCTGGTTATTCTGGCAGGGTTGATGTTGGAGGTACAGCAGCAACCTTGGGTCCAGAACTGTCGTTGCCAGTTGCTGTCTGTTTGGCCTTAGCTGAAGTAAAAGCGGGTCAGACAGGTAACAACACAAGCCTCGGGTCCTTGTTAGTTAAGGTAAGTGAAGTAGACCAAGGATCCGAGAAAAGTCACTTGCTTGAAGTGAAAAACTTACCTTCTAGGAGCAATTCCGGGTCAGGGAGTGGTCAGAGTTCGTCAGAGATGTCTAACTCATTGGGAAAACTTGAGAATCGACCACTTCAGGACCCCGGAGTTTTTGGTACTACGGTTGAGGCTCACTCGGAAGTTACGGTAACTCGTGCGAGAGGTAGAAAGGAGAGAGTTACACTCAAACAAGAGACAGAGTTATCGAGTAGTGGGAGTATTATTTTGTGCTTTGTGGAGAAGAATTCAGTGGTCAAGCTTGAGAGTACTATGGAACGAGTTTTGGTCACGGATATCATCGTCAAAGGTGAGGATGTAGATAATAACGAACAGGTCAGTAGTTGTGGGTTAGCTCATGTAACTAAAGAGGACGAGCAGAAAGAGATTACGAATTCCCAGTCTAAAAGAAATATAGTTCGCCATGCTCGGGTAAGTGGTAACAATTCTGCACCGAGAGAGTTGCGTACAAAGAGAGGCACAGAAGACGATGGGAGGTGCGAGAAGGAGTACGCAGACATCAGGCATCGGGAAGCGTGCCTCAAGAAAAAGAAGGTAGGGTCAAAGCCCTGTATCTATCTTCAATCCTCGAGCTGTGGTGAGCTTGGTAGTCAGAGTTGCGAGAATTAGGTTAGTAGGGTTCAGTGTATTGGATGTGAAGCAAGCATCACATCTCAGTTTAATTGAGGAACATTGTAACAGAGGCAGCGACAGAGTTCGACTTGTGTGCGGGCGTGGGTGATGGTCGAGTTCGGAGTCCCATTATAGTTATATCGTTGAATGGTTCTCTGAAATTAATTTGTCGGTAGGACTCATGTCTGTGTACTCGTGTGGTCAATTTAGAAAATATTATTTTCTGAACTGTTTAGATCTGTTATTTTCATTTACAGCTCGAGTGTGGCTAGGTAATAAAGGACATGCACTGAATTTTATGTTTTGTTTTAAGATTGTCTACTATTTATTTGCACTTTGTGTTACATGGTTTGTGTAGATTGTTTAGCTATGTGTTTCACATTGTTAGTTTTAAATGGTAGGATGGTTAAAGTTTTAGTTATTTTAAGTATTTATGTTCAGTTGGATGACCATTCTGGTCATAGGGGGGAGTATGTTGAAGACATATTAGTCCCTTTTCTGTAAAATAGATGGCGTTGCATTATGAAGCAGAATCGCGTAATATAAATACTTTAGTTGGTTCTATATAAGGGCGCTATGCTAATAAACATTGCCTTCAGTCCTGGATTCACGAGTATTATTTCAAGTAGCTAGATATTACGTGTAATAGGTAGGTCGGCGCCTGAACAGTATTTACAAACTGACAGATTCCTATGATTTTGAAACTCAAGTCTCAACCCTATTAATCAATCACACACACAGATGATTACTCGACGCGCCGCGTATCAGCTCCTTTCAGCTCCAAGAAAAATCTGCAATTCTGCACCCACGCATGCCACATCGAGGGGGAGGGCTAAGCTCATTCCAAACCTTACATTCTCCTTGCTCATTCCTTGTCTTGAAAAGGAAATGGAATGAGCAAGGAGAATGTAAGGTAGCTTTTTTTGCTCACGTATGCACGGGTAGTTGAAATACACGAAACAGTAGAGCGGATGCGTGGCGTGGCGGTTAAACATTAGCGTCGTACGTATCAGAGTCATCTCTGACAATCAAATCGTGTATTTTTTCTTTCAGTGCGATGCAAGAGAAGTGACCATAGTATCCCTATATCGTCTGTGGAAGTGACACAAAACATTCCTATTCTGTGTGACAATAACTGACATTTGTTTGTTGTTGATCGGCGTTCGTTCGGCGTGTCAATAATGTATTGAAGATTTTTCAAGAGAAGTAACGATTTCTAAGCCAATATGAATAGCAACAATTACCAACTACAGGACTACAGAAAATTCCTCCTCAACAGAAACTCAGTCACCAATCAATTCACTCAATTTGTCGAAAACTGCCTGAGTAGCGAAGATGAAGCTGCTAAGCACTCATTTCATAAAATTATGGTAAGATTTCATATAAAATCATGTCTAACTTTCTAATTGTAGACATCTCGAGCCTTGACACTCGGTTGGTGGGTAAACTCGTCTCATTAATTATCCCAAACTTTGAATTGTTTTAATATCAAGTGGGTTATCTAATGACAACCAAGATCCTAAGGAATTTATCTCTGTAAATATATCGATGTTAAAACCTGTACAACTGACAAGTTAAGGAAAAAGTGCGTAATTTGAAAACCCACTTGTTTAGCAGCATGAGCAAATTGTTTCTTTAATAACACAAATTATAAGATATTTTATAGTAAGTTTACCAGCACACTCTCATATATTTCAGGTCCATGGCTGGTCAGACACCTCAGAAGAACTGTTTGAGAACCTGAATGAGTGCTTAACTTGTATATTCATACCAACGCACTACAACTGTCATGCTGGCATTGCTTCCTTCTACACCAACAACCTCCAAGTTATAATGAAGCTTATAAAACTGGACTTCCTCTTTCCATACAAACGGAATATGTACAATATAGACATACTGTTTAATGACAAGACATCAGCTGACTGCTTCGGGTATAGACAGACCCTGGAGGAAATAATCTCAAGTGTTGTCAGCAACAGATTCAGTGATAAGTTTGAGCTTGATTTGTCAAATTTTTGTGAAGATAAAGGTAAGTTAAAAATGAAAGATGACCTTGAATTTAACCACAGTTACCTTAACCTCAGTGTCCACCAGACACAGCATGAGGTAACATGAGGTAGCACAAATGAAGCTTCAGTCACACACAGCAACTAATCGCTGCGAGTGCACTTGCCGTGAATAATACTCGCAGTCAACTTTAACTCACGGCGAGTTAATGTATTTGCAGCAAATAACCTGTCACACACAGCAATTACTGGCGGAGAGTAGGCATTTGCAGTGATTAGTCGCTGTTAGAAGCTTAAGGTAGAATAAGGTGATCATGTCCATAGAATACATGATTTATATTATTTATAAGAATCTCATTTCTTTTGCAATAATGTTTGAACACATGAAGTCTTAGTAAGAGACTATAATCACAGCAAACCTTGATTGTTCGTCCAGTTAGTTGGAGGGTATCCAATTATTATGTCAGGTACAATTTCAGCAGCAAAAGTATCAAAAGTCTTATTTATAAAAACATGACTCCTTAAAATACTCAATAAACGCCGATTAAAATAGTCTGTGGTGGAGATTTTACTAGGAAAAGACGTAACCACAGAGTAAATAAACTGCCTCTGAGGAGAGCTTTAGAGAGAATTGTGTTTTTATAAATACTTTGCCAATGTCATGTGTTGAAAGAGACTGACTAATTACACTTGTAATCACACAGTGGATCCATAAAACAGAATTTAATTGATTAGACCAGGGTTTCTCAAACTTATTTTGGCTCTGATGCCCTTGGGAGTTTTCCATGTATTTGCGACGCCAAAAAGTAATTACCAGTTTGTCGTTCTAGCCTAGTAATATGTAAGTTATAGAAAAAAACTCCACATAAAAACTCAAAATAAAATTTAAAAAAATAATAAATGAAAACATTTTAATAAAATAAGGACAAAAGAAACATAAAAACTTACAGATAAATAAAAATTAAAGGGATATTTATTTTACTTTACTAGCTGGCTACTAATGAGAAGGATGTGCTTGCTTTTCTGAGCTTAGCTTCTCAAGACGAGACTCAAGTTTGTAAATTGGTACTCATCCTTTCTTTACATTTATTTGCGACCTATACTTGTTCTTTATTACTGCACCAGCCAATCTGTGTGGAATGCTTCTCGACGCCCCCTGATCGTCGTGACGCACAGTTTGGGAATCCCTGGATGAGGCTGTCAGTTTTCATACTTTTACTGCCAAATTTTTCTTTGGACAGCCACCAACTCAATGGATGAACCACCCAGGGGAGGTTGCTGGTAGCGTCTCTATGAGGATGGCTGAGGACAGAAAGGAATGGTGTGCCTTATCGGAGGCCTATATCGAATATGGGCTGATAGATTGGATTTGATAATGCCCGCCTAAAAAATATGAATATTATATGTAATTAATTTATATTGAACACCCATGAGCGGTGGTAGCAGAGCGGTAGAGCGCCGGCTTCTCATTCGGGAGGTCGTTGGTTCGGCACCCCCCTCCTTCCACTTTGATCCACAGTGGCGCTCCACATGTGGATCCTTTGAAACTAATTGTTCCTCTTAAATCCACATGTGGATCCTTTGAAACTAATTGTTCCTCTTAAATCCACATGTGCATCCTTTGAAACTAATTGTTCCTCTTAAATCCACATGTGCATCCTTTGAAACTAATTGTTCCTCTTAAATCCACATGTGGATCCTTTGAAACTAAATATTGATATTATCCAAAATATAAATATTGATTGATATTATCCTTTGAAACTAATAACTATAATAATAATAATAAAAACTAAATATTGGTTTTTTTTTTATATCGGCATTCACTACATGAATGATAAAACAAAATTTTCACTTGAACTAAAATAAAAAAAACAAGTCGTAAACTTAAAATTAAAATGATAAAATTAAAATTTTAAATTCTTCCCCTATCAAATCATTGATAATTATTATTTACAATGTCAGAACGAATTGTTAACTGGAGAAATCACAGTTGCTCTTTTTTTAGAAAAAGTAAAATGATTTGATAGGGGAAGAATTTAAAATTTTAATTTTATCATTTTAATTTTAAGTTTACGACTTGTTTTTTTTATTTTAGTTCAAGTGAAAATTTTGTTTTATCATTCATGTAGTGAATGCCGATATAAAAAAAAAACCAATATTTAGTTTTTATTATTATTATTATAGTTATTAGTTTCAAAGGATAATATCAATCAATATTTATATTTTGGATAATATCAATATTTAGTTTCAAAGGATCCACATGTGGATTTAAGAGGAACAATTAGTTTCAAAGGATGCACATGTGGATTTAAGAGGAACAATTAGTTTCAAAGGATGCACATGTGGATTTAAGAGGAACAATTAGTTTCAAAGGATCCACATGTGGATTTAAGAGGAACAATTAGTTTCAAAGGATCCACATGTGGAGCGCCACTGTGGATCAAAGTGGAAGGAGGGGTTTTCTAAGTTACGTACATTTCTGAAGTTATAGTAGCAATACCACTCGCTAACTTTGTAAAACATCGTAAGGAAACCTGAGTGCCTGAGGTGTTTGCACGCCTCAGAGCTTGAAATTGCCAATCCGCGGTGGCACGCGTAGTAATTAAGCCCATACTCTCTCTGAGAGAAGGCCTGTGCCCTGCAGTGGGATGATATAAGCTGCATAAGATCAGATTGTAATATTATGTAATAGGCTGTAAAATGCATCTGCCTTATTTCGCAGAGTTCACAGAGAAGCAAATTCGATTTTACAAGCTCTCCCTGCTGGCTGTTTTCAAAATACTGATGATCAGGATGGGTAGAGACACAAAAACATTAAATCTGAGCAACAACAATTTGACGTGAGTCCTCAGATAATATTGCTAAAGTGCATTGTTTGTTACCCAGTAACAGCACCAGAATAAGTAAATTTTAATTAAATTTTACTTTCTCTTTTCAGTGTAATACCTCCAGAGATAACAAACTTTTTTATTAAAGGCGAGCTTACTGCTGTAAACTTGAGCAACAACAATGTAAGTTCAGTACCATCTGATAAACCAACTTTCTACTGTCTAGAACAGTCAGATCAGTTGCAGACGGGCCAGTGACTACTGATAGTACAAATATATATGTTTATTGTTCTTATATGTATAATATCTAAAATACTTACTTAGGTGTTAAAAAGGTTTTAGGGTCGGTTTCTGAATTGAGAATTTCACTAAGTAAATACTTAAGTAACGTTCTGTCACGCTCTTTTCTGAGAAATTCCAAGAGACAGCACTACAGTTAACTATTTACTTAGCTAAATTCTCAATTCACAAACTGGCTCTTACTAGTTTAACTCCTGAACTGCCCTCGTGGAATGGAACGTATAGGTGGCCCATAAGATAAGATAAGATAAGATAAGAATATTCTTTATTGCACACAAGAAGCGAGACTAAGTTGGACACAGATCTGTGTCGCGGCAGACGAGTGGTTAATGGTTCCATAAGTTATAAATTTAAATCGCGGAACCTTATTTTCTTCTAATCTTGTTATTGTTTCCCTTTGCTATTATAATCAATTTCTTTCTAATCCTCAGAACCCCGAATTCTCAACCAAAATTATTAAGTCCGTTTCACTGGTTTCCTCCTCAGAGGTTAACCTAGCGAAGGGACCAGGGTTACTCTTACACTTACTGACATGTTACACGTTAAACTCAGTAGGCCACTAATTTTTAAAACCTGTTATCTTTAGGCACACTGAAGTTAGGGACGTAAAATAAAAATAATAATAGAAACCGGATTAAGAATTGCGTCACTCCATTTCCTTCCGTGGATGTCGTAGACTAAGGAAATCAATTACCTGGAGACGGGCAGCAGCGTCTTCCTGAGATCCCAACCGCATACTGCGATCGCCAACCCGCCTGCCAAGCGTGGCGATTATGGCAAAACCCCTCATGGGTGTCAAATGGCTGATGATGATGATGATGTGCAATTTTTAATTAATTAATATTATAATTCATTCAAATATAATAAAAAATATTCTAATAATTAAGTAGTAATTTAATAAAAAATTTAAATAGCAGTGCAAATTTAGACTTAACCATTAGAAATGTAATTAACCCTAGAAATGTCCTCTAATACAGAATAAAGGGCTATTTTATTTATTTATTTTATTTATTTTTAGGCTTACTCTGTGACCTACCTAGTAACAGGCAAATAAATTAATAAAATATTAGAAGTATTATTATTATTAATATGGTTTATTTTAGCTAGTTTAAAATTCCATCGTTTTCGTCCGAAAACTCCGCTAAGCCATACCTGTTTAGAAGTAAGTTGAAACAATAGTAAGAACAGTGTCTCTTTTCATCAATGAGCTCTTTTTTCAGATCCAGTCCATGGGTGACTTGCGTCTGATCAGCCGCATTGAGAAGCTGTGGTTAGAAGGCAATCCGCTGTGCGACAGCGAAGAAATGATTTCTTACGTGAAACAGCTCACAGTCAAGTTCCCTAGACTCAAGGAGCTGGTATGTAATGCTGGTATGCTGGCTGTGTGTCACCAGGTGTCATGAACCGTGCTAGCTAGACAGTTGAAATTTTCACAGATGATATATTTCTGTTGCCGCTATAACAACAAATAGTAAAAACAGAAGAAAATAAAAATTTAAGAGGGGTTCCCATACAACAAATGTTGTCTAAAAAAAGTCAGCGCTCGCCATCTAGCGGACATCTATGTAATCTTCACAGCGCCGATGTCATGTCGTTAAATGTCAGTGTTAAACGCTTCTTCTTGGTTTCTGTAAATGGCGCTGTACTCAGTGTACCTAATCTATTTTGTCTCTATCTTTGTCTAATGTTGTATAGAACGGAGTCGGACTCGCACTTGGTCGGCTTTTTTTCTTCAAACCATTGACGGCTAAAAATTAAGTTTAAATTAATTCGCATTCATGCAGTTGCCACTGTATACTACAATGGATTAACGGAATCTAGGTCCTGTTTAGCTAGAAAGACTGACGGTAACAGATTGATCTCATATATAAAAATCACGTGTCACAGTGTTTGTTATCGAACTCCTCCGAAACGTCTTCACCGGTTTTTATGAATTTTTTTGTGTATATTTGGTAGGTCTGAGAATAGGTCGTAGGCAAATTAATATGGCAAAACTAAAGTTTGCCGGTTCAGTGGGACGTATATAGGCTACATAAAAATATATGTATATCTTCCCAGGACGGCGTGCCGGTAAACCAGTTCGGCGTGATATTCCCGTTCTGGAAGAATTATCTAGTGGACGCGAATCGCAAGAGCAAAATGTTGGCTGAGAAGTTCCTCACGCTTTACTTCTCGCACTACGACTCGAGCCCGAGAAAGATCCATGACTTTTACGATGCGAACGCAACACTTACCATTAACACGGATTTTACTGGTAAGTGACTGGGACAGCCCGATGGTCGGCCGATGTGGATGGCCCCGTAATATTACGCGTACCAAATCCTTAACGATTCCAATAGTGTAACCGTCAAATTCCTGACTAATTGTTATCGCAAACGTCAGGATCCCGAAAGGATTCGGTGCGAGTAATTAGGCCTCTGGTCGGCAGAAGTGAATTGGCGAGAGACTGCAAAAGATGGCGTGGTGAGAAAAGGCCTAAGTCCATCAGTGGGCAGAGGTGGGCTGGCGATGATAATCACTGGGACGGGACTAATTTGACGTGAAACATCTTTCAGTTCGGTAGTAGGGGTCACTTGCTAAAACCGCATGCAACGAAAACGTGTCGCATCGGCGAGGGCTGTTACTCTGTAACTAGGTGTCGTTTAAATCGTTGGTGTGAAATTAATTTATATAGAAGATAAGATAAGAATATTCTTTATTGTACCAGGAAAAACACAACGGCCATTACTCAGATCCTCTTGACACAAAAGTGGCCATTACTCAGATCCTCTTGACTCGTGCCGCTAGATGGCGCCAGTGCCGCGTAACACATTGCGCAGTTTGAGCCAAAAAATAACGCTCATAGACGTTTTACGCTAAACCAACGGCTGTGTAACCCGACATAGCCCCACCCGCTATTTTTGTATCGTCAGGACCTGGAATTTAATAAACGCGTCGTTGTTCACGTTGTTGTTCGTTGTTCACGTATTCGACGCTGTTGCGCAGTCTACTAAGCAATAATATTACTATGTCATTCCAATCGCATAACCCGCGCAAATGAAGTGGGCATCTCGCGCGAAGGACATTGAATCGTGCGAGGCGCGAAGTTTAGTTGCATGGGTTATACCATTATGGCGCATCCACACATGCCCGGCGGCACGGCCGGCGGTATTTGCCGCATCTCAGCCGCGGCACGCGCGGCTTTTGGTTGCCGGCGGCAGTTTGCTTGCGGCTTCGATACGGAGTGGTAGTGTTGTCGTATAATTTCATAGAAGTAAATAACGAAATGACAGAATTTAACTGGGATAATAGTGCAGTACTTTTATTAATAGAAAAGTATCAAGAAAATGAACCATTGTGGAACCCAAGGCATATGGATTTCAAGAATCGCAACAAAAGAAATGATGCTATTAGGGATATTGCTTCTGTGTTCAACATAGCATCATCAGAAATTGAGAGAAAACTGAAGAATTTATCCAGCCATTATTTTCGAGAAAAACGCAAATATGAAGAATCTAAAAGGAGTGGATCTGGACGGGAAGATGTTCAATTGCCGAAATGGTTTGCTTATAAGGCGTTATCATTTCTTAGTGACAAGAATGCACCGGTACCGACTCTGAACAGCCACGCACCTATTGTAAGTACCCATCAAATTATTATAATCAAGTAGACTAGTTGGTCGCCCATTGATCGAAATTCGACCATAATTAATTTAAAATACATATTTTATTAAGTAATATTTTCGTAAATAGGGGTACAAAGATTTTTTCTCGCGTATTAATATTAGATACCTACTACCTACAACCCGGTAACAATACCACGGAGAGCGGACGAGCATACTCTCGTATTTGAACCTTATGCAGTCGGCAAAACGCTCACCGAAAGCGAAGTATCATATATTTGTATGAAAAACAAAGTTATTTTTTGTTGCCGAAAAATGTTTGTATTTTGGCTAGTTGTAGGTAATAGATACGTTCATTTTTCATAGATAATGGTACGGAACCCTTCGTGGGCGAGTCCAACTCGCACTTGGCCGGTTTTTATTAAATATTTACATACTGATTGGATATTTCAAAACATAATGTTAAAGCTTGTTTGCAATTATTTATAAGATTTCCTTTTTATTTTCAGTCTTCTCAAGTTAATATCACTACCGAGACTAAGCTACCTTCGACAAGGAGGTCACGAAAGCGAAACATAGAGGGAGATCCTGAAGTTGATGATGCTTTGCAATTACTGAGGGAGATTACATCTAATGCAAGGCAACGCGATGATGCTGCTATATTTGCAGACTATATAAGTAGCAAGTTGAGGAAGATGGATCATTACACGATGTGTAATGATCCATCAAATCGAGAATATTGTCTATGAAGCAGAAATGAGAATGGGTCCGATGAATTTTGATACCAATAATACTACTTAGCCTCTTCGTTATCAAAATGTTCGTCCAGGATACTTCACAGGCCAACCTACAACGTCAGCAATGTCACCATCGCCCTCAACTTCGCGCTCCTCTTTTCAAGCAGACTATGAAATGCAAAATAGCCCAGATGTCAACACAAGTGACAGTCTGTTACAAGTCTTGGAAAATAATTTAACCGAAAATAGTGTTATTGATTAAAATCAATGTTTAAATATTTTCAGTTGAATTATTTTATTTTAATAAAAGCTTAAAATTATTGATAAATGTTTCTGATTCCTAAATAAAACAATTATTTGAATAATCATATTTTATTTCTTTAAAACATTATATTTGATATTGCCAAGGAAGCTGACCTTGTTCCGATAGAAAATAACATTTTAGCTCATTTCTAATTACACTTGGTTCTACATTTAGAGCGATCTGCGGAATATTTTGTTGCTCTTCGTTCAAAACTCCATCAGTAGTTCTTTCATTTCTCTTCATAAAATTATGCAGATGCACACAAGCCATCACGACAAGTTTTGCTTTCTCATTTTGTAAGCCAATGCGTGTATGTAAAATTCTGAATTTATTAGATAAAATGCCAAACGCGTCTTCTACAACCATGCGCCCGCGACTAATTCTATAATTAAAAACCCTCTCAGGTGATCCTTTTGCATGATATCCAGAAAATGGTTTTATTATATTCTTTGAGATGGGGAAAGCATCATCACCGATGAAATAAAAAGGTACAGGTGTATTTCTCCCTTGTAATGGAATCGCTTGTGGCAGACTTAAAGTTCCATCTCGTATCATATCAAATAAAGTTGAATTGCGTAGAACTCCACCATCAGATATTCTGCCCTGACATCCAATGTCCACGTATAAAAAGTTATAATTGGCATCGATTAAAGCTAGCAAAACAATACTGAAATATGACTTATAATTAAAAAACTCAGAACCGCTATTAATTGGACATGAAATACGTATATGTTTCCCATCGAGGGCACCTACGCAATTAGGTACATTCCATTTCTGCATGAAACTCCGAGCCACTGATAGCCATTCTTCCTGTTTATTCGGCATCTGTAAAATAAAATTGTTTGTGATATTTGTGTGTGTAGTTCTAGTTATATGTATGTAAAATGTGTGTGAAGTTCCAGGTACAGTATAAAATCATAGATATTATAATTCGACTAGGAATAGATATGTTACTTAGGAAGGTTCAGTTTCTAACTACCTAATGTGTTACGGATATTTGTACTTACCCTTAAATAATTGGATAATGTAGATACCAACGCTTGACAAACATCTGGAATTATTAAAGAAATAACTTGTGGAGACACTTTAAACAGCGTACCGAGTGAAAAATAAGAGTCTCCTGTAGCCAGGTATCTCAAAGTAATTGCTAGTCGATCGGAAGCTGACACAGCATTTCTCCAGCGGGTGTCAGTTTTTGATATCATGGGTCCAGTTAAATTCAGTAATATTTCAAATTCTTCACTAGAGATCCTTAGAAAAGTGTTAAATTTCGAACGAATATTTCTTCGGTTTATGTCATCCTTTCTAAAATCTTCAAGTATCAGGGACACATTAGGCCTATTTCGTAGACTTGGTCTGACCCAATATCTTCGTTTCATTTTGCGGCTCTTTTTACGAATAATAACATACAACACTACACTTGCGATACACGCAACTATATCATAGTCCAACATCTTTCAATCCTACGTACACGACTAACTTCGACGAAAGTCACAACACTACTGCGAAAATTGCAACCGCATCTGCAGGCCGCCGGCAACCGCCGGTAAAGCCGGCGGCCTGCATTCAGCGGCAAGGCGGTCTGAAACCCGGCGGCATAAGCCGGCGGCATGTGTGGATGCGCCATTAGAATACCATTGGCCAGCAAACTAGTAATAGTATCAATGACGCAACCATTACCATACTATTATGACTCTATTGAACAACTGCATTAAAGAGACTTGCCTGCATTCTAGAATATACAGGGTTCCTTCAAAATAAAAATGCGATCGTATGATATAAGTATTATTATTAATTAAATCAGGCAATAAGGCCCATACAATGCCTTGCCTTTAATTATAAATACAGCTTTAAATTTTATAAACACATCTTAGCCTAGTTGTTATCCAAAGATTTCAGCTTTGGATGCTACATAAAAAAAGACCGGTTTGCATTTAGCGTCGGTCCCATGGTCTCACGTCATCATCAATCGTCTGTAACAGATCTAAAGGACCTGTCTGACTTATCGACTGCCTCGTTGGTCTAGGTTGGTTGGTCTACTTAGACATGGAAGCCTTTTAATGTATTTTGTTTTCTGGTGTGTACAATAAAGTGTTCTAATCTAATCTAGCGGTATCACGTCTGATTACCATGCCGTAGGTCGTGGGTTCGATTCCCACAGGGGGCCGCCGTATATATGTATATATGTGATGTCTTTGCCTGGTTACCATGGCACAGGGTATCCCAGTTTGGGACCAGATCAAGTCATTGTATTGTGTGGAAGCCATTTTTATCATTACAAACATTGTTTTGCTATATTAATTAGTCTACGACCTATTCTCAAACCTACCAAATATATACAATAAAATTAATAAAACCGGCCAAGTGCGAGTCGGACTCGCGCACGAAAGGATTCTAACCATAATCTATACAACATTTGAATATTCATTCATGCTTCTACTTGTTGCCGCTATTAATATCGAGCAAACAACGGCAAAAACATCACGTTTGCTGTATGGGAGACCCCCTTAAATAATTATGTCATTCCGTTTATAGTATTTTTCGTTAACGCGGCAACAGAAACACATCATCTGTGAAAATTTCAACTGTCCAGCTATCACGGTTCATGAGATACAGGCTGGTGACAGAAGGACGGACGGACAGCGGAGTCCCTTACCCTTTGGGTACGGAACTCTAAAAATCGGTGAAGCCGTTTCTGAGGAGTTCGATAGCAAACACTGCGACACGAGATTTTTATATAGTAGATTGATTATCGGTTCGTATTTTACCGTTGTGTCCACAGACGCTCAGGAGTTAAAACTGCCCCAATACGCTATGCATTCCCGCAACATCCTGCATCCACTCAAGCGCACCTACGTTCAGGCGGGCCACCGACGCCACAGCAAGAAAGCCGTGGTTGTGGCCGCGCTCAACTCTCTGCCGGAAACCACGCACGATCCCAAGTCTTTCTGCGTCGACGTACTGAAGAATGATGTGAGTGTCCTTAGAAGTAACGGATAATAATAATAATGATGACTTCCACACAACACAATCACTTGTCCTGTGCCCGTATCTCGTAACTTTCCACTATGTCGGGTTAAGCGTTTAGACGACTCCAAAGTGTCAAATCAGACAACTCCATACTGTGGAGGACTTAAGTGGTCGCAGCTCTGGTCCCAAACTAGGATACCCTGAGCTATGGTACCTAGACAAGGAAATCACAGACATGGAAATACAACCAGACTGAGGCCATCTGTTCAAATGTACAGTGGCATCCCGGGAGAATGGAACCCACGACCTCCGGCATGGGAATCAGACGTGATACCGCTAGACCAATGAGATGGACCATAATAATTATATTGACCATATAATTATAATAACCAAAAACCCGACTGCTGAGCATAACTACTAAGCAGGCAGGACCCAAATTTAACTCCTTACGAGGTATCTAGGTTGGTCCTCCCTGCTAAGTAGTTATTGCTCAGCAGTCGGGTAGTTGATTATTTTTTATTCAGTCTTTTTTGTCAGATTGGTGGTCTATTAGGTTTTGTTTTATGGAGAGAAAGTCTGTGCCACGTAGTATAGGTACACATTTACTTTACAAAACACACGCCTGTATCCCGGAGGGGTATGCCACTTGCCACAATCCTGACAAATTCGCTTCTATTTTTTCTCTTTCCACATTCATTAGTCTAATATTACGATAAATATGTAAGATCTTATTTGCTATGCCATTTTCCAATCACAGCAAAGCAATAAATCGGCGCTTAAGGCTGATGTTACGTCTGGCATCCGTCTCGCTCGCACATTCAATTTTTTTTTTGTAAATGTCCCCTGAGGCTTTACTAGATAATAAAATTACGGCCATTTTAAATACATTTTTGTTTTTCCTAAACTTAGGTTTTGATAAATAAGTGGCCTCCGTTTTTAAAAAGTTTTAAGCACAGCGCAACAAAAAACTGTTTTGAATTTCCGAAATTTCATTATCTACGAATTTTTGTTATTTAAATTGTATTTTAATGTATACAGGAAAACTGATGTGTAACACTAAAAGCTTTAATTTTGTTGTCTGGAGTGTTCAATAAAGAATTCTAATCTAATCTAGCAAAGGCTCAGGCCATTTTTTTTAAAACTTCTCATTTTTTTACAATCTTGTGAATGGCAAAACTGGTACGTAAGATTAAAAAAGCCTTGTTTTTTCTGGAGTGTAGGTACAATAGTGTTCTAAACTAATCTAGCAAATCCTAGACCACATTTGTCAAAACTGTCAAATCATTGTTGTGGGGGAAAAAATAGAACTTACATACATAGTTAGTTTAGTTTCCCTATTAGATTTATTACGTTGAGGATACATCTAATATCTACCCTTGAACTCAGAAGAAGCCTCAACTTACCTTGCAGCTCCCCAGCCAGCTCCAAATCGTGAAACCAGCTCAATCCAGATTCTGATGCACGGCACGGGTTGATGGAATGTTCATGGGTTTAATTTAAGACTGTTCATACGTGTCTCTCTCGCACAATTTAATAATTTTAGTGATTGTAATCAAATGAGTAAACTTTTGCCAAATGTGGTCTGAGGGTTTGATAGATAATAAAATTGCGAACGTTCAAGTCATATGTTTCTTACCCTGAACTAAGATTTTGATTGAGATAATTTGATTCTCAAATAAAAATTTTGAAAACAACTTTTCTTCATCGACGAAATGTTTAATTATGCATCAAACCCTCAGACCACATTTTTCAAATGTTTTGTCATATTATTACAATATAAAAAAATCTTAAATGGTGCGAGGCAGCATTCTCCGCCTAAGAGCAGCCTGAACACAAAACGTTATGGTTCAATAAGTTAATAAATATGAAAATTACATATTTCAAACGTAGCAAACGAACGCCAGTTCAGTGGACTGTGTCATGGCCAACTAGAGTGCGACCAATGGCGGCCTTTTTCAGCAACACTTTCAGAAACCAACATAGGTTACTGACGACAAGTGGAAACATTCCAAAGAGTTTGAGCAGATCAAACAATTTTGTTTTTTACAATAATTAAAGGTAGCTTGTGTTGTTATCAAATGTTAGAATGTGCAAGCGAGTATATGCCAGACCCAATAGCAGCCTTAAACATCGTTTCAATGCACACGTTTGATTTTTTTGACAGAAAAAGGCCCTCATAATCGTCGTCGACGGTGTCTTCAAGGAGCGCAACTTCGAGATTAGCGGTCCGGACCGTTACTTCCGTTTCCGGAGGACATTTGTCTTTTTGCCCTACGTGAAGGAACACAGTGGCCCTTCACCGATCATGTACTGCATTCGGCACGAGATGTTCAGCATCGCATATGCTAGCCAGGAGCAGATTGATAATAGCTTCAAGGTACGATTTAGCCTAACTAATCAGTTGATGATCTGACCTCCGGTTTCTTATAATCCGCGCGCGTTTTACATTGGACGATAGCTGTAACGACACGAAATCTAGTGTCATACATTTAATAGGGCTTAAGAGATATTATGAAGACAAAACAAAGTTCCCTTTTGTCAATAAACCATAACCAGGTAATTCGCGTCCAAAAAAATCAGCCAATAAAGTACGGTCAATATTCGTGTAGCGATAATTAAAAGTGTAAGTTAAATTCAGAAATAAATTGAGAAATCTGTTGTCTGTATCAGCATATAATGTGAAATAGACAAATAATGTACCTGATTAAAAGTTTTGGAATATTACACATTCTATGATTTTTTTTAAATCTGTCATTCATTAGCATTATTCCAATAATTATTTACTCTATGGAAGTTTTTTTTTTTTGCTGGTATGACACTATATTATTTTCAGCTGGTATGACATTAATATATTCAGCTAAATTATTATGACAGTATTATTTTTCTTCATCTAGATTCCGACAAGAAATCTCAACTCGCTGTCGTTGCTGAGTCCGGAAAAGGAAGAGATCGAGTCAGTTTGCACTATTTTCATGCACATCACGAATTTGAAGAAACATGAAGTTGATTTGTAAGTATTTTTTTCCTTGTATTGTAAGCGAGCCCACAAGCCAATCTTATGAGATTTTCCCTAATTATATTAATAATTAAATTCGTTTATTTCAATTCAATTCAACATGGGCCCAAAGTTAGTGTAACAATAATAAATGGGGTGCTAATACGTCAATTAATTATTATGTACACTATTTGTATACGCGCATTCATATAACTACGTCTACTCATACGTCTACTACATCTCCGCAAGACGGCTTGAAGACTATTTAGTATATATACTTTTTGCTCGACATACGATCCGCGCGCCCCTTCGCGGAAGTACCTCTGCAAATGTCACTAGCATAGAGATTTATTATTATGATATATAATCTCCACATTTATTCTTTTCAAGTAACTTTATAAGTAAAGTGTAAGCTTATAAGTAAACTGTCAATATCCCTTCCTTTGCAGACGTCTCCGCATCCACAACTGGGACCTGCGTAAGGCGCTTCTCTCCTTCAGCGATGAACTCCGAAATAACAAGATCTCCGCCGACCGGTTCAACGACGAGGTTTCAGATTTATCCTCCATTGACGACGATGACTTAGTAGATTGAGCCTGTTCAGTTATTGTTAGTAACTAAATGTAAGGACATTAGATTAGGTATATGAAAATAAAAGCATGTGTAAAATTTACCCGTAATTTTATTATCTAGTCACGCCTCAAACCAGTATTATTTAACGTGGTCGTTATTTCACAATCATTTTGTGTTCTGAGCAATCATTAAATATGTTAAGGCTAAGTTTTCCGACAGGTGTTTTAAAATCTGAAAAATATATATACTTATTACTTGTCAATGTACCACCTAGTGGGTCATTATATTTATGATTTTTTAAACTTTACAGCATAAAAAAAAATCGTGAACATGAGTCTAAATTATCACTAGATACGGTTATATTTGAGCTGTACCGAGTTTTGGATAATAAAACATAAGTATACCAAAATGACTATCACTGAATGTGTTAGTGACGTCGGTCGTCAAAATTCAATTAACAAGATTTGTATTTCGGTAATTTCAAAAATGGCTACTTTTGCTGCAACTATTCTGTCGCGCAGCGCAATAACTCCCATACAAATCCGTGCAGGGGACCAGCGAGGTTAGTGTGACGGTGAAGAGGCCTATGCCCAACAGTGGGCGTCTTTTATGGGCTGTATAGATAGGTAGATAGAAATCCGTACGCTCGGAGAACCGAGCCAGTGTACGAGTGGGACAGATGTCAGACGTAACAGCAGCCTTAATACAAACACATTCTTACTGCCTAGCCTGTCCAAAACTCGAAATCAGGCTTAGCTACCGCTTGCCTCGTGGCTTGCCGTAGGTATATTTTTCAAAATATAATAAATTTGATTATTAAATAAATTAATATACATTCTATCGCGGTTTGTTTGCCAATATCGTCCAGTGCTTGCCCAATGGATCTCAAAATGAAGTTGTTATCTACTGTTTGGACGATTAAAAACTCCTAAAGGCGTATTAATACGCCTTTGCCTACGCCACTGTCTTCGCTATAGTACATTGTACAGCGAGGGGAGAAAACGATATATTTCTGGTCGAGAGTAATGTTTAAGCCCGACGCGCAGCGGAGGAAACTCGAGAACAGAAATAGAACTTTCTCCCGAGTGATACATAGTGCCTACGAGGGTAATAAAATATTTAGAATAATTAAAAGCGTGCTGTTAAATTATCAATTTAGTAAAATGAAAACCACTATGGTTATATAATTCTCTGACTCTCTCCACGACTCTCTCTCTCTCTGTGAGCAAAACGTAGTGATTACATACTCTTTGAGCAAAACTTTCCGCGCTTGTTTTTTTTCGTAGTGCAGAAAAAGGTTGCCAGCTGCCTTTCATTAAAAATTGAGTTGTTATCTACTGTTTGGACGATTAAAAACTCCTAAAGGCGTATTAATACGCCTTTGCCTACGCCACTGTCTTCGCTATAGTACATTGTACAGCGAGGGGAGAAAACGATCTATTTCTGGTCGAGAGTAATGTTTAAGCCCGACGCGCAGCGGAGGAAACTCGAGAACAGAAATAGAACTTTCTCCCGAGTGATACATAGTGCCTACGAGGGAAATAAAATATTTAGAATAATTAAAAGCGTGCTGTTAAATTATCAGTTTAGTAAAATGAAAACCACTATGGTTATATAATTCTCTGACTCTCTCCACGACTCTCTCTCTCTGTGAGCAAAACCAGGCCCTCGTCACTCCATACAAAAAATATTATGAACGTACTTTGTGCCAACATTGAAACAAAAAATATAATCCTGCTAAAACAAAAGGCATTAACTCCGCAGTGAATCACGTAGATGTATCATGATTTAAAATTAAGTCGGGTTATATGTGAAATCTAATGTTGGTATTACGTATTTTGCAAATGGCCGGTAATTTTGTTCGTTTGTCGTTTTTGTGTGGCATTATTTTATTTATTTTAACTTTAGCAATAGGTGTAGTGCGTGAAAAGTGATTAAACAAGAAATATGGGAGGAAAAGCATTGAGGAAATGTGAAATTTGTGGCATTAGAAGAGTCAGAAATTAATGTACGTCTGGCATATTCTTAACCAGATATCCACTGGAGCCAAACAGGTAAAATTAGCAAGTTTATCATAATAAATGTACGCAAATTTTGATATTTATTTAATGCGCTTGGATAAAACAACTGAATTATTTAGAACAATTTACGATTTTGACAAATTTAAATTAACGCCGGTTGTAGTGCGGTACCCATGTGGTACTTTTTTTTATCGATATTTTGGACGATTGATTTTTGCCAGATATTTCTAAATGCTGTCTAAAATTGATCACAACTAGGTACTTAATTTTAAACGTCGAACACCACACAGCAAGAACAGAAATGATTTATGTTGTTTTATTTTGCTCAATTTTGCGGTATAGATATATTTTTTGACTTATTGTTTTGTTTGTTGCAGACTCCAAAGATCTGAAATTCGACCAAAGTGCAAAGTTTTGATAGCGACGTGACGCATTGGTGACATTGTTTTCTACACCTGATGCTAAATAAATGATTTGATTTAAAAAAATGCCTTTTTCATTATGAAAGTAAGCGATAATCCATTCACACCATGTCATACTCGAAATAATTGAGTTGAGCTACTGTGTTGGGATTTATCGCCTACTTTAATTTTCAAAGCATGAAAATGAGGTAAGGGAAGAGACGTCTCGAATTTTTTTTTATCGATATCGATAAGCAGTCCATCACTAATGTTTTGCAATTTCATTCTCATGTTGGTATTATACTATTTTTTGTTAGGTTGGTACAAACTACGTTGATAATTTTGAAAACGTGTTGTTAGCAAGTGCCGACTCTTATAACGTAGTGATTACATACTCTTTGAGCAAAACGTAGTGATTACATACTCTTTGAGCAAAACTTTCCTCGCTTGTTTTTTTTCGTAATGCAGAAAAAGGTTGCCAGCTGCCTTTCATTAAAAATTGAGTAAAAAACCTACCTTTTTTCTAATTATTTGATAGAAAACCTTTTTGAGATTTGACGTTTGTATTTCTTTTATTTTCGTTGCTAAAAAATAAAAGGGATGATAGCAGGACTGGAATAGCTTTTCATACAACATTCCTGCCCTGCTACAGAGGGCAGGAATGAAATTCCATATAACTTTTCCCGCCGCTTTATAAGGGACGTTTATAAAAGAGCAATGAGACACTTTCTGAGTGGGTGTTGTAAAGGGTGATTCATTTGGAGTTACTTTTTCCAAAACTAAAAAAATATGAATAAAACAAATTTATCGGGTAATCTTTATTATAATACAAAAGAACCGTTCCTTACATTTACTTTTTAAAGATTATTTCTTTCAAATGTTGTCCGTAACTGCGATTAAGGTGGTCCATTCTGGAGTTCCAGTTTTCGATGACCCGAAATTGAAATTGAAGCCCGTGATCTTCAGAACTTTTGGTACCAACAAGACGGCGCCACTTGCCACACAGCACGTGAAACCATGGCTTTGTTGCGAGTAAAATTTGGTGAACAGTTAATTTCGCGTTTCGGACCAGTCAGTTGGCCGCCTAGATCCTGTGATATCACACCCTTAGACTTTTTTCTGTGGGGTTATGTAAAGTCCAAAGTTTATATGGATAAGCCGCGTACGATTGATCAACTGGAAGCCAACATTACTCGCGTTATTCGCCAAAATGCTCGGTCGGGTCATCGAAAACTGGAACTCTAGAATGGACCACCTTAACCGCAGTTACGGACAACATTTGAAAGAAATAATCTTTAAAAAGTAAATGTAAGGAACGGTTCTTTTGTGATATAATAAAGATTACCCGATAAATTTGTTTTATTCATATTTTTTTTAGTTTTGGAAAAAGTAACTCCAAATGAATCACCCGTTATATTTTTTTTTATGCCTGCCATATAATGCCATGCCGACAGACCTTGGATGCCAAATGCCAGCTTGTGGTTGGCATTTGGCATACTTTGTTTATTAGAAATTGTACTATAATTATTTCTGTTAATGTAATTTTTGGGTACAATATATAATATACAAAAAAGTAGGTAGCTTTTGTGGAATATAAATTCCCATGTCTGTTTCATTACATCACACGTGTCCACTGTGGCTGTGCAACGGAAGTTGGTAGAATTCCAGGTTCGAAATTATGGCAACACTTAAAAAAAACATCCATATATATTTTCCATAGAGTAGGTAGGTACTTTGTTATTTCTCTGGTGTTTTTGTGTCCAAAAATCATGAATGCGAGCAAATAATTGAAAAGCCCAACCAATTTACTGTCTTCCTTCCAAAAAAATTCTTCGCGTGTTATCTCAGAGCAACTACCAAATCTATTTCTGCGTCAAAATGGCTAATGCACCGAATATGCCCAATCTCGGTTCTTTAAACGCTGGAGGTGCTATCCAATATGTGAATAATCCACTCCAAAGCCCTCAACTGCAGTCCAGCTCTCTCCAGGGGTCTCCTTCGCAGCACAGCCCCATGGGCACGCAGTCGCAGATGGGCGCCAAAACCAGCACGAGTGGTGGTGGTGATCAAGCCACTCAGGTGAGATATCTTCGCTTATAGCAGGAAATCACGGCTACGCTTTCTAGCTTTTTAGGCCACGTAGACGCCTCCTTGGTGTTACGTCGGTTTTAGGAAACTCCTGTTCAAAGTTTTCAAACCTCACATGATTAAATGGCGATTTTTCAGATGAGTCCACAGATAATGCATCAACTATACCGCCTTGCTATGCTAAGCTGCATGAGTCTGGCAAATAGGAATTTGGTACTAAGCAGGTAGTATAGATTTGTTAAAAATATCATTTCTAAGTAGAGGAATGGGGGGGAAGGAAGGAGGTGGGGTGTAGCGCTGTGGGCGGGGCAGCCCATAAAAAGTCCACCCTAAAATCAACTGTAGTGTGAATGCATAAGGAGCCATTTCTGTGTGTAATAATTTTCCTGCAATATAAACCCTGAAACAAAATGCTCCATGCTCAAAAAACCTTTAATTTACAGTTATTAAGCCGCCCGCGTCTACAAGAGCTAGTTAGAGAGGTGGACCCGACAGTCCAGTTGGATGAGGAAGTTGAAGAGATGCTGTTGCAACTGGCTGATGACTTCATGGACACAACATTAAATGCAGCGTGTGCACTTGCTAAGCATCGACACGCTCCCACTGTGGAGCTCAAGGATGTCCAGTTACACTTAGGTGAGAATTTGGCCAGTTTTTAAGTTTATCGTAGCAAATGAAAAATAATAATGAGAAAAATTTATAAGCACTGTTTCACATCCTGCATATCTATGCAACTCCTATTTGAGAACAAAAATTATAGTAAGAACGAAGTATGGTTCTACTACACTTATTAAGATATATTAAGTTACAGTTCTCAAAATATATTAAGCTGCGGGGGGAGCATGAGATTTTTATCGTATCTAGATAGATAGGTTAAAATTTTAAAACATTACGATATTATATCCCACCCGCGAGCATGACTTCTCTTCGATATACATATCTTCCTTAGATAGGACATAAGATTTTATCTACTTATTGGTATGACAACACTGAATCGGCAAATAGGGATGTGACGAAAATCACTATTTCATTCGTTCAATTTGCGTTTTTTGACAGATTGAAATCTGATCTGTGTGTGATCTTTCCTTTACTTAGTCTGTGCTAGGTATCAAATAAAATGTAAATAAACAAACAAATAACGGACAATAGATGCTTAGATGCCGAAAATGAAGTAAGTACAAACTTTATAGCCATTGCAGTTAATTTATACAATACTACAATAGTTGGAGATCCTTCCTACAAGCTCATACGGACATCACATCATATACAAGTCACTCATCGGCAAGAACTATAATATTTTTCTGTTTTAGAGGGCGCAGTAAACAAAATCAACTGGGGTTCGTTCGAGTATATGACGCTCCACAGTAATTTAGCCAACAATGAGTTTTCTGGCCCCATGGGAAGCGAAAGGTTGTTGAAAGAGTGGGGCGCATTGAGCCTTGTCGAAGGAGCATGGTCCCGACACGACTGGAGCAGTGGCGGAATGTAAGTGTTGATAGTACCTACTTATTATCTAGTGATATATTAAATTAAGTTCAATACTTGACTCACCATCACCAACCGAGTACAATAGGTAAATAATATGCTTGTCAAACTAATGCAAATGTGTACTTAGGCAATGCTCAGTGAATACCTACAGTATTTGGATAGATAGACCATAGAGGTCTATCCAGTATAGCGTCAATTTTTGCTCTTAGGGGCATCTAAAATCATTTTCGTAACATGTCTTACCTTTTTTCTTTTCGTCTTAAGCTATTACATCATATTGGAATGTTTTGGACTCCTTTTTAATTATGCTCTTTATTTGTTACAGGATATTTTGAACGCGCTGACTACAATAATATTTGGTCTATGCTACAATCAATCAAATCATACAAATAAATCAAATATTAAAACGTAGGAATATGTATGTACGAATTGTATTTTTTCAAAATAGTAACTCAAAATTGGATGCTTAATTACCCAAGTTCCACTATAGTTTTTTTATATTACATGCACAGAAGCATTCATTCAAGGGTTAAATATAATTAGGGAATGTTCCAT
Source organism: Yponomeuta cagnagella (assembly GCA_947310995.1). NCBI lineage: Eukaryota > Metazoa > Arthropoda > Insecta > Lepidoptera > Yponomeutidae > Yponomeuta > Yponomeuta cagnagella. Next base: position 6,147,463 of record OX371285.1, on the reverse strand, counting down.
TGAGCTGGCCATTCCTCCTCTACTGGGTTTCAGGCTCCACAATGGCAATGTGTGTACCGAGCCTCGGGAGTCTACTCGGCCTCTCCTCTGATGGGCGTCATCAGCCAAGGCAGGCTCAAAGGCATATCCAGAGTCTCCTAGGAAATGCATTACATTTTTTTTACTTCTTATTTTTTTGTTACAGATTACATCAAAGGTGAAGAACATATTAATTTGTTTGGTAACAATTTCCCGTTTTCAGAAGAAAACATATCATGCTTCTTTTCTCCATTGGGTACCCAGTTATGTAGTAAACCACCTATTTCATTGTTTAAAGTTACAAAATAAATATTAGATTTACTTATAACCAAAAGCATTTTATTATTAACGGACTTAAAAAATGGAGGAGTCTGTGTCAAGCTTTTTCCAGAAAACTTCCTAGAAACCATACATTTGTAGTAAATACACCATACATACTTAGGTACTTAGTAGAAGTTAGGTATGATTTGTGGGGTGAGTAAATGGCTTGGGATGCAAGTTCATTAGAAAGAAATAATTTTTGCCCTTTTTAGTGTGTCGGTTTAAATCTTTGTTTTAGAAGTTTCTTATTTTAAAATTGTTTGTTGACTGGTACATTTTACCTACTATTATTTTAATTGAGATAGGCACTGGACGACGGTCTGAGCAGGACGGCAGAGGGTGCTTGGTTGCGTGGAGTAGGGCTGAACGGAGGTCAGTGAGCGGGTCCTTAAATCCCTGGAGACGGCCACTGGACGTCGGTCAGTGAGCAGAAACAGAGGAAGGGCACGAATGGGATGCGTAGGTGGCGCGAAGAGGCACCAGTGGACAAATCATGACAAATTTGATGATTTTATTCGTAGAATGACTGACAGAAACGCTAGATATAAGTTTATATGCCCCTCTCAAAAGTGGGATAAATTTAAATGAAACATCTGTCAAAAGTCGATAATATATCTTTTTATGTTGTCATCATGCTCGCATTTGCGATAGGGTTTATCTTATAGTGACAGATGTTTTTTTATCTCACGGCACTGGTATAAAAACTATGCATTGTGCTCGCGACGATAAGTTAACCTACTATAGACGTCAAAACTCGTTAAAACGGCCATTTTTTGTGGATAAACCGCCTCGATAAAATCTCATGCTCCCTCCGCTGGTCGACACAGATCTGTGTGGACATACCTTTCCAAAGGCAAAACCACACATCTTTTTTCCCACCAGATCCTGCCTCTTGAGATCCTTGTCATTTGGTTCACAGAACGGCAATGGAACATGTGGATCCCAGGTTTTGGCAATGATGAGCTCCGGCCATACAAGCGGGCAGCTGTCACGGAGGCTCACAGACAGCGTATGGCACTCATCAGAAAGACTATCAAGAAGTATTAGCTTGTAAGACTCTCAATAGTAGTGTAAGTTGTTTTTTTATATACTTAATTAGGTTTAATGTTACAGGATAATAAAAAAGTTGATTTCATATTGAGTGACAGTTCTTTTTTAGAATATTTCAAGTTTTTGTATATTTGCAGATGAGTACAAACACTTAGGTACGGTCTTATTTATAAAACACGATGTAACTTTCTCTGACGTGTGTTTTAGAGGAATCACGTTTTTATAAATAACACCTTTAATAGGTACACAAATAAAATACGAGTTTCAATCCACGTAAGTTCTTTATTAAATAAAATCTATAACATTATTTTGGTTGTGATGATGATGGCATGAAAATGTTAAGTGTGTGCATCATATAGATTAGTCATAACATTGTTCACCGAAAATACAGAAATCACATTACACAAACACACATTAAGATGTAACAAAATACAGGGTGTAACAGAATCCCTATAATTCGGATGAACAACAGCATAAGAGTGAAATAACCCAATTTTAATTTTGATGCTAGTTAATGAAACCCTATGAATACTAAAAATACTGTTCATTCACATAAATTAAAAAGATCACAGCAAACATGTTGTGGTTATATGCTTAATAACAAAAAAAAAAAAAACATTTAAAACACAACTTTAGGAATGTCAAAATAAATTGGAAATAGTCTGGTGTCACATTCTCATGATATAAATTAATAAATTTCCATATTTTCTACAAAATATATTTTGTTAATTTTCTTTAACTAAACGTCCAATTTTTACAGCCTGAAAAGTAATCACTACGATTAATACCTAAAACTAATTAAGTATCTATCCAAAAGACATAGTCATGGTTTTAAGAAGGTGCGTCCAAGTGGTCCCTTCACCCATCTGGTGAAGTGAAGGTGCCACTGGAAGCTGTATAAATCATCTTATTAAGCAAAGGTATTGTTTCACAAACTTGATAAGATGATTTATACAGGTTCCAGTGGCACCTTCACTCACACCAGATGGGTGAAGGGACCACTCGGACGCTGCAGTGCCTGGGACATTGTTTTTAGATGGAGTAGGCTTGCCCAGCACCTATACCATCCTGACAGCTTAGTCGGCCTAGCCCATAGAAAAGACAAGTCAATAGGTACGTACGGAGCCAACCAAGCCGCGGGTTTCCTCACGATGTTTTCCTTCACGGTTAGCGTGCGGTATTGCTACTACAAATTCGCAGGTGTACGTAACTTTGAAAATAAACAGTCTTAGGTACATGCCTGCACTGGGAATCGACCCTGGGTCTCTCGCTTTCGAGTCCATTGTTCTACCACTGGGCTACCACCGCTTGCCAATAAAATACCAAAAAATAAAACTAAAATGGATTTGACCAATGCCATTCACATGATTACATAATTATAATATACTCTTCCAATAAATGTTTTATAGTACAGTTGACTACATATCAAACTTTACCTGCGGTACCACCAGACGAAGTATAGGTACATTATATTTTGTCTCATTCCTCTTTGGTCTAGGTGTAAACAAAAAGTTTTTTGTAGTTATTAAAGTCAAGAAATCTATGATGACCTAGGACGAGGAAACAACTGGATAGGCATTAATTATTGCTTCCCATAATTTAATAACAACTATTACGATATATTTACGTGTAGACTAAAGGATTATTCACGCTACACCGTGTCGCGACCGAGCCGGGCCACTGGAAAATGGTATAACAAGAGCATGGCAAAAATGGTCTTGAAAAATATCATAATTTTTCATTCTTACATACTCTAATAGTCAAATTATAATATTCAATAGGTTTTTGTCACTCAATGCGCACAATATTTTATTTGATAGTCAGAAGTTTAGTGAAGACAGGGGTGCCAAGCTCAAGTCTGCGTTTACATGTTTCAAAACATGATTGTGAAAAAATGTTTAATGTTTAAATGTGCAATGTGTTATATTTTTAGAAAGGTAATATTGTATACTTTACAAAACCACTTTCTTATTTAAAAAATGAGGTTTACATATTTGTTTAAGTACTTGTAAAGTGACATACCTTATTTTTCACACAAAAAAAAATCTGTGATGGCTTTAACTGTTACCCAAGACTGCCCATGCGCTACTTTTTGTGTTAATTAATAGGCTGACCATTCATAAACAAGAAGCTAAAAAAAATCAGCTGCGGTTACTTATAGTTTTTCGTTAACTTTTGCGGTTTACCACGGAGATTGCTCGCAGGAAACCTATGGAATTTTTAAAATTATTTCTTGATAACACAAGGTCCTTATCAAATTTGCGCACGTTTTGCGTGAGAATATAAAAGATATAATTATGTGGGTAAAATGGTAAAACGGAGGTAAAAATTAGTCCAGCCAACGACATGAGTGTGACTTTTAATGAAATAAAACGCATAAAGGCCAGTAATTTCTGCAGATGGTGAAGTTCTAAAATGTCTTCTTAAAGCTAAAGCTGTACCAAACGAGATTTTATACTACCCTACACCGAGGGAGCTGGTAGAACCGTTGAATCTTTGTCCAAAGATTTAATGGAAAAATGTATAATGTTTCTGAAAGCAACCTGTGTTTTATAGTAAGTGACATACAAAGGCACATTCTTCCTACGTTTAACAAGCGTTGGCCTTCGGCAGCACGGAAAAAGGATTAATTTTCGAAGAAGAATAGCACTTGGTTGGCGTTATTGAAGTGCTCGAAGCTATATTCTTGAAGTAGAAGATTGTTCTTCCTCTTGGTGTATTCTGAGGCGTCTCCATATGTCACCCACGGTCTTCCTCGCTGTCCAGAAGTTGATGGAGTTGAATATTGATCAGAGTTAGGTAAATTCACCGAATACCCTGATCACAGACCCGTGTATGTGATAGGTGTAACGAATACACGCAAGCAGCCGGGTGTAGCACGAATAAGTGGCCCGGGCACGAAATCTAGATGGTGTTGCTTCATATAGCAAAGAAGAAGCATTAAGTATATATGTTACAGCCAAAGTGATTAAATAGCTATTATACATAATGACTGGTCATTATATATAAAAGCCAAATTCACTAGACAAAGTAATAAATTATTATGCTAACGTTTTATTTTGGCAAGTGTTATTATATAGCAAATAATTGTTTGATTAAATTTATATTTCGCATTTTGTTTGTTAGGTCAGTACACATAAGCAAAAATAGGTTCGAAGTTCCATCTTGAAACTTCGGGTGTTAGTTCTTTTTTTTTATATAAAAGCGAAAAAAAATATTTCACTAAAAAACTTAGTTTTGTGTCAAACTTAAACAAGGTTGGTGCATGGAAAAGTCATAGGTACCCTACATTATGATATTAATATGATATTAAATAAAATTGCTAGTAAATGTGATTAATTTTGTGTTAATTATCACTTTATCTAAACTGAGTAGACATTATATATAATGACCAGTCATTATGTATAATATCCAGATTTATTACTTTGGCTGTAACATATACATAGAAACCGATTTATCCAAAGCTCAATATCTTTACCTGAGGCAGAGACTTGCTGAGAAGAACTTATCTTGTAAAGAGGCGCGAAATTTCATCGATGCTCGCACTTGCCCAATAGCTCACTTGGGAGAGCGCTGGCACGGTGAGCCAGAGGTCGCGGGTTCAAGTCCCGGCATGGGTGGAATTTTTAGCCTCTAAATAGGTTTTTAAAATTGTCCTCAGCACGGGTTAGTGCAACAAAAAGAATATATAAAGAACATCTGTATTTCCATCATATAATACTATAGCTGAAGCAAAAAAAAATTTGTTATCCTCATGCGTCAACCCAACCATAACCGTTTCGAATAGTCAAAGTCAACCTTCAAGATCTCTTATATCATACTGTTTGTCGTATTTTAAAGATAGACGCAGTGTCAAAGAATTTTAGACATGTTAGGCTATATTCTAAATGGGGTTGCGGTGGATCCTCTGGACAGAGTCAATATAAACAAGTTTTACCAGAAGAAAGTAATCAAATATCGGACGCTAATCTGTTCATAATCTGGATGAAGAAAGTAAAGCCGTTTTATGGCAAAATCCAGCATGCTCTTCAGTTAGATATTGCAGACCCATTTCCTTAGAATACGCAAAAGAAACTCCAGAAAAAACCACAGCTGAATTGGAAGCCAAAATTAATGAGTTAACTCCAACGCTTGTAGGAATAACTGTTATATAAGTAAAACGAGCTGTTCTTAACTTAATCTGAACTGGTCACGTTGATGACGAACCTACTCTGCCGCAACACAGTTTCTAACTAGCGCGGAGGGTAGTGGTAATCTTTAACTGTTACCAAGTTACTGTTGCAAATATTTGTAAGTCTTAAAGTACCCCATGATTGAGGAAATGTATCTATTATAGTGGTTTGTAATGTTTGTAACGTCTGATGGCAGCTAAGACCCGCATTAATGGTCAGGTGACTCAGTCGTTATGGTGCTTGGAGAATTCTGTCATTTAGTACTTATGGAACACTGTTTGTAACAGTATGTCATGCTCCTCTTGTCAAAAATAAAATGATTTGATTTGAAATGATATGAACTATGATTGACGAAAAAGTTCCTCAAGTATTAACGCAGACACCATCGAGTGCTACATGCACTATTTGTGGAGCAACAACTACAAAGATGAATGATCTAACGAAAGTAACTGCAAGAGTTGAGTGTCGACGAAGACTTGATCAAGACATTATACATAATTATTCAAACCATGTCATCAGGATTGACAATAATGCAGAAAAGTTTGGTGCATATACGTATGGAACTGCACAGTTATATTTGAGCAAATATAGCTGGTACTATATGCCATCTTGAGTCCACAAGATCCTTATACATGGTGCCAAAATAATACAGTATTTTGTCATTTTGCCAATAGGCCAGTTATCTGAAGATGCCCAGGAAGCTCGTAATAAAGACTACAAGAAATATAGGTTACATCACGCTCGGAAGTGCTCTAGGACAGCCACAATGGAAGATGTTTTACACACACTGTTGTATATTTCTGATCCCTATATATCTAGCTTAAATAGACGGATTATGCCGATACCAAAAGAGTTACTTAACGCAGCTAAACAGCTTTTAGCAACTCCAATCATTGATGAGTATAATATATTTTAAATATAAGGCTTTTTTTAATTTAAAATCTTGTAACTACGTAGTTAAATAATGTTTAAGTTACCTAATGTAAGCAAAAAAATTTATTATTGTAACTAAATAGAAAGTTTGTATGAAATTTACCAATGTTTTATCTTTGCATTTGTTTTTCCAAGTAAAATATTATTGACGGTAGCAGTGTTACAATGTTTGAAATGCATTACTATCCAGGAGAATGTATAAAATCAAATCAAAATGTTCAGAAACAAAAAGGATACAGATGGAACGCACCGTTTCGTCCCATATAGTGCGCCGGCCGGCGGCGCGGCGCGCGGCGCACGGTGTACCGTGAATAATCCTTAAAGCTAATATAAATAAATATAGCCGAGTGCATTGTATGGATCTAAAGCCCAGTTTAGTTTGCTAAAACGCCAATGCTTTAATTAGTAGATCCAATATTCTTACTGGAATGGTAAGAATAGTGGTCTAGTATTGTGTGGAAGTTATTATTCTCCTAGTGCACACTAATTAGGCGTAAAGGTTGATGTACTGTCAACTGCATCTTTTTAAATATCTTATTTTGATACCTACGCTATTTACCTCACACACTAGGCAGTTCTATCTATTTAACGTTATAAGCCACATAGCACAAGTAACAATATAGTTTGATAAGTATTAATAGGTGTGATATATAACAGGGTATAATTTAAATCCTTCGGAACAATGGCTTTTGAAAACACTGGCTCTATTTATAATCCTTTTGAAAATAAACCTCACTTGTCAGCTACTGTATCAATAGGGATGTTATCAGCATAAACACACTAAGCCCCTGTTTCACAATGATCAAATAAAGTTCCAGATAAGCTATCCGCAACCAGGGCTGCCGTTTGTTCTAAATTTAAAAAAAATCCTGTATAGCGTGTGTTCGTTTATGGCTTCAAATTTAGAACAAACGGCAGCCCTGGTTGCGGATAGCTTATCCGGAACTTTATCTGCAGATTGTGAAACAGACCCTTAAGGATTTATAGATATAACCGGTTTTTATCAATGCAAAATGGATGATTGTTTACTTGAATGAAGTCGTGCTGAATGAAGTAAAAATATTTTAAGGCCACTTAAGACCTAAAAGTCAGAAAAATCCTTAATAATTAAGTACGTTTTTTTATCCCAATCAAAGAAAGAAGATATGTTTTTAAAAAAACTCAACTCTTACTATCTATAATTACGTATCTTCCGTTGTCGGAAACTTGACCACAGAAAGTAATTTAATTATAGTAGTTTATGCAACTGCATATAACACGGGTATTAAAACACGAGTGTGAGTTTATGAAACGAGCGCAGCGAGTTTCATAATAGTAACGAGTGTTTTAATACCCGTGTTATATGCAGTTGCATACACTACTTTATCTTCACTAATGCAATTAAAAATTAAGTTCACGCGTACGTGTATAATCACAGTGATTTTGCCGCCATTAAAATTTAACCAATGAGAGCGCAGCTGCGCGCTTCAATAAAACGCGACCAACCTGATTGGCCCTGCAATCTAGTTGGTCGCGTTTTATTGATGTTATAATGAGATTTTAAGATATCGATGTGAATATTATACCATCATGTGAAATTGCTTAAATTGAGTGTTTTGTTGTCTGCGCTATAACAGTAGTACCTAATTATAAGTCAAGTATTGAAAACATAAGTACAACATTAGTGTAGATAAAATTCTTTTTTATGAACTAACTGTTCTGTTTCGTCGAGTACAACTACGCGAATGTCACGTCACACGTGTTAGAAAATTATGATCTTCATTTTTCGAAGTTGTATATCATACATATCATGAATCTTTAATAATTCCCTTTTAATTTACCTTTAATCTGTTTATAGATAAACCACCTTCTTGTTGCCGTGATTTGAAGCTCCAGGACTCCAAGGGACTTTTTTTAAATAAAATTTCTCACTTACACCGCTCTGCCCTACAGTTGGGTTTAAGCCTTCGAAGCTGCAGCTTGCTTTTCGGGCTGATAGAGTTGGTCTAGTGGGTCCACCCTCTGCCAGTGAAGAGACTTGGATTTGATTGTCACTGGTTCCTGAAAAGATAGAAATATGTTTTCATTAATACATCAGCATTTAGGCATCCTATCAATTTATAGTAGTTTATGTGACTGTCACATAATGAGGGTTATTAAAACACGAGCGAGATTTTAAAAAACGAGCCTTGGCGAGTTTTTTAATAGCATTGGCGAGTGTTTTAATACCAAGTTATGTGCAGTCTCATACACTACTTTATCTACACTCATGTCTTAATCTTCAAAGTAAGGAATCAAAGGAAAACACGTTTGACAAGCTTTGTACTATACATAAATCTACGGTTATTAACTAAACTCATATCGAAATGAAACAAAATTTTCAATTATAAAGATATTTTTAGTTGCACTTTTGGTACCACGAAAATGAAATTAGGTTTTTTATAGAGTCAACTTTTGACATTAAAAAAAAAACTTAAGTTTTGTTCCGTGATCACAGCAACACTTTAAAAAAAATAACTGACATAAAGTGAAAAATCTGACCTTTAACGTAACTTTATATTACACTTTTTTTTTTATTTTCTTTAAAGTTATGTATTGTTTAAAGCCTGTCAATATGTGTTTACCTTTGAATTCTTAATTTGAAGATTATGATATGAGTTTAGATAAAAATTATTTCAGATTAGGATGGAATTATTTATTTATTATTTTGGACTAAAAAGAACCTCCGGTATGGTAAGTCTAAGGCATTCCGACGTCAGCGCATTTTATATTTTCATGCAAAGTATGTAGTTAGTGTGGTATCTAATAGCTCTACTGAACACAATGATCTATCACATAAAAATCTCTATTAGTAATTTGGTCAGTGACTACTTTCAGAGATCTATTATTAATATCTCCTTCAACTCTCGACAAGGTTGATCGCTTGATCAGCCATTATCTTGGTGACAGCCAAGAGCCCAAGAAACACAATGTTCGAAACCAGGAAATGCACATTTTCGATTGATATTCGCACTTACGGCATTCACGATAAGTGCTATCTCGTTATAGAAACATTTACGCTGCCAGAATATTTTAGACTGAAGAGATTAGTTGGAAAGCCACGTTGACCCGTTGACTCTACACAATCACGTCAAAAGATGAAGTGTTGACTAGAATGATGAGGTCAATAGGTCATTTCATACGCAAACGGGTCACCTTGACAATATGTCCTAGTCCTAGTACATGCGGATTGTGAAGTTTTTTACATACATACATAAACTCACGCCTAAAGCCTAGAGGGGTAGGCAGAGACCAGGGACTGCCACTTGCCAGGATCCTGACAGATCACTTTCGCTTCCTCAACAGTCTTCCTCAGAAGTATTTTACTTTCGTTGTATAGGTATTACCAATTAGGTACCTAAATAATATTGCTGAAGACAATTTCAAAAACCTATTTAGAGGCTATAATTGCCACCCATGCCGGGACCTGAACCCGCGACGGTTCAAGTCCCGGCATGGGTGGAATTGTTTGCCTCTAAAAAGGTTTTTAATATTAATGACTTCCACACAACACAATCACTTCTTCCTGGACCCAAACTACGATGCCCTGTGCTATGGTAACCAGGCAAGAACATCGCAAACATGGAAAGACACCCAGACCGAGGCCATTTTGGCATTTGTAAAAATCAAGGCAGCTTCCAGAAAACTGACCGTATCTTTAAATACCTATACCACAGTTGTGTTCCTTATACACTCTGCCTATACTTATCGTTTGTTTTTGTTCCGTCGAACTTTTAAATGGAGGTGTGTCACAGACATAATAATGCATAGAAGGAATGGTCGATAAGTAATATGTACTTACCTACTTTATTTTAGCATAAAGTTTGCGGCCAAGTTCGCGTATCGTTTATCATTCATTTCATTACGTTTGTTGTTTACGAACAGTGTTTTTCAAACTACATCGCTCATATCATCAATCATTTATTTACGTATCATGCAAAACCTTTAAGCAGTCGAAGTTGATTGATTGGAAATTTTCCCCACAGTAAAACTTGATCGTATTGACCTTCCGTTGCGGATGTACATGGGGATTTTGTTACACCCTGTATAGTATCGTACACACCCACCTGTGGGACTCGACTATAGATAATGAAGCTATAGGTACACATCCTGGTCTCAGGCCTCTCATAGTGAGAGCACCGCAGATTTGATCACCGGCGATTTCCGGAGTTGAGGTATGTGAATACCTCAGACAATCGGTTTTCCTCAGTTAGCCGATGGTATAGCTATTACAAATTCGCAAATTAAATAGGTACTGAATACAAAGTCATTGTTTCGGTTATACCACCGCTGTATAATATACAGGGTGACTTTTTATTCGTCCACCGTAGGTATTTTGAGGGAATGTTCTTTTCATTGTGAAAAACATATTATTAATGATATAATATCAGTAATGGTAGAAGATGTTTGTAAATATTCGTGATCTCCAAACTGTGAATCCAAATTCGAAGTGGTAGGAAGGAAGTACAGTAACATTGAAAAATATTTTCTAGTATGTTAAATGCTTAAGATTCTGACGTCCAATATGCGCAAACAATTAAAAAAAAGTGTGAAAATAATGCGTAGTGCTTACGAAAGTTTTAGTTCAAAATAAAAAAAAAACAATTGAGTTGACCGGCGCCGACCATAAGGTGCTCAAAACATAGTTTTTTTTATTTTTATATCTTTTCGTCCTGATATTGTTTGTTTATGCTTAAGTGAAGTAATTTTAGGTAACAGATTTTTTTTTGGATGCGTAATTTTTATCAAAACTAGCACCATATGTTTCTAAATCTTGGTTAGAATGTTCCCTTAAAATACGATGAACGAATTCAAAGTCACCTACAGGATAAGTTTCTTTACACATATTTAAAATTTCAAGCTAGCCTTATCCTGCGATTTCTAGCCAGATTTTAGGGCTTACAAAAACAAAATTGAGAACGTTAAATTGTCAAAAGATTATTTACCACTAATTTAGATTAGATTAGAGCTCTTTATTGTACACTCCAGAGAACACATAAATCATCCATGTACCTGAAATGTCAGGTGACCTAAATTTGGTGACCTAGTTGTTTGATACGTCGTGATACACGGCTCTTGTTCAGTAAACATTGTAGTCTTGGATGTATCGTCTAGACACAATGGAATCGCATCACTGAAAATGTTTGGCAATAGGTAGTTTTCTATGCCCCACATAGCAGCTTAGTGTTATATCTATTTGTATTTAACATTTAACAAGGATTCTCGTAAACTTTATTGTTGCCGTTCTGGTAATCGCCTGATCATTATTTTAATTATGTACGTTTCATAGTTTTTTAGGCTTACATGCATCTGAAATATTCGCAATACGCATGCTATTCTCAAAAGTTCTGTTGACTCAGAATGTCTTATTCGCAAAATGACCCCTTGACACAGAATGTTCTATTTACAAAATCCTCCTTGACGCAGAATAACCTATTCGCAAAAGGCCCACATGACGCAGAAGGTTCTATTAGAAAAATGCCCATTTGACGCAGAATGTTTATTCGAAAAATGCCCCATTGACGCAGAGTGCCCTATTTGCAAAATTACTCCTTGACGCAGTATGACGCCCCCTTCTTACTCGATCAAAGTTGGTAGGCAGATATATTGTGTCCTGGTCCTGGATTTATTAACACATAGGATACGTTTTATCCGAATTTACCGAGCTCAATATTGTTAACTAAAGCTAGTTAACAATATTCAACTTTGTATCATCTATAGAATCCACTGATAACCAAACTTTGGGAGCCACTGCTTTAGTAATTATTTTATTAGCGTCATTAACTACCTTCAATCCATTATAAATAGAATCAACTGTCTGAATCAACTCACACGTGTTGCTTGGAGATCTTAAGGGTCAGTTCACATCGAGACGCGACGATATTGGAAGAGGCCAGTGATTTCGGGCTGCGCCGCGCACCGCGAGACGCATCGCAACGTCGCGCCGCCCAGTGTGACCATTTAGTATTTTAATACTTTTTCGGTAGATTTTATTGACTTTTCCGAATATCGGTATTTCGTCTGGACGGAAATAGTAGAAACAAGTCGCCTGGGGGCGACCTCAGGCTGCGCCTCGTGGTGTCGCGCTACGTCACGCGGCTTGGCGACGCGCAGCGCCGCTCTTGCACGCCGCGCATACCGGCGACGCACCGCTGAGTCGCGATGCGCCCCACCCTAAGCCGCGTGGCATCTCGAGGCGCAGCGCTGCGTGGTGCAACGTATGTATTCTGAATTCTCATAATGTATACCTTTTCGTGTTTTCAATAAAGTAAAATTTTGAGTCGCTCTATTAAAATGTGTGCGCAGCGAGCGTCGCGTCGCGTCGCGTTTTGGTGTGAACTGACCCTAACTTTTGTGACATATGGTCTAATAGACTTTGGCTACGCGTCTAGATGACCAGCTAAGTCATCATTTGCCATGCAGACAGACAGTACCTATAAAACTTCTAATGTAGGTACTCTCAACGGCACCACCAGCTTATAAGTGCTAAAATCAAACAAAAGGTAGGATTCCTGATGTTGCTGAATGTCGTTATTGTTAGTTCAAAAATAAAAACCTTATTATATACCTACTATGTATCGAAGATAAAAAAGTGATTCGCTTCTTTATGCTTTGTTTAGAGTGGCTCACGCGTTCGATACGCGTTATCTAGACTTAAAAATCAAGGTGTAATGTAATGATAAAAGTAGATACGGTATTTCCCCACACCAGTACCTACTCATTGCATTTATAGTTAACTAAAATAACTGCTCAAGTCGTTTGAAATCACTGCCATGCCACGGTGTGCATGCGTGGTGCTGACGACTGAACGCATACATCCTGCGTAAAATCATGTCGGAATCCTGACGTTTGCGATAGCATTAGTATGGAATTTCACGGACGAATGGAATGGCTCAAGATTCGATGCCATCGATAGTCGATGCGCGTAACATGAGCGGCTCCTATATTACGCGCACCAAATTATGAGCGATTCCAATCGTCTATAACTGTCAAATTCCCTACGAATTTCTATTGCTAACGTCAGGATTCCGACAGGATTTGGTGCGCATAATTAGCCCTATAAATGTTTGAATTTATTTATATACCTACTTATCAAACAAAACTCGATTTATTTCTATATTTTTTTTTAAATGGTGCCGTCAAGCAAACTTGAATGTAATCATTTTGACGATCTCTGTGGCGCAGCGGTAGCGCATCTGCCTACCATGCGAGAAGTCCCGGGTTCGAATCCCGGCTGGGGACAAAAAAAACCTCGCATGTTTACATGTCGTTGTTTCTGGTTCCCACGACACAAGGCATCTTAGTGTGGGGCCAGAAGCAATGTATGTGCCTGTATGTATTTACAGTATCAACAGCACCAAACCTATACATTTTATTAGTTAATCTATTTTATTTTTATATCTTAGGGGTACATATCAACAGCGAGCTTAATCAATAATAGTGCTAATACTAAAATACAATAAATAGGGCCAATAATAGATACTCACACTTATACAACAAATAAAAGAAGCGGGAAGCCAAACAAACAAAATATATATATATATGTTATAGGCAATGTGTATAATCCGGCATTGTATACATTGCCTAAAACGTTCAGGCAATGAATCGTATTATACACATGTATAATACGATTCATTTCATACATTACCTAGGTATTGTATAAAATGCCCGAAGCGCATCAGGCAATGTGTATAATGAACGACCACGGGAAGGAGGCGAGTGCGCGGCGTGCGGGACTACCCCGTAAACAAGTTGCAACTCGTTCGTTGTGTGTTTTTTGTATCAATTTTTTGGTACGGTGCACTTAGACCTTTACACTTGCCATTCGATTTTGTCCTAATATCGCAGAAGATAAGAGAGGTGGAAATGTCAAAATGTCAAAGCTCTACGTGCACTTGACTGTACGTTGTAAATGTTTATCCGAAGGGAACTGCTATGTGAGAAACGCTGTCTACGCAAAAAAACACGTTACATACATTACCTATGCGTCAACCGGCATTCTATACAATGCCTAGGTATTCCATACATTTCCTAAGTAAAGTGTAAAATAGTTTGAACATTCAATATCATTTCACACATTGCCTGGACGACCCCGGCATTCTATACAATACCTAGGAAATGTATAGAATGCCTGCATTATATAACATATATATACCAAAATGCACAAACGCTAACATACATGTTTATAGATTTGAAATCATGGGGGCTTTTTTAATAAGAAGTAAGTGTAAGTACATTTCCACGAAAATAATATAATATAGGTTACTTTAGTAGGTACTTGTAGTTTTTTCACGTTAGTTTCATGCCATAGAGTAAATATTAGGTACCCTCCCTTGACTCTAAGTCCAGTTAATGATATTCATATTGTGTGTCTAACGGTAAAATAATCACGCAACTTCTATGGTATGTAGCATCCATATCAAGGTAATTGTACCTATTGTTTTAAAAATAGCCTCACAGTAGAGTACTGGAGCAAAATTCTAGAGGTGTTACATTCATGAATATAATGAAAAGTTAATTAGGAATTTCACGGGCATTTGTGAGTTGAATTAGTGCTACTTAACATTAATAAGTTATGTAACTGGCTACTTAGAGAATGGTAGACGAAAGCCGTAGTTTGAATTGGGATGGATTTATTTTCTGGTATCGCGATTTGTCAAAACTGAGAAGCAAAAGGAAAATACAGTCCAAATAGAACAAGGAAAGAATCTACTTAAATGATGCTTAGGTACTGAAAAACTAACCATGTAGTTACATGTGTAGTTAGTTTAAACAAATTAACTTCTCAAGAATGCTTGCCGTGATACGATTTGGAAATCGGCCAAGTAATAAATTCAGGACTTCAAAGTCGAGAATGCTAAAAATAAATTAATGACGTCTATGAAGACGACATGAACCATATTTTGTGTCAGGAACCTAAGTGCCTTATTTCGTGAAGCCATGATTGCAAAATAAGGAATATCTACTACATATGGAATAGGAATCTGAAATCAAAAATTTATTTCGACGTAAAGATTTAATAGGTATTCTGTTGAATGTCGACGTACCTACAATGTTAGCCGCAGCTGTTAGTCGAGTTATACCTAGTGGAGAAATACTCAGGGTAAAAGTCCACTCAGCTCCTAGACACGCTGATTTGTGGGTGGTTTGAAAGCCGCGGTCATGTAATTAGTAATTAAAAACTCCTATCCATGTAGACTACTCGTACTACTTTTAAATATATACGTAAAATCTAAAAATAGTCGAGAAACAATAGGTACGTCCGACCTGAAAGTACTGACTACTATAGCTGATCACACTTTACCCTCATTTTCATTTTAATATGCTGTAGGTAAATCCTGCCTCACATTCGGGAGGTCGTGGGTTCGAATCCCGACAATTTATAAGTATCATACCTACCTACATTACGAATTTATAGTAGCAATACCACTCGCTAACTGTGAAGGAAAAACATCGTGCGGAAAACTGAGTAAGTGAGGTGCTCATATCTCAGCGCTTAAAATTCCCAATTCGCGGTGAGCATACTTGGCCCATACTCTCTCTCTCTGACAGAAGCACACCGGGCTATAGTGGGACCTATATGGGCAGCATTATTATAGCGTCACCTACACCGTTCGACTGCCAAAAAAACTCAGACGTAGGTACCCCTATAATAAAAAAAAACCGGCCAAGTGCGAGTCGGACTCGCGCACGAAGGGTTCCGTACCATTATCTATACAACATTAGACACAAAGATCGAGAAAATACGGCAAAAAATCACGTTTGCTGTATGGGAGCCCGCCTTAATTAATTAATTTTTAATTAGTAGTTATAAGTTTCTTTAGCGGTAAGCACGTTTTCTTCATTTGGCGTGGAGGTGCTATTTGAAAACCAGCCATGTTTCAAACAGCAAACGCTGAAATAGTATCAGTGTCACACGCACACTCCTTTATTTTTCTATTACTGTATTTAAGCATTGTTTGTGGCAATAAATCATTCATTTAAATTTTTATTTAATTATTTATTTTTGAAGCGAATATAGAACAAAATCATGAGATACAGCCTGGTGACAGACAGGCAGACAGACGGACAGTGAAGTATTATACAATATCCACGGAGACGAGTTAATAGGGAAAACGTAGACTCGTTTTTTTTTATAGTAATAGGCTCCCGTTTGGCAACCCTCGGGTACGGAACCCTAAAAACATAGCTGAAAAACTAAGTTTAAAATCTAAACATACAAAACCCCTTACCTTGGCAAGAAGTTGTCCATCGTCACCAATCAGGAACTCCTCGAGTTGGAAAACCAGAGGCGAGGCGTTACCCAAGTGAAAGATCCTGGATGAGGTGCCTCTGGTCACTCTGAACTCTATGGTCTTCGCCATAAGGACGTTCGTGATCATGTAAATGGACTTTTTGCCCTTGAGAGCTGCGGAAAAGAAATGGTCTTAGAATATTTCCTCCTTGGTACCGACCGATCAACCGACTATGCTGGCAGAGTGATCGGTGTTGGACACTGACATAATGGAGCACATGGAGGTCAGATACTGGGTAAGCCTACTTCATCTACCCCCAAATTCAAACTAAACTGAAGTGTCTGAGTGCCCCCTAGGCGCCGTATTTAATAAATCATCTGTAAAGTCATTTCATAATGCATAAATAAATGTAGAGCTGAACCTTCGATTGTGAAGGCATTCAAGGAAGAAGAAATGCTCTCAGAAAATTATTGAAAACATCAAATGCTTTTTTAAAGATTCCTCGCCGAACGGATGCAAACTTATTAGTATGAATACGGTATTAAAACCTTTTTTTTTGTTTTGTCTCTATCGTAAACGAATGCGAACGAACGGTTCACTGAGATGACTGGGCTCTGTTTTATTAGTTTATTATGACAGTTTGATGTACATTGCGTAGCCGAGTCTTCTTTCTTGTTAATCCGTGGGTTAGTCCGCAATGCAATGTACCTCGAATTGTCATAGTAAATTATAAATTGTAGTTCAATGAAACAGGGGACACACTGAACCGGGCCTTCGACCAATCCCGATTGGCACACTCGTATTAGTTCCCATCGGTTGTTACCCGGCTTGAGATGAACTCGAGCTAGGTACTTACATTTTATTTGTGAGTTCGTAATGTGACGACAGACCTCTATTTTGATGATGAAGTATCAAATATTTTGAAATAGAGCCTAGCGAAAACGGTTGGTCGACTCTACCTTGAGCATTTCAATGCCTTGAGTTATTAGCTCTTACCTGGATTCGTGGTGTCCAAATAGATATTTTTCACTAACTCCCTGCTCTTCGGTAAGGACGATTGTGAGAAGTTGATCATGATCACGCGCACCTTATTCTTTATGGCTTCATCTTGCAGTGTGATCTGAAGGAAGAATAATGACTGTTCACTGCCAAACCTTAGGTACGAAAAGTTTGTAAAGAAACTCATTGTATGAATCGTGTGAAAAGTCACGTAGGAATGACTACACAGCCATGTTTTCCCATATTATGGATACCTTTATCACGGAACTGTGCTTAATAATTGTTAGACAACAACAGCCTGCAGCCATCTTTATTATCTACCTACTTAGCTATACGAATACCTACAACAGTTATTAACATGTTAGTACCTAACAGCTAATACGATTATAGGTACCAAAGCAAGTTCCTTCCATTGACTAAACATCTGACACTTCATTTAAATACCTTACTACCGACTAAAAAAGTTCTTATCTAACTATGGGGAAGTACTAAATGCAAGTATCGAGCGGACATCATTCAGGATAGGGACGACTCAAGGTCAGACGTAACGTGTACGCCGTAGCTGGCAATCCGGCTCGAAGGACCATTTTTTGTACGTCGGAAATAACAATGGTTGCTGCGCGCGGCTGCGTGCGCTTATTATAATAGTTAATCGCAAAATATGCAGAATTACCTTAACACTTTCGTGTGGAAACTTGAAGTCGCTGTCATGGAAGTCTCCTTCCTCGAGCCATTTCACGTATTCGGCGTTAGATTTCACCTTATTTATATTCTTGGACAGCTCTCCTAGGGGCGTGAAGTTTTTTCCATTCGTAGTCTTGTCGTTTTGGACGAACAGAGACGTGCATTTGTAAAGGTCTGCCTCGGTGATGTGTGGAATACAGACTAACTGGCTGCTACCAATTTCAATCTCGATCTCGTCCCTTATGAATGGCCAAGCGTCCTCCAATTTCAGCGACTGTAGCTTTTCCAAACTCACGTCTTTCCGTATCTCGTGCGAGTATAGAGATTTCACAACTACTTTCAGTTTTTTCGGCATATTGCTACACTTGTGGGCTTTGAACAGAAAACGCGTATAGTCCCATACGGTACTGAAGCGCAACTGGCTTAGTTTGAGCGAGTGAGAGAGCAAAACGGCAGATCGATATTCTCAATTGCGCTAGATAGAGACAGAACTTTTATACACCGAACGGCCTATTTAACCCAAACAAAGACTGTTTTAAAACTTTAAAAGATAACTGAAATCTATTTGCAGCTGCACCCACAGGAAAAATTTAAGCGACTTCCTTCAATGCGTCACGCATGGTCGCCTCGTTTAATTCGAGGAACCGAAGAAGCACCTCAGTTATATTGGATTTGGATGGCGCGTCACAGAACGTCACGTTTTGATCACGGAGTTACCACGCGGTACCTACTGTGGTCGAGCCAAGCAAGTCATACCATACTATGAATCCGCTTCCTATCCTCCGACTGAGCGTTTTTTTTTCAATGACGTAATCTCGGGCCAGTGACTCTTTCAAAAACGAAGATGACAGGCGTTGACAAAATAAAATGTTGGCTGATTCATTCGCTTGCTTCGTACCTGCTCGCGGGCAATTTCTGTTCTGTGCGATTCTCGGATTTATTCCCAGGGCTATAAGAAATGCCAGGGTTCTTTGATTGGGCAATCTGGCGTATTGGCAACAAAAATGTGAAGGTTGATCTGCCTATTGACTGTACTACAGTTCGGCAGACAGCATGCTTCGAGTTGATGATTATCATCAAGGGGTTGTCCCAATGATATCTGTTGTACCTAATCACCTACAAGGCACCAGACATTTTTATAGCTGTCTGAAAGATTTACTAAACAATTAATTACGTATAGTATTTTCTAAGGTTAACACGACTACTAGACATAATAAAAACTGAATTCGCACGGATATTTACTCGTTTCTTCGTTTATTTTCTTACGTAATAAAAAAAATACAAAGTTGACAGTTTTGTTGGTGTTCCGAGTTGCGCGTTTTGCTCGTGGTACAGATGTATACCAATTTAGAAATGAAAGTGAGGTTCTTTTACAGTATAAATAATTTTATTACAAGTTCTGAGATTACAAGATAGCACAACAAATAAATTAAAATAAATTAATTTCCAATATAGGTACCTTCTGCGATTATTATTACTACTCACATTTTGGTCAGAGTTAAAAATGGAATGTAAGTACAAAGGTACCTAATTACAATGATATACATTTAAATTATAGTACATCAATAATTTGTGATATAACCCGGAAGTCATCAAGTTATAAATATTAAAAACTTTTTACAATAAAGATATAATGCAATTTTATACACCATATATATATATATATTTTCCAACATTATAACAAGAGTTCTTTGTCAACAATAAATAAAGAAAGTAAGGTAAAGAAATAGTACAGGGGAATCGAAGACAAATTCCTCAATATTTTTACTTAATTATTAACTTATGAAATATTATGCATTTCTATAATTTATCAGCAAAGAATTAGTAGCAAAAATTATTTAATAGCTTAAAGCAAGTGTTTTTTAATAAAAATAAAAACTCAATTGGGCGTAATGTGGTTAGAATTAGTATGCTACTGGCTACAATCTCAAAAGCGAAACCTCAAACAAATCTTTCGTTTTAAGGCTTATTTTACATCTGTCATTCCTCTTGCTCGTTCTTACTACGTTTTTTAATAAAAGTAAAATAATGAGTATACTTTTGACAAATGTAGTCTGAGGCATAGCGAGAAAGTAAAACCAGGGACATTGAAGACATATTTTTGTTATTATATTATATTTTTTAATAATGAACTGCTTAAAACTTTAAAAACCTATTTAAACCTGCTTAAAACTTGGTACCGACCGATCAACGAAGGCGCAGGCCTTCTCTCAGAGAGAGAGAGAGAATTTTACTAAAATTCTTAATTTTTTTTATTTGGACTTTGCCCCGTGCCCGTGCACCCTGCACAGGGATTTTGCCAGTGTCACGTTGTGAAAGGTACACGCTACTTTATATAATACAAGAAACCAATGTAGAAGGAAAGAGATATTATAATTTGATGAGGAGTTAAAGTCGAATGTTGAAATAATTAATATATTTACATAGTATTCTAATGAATTTAGTATGGGTGTACAGAAGAAGGGTTTTGAAGTTGATGGGACGAGGGATAAAGCAAGGGAGGAATGGGTATAAAGAGGGGAAACGGGGGCAATTGAAAAAAAAAATTCTTCATAAAAAGTCGATTTAAATAATGACTTAAGTGACATTTAAGAAGTGGTGCAAGTCATTTGTCAAACGTACGCCCATTAGGTACTAGCTTAATTCCGGATTCATTTACTTGAAGTCCGGAATCCTTATGAAAGTTTTAGTACACTCATTATTTACAGTAATTAAATTTGTGAGCGAGATGGTGGCCAAAAATAGGAGCAGGCATCCTTGATAGAGTAATCCCTGTCTGACGTTGCTCATATCAGGTATTTTGTGTATTATAGTATCTCTATATAGTCTGTGGTGTATTAAAAATGTTTTTATGTGCCTCCATCCCCTGCCAATTTTTCTTTGTTGCTGGATAAATTGAGAGCTCGCCGCGGCGTGCGGTGATCTTGGAAACTTTTCAGCTTATTAGTACATTGTTTTTCTGACATCAGGGCTGTGTTTCATAAAACTACAATTCATAGTCTCCTATAAGTTACTCTATGATTCATAGTTTACTACGACAATTTGATGTACATTGCGTAGCAGGGATTTCTTACTCGTTAATCTGTGGGTTAATCAACTTTGCAATGTACATCAAATTGCCTTAATAAACCATGACCAATTAGTTCTATGAGACAAGCTCCACTTAGTGAAAAACTGTCACAAAATAAAAGAGTGACATGGAGTTCTCCCTACTGTGAAGCTAACTAACCTAAACACACTCATTACAGCCCTTTTTAATTACTTCTTCCCCACATTGGGTGTAGTTGATTGAAAGACCGATGAAGCTGACATCAGGTTTTCTATGTACTGACCTAGTACTTGATTTTCAGAACGCAGCTTCAGGTTCTCTTCCTTCACTGAGTCCACCCTTTGTGAAAGATCTGTAAAAGAATAAATTACATCAGCTAAATTAATATTATGCAGGATTGTATAGACCAGACACATGTTGAGAGACACAGGAGATAAATGGAGAAAGAGAATCACAGAATGGTACCCTAGAGAACAGAAAAGGAAACATGGAAGGTCAGAAGAGAAAAGGTGGGAAGATTCATTGGAAGAGGACTTGATCGTAACCACATCGAATGGAAAAACCTGTAGAATTCTGTCTGAACAGCCCAAGGCTAAATTGAAATTAGTTTCGATGTCAGTCAAATTTTATTTTTCATGTTCAATATAACAATAATAAAAAAACTAGCTGACTTGGCAAACATTGTTTTGCCACATTATAATTAGTCTGCAACCTATTTTCAGACCCACCAAATACACAAAAAATTTCATAACCTTGGTGAAGCCGTTTTGGAGGAGTACGATAACAAATACTGTGGCAGGAGATTTTTATGTTTATTTATTTATTTAATTTGCAGTAGGTACCTATACAAAATCCAGCATGACTTCTTGTACTAATTAATATTAATTTTACATAGATTACGTAGCATTAAGTATTATATATTAGATCATTTAGGTAATGCAAGCTTGTTAAATTTAAATGAACATTACTTAAACTTTTCTTTTAAAAGTAGATGAAATTAGTAGCCTATTAACCAGAAAAGGTAAGAAGCTAATTTTATAGCTAATTATACTATATTTGTTGTCTTTTAAAATAATTTGTAATTATATGGTGTAGTTAACTTCAATTACTTGTGTTTGCTTATTTTCTTCTCCCTGATTTACACTTTTAGAGGATTATTTGATGATAGTATCATATTAATTACAACTTTCTAATCTTACTTTCATACCATTGTATCATTGTAAATCATAGGTAAATTCAAACGCCATTTGCAGGAAATTGACAGATTGCCAATTGGGAGAAGTGTATTTGACCAAATTCCACATAAATATACACAATATCTGCAAAATTTTATTTTTTACAACTGACATACAAGATTTTTCGGCAAGAGTGACCACTTCAAAGCTGGAGACGCTTCAAAACCACTATATACCAGTTTGTTACAAAGTTGGGGAAAAACTTTGTTTTTTGGTCATAGCTTTCTGCCATACTCATTAAATGTGTTCATACTCATTAAACGCAAAATGTTATAGTCTCTAATTTTTTAGAAGGTAACTTTACGCTAAGATGCACTATAAAGAAGTTATGAGGGAGAAACCAAAAAGAGAACCAAATTTTTGAGGTCTAGTGGCTGTCAAAAGTTGTCCCGAGATATGTCATGTTACCATTTTTTATATTTACTTAGTTGCACCCATGTATACGAGATAACAACATAAAAACTACTGCACCACATTTTACATCGTAGAATTGTTCTAATGACTGGCCTATGACAATATTTCCTCAAGGCATCAAAATATTTTGACTATTATTACACTCTATCTATTCCTTTGGATTTTATTTCGCTTTTATAATAGGAAGAATATATTATATAACTATAAGAAGGTAAGTATCTACTAATGATTTATTTCACATAAATATAAAAAAACAAAGTAGGTCACAGTTCTATCCATACATTCATTACATTTAACACTTTAAGAAAAAAACAAAGGGGAAGCATAGAATTTTCAACTCAAATCCAGCGAAGCCTAAAAGAGAAAGTTGCAGCCATTGTTTAAGTCTGCACAAAGCATAACAAAGAAATAAACTTACCATCTAAAGTATTCTGTAGCTCCAAAACTTGTGAGATCAATCTTGCCTTTTCCTCTTGCTCATCGAGACCTGTATCAGGTTCAAAGCTCTGCGGCCCGTTGAGACCAGGGCTTGAAGATCCAGTGTAGGAACTAGGCAACGAGTCCATAGAACGGCCATGGTCTAAGTTGTGGTCCACATCGTCAGTGATTATGACCTGCGGATCATCGTCAGCCAAAGGGATGTTGTCGTCGTTGCATTTCTGGACGATAGACGACATTTTATTGCAGAAAATTTGTGGTTTTCTTGTAGTTCTGCTTGTATTTAGGCAGGATACTGGGCAACTGCAAAGCGATCGATATTTTTTTGTTTGCGTTTTTTTGACGGATGCGCTGCTGACAGCTGTCATCAGCTGACGGACAGGAATTTTAATCTGTGTATGGGATGGGAGGTGAGAGCTTTCCTCTATCCTCTATGGACTTTCCCCTTCGTGCGTTGCGTTCAGAACAAATGTCCACAGATTAAAGGAATAACATAAAAAACAACAACTTGTTGTTGACAGTTCTTATCTGTGAAAATTGAAACATGGATTTGTGTTTTTCGTAAATCTTGCTTTATTTTCTGTCCAAAGCAGGCCTGAAATTAAACTAGTGCTTTGTTATTATTCGCCATGTCTTTGGCTATCAGGAAGTCTGCTAACGGCATCTTTTCTGTCGCGAAATGGCTCGTCCGAAGAGGTTAGTTTTTGAAGATGAATTTTCATGATCTCCCATAACTTAACATATTTTCAACATTACTGAGTATTACCAACCAATTCCAGAGTGTCGTCTTCTATCAACTCTGCCTGAAAAGGCGGAAGAACCAATGCCGGAGCCCCCAAAGCATACTGGTCGCAAACCGAGAAAAACAAACCCAACTTTGGAGTTGCGACATGTCTACCCAGAGTTCTTGCCTGATCCTAACCCCAAATGGAGAAACTCGTTAAGAGAAAAGCTAGAGAGAGCTGATATGCTGAGCAGGAGAAACCAAATTGATATACCAGAGTTTTACGTTGGTTTGTATTCCATATTCACTACTTCACTTGAAGCATTGACTAAATAGTCAATTCAAGACAATTATTGCTTTTCTTCCCTCTATAGTAAAATCTCTAAGTGAAACTCTTGACTGGATTTTCTTTGTATGTTTATGACTGCATCGTTGGTCTAGCCGTTAAGGTGCTTTGCTACCAAAACAGAGGTGGGTGAGGTGATTCATAAACATAACATAAACATTTACATACAGGCACATACATTGCTTCTGGCCCCACACTAGGATACCCTGTGTCGTGGGAACCAGAAACAGCAACATCACAAACATGTAAACATCCAAGAACTGGGGTTTTTTTTTGTCTCCAGCCGGGGTTCGAACCTGGGACCTCTCGCATGGTATGCTGATGCACTACCGCTGCGCCACAAGGTCAATTTCCACTGGGGCCCACCATACGTTTGTACAAGTGGCCTCAGTACCATAGCACAGGATATCGTAATTTGGGACCATGAAGTGTATTGAGTGGAATTTATTATTATTATTAAACTTTTTTTTATGAATGTAACTGAAAAGTATGTTTAATGACTTGCACTTGTAGTTATATATTTCTCTCTAGCGAATATTTATTAATCATATCCCTGTTCATACAAGTAACTTGTGGGTTGACCAACTACAATAACTGACTCGCCACTTCACTCCAGTCTCTATGACCACAGTAACTGCAATATTAACTTTATCTAATAAACAGTCTCGATAAGATCTACGAAATGGATAAATTAGGAAGTATGAGTTTGATAGATGGAAAGATTTTTTTTAAACACATTTAATATTGTCCTTCGCAGGAGGTCAATAGTCCTTGGAACCATTTTTAACAAAACTTTTAATTTTTTTGTCCAGGTTCCATTCTAGCTGTGACCATATCAGATCCGCACGCTCAAGGCAAGACCAACAAGTTTGTTGGCATCTGCATCGAGCGCAAGGGCTGTGGCGTAAGGGCCGAGTTCACTTTGAGGAATGTGGTCGACCATCAGGGAGTTGAGGTACTGTATTACTAACTATCATAAACAGCCTATACATCCCACTGCAGCGTGTGTAATACGGCGACGCTCGTGGCGCGTTTTAAATGTCAAAAGTTGCAACTCTACATAAGCACACTATATACATCTTCCTGTAGGGCACAGGCCTTCTCAGGGAGAGTGTATGGGCTTAATCACCACGGGTGTCCACCGCAGATTGGCGATTTCAAGCGCTGAGGTATGTAAATTGCTCAGGCACTCGGGTTTCCTCACAATATTTTCCTTCACCATTGGCGAGTGGTATTGCTTTTATAACTTCACAAATCTACATAACTTAGAAAACAATAAATAGGTTTTTAAATTAGAAGACAAAGTCATGCCCGCACTGGGAATCAAACCTAGGTCTCTCACTTAAAAGTCCAATCTTCTACCCACAAGGTGACGGCTTTCAAAAGTTGCAACTTTCCAGTACATTAACTGTCAAATTCTGACATTTTAGTGCCACAAAACGTGTGACTCATGTCATCGTACTACCCATGTATGGCACAGGCCTTCTCTTACAGAGAGAGCATGGGTTTCATCACCACATGTGCCCACTGTTGATTGGTGATTTCAAGCGCTAAGGCATGTGAACGCCTCAGACATTCAGATTTCCTCACAATGTTTTCCTTCACCAATACTGAGTGGTATTGCTAATGCAAATTAACAGATGTACTTAACTTGGAAGCAAAGTTATTTATTCATTCTATAATACAAATCCACGAGCTCTTGAATGTGAGGCCTGCATGCTAGGGTTGAGCTACCACTCCTTTTTAGAAAACAGAAGGGAGGGTGTTCAAATATAGAATTTATTATATTTACATAATATTATTGCAGTAATTATACCAAAGCGTTACAAAAACATTATTGTGTGTGATTTTTATACATGTTATTGGAAAGAATTTTAGTTGTTAATATGTATCTCATTGTACATTTGCAGATCCGATACGAACTCTACGATCCTACCTTGCAGAGGATTCAAGTCCTGCGCTTGGAGAAGCGACTGGACGACCATCTGTTGTACTTGCGCGACTCTCTCCCGGAGTACAGCACATTTTCCTTTGATATGGACCCTGAGATCCTACCTGAGGGGTCACCAGTGCCTATGAATCCTATTCAGGTAGAAAGCTGCTCTTGTAGAGGTTTCTGGCAATGTATCATAAGGCGAGCGAGCGAAAAAATACCAGTTCTATACTGGTACCTGTTCTAGTGAATATACAAATCAACTGATATTTTAATCACGATTTCGCAGTTGGTCTCATAATAAAAGTTGATACATACATACATAAACTCACCCTTGTATCCCGGTGGGGTACGCAGAGACTGCCACTTGCCACGATCCTGGCAGATCTCTTTCGCTTCATCAACATTAATTAGTCGCTGCATGCACGCACGCCGGTTTCGGGTACTTTTTATTTTGCCCTTTGCTAAAACATCCCCTATTTGGTCGAAGTATGGCCGCCTGTGACGTCCCTTACCGGCCCTTCCACCCACATTCGCTCGATATATTTCTTTCGTCAATCTTTCTTCCTTAATCCTCTCCATAAATGTCCATACCAACGCAACATTCCTTTCTCAATTGTAATCACTACAACCTTTCAGTCCACAACTTTCTCTAATCAAACTATTGCATATCCTATCAGTCAAAGTAACACCACACATACTTCTCAAGGACCTCATTTCTACTGCATTAATCCTACTTTCTTGATTTTTCTGCAATACCCAAGTCTCGCTGCCATACATAACTTTATATTAATGAGTAAAATGCGTGGGATCGCTCTCCCCCCGCTAGAAGGTCTCACGACCTGGTTACGGTGGCGGGGAGGCGCTGGATGCGGGCGGCACAAGACGGGGAAGCTTGGAAAACCATGAGTGGCTTGGAAACCTGCAGTGGGCGTCGAATGGCTGATGATGATGAGGATGAATAAGTAAAAAAAAAACTCATTGTTTCATCAGACCTTTAGAGATGAGCTCATAATAGTAGAGCAATGGCTAAATAATATTATTTAGCAGCATTCGAAGAGTACATATTCTCATCATCATCATCAGCCATTTGACGCCCACTGCAGGACATAGGCCTCCTTCATGGTTTTCATGACCATGAGGGGTTTTGCCATAATCGCCACGCTTGGCAGGCGGGTTGGCGATCGCAGCATACGGTTGGAATCTCAGGCAGACGCTGCTGCCCGTCTCCTGGTAATTGATTTCCTTAGTCGCCTTTTACGACATCCACGGAAGGAAAAGGGGTCATATTCTTATACTCATACATTACTCATTAAGTATTAACTTTTATTAGCTAAGATAACTAGGAGTGTTTCCACGTGAAATATGTCTTGTCCGGCCGGACTTACCCCGATATCGGATCGGATAATGTGGAAACGCTCTAAGAGTGGCTAATTTGGTACCTAGGATATAAGCGTAAGTTTGTGTGTAGTTGGACCGGTGATTTCCGCACATGGCCCTGTAGTGCGGCCATTGTATGTAGCTTTAGCTGAGATATTTACACACCCCAGACACTCACGTTTCATCACGACGTTTTCCTTTATAGATGGCGTAGTGTATGTTACTTTGATTGATTGAGTAAGTGAGTGAGTGATTAATTTCCTTCCGGCCCTCTCTAATTCCAGGTGAAACTCAAGCCACGCCCGTGGGTGGACCGATGGGAGCGGCAAGATCTGAAGGGTATCTCCAACATTGAGGAGAACCTGAGGGAGAAAGACAAGGTGCGACGCGAGAAGCACAAGACTCCGTGGGAGGAGTTTGATATGATGAAGCAATACAGGTAGGAAACATTACGCAGAATGCTTTCTTTTCCTTCTTTGGTACTCTCTTGACAGAGCGGTCGTGGTCCTCATGAAGGCGTTTTCTTATGGGCAAATGTTGCGTGCCGCACAATGTCTCGCCATTCTGTGAAATATGTTCTATTAATGAAAATAAACAGTTTATTTATTTTATTCCTCTCGGTTAGATGATGTTCTGGTTCATGCAGTGGCCTACCCACGGTGGAGTTTTCGTCCAACCTGTGCGAAGACACTGCGTCTGCACCGCATCTCAAGCCGGATTCTCTCCTTCCCCCCTCTGCCACTCTGTACATTATACTGAGTGTAACAAAATTACAACAAGGGGAGACAGAATACGTTACTAACTTGTCGATATTAAGCAATGTTTTTTTTTTTATTTTCAGAAAAACGATCCCTGAAGAAGACCAGAGCGAGATTTGGGGCGAAGTCTATAACCAACTCCACCAGCTACAGCTGGCACGGAAGAAAATGTCGCGGAAACGTACTTTTACCACGCCGAAGCCGCAGTTGGGCTAAGTTATTTTGTTACTATAGAATATTGTATGTAGAATGTAAATAAAAAGTAAATAAATTGCTTCAACATAATGTACTCTTTTATATTTCCCTCTGTTCAAAAAACAATTTGGCCACCCAGGTGATTTGAGGAAAAGGAAATAAATTAAAAATAGGTGGCAGGTGATTTCTTAAGACAAAAATGCACCAAATTGAATTGACAAATTGTATAGCACGGTTAATTAAAGAAAGGGACTGCAAACTAGTTTCCTCTCGCTCACATAATTTAGGGCCGAAACACATAACGCAAACTGCTTATTTTTGCGGCGCCGCAACGCCAAAATCGGCAGTTGCGTTGCCGCGTTGCGGCGTCGCGAAACAGGGCATTATGGTAGGGTAACCATTTTCTCGTGATTTTTGAGTGTGGATCGTAATAAACTTATTGCTTATTTGTTATTAAGAAGACATTATTCTATCTTAAAAATACGGCAAAGAAGATACTGGATACATCCATTAAGTAAGGGTATGAATCCAAATGGCGAGTTCTTTTCTAAAAAATACGAAGCATTAAAGATAGACGAAAAAAAATTTGTTGCCTACTTTAGAATGAGTATATCATCATTTGAAGAGCTATTAAGCGAGTTATCAAAATATATACAGAAGAAAAAAAATAAAGGAAGGAAACCAGTTACTGCTTTGGAAATGCTGGGCTTAACTTTAAGGTAAAACAAATAGGTTTCTTATTTTTTTTTTATTGATGTTTATGGCACTCGGAATCAAATGTTTAGTTTTATTTGTACCCCTGGCTTTATACACCTGTGGTACTAGCGGGGTGTCGATAAAAATTTTGCATCACTAGTGTTCATGGTTTGGGGGTACCTAGTGGTACAAAGCCAGGTTCAAATGAAACAAGACAGAATCAAATTAAGCTTTTTGCATTATACAATTTTCTTACTTTAAGAATACTTTAATAGGCCTTAAAAAATGTAATGATCAATTTAAGAAAAATCAAACTCCTCATCTTGTGAAACATAGGAAGTAGCTGACGTTTCGTCCAGTAAAAATGGTGAATTTATTGGACGTTGTTGGTTTGATGATGAGGTAGTCCTCTGTTCAGTAATCGAACTTCCAGGAGTAGAAGTGTGGTAGCCACTCTGAACCGTATTATCGTATCTCATAGTTGAATATCCTTGATTATAACCCTGATGCTGATATTCTTGATTATAGCCGTGATGTGTATTTTGATGAATTGAAGGTTGAAGAATGTCCGTTAATATTTGAAGCACCCGACTTTGAAATATCAATGTTTGATTCTCATTTAACGATTGTAGAGATGGTAAAATCCCCTTGAAAAAATGCAAATGTCTATTCTCCGGTGTTTTTAATATTGCCAATAAATCTTCTTCAATATCATCCTTATCATCTGCCTTTCGTTTTCGTGGTTGACTTTTATAACGAGGCAATCCCGTTATTTCATTCTCAATATCTCCTTCCGCTACACATAAACTGGAATCAGTTGCATTTTGTGAAACCTTTTTCAAAAACTGTAATTGTTTATTCAAGTGATATTCTTTAATTTTTGCAGCTCCAGCTCCTGATCGATTGGCATCTTTTAGTTTTTTTTGATATTTAGCAAAATTATCTTTTATGGCCTTCCACTTCTTGACTAAATCATTACCTGCAACAAATAACTTCACAAGTGAAAAATAGTAATAAAGACTAAAATTCCCTAGATTCCATTTATACTACATATAAAATTACATATAAAATTTGATATAACTTTCATAAGTACTTTCGGTCCATCCAATTTCATATAAATGGCTGGCCGCCGAAAAAGAACAATTTTCTGCTTTTTCTTGACTTAGGCAAGTTAAAAACTGATTGACTTTGCCTAGAACAACCATAATGTAAAATATTTCTTGAGTACTTCTTTGAAAAACTACCTGTCTATCTTTGAAAATCTATTCCTTTAGCAACACTATTACCTGCGCAGTTTGAGTTTGATTATACCTACATTTGTATTATTTTATTATTTGCCTACTAATTATTATTTCATTTTAGATTTCTAGCAACCGGCAGTGACTTTAAAACCATGCATACGAATTACTTCCGAGGAGCAAGTACAATAGCAAAAATTGTAAGGACAGTTTGTCGCGCCATATGGAAACATCTATCAAGTCAAAATATACCTCCTATAACAAAACAGGTTCTAGAAGATGTCGCTATTGAGTTTGACAAGAAAGCAAATTTTCCTAACTGCATAGGAGCTCTTGATGGTAAACATGTCCGTATTACATGTCCTGCGCACAGTGGATCACTGTTTTACAATTATAAGGGCTATAATTCAATAGTTTTATTAGCTCTTGTAGATTCTAGATATAGATTCATTTTTGTCGATATAGGAGCGTATGGCAAGGAAAGTGACTCCACCGTTTTCCAGAACTCTAAACTTTATGATTTGATTATGACACGCAAATTACCTATTCCTGTACCAAAGCCTTTACCAGGTTCTCAAAATGAAACTCCATTTGTTTTTGTAGGAGATGAAGCATTCTCAATTTCGAATAACGTCATGCGCCCTTACTCAGGGAAACATTTGTCGGTACAACAAAGAGTTTACAATTATCGACTGAGTCGTGCCCGAAGATATGTCGAGTGCGCTTTTGGCATCCTAGCCAATAAATGGCGCATATTTCATCGATCTATGAATGTGCAATACGAATTTGCGACAGACATTATCAAGGCATGTTGTGTAATGCACAACTTTGTTTTGAATCGAGATGGAGTACAAGCGACCGATGACATTATCTTTGATGATTCTGATCTGCAAATGTTGCATTTGCCCACAGCAAATGAAAATAATTTAAGCCCACATCTAATACGGAATGATTTTTGTAATTACTTTTCCAGTGATGTTGGCGCCCTAAGTTGGCAATTAAACAAAATATGAATGTTCGTATACCTACTCAGTTCAAAATACAAATAATACCTTAATACATTTGATTCAAACTATTTAACATGTTGTGAACTGCGAATAAACAATTTAAATGGCAATTTGGTGTTATTTATAGTATTTGTTTACCTTTTTGAATAAGAGCGCGAGAAAAAATATAATTTTAACTTAGAGAAAATCTTTTGCATAGGGCATTAAAATAAATGGTGTATTTCATATGATTAAAAAAAAAAAAGACACATGCTACTTACATTAAACTACAATTTTTACAATTTAAACCGCGGATCAGATTTTTACGTTTTTACTACAGTAAAAATTGTAGTTTTATTGTGAATAGTGATCGCGTAAACCTAAGACAATACTATGTTACTACTTACCCAGTTTTGATTTTTCGGTTGAGTTTTTTTCCTTGTAATCAACATAAACGATCTCACAAATGCTTTTCCATGCTTCTTGTTTTATAAATTTGTCTTTATAGGTTTCGTCACTAGTATCCCACAAACAACGGTGTTCCTGAACCGAAGATATAAACAGATCGACGTCAACGTCAGACATTTTAATTTTAAAACTGCTTCTCGGTTGACACGTGTTGTTTGCAAGAGTGTTAGAAACAAACTGCATCCTTGTCAACAAGTATGACGTCATAACGCTGGAATTCGCGTCGTGCGTTGCGGCGCCGCACCGCTATAGCGCACTGCCGATTTCAGCGGCGCGGCGCCGCAACGCGCTTATGTGTTTCGGCCCATAGATAGTTGTTCAGTCCCATTCTTTAATTAAAAGTAAGTGATATAAATAAACCTTGTTTCATTAGGAAACAATAATTCTAGCTTTCTACCAAAAGAGCAGATTTTTTTCGCATAGAGCAACACTAGCACATTTCTGCGTTTTGTTCCAAGTAAAATTGGGCTCACCGCCTACCTCTATGGTTGTGATTGTGTACCTTTATATACTCACAGGAAGTGAAACGCAATCCATGTCAATAGTTTTCAAAATTCACCAACAGATGGCTTTCAACAGCTTGTTGCTTCAAACGTGCGAAAAAGGTATCTGCGGGGGTGATGTAGCCGCGCGGGGAAAACTCGCCGAGTTTACTTCAACGAGTCGAATACGTTTTGATGCACTTGTCGGAATTCTATTGCAATGCAATCTTTGATACAAACAGCAAAAGACAAGAACAGCTAGTGAATTTATGTTATTCTACAAATCGGTGAGTTTATTACTAGTTTAGTGAGTGAATAGTGTGCAATTTTAGTTTTAAATTGTGAGCGTATCAGTTTTGTTGGAGACTCCAAGTCAGGACTGTCGCCGGGTGGTAAGTTAGTCCGTGTTTACACTACTTTGTGCAAAAACCTTTTAGATTCTTTGGAATGCAGAGTTTCTTGAATGAAAAATGATATTTCTGAGGCATTGGCTAGGTTATCGGAATGTTTTTGTTCATGTTGCCTACGTTTTGAATTTGGAACCTAACATTTCGCGTGTTGTGTGACACGAATGCTGCAGCGTTGCATTTTGTTTAGCCTTGATTTATTGATTATGCGTCATTGTTTCGGGTTGCCTGCCGTTAAGTTCTGGCATAGTTTCCGTAATTTTCAAGGCAGTTGCTTATAATTTTAGTCAAATCGAGACAAGTTTTTCGCACGAATTTCGTCTCCATTCACACCTAGGACCTTGTCACATTGCAAAGTCAGCTGATATCTCACAGAACCCTTTAAAAAATAATTTCAATCAGAGTTTATTTTCTTAAGAAGACACATGCGTACTCTCTGTCTAATCACTAAAAGTGCAGTTTTATCACTAAAATATGTATCATCCACCACATGCCATTTGTGTTTCAGATCCCATGGACCTATCCTGATCCTGTCCCAATCCTTTACCTTTTAATACCTGTTTCCAAAAAATACAGTGTGTTTCTTTATGAAACTATTATTTTTTTACTTACATTATGGTGACCATTAATATGAGGGATCCAAAATGAGGCAGCCAGGTCATTGGATGAGAAGCCTGAGCACAATGCCACTCATCAAATCTGATAAAAGTTGACTACTCACAGATAAAAAAATACAGAGAAAAAAATTGAACTTACGGCGACCCTAAACTGATTTGTACAGTGTAGTCACCCTAAGTATGCCGATGATATTTCAGTTATAAATTGGTTGATGGTAAAGGAATAACTGTAAAAAAGATAAACAATGTCATTAAAAGTTTTGGAAAGCTATGTTGTATGATTATTATAAATGTTGTATGATTTTTTTTTAACACTAAGGTTATTTTCATGTTATCTGTCCTGATTTTACAAAGACCGCTTATTTGTACTGGAGCATAGGTACCTATAGACTTACATTTATGCTTGATCTGGGTATTGTCGAATTTGCTGAAATGTTTATTCGAAGTTTTTCGTGTATCATGTAAAGCCAGGTTTTTGTGTTCCTGTGTGTTTCTTGAAATGTTTCACCAAACAATTGGTTGTCACTACGCAAAACATTGTTTTTATTGTTTTCATCAGGAATTCATCTAAAACTTTAAATGTGTTTTCCCAAAATACACAAATTTTGAAAAATTTTCAAGCTTGCTGTATGTTTTGTGATTTTAAGTAGTAGGTATTAGATTGTGTCGTTTTTCCAATTTTTTTTGCGAACTTAATAACTTTCAAGACTTTTATACTCATGGAGGGGACACCATCATACTTACATATTAAAACCTGATTATTTGCCTTAGATTTTTTGCCTTAGAATTTTTCCTAAAATAGCTGAATAGTAGCTGTAATAAAGAAAACAAAATATGTCCCATGTTTTGTTTTCTTTATTAGGTACCTATGTTAATCAGGTAAGTCTTGATTGTGAGTAGGTACTAGTAAGTCTTGCAGGATCAACTTGTATTGTTAGTTGCAAAATAAAAAGTACAGTCATCATTATTTTTTTTCTTGTACCATAATTATTAGTCTTTTTCCACGTTTACCCAATAAATTTGGAACAACACAATTTTTTCCTTAGGTTTTTAATTCCGTAGATTTTATTGTCCACAGCATTATGAAATGTAATGGGTTGTTCGTACACAG
Source organism: Yponomeuta cagnagella (assembly GCA_947310995.1). Taxonomy (NCBI): domain Eukaryota; kingdom Metazoa; phylum Arthropoda; class Insecta; order Lepidoptera; family Yponomeutidae; genus Yponomeuta; species Yponomeuta cagnagella. The sequence goes on along the minus strand of OX371285.1, from coordinate 6,112,556 downwards.
TAGGAGATAAAGGTCGCCGTGTGGCGCCGTTACTAATCTCCTGCCGTGGATGTCGTAGAAGGTGACTAAGGAAATAAATTACCAGGAGACGGGCAGCAGCGTCTTCCTGAGATTCCAAGCACATACTGCGATCGCCAACTCGCCTGCCAAGCGTGGCGATTATGGCAAAACACCTCATGGTCATGAAAACCATGAGGGAGGCCTATGTCCTGCAGTGGGCGTCAAATGGCTGATGATGATGAAATAGATAGAGAACATTTTGTTACCCACCAGAAATTATTTATAGGTAATTTCTTGGCCGGAGGAAAATATACTTTATATACTTAAAAGTATACAAAGTGGCTGAAAGTATATTTTCCTCTGTCACAAACTGTAAAGTTTATCTACGGAATTAAAATTAGGACTCTTATGTTATGTCTACTTCCTGTTATCTACATTCTCACAACAGCTATAAAGGTGGCCGCCCGATAGTATGTAGATAGAGTACTCTTTCTGATAATAACTCAAAAGCCCCCATAATATTGCGTTACCTGAAGATCACTACGTAATATATGATAATGAGAACCCACGACCTCACACATGTGATGCACGGGTTGTACCTTAAAACAATCCCAACCCAAATACCCAAAAAGTACCTATATAACATATTGTTTTGCTAATTCATACTCATTCATTCATATCACTGAGGAAGAGACCAAACATATACCTTCTAGATAATAAATAAATAAAATAACTTCCACACAACACAATAACTTGTCCTGGTCACAAACTAGGATACCTGTGGCAACTAGTCAAGAACATCAAAAACATGCAAATACACCCAGATTGTGGTAGGATAGAGCCTATTATTAAAAGGTGGAGTCAAATGCCCCGGAAAAAGAATAATTTGAACAAGGATTCCTGAACAGACGCGCGAAATTACCGCCTCCGATCTCGATCACATAACGCTGAAGGTTCACACGGGACATCCCAACTTCCAAGAAAAGAGAGCTGGAGCGAGCCACGGCCCATTATCAAGGGTCGGCGACCTTCCGCATAGGTGAACGATGGTCAATTTAGAAACAGTCTGATTCCGTACAGCACCAGTAGCGCGGCGCGTGGCCTTTGAGTCTTGTGTTTTGGCCCCGTTTCCACGTTTTATTCTTACCAAATTGGCGATAAAGCCAAGAAACAGAAATGTTCAGTCCATTCTTTTACAGTAGAAATTGTAAAAGAATGGATTCGCGATAATTATGATTGAAACCTGTTTAAGAGTTATTTGGTTTTACTCATGAGAACTCATACATCATGAGTATTTTGGTTTTATTCACGAGAAAAAGTCCCTTAGACCCTAGTCAGCAACGATATTTTCTCTTTAATTTCAATATTGTCGTAAATAAATATCACTGGTCCTGATGCCAAACGAGAACAGGTACCCTGTGCTATGGTAACCAGGCTTGAGTCACATGACATGTCATCACAAACATGGAAGTACACTTAGGCAGGCAATTTGTACACATTAATGAAATCTTGAGTGGTAATTTTTTAATTTTTGGTTTGAGTAAACTACATTTTATTCCACTAGCTTCTCCACCTGTGCTCTATCTTAGCACATGCTCTCGTCGGAACCGGTCCTTTACAATATCGGTAATAAAGGATCAATGGAAGGGTGGGAACGGCAACACAGCGGCAGGCCAGGCGGGCCGCAATTGCGCCACTTTCTAACTTTAATTACTCGCCTTTTCCAACTATCCCTAGCACATTGTCAACGTTGTTCCGCGTCATTATCGCGATTCGAGCAAGACCCAAGCTGCATAAGTAGCAAGGAGTATTAAATACTCCTTTATAGCTGTGTTTATAGTAGCTAGGAGGACGGGACGACGTTTCGACACCTTATTCTTTACGCTGACGCTTGACTTGGCTATTCTTATTCGCGTATTTGGCGACTATTTATAATACACTGCAGGTTTTACAAAATCAGTTCTAAAGATTCGTCAGAAAACCCGGCAATGAATCGTTAATAATTGCCAAATACGATTGGCCAAGTGGTTGCTGGCATTAACATTGGCGATAGTGCCCAATATTTAGGCAGAGGCGAACTAGCAACCTCGACCGCCTTACGCTACGTACCGCCCCCGCTCTTCTCAACTCATTATTTACTGAGCTAAGATATCCGACGAATCTTCTGTACTACCATCAAAGGTTTATCTAATCTAATATATAAAAATCTCGTGCCACAGTGTTTGTTATCGAAACGAAACGGCTTCATCGATTTTTATGTTTTTTTTTGCGTATATCTGGTAGGTCTGAGAATAAGTCGTAGGCTAATTAATATGGCAAAACAAGGTTTGCCGGGTCAGCTAGTAATCTCTATAGAATTTGAATCATCCCTCTCCGCGATTGGCCGCCCCTTAATTTAATTACTAGTATTAACTAGCCACCCTAGGCCCTGAGCCTCGTCTCTGAACTACAGTACAATTGAACGAATCCATGCAAACTAAGTTGGTAGACTATTATCACAGGTATTATTATCAATTTCGTTAGTAAATAGGTGCGCTGAGCTAGGGGATCATTCATAAGACTCTTACCCCCGGGTTCTCGTACACTAACAAACTGTTAATCTATCTACTGTTAACAGCTGTCAGTGGTTTTTTTGTATGCACTTTGGTCAATTGGCAGCTGTTAACAGTAGATTAACAGCGTGTTAGTGTACGAGAAACTGGGGGTTAGGCCGACTTGCACCACATGTTAAACGTCACTTAAGTCGCCATTTAAATCGACTTTTGTATGAAAAATTTTAGTTAAATACTGTTTAAGCCTAATTTAAGAGAGTGGTGCAAGTCGGCCATAGCTGTGGAAAATTGTTCCAATGTTATGTTCCAAGGTATGTTTTGTCATTTGTGCAGTGCTAACGAATTTTCCAGAATATTAGTTTGCTTTTTTCTTGATGTTATTTTTAAAGTACTGGAAAATATAATTACGTACATTATTTTGTTATCCTACAACTTAGAAAAATTTGATAGAGAAAATTGGGAGTATTTGTATGAAACTGAGGTGTGAATGTTTCAGTTAAAATAACGTCAGTGGTTTTGTTTCTTAATCTTCATTTTATTATCATACGTAACAAATGATGTAGCATAAAAACAAAAAGTTCTATGATAGAAAAAAGTTAACCATGTTTCCGCCCGGGATCGAACCGGGGGCCTTGTGCGTGTGAAGCACACGTGATAACCGCTACACTACGGAAACGTTGATTAATATCACGAAAACGTAGACCATGTAGCGCCGATAATTTGGGGTCGAGTGAGACAACCTTCTTCAGAGTTCTCGATGCGAGGACTGACGAGTACCCGGTCAGAGAATAAAGTCTACTAAACGTTACCAGAATTCTGGGCTCCGGGCCGCGAGAAACCTTCTTGGGGCAAGTCTTTTACTTGTAAATAATACATTTTGGATTTTGTTTTATTTCCTATCTAGGAAACCGCTTTGAGTCTTTATTCTACTTTTGGTTCGGTTATATTGTCTCGGAGAATATTTTTATCTTATCTGTGTTAAGAATAAAATAGGTCGTTTTCGCAGTGGCGTAAGGCAATGTCATTGTGCTTTTCTCTAAAAGCACTCTTGCTATGAGAGTACATCAAGGCGCATAGAAAAACTTCTCGAAAATATCTTTTCATTTTTGTTGCAAAGTCGCCCTTAACGTATCTGAGCAGAGCATGTAAAAGTTGAAGTGTTGTCGACTGGACTGGGTTATTTTCTAAAATGCGCAATTCCTGAAACATGTCGGTTAGTTTGTAATTTGCAACAACTTTAGTTCCGCGACTTTTGAATTATATTCTTTTTGTTCCACTAACCCGTGCTGAGGACAATTTTAAAAACCTGTTTAGAGGTTAAAAATTCCACCCAAACTGCTTCGGCCAGATGTCGCTGCCTGTACGTAATACAGAGAAAGTTTGTAAAGAGGCTCGAAATTTCGCCGATGCCTGCACTTACCCACTAGCTCAGTTGGGATAGCGCTTACACGGTTAGCCAGACACACAAAAAAAAAATCATAAAAATCGATGAAGCCGATTCGGAGGAGTTCGATAACAAACACTGTGACACGAGATTTTTATATATTATTAATGTAATAAAAAAATCGTAGTGGAATTGGTTTACTACCAACGGCTTACATTGTTCATATACCTAATCGTCTATTCTATAACAGGCTTTTTTACATAGCGACTTTTTAATGAATGTTATATATTTTTATTTCCACACCAGGATAAAATAATACAAAAAGATTCTGTACAATCCGATTTATTGCCCAGCTATCTGTGTAACATGTATGTAGAAAACCATAAACGAAATATTTTTTTAAAGTGAAATTGTACCAAAAACACCGGCCTAGTGCGAGTCGGACTCGCGCACCGAGTATTCCATACTTACGCTTCACACTGTTTTAAATCACTGAAAAAATTTCCCGATGCTGTTTTCCACATTAATCGATCAAGGAATGCATTTGAAATGTAAGAGTAGAACACCCACGTGTCAATTCCTATTACTTTATTTTTAAAAAAATTAATAATATTTCGTGACCTTGGCTTAGAAATTTGTTTAATTAATTTTTGTAGGCGTAACGGATCAAGATGTCATTATTTTATTAATAAGGTTTGATAAATGATTTTACAGCGCATATTTTCCAATTTAAAATGTTTGGAAATCACCTCGGGATATCGAGTAATTAATTTTTTTTCAGATTTTGGTTTTTATTTTTTTTCTTTAAAATGCCTCAAAAGTGCGATCTGTAACTAGCACAGTTAAATTGCTCTTAATTAGGTTTATCACTGATAAAAAGATCACGTTGCTCCATCGCGGCCTTTGGGAGTTACGTACAAAGGTCAACTGACACATTTTAGGGTTGTCTCTAAAGGTCAAATAAATATAATGTTTATTTTTTTGTCTCTAATAAAACACGGGGTATATATACAAAAGGTTTAAATAATTCAGGGGTGGACTCAGACCATGATTTTGAGTAACTTTCCCAAAGAAACCAAGTGTCGGAAATGAATTTTTTTTCGACTGTCTATTAAAAATTGGTTGCTGACTTTTAGTATTTGTATGAAGAGTGGATTTTTCTTGTAATTATCTGCATAAGGGTACACTAACAAATGTTTTACACTAAAAATAAAATATTTTACAAATAAAATTTAAAAGCTAGGTATTTTATTTACAGGAACGATAAATATTTTACACGAGAAATAGTAAAATAGATTTAAAATAAATTTTCCGGTCTAATATACCTCAATCGCTCAAGACAAAATTATACAACCAGTGTGTTACCAGTGATGACTTATGGCACTGAAACGTGGTCTCTCACTATGGGCCTCATAAGAAGGCTCAAGGTCACACAACGAGCTATGGAAAGGGCTATTCGGAATTTCTCTACGAGATCGAATCAGAAATGATGAGATCCGTAGACGAACGAAAGTCGTCGACATAGCCCAGCGGATTAGTAAGTTGAAGTGGCAGTGGGCGGGGCACATAGCACGCAGAACTGATGGCCGATGGGGCCGAAAATTTCTTTCAGCAAGCGCAGCGTAGGACGACCAGCCACAAGATGGACAGATGACCTCATCCAAGTGGCAGGAAGGCGCTGGATGCAGGCCGCTAACAACCGGTCTTTTTGGAAATCCATGGAGGAGGCCTATTTAAAGCAGTGGACCTCTTGTGGCTGAATGATGATGATGAAATTTTCCGAAAAATAGTGAACCTACTACTAAAATTAAAAAGTGAAAAATAAACTTAAAAGACTTGAATATGTTGCCAATTAATAACAATTATGTCATTAGATACAGGAAATTGGAAACCAACTAACGAAAAGTTACTTCAAAATATATTATAGACGTTTTCGCATGTTAGATTGCTTTCAAATTTTCTGGATTTTATGGCTCGTATGAATAATTTTCGGTTTCTAGTACCAGAGGGCAGTCATCAAAATTGGATGAATCTTCTTCATCGTCTAACGATGAAGATTCATCTATTGATGGATCTTCGCCATCTTCTGCTGTGAATTGCAAGTTTTCTACAATAATCGGCTTCAGAAGTCCACGAACAGTTTCTGGCAGACAACAGTTTGTTCAAGAAAACAGCATGCTTGTCTCTGAACCTCTTTTTGTTCCGATTGCATCTTTTATAAAACCTAGTGGCTTTTCTAAGAAATGGGTAAACAACGTTGCTTATAAGTCTATCTTTTTCGCTAGATGAGAGATCTTTAAGTTGCTCGCCCAAATCTCTGTAAAGTACGGTCATCAAATCCGATGGTGTTAGGTCCTCAGGAGACCCGGTCTTTTTATATTTTTTGCTCTCTGCGTAAAACATTCAAAAATATGTAGTCGCGAATAAACTCCTTGCATACTTGCGGTTACTTCTGGAGTTTGATAAGAAGTACCGGCTATGGGGTGATCCACTCGTCACTCGATCCGCTTGCCACTCGTGTACCAACATGAGGGTTGGCGCCCTCATGCCCCCCTTGTCCTAAGTCCTCCGGTCGGGGCCCGGATGGACATCCCTCAGCAGGTTTGGTAAGGCCCTGCTGAGGCGAAGTGGCGCCATGGGTCTGTAACGGCTCCATGGTGCCTGACCCCCGTTTCTCAAGTTAACATGTATACGCTACATGTTAACCATAATTGAACTAAAACTAAGTACTTACTTAAAGTAAATACTTAAACAAAACCAAGCAATCTACTTCAGGTAACAAAACTAAAATTGTTTTAAGCATGTAAATGTTAGTCTATATAATGTGAGAAAGAAGCTATTTAGAAGATATTTTAAGTGTATGTCTAAATAATATATAGTTTTGCAACTAATAAAAAAAAAAGTATATATTGATTTTGACTAAATTGAAAGGTCAAGTTGAGTGACACCCCTAACACAAAATTTTGAAATTCAATAACTCATAAACGCCGCGTACGTGCAACGTGATTTTTTTATCAGTGATAAACCTAATTAAGAGCAATTTAACTGTGCTAGTTACAGATTCGCACTTTTGAGGTATTTTAAAGAAAAAAAATAAAAACCAAAATCTGAAAAAAAATTAATTACTCGATATCCCGAGGTGATTTCCAAAAATTTTAAATTGGAAAATATGCGCTGTAAAATAATTTATCAAACCTTATTAATAAAAGAATGACATCTTGATCCGTTACGCCTACAAAAATTAATTAAACAATTTTCTAAGCCAAGGTCACGAAATATTATTAATTTTTTTAAAAATAAAGTAATAGGAATTGACACGTCGGTGTTCTACTCTTACATTTCAAATGCATTCCTTGATCGATTAATGTGGAAAACAGCATCGGGAAATTTTTTCAGTGATTTAAAACAGTGTGCGCTTAGCCGTTTTTTATTATTTGTCATCATTAGAATATAATATAATAAGTCCTACGCCATCACGCCAAGTTTAATGCCTCTATGTATTACTGTTTTTACAATAGAGCACAAACAAAAAAAAAACTGCTAAATACCACTTTTGTTGTATGGTAAAAATTTCAACTGGGTACCTATTACGGTTCCAAGGATGGGGCCCTTTAAAGGACAGACAGACAGTGGAGGCAGAGTAATAGGGTCCCGTTTGGCACCCTTCGGGTACGGAACCCTAAAAAAAGAAAGTTGAAAGAAATGGCGTGCCTTGGAGGAGGCCTCTGTACAACAGTGGACGAGTATGGGGTGATGGATTGACTTATTTAAAAGTCTTAAAAACCTATTTAGAGGCTAATAATTCCACCCATGCCGGGACTTGAACCCGCGACCTCTGGCTAACCGTGCCGGCAGGGGTGGAATTTTTAGCCTCTAAGTAGGTATTTAGAATGTAAATTCTTTACGTTGAAATAAGATATTTGATTTGATATGCCTCGTGCAATTACAACGGAAGTAGCATAGTTGTCCGTGAGGTTCTTACTTTAACTATTATTTTTAGTTTCTAGGTAGCAACATTACTGTTCTCGCGTCAACATATCCTTCAAGCTCGAACGCAAGATCTTTCCTCGTACATTTCTTGGTATTTCACTGATGAACTTCACTTCTCTGATTTCCTTGTAGGGTGGGACCTGAAACAATATAGATATAAACTAAGCATTTCGTTGCTAAGTCGCCCGTAACGCAACTGAGTAGAGGATAAATCACTTGAGCACACAATTTATATAGAACTCCTATAATCGCAATAAAAACATTCTGGTAGGGGAGAATCGTTACCTCTGCATTGACAAACGTCATAAGCTGTTCCTCGGTAACTTGTGAGCCTGGTTGCTTAGCAACGAATGCCACTGCCACTTCAAACTCTATTGGGTCGGCCTTGCCAACTACGCCCACTTCCCTGACTCCAGGGTGCCTCAGGAGAAGCGACTCCAGCTCTGAAGGAACAGTCTGAAACATTTTTGGCTATCATAGGTACTGTTAAACTTATACCACCAAAATATAAATGTAATAAAAACGGCCAAAGACGAGTCGTCTCGCGCACGGAGAGTTTCGTATATAATATCGATACCTCAGAGCTCAAAGGGGCTATAGCACATTTTGGGAAATCAAGTTTGTTACACTCTTGCTCAGTTTTTCATTCTCTATCATATCATATCATATCATATGTAATTCCTGGTGTACATACAATAAAGAATATTCTATCTATCTATCTATCTATCTATCGATCTACAGGTGACTTCGAGTTCATTTGACATATTTTAGGGCGGCATTCTAACGATGATTTAGAAAAAAATTGCGCTTCAAGTAAAATGTTAGTAGGTATTTAATACATTAGAAAAGATTTTTCAACGTTATGGTACTTCCTACTACCACAGCTACTACTCTAAATTTGGATTTACAGTTTCGAGCCAAATGTCGAAAATCACCAATTTACAATTATGTTAAACCATTACTGATAAGTCATTAATAATACTGTTTTTCGCAATGAAAAGTACATTCCCTCAAAATATTTCTAACGATTTGTAAATCACGATAGAGACACTAGGAAAAATTATATTAAACACGTAAACTTACATTAAAACCACAACACATGATGATATCTTTTAGTCTGTCGATAATATAGATGTAATGGTCATCGTCATAATATCCCAGATCTCCAGTTTTGAAGAAGCCCTCTTCGTCCAAATAATTTGAGCGGTCAACATCGACGTAACCTTTCATAACTACGGGCCCGTTAATGCAAAGTTCACCGTGTTGGTTTGGACCGAGTATTTTTCGGGTGTTTGGATCTACAACCTGTAAGTTATATAATTATTTATTATTATAAGTGGCGAAGCATAATGTAGGTAACAACTATATTCGTCTATCAAAATCAAATCGGTTACGTCAATTTAATATTTTTAATAATTTCACATTGGCAATTTCAAATTATTGACATTTAAAGAAATCAATAACCAGGAGACACGGGCAGCAGCGTCTTCCTGAGATTCCAACCGCATACTGCGATCGCCAACCCGCCTGCCAAGCGTGGTGATTATGGCAAAACCCCTCATGGTTATGAAAACCACGAAGGAGGCCTATGTCCTGCAGTGAGCGTCAAATGGATGATGATGACTGTCGACTTTTTATGCATCACAAACACATCACAAAGTATTAGTACCTTAACAAACTTAACGACGTTATAGGAAACTTTTTGTACACTCAAACCGTAGCAACGTCGATTCGAAACATTCCAACAATATATATCCATGTTCAACACTACACACCAAAATGTATACTGGTTTTTTTCCAAGTGTAATAAAATAAAGTTTAATGGTGAACAGAACCACCCTCCTCTGATTTGATTATTGAGTAACTTAAATCCTGCCACGCACGGACGCGGTCGGGGTGCTGGCGGCCGCGGCCTATGCGAACTGCATCCAGAAGTTTTACGTTCCTGCGACCCACACAAAACCTTTAAGCCATGAGGTATATAGAAGTGGACTGATGTCAACACCAGGGTTGAATTACATTGGATTGTGCCATGAACGATGCAAGCATACAATAACTTAAAACCCAAAAAGTAAGAAATTATTTAATAAATTACTGGTATGCAGTAAAGTGGTATCTATCTATGGTACCTTAAAAGTGATTCCTTCAGTGGGCACACCCACGCTTCCAGGCTTAAGCTCCTTAGCAGCAAATTCTGACGACAGCTCACCAGCTTCTGTCATACCGTACCCTTGCATGAACTTTTCCAACTTTGCGAATCTAAGGAGGTAACATAGTTTCATTTGGCTTGATAGGGATGACGGTGTATATAGAACAACTTGGCAAACAACTGTATGTTGGATTCGACATCTGGTGGACACGTCAGTGAAAGAGTGATGCAGTGATAGATTGAGGCAGTGACAGATTGATGCTTCCTTACCGTTTCTTAGCTTCCTTCATATTTTCAATTCCAAGAGGTGACGAACGGCTGTATATAATTTTTAAAGAATCTAGATTATATTGATCGAGTGGTGACGATTTAAGCATCTTTAGCAGAGTATCTGGAGATGTAATAATCATTTCCACCTGAAATTTTGAGATTAAATTAAGATTTGAGGCTCTCTAACTTCCAGCAAAGTTTTAAATTTAATTGTCTTAGGTTGCGATAGTCATTATTGATCCACCGTAAAAGTGTAACTATACCTTACTCTCTTGAATATGTTTCGGAACTCCGTTGATGTGAAATTTGTCGGCAGGCGGGTAAACTATTGTTTTGCCAGCACCCAGACACTTCATTGCCTTAAACAAACCATAATTGTGAACCCAATGTTGCATTATCCATATTCTTTGCAGCGATATGTTTTCATAACTGGAAATAAAATGTATATGTTGGTATAAAGAAGAGTAGAAATTCTGTACAAGTGAAGTGCTGGAGCTTAATATAATTATTAAATATCTGCTTACTATTGCGGTGAAGAATATAAAATGCAATTCAAATGAGTCATCAAAACTCCTTTTGGCATTCCTGTAGTTCCTGAAGAATACATGACCATTGCTACATCGTCTTGGCCTTTGACGACCTCTGGCTCAAATAGGTCAACGTCCAAGTTTTTTCCGTGCATCGCAGCACACAGCTCTTCATCCAAAGTGATAAACTTTAATATGAAATCGTTTGATTTCAAAACGGAACTGTACTTGTTCCAAAATAGTTCGCTGCTTATTACGAATTTCGGCTTGATCATTGCCAATTTGTGCTGCAAATTCGCTGAAAAAATCATATTATTATTTTACCGATGAACCTCCAAAGGACAATTGAAAAAAAATGCATAAGACAAGAATAAAAAAGTAACTAGCGTACGTACATACCTATTTCGACAAGAAAACTTACTTGGTCCACACTCAATTTCGAATGGCGTGACTGTAGCTCCAGTCGTGACCACCCCTAACAGCGTGAACAGAAATTCAGGTTTCGCTTCTGTTCCTAAACCGACGATATCGCCCTTCTTCACTCCTAGCTCTGTCAGCAGTCCTGAGATGTTCACAGCATACTGCGCCAGTTCTCGGTATGTTACTTTGATGCCAGTTTCCATGTTATGCTGAATGAATTATACTTTATTATTACTATAATTATATTACTCGCTACCGGCGAGGGAAAACATCGTGAGGAAACCTAAGTGTCTGAGGTATTCACATACCTCTGCGCTTGAAATTGCCAATTCGCGGTGGGCACGTGTGGTGATTAAGCCCATACTCTCTCTCGGAGAGAAGGCCTATGCCCTACAGTGGGACGTACGTATATAGGCTGAATACATACTATTATTATGGTTTAAAAGAAATTTAAAACACAATTTGTCATCATTGCAGTGATAATTGTAAAATGTTAACTTCGCTATCGTATTGGGTTAGTCATGTAATGTTAGCTGTAAGTGGATTATATTAAATAAATAAATAAAAATAATACGTAATTTGTTTCATAATGGTCAGTGGCTAAACCAAAAAGGGTTGAAAGATGGTTTTCTATAAATTTGTGAAGTTATAGTAGCAATACCACTCGCTGACGGTGAAGGAAAACGTGACGAGGAAACCTGTGTGTCTGAGGTGTTCACATACCTCAGTAAGCGCTTGAAATTGCCAATCCGCGGTGGGCACGCGTGCTGATTAAGTCCATACTCTCTCTGAAAGAAGGCCTGTGCCCTACAATGAGACGTATATATAGGCTGTATCATTATTTATATAAATAATTTATTCACTGGCTGTGGTTTCCCAATTATATTTTGAACAATTGAGAAACAATGCATCATAAGTTTAGTGAGGGCCTGGAGATCTGTCACACAGGATCTTTCCTAGTATGGACTCCAGCCTCTCACATAGGAATTAGTCTTGATTACTCAAATTGTACCTACTATATGTTTTGATACCTCTAAAAAAAAAAAACTTCAAAAAAAGGAGGAGGTTACCAATTCGATGCGTATATTTTGTTTGGCTGTGTTCTCGCATAACTCCTTCAACTCTTAACCGATTTCCACAAATCTTTTTTGTTCGAATTCGAATAGATATAACGTCCGATTGGTCCTATTTTAAATTGGTGAAGATCTGGTGAAGTCTTTCAGAGATGGAGAACGGAACTCTTCAATAGACAGCAGTAAATAAGGCCTAATGGGGCCCATCCTTTAGTAATATCCGTGTGTAAAATAGCGTAAAAGTAGTCCGTCCCAAGGTAATCTGGCGATGTTCTGGTAAAGACTTTTGGAGATGGAAATTGAGAACGTCAAATTTTAAAGCAACGAATTAAATAGGGTAAATTACGGTTATAAAGGACTCGTATATTTTTCTCCCGCTTCCCCACTAAAAATTGAAAAATAAAAAGTTTTAAATAAAAAATAAAAACCTACTTCGAAACACTACAGCACTAAAAAGTTAGAAATAATTTAAATAATTAGAAGTACGTATACATATAAGTATTGTAGAAGTATAATTTGTAGTCGGTGCTCAGTTTGATGACCAGCACATAATATATATTGGGCGCCGACTCCAAATTATACTTCTACAATACCTACATGTATACATACTACTAATTATTTAAATTATTTCTAACTTATTAGTGCTGTAGTGTTTCGAAGTCGGTTTTTATTTTTTATTTATTAATTTTTTTTCATAAAGAAAAGTCTCGGACACGCCACACACGACACGCCACGCCATTACACTCAGCTATGGAAAAAATCTTCGGAGCCCTCCAAAATATCTACCACATTTGGCAACGGTTGAAACAGTCTGTCTATAGAGTAGAAATTGGTACTTACGAGTGCTACAGCATCTCCATGTTTTAAAATCGCATCGAGTAAAAACTTGCCGAAATTCAAATGTGCTGGTACTTTGGCATTAGCACCAGAAATGTACAAAGGGTTTTTCATTTTTTACGTTTTTTATGTGCACGAGCTCTCAATGCGGGCTTGTCTGGTTTGCTTTGTCTAAGTGAATGAGAACGCTTGGTTATTTACGTTTTATAGTAGGCTCATTATTTACGTAATCGTCGTCAACTGTAAACACTCACTAGGGTATTTATGAAGCCAATGATAAAGTGATATATCAATATTTGATTTCATTCCTTTGTTATCATTTGGTAGTCACAGTGTCCAGGTTCACAGCACAAATACTATTTGCATAAGAAATTGACCTTAGGTTTCTGTTGGCGCGCAGAATTTGATGTGCAATTATTATTTTTGGTAGAACTCGAGTATTAGTTAGAAAAAAATTTATATATGATTGACCTAACGTTTCTGTTGGCGCGCAGAATTGGATGTCCAATTATAATTTTTGGTAGGGCTCGAGTATTAGATTGAAAAAAAAAAAATATTTTTATTATTCTTATAAGGTGCACCAACCGCAAATCATGTACGAACATTATATAGGGTATTAAATTCATAATACTAGAACATACATGTTTGCCACTTACTGGTATATACAGCATTGTTAGGACTTTCAGGTTCACGAATTATGAATCTGTTTAGCATGCAATTCAACAATATAAATTCTTAAATACTTATAATTATTGAACAGTTTCGAATAAGCTAAGCAATATTTACAGACATGAAGAAAATTGATAATGCACGAAAATTGGAATTAAATTACAATTATAATAATTAAATCAAATTAAATTAGGATAACAATATTCTTTATTGTACACCAGATAGACATAAAAAAATATATGGCGCGCGGTTAGGTTTAATTGGCTGGTTTCTAATATATATTTTTTGTGAATTTATATGCTTCGCCAAAAAAAGGAATGTATATTGAGATAGTCATGACGCAAATTTGGTTGCGCATATTTCGATGTGCGATTAGTAGTTTTGATAAAATTCTAGCAAATTTTGTTCTCAAAAACTTGAATATTTTGGTGTGCAGTTAATTAACAACTGTTGAACGCATGTGATTCTATCTATCTGACTGTTTGCGTCTGCAATCTATCACCAATAATAATTAGTCTAACACCCGCAAAGATAAATGTGCGCTAAGCGACATGCGCTAATGTGTTTGTGTCTGCTTTAACAAACACTTACATAATTACTAAACACGTCATGAAATTAAGAAGAAAAATATTCTTAAGACTTGTCCTAACGTATTTTTTAAACTCGGTGCAAGTCCACGTTTCTTTACTAGGCTGCCAGTCTTACTTAGCACTCATCTCAAAGTAATTAAATATTTACGAATAACTTATGGTACAACTCTCTCCTCAAACGAAGTGCCAGAGGTAAGAACCGCCAGGGCTATCCCAAAGATACCAGGGTTTGCCACTTGCCACGGCGATACTAACCTTTTTCACTTCATCAACATTCATTGATCGCTCATGGAAGCACATCGTTTTCGGCAAAAAGAAAAAAAAATATCAGAAAATAATCATAAAATCACCTGAAAAATCTTTGTCTTGGCACGTAGGTACCTACCTACTTGTTATTCGCATGTCTGATCTCTGATAATATGTTCCTTCATCGCAGTTAGAATCCGGAAAAACTGTGCAGTATTTCATTAGTTTGCCAAACTGCTAATGCAGATTAGCAAGCTGTCGTCTCAACTAGGATATCGTAGCGACCATATATTATTAGGTTTTGACTAGTTTATGATACACGAAAGGCGTGTCATGTCTCGTCAAGCATTTGGTTCCGTTTTACCTAATTCAAGTGGTACCCTTCGCATGTTTGGTGGTAGTAAATATTTTTGACGTTAGGGTGAATTTAATATCCTCATTTTACCCCTAACTTTGGGCTATTTTAAGGGATCATTGCCCTTTTTAATAGCATCGTTACTTTCGTATTGTACTTGCGGGCAATTTGATAAATACAGTCCATTGTTGTCTTTAACTTTTCCTCTTATATTAAGTCTTTTAAGGAAGTGTATACAGTTAGAATTTTTAACAAACCTTACTTTATACGGTGGCCAAAAGTGCGTATTGCGTACACTGGTAGGAAACGAGTCCATATTTGGCGATGTCCATTATTTTTATTTTGGGTCGTGCCCAAAGTTTTTAATAGTGCAACCAAATTGTTATGGCCTCCTTCTCTACTTTAAGTAGACGGAAAATATAGCTGGTTACGGATCAAGTTGTGGCGGACTGCTTTGACATCGTAAGCGGATTATTTTAGATTATTTCTGTACTTGTATTTTGAAAGACCATTGTAGCTGTTGTCTCTCGAGTACTATTGGAGGATGCAAAATGTCAATCGGCTTTTGGGTTTCAATCAACCGCTTAGTTTCACAATCATTAGTTTCACAGTCTGCATTTCGTTCATTCCAATCCTTTTTTTTTTGCTTTAAATATAGTACTTGAAATAAGTATACTTTCAGGTTATCATAAATCTGATTTGGTAGCCAACTTTGCTTTTACCGGCAATTTCTTTCCCAGTCGGCGAAACCAAAGAGACAAGTTCTGCATATCTCGGTGGCGCGCAGAGCGATGCCTCATATCGATGGGCCAGTGTCACGGCGGCAATCGGCCATCTCTCACGACCGGGGCTTTCTACTGGGGTGCACAGAAAGCTTTCGCATAGAAGTTGGATTTTCGGGCTTTGGTTCCACAAAATCCTTTAAATCGTGCTAGTAAAGAATTCGCTCTTGTATCGCCATGCACTAAGCCCATCTCTTTCTCTCTGCACCCTCTCAAAATGGTTATGGTCATCGTCAACAGTTTGGTCGGCAGAGCCTTGACTCTAATATATATTTACTAGTCTAATAGCGAATCATTAAAACATACTAGAGCCATGACTGTTATTGACAATGCTGGCAAAGTTAAGATAAGCAGTGTTGTGTTGGCCTCTCACCTCAAATTCTCTGCAGTAACGGCACCGCAAAAAATAGGCTAACTGGCCCTTTTGCATGTCTCTTTTCTGTGCTTTCTACTATCAACCTTACCTTTTAAGGGCTAGACTAGAGTTGCCCGCTCCGATGACGCCCTAAGATTGAGTCGCGATGAGACATGGCATTTTAAGTGTCTTCTCTTACGGAGTGCGTTGTGAAAACACCGCTCTCTTGCCGTAAATAGACGCTTATCACATTTACTTAACTACGTAGGTATAAGTCGGTCGTACTGTATTGGTGGCTTTATTCTATTGCAGACTTAAAGGCCTATTCGCTAACGGGTGACATCAAGTATGGTTCTTCCAGTTTGTATTTACGTAGTAACGATTCATGAATAGATAAGCTTACTGACAATTGCAATTGGACAGATATTCCGTACAAATTGCGTATAAGGTTCTATCGACGCATTGCATGTAGGAAATCGCTATTTGTCTGCAGTGCAGTCAGTGCTGTGATCCATTTAGTTAGCGAAGAGGACAGCTTCGTGATATCTTTCTAGTCCATATCACCGATTAGATTTTTTTTTTTCTATTTTCTGAGAAGCATGTTTTCTGTGAAAACTGCAAGTTCCTAAATGAATACCTCAGTGGATTCAAAAAACCGGTTAAGTGCGAGTCGGACTCGCGTACGAAGGGTTCCTTACTATTATCTATGCGACATTAGATACAAAGATCGAGAAAAAACGACAAAAAATTACGTTTGTCGTATGGGAGCCCCCCGTAAATATTTATTTTATTTTAAGTGCGAGTCGGACTCGCGTACGAAGGGTTCCTTACTATTATCTATGCGACATTAGATACAAAGATCGAGAAAAAACGACAAAAAATTACGTTTGTCGTATGGGAGCCCCCCGTAAATATTTATTTTATTTTAATTTAATTATTATTTTTGAAGCTAATATAGAAGTACATATTTGTGAATATTTCAAAATATCTGTCTGTCTGTTGCCGTTCTTAATATCGAGCCAAAAACGGCAAAAAAAAAGTTTCTTGTCTGGGAGCCCCCCTTAAATATTTATTCTATTCTGTTTTTAGTATTTGTTGCTATAGCGGCAACAGAAATACCTAATCTGTGAAAATTTCAACTGCCTAGCTATCACGGTTCATGAGATACAGCCCGGTGACAAACAGACAGACAGACGGACAATGAAGTCTTAGTAATAGAGTCCCGTTTGGCACCCTTCGGGTACGGAACCCTAGAAAGAGCCGTAAAGTCCTGTCAAGGATTTTACGGACCGCATTTTAGACCGCACGGGAGAACATATTGAAGTGTTGACAGACCACCTTCACGATGGTCGACCATCTACATCGACCTGAACTTTGAAAGCCGCAGCCCTATTGCGACAAAGAAATGTTGGAGAAAAAGTAGATGATAAAAATTCATTCAGACGACCCAAAGTGGATTAGCCTTAGCAATCAAAAAACACCATCTCTGTCTACTGAGTTCTGGATAGTAAAAATTATACCAAAATTACTATCACTGAATGTGTTAGTGACGTTGGTCATCATCATCATCATCAGCCATTTGACGCCCACTGCAGGACGTAGGCCTCCATCATGGTTTTTAACCATGACGGATTTTGCCAGTGACGTCGGTCGTCGAAATTCTATTAACAGGAATTGTATTTCTGTAATTTCAAAGATGCGCTCGCGCAGCGCAATAAGTTCCATACAAATCCGTGCGCTCGGAGAACCCAGCCTTAAGTATGCTACGTATGTTTCTTAGCTCGATCAGGATTTCGATAAAGCCTCAAGGGAAACTAAAACGTCAATTAAAGTGATCACCATGGAGCGGTTTGCCCTTGGCACAGACATTCGGATCAATATCCCTTTCATTGCGAATTTACATCGGTGTCGTGCGAAACAAACACGTGGCCCATGGTGGGAACAGAAAGTTGACCCGGCTACTTCATCTATATAGTCGCCCATACAATTATTATAATGTAGAACAGCTTTGCACTATTTACTGAGCGTTTTAACTCTTTATGATTTTGAAAAGTTCCTGCTAAAACACTGATTGTATGGAAACTTAAGTTACTTGTCAATGGAGCCGTTGCGATTTTGCAAGTGAAAGTATAAAAACATTCTCAAAAACACACAGTTTACATTAAAAAAACACGTTACATAATTTAATCAATTAGATAAAGTACATAAATGTTTTGACAAATAGACCCGTTCTCGGCGATATGCCGCCCGGAGAAGCCAGGTTGGCGCTGATCTTCAGCATGAGCCAAGAAGACAAACAATTGATTACGTAGACGTTTGGATTTTCGTTTAGCTGACCTTCTGTAAAAATCAATGCCCGTAGCTTGACCCATTCGTCACAATCGATGGCCGATTATATTGCGACTTTCGCCCAGCACTTTATCATAATTTGCGAATTATTTCGCGATTATTTATTAACCTTCATTGATTCTGGTGCTAGTGGGCTTATCCACGGTGAATTCCATGTTTACTACTTTCATGTCGACCTTTCTTGACCTGAGTAGTTTTCGAGTGTTTTGGTGAACGATATTTATGTAAGCAGATTCGTTACTGATTCTTCTTCTATCTACTTTTCATCGTCTGCACTCTGCATAATTCATTAACAGCAGATTAAATCCGTTTTCGTGATCTGTCATAAAGTCATAAATGATATTTTTTCGTCGACTGACAATTAACATTTTACGAAATCTGATGAATTTCTCGTGAAGCTCTATCGAAATTCACATGATGCAATATCATCATGTGAATCGTACAGGAAGGGCTTAGTACCCACGTCCACAGGCAATAAACTGCACAATGCAAAATATTATTTATACGTACATAAACTTACGCCGGTATTCTGGAGGGGTAGACATTAGACCAGAAACCCCGGCGTGCGGGCTTGCTGGTGTGAAAGATGTTGGTCGTTGATGATGTGAAAGAGGTTGGTCAGGATTGTGGCAAATGGCAGACCCTTGTTTCTTATTCTATGTTCCTAGTTATACTCTTGTGAGGTTGCAATTCCAGCGTACCATCACTTTTTACTTTTCACTTGCAAATATATGGTGGGATGTAGGTACTAGGCGATGCCCTATTCCACTATACTCATCTTTCTCTCGCACGTAATAGGAGCTACCACGGAACTACCTGTCTTACCAAAACATAACTCATAAAAAAAGAGTAAACTATGCAGTAAGCGAGGTATTTATCTCCAACTATTTATACTTAGACCCATTACAAAACACTTCGGTCAGTGTAAACAATCAAGCTCAGTCACCGACTCCCGCTGAGAGGACCCGAAATGGAGCGAAACTAGACAACCGTATAACAAAGACCCCTGACGGCTCTTTGCGCAAGAAGGGCTAACTACAATTACGTAGACCTTACTGTTTTGGCTGCGATGCTGGTAATTGTGGGAACAGTAATTTGTCTTTCGAAGACTCTATTTATATAGTAAGTACTTACCTACTCGATTTTAGTGAAAATTGCTCTTTGGTGAAGTAGAAAAATAGGCGCCTCAACACCTATTAATTTTCTTCTCTAGACTACTCTTCTCAGAGTAATTAATCATCATGGATTCATTCTATACCTATTTAGTGAATATGGCATGTATGACATCATATTAAAAAGGAAAACACTGAAAGAAGTCGTTGTTCTAAAATAGCCAAACATTCAGTAATATTTTGTGCTGTTTCAGATTTACCAAAACCTAATTTTGACAAAAACCTAAACTTAATCCTTTTAAAAAACCTATTTAGAGGCTAAAAATTCCACCCATGCACGGGTTAGTGCAACAAAAAGAATCTAATCCTTTTAATTGTGGAAAAGCGGCAGAGGCAGTTTCTAAAACACACCTTCATATACATTTTTTGGACGGTTAAAAAGTAATCTTGGTGAGGACTACAACAAGGGCCTGTTTTTATAGCATTACAATATATGGTTTGCTATGACAATTCGATGTACATTGCAAAGTAGATTAAGCCACAGATTGACCAGTAGACTCTGCTACGCAATGTACCTCGAATTGTCATAATAAACTACGAATTGTAGTTTTATTTAACTCGACCCAGGTTTCTTTTTTCATCCCAAGAATGTATCAGTGTAATTTGGGTGTATCCCAAATTTCCCAACACTCTTTTCGAAACCGTGAGCTTTGATTGCCCGTTATTATTAACTTTTTGTTCTCCTTTTGAAGACAGTTTCTTCATAGACGAAATTATAATGTCTTGATTTATTTCTAAGAAAAGTGACGCTGCACTGCGGTGTGTACACATACGATTATCAATATCATTTTTGGCCCTTCCTTTATTTTAGTTTAGATAAGTATCAAATATGCAACTTCTCTCATGAATTATTTTAATAAATGCAGTTAAATTGACTTTAAAGTTGATGATCCTCAAACGATTCTGGTGATTGCGAAAACAATATGAAGTATATACTTACTAGCTGACCTGGCAAACGTTATTTTGCCACATTAATTACCTTACGACCTATTCTCAGACCTGCCAAATATGCACAAAAAATTTCATAAAGATCGGTGGAGCCGTTTCGGAGGAGTTTGATAACAAACACTGATTAACACTGTGACACCAGCTTTTTATATATTAGGTTAGAAGCGTTTAAAATATAATGTTTAAATATAATGTGCAAAACTACTGAAACATAAATATACAAAAAAAATAATAAAAATCGGTGAAGCCGTTTCGGAGGAGTTTGAGAACAAACAATGATTAACACTGTGACACCAGCTTTTTATATATTAGATTAGAAGCGTTTAAAATATAATGTGCAAAATTATCTAAACCAAAACTAAAACAGCTATGTTTCTACCTAAAATCGTTCTAAATTCGATGTTGAAACAGATGTTCAGCGAAATTTACCGCCCCGAAAAACAACTCTCCAATGGTTTTGTTTGATGATGCCCTCATTAGGAAAAATTTACGGTTTCTTACAAAATATGGTAAGAGAAGGGCGTCAGTTGTACAAACATACAGACGGAAAGGCTCATCTCAAGCTTGGCGATAATTTTTCTTTTCACAAAAATCTCACGGAAGTACAATCAAACGGGGTGATTAGAAAAGTGGAAAACGGTTTTTTGTCACCAATTTCCTACTGAATTTACAACTACACCGACGTCTATTGACATATATTTCGGTCAGATCCTGAGACGTCGCTGAACTGAACCCAGGTTCGATTCCCAGTGCGGGCATGTACCTATGACTTATTTCTAAGTTATGTACATTTGTGAAATTATAGTAGCAATACCACTCGCTAACGGTGAAGAAAAACATCGTGAGGAAACTGGACTGTCTGAGCTATTCACATACCTCAGCGCTTGAAATCGCCAATCCGCGGTGGGCACGCGTGGTGATTAAGCCTATACTCTCTCCCTGAGAGAAGGCCTGTGCCCTGCAGTGAGACGTATATAGGCTGCTTATGTAAACGCCAAATTGAAATCAGTTGAACGCGGTTTGTCACTAGCCTGACCTAAGTTCGAAGCCCATCATTTCAGTTCTGAACTTCGTTAAAAAGAAACCGCGTTTGGTTTCACCATCATCATCAACCACTTGACGCCTACTGCAGGACATAGGCGCCCCTCATGGTTTTCCAAGGTTCCCGTTCTTGTGCCGCCCGCATCCAGCGACTCCCGCCACCGTTACCAGATCTTCAGAACATCTGGTAGGGGGCCTGCCCACGCTGCGTCGTCCGGTCCGCGATCGCCAGGTCAACTTTTTCGCCCCAACGGCCATCAGTTCTCCGAGCTTTTGGTTTATCATCTCAAAAATGGAGAAAATGGAATTTAGGGATGGGTACCCCTGGGTAGGCAGCTTATTGCCAGCCTGTAGCTACCCAGGAAGGGTAGGAAGGGACCATAGTATCTCGTTATTCCTTAAACTGGTTTCACGTGTATTCTCGATTGGCTAAAAATGTAGAGTAACGAATGTGTGAGTGTGTTTTTTTTCGCAAGAGTCATTGACAGCGTTGGTACGTGCTTTGTATATAATGCGTAACTTGTAAAATATGTGGAAATGCTAATAATGAAATTGTTATACGCATGTATGTTGTACATATTTTACTTCCAGTTTACAAAATCATTTCCATGACTAATGGGCCGATTGTTTGGTAAACCTAAGTATGTTGTGCCGGTGGTAGTCGAGGTTATGAGATAGGCATAACATCGTCTTGAGTGGCAGGCGACATAATTTATCGTCGAAGAATAAGTTGTATAAATAAAAGTGTGCTAGATGTTTGCTGTGCTACGATTATGATATTTAGCACGGTAAGGTTGTCTATTTTTAGGGTTCCGTACCGAAAGGGTAAGGGACCATAGGGTCCATAGGTCCGTCCGTCCGTCCGTCACCAGGCTGTATCTCATGCACCGTGGTAGTTAGAGAGTTGAAATTTTCAAAGATGGTGTATTTCTGTTGCCGCTATAACAAAAATACTAAAAACAGAATAAAATATATATTTAAGGGGGGCTCCCATACAGCAAACGTTATTTTCTTGTCGTTTTTTGCTCAATATTAATAACGGCAACAGGCAGCCGCTTGAAATATTCAAATGTTGTATAGATAATGGTACGGAACCCTTCGTGCGCGACTCCGACTCGCACTTGGCCGGTTTTTACATTTATATTGCGAATTCGAAAGATTGTAAGTCCTTTCTATTAATATATATTATATAAACAACAACAAATAACAAGAACTCCAACACAACACAATCACTTGTCCTGGTTCCGAACTAAGCTACATGTGCTATGGTGACCAGGCAAGGACATCACGAAAAGGGTAAAACGACTGCGTTCAATGAAAGAAACGTAATTTTTACGCGTTTGACTGATTTTAGAGGTTTCTCAGGAACGTGACGAGTGCCTACCCCCTCGGGATACAGGCGTGAGATTGTGTAATGTAATGTTAACTTATTTGTAACTCGCGTGTTCGTCTAGGACACACTGACAGGCTACTGTTCAATGTCAAATGAAAAAAAATCTCTGTGTCTAATCTATCTATCCGAACTGTTGACTATGTTGTGTTCTGAGATGTTGACTAAAGGCCATTATTAATAAAGCACTCTTTTACTTCTAAGACCGCTTTCGAGTTGAGTCAAGTTGCTGTTTGGTTTCGAACATCATCTTGAAATGGACGCCTAAGAGCAGTCTCAGATGTAATAGCGGTTTAGACATCCTTATACGTACATTAACGGTCTTATTTATAAAAACTTTATTTCTTAAAACACTTGAAAAACGCCGATTAATGTACTCTGTGGTGGAGACTTCACAAGGAAAATATGTAGCTACAGATTAAATACGCCGAGTTTTAGATTGGTTTTTAGAGGAATCGTGTTTTTACAAATAAGGCCGTAAGAAAATAGCGCGCTTTAAAAATGCGCTTTAAGGGGGTCCAGGGAGTAACACTAGCGTCACCGAGGTAAAAAGAATAGTACATTGTTCACCGAGAGGAGAAAGTGACCGATTACCGTCGAGGGTGTCGTTTGAAGCCCGAGCCGTAGGCGAGGGCTTTAAAACACCCGAGATCGGGAATCGCAGTTTCTCTCGAGTGATACATAGTGCTTTATACTACACCTTCACATGTTCTTTTTTCAAATTGTTTATCTTGCCGCCGCACAGGGTCGCACTGCCAGCCCGACACCATCCAACACACAGCTAGTGGCCAGTGTCATTTTGCGAACTTGGAGATAAAAACTCACTGTAAAAACTTTTTGGCTTTTGATATTTAGGTTACCGGCGCATAGTCTTACCCAAAATTAAAAAAGAAAAACCACGTAAGAAATGGATTTTCATACACTTTTCTCTCCCGCTCAGATGCGTTTTCTACCCGCATATTTGTTCGATATGCAATGACGTACTTTCTACCGTAAATTTGATAAAGTATCAAGGTACTTTCCAAGCAGGTGTAGTATAAAATCATATCTTTTTTTACAGATCCTTTTTCTACGGGTGCTAAAAACACTGTTAACTCGATTGAGCGATTGTACTGACACTTTGCAAATTTGATATGTAAAAAAAGATATGTTTTTGTTCTTCGGTGGCGCTAGTGGACCCCCTTATTACGGCTCTTAATTCGAATAGAAGGGTAGATATTTGTACTAAAAGATTCTTCTTTCATTTCACACGGATCAGCGACCTATCGGTGCCTATTAGAAGCACACACGGGTTACAAATAAGTCGAACGCATATAAATTACGTTTTGTTCATCGAACGATTTTGATGCTAATTTCGAAGGAATGCCCTTCGAAATTAGCATCAAAATCGAAAGCAACCGTAAGCTTAGACCCAAATACATGTTTAGGTACTACTACTACTCGGAACGACCGAACTAAACCACAGAATGAAGCAAAAGGACAGTGGCACCTATGTCGCTTGCACGCAGGATTACCAGTTCATTAGCGGGGGAGAACGGGTGAAAACTAATAAAAACAAGAACCGGCCAAGGGCGAATCGCATTCTCGCAGCGAGGGTTCCGTACCGTTTTTGAATTCCAAGTGGTAGAAATAAACTCATTTAAATTGATAGTGCAGTTAGTAAAGTATTTAGTGAGTCCGTCTCGCGCTTCGTCGTTTTTTATTGTTTTTCATTAGAATATACATATAATAAGTCCCACTATCACGCCAAGTTTGACGCCTGTATGTATTACCGTTTTGATGATAGAGCATCAACAAAAAAGGGCGAAAAATCTCGTTTGTTGTATGGAGACCGCCCTTATTTTTATTATAATTTTTATTATTTGTTAAGTAGTTTCCCATAATAAGTAATAATACACATATTGTGTAAAAAATTCAACTGGCTACCTATTACGGTTCCAAAGATAGAGCCCTTTAAAGGTCGGACGGACAGACAGACAGCGGAGGCCGAGTAAAAGGGTCCCTTTTGGCACACTTCGGGTACGGAACCCTAAAAGATAACAATACCTCGGTCAGCGCATGAGTCTGCCAATTCCGAGGCAGTTAAAATTTTCACAGATGTATTTCTGTTGCCGCTATAATCGCTATAAATTAATATTTAAGGGGGGCTCCCATACAACAAACGTTGTCTAAAGACAGCGCTCGCCATCTACCGGCCATCTATGTAACCTTTACAGCGCCGATGTCATGTCGTTAAATGTCAATTTTAAACGCTTCTTGTTGATTTCTATAGATGGCGCTGTTCCCAAATTAGATCTTTGTCTAATGTTGTATAGATGATGGTACGGAACCCTTCGTGCGCGAGTCCGACTCGCACTTGGCCGGTTTTTTCGTGCGACAACATTCTTCCCGGCCCATCTCAGGTTGACTGATAGAAAATGCTACTTAGCATTAAGTATGCCTTGGCACCAAACATGTGTTTTGCACAAAACATGATTCTCTAGTTGCCAGACGGCAGAATTTGTCCCGATAGGTGAGGATTTTTGGCGCCGGTCAAGAATCCGGCCGGACTTAAAAAATATCAGAGTCACGTAGAAAATGTTAAGAGTTTGAATGAATAGTAGTTTATGTGACTGTCACATAATGAGGGTTATTAAAACACGAACGAGATTTTAAAAAACGAGCCTTGGCGAGTTTTTTAATAGCATTCGCGAGTGTTTTAATACCAAGTTATGTGCAGTCTCATACACTACCTTACCTACACACATAATGAAATTTTTGAAACAAAATGGCGCAATTTCGACAAAAGTATCTTGATATTCAATCGTCTGCACTGAGTTTTGCGCGCGCAATTTTAGGTATTTTTAGTTGCACTTTTGGTACCACGAAAATGAAATTAGGTTTTTTATAAAGTCAACTTTTGACATTAAAAAAAAACTTAAGTTTTGTTCCGTGATCACAGCAACACTTTAAAAAAAATAACTGTAACATAAAGTGAAAAATCTGACCTTTAATGTAACTTTATATTACACTTTTTTTTATTTTCTTTAAAGTTATGTATTGTTTAAAGCCTGTCAATATGTGTTTACCTTTGAATTCTTAATTTGAAGATTATGATATGAGGGTAGATAAAATATTTAACGTTGATTCTTTTGCTCTATTTAGTTAGTTTCTAAACTAGACAATCCGGCATGGCATCTTAATGCGTCCATTGTATTACAATGCACCACGGATTCTGTTTTAATTAAGCTGTTACTCGCTTAAGTAGCCAGATTTTATTCGTGCGTTTGACTTTATAACTTACTGGCTGGAAATCAGCTTCGGGAACGTCGCAGTAACTTTGGGTGTTAGTCAGGAAAGGAATTCTGAAAATTCTCTTAAACGCCTGAGAGCCAAACGGGACTCTATTAATATACCTACGACGTCTGTCTGCCTGTCCGTGTGACCTATAAAGGGCCTTATCTCTTAAACCGTAACAGGGAGTAATCGAGCTCAACAAAAAATTAAAAAAATTATGTCACATTCCCATTCACGTCACATTTTGTTTTTAACGTAAATAAACACAAGTGTGATGATAGTTCAGTCCACATATTGGGTTTATATATCCATATAAAATGCGTCCAAGTGTGATGTGAATCGTTAAGGGTCCTGAACAGAATGGCGGTAAACACAAGTTTACTAAATTACTAACACTAATATTATATATTATAATTATAGTCGTACGGAACCCTGGGTGCGCGTGTCCAACTCGCCCTTAGCCTGTTTTTACACTAACCCGTTGGTTAGCCTTTACGGGTTTTACGACTGCCGGGCGTCTAATCAAAGTTCTTACCGGCCGTAAACACCATGAGTTTACTGCTGAAACTTGTTCCTAACACTGCCTCGTGCTTCGTTGGTCTACCGGTGTCACGTCTGATTACCATGCCGGAGGTGGTGGGTCCGATTCCCACTGGGGGCAGTCGTGCATTTGTGCAAATGGCCTGCTGGGTGCATATTTCCATGTTTGTGATGACCTTGCCTGCCTACCATATCCTAGTTTGGAACCAGGACATGTGATTGCGTGTGTGGATGTTATTATTAGGTATCATCATAACAACCGCGGTATAATTTATCGATCTCTTATCATCATCATCATCAGCCATTCGATGCCCACTGCAGGACATAGGCCTCCGTCGTGGTTTTATCTCTTATGTTCTAGTCAAATGACAACGAACTACATCCCGCCTTACCAATGGTGGCTGTTGCTAATAAACTACTAACAAGCGTTGCTCTGGTCGTATTCTTTTAAAGTAAAGGTTACGTTTTCTTCCATGGTTAAATTAAGCGTTTGGCTTGAAATAACATTTCTCAGCAACAGTGGCCTAGTGCCGCTTGGGTATTCACGCGTTGTGTGGCGCTAAACTGTCAGAATTTGACAGTTAATGTAATGGAAAATCGCGACTTTTGACACCACTCGTCTGCCGCGACACAGATCTGTGCCCAACTTAGTATGGGCCTCCTATACGTTCCATTCCGCGAGGGCAGTTGAGGGGGCGTCATCTTACTTCCCCTGCTGAATACTTCAATCCACCTTGTAGATATTCTACAAGGAGTTTTGAAAGCGTAGATAATTTTCTATGCATTGTTAATTTTACTGTCAGTTGCTATTTCCACAGGTGGGTGCCATCCTATTGTTTTTCTGCTGTGTGTCTATTTCGAAACAATTGCCCTTCAATGCCGTAACCAAACACGTAGGTAAAATGAACTTACTTTCGTAAGCGCTACGCATTATTACTCTTAAGTCCGGATTCATTTACTTGTAATTTTATCCGGTTTGAGGCGTGCTATAGGAGAGGCCAAGTATAGGCTGATGATGATGATGATGAGGCTGCATCTCTACTCACCTGTATTAAACTATGGCATCAGAGTGAAATCCGGGCCGAGTTTCATAAAACTACCATTCGTAGTTTATTATGACAATTCGAGGTACTTACACTAGTCGCAGAGTCTACTTGTTAATCGACTATGCAATGTATATCTAGTTATCGTAGTAAACTACGAATTATATTTCTATGTAACAGACCCCTGGCCATACTCTTGCTTGCGTCAAAAATAATAAGAAAGTGTAAGTGTGGCAATATCCACGTAATGACCAATTTACGTAATCGCCGCAGCATTACACTATTTATTATTATTATTAATATAGTCTTTAACCACTCGTCTGCCGCGACACAGATCTGTGTCCAACTTAGTATGGGCCAACTATACGTTGCGTTCCGCGAGGGCAGTTCAGGAGTTAATGCACAAAATATAGTGTACAAAAGGTGGACTTAATGCTAATGGCATTTTCTGCCAGTCAACCCGCAGGAGGTACAGGAGACTAATGACTGCAGCCTAACAGCTTATAGTGTTTAATTAGCAATAAGTTCACTTTAGTTCGTAGTTTTAGTCTTAAGAAATCTGACTCAATTAGAAGTAATCTATATTTTGAATTCATCAACCCCCTCGTCAACTGCATCATGATCAACATATTTCAGAATCCGCGCCCAAATGATTTACGAGATTAGGGCCCGTACACAAAACTGCGGTGCGACGCCGACGTCGCGTCGTAAAAATCTGCGAGCTCGCTCAAAGCATCGCAAGAACTTGTACATTGATTCGCATCGGCGTTCATCCTTGCTAATATTATAAACGCGAAAGTTTGTATGTATGGATGGATGTTTGTTTCTCCTTCACGCAAAAACGGCTGAACCGATCCGGATGAGATTTTGCACAGAGATATATTATAGTCTGGATTAGCACATAGGCTATTTTTTATTCCGGAAAAATACCACGCGAACGAAGTCGCGGGCAACAGCTAGTAATAATATTAATAAATGGATGAACCCTAAATCTTCTTTGTTTCTTTGCCTGTATCTTCTTAGCAATAACAGAAGTGAGCATTTCTTTTTACGATCCATGTCACGACCTAGTTTACAAAATACGTTCAGTACGGTTGACGGTCGTCGAAGGCATGGTCGCCCGAATCGGGCAAGGGTGAAACTGCATCGCAGCAAAATTGCTGTCACAGTTTTCTGCGCTGCGAATTCGCTTCGCGCCGATTCGCAGTTTTGTGTACGGAGCCTTACAGCCGATAGCTGAATTTTCACGTTGAAAAATCGCTAATACCGATACTAAAGTGTTCGGGATGTGTGAGGAAACTGTCAATTTTCTTCGCGAATAGGAAGGCAACTGAACCCGACTCAAGCCGTACCACCGTCTAAGCTTTGTAGCCGACTAAACAGGATTTAAGACCTAACTGTGTTCCTAATAAGCCGGTGTGCGATGCAATTTGTAGACCCTTACTGACCGACAGCCGACGGCCCCCGAACATTACGCTGCGTACTGTGGCTGTGTACGACTGATAGCCACGTAGAGTTGCGGATAATGATGGGCGGAGGAATGTCCTCAGCGATGACAACATTCTCTCCGCCCTTCGGCTGACGACTAGTCTATTCATAACTCGAGATGGACGGGAGGATTTTTTTGGAAGACTAGAACATGCCATCTAGTCCTAGGTTTTCGCCCTTAGGTTTTTGGTCGTTTGTAAAAAAACCACAGATACTTTTTGCAAAAACCATATTCGTCGTTCGGCATCCAAAGCCGCGAACGTGACTCTTATAACATTTTACAGGAGACACAAAAAACTTTAGAAATCATAGCGTCGTAGAGATACAAAAACATCGAAATAATGGCTGACCATGTTCTTCTAAAAACCATTATTTCGAAATTTTTGTTTGTGTGCGACGGTATGATTTGTAAAATCTTTAAAGTCTCCTGTAAAATTTGTACAAGTCACGTTCGCGGTTTTGGATGCCGAACGACGATTATGTAAAAGACGATACCTACGTACATTTGTGACTCCTAAGTTTCTGAGGTGTTCACATATCTCAGCGCTTGAAATTGCCAATCCGCGGTGGGCATTAGGGCACGCGTGGTACTATCTCTCTGAGGGAATGTCTGTGCCGTGCAGTGGGTCGTATATAGGCAAAAAAAAAAGATACGATATTTTTTCATTCGTGGCGCTCAAGTGAATCTCATAGAGCCCCTAAAGTAGCGTTTACTAAAATTCTTCATACAAAATTACATTTTAAATGGCTACTTCAGTGACATTTAAGAACTGGTGCAAGTGGCCTTCGACTAGGAATGTAAGTGGAGCGGCATGCGTGCGTAAAGAGGGGTTTTACGAAAGACCGCTTAACCTTCTTACGGGGGGCTGGCGTGAGTGACCAATTGGATGCAAATGCGTGGAAAGCGATCAGATCGCCATTGATGACCTTACTTTCTAGTTGTCTTGGAAAACAGCCTACATACGTTCCACTGTAGGGCACAGGCCTTCTCTCAGGGAGATAGTATGGGCTTAATCACCACGCGTGCCCACCGCGAATTGGCGATTTCAACCGCTGGGGTATGTGAATAGCTCAGACACTCAGGTTTCCTTACGATGTTTTCCTTCAGTTAGTTAGCGAGTGGTATTGCTACTATAACTTCACGAACTACTTGTCTTGCTAGCAGGCTTTTCCGGAGTGGTTTTGAATGAAGATCTGTTGAGTTACATTCAGATAAACATAGGCAACTTATAGGGGAATAGTTTTAATAATATTTTTTACTTAACAGTTGCATGTCAATACATTTATGAAAACAGATCAACCTATACAAAGACAATACACATTAAAATACAAACAAAGAAATAATATAATCGATACAAAATACACCCGCAGGTTTCGTCAAAATGGTAAATTAAAAAAAAAAAGGAATAATACAATGTCAAAACAGTATTGAAAATAAATAATAATAAATAATATAACCTAACCAAATAAATCACCCCGAGCCACATCCGGCCCAAAAGTCCCCATGATACTGGCCGCATTGCCGCGTTGCACAGCGAGGGAAATCCTTTGGCTCAGATATGCCCCAGAGCGAACGTCCATTCCATGGTCCCTCAAACGGCGGCCCAGCTCCCGAATAAAAGATCTGCCCTGAGTGCCCCACACACCAGTGGTTTCGATAGCCAGCGGCACAAAAATATAATTACTCATGAGCTGACTATACTTTAGGCACTTTTGTCTTTCAGCCAGTTCAGCTGCGGCACCAGCAGTAGCAGCAGTAGATGCTACATGTGACGGCGCAAACGTGCACACACACGTCGCATCCCACAACAAACTACGACCTTTCTCCCAAGGAACCAAAGTTAGTCCGTCCGGACGTTTCCCATCGGAATTACATGTCCCACTGCAGGGCACATACCTCTTTGGGCCTCGATTCTGTTAGTAGGTATGCTACGATGACAGATCCACGGTCGGGTCAGTTGACTTGTTATTTCATATCACTGACATCTAGAAGGACTAGAACATGTGCCCGCGTAGACTTAAAGTAGCAACGAAATTAAATCGGCGTATTTATGCAGATTGTACTGTACAATACTCTACAATGCATTAACAGAATCTAATCCGGATAGTCTGGGATTCTCACATACATCAGCGCTTGAGGCGTTTGGAGTCTGGGGTGCCTAGGTGCCATACATTACTGTATGGTACCCGGCTGCCTTCATGTTCTCTTCACGATTGTTTTGTTTTGTTAAAGGAACACAAAGTAAACTTCGTGTTTACTTTGTGTTCCTTTAACAATTTAAATAAATGTTACTTTGTTCCTTCTTTGCTTGAAATCGTCAATCCGCGGTAGGCACAGGTGTATTCTCGGAGTCCTAAAGCGATCACTGGACCACGGTTAAGCAGTAGCCCCACTTCCGTTTATTAACCGACTTCAAAAAAAGAGGAGGTGTAAGTGCCAAACATACAAATTAGTGGTACAAAACGGGGATCGAAACGAGACCCCCCCGGATTGAGAGAAGAATCGATCACTCTGTTCGCCCTACACATACAAGCGATATTGGTCTCTGCCCTCGCACACGTTTGCACGCAAGATCGAACCGATGCCCTTCGATCAGAGATTCGACACGCACATCCCCGACCGTTCAGGGTCAATGGGGCCAGCCTCGCTTTACGGTACTCCCTGATTGTAGTCGCGCAGGATAATGTAGGATAATTTTGTTCCAACTATATTTTTGTTGCTAAGTCCTGTGTGCAACAAAAATAGGTAAAAATGTTTTCGGGGGTCAAATTATAAGGATCTTAAGAAAAATCAAAAAATATCACGGAAATCGATGTTTTTTATTAAGAGTACTTGTAAGAAAAGTATGTATCTTGAGTACGGGCTGATTGATTGATTGATAAGAAAAATAGAGGTAGCATAACATCATGCTAACGCTACTTTTCTTACTAGAATGATAACGCAACAACGTCACGCAGGAGCTTTCCATTCATTCTAGTAAGAGGCGTAGCGTTAGCATAACAAAACAATAGAGACAATAAAAAAAAAATCCAAGACAGATGAGATCATTATTTTCCTAATTTTCTGGGGTCAAATAGAAATTTAACTTGTTAGGCCCTGTTGACTGTTGACAGTTCACCTTTTACTTGAAATATGTTCCTAAACTTTCTAAGTAATGAGATGATTTATGCAGCATCCAGTGGAACCTTTATTCACACTAGATGGGTGAAGGGACCATTTGGACGCTGCAGTGCCTGCGACACTGTTTTTAGATGGAGTAGGCTTGCCCATCACCTATACCATCCTGACAGCCTAGTCGGCCTAGCCCACAGGAAAGACAAGTCAATACGTGCGGAGCCAACCAAGTCGCGGGTTTCCTCACGATGTTTTCCTTCACAGTTACAATTTGCAGATGTACGTGTAACTTTGAAGATAAACAAAGTCATAGGTAGATGCCCGCACTGGGAATCGAACATGGGTTTCCCGCTTCCGAGTCCATTGTTTTGCCCACTGGGCTACCACCGCTTACTATATAATTTTCACATATTAGTGATATATACAAGGCGAAAGAGTGGTCCTGTCACTTGTTATCCGGCTCGGCTCCTAGTTTAAGTTAATAGGTTTACACCGGTTCGAGTTATTTTGCTTATTGAGTGACACTGTCAAATGCTAAGCAGCGTAATTCAACTCCGTTTACTTAAGTTGGAACCCCGTCAGTCCATAAATCGTAAATCGTGACTGGATCAATTTTGCCGATTAAACATAGGTGAGAGGATTCCCATACAAATGAACTTTTTCAAATTTGTTGAAAATTGTACATAATTATGCAGTGTAATTTAATCTGCATTAATTTAGATTTTTATTTGCGCCAATATATCGTTTCTTAAAAAAACACAGTGGCTTAATAGCTTAAATGAGTTCGACAATTTAGTCCATACAAACATTATCAATCTTATTTAACCTAATAAACTACTGTTTTATTAAAGGAAATATATATTGGCGCAAATAAAAATCTTAATCTATGCGGACAGACATAATTCTAGGGTATAAGTATGTAATTTTTTTAACAAACTTGGAAATAATCATTTGTATGGGAATCGTACCACCTTGAACACTTACTTAAGTAAACTGGAAATTCCAAAGAGGAGTCAAAAAGGTATCACCACTGATTATTTAGTATTGTTCACTGTTTTACTTTTTGTATCCTGCGTGACTTTCAGTAATTCAGTATTGTTTTATTCAATAAAACGAAGTACATTCCTTACGCTTTAATGTTGATGCTAGTAGTCTAGGAGAAACATCTGAACTAGTGATAAAATACTGATCATGGGTCTAACTGTCGAATTCCATGCTAATTTGACAGACGATTGGAATCGTTCAGGATTTCTGCGGATGTCAACGCCCACAATTGACACGTCATGCATTAATCAAGGTACTCGTACCAATAACGAATTGTACATCACTTGAAAAAAAAATGAAAACGATTATACACAAGTTTGATAGGTAGAGTGTAATGTATGGGTGTAAATGAGCCAGAATGGGGGAGAGAGGGAGGTAATTACGTGTGTGTCTTGTGTTTGTGTGTGTGAAACACATAAACACATATCTTCCACGCAACACAATCACTTCGTCTTGGTCCCAAACAAGGACACAATAGGAGGCAACTAGGCAAGGACATCACAAACATGGAAACTCACCCAGACTGAGGCCAATGGTACAAACGGCGACCTCCAGTGGGAATCGAAACCCACGACCTCCGGCATGATAATCAGACGTGATACCGCTGGATCAACGAGGCAGTTAAATTATCAGATTATCTTTTTCTTTCATAAAAAAACAACGCCCTGGCAACATTGTAGCGATCTTCCTAATGATGTGTTTAAACATCTAAGCACCATCTCGATCGGATAATCTGGTCTTGCCGACGACGACGGCTAGCTCGATGGTACACTTAGATAGCATTGTGAAATGCAAGCGTTTGAGCATAATGCACAGTGCTTTACCTAACTAATTAGTGTCGGTGGCTGCGAAAGTATTATAGATGTGTGTGCAGTTTGGAGGATATATATTCTCATGGACGTACGCCTAGAGCTCTACATAGTTATTCTCTTTCGTCGGTGACACGTTGGGAATCTAAGACTCTACTTTTGAGTTTATGAGCGCTTATGCATTAATTTCAGTTCATGAATTCATTTAATTCATTTTTTTTCATGAATTTAGTATAAAAATTTGGAAGATTTTATCAATTTGGAATTTTCTGCCGATCGATTTAAAATTTGCTGTTGCTAAATTTGGATTTTTCTTTAGATGACTGTAATTTTCTGTCGATCAATATGGAATTTTCAGTTGCTCACTTTGGCATTTTCTGCCCATCAATTTGGAATTTTCTGTTGATACATTTGGAGTTTTCAGCTCCACAATTTTATATATTCTGCTGACTACTACTGTTCAAAGGACTTTTATTGCTGGCCACAACAGTATTTTTGCTGATCGTTTAAATACTTCAAGTTATATACCCCATCCAGATCAGTACAGCAGACGCTTCACGCTGCGTCGGTATGTTCTTCCGTTTGAGCGACCACTGATCTGTCCGCTAGCTCTTCAGCTCGCTTATCTACGAACTAATCGGGAATTCATCATCATCGTCATCATCAACCATTTGACGTCCACTGCAGGACATAGGCTACCCTTATGGTTTTCTAACCATGGAGGATTTTGCCATAATCGTCACGCTTGGCAGGCGAGTTGTCGATCGCAGTATGCGGTTGGAATCTCAGGAAGACGCTGCTACCCGCTTCCTGTTAATTTATTTCCTTAGTCGCCTTCTACGACATCCACGGAAGGAAATGGAGTGACGCTATTCTTAATCCGGCGCCACACGGAATGACTTATCGGGAATTGAATCGCCTCAAATCGAAACTCGGCTTCCCATATGGGTGAAGTTGTATTGTAGGGAATGCATGAATGAATCCATTCCGTTCTTACAACTTTCTCATACATCACTTTTACGTAGGGGTTCTATATAGTCAATCTAGTCAGGCTTTTTTTCTATTTGGCGACTTCGGCGTTCGTTCATTGACATGAAAAGTGCTGAGTATGGGAAGAGACTACTATGTTCAGTCTTTCCACCCGAGACCGTATGGTGTACAGCACCAACGTGGGAAATTGGAGCGGGCGATTGGTTAGATCAATTGAAATGGTAAGATAAACAGTCGTGACCGCCGCGCGGTGGTCGCACACGAAACGAACTGTGTGAAATGGAAACCCTCGAGTGTCATAAATTGCGCAATTTTGGGAATGTGGCACGGAGAGTCGAAGAAGGAATTGGGTGTGGGCGGTTTATGACTCTATTT
Source organism: Yponomeuta cagnagella (assembly GCA_947310995.1). NCBI lineage: Eukaryota > Metazoa > Arthropoda > Insecta > Lepidoptera > Yponomeutidae > Yponomeuta > Yponomeuta cagnagella. The sequence goes on along the minus strand of OX371285.1, from coordinate 6,076,777 downwards.
GTAATATTGGATCGGTTTTAAAGTACGTTTTTTATTTGTATGGTGTGTTGTACGTAGCCTTTGTTGGTGAGTTGTGTATGATTTACCTGCCAATTGGCAGTATATTTTACACTTTTTAGGGTTCCGTACCCAAAAGGTAAGGGACCCTATTACTAAGACCGTACGTCCGTACGTCCGTCCGTCTGTCACCAGGCTGTATCTCATGAACCGTGATAGTTAGACAGATGAAATTTTCACAGGTGATGTATTTCTGTCGCCGCTTTAACAACAAATACTAAAAACAGAATAAATTAAATATTTAAGGGAGGCTCCCATACAACAAACGTATTTTTTTTCCGTTTTTGGCTCGATTTTATAACGGCAAGCGTCTACCACCCTTGAAATATTCAAATGTTGTATAGATAATGGTACGGAACCCTTCGTGCGCGAGTCTGACTCGCACTTAGCCGGTTTTTTGATCCGCTGAGCAATCTGCAAACTCTGATTCAAAAGATTATGGCCCTGTGACGCCCCTAGTTTTATGGAGCTGTTAGTTTTTAGTTTCATCGCGGTCCGATATAATATTGCTCTATTGATAGAGATTACCTTTTTACGTTAACACCTTTGTGTCGCATTTGCAAAACATGAACTAAGTATGTTGTTTATTAAAACACGATTCCTCTAAAACACTCTTCAAACGCAGGTTAAATAGTCTGTGTTAAAGTCATTCCCTTTACCACTGACTATTTAAACTGCCTTTCAGAAGTGTTTTAAGGAATCGTGTTTTTACAAATAACACCGTAAATGGGAAAGGGTTTGCCTTGAGATAATGTTGGGTAGCAGTGGTCATTTGGAAACTAGTCCTATTTACCTTTACATCAAGGTTTTTAGGTATGTTGGATTTTTTTACTGCCCAAAATTCCTCTTTTTAACAGTAATATTTATTAAAGGAGCGTCCCTCTATTTCCTTCCGTGGATATCGTCTTTCCGAAAACCGCAGCGTTCTGGGTATAGAGGTAAATAGTGCCAAATAGTCGAATTATCTCCTATCCACCATTCTTCTTTCTTTATGTAGCCTATTTACGTCCCACTACAGGGCACAGGCCTCCTCTCAGAGAGAGTATGGGCTTAATTACCACGCGCGCCCACCGCAGATTGGTAATTTCAAACGCTGAGGTATGTGAACACCTCGACACTCAGGTTACCTCGCGATGTTTTCCTTCGCCGTCAGTGAGCGGTATTGTTACAAATGTACCTAACTTAGAAAACGAATTCATTGATACATGCCGGGATTCGAACCCACGACCTCCCGAATGAGAAGCCGGCGTTCTACCGCTCCGCTACCGCTCCGCCACCATTATTAATGACAATAATAATAACTTCTACACAATACAATCACTTGACCTGGTCCCAAACGAGTATACCATGTGCTTTGGTAACCAGGCAAGGACGTCACAAACATGAAAATACACCGAGACTGAGGCCATTTTTACAAATGTACGGCGTGCCCATTGGGACACCACCTTATGGAAAATCTGCCTCTATATATTTTTCTTCCTTTTCAATTCGAATGATAGCCTACCTTCCGCGATAATGTACAAACAATAAAGTCTACATTTTACTCAGCAGTTACGCCACTTGTCTCCACGTTTACTTAGCACTCGATATTTGTACTGTGACTCGATGGCCTGTGCAATTAGACCAAATTGCCAAGGCTCGGTCGGTTAACCAGAGCCTTACGAAATTGTGCTCCGGTGCTAAGTTTTGATTTAGAACCCTAGAGGCTGTGAACTTTGCTCTATAAAGGGTGCTCGTTGAGCCAAAAGGCTGTATAATTGCAGAAGGTATACCTCTTTAAAGAATTAACCCATCGGTTAATGGTACTTGTAAAACCAAAAACCATGGTGGAACTTATGTAACTTGAAGTTTCATAGTCCTATATTGTTAGACAAATTCTATTTTCCAAATTCGGAAAATGTATCTCCGATTTTTTTTACGTAGCCTTGATTGCTGCTTTGATTCCCACTGCTGGGCAAAGGCCTGACGTTTAGCTATACACTGGTCCCTGTTCGTGGGCACTTCCTGCCAACCCGGTAGAGATGCTGTGAGGTCGTCCCGCCATCTCCTCTTTGGTCGGTTACTTTTGCTATATCCACCGCGGGGAATCCAGTCAGTGGTACGTTTTTCCCACGTCAGCTTAGCGGTTGCAGCTCCAGCATCGACAATCCGAAAAACGAAAATAAATGTCTACATAATTTTTTAGGGTACAGTGTTTATGTAGGCTATTGAAGATAATTATTGGGACTTTTTCGCTACGTGTGATACGGAAAGTAACTTGCCTTCTACGAGTAACTTTCAACATATTAAATAGACCTAACTATGCCTAATATTTTTTCGGGGAAATAAATATGTAATTACTGATTGCGTAATTAGATATTTACATGAAATGTCTGTCTATGAAATGCAATAACTGGTCTTAATACCAAATTATAATGATAACTTGTGCTATGGTAATCCTAAACACGGAAACAACAGCAGTTGAATAAATAATTTCCATCTCTACGGACTTTGAAATGATGCTTTGGTTCTACTCTATATCGAAAGGCTCTCAAATTGACAGGTTTATTATTAACACTTGCATCGCGGAGAAAATATGGCTTACTGTTTATTGCGTATTCTTTAATGTTATAAAAATGTAGAGTGAGCATGCGAAATTGCATTTAAAACACCTGGATGTTAATATGCAAACACACACACACACACACACTGACGTTTGCAATAGCAATTGGTATGGAATTTGACAGTTACACGATTGGAATCGTTCAGGATTTGGTGTTATAGGAGCTGTGCCTTGTTGCTTTTGTTTATGGAGAATCATTCTTCACTACAATTCTTCATTTTTCCTTCTTCTATTATTCTAGAAATTCACTGAGGCTATTTTTTCTGTTCTCGGCCTTACTTTTACTACTTTTTTGCAACTCCAGCTCAGCTCTACTAAATTTTTACACGAAAAAAAAAGTAGACTAGGAAGCCCTTTTTGTTTTTAAAATAAGATTTGTTTAGTTTTTCTGTGACTTTTTCGTCATATTATAGTAGCTGACGTCCGCCATTTTGTTTTTTCGTGACGTCATTTAGTCAGTTACACTCGCGTCGTCAATACGTTTCATTTTATAAGTACTTCATTTGTTACAATCGGTCCGCCTGTTTAGTGGTCATAAAGAAACAGAATTTAATACTTAAATACATTAAGCGGAAAAACAAGACTCTCATTATTTACTTATGTGTAGGAAAGTTTTAGCTCAAAAACAAGTTGTTAAATACTTCCATTGATATCTTCCATATCTATCATGCAGCATAGCACATCATGATACATGGCCGCCAAATGTTCTTATCTTATCTTTCCTTTCGCAGTTGGGTAAAAGGAGATTTATGTTTTGCTGCTTCAAAGGCTCATGTTTGTACGTTTGGCCGTTTCTTTATTTCACGGTTTTACCATAATTTCGAAACGCTTAACTGTGATGTGTTGCTAGTGTCGAAGGACACCGTCGTACCGAGTGACAAAGGGTGACTTAACCGGACAATCGTTTTGTTCTTTTTCTGGCACTAAAAATAATTTACAACTTTTTCCGCCCCGAACACAATACGGAAAAATATACATTATTTTTGAAGGACCAAAATTAGATGACCAACTGTAAAACATGTACTTAAAAGATTGCGATTCGTTGCCCAAATTTAAGTTCCGATTAAGAGCTCACATTAGATAAAAATGTATGTAATTTAATCGTCTTTAGAAGCGGTGAAATTGGTATAAGATATTACTTGTTTATAAGCGAAAGTGGTCTGTCAGGATCGTGGCAAGTGGCAGTCCCTGGTCTCTGCCTACCCCTCGGGAATACAGGCATGAGTTTATGTATGTAGGTATGTACGTTTATATTTGCTTAGATTAGATAAGATTAGAACACTTTATTGAGCAGACCAGAAAACAAAATACTTACCCCCGGTTTCTCGTACACTAACAGCTGTCAGTGATTTTTTTGTATGCACTTTGGTCAATTGACAACTGTTAACAGTAGATTAACAGCGTGTTAATGTACGAGAAACTAGGGGTTAGACTATAGTTCTGTCTTGCTCATTTAAGATCAATGAAATGTAAATTCCTTCTTACAAGAAATAAATATTTAAAACCTAAACCGTCATGTTATAATCACTTTTCTCTTGTAATACATTTTCCTTTCTACAACTCGTTACAAGTTAGAAGGATCCTTCGTAATTACGTTCGCTAGTTACAAGATTCGTACACACAGTCTAGTTTACGAAGCTCTATCACCAGGACTTCTGCAAATCTATCAGCAAGTTAGCCAAGTGGCTTCACAAATAACTAGGTCCCATTCTCAGGACACGTCATCGCCCTGAACGCGTGCCGGTGGAAATAACTCGGCAAATTAATAAGAACGGTTAAAAGCAACGCCTAAAATATACAGAGAGTGCCTGGCGCAGTGCCAGTGGGCTTATCGTGAACTTGACGTTACGATGACATTCTCTGTTGGTTGTTTCTGACTTCATACATAGAGTTATTTATACTATAAGGATCTCGTTTGTAAGGGCGAAAAAAAAAAAAAAAAACGATTTCCGTGAAAATTTAGATGACTATCATGTGAATATGTTAGGTTATTAATTCCAAGGGTTAGCTGGAAGAAAATACTTATTAGTATTGAGCTCGCCTATGTTTGTAGTGTAAGGGATTTTCAATCAATATATCAGTGCCGTGACTCTATGCAGATTTCGTATCATGTATCATCATCGTAAACTGTGGATTGTGATAGGCCGCAGTCACCTCTGTCTAGTTAAGGATGTGGTCGCTGCTTGCCCACAAATATGATGCATGAATTTCTGAACTGAACTTCGGCTTCCGATATTTTTACATTCTTTGATGTTTAGTGTTGATTCTAGAGCTCGCCGTCACGCTCAAAAATTTTCATATTATTTCTCAATTATTATTTTATTTTATTAAATCTACAAAACAGAATATTGTCGATTGTGCTACAAAATATACTTAGACATAGATTTTGTGTTGTGTTCTAGTCCAAGATATGTAAACGTAGAAAATGGAAGTGGAATATGCAGTTAATATTTTCTCAATTACAATATTTATTTTACTTTTTTTTTGTTTCAGCTCCCCTGGCTGACAATGGGACCATTTTTATAGGTATGTACTTAATTTAAACTAAAGAGGTACCTTATTTATTGGATTTGATTGACTCAACTACTGTAAATAGGACAGACCGAACATGGTCCGAGTCTTATACAGGAAACATTTGGGCCCTTTAAATATAATATTCGATAAGTCATAGAATATATAGATATACAGTGTTTTTTTGCAAAAAAATGTTTTATAGAATTTTTACATTATAGGAAAACTTACCGCTTAATAAGTAAGAACTAAGAGCCAATGGTATTTTCTAAGGTTAACACGAGCACTAGACATAATAAAAACTGAATTTGCACGGATATTTACTCGTTTATTTTTTCATTGTACAATTTTCCGACGTTACGGTACTTTGCAAGTGTAAGTTTTGTAGGAGCTAATAATGAGTTTCCACAGAAAGTGACTAAATGACAAACGACGGTGAAAGTGTTAAGTAAGTTTCAACCGCTACAGCACTAACACGTTCTTATGTTGTCATAAATAAAAAACCGAAAGAAATTTCATCACTGTCATAAGACCAAATTAAGTAGGTAACACCGAGAAAAATACTCCTTGTTCACTCGTCAGAAAGGGAGCCGAAGTGATGTCTAACGATTTTCTGCCTTACTATGGTTATGTTTGAATTAAATAAATCTAAGTCGAAAGTATTGCTTAAGGAATTAAATCGATTTGGCGACCGTGCATAAAAGCTGTTTTGCCTATATGTACTCAGTGTTCTAGCCACGATTTTCCATCCAGATTTGACAGGCAGCGCATTCACCCATTACTTTTCGTTATCATAAGCAAGGTGGACCGCCACGTTCCATAATTTACGCACCTAGTGCGTGAAATTTATTACACGCAACAAAATAAATTTACGCACAACAAAATACGTGGAGCATCGCTTTTGTGTCCAAAAGCACTTTTTCGGGACGGAAAAATAGCGACATGTTTTTGTTCAAGGGGTCAAAATGTAGACTATAAAATCTGAGGTTAGTAGCTCATCGACGAACTGCTTTCTCAATCAGAATTCGAATATTCTAATAAGAAAGGCCAGGACATTCTACTCGACTAAAACTTCAAGCCTTGAGCCTTATTTGAACAAACTTATAATATAATCTGATTTGTATGTCATAGTAAAAAAAAACCGGCCAAGTGCGTGTCGGATTCACGCACGAAGGGTTCCGCACCATTATCTATACAAAGATCTAGAAAAAATGGCAAAAAATCACTGTTGTTGTATGGGAGCCCCCCTTAAATATTTATTTAATTTTAATTTCATTGTTGGTTTTTGAAGCGAATATACCTAGAACTAAATATTCTGTGAATATTGCAAACGTCTACCTGTTGCCGTTATTAATATCGAGCAAGAATACAGCAAAAAAAAAATGTTTGTTGTATGGGAGCCTCGTTTAAATATTAATTTTATTCTGTTTTTAGTATTTGTTACAGCGGCAACAGAAATAATCATCTGTGAAAATTTCAACTGTCTACCTATTACGGTTCAAGAGATACAGACAGACTGACAGACAGACGGACAAACAGACAGACGGACAGACGGACGGTGAAGTCTTGGTAATAGGGTCCCGTTTGGCACCCTCGGGTACGGAACCCTAAAAAGATGTGTACTCTTGAGAATTTTTATTCGAACTAACCATTTAGCAATAATTTCTCTTTTTATATTATTATTGTTGCACTAACCCGTGCTGAGGACAATTTTAAAAACCTATTTAGCGGCAAAAAATTCCACCCATGCCGGGACTTGAACCCGCGACCTCTGGCTCACCGTGCCAGCGCTCTCCCAACTGAGCTAATGGGCATTTTTAGACTCTAAATAGGTTTTTAAAATAATTTCTCTGTTAATTTAGCTTTGTCACTAAGATTAAGGGAAGTAATTCATCATTATATACTTAAAAACATTGTTGATTTGTATTTTCAATTAATCTGATGGCTTTTCAATTAATCCTCAATTAATTTTTATTTTTAATTAATCCTCCAATTCCAGTGGCTCGCCCTCTGTCAGACTCTTAACGAAGTTTTAACCCCCGACCGAACGGCAATACGGACCATGGAAACAGAACCGAAGTCATTAATTCAGCTCTATCGCCATTCGCCTTCAAAATCTGGGGGCATTATTTGAAACATACTTATGTATGTCTGGATTACAAATCATCAGTAAAAACTTAGTGATGTAGCCATGTAAGTAGCTGATGTTTTCTTTCAGTGTCCGAGGCTCCTCTAAACCGGCACAATTTAAACATGAAAGTCTATCACAATTGTGTACTTAATTATGATAGTACTGTAAAGTACAGTCGTCAGCTGCTCAAACCTCTCAACTGGCCTGACTGAAATCAATTACACTTTTATTACAAAGTCATTCCTAACCTAAACACACTATAAAGTTTGCTATCGATTCTACGACACAGAACGTTACCACCTCTGGTTATTAACTCTCCTAATTAAAAAGTAGGAAGCCGTAGGTCTTTTAATACTGGACAGTAGATTAGATACACGGTTGGGTGACTCAGCATGGTGGTCGATGGTATTGATTGGCTAGATTCGTATGGACGCAATGGCAGAAGTAATTTTACGGTCTGCGGTTTGGCTGTGGTGCAGTGCGGGGTGAATTCTTCCGGGAGTGGAAGGCTGGAACAGACTAAATATGCTGTCACTCTTTCATTTGACACTGGAGCTTCATCTTCTTTCAGTGCCTCTCCACTAGTGGAGCTTGGCCGTCAGCTCTGCATATTACTCTCTTCTCTTTGCCAAGCGAAATAGATCTTCGACGCTCGCAACTCCAGTTCGTTCTCTGATGTTACGGCGCCATGATTTTATTTTTCTACCGCGCTGGGGCAAATCTGTGGAAATATTAATAAATCTCGTTTGCCATCGAGAAGCTACGTAGAAATACCAAGTAGATAAACACTGACGCTCCCAAAAAATTATGTGACATTCATGCATGCTAATAAGACATGAAACGAATCGTCGAAGAAAAGCCGTGGTTGCCCAGCGGGCTTTGGAAGCCTCGCGGGCGGTGGTTTAGTCAATTAAAGTGTTAAAGAATTTTGCAGCATTTAAAAACGGTTTAGATTTCCCTATCTGCTCCAATTTCGACGTCGAAGCTAATGATCAACCTAGCCTATTTACTACGTACAGTTTGCTAAGCCCGCACACTCGCTAGCTTAATTATTTAATCGGATACGGGAATATTCTTCTACTTGACCTTAAACGCGCAGAGGTCTTGTTCGATAGATTAATGTAAAAAAAAATCTTTAACGACAAATGAGTGCTGTAGTCACTATCACAATATTTGCTATCCACGTTAATAAGTTAAAATGTTTGACTATAATACATACCGTTATTTGTTATTTATACGATTTTTTATAAAAAAAAACTGCGTTAGTCGCAGCTTAGAAAAAATGTGTAGGAGGATTGGCGCAACATACCTCAGTATAGCGCCCTCTGCTCGCAGTGTATCTCCTCTGTGTCGACAACAGACTTTATGTAGTACATACAGTCCGTTGTCGACGTGTACAGATTTGATATACACTCTTTTATTAAAAAGTGTCTCTACATAAGAAGCGAAATTGCTATTATCCCCTTAGAATTAGTGGGTGAGGACCCACGGGGCAACAATATAGGTATGTTAACTGTGCATTGAATATCTACTAGTTTCTGTGTAGAGTAGAGTGAAAAGGTGAGAAACAAAGGAAATTCAAACAGTACTTGTACTTTTTAGGGCTCCTTACCCGAAGGGTGCCAAACGGGAATCTATTACTAAGACTTCACTGTCCGTCTGTCTGTCTGTCACCAGGCTGTGATAGCTAGGCAGTTGAAATTTTCACAGATTATGTATTTCTGTTGCAGCTATGACAACAAATACTAAAAACAGAATAAAATAAATATTTAAGGGGGGCTCCCAAACAAACGTTGTCTACAGACAGCGCTCGCCGTCTAGCACAGCGCCGATGCCATGTCGTTAAATGTCAATGTTAAACGCTTCTTGTTCGTTTCTTTAGATGGCGCTGTTCTCAAATTAGATCGTTGTCTAATGTTGTATAGAACCCTTTGAGCGCGAGTCCGATTCGCACTTGGCCGATTTTTTTTTAATAATTGATCAGCGTGAATCCCACTGTAAAGCTGTTCATTTCTGTACTTTTTTCAGTTCTCAACCTTTTAAGTAATTGCGTACAAAAGGGCTATCACGCGATGGTTCTTAAGGCGTGCAGTTAAGTGCTAGTTTTGAACCGATAGAGCTAGTTATATATGTAGGTGAAGGTAGCTGTGAACATCGAAATGCTTTTAAGCACGTCGGTTCCGCTAACACAACAAAACATGAGCGCCGGATTGTTTTCCCAGGATTTACTTTGCATTCCTATCTTAGATGTCTTCTTTCTCGAAGCAGATCAAGCCATTTTCGACCCCCTATAACTTCGTTGTGGATAAAACTAGAAGCCTGAAGTTTCAGTAACCAAGCAGGCATTGTATAAACAGGGTATATTTTAAATTTCATTAAATTTGAACCAGTAGCTTAAGAATTATAATAACTAGTCAACGTTTCTTAATTTTGTCACTCACTCCTCACTGACTGACCGATCATCAAAACTATGGCACTTCTAGCAGACATAGAAGCTTCAAATTTAGAATACAATTACTGTTAAGTGTATAAATCAAGGAAAAACTAAAATATTTTGCAATTTCGGTCCAGTTTTCTAGATACACCAACTGCTTAAAAAAACTTTTGTAAATATATAGGATTACAAAGTTACATTTGCAGTGAGTAAATCAGTGTACCTGTATATGTATATAGAATATAATGGAATGTAAATTGATCGAGCAACAAAAGTAGGACTATCTACAAAAAGAAATGAGATGCCATTAAAAACATAACTTGTAAAAAAAAACACGTGTCGCCACTCAGTTCTTCCATCGTAAAAAGTTGTGAGATCCATATAATACCAAGTCGGTTAATTTATTCAGTCCCTACTTAAGGGTCCTTCTGTCTTAAGTTATTACGTAATTAGCTAACCTAACAACATCTTATAGTGACTAAATCAATATTAGAAATTCATGCGATGTCCAAGTCAATCTATTTATTTAAAACATAAGTGGCGAGAGTTGGTGTTCTTACATGTTTTTAATGGCATTTAATTGTCTGTTTCGTTGAGAAAGTCTGCTTGTGTTACCTGAAAGTGCTATTCAACCAAGCCTTCAAAGACTGCATTCCTTAACTTACCAAAGACTCCATTCCTTCCAAATGACCTTCTAGACCTAACTTGAGAGGGTTTAGTGTCGTCGCCACCATTCTAATTAAATTTCCTACCACCGTCGTTTTCTGGTGATCTTTGATCTCATATTAATTTTACTTACAATCAGACCCCAAGTCAATTTCTTGGACTATTGGTAATCTAGATACCTTCAACACGTTCTGTTCAGCGTCTAGTACAGTCCCGGAAACATTTACACGTAAGACGTTGAACCGTTCTTATGTTAAAGGTATAAAGTCGAATTCAGATTGAATATCGTAAGGTCGATGTGCCATCTGTACCTTCCCACGTGGAACTTCAGATAATAAAATTAACTACCATGCGATTGTTCCTGTCGAACGATTACCACATTTTGGTGATATCTCGAGTTGTACAAATAGCTTGGAGGCAAAGGTGTCTAGTAAAATGGCCTAAAAACATCAGAAAAAAATCTTTTAGACATTATTGCGGCTAGCTGGGCTTGTAATTAGTCACTAATGACTGTGTTAATTTTTTTCGTCATGACAGAATTATTTTTAAGTTAGCTTACCTTGCGTACGATTTAGGCGTGTTGCGTTTCCGGTTAGTGATACAAATTTAAACAATATTTTAGTATAAATAGAGAACTAACACATACTGTATGTACAGTTAGCACAAGTATAAAATCATAATCGTATTTTGACAGACTAATTTGAAATACCGACCGCGATTTGGCGGACCGGACGACGCAGCGTGGGCAGGCCCCCCACCAGATGGTCCGACGACCTGGTTACGGTGGCGGGAAGCCGCTGGATGCGGGCGGCACAAGACCGGGAAGCTTGGAAAACAGGGAGGCGTATGTTCTGCAGTGGGCTGATGATGATGATGAATTTGAAATACTTGTACCTTCTGAAAAACCGGGATGATCTAGTTTCAAAGATTATATTTTCTTTTAAAACTACGATCAAGACATAAACCTTTACATGCCGTCGTTGCAAAGAACATTAAAACATTGATTTGCTGTTGATTATTCTTTGGAGATTTGCACAAGGTTAGACTTACTTTAATTAAACAAAATCAATTAATTAGTGGCAGTCCCTGGTCTCTGCCTACCCCTATGGGATACAGGCGTGAATTTATGTATGTATGTAATTAATTATGTATTTATAGACTTCTTTAATTGCACCACCAATTCTGATACCCAATATTTTTTTTGTAGGTAGTCAAACCAAAAACTAGAAAAAGCATGGCGTTAAAATTTTACGAAGCGTTTATCCTAACATTTTGACTCAAGTAAGTTGATATTTACTGTTTCAGTAGTCAATTCGTAAGTACTACCTTCTGGATTCGAAAACCTGTTCGAAGTTTTACGTCAGCAATGAAATGAAGATCGCAGAAGTATGTTAACAAGCTTCCATGAAACAGGTGTAAGGGACCGCATTTAACTTGCCTGTCATCGATATAATATAATTGCATCTGTCTATTATAAAAATATTGCAGTCGTTCGCATAATAAAAGTATGTATTATGCGACCGACTGCAATATTTTTATAATTGACAGATGTAATATTGAAACTTGTTCCAACATTTTCTCCGTCTTGTCATTGGTGGCGCCTATGATGATCTCAGAATTAATAAAACAAAAATTAAATAAAATGGCCTCAGTGTCTGAGTGTATCATCGCGAGTTTATCCCAAGAAAGCTGCCGAAGACTGGATATATTGCTAGCAGCGTTCCAAAAGGGGTAATTTTGGTCTATCTTTCAGATATTTTAACAACATTGTTGCCTATACACCTGGAATAAAAGCAGACAAAAAATCTGCATAAGCTCTCGACTCCGCGAATTGTTGTTCAAGTTGATTTTTGTCATAAGTATATTGTTAAGCTAGCGACTATAAAAACAACCCAATCCACCGATAATTCCTTGTCGGTTTCAGCGGATGGGAGGTATATTTATTATCGTAAATAAAGCAAATCATAAATACGAAAACTCCCAGTTTATTGACGATATTCCCGGCAAAATTTCCATTTCGTCTCCGGAAATATTCTCAATCAAAGTACTTATAGTTACGTATTTGTGGAATTATTTGAATAAATTGTAGAAAGATGTGCTTACGATTTAATTGTGTTGTTTAATTGAATGTGCGGTAAGGGGTCAATATAAAAGCGACTTTCCCGAAATTTTCAAGCCTGACTTTCATGGGTGGCTGCTTTATTAGTAACTTACCGATACAGGGGTGTTACAAAACAGTCGAACGATATATTTATTATGTACTTACTCATAAATATGACTTATTTCGGTTTCGTCTCATAACTCATTTAGTGAAAGAATACTCTAGGTTACCTAAATTGAATACCCATTCGGACTGACATACGAGAATTTAAGAAAAAGAACAAAATACTCCTAAATAACTCCATAATGAAACAGCGATGTCACGATTTTAAAGTTCTTCGTAAGAACACTCTATGCTTCCCTTTTGGAAAGATTTTAATGTTCCACTTCGTGTCAGTTCTAATCCATGATACCTTTTGAAGACTAATCCGACAGTGGAACACTTAAACAATAGGAACGATAACTTATTAATTCTCACACATTTACTTACAAAAGCAGTCATATACACTCTTTTTCCCTGTCCCACTTCCCATTTGCTTAATTGAAGTGAAACATATTAATTATTCAACTTTTTTAAATCACACAACTTTTTTTCATTAGTGCTTAATATGTTGTACTATTGGAAAGTGTTTTATTGTATTCACAATTGACTGCAAATAATTCATGTTATTTTTGGCTTTCAAATTTTCTAATAAATAATAATAACAGATCAATTTTTCTAGATCAAAAAGCTAGTCAATAAAATAATCCTATAAAAGTCAGAATTTTAACGCCCTATATAGAACTGCCCTAGATTCCTAATAGCATTAGCTGCGAGGCGTAGCCCGTTCACATGCTCGGGTTGTGTTATACACCCGCCGTTCGTCCAGAATGTTAAGTTAATTACCTTACGCCTTTTCAGTACGATTTACTTTGAAAACATGGTACAATTGCTACAATCAACTGCTCTGAGATGTTTGGTCGATAATAGCCGAACTCTTTCTTATGCCTTGCGTAATTACTAGTTATACCTTACTCCTTTTCAGGAGGACTTATTGGAAAGAATGGTACAATCAACTGTCTGAGATGTTTGATCGATACTAGGAGAGCTCTTGTGCCTAGCGTAATTACTGTTACTGTTAATATAGGTTTATTCCCAGTGCGGGCATGTCCCTGTGACTTTGTTCTGCGAATTTGTAGTAGCAATACCATATGCTAACGTGAAGGAAAACATCGTGAGGAAACCCGCTGCTTCGTTGACTCCGCACGTATTGACTTGTCTTTCCTGTGGGCTAGGCCGACTAAGCTGTCAGGATGGTATAGGTGCTGGGCAAGCCTACTCCATATAAAAAACAATGTCTCAGGAACTGCAGCGTCCGAGTGGACCCTTCACCCATGTAGTGTGAGTGAAGGTGCCACTGGACGCTGTATAAATCATATTACGTAGATGCAAAGGCTAAAGTTTTTATAGGTGATCGCAAGCCTAGATTTTCGGGTGGTATCGGGATGACCCATCATCATCATCATCATCATCAGCCTATGCGTGTCCACTGCTGGACATAGGCCTCACCTATTGCACGCCACTGAGCACGTTCCTCGGCTACTCTCATCCAGCTCTTGCCAGCCGCCCGGCGAAGATCATCGCTCCACCCAGTCTGAGGACGTCCTACACTACGGATGATCCGTTTTCAGATAAATAATAGCAACAAAATCGAAGATGTTTTCTCTGACTTGGTATGGTATGGCAACTATTGCCCACGACTCGACAATCTGAATTGAAAATGACAAGTGACTTCCGTAAACAAACAACATGCGTCGCCATAAAAAAGTTCCGTAGGTGTACGTGCATTTGGCTACGCATTTTTCTATGCACCCGCCCACCAGTCCATGGCAGTGACAGTATTGTAAACATCGGCTTAATTGACACATTGACATATTGGGGGGCCCTCTTGTACCATACATTCAACCAACTAAATCAACACTATGTAACGTTATTATGGCTATTTCATAGGTTTGAATGGGATTTCTGACAGGTGAAACACGTCGGCTTTGACTGTCAACGTGGGGTAAACGCTGTCTGGGAATTTTTAGGTCTGGCCATGGGAGAACATTCAACTGAAGAACTTTCAACTGTGAGTGACCCGCGAACTGTTACAGTTTGGGAAGCCCTAGACTACCTTATTACCTAAGCATGGAGAAGGCCGATGATGACTAGATGCCCATACCTACGGTTATATATAATGTAAAATCCGGTAGTCCCTTTTGTAACTTGTCCGCGTAGTATAGAGTAGGTGTCATTATGGTCTTCTAACTGAGTCCACGTGCTAATGAGTAGGTGTCATTATGATCCTCTAACTGGAGTTAATGAACCGTACTTAGGTGGCTGACGAAATCCGGTAGGAGCTGGTTTTCCATAAATTATAGCCCGCACGCGTCTTCGCTGGTACTGATCGACACTTCATTAAGCAGTCTTATTGCGCGTAAATTACGAGTGGATTTTAAACGGTTTTATGAGTTATACGTTAATATAAGTTATGTACTGTACATTTGTGAAGTTGTAGAAGTCTCTAACTGTAGAGGAAAAACGAATGAGAATTCCCAGTCCGGGGTGGGCACGCGCAATGATTAATCCCACACTATCTCACTGACAGAAGGCCTGTGCCTTGCAGTGGGACCTACATACAGCGGGAGGCTACATAAAACATATTTATAACAATATTTTTGGTCGACCAAATTTGACTTAAGAGAGCTTGCACAGAGCTAAGACGGCAGACAAATTTAAAACGGCATTCATCCAAGTGCAAGGAAGAAAGTTATGTCAGTTATTTAGGCATCGTTTGACAGATTGTGTTGTTCTATATGGCCTAGAATTTAGATTTATTTCCATGGATTTTTGATAGTTGAAGACAGAAAGGAAAGAGTTTTTTTTTTCAACAACAAAAATAATTGATATATTTTTTGGTCAAATTAAAGCTTTGGGCAATTTAGAGCTTGGCCTATACCACCTTGAGGTTCTAATTATGGGAAATAATTATTAAAACTGAAAATGTGACCCAAGCCTAAACAGCACTGCTTCGGAATTGTGAGAAAAGTTTTTGATTCGTGGATAAAAAAATAAAGTGCAGATAAACTTTTTTGTAGCAGTACTGAGCTACACACTACGTGCTAGCCTTCTGTGTGCTGATAATAATAGCAATGTTTACATACATACATAAACTCACGCCTGTATCGGGTAGGCCAGGGACCAGGATCTGCCACTTGCCACGATCCTGACAGATCACATTTGCTTCCTCATCATTCATTGGTCGTTGCATGCGCGCACGCCGGCCGGTTTCGTGTACTTTTTATTTGATAATATATCCCCTATTTGGTCGCGGTATGTCCGCCTGGGATGTCCCTTACCGGCCCTTCCACCCACATTCGCTCGATATATTTGTTTCGTCAATCTTTTTTCCTTCATCCTCTCCACTTGTCCAAACCAACGCAACATTCCTTTCTCAATTCTAGTCACTACATGTCTACATCCTCTTTCAGTCGATCAATTTTTATTTCAGTCAAAAGTACCCGAAACCGGCGTGTGAATGTTGAGGCAGCAAAAGTGATCTGTCACGATCGTGGCAAGTGGCAGTCGCTGGTCTCTGCCTACTTCGCTGGGATACAGGCGGAGGTTTATGTATGTACTAGCTGTTGCCCACGACTTCGTTCGCGTGGTAATTTTGATGTGTATTTTTCCGGGATAAAAATAGCCTATGTGCTAACCCAGACTATAATCTATCTCTGTGCAAAATTTCATACGGATCCGTTCAGCCGTTTTTGCGTGAAAGAGTAACAAACATCCATCCATTCATACAAACTTTCGCGTTTATAATATTAGTAAGCAGTGTTTCTGCATGGTTAAAGATGATTAGACCGGCTACAAATTGGTGCCTTAGCTGCGCGATGCGACAACAGCATACCTTATTTGCAGATCCCGATGTCTTTTCTGGTGGAACTAACGCGTCTTAGATGATATTCCGATTTGTATCGGCTGGTTGCGTTTTCGTACTTTTGTAGACGTATCGTGTCATGGAATGCATACATAGAATCTGTTGACAAATTACCTGTCTTGTACTGCTGATGGATGGATTTATGTTTTTTTTTATATAGCCTACTAGCTGTCCCGGCGAACTTCGTACCGCCACAGAATCCGTTTATAAGACTCTTGCACAACGCCATCTATTTTTAAAACACAATGTTCGCTCGCAAGACGCCATGTATTTTAAGCTTAAAATAAATATTATCCCACGTGAACGGGATATCAAGTACGCTATGCCTCAATTATTCAGGTCTTTGTCTATTTGTACGCCAAGTTTCATGTAAATCCGTTCAACCGTTATTGCGTGATAGAGTAACAACATCTTCACAAACTTTCACATTTATAATATTAAGTAGTATATACGTCCCACTGCAGGGCAAAGGCTTTCTCTTACTGAGAGAGAGAGAGCATGGACTCAATTACCACGCGTGCCCACCGCGAATTGGCATTTTCGAGCGCTGAGCGATGTGAACACCCCAGGTTTTCTCACGATGTTTTCCTTCACAGTTAGCGAGTGGAACTTATTGCTATTTTAACTTAACAAATGTACGTAACTTAAAAAAAAAAATCATGGGTACATGCTGGGATTCGAACCCACGACCTCCAGAATGTGAGGCTGACGTTCTACCGCTCCGCTACCACCGCTTATGATTTATGATAATTGAATAAAGATGTCGCTATTTCGATATCGAAGTTTTTTTAATGTATCGTTATTAAAATCCATTTTCAGTTCCTAGTTCTGTGGTAGGAAATAAAATTTCTTTGTTCTCATTCGATAACATAAAATCGACGGATATTATTATAGCTTTATTTGTGACACATTGCTCGATCTCATCTGCATCTCATGGACCGTGGTAGCTAGGAGTTGAAATTTTCACAGATGATGTATTTCTGTTGCTGCTATGACAACAAATACTAAAAACAGAATAAATTAAATATTTAAGGGGGCTCCTATGCAACAAACGTAATTTTTTGCCGTTTTTCGCTCGATATTAATAGCGGCAACAGGTAGACGCTTAAAATATTCAAAGAATATTTAGTTCTATATTCGCTTCAAAAATAAATATTTAAGGGGGGCTTCCATACAACAAACGTGATTTTTTGCAGTTTTTTCTCGATCTTTGTGTTGTATAGATAATTGTACGGAACCCTTCGTGCGCGAGTCCGACTCGCACTTGGTCGGTTTTAAAAACTAATTTGTCTGCTTTTACGTAACTTCACGGTGTCGTAAAATAACACGGTCTACCATTCTAATTGGTAAAGAACCGTTGTTTAGTGTGATCGCCATTTTAAATTTTAGTTTGTTTGATTATTCGAATCGTGACGATTCGAATCCATTAAATGCACTGGGGTCTTTCGTCTAACTTAGATTGGAGTGACATTGCTTTTGTACCATTGTGTCTTATAAAAACTTGGAAAAATTAAAAAATAAAACCATTTTTTTTTTCGCGTTTTTGGTGTCACAAAAAATGCGAAAAATAAAGTCACATTAAAAACAAAAACCTTATTAGATTTAGTTTTTTCATTTTATTCTAAACGTTTTCTTATAAGGGTGTACGTGCATAAAAATATAATTATTTTACGAGATAACTCAAATCGTTACGTTCAAGTTGTGATGTCATAGTTTAAGTCCGACTTGTATGGAGCGTTTTTGTACCACGTGACTATATAGACTTTTGACAGGTTATGTTATGAAAAGTATTAGTCGTAGAGAAAAAAAATACTCACATATTTATCTTCTAAACTTGGTCTCTACGATTAAAACATTTTTAGAGCGTTGGTTGCGCATCGGAACGTTTGCCTCACATTCGAGAGATTCTGGGTTCGATTCCGGCAAGTAACAAAGACTTTGTTTTAAATTTACGTACATTTTCTTCTTCATCTTTCTATAATAATGTGTGTGTATCATTAAAAAAACACTAGTGCGATGCTGCCTTCCCATTTGGTGTGCGAAGGGTGAAGGAAAACATCGTGAGGAAACTTGAGGGTCTGAGGTATTTACATACCTCCGCGCTTGCTACGTCTACGTCGCCTAACCGAGGCTAAGTGCGGAAATGTCAACAGCTAATGACAACTACTTTATGAAAGCACTGCTTCATTTAATTTGCTTCAAGCCTAATTAATGCAACCCAGTCCTAGAATCCTGTTAGTAACAGACCAGATTTATTATTACGAAATTGAGGCTGAACCATTTGTCAAGCATTTACATTGCATTACATCACACTCCTTGACTTCTACAACTTTACATAGTGGAAACTGCTTGTTTCATCCACACACAAACTATTGTTTCCAACGCACACAGATTATACAACAGCGTCTGCCGCGGATGCATATTCATATATATGGCATGCGCGTGCGCAGTTCTGCTTCGTTGCGTGCGGCTGCGCGCAGTCTGTGTGCATTGGGCCGACTAACCGCTTTGTCTGCCTATGCTGGTTGTGGGTGAATCGGTTCATCATGTGCTCAACTTAAATATCGGCAAGCGCAGCGTAGGACGACCAGCCACAAGATGGACAGATGACCTCATCCAAGTGGCAGGAAGACGCTGGACGCAAGCCGCTTCCAACCGGTCTTTTTGGAAATCCATGGCGGAGGCCTATGTCCAGCAGTGGACTTCTTGTGGCCGAATGATGATGATGATGATGGTGGTGGTCAGATCGGGTCATTTAGAATTTTTTTCTACAGATTAGTATAATAATGAATAATTCAAATACCTATTGATTAATGCTTCATACAATATAATAAGGCGTCACTCGCAACTTGTGACAGTTTACGCCCGATTTGTGTAGAGCGTATTTGTACCACTAGACTAGAATTACTTTTCCGCAAGGAAAATATGGGCTGTAGAGATTTTTTTTTATCTTTTAACATGACCTCGTCGAGATAAAAAAAATGTTTTCGTACTCCATTGTTAGAATAGCTACTCGTGAGCCACTTATGTTTACTTACTGGTGAAATCGTTGACGCCAGATCATCAGCTCCTATATTACATTACGTGCACCGATCCGATCGCCTAACTGTTACATTCCATACTAATAGCTGTCGCAAACGTCAGGATTCCGACAGGATTTGGTGCGTCAGGGCCTACGCATTAAATGTCTCTCTTGTTTTTTAACCGACTTCAAGAAAGGAGGAGGTTCGCAATTCGTCGCGATCTTTTTTATTTTTTATGTATGTTCCCCGATTACTCGAAGACGCCTGGGCCGATTAAAAAAAATCTTTTTTTGTTTGAAAGGCTAGACTTCGCAGGTGGTCCCATAGTCACCAAGACAGGATCTGATGATGGGATCCTCGAGAAATCGAGGGAACTCTTCAAATTTTAAAGGCACACTTGAAGCGATTTGGGTGTTCTCTATTGACTCATGCATTTGGTTTCGGAAAACACAATTTGGTGGAGTCCCCGAAAAATCGTGAAATAATATGTTTTAAATAAAATATAATGCCGACTTCAAAATAGTACAGGACTGAAACACTGAAGTTTTGAAGTCGTTAGTTAACACACAACATTTCGTAATAGAGTGTTTTGTATCGGCCCGCGCTGCGACAAATAATGACTTGAGAGTATTGAGAGTAGACCATCTGCCCTCACTGCCTAGACTACATAAAAAAAGGTTATTCACAAAACAATACATTTATTTCCTATTTGAATTTTCCAACAAGTAAAACCGCGCTCCTTCACTCCTTTCGTGATTTGTAAACGGTGACTTTTTACAAATCACGAAAGGAGCTTCGCACATCCCTTGTAAGTCGAAGCTAGTTCTTCACAACCTCGGCCTCACATTCGGGATGTCGTGGGTTTGAATCCCGACTTTGTTTTCTAAGTTACACATATTTGTCCGCGAACATGACATCGCGCGATATATTTTTATTCATAAACGTTGTCTGTCACGACCTTTAAAAAATTGACTTGTATTGATGTCCACATAGAGTACGTCAACAAATGTAATGGGTTGGGATGTCTTGCGACCCCGGCACATGTCAAAGTGACAGTATTTTTTTTGTATCGAATTAAAAAACAGACTTTAGTATTGAGGCTGAAGCTGAATAATAGAATAATATTTCATTTGGCCCGCTTTGAGGTAAAATAATTCGTTTTCCGGTTTCCCGGTTTCTCATGCACTGACAAGCTGCTAATCTGCTATTGACAGCTCTGTCATTTAGCCAAAGTGCGGACCTAAAATAAACAAATGACAGCTGTCAACAGTAGATTATCAATTAGTGTACGAGGAACCGGGGATAAGTCAGCCTCGTAGTAATTTGTGTCACAAAGAAAATAAATATACCTACTCGTAGCATGAGCTAGCTAACAGGTAGGCCTGCAAAATCTGCATCAAAAGCCCCTGAGCTACGATCACTCGATCGGCGCCGGCGCACCCATCCCATAATTGCGCCAGTCACATGGCGACTTGATTAATGAATGGAGTACGCAAATAGCCTGGGCAGCTATCGGCTAGCTGGACTTGCAGGGTGGCATTCCTGCGCCGCTGTTGCTGTTAAATGTTTGAGATAGGGATGTTGTGTTAAGTTCAGGTTCAGCTTTTTAAGGGGCATTAGCGCCACTAATGGAAAAAATAATATCTTTTTTTAACCGACTTAAAAAATATATATACGCGTCGAATTGATAACCTCCTCCTTTTTTTGAAGTCGATTAAAAAGGGAAGAGGTTCTCAATTCGTCGGGATTTTTTGTTTTAATTTTTTTTTACGTTGTTCCCCGATTACTCGAAAACGCGTGGACCGATTTGGAAAATTCTTTTTTGTTCAAAAGGATAGACTTCTGATGGTCCCATAGTAACCAAGTCAGGATCTGATGTTGGGATCCTAGATAAATCGAGGGAACTCTTCAAATTTTTAAGGCGCACTTGAAGCGATTTGTGTGTTTTTATAGTGACTCCTGCATTTGCTTCCGGAAAACAATTTGATGATAGTGATTCGGTGATATTCACAAAATCGTGATTTTTTTTGTAATAATAAATTAAAACCGACACTACTATTTTTAATTTAATTTCTTTTTTACGGATGATTTTTTCAAAAAGTGTCAGATCAGTCTCTCATTTTTACGGCATATACAGCGATGGCAGCGGATTGGTAGGTCGCATGTCCTACATGTCCCGGCACGTACTTTGTTTTCTAAGTTCCGTACATTAAGTTATAGTAGCAATACCACTCGCTAACGGTAAAGGAAAACATCGCGAGGAAACCTGAGTGTCTGAGGTGTTAATATACCTCAGTGTTTAAAATTGCCAATCCGCGGTGGGCACGCATGCTAATTAAGCCCATTATCTCTTTCTGAAATAAGGCCAGTGGGACATATATAGGTTACATAAAAAAAAACAGCCAAGTGCCAGTCGGACTCGCGCACGAAGGGTTCCGGACCATTATCTATGCAACATTTGAATATTTCAATCTACCTGTTGTCGTTATTAATATCGGGTAAAAAACGGCAAAAAAATCACGTTTGTTGTATGGGAGCCCCACTTAAATATCTATGCATTTTGTTCTGTTTTTATTATTTGTTGTTATAGCGGCAACAGAAATACATCATCTGTGAAAATTTCACGGTTTATGAGACAGCCTGAGCCTGTTGACAGACAGACGGACAGTGGACTCTTAGTAATACCTTAACGAAAGGGTGCGGAACCCTAAAAAAGAACCAACTGGACCTTACTTATTCAAAAGCCATTTGACGCCCACTGCAGGACATAAGCCTCCCTCATGGTTTTCTAAGCTTCCCGGTCTTGTGCCGCCCGCATCTAGTAACTCCCCGCCACCGTAACCAGGTCGTCAGACCATCTGGTGGGGGGCCTTCACACACTGCGTCGTCCGGTCCGCGGTCGCCACGTCAGAACTTTTTCACCCCAACGGCCATCAGTTCCTCGAGCTATGTGCCCCGCCCACTGCCACTTCAACTGAGCAATTCTTCGAGCTATCTCAGTAACTCGGGTTCTTCTGCGGATCTCCTCATTCCTGATTCGATCACCCTGTGAAACTCCTAACATAGCTCTCTCCATTGCTCGTTAGGCGACCTTGACCCTTCTTATGACTATGACTATGGAGTCAGCGACCAGGTCTCACATCCATAAGTCATCAGTGGCAACACACATTGGTTTTACACCTGAAACGCTGAGGTATTCGAGGTGTTAGTTTCCCGAACGCTGCGCATCCGAGTTGGATTCGATGAGTGACCTCTTTCTCGAAGTTGGACTTACCTAACTGGACTGTTTGTCCCAGGTATACATACATAGTGGTCGACAACTTCGAGGTGAGAGCCGCCAACGTGGATAGGAGTGGGTGTTACATGGGAGTTCGATCTCACGTTCAAATTATTTCCTTTTTACTCATTTTGGCGCGTTTTCTCATAAAATATAATGTCCCTATCGCCGAGCCCACAATCTCCGGGTAGAGCGTTAGTAGAAACCGAAAGACATTGCCATTACTAACAGATAGCCGCGGCGTTTAATTTGCCTCTACAATTACTGCTCCTAGATAGGGGACCATTTAATTAAACGATGCCATTTGATTACTATTCTATTTGTACAATTGAAAGTGCATTTCACTATGCCTGGCTGGTCAGGAAATTGTTGAAAATCTCGGTATCGAACTGTCTAGTTAGTCTAGTTAACAAAACTCAATTGTTGCAATTTGTGTTTCTGGGTAGTACGTATTGTTATATGAATGGGTCATTGTGAAAAGTGTATTTACATAGTATGTATAATACGTAGGTATATTTATACGACATAAAATGGTAGTGCGGTGCACGAGAGCACTTAAAGTGCAGCCGCCACTGGTTAGTACCCAATGCGGGTAAAAAATTAATTTTCAGTTGCGCACATTTTACACAAATTTACATATTACAGATTTTTAGTACTAATTGCTCGGAAGTTACGTTAAACCAACCTCTGAAAACGTTAAAAAAGTAGGATTAATTAGCATCAGAAAAATGGATATTTGCTTGCTTACCATATTTTGTCCATTAACTGTTAAAATCAAGGAATATATCTCAATCACAATCACACGCTCCACAATCACAAGTTGCTGACCTACATACATACATAAACTCACGCCTGTATCCCTAAGGGGTAGGCAGAGACCAAGGACTGCCACTTGCCACGGTCCTGACAAATCACTTTCACTTTCATTCATTGGTCGTTGCTAACCTATATAAATGCTGTTTAAGCGACATTTAAAAAAGTGGTGCAAGTCGGCCTTAGTTTACGAGAAACCGGACGTAAGTCATAACGAGAGAGCCGGAAAAACTTCCGTATACGGATACAACTCAGTCAAGAAATAAACAATTATATCCCCAAGTAGACCCACAGTTACATAACAATTAAACCAATTCTATAACTGAATCAATGATCACAAAGTCAATGATAAATGTTGCGCTTAAACAAACAGTTGTAACAAACGATTGTGTTGGGACCTAGATGCTTTATTTTGTAGCTACTCACAGAAGGTCACAAAATAGAAAGTCGCGATGGTGTGAAATGGTACAAAATAAATAAAAATAATGTGTCCTAAAAATATGACTGCGGTACATAACTTCCAGGTTAAGATTTTTTTCTGATATCTTGCTACTGGCCAATTTTTACTGTTCGCGCTTTATATTAGAAGAAAAATATTTTTTCATTTTAAAACTTAACAAACGGCCTCAGCTGCCAGTAAAAGTTCAGAACCTCATGAAGTCAATTGATTATTTCGATTAAATAATTTGGACTCGAGTCTGTCAAATGCTATGAAATAAACCAATAAGGGTCTGAATTAATTTTAAATCAACCCCTTGATGCAACTTCCAGGCAAGGAGGTAAACAACAAATACCTATTATATTCTTTTTGTTGCACTACCCCGTGCTGAGGACAATTTTTAAAACATTTAGAGGCTAAAAATTCCACCCATGCCGCCACTTGAACTGAGCTCAGTTGGGAGAGCGCTGGCACGGCTAACCAGAGCTCGCGGGTTCAAGTCCCGGCATGGTTGGAATTGATAGCCTCTAAATAGGTTTTAACAAATACCTATTTTTTTAATATCTTCCTACTGGCTAATGTTTACTGTTCGCATATATATATTGGATATTTTTTTCCAAACGATACGCAGAAATTCGTGGCCACAGCAAGAGGTAATCCACTTTGAGCACCCGCCTAAATAGCACCTGCGCGAATAGCACCTGGCCTAGTCCACATTCAGCACCTATTCATATTTTTGGCAGGTGCTATTAATGGATTCAAATGTATTTTTATATTTTTGTCGACGAGCAGCACCTACAATACAACAGCTATCTTTCATTTAATACGTCTTGTCTAATAAACACTAGCAGTCAGCACTATGCTGCTGTATTGTAGGTGCTGTTCGTGGACAAAAATTTCAATAGGTGCTGAATGTGGACTAGGCCAGGTGCTATTTAGGCGGGTGCTCAAACTGGATTACCTCCACAGCAAGTTGCCTTATAATTTAATTCCTGGAATACAAGCGTATTTTTCGACAATATTTTGTCTAAATAAATTCGCAACTTCTACGACTTATTTGTTGAAGGCGAGTCGTAAAACGGACTGGTTTCATTCAACATCTGCGCATGGGTTGATATGGATCACATTCAGCCACGCCGGAGAAAGCTACCGGTTGACAGAAAACAAACGTTCCTAGTACACAAAGGGGACCTATAAACTAGTTACTACTGCCTACTCGTCGTATATGTGCTGGAAACGTTTCTACCAATGTGACATTCGATTTCTATGAATCGATTGTAGATTTGCAATCGAGTAGATTCGATTGAATGCTCTGTGGAATTGCATTTTTCAAAGATAAAATGTTTACTAATATGATTTAGTTGTCTTCACATTTCCTGCATTATTTTTTTATCTAAACGTACAAAAGTTTTGCAGGGTAAAAGTTATATAAAAATTATACAATACAAAATTTTAAACATCCAATCCAATATATCATCCCGTATTCGTTGACTTCTGAACATAGATATCCTCTGTAAATACGAAACTGGATGCCACTTCGTCATCTTACCATTAATCCTTCATTAACAACTCTATACTAATTCATACTTCATAATGTTAAATTAGATATAAGAAACACAATTAAGCCAGTGATAACCAAATTTAGACATTAAGTTCCTCAAGCAACAAAATACTAACGGTGCATGGCTGTGGCTGCCTGTAAGTGAGATAACACTTAGCTTGTTTTTAGTTTTATTGTCTATTGTGAATGTATCGGTGTATATCTTGTTGGTAATCCTAATAAATAAAATAAATAAATACTTCCTTCCAAATAAATTCAAAAACTTTACTCACGCCTGTACGCTGCAGGAAAAAATACATCTTTCATTATTCAATACTCTTTAACAGATAACTTAAGTTGTATTAATGCTGTCACAACTCATTCTATTGTGTCGAGGTATAGGCTATTACTGTATTGGCGACATCATTTTGTATTGAATCTGTGGGATCAGCTACTTCGGGTGACTTTAATGCCATATCATGGAGAAGCCCAGAAATTCCGCCTCGTCGTCTTTGAAACCGAAAAGCTGTTGCAGCTTTGCTATTTCTTCTGTGTATTAGCAAACTAAGTAAGTTGAAGTGGCAGTGAGTGGGGCACATAGCACGCAGAACTGATGAAAAGTTCTCAAAAGGAGACCACATATCGGCAAGCGCAGCGTAGGACGACCAGCCACAAGATGGACAGATGACCTAATCCAAGTGGCAGGAAGACGCTGGATGCAAGCCGCTTCCAACCGGTCTTTTTGGAAATCCATGGAGGAGGCCTATGTCCAGCAGTGGGCTTCTTGTGGCTGAATGATGATGATGATGATTAGCAAACTTTCAACAGGTTTTCTTTACTCTGTGTACATGTACGGAGTAATTTGCCCCAACCTTCAGTTAAAGCAGTAAAGATTAAGCACGTTAAAATGTGGGTGATTTGGTTTTCATGTGTTTTTCGTTTGTAATGTGTATTGTTTTTTTTTTTGTGTGTGTGTATATTAGTGCACTATCACTTGTGAAAGTACTGTCTTGTCATCAACAATAGTTCGCTTCATCATGATCGCGGTAGACATTACCTAATGGACCATCTGTAGGGTCCAGGCCATGCTCTTTGGCGGGTCTTCTTGCCTCCCTATTTCATGTCCACTACTCTAGGGCCCAGAGTCTCGACAAAAGTGAAAGAGGTGAAATGTGTCTCGGATTTGCATGTCGTACTCTAAATAAAGTGGTCTTGAATGTTCGCATCGGGATTCTAGTTTGCAGTAAGACTGTTTCTACTACTGTTTTGTTAAGCTAATGCATGTAGCTCTACAATTTATTGGACAACCGGAAAATCTATGTGGCATTGTCTTCTGGCGCATGTGACCAGTCCGTTTCGTAAATTAACACACTCCACTTGTTTGCACTTTGTTATGAATTGGTTCTTTGAGTCGACGAATCGCTGAAATACCTGAAATACCTGAAAAAAGATAATATGTATTGGTGTTCAGAAAAATAAGATAAGATAAGAATATTCTTTATTGTATACCGGAAAAAATGTTACAGAAACAGCAATGACAAAAGAAAAGATACAATTGGCGGCCTTATTGCTAATAGCAATTTCGTCCAGGCAAACTCATATCGGAGAATTTACCGAAATAGACACGGGTAGTCGGTGCAAATACGAATATTAATACGCAAATATTAAGTGCAAATTAGTCGTGCAAGCAAGATTTTATGGAAATTCTCATCAGATTCTCGGGGGGCGGCACTGAACGATGAAGGTACTTACAACTGGATTCTGAAATCAGAGGAAATTATAGTGTAACCGTCGCTTAACGCAAATCTAGTCTTACTTAAACACGTCAAACCAGTCTCAAGAATAAGGTGTAATAACAGTCATGGGGTCCTTAAGAAATTGGACCTTATTCATAACTACATAAATTTTATACACTCTACTGCTAATCACGGTTGCGGTAACGTGAAAACCTTTTTCAGTTGCCCAAAAACTGGTTAATACCGTAATTTCTCAGTATCAGCGGAAGTCTCTTCCTGAGCCACTGATCCTAATAAATTTTGAGACAGTAATTTTTTTTAAAGGCAGAAGCGGATACTATTTTGAAGCTACATAATACTTTAAAAATAGTGTCCGCTTGAGCCTTAAAACGTATTGTCTGAAAATTTATCAGCATCAGTAGCTCACCTGAAAACAACGATTCTTGTTTTTCACGTGATGTGGTACTCACAAGCTTACAAGGATTTTGTCCTCAGACACCAGCATTTTCTAAGCCTGTATAAGTAATTTATGACCGCACCAGTGCCTTCAAATATCACTTTCCTGACTACCCACGCCCTTCGGCGAGACTTATTAGCCCTAAACGCAGCGCAAGCTATTTGTCTTGCGTGAACACTTTCACAGGTTCGCATTCGGACAATGTAATGCATATTAAATGACCAATCTATGGATTGGACAGAGGAAAGCCGCTTATTAGTGTCTTAGTGTATTTTCGCGTTCAGCTTACCGGGATGTTGGAAGTAAGTTCCTCGGTATGTTTCTGAGACTCGAGACAGATATGTGGTGCCCTATACATACAGGGCGTCCTCCTGGATCGACAGGGAGCGAAATAATCAAAAGAGTGCGACTGTGTATTCAACTGAATGGGACTCATTTTGAGCATTTGGTTAATTAAATTGATTAATTTTTAATTAAAAATGTTAAAATTCACGGTCTTCCTTTTATTTCTGACACTACGTTATTTAACAAAAAATAATGCTTATGAAGCTACAGGATATTTTTTTTCTCGTCTAGCGTTCAACCATATAATTATTTAAAAATCTATGAATGCAGTTTAAATTGTTCTTTAAATTAAAATCATGTCTTCTTTCGGTAAAATGTTCCATCTACAATATTCAAGGTACTTTCCTTCCATGTGGCGTAGCCGTGGGACGCCCTGTATATCCAGTTCATGGATAAAGCCCGCTACTGACCATCGGCCTTTTCCCCCCCTCGGTGCTCAATCTCAGTAGTCAGTCAGGTGATCTGGTACAGCAGCAATAGGTTTAGCATCGGACCATTGGTTCGCTGGTCTGCCTCCGATTCATCTTTGGCCAATCCTCCGAGACGGTGTTTAAATTGAGATTTTTCAGATTTCTCAAGAAATAACGTGACAGAACAACAGTTAAGTACCACTATTTAGGTACTTAGTTGAATTCTCATTTCAGAAACCGCCCCTCCCGATCGCAGAGCACTTGGCCTGCCTAAAATGTCCATACCTACTTAATTTCGTGATAAGTTGTTTTCTATTTAGTTGCTATAGGATCAGCTCTGCAATCATCATTTATGACTACGAGTTGGGTAATCTGGTTCACCTCTGAAACTTCTCTCCGTGCTCGTAGAACTCACAAAATTATTTTTGATCCATCTTACCTCCTCCAAGGCCCAGCTTTTCCGACCTCTCTTCAGATATGAATATCCACAACTTGTCTGCTGCGTGGGCGTCGAGTCGGCCTCGCCGATTAACGCGTGCACTACTTTTTTGTCGAGAAGGTATGAGTGTAAGCGCGCCTGATTTCGCTTTTTCCTATAACATCTTTACCAAATGGGATCATCATCACCATCAGCCATTCGACGCCCACTGCAGGACATAGGCCCCCTGCGTGGCTTTCATAACCACGAGGGCTTTGATCATGAATGGGTTCAATCCGATACTCTTAGAAACTTCAGATAGGAACTCGCTCTGTTGAGAGAAATAGAGTGGATAGAGATGTTGAGAGAGTTCTTTGGAGAGATAGATAGAAGGTTTTTCGAAGATAAATAGAGAATAAAGATAGATATACTCAGTTAAGTGGCAGTGGGCGGGGCACATAGCTCAGAGAACTGATGGCCGTTGGGGCGAAAAAGTTCTGATCTGGCGACCGCTGACCGGCCGACGCGGCGTCAGCAGGCCCCCGCACCTGGTTACGGTGGCGGGGAGTCGCTGGATGCGGGCGGCACAAAACCGGGAAGCTTGGAGAACCACGTAGCGGCTGACAGATGTATGCCATAAAATGCGTGATAAACTAAATCGCGCGTTGTTATGTTACGAGCACTGGAAACTCTTTAGGGACTGAACGCACTTACCCGTAACCTTTGTGAACATCCTACCGCAAGTACGCGAACTTCAGTATATTTTCATACTTTCTATGAAAATGGTCCTTTGACCGCATGCCATGCGCGTGTCAGCTCATAGTTGTCAACACCTGTCTGACTACGATTTTCCACACCAGC
The DNA here is from genome assembly GCA_947310995.1 of Yponomeuta cagnagella. NCBI lineage: Eukaryota > Metazoa > Arthropoda > Insecta > Lepidoptera > Yponomeutidae > Yponomeuta > Yponomeuta cagnagella. The sequence continues at coordinate 6,046,992 of OX371285.1, read as the reverse complement.
GAGACCGATGTCTTTCCTCTTCGTTGATGGCAAGAAATTGTTAGAAGAAGTTGTGAAGAAGTTAGCTTTCGTCAAATATTCTGCGTGTGTGTACCATTCATTCGCTGAGCTTTTTTGGTTTTGATTGAGTTTGAAAGTAATAATAATAAGAACTTCTCTCGACCTGGTACCAAACTAGGATACCCGGTGCTTTGGTAACCAGACAAGCACATCATCATCAACCCATTATGTCCCCACCGAGGGGCACGGGTCTCTTCCCTGAGGAAGGTATAGGCCATACTCCACCACGGGGGCCAAGTCCGGATTGGCGGAGGCTTGTAGACTAGTGGCTCGTCTACTGTCAGAAGTTGTCAAGCCGCCCTAAGGCCTCTGACTTGGCTTAACGACTCCCATTTATCGACGGCAGCCGGCACCAACAGCTTAACGTGCCTTGCGAAGCACGGAACCGCTCGGAAAAATGCCACTAGCGTTAGGCATAGACGGCGACCCATCCATGCACTGAACGCGCCCTGTGTTGCTTAACCTTCGTGATCGTTTAAGATCACTCAGGCAGCCGGGGCTACGAGCGATTGTATTTACACGTTTGTGACAAGCACATCACAAACGTGTAAATACACCCAGACTGAGGCCATTTATACAACGGCCCCCAGTGGGAATCGAACACACGAACTCTATCTTGGTAGTAAGCGCCTTAACGGCTAGTCCAACGAGGTAGACAAGTTCTTTTAGACTTATAAGACTCTTTAGAAAGGTACGCCTACTGAACTTATATCGGGTGTTACTGTTATTAGAATAACGCCCGTATCGAAACCGTCCAGAAATCACGTGTTGTAATCTTATCTTAACACTCTTACGTGACTAAATAAGCTTTGGCCAGAGATTCACATTTCGTAACCCAACAAATAGATTTTACACAGAATGTGTAGCTTTCGGGCCGGACGTCAAAATTTTGACGCCCTGTATGTTTCATTATGCGATAAATTACGGAATTCCCCAGAGCAGCTTACTGGGACCAACGCTTTTTTTAATGTATATTAATGACATGGCCGCCGTTCTGCCCCCTTCAATGAATTCAAGCTTAATTTCCTATGCGGATGACACCGCTCTCATCTTTTCCGGCTCGAATTGGGAATCCACTTATTCGAAAGCAGAAACTGACCTTGCGAGAGTGGGGAGTTGGTTATCGAACAACCTTTTAACGTTAAACGTGTCCAAAACAAAATACATGGGTTTTCATTTCATAAATCTACTCCTTCAATGCCAAATCCCAATATGATTCTCCGTCTCCACATATGCGATAAGCCAGAGGGAGGCTGCTCGTGTGAGAAAATAGAACGCGTAAGTGACATTAAATATTTGGGTATCACCCTCGATGACAAGCTCACTTTCGAGAAGCATTGCGGTATCCTCGCAAAAAGGGTGAGGAAGCTCATCCATATCATGAGACTCCTTCGTAACGCCGCTGACAAAAAAACCTTGAGAATTGTATATATGGCTCTATGTCAGTCTGTGTTAGGTTACTGCATTGCGTGCTGGGGCGGGGCGGCTAAAACACACATAATTCCCCTGGAAAGAGCTCAGCGATCAGTCCTAAAAACTATGCTAAGAAGGGCGCGTACATATCCTACCACTGCACTTTTAACCGAATGCAAAGTGCTATCAGTTCGCCAACTTTTCATTTTTAGAGTGGGCTTAAACAAGCACCGTGAGATTATCAACACTCCAGAGTACAAGGGACTCCTGTCTCGTAGAGTGTTTAGGACGCCTGTCCCAATCACAAAAACCAAATTTGCACAGAGATTTCAGAGTTTTCTAAGTCCTTACCTCTACAACAAAGCTGTTAAGCAATGTAATTTAAAGCAAGCCTCAGTAGCTGAGGCTAAGAAGCTTATACAACTAAACTATGACCAAACTGAGGCTCTACTTAACGTCTAAAACTTGACTCCATCTATTATCCATATATACAGTACAGTATTTTCAGTATGTATGTGTGTGTGTGTGTGTATGTATGTATATGTATATATATGTATATGTATATATATGTATATGTATATGTGTATAATATGTATATTTGTATATGTGTGTGTGTGTGTATGTATGTGTATATATAATTATATATCCAACGAATTCCTTGTTTGATTTAATTCAATTCAATTTGATTTGATTCAATTCGATTTAATTTATTTGATTTAGTTTAATTTAATTTTATATGATCTAACTTTCCATTGCATTTCTTAAGAAAAAAAAATAATAATAAGAATAATAATGTACACTAACAATAAATCACGCAATATCAGCACTGCACGTCTAAATGACAATACTATTTTGTGTAAAATGTTGTCGCCCACGATACAGGCTCAGCCTAGTGTGGGGACACGGCCACCACTACCTAATGTTATCTAAATATTATTGTTAATTATGTTTTAAATGGAAACTAAGATTAATAATAATTAATCCACATGCATGTAACATAATTCATTTGGTAATAAATATTTTTTTTTTTTTTATATCATCATCATCATGAGCAGCCTATATACGTCCCACCGTAGGGCACGGGCCTTCTCTCAGGGAGAGAGTATGGGCTTAATCACTACGCGTGCCCACCGCGGATTGGCGATTTCAAGCGCTGAGTTATGTGAATAGCTCAGATACTCAGGTTATATCGTGCGGTTATAAGGTGCGTTATATCGCCTGATATCATTCTTGATTCTTAATCCAAGTTAGTTTCTATCCGATGCTGTTTGAGATTTTCCTCCCATTGTTACGAATGCCTGATCGAACTAAACGTCGGACAAAACATGAGTGATCGTGGGATCTGTACGACAAAACACATCACCATCGGACGATTCGAAGGTATTACGAGAAAGTGATTGTCTTAGCGCCGATCACGACCAACCGACGTGTGGCTGCTTTCCCATAAGATTGCGATGAAGACAGATACCACGGGCGGGGTACACGGTACAGAAATTCTGCCGAGTATGGGATAAATGGTTGCCAGACAAATGATTTGTCTAACTGTGCGCTATCGTTGTTGAAATCGGCGTTAAATTTTATGTATGAAAGTTATCGCGGTTGGTTCTAGCTGCAAGTGCTTTGAGAATCGACACAATGGTCCTTACGAAGGTACGTGTTGTCTCTTTGAAGTCAAATGGATTTACACATCCATGGCAGATCGAGGCAGATATGGTATAACGACTTGACCAAATATTTAGCTGGGTGGCAAGCGTTGATCAAGGACAAGGAGGAATGGAGCTCTAAAAGGTAGCCTTTTTCTTAGCAGCAGGTCACAATCATGGCTACATAAAAATAATGTCGTATAAGATAAGATACGATAAGAATATTCTTTATTATACACACCAGAACAGTTGTACACGTATCGCTCTCTTTTCATGAACAGTGGCTCAATTATGCGCACCAAATCCTGAGCGATTCCAATCCCTTGCGCGTGATATAGGGGCTGATCCGGGTCAGCACTAGCTGAGCCACTACCTTTTGCCTTATTTTATGTCATCACTAGTTAAGCCTTACATTGTTTTAAGTTTTTTTTTTTCTGATGAGCTAATAAATACTTTTTTATCTTTAAACTTCCCCCATTCTTTTATACGTTTTACGTGACCAGCGTAATCTTGCGGATGTGTCTTGTTGGGAGTAGGACTACTCGGACGTCCTAAGTTACGTTAGAAATTCTGGTAAGGCGCAGTAGAGAGGGAACGAGCGAGTCCAGATAGATGATAGGAGGAGTTAGCGTAAGACAGGGAAGGAGGGCGTCTTTAGGCTGCGGAGGCCAACATTCATTTGGGTTATAAAGCCAGCGAGAATTACTGAATTAAAATTCAACTGAATACCCGCTATTAGGTCCGTAATATAACGTTCTCGCCGCTGAGATTGTCTTTGGGTGCTGTCGAGATGCTTTTTTTATAGAACAGCATCTTGGATTGTATTCTGTTCTTAATAGTATATACCTCCTAGAGCTCTTAGTAAAATAATTATGTTAAGAGGCAAAATCCACAATGCAATGACTTATTGTTACTATGATTACACAGTAATTGTGCGAGCTCTGGAACTAGTACTATTTGCATTTATATCGCTCGCCACGCAACTGCGTGGGCTATCAGGAACCGCATCTGATTCTATAGTAGTGACATGATCTGAAATGTCAGCAGGCTTTGTAATTATTTCGTTGGGTTTGTGGGAGGTGTATGGGTCATTCATCAACTAGCTGGTACCTATGATATTAGTTGCAATGCTTCCTATGTGTGTAATGCAGCAACTTTAGAATTAGTGGTTGTCACATGAATTAATACCACCACACTTGGAAATTTGTACCGGGTGTAATATGCCTATGTCTATCCAAAAGGGGAGTTTTACTAGTCAATACAACAAAACTGGATCAACAAAGTTATGACGATGACACCTCTAAATGGTAAAAACAAAGCTGAAAAAAAGAACCACAAACCCGACTGCTGATCACTAACCACTAAGCAGGCGGGACCAACTTAGGTTCTGATGTACGTGAAATTGGGTCACGCCTGCTTACTAGTTAACGCTCCGCGGTCAGGTTTTAAGGGTTCCGTACCCAAAGGGTAAAAACGGGACCCTATTACTAAGAATTCGCTGTCTGTCTGTCCGTCCGTCCGTCCGTCCGTCCGTCTGTCTGTCACCAGGCTGTATCTCAAGAACCGTGATAGCTAGAGAGTTCCAATTTTCACAGATTATGTATTTATGTATGCCGCTATAACAACAAATACTAAAAACAAAATAAAATAATTATTTAGGGGGGGCTCCCATACAACAAACGTGATTTTTTTTGCTGCTTTTTTATCTTTGCGTCTAATGTTGTATAGATAATGGTACGGAACCCTTCGTGCGCGAGTCCGACTCGCACTTGGCCGGTTTTTGGTTATTTTTTATTTAAGTTTTTATTTTTGTCTTTCTTGACTTTTTTTAATTTTTGTCCAATTTATGCTGATTTACGACGAAACGATTAAAATCTTCTCAAAATCTGACTATAGTCTAAGAAGTTATGTATAAGGGAACAGAGTCAGACATATATACATACGAGCCAAACACAGTACCCTCCTTTTGCCGCGTCGGGTAAAAAGTATCTGCTGTCTATACCAAAATTTCCATCTGCAGCATGAAACGTATGGAACAGCTTGGATCGGGGGTCTGTAGCCGGCGAACGTGCCGACAACGATTAAAGTATGCAAAGCGAAAGAGGTATTATAGTAAAGGGAAAAACCCCACAAATTATTTAAACTGCATTTGAGGAGTGTTTCAGAGGAATCGTGTTATTGTAAATTAGAAAATTGGTCTTTGCCTATCACTCAGTTTATGTACAATAATTTGAATATTATGTAAGCGTTTCGTGTACAAAAAAAGAGTCTTGTTTCTTAGCACTTCTTCTATTACCTCTTTTGACTCGGTCATCAGTCGATCTATCGAATCACTGGGCGGATTACTTCTTCACTGGCTTCCGTGAGTGCATTTGTTATAAAGATAGGTGGGACAGTGGGTCAGTGATTCTCCCGAGTGGCTGGTTTGGGTGTTATAACTGTTTATTACTGTACTTATCCGTGCTCAATTTCCACGCGTTGGCCGGTTTTTGGTGATAATTATGAGGCATCTCTTTAAAAGGTGTCGGCGTAAGAAAAGCAATTTGGGAGACGAGTTTGTGTCGACAATAAGAAGAAGAAGAAAGACATTTATTATACCAACCAGACACATCACAGAAACGAATTAAGCACAATAATGTAAGTGGAGTCGATAGCTCATCAACCTTTACTCGCTTGCACTCTATTCGGTTCCGATACGGGTGACTTTGCAACAAGAGATTGATCTGCTGTCTGAAAATAATTGTCTACGGTACATTATTCAGTTCAACCAAGAAATCAAAATAGAACACCATCAGCCCTTAATTATTTTCCCAGTGTACATCAAAGACTGCATGTCAAAAATATAGTAACGTTATAATATATTTTGATGTACGATTACGATTTTTTCACAGAACTGTTATATTTTGGTAAGCAACGAGCATTTTGGCACCCTATATTGTGAGAGTATAATAGGCGTTCGATTCGATTAGGTACCTATGTATATTGTTATTAGATAGTCATGAATGACACATTAAATATACGTACGGTTTCATTTCTCTTATTGAGAAAGATAAGAATATTCTTTATTGTACACTAGAGCACATTGTAACGCGCACCCCCTTTACCTCTATACTCCACTCTGCTCTAATCTGCTACTTACTTACACTGCTTACACTGATCCCTAAGTCCCCTTAATACTGCTCCTGCCACTGTTGACCGTTGGTTCCCGAAGAAGAAGTCCTCCGGAGTCCTCTGCAGCGCTTCATCTTTGCCTCCGTTGAATGTCTAAGATATTATGGTTCTTCCACAGGAGATTACTAAGTAAAGTATGAGTACCTAGGCTTCCTACCTACTATTTTAGCTCAGTGTAAGTTAAATGTGTACCATGTAAAAGAACAATTTGTGAGTACCTAAAATCACAGAAAATTCACTTCTTTGGCCAAAATGTGATCGTCTAGATAGCCTAACAGGACCCTTTGTTGTGAAATAGTAACCAGGATCTTTTCAGGGAGTCGAGATTTCCAAAAGCAATTAAACCACTAGAAAGAGTTAAAAAATAATCTATTTATTTATCAAGATTTGTAGAAATATTAACATTTGAGATTTAAAACAGATTTTAGTGAACACAGTTTAACACAGATTAGAATATTAACAGTAATTGTTAATCTTAGTTTGGTTTAGTCAATATTTGAGACAAATATGGTTTTAGTTTATTTTTGTACATAGTTTTGTATGTAGATTTTACACTCACAATTTTAATTAGGCTCAGTGCCCGGTTATTGTTTTATTAGATAGATTCAAGTTTCATTAGTTTGGTTTAATTTAGTTTGATTTTTAATTGGTTGTTTTAGACTCTACCTAACAATTACTTTATTATGTAAATGACTTCAACTGCTTGCAAATACTACTGCTAAACTGTCTGTTTGCTGGTTTTCTACCACGCCAAACACCAGTTCCTAACAGATGTGCGTGCCATGTTCAAGACCTGACCCATAGTGAGAAAAGAACATGGCAAAGAAACTCACCGTTCGATCAGATATAGACCTATTTCAACTACTTGATTAAATGTTTGAAATTGATGCAAGCAAGTTGATTTTATCAAGAACAAATGCAAACACAAATTCTAGTCAACCTTGAAACACAAGAATGTAGGTGAAGCCTACACCGAAGTATGGTTCTGTAGACTACAGCAACATTCCAAGATGCAAATCAGACTATCACATTTACTGCTGAGACCTGAGAATGATCTAGAGAGCTACCTTGACCAAATCGATGTAGTCAGATCCAATCCACTGGTATGAATCGTACCACGGCCTGCATTGCTTCAGCCATGATTTGCCCAAGCCATCTCACCAAAACATTTTCTCAAGCTATATCACTCTCACAGCTGAACTACTCAATATTTGATGCTGTAGCCACATTACCGACACACTGTAGAATACTTTAGTTTGATAAACAGTTTGCTAACTCACCCTAATCCTAATTTAGACCGGCCGGTCAGCCCCGCAAAGAAAAGATGCCCAAGAAAAAAACCACCGCCCGAATCCCGCCCCCGAGTCCAAGTGCGCGTCTCTTCCTTTCCCCTCGCCCCCACACCCCGTTGCCATCCACCCCTCTTGGGTTCCCAGGTCTTTCAATGAAACCCTTTCAGGAATATTTTACATAATTTTAAATATTTTCTCTGTGTAAAATAAGCATTTTAAATTCTTTACTGAAACTATATTTAATAGTTTTGCTAAATTAAGCCTTTCCATAATATTCATTGCCTGTATTATTAGGTTTTTGATGGATAACATTATCAGACTTCTACGGGCCCCTCCTTGTTCTATCTACAGATTGCCCTTGAACTGACTTTCTTCTTTACTTTTTTCCTGCCGATTCTTTGGCATAGACAACTTTGCATACAGCCAACTTTTATGAACGTGGTTTTGTTTGTTTTAGAACCAATTGAGCAAACGTTGTTAAATTGTTGTAAAAAAAATTAAATAGTTTATTGGTTGAGAAACCAACGTTTTATTTCTTTATTTTGTAATGTGAAAGTAATGGACATTATTGCCCGAAATAATAAATATTTATTATTATTTATTGCAAAAAGGCGCCATCTAGCGAATTTCTAATACTACAGCAAAATTTGTTTAATTTTATTGATTATTGTACAACGCAAAGGGTTATTATGTTCCCCTACATTTGTGAATAAGTGGCGGTCGAATTGCAAAGGCAGTGCGGACCGTCACAACATGACATAATTTTAAAAATACACAGTACAATTGGCGGCCTTATTGCTAAAAGCAATTTCTTCCAGACAACCCTGTTATTTTGATATGCACTTAGTATTTTTGATATAATGCTGGTAAATATTGGTCGCAAAAACTGCACATCTTAGCATGTGAAATTAAATTAAATTCAGGGTTAGGTGTGTGCTCTGTAGAGGACAACATTTTTTGGGTGTGTGTGGCAAGGTGTGGAGTAAGATTACACTCCCTCTGCTCTACACTACTTGTCAGCGAAATAAATACAGAACAGCTGACCCCAGAGTGGAATACAAAAAGAATATGAAGACCATAATTGCCATTCTGACTAACCAAATAAGGAATCCATCTGTCAACTTAACCTTTTAATTACAATAAACGCAAAAGGTTACCCATTCCATTAACAAAACAACATGTTGACAACTATCAAAACTTGACATATGGCACGTGAAAACACCTTGCCTGTCACCTGCGTTGGCGCAGGGATGCTGCGTCGGCGACATTTTATATTTACCTCCACCTGACCGTGTTTTAATGGACTTATGGTTTGATCAGCTTAAGAGCAAATACATTTCGGCCGACTTGTACCACTTTCTTAAATGTGCCTTAAACAGCATTTAACTAAAATTCTTCATACAAAAGTCGATTTAAATGGCGACTCAAGTGACATTTAAGAAGTGGTGCAAGTCGGCCTTAGATGGCTATTCGTTTTATTTTATTCAGCCTCACCTACAAGAGTTTTGCACGGGTAAATGTAATATATTAAGCATTCACGAGCATTGCAAAACATCGTGAGGAAACCCGCGGCTTGGTTGGCTCCGAACGTATTGATTTGTCTTTCCTGTGGGCTGTCAAGATGGTATAGGTGCTGGGTAAGCCTAAACAAAAATTTCTCAGGCACTGTAGTGTCCGAGTGGTCCCTTCACCCTTCTAGTGTGAGTGAAGGTGCCACTGGACGCGGTATAAATCACCTCATTACGGAGATGCGAAGTTCACGAGCATTGCACACGTCGGCGAGTCCAAATGTTTTCTTATGTATTATTTTAATTTGGATCTTGAATAAATAGATGTATACAAATAAGTAGTGTTTACTTTTTACACGTATCTAATTCTCCCAATATTATTATTGTGGTCACGGAGATTGAGGTGACAGCTGTGTCAATAAATGTCACTCGTTATTTTGGCTTTCGTTGATAATAATATGATGTTTGTTCGTGAGATCCGATAGGCACCATATTCGCGGACGTAATGGCCTCTCGTCGCTAGCGTGCGACGTGAAACCATTTTCAAACCCCCCTTGGGTTTCCGTTTCCTTTTACAACTACCCTTCAATATTTTTACTATTTAATGCTTGTCAACTTAATGTTCACATACCCCACAATCCATGACTCTTTAATAAAATGGTGACTGATGCGACTGTTATTATGATGGTACCTACTTTGAAGGGTAATAGACTATTACTTACGTATGAAGTTAAATATATTTCGCAAAATCATGACATTCGGCCATCCGACTTCGTGCAGCCTCCGGGCGCACGAGCCCCTACACAACACGCCCAGAGATCTAGTAAGGATTTAATAGCTATAACAAAATACGGAATATCTTTCTTTGTAAATCGTTATGTCAAGACAATTGTTTCCTTTTTTATATTAAAATGTAAATAATTATTTAAAATTGACCAATTAATTTTGTTTTACAATATCATTATTGTCAAGACGGCAATCTTAAGCAAAACTTCTATGTATTCAGAAATAAACATACGGTATTATTTATAAAAAACCAGATTCCTCTAAAACCAATCCAAAACTCCGTTTATTCAATCTTTCCCTGTGAAATCTCCACCACAGATCATTTAAATCGGCGTTTTTTAAGTGTTTCAAATAATTGAGTTTGTATAAATAAGTTACTTTGTTATTTTCTGCGTGCCTGTAGCCTATCACAATCATGACATTCGGTTACTTTGGTTCTGATTTAGTTGGCGTATAAAGGTGACGCAATTAAATAACTCAGTTTCATTACTTCATTATGAAAATTTCCTAGAACTTTCCAATAAGCCGAATTCTGACAAAATAACAGACGCTCTCTCACGTCGTATTGTGACGCTCTCTCACGTCAAATAAATTAAAACGAGACGCCCGCTCACGTCAAATAAAACAGACGCTCTCTCACGTCACAAAAAAACAGACGCCCTCTCACGTCATATTAACCAAAATTTTGACACTCGCCAAAAAACAAAAACAGACGCCCTCTCACGTCGTATTTTGTGACGCTCTCTCACGTCAAAATAAAACGAGACGCACGCTCACGTCAAATAAAACAGACGCTCTCTCACGTCATAAAAAAAACAGACGCCCTCTCACGTCATAATAACCAAAATTTTGACACTCGCCAAAAAACAAAAACAGACGCCCTTTCACGTCGTATTTTGTGACGCTCTCTCACGTCAAATAAAATAAAACGAGACGCACGCTCACGTCAAATAAAACAGACGCTCTCTCACGTCATAAAAAAACAGACGCACTCTCACGTCATATTAACCAAAATTTTGACACTCGCCAAAAAACAAAAACAGACGCCCTCTCACGCCATAAAAAAACGGACGCCCTCTCACGTCAAATAAAATAAGAATCAGACGGCCCTCTCACGTAAAATAAAACAAAATTTTACGGCCTTCTTCGTCAGTCAATACAGAAGTTAACCACCACACGCTTGATCGAACAAAATTATTTCACTATTTTAATTATTTCATTATTAACAGGACACTAAAAGAATGGAATCAAGTGCAGCAATTGCCGAAATGAAATAAAATTCTCAGGAAAAAAAAACATCTACGCCAAACAATTTTAAATTCAAATTTTAAAACCAACGGTTTTACTTAACGGGTTTTTTTTTTGCTACGTGATTATAAGTTTAAATTTACATCATTATCAGCTTTTAAATGAACTTTACATTTATTAAGGAAAAAAAGGAATAGCAGAGACGAATCGTAAAAAAATTCTACTTCGGTAAATTATTGAAACAGTGAATAATTCAAAGTGCTTACTGGAGTTTGCAGCACCTTGTGGGCGAGGACTTCTTCTTTTAACACTTCTGAATTAATATGATGTTTGTTCGTGAGATCCGATAGGCACCATATTCGCGGACGTAATGGCCTCTCGTCGCTAGCGTGCGACGTGAAACCATTTTCAAACCCCCCTTGGGTTTCCGTTTCCTTTTACAACTACCCTTCAATATTTTTACTATTTAATGCTTGTCAACTTAATGTTCACATACCCCACAATCCATGACTCTTTAATAAAATGGTGACTGATGCGACTGTTATTATGATGGTACCTACTTTGAAGGGTAATAGACTATTACTTACGTATGAAGTTAAATATATTTCGCAAAATCATGACATTAATATGTTAGAAAAAATCCTGAATAATTGAACTCATAAAATTATTACGAAAATTGATAGTGTAGATCTATATAGCCGGCAGCAGTGCACATAGCAGCGAGTTTTACACTGATTTCAGCCGCAATAATTTCAGGTAATCCACAAGTCTGCGCGTCACCTAAGATCTTAGTATCATAAGCAGCCTATATACGTCCCACTGTAGGGCACAGGCCTTCTCTCATATTCACCACGCGTGCCCACCGCGGAGCGCTGAGGTATGTGAATAGCTCATACACTCAGGATTCCTCACGACTGGTATTGCTACTATAACTTCACAAATGTACATAACTTAAAAAACAAGCTATAGGTACATGCCCGCATTGGTACTCGAACCTGGGTCTCTAGCTTCCGAGTCCAATGTTGTATCATCTCTCAGATCTTTGTGTGGCTACTTGTTTTTCTTTAATAACTCAAGCCATTAAATAGATACGATCGGCGCACCGTGCCGTGCGCATGAGTTGATCATATTAATTAACGTTGTCGAATAAAATTATATGGTGATTACACTTTTTCTATGTAAACTGTGCTGGTTGGTAAAGGTCAGGTACATATTATGACGTGTACTTTTTATAAGGAATTTATTAGCAATGGCTATTCTTTTCTTCTTGGGTAAACTGTGAAACATTGTTGCTAAGGGAAGTGGTGATCAAAAAGTAATAATAATAACTTCCACACTTCACAATCACTTTTATCTTATCTCAAACTGGCATATCCTGCAAAATAGAAAATCATGAACATGGAAAAATATCCATTTGTACAAATCCAACTACAGAAGCCCCCAGCAGGAATCGAAACCACGACCGTTGGTTTTGGTAATTTACCGTTAGACCAACGGTGCAGAAGGTCCGGACCTTGTTTTCTATTTTAGGGTTGATTCAGGTCGGTAACAATACAAACATGCAACTTTGCTAGTTCACACGTGCTAAGTACGCAAGTTTAGTAGCAAGTTGCAAGTTAACGTGAACAAGTGAAATAGAATAGTCTATTTTATTGTGTGGTTTAGTACGCGAGCCCCCGCACCGCACGGGTGCTTAAATAAATTGCTAGATTGCGTGTGAACACCTGCAAAATAGACTTAAAATTTAGTCACTAAACTTCGAATACTTAGAACTTAGACACTTCACTAAACCTCGAACTTAAGACACTTCACTTCAAATTTAGCCACTAAACAAATTACTAAACTCATGCAAACTAGGTTTAGAGAAACCCAAAGCAATAAAAACGTATTTGTGTTAACTTAGATGACTCAGAAAAAAATTGGGAAATGTTAGAATCATAACAGCTGTCACTTTCACTAATAACACTTTTATCAGAAATATGAAAACTGTTATAAAGTCAATGAAAGTCATTCATACTTATAACCTTAGTGTGACACGTCATAGCCTGATAGCGTGCATAGAGCGATTCTTTGATTCGAATCACGAAAGTTTTTTATCCGAATTTAACGCGAATGCCGGCGTATACGCGGTTACTACGAGTATTATGTTGTAGGATAATCATGTTAGTAGAATTTTTGCAAAATCCTTCGATATCGTTGTGTCGGTCAATCAGTGGAACACGTAAATATATGTACTGTTCGACGTGACGTACTTGTTTGATTGCGAATGTCGTAGGAAAATGATTGTTTTAAGTTAGCTGAAAGAAGTTGAAAGTATCTCTTAGGATCGGTTTCTGAATTGAGAAATTTACTAAGTAAATACTTAAGTAACGTTCTGTCAGGCTCTTTTCTGAGAAATTCGAAGAGACAGCACTACAGTTAACTATTTACTTAGTGAAATTCTCAATTCAGAAACTGGCCCTAGAGGCCTGAATGCGCACCAAATTCTCAAGGATTCCAAACTCGCTGTCAAATTGCAAACTAATTGTTATCACAAACATCAGGGGTACGAGTCTCAAAAATGCATATTTCTTAAATCTAAGTAATTGGCGGTCTTATCGCTCAGAGCGTCCTAGATCAGGCAACCTTTGGATGGAGTGGATCAGGAGGAATATAGTCTGTAGGTGGATGTACATAAATGACAAAATTGAAAATATATTGATATGCCAATAAAAAGTAGCGAAAGAACTAATAGAAAGAAAGGCTGTTCACAAAGGGACACTGCATTATCGCCACCCGGAGTCGTGCACTCGTCAGCTCCAGTGAAGGCTATTTCTGGCCCAGGAATCCGTGACGGCATTACTCTTTGATTTTTATCGAATTACTTTGGAAACTATGACACAGTATGGTTGGAATTTAGGATTCTCGCTGGGTTGTCGATTCAGTTGCAAATTTTTCTCCGTAAATTGGTGGGATTAGAGATTAGAACTCTTTATTACATACGATCTAATTAAAAATTCAAAGATATTAAACAATTAAAAAATATGCAAACGAACAGAGGGAATAATATATTTTTACATAAGAAATGAACTTATCTATTTAGTTTCGGAGAAATCACAGAGTGAAAAATGAACATTGGAAAAAAAATTACGCACATTTTTAACAAAGCCATCTTTGCTTAGATATAAACTGCGCCGGTTTCCGATTTGATAATTTCACTAAATAAACACTAAGTACTAAATCAGATTGCCTCTTCAGATTTCTTAAAATAATATACAGGTATTTACTTGCTGATTAATTAAAAACACGGCTGTGTGATTGTCAAAAGACAAAAACCATATTTCCGCACTCAAAAATACTTGTGACAAACGAGCGCCTTGAGTGTTTTTCCTTTTTCAAAAATAACTGAAATGCCATCCGTTCGCACCGGTGGAAGTGGCAGACAAAAACCAACATTTTCTTATTGCTCTTCCCCGTTTGACATGTTGACTCGTGAACTGATTTAGACACGGAAGTTTTCTAAGCTAATTAGCGATGATATATTCGGAGGAAGTGTTGTCATTTCTCTACTTCCATTTAGCATTTTGATGGACGGAAAAGAAAATATTACATAAGACGCTCTAATTTTTTTTCGTTTAAATATTGAAATCACATTTTGTCTTGTAAGGCATTGCACAAGGGCTCGTTTCACGGGTGAATGACTGTCAAAATCAACTGGATCCTCAGATTAACCTCAATTAGACGCCTCCTATTATGGTAAACAGGTAAAGAAATTCAAGAGACCAAAGTTCAATCTAATGTAATCGATCAGCGGAATAGACAAAATCTAATTATTTTCACCAAATGCAAACGTCAATCAAGAATCAAAAGACGATATGTACTGACATGCAAGCTTTAGCTTCTCAAGTTACACCAGGAAAGCATTGAGTTACTTTTTCTGCTTCAATACGTTTTGTTATGAAATGTTACACACAAATCACTTGTATTAGCCGAGGAAATGCTCTAATCTTGACATCCGGGATGGTGTTTTGACTTCACTCAGTCAAGCAAAAGGGATCTACTTTTGATTTGTAACCGCTGGCTTTAGGCTAAAGGGGATCGCTGTAGTGTAGACAGAGCAAGTATCTACAAACGTTCCGATGGTCTTCTTTATTAGACGTCCAACCTCTACTGGCTTTGCGACGTCGTCAGATTATTTCATCGAAAGTTTTATGTAGGCGCATCGATGCGTGCGATGTCCATTTTCAAAGGGATTTAATTTATTAGGCCTGAAATTTAAAAGTTCAGCGTCAAACCGTTGGTTATTTATTGGGGCGCCACTTGGACGCCCCTTGATGTTTTATTTAGATGTATCAAGTAGTTCTGTCTATTTTGATTCATCCGCATTCTATCGGTTGCATATGCGTGTTTGGTAGAATCTCGACATATAGCTCTTTACAGTTTGTATTTTTAAAAAGCTGCCTTGTTTTATAGCTTCCTGTATTATTTCATCTGCCTGGGTTTTATTAGACAATAATATTAGCACCATTAACATACATAAGTTTATCGACTATCTGGAAAGCAGCTGCGTTTAGTGCAGCCCTTTCACCAAGATTACAATTTTATTTTCTTCGACAAGTTATTAAAATGATCGTGTTGGCATATATAAGCTAAGCTGCGCAAATGGACGTAAGATGTAATGGGTATTCGTAATGGGAAGCGTGGTTAGTCTATGGGTATCGAATTGTTTATGGACTGTTAATTGGTTTAGTTATTGGAGAAGTCATCGGCCGGACTATATCGACCGATTGTTACATCTGAGCTGGAGATGGAATAAGAAATATACTTCGAATAGCTTGTGACTTGTTGGTCGGAGTTATTAATCTTCTTTTTTGATGCGCTTTTCCCTGCATCGAGATACTGGCGACTGGCTCGTTAATACATAATTTGTGATCTATCTAATCAGTCCAGGAGGTTATAGTCTTGTTTCGCTTTTGGTATACGAGTTGACGAACAAGTTTATGGTTATGGCAGTGAAAATTGACACTCAATAAGTGAAATCGGAAATAGAAACCTATTACATTATTCGAATAATTCCACTTCGATCTGATCTTTGAAAGATAACCATAACGGCCTCGTTATTCTGTGAATTTAATCTCCCAAGCTGTGTGCGGTGTTGCCAACTTGTATTTTTATATGACTTACCTGGTTTCGAATTTTTTAGGAATTAGTACGCCCAATCGTATTTTTTCTATTATTTTTCACTTCGTCGTCGTCCGTCAATTCGTTCGTCAACTTCGTCGTTTCGTTTCTACGTATGTTTCTAAATGCTCTCTTTGCAGCCCGATCATCTCCCATTCTTTCTGCCATGTCTTATCTGCAAAGAGGCGTACCGAGTAGACCGAGCTTGCAAAGTCTTGCGGATCCTATTTTATCGGGTTTTTGACTTCAGCATTTTAACGGATCCTACATGCCTCATTCAATAAATGCCCGTGCTCAATCTGCCTCAGATCGTCGGTCCAGCGAGCTGGTAGGTTTGCGCCATTGCGTGTTCTAATCCTCTTTGCAATTTCTCGCTGGCAACACTGTCCGTGTGCAGTATTGGCGGTCTATTAGCCATTAATCTTCTTCGATTCGTCAGATAACTCCGGTGCGGAGGAAAGCCGGGCATGTAGAGAGCGACCCTGCAGGCTGATGTCGCGATAAGGATTAGTCGTATTGTTGGGCTCGCCTCTCGCTTTATTGCAGATCAAGGTTTCCAATTTTCGCAGGTGCCTCGTCTAGCCTTAAATCGGTGTACGCTCTCTGGATTCCAATCTCTATAAAAGGTTGATTATCTGGAGAATCCATCAACACCTGATTGATTTGGACCTCTGCTTTATGGGGTATGCCATCGTAACAAGTTACGAGTGTAGGCTATAAAAACTTTTGAAAATTGTGCATCAGACTTCGTTAATGGTTTCGCAAACACGTCTATGGACGATTGCATATTAGTATGTATCATCAGTAACGTGAGGGCGGTCGTAGGTCGCGTAAAAAATTGCTACACCTACGGGGCAATGAGTCGCAAATCTTGGTCTAATATAGTTTCGGCGCCAGTTGAAATTTCACTGTTCATTTCTTGCCCTTTGTTGACGTTTTATTTAGAGTGGAACTTATGATTGAAGCGCCAATATTGTACTGCGTATGCTCGCTGTGACTAGTGAAAGTTATGTAATTATTTTTAGAGTTCAGTTGGCTCTTTCTTAGACTTGACTGGAACCGGACTCATTACTCATAAAGACTGTTTGACTAAAGATATTTTCAACAACAAAACAAATCATGAGAAAAATAATAGAAACGTGATAATAGAAAAAAGAAAAAAACCGGCCAAGTGCGTGTCGGGCCACGCGCAGTGTAGGGTTCTAGGGGTAAGAGGGGGTTTCATCTACTTTACAGAACTTACTAACAACTTCATCAACGTAATTTTCAATGGGTTTCCTAAGAAATTTTCCTTTTTTAAGTTGGTCGCCTTGGTAACTTGTAAAGCCTACTTAGCCATGATAGTTTAAAAATTCCTGATACCCCGAATTTTTTCACGTTTCTACAATCAAGCGTTTA
Source organism: Yponomeuta cagnagella (assembly GCA_947310995.1). NCBI lineage: Eukaryota > Metazoa > Arthropoda > Insecta > Lepidoptera > Yponomeutidae > Yponomeuta > Yponomeuta cagnagella. Next base: position 6,029,313 of record OX371285.1, on the reverse strand, counting down.
GAGAAGAGGGGGGAACATACTCGGACAAAAATTCGCGACTGAACCCTAATCAAAAAAATTATCTTCCTACATCCACAATATTCTTACACTATGGTGAAGGCGAGAAAAAAAATTGCATCCTTAATTTAGGAGTAGGGATTTTTTTAAAGATTTTACCGTGATTATTGTGGGGATGTCTATGCCAAATTCAGCTTTCTCGTGCTAATATCTGAGCTAGACCGCGGACAGACATACGGACGGACGCACGGACGCACGGAAGTACGGACGGATGGACGCACGGACGGACGGACGGACGGACATGGCGAAACTAAAAGGTTCCTTGTCGACTATGGAACCCCAAAAAGGTTGCGCTGCAGTCAGATAAAAATACCTTCAGGGGCCGTGTTGACTCTTTGTGTCAACTTATGTTTTTGATATTACGACAACTAACGCAAAATGGTAGAACATAGCATACGAGTAGATTTGACTAATCTATCAGTTCTTGGATTGATCTATCACTATATACAAGGGACATTGGGCAGTAAATTCATTAATAACTTTCGTTTCAGTTTGTTTACGATCACTGACCCAACGTAATTCGTTATAATAACCAAACAGATCATCCATTACATTTTATTAATTGTTTTAACCTACTTTCGCAATTATTGTCACCCTATTAGGTGTAGTCATTCCAAAATTCTTTAGTGCGCGAAAAGGTATTTTCTTCCAGCTAACCTTGGGTTATGCTTGGGTTATGTAGATAGTCCCACGGGGGCCAAGACCAATCCGGACTTGGCCCCCGTGGTGGAGTATGGCCTATACCTTCCTCAGGGAAGAGACCCGTGCCCCTCGGTGGGGACATAATGGGTTGATGATGATGATGATGATGTAGATAGTGCAAGGGGCAGTGCCAAGAAAGATTTATTGCAAAGAATTACATAAAACTATATTATAATAAAATTAAATAGTTATTATAACTAGTTATATACCAAATACATAAGCATGAAATACACAACATAATAAAATAAACACAACTAAATAAAATTTTGCGTATATTTCTAGAGGTGCGTCAATATAATAGCATTTTATTATGTGTCGCTATTAGACGTTTTAACTCTAGGTATAAATATCGTGTACGCTGAAAAACAGCGATCGTAGGATAGGCATGACAATCCTGCAGCGTCAGCTGAGCATACCACCCTTTATCAGATAACCTACACTATTTAATGAGAAGTAGGTATCTTTACCCTTGTCGTAACGACGGGTAGGTACTGAGTTATTTACTGACGTCCACTGACTCAATGTCAACATAAAATTTCCGTTCCAGGCGTCAGCACTGACGTCAGTGTCAGCATCAGTCGGAAGTCGTCGGAAGTGCGGAGATCACAGGTGTAACTAACTAATCATGTATACAAAAACCTGTCAAGTGCGTGTAGGGCCACGTGCATTGTAGGGTTCCGAAGAACTACGCGCTGTACACAATTAACAATGGCATCTGTGGAATTGTTAGCCTCTAAATAGGTTTTTACAATTAACAATTTCATCAAAGCAATTTTCAATGGAATCTGTCTGTCTATGAAGACAGACGGACGGACACGGCGAAACTATAAGGGGTCCTTGATGACCACGGAACCCTAAATAGTTCTTATTTCAGACTTAAACACGATGCAACTTTATTCCACGTAAAGAAGTCTTATCAGCATTTCGTTCCACCATTTCCTTTCAATATTCTTCATTATTCAAACTACATACGTTCGTCAGATTCTTTCACAATAATAATGGATGTCGCAACGGTCTTACATCTTTTGTTCGAATTTGGCAACTTTCGATTTCATTCATGTTGATTAATTACTCTTCTGCCACAAATGGCCCGATCGTTTGGGGTTTGACAGTATACTAGGTACAGTCATCATCAGCTGGGTTTACCCTACACTTTTAACTAAATAAAAATAGTTACGAATTAAAAGGAATCAGGGATGGAGTAGGGATACCGCGGTTTCAACCCCATTCCTGTTATACAACAGAGCTTATTTTTCTGTTGTACCTACTACACATCATAAGCAGCCTATATACGTCCCACTGTAGGGAACAGGCCTTCTCTCAGGGAGAGAGTATGGGCTTAATCACCACGCGTGCCCACCGTGGATTGGCGATTTCAAGCGCTGAGGTATGTGAATAGCTCAGACACTCATTCACCGTTAGCGAGTGGTATTGCTACTATAACTTTACAAATGTACATAACTTAGAAAACCAAGTCATAGGTACATGCCCGCACTGGGGATCGAACCTGGGTACCTACCTACTACACATGCTGTAACATAACCCTTATTTTTTATTTACAATGTAGCCTAAACACATCCCACTGCCTGCACAGGCCTTCTCTCAGAGAGAGAGAGAGAGAGACAGTGAGATGGGCTTAATTACCACGCGTGCCCACCGCGGATTGGCAATTTCAAGCGCTTAGGTATGTGAACACCATACATGAGTGTCTAAGGTGATATATTGATATTAAAATAGGGGTTTATCCTTATTAGGATAAATAATATTTCATATAGGACAATTTTGAAAATGTATCAGCTGTCGTATATACTCGTATTAAATCTTTTTCGCGATTTCGAAGATTTTCGCGATTCGAAACAACTGATCAGTTTTCCACAATGTCATAGTAAAACTTGTTCGAATTAACTCAATTTTAGGATCAATATTGTCTTTAAGAAGCGTTGAAGAATAAATTAAAATGGCTTTACATGCTAGTACTTTCAAAATTACTCTTTAGTAAAGTTTGGTATTTATCATACATGATCCACTCATAAATGGGATTAATTGTCATTTGACATAATCTCGACTATCCGTATGACCGGGCGTATAGTAGAACATATGACCGGGCATTTGACACCCTTTATAATATACCGACTTGGAAATGGTGTCGACGTACTATCTACGTAAAAGGTGGAACGAATTTGATTTGTAAAAGTAATCGATGACGCCACCTGCCACCATTGAGGTGAGCGTGAATGGATGATGGAAGTCATTCATTCCTTATTGAACACGGTTTAACTTTTTGCACGTACGGTTTTTGTGAAAGAACTGGACAAAAGCCTTGTCTATCACATCAAGCACTTGTTGACAACTTTTTTCCCCAACCATCGAGAACTATTTTTTTAAGTAATAAAAGTTGTTTGCAAAATCACTCCGTCTAAAATCTCTGTCCTGCAAAGTCTTTTTTCTTTCATTCATTGCATGATTTGCATGATCTAAAAAAAAGAATCAAAGTTTTGCATACATTGTTGCGCAGAAACTGTGACTTATTGAGCGTTATAAATTAAACATAGGTCCCCATATTTTCAAGTAAGATCTGATCTGAGTACGATACTTGAAATTGAGAAAAATTGACAAGACACTGCATACTTTAGCCTTTTCGAATTTGTCTTTAATGTCATAGTAGCCCATTTTGCACAATGTGTACTTTACACATTTTTTTTAAGCGCGTCTCTGGTAAGCTCAATCAATATATGTCGGTATATACACTATCCTGGTGTAGGTAGGAGTTGAACATATTGAGTTTCTTCACAAGGAGTTCAGAAGTGATATGAAATCTCGCGTACGTATTTCGTGCGTCAATTTATAGGTTTCTTTATGCAAGACTTAATACAATTTCTTTCGTCTAATCTTAACGGTTAGAGATCGATGTAGTGCCAGTATACAGATTCAACAGAAAGGCATGTAGCGTGTCATTACGGTGCCGGTAACTTTACGAAACTACCTGAGAGTCTGTAAACATCGTTATTAGTGTGGTTTCTCGCTTTACCTGCAACAGGAGTCTTCCTAGTTTCCAAGTGTCAGTTGAATGAGGTTACACTTCTTGAGCACTTTCTTTTCATTATCTTATGGTATGGTTAGGACTAGGGCTGTCATCTCTCCGGGTTTGACCCGGGGTCTACGGGTTTAAATGGTGCATGTCCGGGCTCTAGGTTAACATTATAGTTCTCCAGGTCCGCGGTCTGGAGAATATTTTATATACCTATATAGTTACGGTGGGTAAATAAAAATATACTAAAATACGTATTTTTTTCAAATTCTTTTTGTAATAATAAAACAAACTGTGGGGTTAATATAAAAAGTAATTATCCAAAAGGTCCGGAACCTGACTCTTTTTAAAGGTGGTAGCCCTAGTTGGGACTGAGACGCACTATCGGTTCCATAGGCTGCATTTGTAGAATGTATGAAAATGAATGTAGCTTGCGCACTGCCTTACAGTTTTTTCATGTTATTCGCAAGTGCGTTCAGCATACTCTGCTTAGAACGAGCCACCTGTCAAAAGTAAAGTTTGTATTCTGTTAGGTGGAACAGAATAATTGTATTCCTTTAAGAATTCTGTTTTGTTCTTGTTTCCGCGCTTGTTTGAGAAACAGTGTATTTTCATCTGTGACCATTTTCTCCATAGAAACATGGGCATACACAATATATCTCTTAATAGAAGAGAATATTTTTTCAGATGAAATGCAACTCGTGAGGTAAAAGCTAAACTAAAAACCCAAATACCTTACGGTGATTGTGACTTATTGAAAAGAAATCTCGATTAGCATCGAGATAAGCGTTTTTACTCCGATCCACGAGAACCAGTGGGTCAGTAATGTTTAATCGTGCAAAAAACTCATGACCCCTATTGATATGATCGTCGTAATTACAGTTGATATCAGATCCGGTCTATTGATAGAGTTTTGGATGATTTCGGATATTCTTACGGACATGTATTTTAAAAACCGTCTACTGCAACGTTTGTGTGTAAATGCTGCGGTTGTGTCAAGAAATGCGTGTGATCAAGAAATTAACGTACCAGTTGTTCTTGAACTCCTAAATATATGATACACGATGAAACTAATAGTTCTCTGGTAAAATTGTAACTGGAGGTACATAAAGGAGGTGATTTGTTACAGTTATTTTATCAGAACTATGTCCCAATCATGAATTGATAGAATTTAACAATCATCACAATTGAATCGTGTGATTTTAAAACGACACATGTCCTTTCATTACAACTTGTCAGGAAATAGAAAAAACTGTTTTATTCAAATACTAATATCTACAACAGCAATATTTTAGCATATTATGTTAATTTCTGTATGAATAAACTACAATTTTTTTTACTAATGTAAATCAATAGGTAATTTAATTAAAAAAAAAATGAACAAGTGTTATTTTAAACACACATGTGACTTGTGTTGTTTTAAAATCACACGATTCAATTACATCTCGGCGGTATACAACATCTTCGAAGTTCTCAGAAGTTTTAGGAGAATTCTACACTTCTCCATTCAAAATTGGCACAAATGGCTCACGGAAAGCATTCTCTCAAAGATAATCCCGAATCCGCCTCTGGAACCATCAGAGACTCATCACCGTAAGCTGTTTGCTTATTGGAAAATTTCTCCACGTTAGCTAGACTTTGAGCATGTCTCAGTAAAGAGCCACGGTTAACAAATTGAGACGTTATGTCATTTAGCCATTCCTAGAAGTGCCAGTGGGCTTAGTATGGATGGCCACGCTATGGAAAATAGTAACAAATTCATTATTTCAACACAACAACAATTTTAAAGCGGTGGAGTATCAGAGATATTAGCGGTTTTAGCATGTGATCAATTGCATGCATACTACCTACAGTCTGTTCATCCTTACTTGTCCAATTTAGTAAACAATATTCTAACCTCAAAATTGACATTTGATGCCGAAACTAGATATTTTCTTGCAAGTTCGTGCACTTTGTTTATAAACATAGCAGCGTGTTATCCAAAATGGTGTCCCAGGTTACTTCATTTATGGGAATATGGCAGTTTTCGACTAAAGTCATACTTTGCGGGTAGAATCTTGTTTACTAAATTGGACAAGTAAGGATGAATCGACTATACACACATAACTGCGGTGGTAGCCTAGTGGGTAAAACATTAGACTCGGAAGCGGGAGACCCAGGTTCGATTCCCAGTGCGGGCATGTACCTATGACTCTGTTTTCTAAGTTATGTACATTTGTGTAGTTATAGTAGCAATACCACTCGCTAACTGTGAAGGAAAACATCGTGAGAAAACCTGAGTGTCAGAGCTATTCATATACCTTAGCTTTTGAAATCGCCAATCCGCGGTGGGCATCACGCGTAGTGATTAAGCCCATACTCTCTCCCTGAGAGAAGGCCTGTGCCCTAGCAGTGGGACGTATATAGGCTGCTTATTACCTACACACATAAACTCACGCATGTATCCTAGAGGGGTAGGCATAGTCCAGGATTTGTCAATTCCAACCATCCTAAGAATCCTGTTCATTGTGCAATTGGTAATTAAAGTATGCATTCAGAGGAATAGAAAAAGTAGGATTAATGCAAAATATGTACTGTAATGACGGAATTACTAACATAAGACTTCAGAGGCATCGGCCAAGACAAAAGGTTAAATATAAAGAAGTATCAATTACACTAATCCAGGAAATGACTGTAAAAATGGAAAATTTTATTGAAAATCTTTACAGCAGATCGCTCGTTCATAGTAGACCGACTGGTACAGACTGGTAAGTGATCTCAAGGCGTTTTGAGATCACGACCCCGCCATTTGGCAGCATTAGCCCTCGCTAAATGTAGTCATTTGCAGGTATTATGGACTATTGTTATCGCAACAGCATCGGAGATAACTCTGTTAAGTACTTCTTACACTCCCGTTAGTGCAGGTACCGATACCTAGGTATTGTGATCGAGATCAGGAGATACGTATTTTTACACGATTGGGAAAGCAAAGATTGGATTAGGACTATACCGCATACAATACATAATAAAAGTATATACAATTACTTAAATATGTAACTTACATTGTATACAGGTGTTATCGATAAAAGCGACAGTATTATACTTCCAGTTAACATTAGGGTGGATAAAGTACAATTATTAAAGTACAATGCTCAGTGTCGTGTCACTCATGCAAAGCATTGACATCGACATCAATACATTGACTTAAGCCACCGGGTGGAGATAGTAGGTTTAAAAAAATCCCCCCAAGGGGCACGTGTGTGTCAGTGTCAAACATTACAGCTGCAGACTCAGTAGACCAATGGGCAGGAGCGGAACTAAAAGACTCAAAGAGATATCCTATCTCTAATGTGTGTGAAAATCTTTACGACCAGTGGCGCCCCTTTAACCATTCGGCTATGGTTCAACTGTAATAGTGATTTTTACCGTGTGTCTATATTCGTTAAAATGTAACGTTTGACACCTGGCGTGCCGCAATCTGTAAATCACAGATATCCATCCACCCAAACCCTAGCATAATAAATTTTCATTAACTGATTGATACGAGTGCCAAACCTTGATCATTTTAATAAAGCTTTCATTGATAAGCCTTTTCCATTAACCGATATCTTCCTATCTGACGCTATCACTGTTAGGGGTGGCAAATTGGCATTGGCGACGTCAGCACATCCGTTCAGACGCAATGCGTAATCGACGCGCACTCGAATGTTATTTTCTTGAAAGCCTTGTCCAGGCTGTCCAGCCCATGTATGTAAAGTTGGAAGTTATATTTGCAACGGCCGGTTATCCTCCCATTTTTGAGAGGTAATAAGATGTCAATGGTTTGAGGTAGAGGCAGTGCTTTTTCATCGGGTTGGGTAAAAGTTTGAAGTCCACCGTGAGACGCGCCGCATGGTTGCGTGCCGGTAAGTCAAAGCGAGTCGAGTCAGTTCGTGCAAGTCGCTTGAGCGGCGTTCACGTCCGACTCGCGCTCCCTGTTTCGAATTTGGAACGTTTTCGACCGGCGAGTGTGCTGTGAACTCGCTTTCAAACCGCGAATGCCGAAGTGTCATTTTTTGCAACACTATTCGAGTGCATTTCGTGGGATTGCCTCACTGTTACGTTTATTGCTTCCACTCTAACTGTGTGAGAATTCGTAGGCGTGAAACTGCAGTTTTGTGAATAGTGCCTCATCAATAAGTGGAAAGTGTTAATTTGTGAACCTGTGCCCAATTGGAAACCTTTTACAAAGACAATCAGTGTCTTTGTGATCAAGTTCAAGTGGAGTTGCAACATGGCCACGATTTCCCCCCTAACCATCGTTTGACTTATGGTAAGTAGCTAGGCACACTAGTTCGAAATTTGCACGGTTGTGAACACATTCCGTCTCTATGTGAAGAGGAATCTAAGGAACCTAAATGAGCTGAGGCTTGGTTAGATGGTCGAAGTTTCTTATATATTCCATGTATGTATTTTATCGGAAGCTATTTTTCTTTCAAGGGATTCTGATTTAACATCTATGTCTAGCGGACTAATTATGTAAATTCTTCCAGTTAGAATAGATTTATGTAGAATACGCAAATGTGGTTGCATTGAAATATTATAGTGTATATTCGAATTGATTTATTTGGCTTACAGATAGGTCACAAAACACGGCACTGGTCCTCTTCGACAACAAAATTTGATCTCAACTTCCGCGTCTAACGTGTTTGACCAGTTCATGCTCATTGACATTGAAGAAAGCGTTAGATTCTGAACCAATAACTAGACACGCGAATATTACATGCGAATCTTTGCAATTACAGAAAGTCCGCTCTGATTAATGTAACTGAGAAAATTATATCAAGGTTGCCCTAGACGAAACCTAATTGGTATTTTGCAAAATTCATGTGCGTATTAAATGCAACAATAGGAGTGAACCTGAGTTAAAAGTTTTGACGTAACTGCGGAAGAGTTATACCTGGATTGAATATTTTGAGAACGGCGCAAAGATTTGACTGCCAAACTCTAATTACAGAGAAGCACATGTACAGCTGAATATTAAGGCAAATATTAATTAGGTAGTAATAAATCAAGTGCTTGGAAACTAATAAATATTTTTTGGACACAAAAGGCGTTTGCTGGATAGGTGTCAAAAAGTCGGCCCAACATTTTCAGACGCTATATACAATTTTATGATACAATAAACGTTAAGATGTTATGTAATCGTTTAACAAAATAAATGACTTAGGTAGATGATCCATTTTAGATGACGGTTTGTACAAAAAGGGATATTCCCTTGTTGTACAAACAGCTTATAAAAGCCAAAAAATGTATTTCTTGTTTTAATACATACACAAAGTCATGCCTGTATTCCGGAGGGGTAGGCAGATACGAGGGTTTGCCGATTCTTTCGCTTCATCGACATTCATTAGCCCCTGCATGTACGCACGCCGTTTTCGGGTGCTTAACATATAATCGACATATTATTATATCCGCCTGAGACGCGCCTTACCGCCCTTCTACCTGCATTCGGACAACTTATTTCTTCATATTGGACGACATATTTCTTCATCAATCTCTCTTTCTTAAAATTGTATAAATAGGTGATTGAAGTATTTATTTATGAGCGAACATGGAGAACTACTTGCCACAGTTGTATTTTGAAACAATATCGAAGTTATTTATTAACCAACAAATAGCATCTGAGATGATCTTTATACTCTATGGCACGAGTAAAAGCTCAGTGCCGAGTGTGGAAGTAATTAATTCATACTATGAATCGACAGTTTCAACTGGGTCGAGCACATTGATTGCGAATTTGTCGGCAACAAGTGGGACCGGCATTGTATGCTAGATTAATTTATTGTTACGCTAAGTAGGTCCCAGTCTACATTCACTTTCAGATTTTGGGTCTGATGATGAGCGTGAATCTTTTGATTTATTATAAAGTCTAGTGATCGTATCGTGTTCGAATTTGTCATCGTCTGGTCTGCTGTAGATCTTTCTTGGAAGTTAAGTTGGATTCTTGCAATATGTTAATGATATTTAGCATTTCTCTATGACTACAGTAACCGTGTCATCATCAGCAGTTCATCACTTTCAACTGCTGTAGAATCTATTTCCCTTTAGGAAATTATGAATAGTACGATATTGTGTGAGATTTTTTCGAAGGAAACCAGGCTGTCGAATTTCGAAACTTTTTTTACAATATTAGATAGAACTGACACTTGAAGTTGCCATCTCCATCTGTTGAAATTTCTTCCGTCTACTATCAAATACCAAAAATGTTTTTGTTTGACAGCCATCTAAGTAAGCAACCTTCACGGATCTATGGCATATTCAGTTTACCAAAGGATCTTTAACATAAGTTCAAATAGACTTCTTAGTAAAACACTTTCTTCTCCGCCGATCGGGGTTAAAATCACTTTGCTTGGCCTGACCTGGCAATGGATTGAATTTCTAAGCCGTAAACTAACCCTTGCTAGCGATTTGTCTGCTTACCCTGACCCTTTTGTCACGAACGCCACAAATTGCCAACGTCGTGTTTTAATTCTATGACCTTCATGCTGGTAACACCGACTAGCAACGCACAGAAGTGATAGACGGGTGAAAGTGCAACAAAAGAGTTGGTACGGCCGTAATTACGACAATGATCTCAGGAGATTTTTAGCAAAGACAAGAATGGTTTGCTTTGGGGTTGCAATTTACGATTTGCAATCGAATCGAAGCAATTCGATTTTAAGATCTATCATTAATTTGAAAATTGATCCTTCTCAACCAACGGTATGTAAGTAGTCCAGACACAGGCTTATTGGTAAACAGTCGGATTCGTTAGCGGATAAATTGTTTTGAAATCTGAGAATTCATGAGTGGCTTCTGCATTTTCGTGCTCGTGATCAAAGCCTTTATTAGTTTTAGCCGGCGGTTTACTAACCTCAAGTGATTCGCTTTTAATTCCGCTTACAAAAATACGGCGACTCTAAAGTCGCCTTCACTTTTTCCCCAAACTTTACCAGAATAATGAAGTCGTTAGGCGTCTTGAAGATTCAATTTAGGAACGGAAGCATTAACTTCGTACAAAAAGTACATTAAATTAAACTGAGGCGGCCAAACTCGTGGATGCAGTGGCAAAAAACTTATTAGATTGTTTGTGATTACCAATGCAAGATACTGACAAGGTTTTTGTACAAAAAGTGTACGTAATTTTCGATTTTATTGCTTCTAGTGTAAACAAATTGCGAATTTGTAGTAACAATGCCACACGCTAACTTTGAAGGAAAATATCGTGAGGAAACCCCCGGCTTGGTTGGCTCCGCACGTATTGACTTGTCTTTCCTGTGGTATAGACCGACTAAGCTGTCAGGATGGTATAGGTGCTGGGCAAGCCTACTCCATCTAAAAAATAATGTCCCAAGCACTGCAGCGTCCGAGTGGTCCCTTCACCCAACTAGTGTGAGTGAAGGTGCCACTGGACGCTGTATAAATCATCTTATTACGTAGATACAAGGGCCAAACTTTTTAGTGTAAACATACGACGCGGTCCATTCTCTGAATTGAAAGAAATTTAAAATATGAGTTTTTGCTTGTCGTATGTCGTGTCGATCGATGGTAGAAAAGGTTTCTAAAAGTAAACCTGTGTTAAATGAACTAAACCATAAAAGAAACACGATACTATACGCTAGGTCCATGCAACTATTAAAAAACTACATGACGATAACAATGTCTCATAGTCACCGCAGTTTTACGCTGATATTTTCCTTTTGTAAATGGCCAGGTATTCTATTTACTTACCTGTATCTGCGATCGTTATGAAACAAAGTGGCGTTAATAATAATATAAAGCGAATTGTTAGCAGAATACTTGGTCGCGCTTCGCTTGCTGTTACGTCCGCTGATGTTGAGTAACAGCAGGACGAGCGCTTTTAATCGGTTCTTCTTAAAATAATTATGAATGTGTACAAGACACGTATCAGGAAGGAAATGTGCAAACTCCCCGAGTTATTAGCAAATCAAGAATATCTTTGAAACGACCGGTCCATAGTGACCTCGAAGATCGCTGTTTAGTCAAATCGATTCAAAGTGTTTTCAATCGTCTCAATACGTCGTCATACTCAAGATGTTGAAGACTTCGAATCTTCTCACAGTCTTCTTATTTATATAAACATAATTTTTTAAAATACTCCTCATATCCAGTATATCCAGTTTAAATAGTCTATGGTAAAGAGAAAGGTGCAACCACAGGTTATTTAAACTGCCTCTGATTAGTGTTTTAGAGAAATCTTGTTTTTTTATTTATAAATAAGACGGTTGGATTTTCCAAATTTCACAGTCGTTCCTCTTTGTCACTCCTCCATAAGCACGCTCTCATTGATCCGAAACCGTTAGCATAATTATTTTATGCAGTACTTTTAAAGAACAGTGGGTATACCGGTAGCGGTCGACAACCGAGTCATTTTGAAGCAGTTCGCGTAACAGCCAGCAGGATTATTTATTGCCATTACTTGACATCCTCAGCCTTAGCTGGAACTGGTTAGTGGTTATATCCTACCCTGTGACTCACCGCACGCACGTCCGCCCGCAATCAAATCTGTGATGCGAATGGCTGACCACGCGTGTTCTAAAGATGCTCACACACGTTGCTAATCCATGTAAGAATTAATTTGAAAACTAGTAAGAAATAATAAGCTTGTAAACAGTAACAACTAGATATTCACTCAAGCTTACATTCTCTGAGGGCTAAGCGGAAGTTAGCTTTGAATAGCATTAAAATGTGAAAATCACTTTTCTAAGTTCCGCCAAAATAGTTAATGCACCGCCCTCCCTCCCACTTTTCCAAGCAGAAGAAAGAAACAAACACACCACCACCGACAACAATACTTGTGTGAAAAGATGCGTTGCGACGCGTTTCGCCTCTAACACGAGCCATCATCAGGCTCCGATGGTCGACTGACAATGACTTAGGTTTGAATGTTGTTTGATCTCTTATGATCTTTAATTTTTTAATATTACGACATTCTCTGATTATTCTACGTACAAAAGGATAATTTCATTAATATGTTTCGTTGTGTAAAGTTCCATTACAAGATGAAATAGTTATTCAGATTTTCCAATAGCAAAAATCGAAAAACATATTAATCAAACTTTTCGTTTATTTTCTGCTGCTGTTTATTGTCAACTACGCCACCATCTGGATTTCCTAACCTTAGATTACAATGCCCCAATGATTATAATGCCTTCAAGCATCTTGAAATGTGCAAGAAGAGTTTCATAAATAAAAGTAAATGCAAATAAAATTCTGTGTGAGAAACTGCGTTTCTTCAATATGCAATATGTACTTGAGTTGCATAAAGTGTGTCAGCGTCTTTAGCTCATAATTAGCCTGCGACATCCGTTCCAATGCGTGTGCGCAATCTTTTAGACTCCTATAGTTTCGCACTCTAAATTTAGATTCGGATCGTGATGTCGCTACAGGAGACAGCGAAGTTAAACTACCTAATTGTAATCGTTGTTAAAATCAAAAGGAAATTGCAAAGTGGAGTTCTATAGTAGTTCGATTGAAAAATTTAATTTTAATTAGAATTTGTAAGAAAGATTTTAAAAAGGGCGAGATAGTAAATTAAATGTCCACAACATGATTATAGTATATTAAGTATACAAAAGCGTGGGAAGGCCCCGTACCCGGTGGTCTGACGACCTGGTTCCGGTGGCGGGGAGTCGCTGGATGCGGGCGGCACAAGACCGGGAAGCTTGGAAAACTATGCGGGAGGCCTATGTCCTGCAGTGGGCGTCAAACGGCAGATGATGATGATGATGATACAAATGCAAAGCTGAAAAGTGAGCCAAAGAGTATCTTCGACGTAGTCGATAGCAACTAAAATTTAAAAGTTGATGTATTGACTGTACAAGCAAATAGACTATCATCTTTGTGAGGTTTATTAATAGGTCCTTTGTAAGTGCTCATCGTAGGATCATAGTAATTGTAGACAATGATGTTTATTGAATGCAATGGAGGTTGGTTGGATGCTTTTATTGTTACAAATGTGAATTTGTAATAGCTAACGAGGAATGAAAACATCGTGAGGAAACTTGAGTGCTTGAGGTATTTACAATATTATATACCTCAGCACTTAGTCGCCAATTTGCGGCAGCTAATCACGCGTGGACATGAAGGGGTTCCAAGCAGTACACGCGGTGGGCACGCGTGGTGATTAAGCCCATACTCTCTCTCTGAGAGAAGGAATGTGCCATATAGTGGGGCGTGTATAGGCTGCATTATATGCCAGTAACATCTCTTTTTACAGATAGCTTTTGCAATCTCAAAATCATGTTAATAGTGATTTTTAGGACCCATAGCCCTGAACCTAAGGCAAGAAACCCAGGAAGATGGCATTAACGTCTTAAAAGGCCGTTTTTGTCATAAATGCTACCTAGTTTCAGGTCCGTGATCCTAGGTTCTAGTATGTTAAGGGTAATTAACAATTTACAAGTTTTAAAAACCTATTTAGAGGCTCAAAATTCCACCCATGCCGGAACTTGAACCCGCGACAAAATTTAAAAATTTAAAAATTGTCCTCAACACGGGTTAGTGCAATAAAAAGCATATAATTTACAAGTTGTTAACAGACTGTTGTCGTTTTTTTTTATAAGCACTTTCGCCAACTGCCAGCTGTTAACAGTCAAATAAAGATAAGATGTTAGCGTACGAAATATAGCATGGCAACAAGCTTAGCATGTTATTATGAAATCTACATACAGCACCTCTCTAAGAGGAGGCCTTCATAAAGAAATATCCTCTCGGCGCAAAATGACACGTTCCCAAAAGGTCACTTTCGCAAAATGACACGTTAATTAGACTTTTAAGTAAATCATTAAACTACATACAAATTATATAAACTCGTCAAAAAAAAATGTCGTGGGTCCTGAAAATCACTATTCTGCGACTATTATTCTCTGTGTAAGAGAAGGCTTGTGCATTGAAGTAAAGTGTCAGTCAACAGATTTAATTGGGCATTTTGAGGTTTTGTTATATAATTTGGGCTAGGCCTCTTGCGCAGTTTATTATGCCGTTCATACTAACTAAGCGACTGCTCTTGACTATTTTTCAAGTAATTTGTGGAAACCTTTCATTCACTTTTTTAGCGTTCGGTTTGATTAGCGATGTACTGTTATGAGCTGTACTGGTTGATTTTCCTTATAAATAAAATAGGAGAGATTATGGCAATCCGCTAGCCAACGATAGTTTAAGAGACTGCTGGGGCAATCATGTTGAATAATAATAGGGGTTAAAGTATGAAATTGCCGTTTTATTGCAATAGGTTCTTTGAATTAACATAGAATCTTCATGGTTTGAGGTTTTCGAATGAAACTTTTTTCAAATGGTTTCTATGATGTTCTTTTTTTAAAAATGTGAAACATTTGAATATCGACTTTCAGATGTTTTTGTTATTCAATTTAGACAAGAAAGATGGATACTGCGAAAATTCGAGTGATTATGAGGCACCCATTTTTCGTATTTTTTTTATTTTATTGATTTGACGCAAGTGAGTCAATATTGTGGGTAAGGTAACGTTAAACCATGCCGCTAATTCCTGGGTAGTTTGACTAGGGTCGGCTTCCACTATCTCTCTTAATTCATCGTTATTCACCTGTGTGGGCGGTCTTTCTCGTGGCTCGTTCTTTAAGTCGAAATTTCCATCACGAAATCGTTTAAACCAAAATCGCACGGTGCGTTCATTAGTAGACCCCTCTCCAAACGCAGCATTGATATTGCGGGCTGTTTCTGCCGCGTTAGTTCCGTGTCGGAACTCGTATTAAAAAATCACTCGAATTTTCGCAGTATCCATCTTTCTTGTCTAAATTGAATAACAAAAACAATTGAAAGTCGATATTCAAATGTTTCACATTTTTTAAAAAAAGAACATCATAGAAACCATTTGAAAAAAGTTTCATTCGAAAACCTCAAACCATGAAGATTCTATGTCAATTCAAAGAACCTATTGCAATAAAACGGCAATTTCATACTTTAACCCCTAATATTACGCAAATTACATCAACCATCTAGAATCGATAAGCTATCTATCCTTCTGTATTTACTTAACTATGATTGACGTCTGTCTGGTCATCACGTCATCATCTTTGCATTCATTCAAGTGATTCACTGCGAAAGTTACATATGCTGACTATTTACTATCCGTTTATAACGGATAATTAAACAAAACAGCTTCTAGCTTGTTAGTCAATCAGTCAGTTGCTTGCGATTCGAGATGGCGTTTTGATTCTCAGCTAGTTAGATTATGCAATATTTAATTGGTGTAGTGTAACATAGGTACCGTGATGTCTATTCTCTATTAATTCGCGAAATTGATAACCATAGAAGCCAAATTATTTAAGATTTCTAATTACGTGACTCTCTTATATAGGTGAGGCTATTTCTAAAATAATAATAACTGGCGGAGGCAGCGGAGCTGTAGATCGCGGGCTTCTCATTCGGGAGGTCGTTGGAATTGCCAATCCACGGTGGGCACGCGTGGTGATTAAGCCCATACTCTCTCTCTCTCTCTGAGAGAAGGCCCGTGCCCTGCAGAGGGATGTATAGGCTACATAAAAAAAATCTAATATGCGCTTTTCCTGAAACATAAATTTGTATTGTACAACAACTTTTGAATTTTTTTTTGTTCTATTATTCATTTTAGAACATAACATAAACCCACGCCTGTATCCCAGAGGGGTAGGCAGAGACCAGGGACTGCCACTTGCCACGATCCTGACAGATCACTTTCGCTTCCTCAACATTCATTAGTCGTTGCATGCACGCACGCCGGTGTCATCTTAGAAATATATCTTTTTTATTTTTCGCTGGAGCTTTAATTTTTCCGCTTTGTTTCAAATTTAAATCTAAAAAAAATCTTAGATCGAAAATGTTGTTATACAAAAACTGTACTTGCGGTGTTATAGGAATTGTGCAAGAATTGTCTACCGAGAGGGTTCTAGTTCGACTGAAGATTTTCGCACTTAGCCTCATAGTTGGGCCATTGTACGTAGAAGACGCTGAGGTATTTAAATATCTCAGGCACTAGGGTTTCCTTACAATGTTTTCCTTCACAGTTAGCGAGTGGTATTGCCACTGCAACTTCACAAATGTACGTAACTTAGAAAATAGAGTCATTGGTACATACCGGGATTCGAACCCACGACCTCCCGGATGTGAGGCTTCGTTCCACCGCTGTCCGAGAGGGTTATGTAAGTTCTACTCACATACATCTAATCAATCAACATTAAATGAATAACTTCCATTGATATCGATATTAATCTCGACATCTCGCATTCGCCGCATTTACTAGTATGGTATTTCAGTGTCATCGACGATTTATTGTTGGATTTTGAAGTTGCATCCCTTTTTCAAAACTACTTGTAGTTAGTTTGAGATTCTTTCGGTTCTAAAGCAAACATTACATTCAATCACTGCCCTGTCTGACTTCTCCAGACATTATCTTCATTTAGAACACAAATCGCGTCGATCAGTGTCATTTACAGTTCCTGTTACATCGATAAAACTATTTATTAGCCATCAGAATAGATTAGCCTTCTCTATTTAATGCAATTTGGCCTACGCTTCCATAGATTCTAGTCTGCCTTTAACATCTACCATAAAGTAATTTTAGCATGCTCTTTAATAACCTTGGCATTGGGTCTAAAATACTACGGCTTAAGCTGTTCGTTTAAGTCAACTGTGGTGTCCGGTTTTATCGATATCACAGCAATATTATTTAGACGATAAAGTTAACTGGACACTAGTAGATTGGCGATTAAAATTTAATTACTCCTTAACAGTGCTAGCAATATTAAATTTAAACTCTCTGTTTTACTGTGGTTTAAATCAGCCTAGTTGTTTAGTCTGTTCAAGGTAAGAGTCGTCGTATAAATAACTTGTTTTGTCTAGATGCAGTGTCTCTTAATTATTCTCAGTGAATCTACCTTAGTTTTTGTTGTGCTAAGCTCTGGATCAGAACTCGAGTTGTCCTTTGTTATTAAAAGACTCACAAAAGGCGGTGGTAGCCTTGTGGGTAGAACATCGGACTCGGAAGCGAGAGACCCAGGTTCGATCCCCAGTGCGGGCATGTACCTATGACTTGGTTCTCTTAGTTATGTACATTTGTGAAGTTATAGTAGCAATACCACTCGCTAACGGTGAAGGAAAATATCGTGAGGAAACCTGAGTGTCTGAGCTATTCACATACCTCAGCGCTCGAAATCGCCAATCCGCGGTGGGCACGCGTGGTGATTAAGCCCATACGCTCTCCCTGAGAGAAGGCCTGTGCCCTACAGCGGGACGTATATAGGCTGCTTATGTATTAAAAGACTCATTTGCTTTGCTCGCACATTTAGGGTGTCCCCTTTAAAAAAGTAACCTGCTTATAGGCCTGAACGGGAACATTATTCGCTTGCTAAATACACTACCATATCACCTCCAGGTTTTTTAATTGCTTCTTTTTATTCATATAAAAGAACATGTTACACGATTGTTACCATAAGGTCTCACAAAACTATTATTATTATTATAAACTAGTTGCTTGGTTTGACGAGACTTCGTTTACAATAAACATAATAAACATGTTACTTTGACAATTGCTCACTTAAATTAACACTTACTGTCGTATTCTTTTTATTGCACTAATCCGTGCTGAGGACAATTTTAAAAACCTATTTTGAGGGTAAAAATTCCACCCATGCCTGGACTTGAACCCGCGACCTCTGGCTAACCGTGCCAGCACTCGGCGATAAGACCGCCAATTGTATACCACTACTTAGATATAAGAAACTATTTGTAATATCTTTTACCTAGTTGTTCAATAAAGTGTTCTCTATCTATCTATCTATCTTATGGGCAAGTGCAGGCATCGGCGAAATTTCAAACCTCTCTGTATTACGTACAGGCAGCGACATCGGGCTGATGTAATTTACATCACTTACAGCCCCGAGTACCCACTTTTATGCAGTTAGGTTTTACATCGGAATGATATTGCCGTACCTAAATAATTATTTTATTTTTATTAACTACTGTCATGTAGGAAAGATTTACGTTAACTAAACATGCTTATTAAAGTTTTTTTTTCTTTCAGTATTGCAACTGGCGCAGGTCTATTAGTTAATCATACGATAATCCCGAGAAATTAGGACAATATTATCTGTGCAACAACGCGAAAATAAATGGCTTAGGGGCATTTTCTAAATTGAGAATTTCGCTAAGTAAATACTTAAGTAACTATCTGTCACGCTCTTTTCTGAGAAATTCGAAGAGACAGCACTACAGTTAACTATTTACTTAGCGAAATTCTCAATTCAAAAACTGGCCCTTAATAAGGCAGGACGTAACAATATATGCAACAAAGAGGATCAACCCTGAAACGTAGGTTACTCGCAGTTTTATCTACGACACAACTATAACATAATTTCATCACTCACACCTGTATCCCATAGGGGTAAGCAGAAACCAGGGTTTGCCACTTGCCACGATCCTGACAAATCATCGCATTCATTACTCGTTGCATGCACGCATGCCGGTTTCGGTTACTATTTATCCTGCCCTTCGCTAATACATGCCCTATTTGGTCGAAATACGTCCGCTAAAAAAAACTTTTTTCCAACTTACACAATATCAATGCTACACATTCTAAGCTCGATCGTCAATACGAATGATTCCCATAGCACCGCCTCTCACAGGCCATCTTTCAAGCGGTATTAAGGTCATAGGCACCTGCCGTCACTTTCTTCCACTCCACAAGCAAGTGCGGTGTAATTCCACGGACCCGGCCATTAGAGGACTGCTTCCCAGCAATTAGTTCGCGCCTCGATGCGCCGGCGCCGCTTCGGGCTCTTCCGATACGATTTCAAATACCACCTGTAAGGAAAAATGTTTGGCAATGAATCAGATAAGATAAGAGTTTTCTTAATAAATAGTTACGTGTCTATCCATCTCAGTAACTGAGTAATCATCGTCATCAGCCATTTGACGCCCACTGCAGGATATAGGCCTCCCTCATGGTTTTCCAGGGTTCCCGGTCTTGTGCCGCCCGCATCCAGCGACTCCCTACCAGCGTAACCAGGTCGTCAGATCATCTGGTGGTGGGGGGGGCTGCCTACGCTGCGTTCCTGAGTAGGCAAAGCAAAACTAGAGTTCCATAATTATATTCTTTTTTGTTGCCTACCAATCTTTCTTCCACCTCCTGCGGTTGACAGGTAGAAAACGCTTATGGCATTAAGTCCGCCGTATTGTATTGTGCAATAAAAGTATCAAATAATAAATAATAACATTTTTTCAATTTTTTCAGCCAGATGTCGCTGCCTCTACGTAATACAGAGAAGTTTCTAAAGAGGTTTGAAATTTCGCCGATGCCTACACTTGCCCATTAGCTCAGTTGGGAGAGCGCTGGCACGGTTAGCCAGAGGTCGCGGGTTCAAGTCCCGGTATGGGTGGAATTTTTAGCCTCTAAAATAGGTTTTTATAGTTCCATAGTTCGGAATAGGTAACTTTTCGTCGTACTACATTTTTTTTAATGATGAAATAACAGACTGCACACTTTGAGACCAAAAAATACTGTCAGAACATCCGTACAGTAAACTGTAGCAGAACTGTGAAGAAGCTAAAGCATTGTGGACACAAAAATGCGGCCTATATATATCCCACTCTAGGGCACAGGTCTTCTGTCAGAGAGAAAGTGGGTATGGGGTTAATCACCATGCGTCGGCACCGCGGATTGGCAAGCGCTGAGGTATCTGGACCCCTCTGGCACTCAGATTTCCTCACAATGGTTTCCTTCACAGACAGCTACTTAGAAAACAAAGCCATTGAAAGGGAAAGGGAAATTGTCTTCACTGCCAACAAAAATTAAGTAAAGTACATAACTGAAAAAATCTTAATAATTAGGCAAAAGGCCTTATGCTCAGCCTAAAGTCGTCAGGGAACATGCTCCACTGCCGACGCTGATTTTCAGCAAAAGCCTTAGAGGTTAGGTTAAAGATATTAAATAAATTACAAAGTGTAGCTGTGCGTAAAAAAAAAAAATGTTTTCAAGTTCGCTCAATACCACATGATAGTTTAGTTTTTTTCTTTTTTTTATTACCACTAAAAGTATATCTAGCAGATTGTGTAAATAATTTTTCTATATTGTTCTTACTCTATGAATATTCTTATAATATATTATCTCTCATAAAAAAAATGAAAACTATTAAATGAAAATGGCACATGGCGGGGTTCAAACCTTTTGAGTGTGAGACAAGCGTTCTACAGACCGCGCTATTGTGATTGTGATTGAAGAGATAAAGAACGGTAAAGTGATGGCGGTTTTGGGAGAGCACCGTCAAAATTATGTTCACACGTGGGTTGGGATGGAGTGTTATTTTACTATTATCATCTTTGACATCTTCACGGTTGTGGGTGTTTGTTAATTTGAATGCATTTTCAATTAAGTGCTTTATCTGATTTCAAAACATCGACTCTAGGATAATCACTACCTTATCAGTGTTGATTTCTGTTCTTACCTTTATCTTCTCGCTTAGCGTCGCTACGCTTATAATTTCAACATCCTCTGGGTGTTGGTACTTGACTATTTTATCTTTCGAATTAGAAACTACTTCCACTATTTATCAGAGCTCTTTCAAATTTCCAAGTGTGAGACCCTTATAAATAAGCTCTAATTGGCTATTTGACGGGTTTCTGAAAACCATCTCTGATTTTTTCTTGGTGTTTATTGAGTGCTCAGAAAGCGGTAATTTTAAATTCATTCGTGTATTTCTTGTCAAAAATGCAAATAAAAAATCGATTTTAAAATAAGCCGCCAAAAAGCTATATTAGGCAATGTTTTATTTACATGGCGTCGCACAGGAATCAGTGACGTCACTGGTCAGTAAAGAAACAAACGTCAACTGCACAGAACAATACTACCAGGAAGAATGTCGACTCGATAGAAAAAGAGAGGTACTAAAATTGACTGCATCGCTATCCAGTGTGTGCACCCAGAGCGGGAACTTTTATATATCAGGGCGCGGAAAAGCATATAGGTGTACTAACATAGGTTCCTTGAAAAATCTGAGAATTTTGGTGATTCTAAACTTGACAGATGCTGACAGATACTGACCTGTGACGTCATCATAGATTCGGCCAATCCAGGCCGCTTTCGATAAAATGACTACGATACAAAATTATCAAGTTTTATCTTGGTTTTTCGGTGAAATGATCCATTTTTTTAGTATCATGCCTTAAATCCGTTTTAAAACTCATATAATTTATACGAATACATGTAATTAATACTTTTTTCACACTGTTAAATAGTTCATTCCTGTGCTATTTCACGTTTCACTTTTGACAGAACGTTATAGATCAAAATCGACTTGGAACGATTATTATGACCGTTGATTTGTTGGATTGTCTCCGCCCGAATACCGGAATAACTATTAAAACATGGAAAAAATTCACTTTCGTACCTTGTAATTTCAACATCCTCTGGGTGTTAATACACGACTATTTATCTATTGAATTGGAAACTATTTCCACTATTCATCAGAGCCCTTTCAAGTTTATTTCTTCCAAGTGTGAGGCCCTTATCTTTCTGCTGCCCAATAAATTTAACTATAATTGCTACGTAGTCCCAAGAAAAACTGTTGCGTTACGTAAAAATATTCAACAAATTTCTGTTATTATTCTGCATACGTAATATACTTTAATAGTTTCGTGCCTTGAGGGAAAACTGCTGCTGACTAAACGTCTTCTTACACAAGCTGTTATTATGTGGGACAGCATTAGCACTTCCCTTTACTTCGTAAATCTCTTCCGAGACTTTATCCTTGGTTTCCGCGGCGTTATTAAATGGCTGGTAATTAAATGAGTAAGCCACTTTCTGTATATTGACATTTTAATTCACTGTACCCAATCGAAAGTCGGTTTGAATTATAATAATACGAATATGGTGCCCTATATACGTCCGACTACAGGGCACAGGCCTTCTCTCAGAGGAAGAGTACGGGCTTAATCACAACGCGTGCCCATCGTGGATTGGCAATTTCAAGCACTGAGGTATGGGAACACTTCAGGTACTCAGGCTTCCTTACGATGTTTTCCTTTACAGTTCGTTGAATTACGCATTTAGTTACAAATAGTCTTTGGACCATCACTTTTTTGACTGCTTGATTGGGTTTGGTTTAGTTCAATGACCGACGTCTGAAGCCGATCACCGATTGCGACTAGATGAGGATGACCGAGGATCCGTAAATGATCGCATTTATCGGGTTGATGAATGTAATAGCACTTGACCTGGTCCCAAACTAGGATACCCTGTGCCATGGTAACCGGGCAATGACATCACTAACGTGAAAATACAGCCAGACTAAGGGCATTTTTACAAATAAAGTACGGCAGCCCCCAGTGGCAATCGAACGCGCGACCTCTGTTTTTGGAGTCAAGCATGTTGACCGCTAGAGCAAAGAGGCAGTCAAATGTTTAGACGAATTAAAAAGTTCTCTTGCAATTGTAACAGTTCTATGTGATTGTGATTTGTAGTTACATTAATTGTGAAACTAACAACTTTGACGTTCATTAAGTAAACATTCTGTTTTTATAATGAATAAAAATATTTGAATTGAATTGAATTAAGTATTTAATTATTACGGTATTTTTGAAACTAAAACTTTTGTAATCACTACACATTATTAACTTGATTCCGCAATCACTTACTTGATTTTTTGTCGGTAGAGTCCGACCAGCTGGTGTCGCTCTTATTCGAAGAGCTTAATCATGGTGAGTAGAGACAGCTCGCGTCGTCGGTTGCTCGTCTTTGACTAAGGAATTAAATTACCAGCAGCAGCCTCTTCCTGAGATTCCAACCGCCGTGCTGTGATCGCCAACCCGCCTGCCAAGCGTGGCGATTATGGCAAAACCCCTCATGGTTATGTTCGAAGCTTGGAAAACTCTGAGGGAGGCCTATGTCCTGCAGTGGGCGTCAAATGGCTGATGATGATGATAAAATAATAATAATCATAATAATAATAAATTATTTTTATTCCAGCCAAAGCCATATTAAATAACATATTAAGTAACAGAACACTAGAATAAGATAAAAAAAGAAAAAATTAATAAAAATTATTAATTAAATTATATATTACAGAAATTAGTTTGAATTGGAGAATTAAAATATTTAATAAATTACTTTTAGTAATAAGGCCGCCAATTGTACTGTTTTATATTATTGTTTAATTCTCATACGTAATTCCTGGTGTAGGTACATAAAATAAAGAATATTCTATCTATTGTATGTATTTAAACTGCCTCTGAGGAGTTTTGTAAGGAATCGTGTTTTCATAAAGAAAACGTTACTCTTCTGGACAAGTGAATCCCTCCAAAGCAAAGGTTTCACTTTTACTTATATACACGGTAAATGTTAGAATGTCATACATACGTAAACTCACGCTGTATCCTAGAGGGGTAGGAAGATACCAGGGACTGCCACTTGCCACGATCCTGACAGATCCCTTTCGCTTCCTCAACATTCATTAGTCGTTGCATGCACGCACGCTGGTTCGGGTACTTTTTATCTTGCCCTTTGGCAAGAACATCCCCTATTTGGATGTTCTTGCCAAAGGGCAATAAAAACCCGAACATCCTTATTTGGTCGAAGTATGTCCGCCTCACCGGCCCTTCCACCCACATGCGCTCGATATATTTGTTTCATCAATCTTTCTTCCTTCATCCTCTCCACATGTCCAAACCAACGCAACATTCCTTTCTCAATTCTAGTCACTGCATCCTCTTTCAGTCCACAACGTTCTCTAATCACACTATGGCGTATCCTGTCATTCAAAGTAACACCAGACCTTCAGTCCACAGCGTTACAATTTCACATACATATAAATGCAACGACTCCTGTTGTCAGTATGTGCGAAGGCGGCTTTCAGTCGCCAAGATTGATGGCCTATGGTCTAATTTACATAACACATGTTGGAGGTGTTTTTGCGAGCAATTTCCGATGTTCAACTTCTAATGAGGATCATCAATGTGAAAGTCTTGTTGTTGTTCGCTAATTTCTCCCGTTAGTACATGGTGATGGTGTGGAGATTTGTGCTGAATTGAATGACTTGGCCTTCGGGTAATGGGCCTACGTAATTTGCGGGTTACTTTTGACTGCCTCGGTGGTGTAGCCGTTAACGCGCTTAGCTACCAAAACAGAGGTCGTGGGTTCTATTCCCACTGGGGGCCGCCGTACATTTGTACAAATGGCCTCAGTCTGGGTGTACAGTAACGTCCTTGCCTGGTTACCATAGCACAGGGTATCCTAGTTTAGGACCAGGTTAAGTCCACACAATACAAGTGTGGAAGTTATTATATTTTAACAAAGCATTTTTGGCCAAATGTGCGTCCCTTGATGCTTCGATATCGCACGATTGGTGACTTAGGAAATATTTGAACTAAAGTTATATACGGTGTGTTATAAAAACATGCCAAGTTCCGTACCATTTATACAACGTTAGACACAAAGATCGAGAAAAAACGGCAAAAAAATACGTTTGTTGTATAGGAGCCCCCTTAAATATATATTTTATTCTGTTTTTAGTATTTGTTGTTATGGCGGCAACAGAAGTACATCATCTTTGAAAATTTCAACTGCCTAGCTATCACGGTTCATGAGATACAGCCTGGTGACAGACAGACAGACACACGGACAGTGAGGTCTTAGTAATAGGGTCCCCTTTGGCGCCCTTCGGGTACGGAACCCTAAAAATTGTCTCTAAACTTGTGTGAGAATTTTGCTTAGTAACAAACATGAAAGATAAAATACTGTTTGTAAAACCAAAGTTTACCTGCTCCATCAAAATGTATTTTATCTTAAAAATACTCTGTTATCTGCGTCTATTAGCTCACCCATCACTTGCCTCTCTTACCCTAGGTTTCCCGTACACTAACAAGCTGATAATATTCTGGTAACGGCTGTCAGTTATTTTTTCTGTATGCACTTTGGTGAATTGACAGCTATTAACTTCCACACAACGCAATTACTTGTCCTGCCCCTATATTACGCACACTAAATCCTGGGCGACTCCAATCGTGTAACTGTCAAATTAGTATGGAATTTGACAGTTAGACGGATTCAGGATTTGGAGCGCGTAATAAGGCCCCTGGTCCCAAAGTAGGACACCCTGTGCTACCCTGTAACATATTGTTAGTGTACGGGTAACTAGGGTTAAGGGACTGAACACGCTTGCGGTCACTTATCCGCAACTTCGTGTGGATGCGCGAGAATGAAAAAAAAAGAACAGCTTTATTGCATTTTAATACATTCTCATTCGGGATCCTGGAGAAATCGGAAAACACAGTTTGGTGAAATCGTAGTGATATTCATAAAAAATTGTGGAATAAAAAAAATTTAAACCCTTCATGAACTTGGAATTATTCGAAAAAGCCATATTAGTTTAAATTATTTCTGTGTCTTAGTGCTGTACTGTTTTGAAGTCGGTTTTGAAGCTTATTTAAAAAAAAACATTGATATAGAGCAACCCCGCTTTCACACATTTCGCTTCCAATGCTAGAATTAGTCTGTATTTTCTTAAAATAAACAGTTTAAATAAAAAAAAAATAAGTAACATAAAGTTACTAAAGTAACCGCTAGTGTGTTTCAGTCCTAATGTCACCGTATAAGGATTTTATTGCCCACCGCTATCAGTTAATTGCAAAATCAATCCGATAAGAGAGACTAGCTTCGCCATATGAGGGTGTTAAAGTGTGTCAAATTGTGATGTCACAAACTGGCTACATGCCGGTAGTCATATTGGAAATCCAGTTCTTACTGTAGAAAGAGTTCTTGTACTGAAAGAAACGCTAATAACGAGTGACACACTTATAGTGCAAGGCCGTATTTGGACCGGTTTTGTTATAGGAGAGCGTGTGAAATTTCTAATTTGACGCTAGGTTTTGCATTAACTTAAGGAGTTGGTTAATTAAGCACTGGGTTTAGCTTTCCTGTGATATCGAGGGTGTAACAAAGTCCCCATGTACACCCGAAAATTAAAGGGTCTACTATCGTTCTTAAGGCTCTCCTAAAACCAACAACTTTTTACTATAGGAAAAATATCGAAAAAAAATCTTCGCCGTTCCATCCATTTTAATGCCTTAACATTAGTACGGAATAACCGATATTATTCCATAACATTTTTTTTTTAATAACGAAACCATTTTATAAATACATATATAAACTCACGCCTGTATCCCAGAGGGGTAGGCAGAGCCAGGGACCGCCACTTGCCATGATCCTGACAGATCACTTTCGCTTCTTCAACATTCTTTCGTCGTTGCATGCAGACACGCCGTTTTCGGGTACTATTTATCTTACCCTTTGCTAATACATTTGCTATTTCATCCCCTAAAAGCATTTTTTTTTATTCCAATATTAATATGTTTTAATCACGTAATCCTTCTAAAGTTCGACCAAAGAAATACCTTCTTACAAAAAAACGAGCTCCAAATTTACGGTTTTTTTTTTGTATTGACCATGAGGAGCCTGCATAATATCTTCCGTTTGAAGGCCAGCCACTGTCTGTGTCCATTTTATTCGTTCTTAAATTAATTTTATTTTGAAAGACCGTAACAGGTTTTTTTGACGACCTTGAGTTCTTATGAAATGTACATCAGATCTATTATCGATTAGCAGTGCATGTCCTATGTCCACCCTGAAGGTCCATCCTAAATTCGGGTGACAGAATTTCTGTAATCGGATAAGTACTTTCGCAGATTACCCCCCACATACAAACATATAAACCTACGAACCTTTCCTCTTTATAATATTGTTCGTCATCATCAGCCATTTGACGGCCACTGCAGGACATGGGCCTCCTTCGTGGTTGTCATAACCATGAGGGGTTTTGCCATAATCGCCACGTTTGGCAGGCGGGTTGGCGATCGCAGTATGTGGTTGGAATCTCCGGAAGACGCTGCTGCCCGTCGCCTTATAATTTATTTCCTTAGTCGCCTTCTACGACATCCACGGAAGGTAATGGAGTGACGCTATTCTTAATCCGGCGCCACACGGACAATATTGTTCGTATTAGTATATTAATATACATAAATTAGTCACTGGGAGTTAGCATAGGATATGGAATGATTGATTTTTAATCGGAGCTAGTAAGGGTGGTAACATATAAAGCCGCTACCGTAAACTGGTTTGAGAAAGCCTGGGAAAACATAAACTGCTATTAAATATGTCTAAACTGTGTAGTGAAACCATTGACATGATGTGATTTATGAGCCCTTTCGATACGTAATTTGTAGTAAAGTGATATAATTTACCGTCGATACTCTATTTTGGCTTTAACAGGAAACACTTTACCACAGACTATTCAAACTGCATTTGAGGAGTGTTTTAGAGGAATTGTGTTTTTATAAATAACGCCGTAAGCATCGACCTTATCAGAGTGTTAGATTTAAACTCACTGCTTAAACAAAGCATGCAGTAAAATGTAAAATCTGGAAGATAAAGTCGGCCACAAAAATATACGCCACGATAGTTCTTAGCGGGTGGGAAACATTGGACGAGACTGGCAAGGGATCGGATGGGTTGGCGTGAAGTAGAAGAGGCCTGTGGCCAACAGTGGGCTCTGTTTATGGGCTGATTAGATATGTAGATAGATAAATAGACGATAGTTCTTTTACTCGCGGCGACGTAAGGCTTCTGGACATCTGGGCCCTGTTGCATAGTTTTGATAAATGCAGTCTGAGGCTTTGCTAGATAATAAAATAAGACATATTTTCGTTATCTAATACTTAGTTTTTGCAAGAGAAAATTTGCTACAAAAATGAATAGTTTTTGAAACCGCTTTTTCTTTATCAAAAATGCAGTATAGGGAAACACCATTGTTTTATAAAGTGGCCGTAATTTTCTAAGCTATCAAAGCGTCAGACCACGTTCATCAAATACTTATTTTTTACAATAACTAAAAATGTTAAGAATGTGCGAGAAAGATGCCAGGGCCGCGTTTCATAGAACTACGATTCATAGTTTAAGACCACATTTATCAAACCTATACTCAGTTTTTTACAATCATCCAAAATTTTAGAATCTGCAAGCGAGACTGATGCCGGCTGGACTTAAATGCAGTCTTAGTAGCTTGTACAAAACGCGCTCTGACTGTACGTAAAATAAAATTAGAATCCATAAGCCACAAACCACAGACAACAGAATACTAAAACTACAGTTACAAACTATCTGCTATTGTCCGTTACACTTTCGGCACGCCATTGGCTGAACCAAAATATATAATATCCAAGATCACCAGAGAGATGTCCTGTCTGTAGTCCTACTGAACCCCCAGGCTAAATAACTGGCAATAATATATTTTATATATTGTAGCCTTTATTTCAAGCTGAATAAGAGCGTACTAACTATTCGTCACTATGCTGGGCACTCTACCATTCACCAGAGTATTTTTGTTCGAATTCCATCTTTATATCGTTGCCAATAAGCATTTGCTTGGTGCTTAAAACCGTTCTTTCACCACACCGCTCCATTCAATTTTGGAACAGCTGTTGGGCCGTTACCGGCCGCCATCTTGCCTTGACAGGTGATTGACAAGTGTTGTCTGCGCTTGCGTATCGTGCGGAAAAAGGTGTGTTCTAACGAAAAACCGGTTAGGTTTAAGTTCGATTTAATTTGGGGTTATTTTTGGCCAAACTGCACTGGTCGTGCAAGAGTATGGGGGAAATATAATCAGTTTTTGATGGAGTTATTCACTAACCATCGCCTACCAAAATTCATGATTCTTGGGCCATTACTCGAGTTAGTTCAGTAAATAAGTTAGCATGGTCTTATTAGTGAGCAGCCATTGCAGCCTACCAATTACTAATGTTGTTACTGTCAGCAGACTCTCTTCAAAGAAAGATCGGTGCGCCAAACTTTTATTTGGTCAATAAAGACTTTAACTGTTACTACGTCATAAACTAGTAACAATAGCAGTATTTATATTAATTGTCATCTTCGACTACTCGTACTATACGTCAGTTTCGGACGAGAAAAAATTAATATTGCATATGCTCGTGCTGATTGCGCGTTTTGTGACTTCACTGTGCCGGTTTCCCCTTTGAGGATGTTTGAGTGGTGTATTGTCTTTGCTCTTTGTCATGTTTGAGTGCCGTGTAAAATAAGAAACGAACCCATGTTTTAATGTACCGTTCCGTTTTAAGTTTTAAAATCTAGCTAGAAAGTTACGGAACAATAGGTCGCGATAGGTGTAGTTTGGTCTTATATTCAAAGCTGGCAAGTAGAAGTATTTTTTCTCTAATGGTAGAACTACATCTGCGGGATTCGACTAATGTTCGACGTGTGGCCAAGTAAGTGTTCGTCATAGTTAAGCCTCTTTCTTCAATACACAATGAGCAAATAAGTAAGTAAGGGCACTAGCTTCCATGTTCCTCTTGCGTCTTCCTCGCGTGCTTGAAGCGCTAAGTTTATGCAATAAAACTAGTTTGACAACAGCGCATGCCTTTAGCATTTTACACAAAAATGCACGGGTTTTAAGACATTCGTATACGAATACGCAGGAGGAATTGATAGTTGAAAGTGCACTGATGTGGACAAAGCTTAATTCTCTTCGCTGTCTACGCTTCATCGCATTGAGTTGATGCGAACGTTCGTCTACTTCGCAGGTGTACTCCTGCCCTTAGACTTTATCACTTTAAAGCCTGAAGCAATGACTGAGTTGAAGTATTACTGAATGTTACGTTATTTGACAGTTGTTTATAAAACTGTGTGACACGATCGAACAGAGATTTTCGCATTAGAATAACACATACAATGTAGTTGTATCACAGTCACATAACACTAAATCGGCATCTCTCTTTGATACATGTTTTTGGGGAACAAATATCTTTTGGATCGGATAAGAATTCGTGTTTTCCGGTCACTATAGTCCCCTTTCATTCAAACCCATTGAATCGTGATTTGGAAGTTCAAATCTGGTTGTGTTTGACACCGGTTCAATAGTTCACCATCAGAAAGGCGAAATAAAATTGTAAACAAAACCGACTGATTGATCCACAATAGAGAATGGACTCGGAATCGGTGATGCGTCGGAGAAATTGACACGCAAATCGAGTGACCCCATTGGTTTTTACTCATCAGACTTATGGTCACCTTCTAGTCGAAGTAATGGCTTGCTATCTGGGGCTCACCAGTGATACGACTGATGTTTGCTTATACTTATTTGATCAAAGCCTACCGCCATTAAACCGTAAGGTTAGTCTTCTGGAAGTCTCCGATGTCATTCCGTTATTTTGAATAGGCTAGTTGACAAAAATATATTTTGCTCTCATTCGTGATATGATAACAGATAATAATCCTGATAAAGGTTTCTCTCTACAAATAACATATATCCTAACATTGTCGAAAAGTAATTCTAGTCGCACGCTCCATATAAATCGGGCGCAAATTGTGACGTTTCAAGCTTATAATATATTTAACAGCTTTTATCAGTGAGGTACAGAATGTTGTTGTGTCTGCACTCTACGTATTTAGTACTGATATGTTTATGTTCATTAATAAAAAATTGTTTGTCTTTTCAGGTAAGTTCAACTGATTACCACATTCTGCTCAAATGGAGTAAAAAAATAATGACGCTGCGGTAAGCTTCTGACGTACTACGTCAAGTTAAGTCTTTTGTCAGCTTGTCCGAGAACTCAGAGTGTTCTTGACCACAAAATGAAGTGCAATTTTTCTGTTTTGTTCCGAGAAACTCATTGTTACTTGGCTTAGACCTCCCGTCGTTCCCATGCGGACCCTAATTGCATCCATAGGGTATTGTATCGTGCCTTAGGCCTTTGACTAGATCCTGAGACTCTAACTCATGCAGATAGGTTTTCTCACAGTTTTTGCTACGCCTAAACGTGAAACATGATCTGTTTTGTAACTTTTTTACTTTAGCTGAGTACGCAACTCACGCCACTGTAAATCACTTTACATTTTTTACGTTTTTACTGTATATCAGCATAAAACGTGATGTAGTGTCGTGTTTGATAAGCTTTACTACAAAAATGGGCCAAAATCTTTTAAAACAAAAGCTGAAGTTACTTACATCATGACTCATAGCCTCCTCAGTCCTGACCTTGAAAATAACAATTGAAAACCATTATTATTTTCAAGGTTAGGATTGAGGAGATTAATAGCTAGTTCATAATAGGTAGTTGTAGTTAGACCTGACATTTCCGCACTTTGGCCATTGTACGTAGCGAGCGCTGAGATATCTAGATACCTCAGACACTAGGGTCTCCTCACGATGTTTTCCTTCACGATTAGCGAGTGGTATTGCTACTAAAAATTCACAAACGTGCATAACTTAGAAAACAAAGTCATTGGTATATGCCGGGCGGGATAATAACAGCTTTGACATTGTATAGAAAAAACAGTTTCAAGGCGTATTAGTCAGACTTGCGGTCGCTTGAAGCGCCGACTTTATTGGTGCCTCAACGAGTTTCATCAGACGTGTTCATTACCGTCTCAGGCGCACTTGTATTTTGTTGTTTCCCGTTCAATTACCACACTTATATCAACGGCACTAAGGTCCACTACATGCGTTACCGTGTTATTTATTACTCATGAAGCGTTGTCTGAGAACTGCGTGACAAGTGCTAACGGTTGTGGATATCCACGGTTTTGCGGTTAACTAATAGCTCTTGGTAATTAACGTTAAGTGGGATTGCGCAATTGGACGACTATTGTATTCATATTGCAATTGGACATATTTATCGATTTGTACGAACATTGCAATTATTAGCTGCACTGGTTTCATTATTGTTCTACTAATCGTGGTGGAAACATCAGTCGCTCTTCGCACATAGCGTATTGATTTGTAAGCGTGATGGTGCGACGGTTTTTTGTGCAGCTGAATATAGGCATGAGTCTGTACACCTTTACACCATTGGTGAATTGCGCTATTCGAAAGGAATTTCTAGTTCCTATGGCTCCTGAAACGGCCTACGGCCTGCGTCACCAAATTCACGATTTCACCGCATTGTGGAAACATATCAGCCAGTAAGTTGCCAAAAGAAAATCTTGTTCTACTGATTCTTCAGCGAAAGGTACATTTGTCGTTTCTTTTCTGTGTTGCTTTCCATGTTTGCACTGTTCTGTTTCATGCTTTCTTTGTGCTTTTGTACTTGTTGTAAGCTTTATATTGCTTTGTATACGTGTGTGTGTTATGTAAATAAATCTATTTATCTTTAATTTGTGAGGTCGCGTATTAAATGCCAATTTCCTTTTAGTTATCCATGACATTTACAGGCCACGCAGGCGCCCTGTAAATCTCATGTACAGTGAAGATGTAGACATCTGCAATCTGAGACACTGGCACTGAGAAGAAAGCGTATGAATTATGCGCTTTCGCCACTAAACAGAATGACAGAAGGTTGTTTTTATGGACGTCTAATAAGTAGAAAACTAGTTAAAACAATCTCGCACCGTGTGGCTTGAACTTTGGATACCCTGTTCTCAGTCTTTTCATGGATAAACTTCTTCGATTTTTATCGTTGAAGTATTGCCAGTGGTAAATAAAGATAAAGATTTACGGTCTTTTTATAAAAACTCGATTCCTTAAAACACTTCAAAAACGCTGATAAAATAAGTCTGTGGTGGAGGTTTTACAAGGAAAAGATGGAGCCACAGATTAAATAAACAGAGTTTCAGATTGGTTTTAGAGGAATCGTGTTTTTATAAATAAGGCCGTATTTATTTATTTATCAAACATGATATAGGTGCTGGCTTATTTTCTGGGTGGTTTAAAAACCGCGGTTATGTTATTAGTAATTAAAAATGCTAACTATTTAGACTATTACTTTTAATTATAGACGTAAATAAAAAATGCTGAGAGGTCTGTTACCAGGTGAGAAGTCTTTTTAAAAAAAATGCGCGAACAATTTTATTAGTATCGTCATTCTGTCTAACAGAACAATGACCCGCGGACCCGCGGCACGCACGCACCCCTCTGGATGGCTACTAATGGTTCTAAATTTCTAATAGATTCGAGTTTGTGTCGAGATATTATTGAATAGTGCGGTTTATTTTAAAAAACAAACTTACGAATTCGATAGCTATTGTTCATTTTGCTATGTCTTTCAAACCACCCAAAATTAATGGTGTGTAATGGTGTACCTTAAAATACGTCTTGCGCATGTTTTGTCCATCGGGGCTTACAAAATCTTTTTAAAAGAGCATAATCGACTAAATGACTTTACCTATCAATAATATTTATATCAAAACAAGATAGGTACTACGAAAATAAAGCAGAAATAGTTTACTGTGGTCACCGCACCAGGTCAAGCCTGTGTTACGATTTAGTACAAACAAGGTCAATCGAAAAAGCATAAAATTGCATAAAAGTATAAATATCTCGAAGATTCTTTCCAAAACGAACCTTCTATCTGGTGCTCTGTTTGGCTTTTGCTGGGAAGGAAACGCGCTGCACACTAGTCTTATTGCTGTAATAATTAAATCATATTATTTACTGTCGGCTCAGGTCAGATCGTGACAACGCAAAGGTAAGTGGAAACGGTGCGTGGCAATTGCGAGTGAGCCCTCCAGGTACGGAGGTCGGATTTTGTTCAGGGTATAGAGTCTAATAAACGCATCGGTCGTTCAATAGAGTGACATTGGCACGACAGTGGCCGTTGATTTACGCTATTTCGTAGTCTAGTGGAGTTTTTGTCACTGTCTTTTTCTCCACTACTAGGTACAACTCAACTCGAAGACAGCGGATAACATTTTACGTTGACATTCAACAAACATAATGTAAATTATTTACATTGAAATAAAATTTTGATTTCTGAAAAATAGCATTACAATGTCATTCTTATCCCCGCGCAAATGCAGTAGGCATCTCTCGCGAACAAGTTCTAACCACGCGAAGCGCCGAGTTAAGGGGCTCCAGGAATATGACCCTACTAAGATAGTACTTGTTTTAGCAAGATATTCGAGGCTATCCACCGGAAAGTTGTGGCAGTTGTAAAAATTTTAATTATTACCGTTTCGGTTTGTCGTTATTTAATTACTTCTTTTGTTTAGTGCTTACGCATTTGCTGACATTGTTACCCATGTTACCCAGAATATGGTATTTCACTGCCAAAAAATATTTTTTTTTGTATTTAAAAAGTTTTTTTTTATGTGATGTCTCTGAATACGCATAAAGTTTACGCCAATTCGAGATGAACTCATAGTTTATTTGTAAAACATGACGCTTAATGAGGAATTGAGGAGTGTTTGATGGAATCGTGTTTGTATAAACGTTAATAACACTGACTGATTAGTTATAATGATCACTTACGGAATCTTGTTTTTATAAATAAAATCTGTTACGACTGAAATAGATTTTATTTATAAAAACAAGATTCCGTACAACTACACTCCTTAATTGCAGTTTTTTATAGTCTATTGTAAAAAGAATGACTTTACATAAGTAGCCTATATACGTCCCATTGTAGGGCACAGGGCACCACGCGTGCCCACCGCGGATTGGCGAATTCAATCGCTGAGGTATGTGAATAGCTCAGACACTCGGGTTTCCTCACGATGTTTTCCTTCACATTTAGCGAGTCACAAATGTAAATAACTAAAAACAAACTCGTCGATACATGCCCGCACTGCGAATCGAACCTGGGTCTCTCGCTTCCGAGTCCAATGTTCTACCACTAGACTATCACCGCTTTTTTTTAAGATTTTATTTTAGACTATTCAAGCTGCCTCTGAGGAATCGTGTCTTTATAAATAAGACTGTAAATGTTTACAGGAAGTCTGCTTTTCGGGGTATCGCTTATTATAACAATTCGAGATAAACGCCACTTAATCAATCTAGCTACGATACAGTACAGCCTACAATCCGTCTACCGTTTCCTGTCTCAGCGTAGCCTATCAATTTCCCACAGCATTCTTTCGACGTATCTCCCCGGCGATCGCGGCCCGACATTTGCCGGGACGAGAGCGAAAGTGAATCCGGCTTCGAAATATGAAATAATTTTCGCGAGGATATTGTTCACAGCTTGACGCCGATCGTGCATAGAGTTGGGCAGAAGTCTGGCTGCTAGTCTTGTTGGAGATTGGTACCATGGCTCTATCTTTAGTGGTCAGTAACACAAGCTCTCGCCTCTCACTCACACAATGTCTCTTTAATATATTAACAGAGTTAAAAGTAGGCCGCTATGGAAGTCTGTTTTGATAGCCCTATCTCCCTAATAAGGGACAACAGAAACTGATGATGACGTAAAGTTAACCTAGCGACATCTATGGCGAAAGTTGGTACTACAAACAGTTCTAATTTTTTTTATTTTTGTTTTCCTCTGTGACTACCGTTGTAGTTTAAAGGACTATCAATATTACAACATGGGCTAATATGAGCGAGTAGTTAAATGGCTTCACAAACTTTTCAAATATCTTTTTAAGAAAATAGTTCCTGTAGCTTTAAAAAAAAAACAACATAACTCAAAAATTCCATTTGAACTTTTAGGGCTTCTAAGGTTGCTGTTTGAAAATAAGCGACACTGAATGTTGAAGTTGAACGTAGTAATTGAAAAATATGGCTAAACCGGGACTTCTATCGTAACCTTTCTAGAATTTGGTGTCTGAACACTAGTCTGCTTCTCGTTGACTATTACACTGAGTTAGAGACCACTTTTGCTTACCTCTTATTTTACGTTGCTAAGTAGACATGAGTCCATTGAAATGGACCGTGAGGAAGTTGTGATGCTATCGACTGTCTTTTTTTTAAGAAGACCTTCATCTTTATACTTCTTAGCTTGCAGCTACAGGCCACCCAATACAACAATAGACTCTTTGATCTCCTCTTTAGTACATTCTACTATTCAATCATAGGTCTGGTACACGTTTCTGACGTAAGGCTCGTCTTCAATTGATTTTATTGAAGGGGCGTGTTTGCTCTCTACTGGGTTTCTTAGCATTTGGAAAAGCTTTCGTTTTCAGTGCAGAAATATACCTACGGATTTCTTACTTTATACGAGTAGTAATGAAAATGTGAAACTTCATATTAATCTCAAATATATATATATATATATATATATATATATATATATATATATATATATATACCAATTCGGACTTGGCCCCCGTGGTGGAGTATGGCCTATACCTTCCTCAGGGAAGAGACCCGTGCCCCTCGGTGGGGACATAATGGGTTGATGATGATATATATATATATTGTATATAAACATATAACATATTTTTTTAGCTACGGACTATGTAAATTAACAACGTTTTACCAAAACTTTAATTTAATAAGTTTGATACAAGTTTTTCTTGTATCAAATGCCTTTTCAGACACTCATTTATTAGCTTTCACATTTTTATTAGTTTTTGTTGCATCACATGTCTTTTCAGAGATTGATTTATTAGGTTAACCCGATGTACCTAGCGGATTTCTTAATCATCATCATCATCAGCCATTTGACGCCCACTGCAGGACAGGACCTGAAGGTTTTCCAAGTCTTGTGCCGCCCGCATCCAGCGATAATAGTTGTATGTTTTAATAACACAATTCAGAAGTCATTACCGACTCTTAACTCATTTGTAGAAGATTAAAAGCCTCTTACCAAGGTCGTAAAGTTCAATATTCACCGTATGAATTAATCTCGCTTTATCACGGTCATCAAATAATGTATTTTTAAAACGGTGTTTGTCCAGCGAGCGGCTTGTGACACTGACATTAATTTGGTCTGTTTACGTGTCATTTATCGCTTCTTCAAGATCTCTTGTGCCATCACTTCATATACTACTAACAGGTAGACTACGAATTACAAAATCCACAACATTTTGTACTACGGTTGTGTAATTACTTGCATTTGATATCTATATTGAAAATAAAAACTAGGCTTACGTAGTTTTTGTTTTTAATTTTAAATTTGTATTTTCACTATGTAAGACAAGATAAGATAAGAATATTCTTTATTGCACACAAGAAGCGAGACATAAAATATGAAAGTTACAATGAAAAAGTACAATGGGCGGCCTTATTGCTAACAGCAATTTCTTCCAGACAACCTATGTACCTAGATATATATTTCGCTCGTTCTAAAGCGGCGTAAGTCCACCAGGGCCATATTTCTAAGGCGGCCCTAAGTATAGTAAACCATGAATTGTAGTTTTATGCAACGCGGCCCTATACGATTGTTGACCGACTTCAAAAAAATCGATTTGATAACCTTCTCTTCCTATATGTATATATGAGAACATCGAATTAAAAAAAAACTAATTAAGTAGGGTAAATTATGGTTATAAGGGACTTGTTTATTTTCTCCCGCTCCCCCACAAAAATAAAAAATAAATAAAAATAAACCGACTTCGAAATACTACAGCACTAAAAAGTAAGAAATAATTTAAATAATTAGAAGTATGTATACATGTAGGTGTTGTAGAAGTATAATTTGGAGTCGGTGCCCAGATTCATGACCAGCACATATATTTTGGGCACCGACTCCAAATTATACTTCTACAATACCTAAATGTGTACATACTTCTAATTATTTCTAAGTTTTTAGTGCTGTAGTGTTTCGAAGTCGGTTTTTATTTAAAAATTTTAAAATACTTAGTGATTTATGCCAATGGATTAACTTTAAAATAATAAAATGCACAGCAAAACATGCTGACAAATCACCGGATAACGGGTTCTGGAACCCAAGTTCTTATTAAATTATCATCCATTCAAGGTCACAAAGGCGTCGATTTTATTTTTACGACACTCAGCGGATGATGAAATCAAACGTGTCAAACTTCCCGCACCCGGATAGTACGGCTGTCCCTAAGATAAACACAGTAAGGAACATTTTTTTTGAAAACCAAGATATTACCACTATTGGTTACTGGAACCATCTAACCAATAGTGGAAATATCTCGGTTTTGAAGAAAAATGTCCCTTACTGTGTTTATTTTTGGGACAGCCGAGTAGTAGGTGACACATTTGCCACTCTTGTAGACGAGATTAGAAGGGGGCTGAGGGGGTTATCCCCTGTATCTCGTACACTAACAATCGGTCAATATACTTTTCAGAGTTGTCAGTTGTCCAAAATCCATACAACAAAAACAACTGTTAGCTGTTAACAGTAAATTGTTACTGTACGAGAAACCGGGGGTTAGTGTGATAGGGAAGAGTGGGCTCAGCTCAACGGAATGCCCGGTTTTACATTGGATAACCGTAACTGTAACTAGTATGTATGTCTAAGTAAATATGTATATTGAAACTACCAGTCCGATGTCTCGCCATGTCGCCATTCTCTCGAAAAAAATTATGTTTTTGCCTTCCTGAATATGGCCAGTGACATTCGACCTGACGTATTATGTTCTTTTCGAAACCAGTCTATCACTGTCATGAGATTGTAAGGCAGGATCAACGTCAATCTTCAACGTGAAATTTTGGTTGTCGTATTTTAAGCATGACTTTCCATTGATGCTATCAATGAGCGAAAATACACAACACGAAATGAGACCGTCTAGTCTAACCTTTAACGGCTTGTATGATAGACAGCATACGTACATACATACATAAACTCACGCCTGTATCCCAGAGGGGTAGGCAGGGACTGCGACGATCCTGACAGATCACTTTCGCTTCCTCAAAATTGATAGACACCAATTTGTCTTTTTGACTCACTTCAAATAAACAATCTGAAACCGTACCACTCGGGCTGACTTCTGAAAAGACCGAACCTGTACGCGGTGGTCGATTTTTGCCCCAGTTCGTTTCTGAAAGGAAAGTGAAATTAGCAAGTGGCAAAAAGTCGGTCAGAGCCGCGCCCTGGTGATTATTTCAACTTTTTCATCAACGTTCGGCCAGTGTTGTAGCACCTTGGGCTAGGTAAGTTATGGAGTTTATTTCATTGATCAGCCAGTTGTATAAATTTGTGATTAGTTGAGTGAATGTCTTTCTTTTTGAGGTCGAAATACGGGTCAATGTCACTATACAAATGACGACTCGAGAGTAATCTTATCACCAATATCGTTATGAGAGCGCAAACAAGCGCAATAATATTACATACATACGCACATACATAAACGGTATCCGGTATACCAGAGGGGTAGGCAGACCGGGACTGCCACTTGCCACTGACAGATCCCTTTCGCTTCCTCAACATTCATTAGTCGTTGCATGCACGCACGCCGGTTTTGGGTACTTTTTATCTTTCCCTTTGTGGACTGAAAGAGGATGTAGTGACCAGAATATTGAGACAGGAATGTTGCGTTGGTTTGGACATTTCGAGGGCATGAAGGAAGAAAGAATGACGAAACAAACACATATATCGAGCGAATGTGGGGACGTCCCAGGCGGACATATTCGACCAAATAGGGGATGTATTGGCAATAATATGTGTCGTGAATTATCCCTAACAGTGGTTGACTCTACTCGTACAATGCAATGCTCAATATGCTACATGCTCCCAGACTATACTGTTATAATTATATTTCTCAGCCGAACAATCTTGATACTTCCATACTTCCGTGTGATTTTGCAACAAAACCCGTACGCTTCTAACTGTTGTATCGTCTTAATACCGGCCTAATAGTGCTCTGCTCTTGTTTTTCTCATTAATTACCGGCAATTTGAAGCACGCATGCGCGAAATGGATCGATGCAGAAGATGATACTCGTTTTTGCATAAATTAATATTATGAAATATTGTCTTAGTGCTGGAAGCAGTGGATCGGTAGAACGCTTGCCCCGTCCGAGTGGCCCTATGTTCGATTCCGGTATGTACCGATGATATCGTTATCTACGTTTCGCAAATATTGTGTGAATTTATACAGAGCGCAATTCCTGAAATGCGTCAAGTAGAGTTTGATAACCCGGCTGTACTGTAGCAATACCACTCGCAAACGGTAAAGGAAAACATTGTGAGGAAACCTGCCTGAGTGCTTGAAATCGCCGAACCGCGGTGGGCACGCGTGATAACTATGTCCATACTCTCTCTTTGCGAGAAGGCCAGTAATCTTTTATAGTCTGTTGTCTTACGTAGTTATTTACAAAGTTATTCATGGCTGCATTTTTACTGTTATAATTTTTGTTCTGTGGGGAAGACGCTGCTTGCTGTACTAGGTACTGCTTCTAACCTAGTTCGCGGCAACGGAGGCCAAGTTTATCCTTGTAAACTTAAATCTAGTATAACTGTGTTGTGTCAGTATGTAACTTTTTTTAAATAGATTTTATTCTTATGGTTATGTTCGCCTATGTCCGCCTGGGTCGTCCCTTACATTCGCTCGATATATTTGTCTCGTCAATCTTTCTTCCTTCATCCTCTCCACAAATAGGGGATGTATTAGCAAAGGGCAAGATAAAAAGTACCCGAAACCGGCGTGCGTGCATGCAACGACTAATGAATGTTGAGGAAGCGAAAGTGATCTGTCAGGATCGTGGCAAGTGGCAGTGCCTGGTCTCTGCCTACCCCTGTGGGATACAGGCGTGAGTTTATGAATGTGTGTATGAATGTATGTATGTATGTGTATGTTCGCTTAGTACAAAATGTGGCGTTTTAAAATTTCGACTCCCTCTGTCCCAAAAAATGCTAAATTGACAGCGACATAGAAACTGAAAGTGTAGTTTGTAAAATGTATAACTTCGGTAAGTTCCTATTCTATGACGTAGCCAATGCTTATTAGAAGCAGGCTGGCAGTTTATGTTCACGTAAGATTCGTAGTTAGATTCTTCATTGTTTAGACGTGTTTTTCCTACTGATTGAAGATCGCTTAGTGGGATATCGTTCACCGTTCTCATGTTGGAATAATTGACGACTAATTGACACTTAGCAGTGGTATTAAATACTGTGGTGCATTTCGTTACAGTTACCATCCCTTTGAATTCATCTTTCATCTTTGTCCCACGGTCACATGTTGGTCCGAGTGAGAGAGACAAATAAATGTCGCTTGGAGGGGTGA
This sequence comes from Yponomeuta cagnagella, assembly GCA_947310995.1. NCBI lineage: Eukaryota > Metazoa > Arthropoda > Insecta > Lepidoptera > Yponomeutidae > Yponomeuta > Yponomeuta cagnagella. Next base: position 5,987,642 of record OX371285.1, on the reverse strand, counting down.
ACGTCACGATTCGATTTTCAAAGTCGAGTCCTTTTTTTAATGACTAAAATAATTGTTTACTTTAAGTGAATTTGGTCTGGGGCTTTTCTAATAAAATTATGAACATTTTAAATGCAACCATTTTTTCGTAATCGTTTTACAATAAAGATTTTTTCATTTCATTTTTGTTTTCCTATGCTTAGTCATTGATAAAATAAATGGATTCCAAAATTATTAATTTTGGTATAAAAAATTGTCAATTAAAAGGGACTTGTAGGAACAAAAATGTGTTTTAAATTTCCGTAATTTTATTATGTAGTATAAAGCATCAGACCACATTTATCAAAAAGTACACATTTTTTTAAATCTTTAAAAATGTTACAGTGTGTACGTGAGACGGCATGCTAGAAGTAAGCAAACATGTGATTGGTCAATGATGGCGGTAAGTACGTAATTAAAATTACTGACATTATGTATTTCAAACTGATCCAATTTCTGAAGCCAAAAGTCGAACGGATTCCTTCAATTCCGTAATAGTAGCCCAGTTATGGATCTTTTGTTCGTCAGAACGTACCTTTAATCCACTGACATCATTAGTGTGCGAAAAAGTAACGTTGTTCGATATGAAATTGCGAAATAAGTCCACTTATTGTAGCGGTGAAAAAGCCTATAAGTACAGACGACAGTACATTGATCTTTACATGCGCGAACTGTACTCGTTACGGGTGATTTTACAACAGAACAATAATGAGATCAGCTGTCTACAGTACCGTACGCCAGCCGGTGATCGTACTCTTCTACTATAAAGCGAAATTTTGTCGCCAGGCCGATCGTATAACATAAGCAGCCTATATACGTCAAACTGTAGGTCACAGGCCTTCTCTCAGGGAGAAAGTATGGGCTTAATGAGCTCAGACACTCAGGTTTCCTCACGATGTTGTCCTTCACAGTTAGGGAGTGGGTTGCTACTATAACTTCAATAATGTACACAACTTAGAAAACAAAGTCATAATTACATGCTCGCACTAGGACTCGAACCAGGGTCTCTCGCTTCCGGGTCCAACGTTCCACCCACTAGGTTACCACCGCTCGTAAACACAGATTGTATGCCTGAGCCCTGTTTCGTAGAACTCTAATTCGTGTTTTACTGTGACAATTCGATACACATTGACAAGTCGATTTACTCACAGATCAACAAGAGTGTGTCAGCGACGCAAGTTGAATTGTCGTAATATACTACGAACAGGGCCCTTATTATGAAGCAGCGATATTATTATGTTCGGAAGGGTCGTCAACGTCGCGCTTCAGCCCGACAATTCACTCGAATTGTGTTTTTGAATAGTTTCGAAATTTCCTGCCACTGAGTAACAAACGCTAGAAATGCATACCGACAATACCGATTTTTACGGATTGAGATACGGATTTTGACACTGACAAGCGACCAACTCGCTCCTTCCGACATATCGGAAGTCAAGATCCGTATCTCAAGATACGAGTATGATATGACCTCATTGGGCTGACAAAGAGCCATGCATTTCTAGAGTTCCTTAATCAGTGGCAGAAATTTTTTAAACTATTCAAAAAAAGAACCGTAAGTATTTGTCGCTCATCAAAAATAGTAGTACAAAAGTTGTTCAACTCTAGTTGACGTAAGATAAGATAACATAAAAGATAAGAATATTCTTTATTGCACACCAGGAAAAAACAAGCATAAAATATTTATTATGTATTTCAGGAATTGCGGTATTTTTTTACTTTTACTTAGCTTCTTTTGTGTCCCACTGGTGAGCAAAGGCCAAATATCTTATTTTTTTAGGGTTCCGTACCCAAAGGGTATTCAGGGTACTCCGCTGTCCGGCTGTCTGTCCGTCTGTCACCAGGCTGTATCTCATAAACCGTGATAGACAGTTGAAATTTTCACAAATGATATTTCTGTTGCCGCTATAACAACAAAGACTAAAAACAGAATAATAGTTATTTGTTATACAAGAGTGCAAAGTTGCTTTTTAACCGCGTGCTAAATTTTGATGACAGAGCAAGCGAAGGATTCTAAAATTGAATCACGAGCGCAGAAGGTGATTAAAAAATTAGAATCCTGAGCGTTAGCGAGGGAATCAAAAGAGCACGAGGTGAAAAATCTTTGCACTCGAGTGCAACAAGTAACTTTTCATCTCACCTCAGCGAGGAAATGACTAAATGCAAAAAAACACAAAGGAGGTTCCGAGTCTGAGTTTATAACAAATTAAAAAGAGTAGTATAATAAATTCGGCACCATGGAGGTAGAAGTAATAGTAGTTTATGTGACTGTCACATAATGAGGGTTATTAAAACACGAGCCAGATTTTAAAAAACGAGCCTTGGCGAGTTTTTTAATAGCATTGGCGAGTGTTTTAATACCAAGTCATGTGCAGTCTCATACACTACTTTATCTACACTCATAATGAAATTTTTGAAACAAAATGGCGCAATTTCGACAAAAGTATCTTGACATTCAATCGTCTGCACTCAGTTTTGCGCGCGCAATTTTAGGTATTTTTGTTGCACTTTTGGTACCACGAAAATGAAGTTAGGTTTTTTTATAGAGTCAACTTTTGACATTAAAAAAAAACTTAAGTTTTGTTCCGTGATCACAGCAACACTTTAAGAAAAATAACTGTAACATAAAGTGAAAAATCTGACCTTTAATGTAACTTTATATTACACTTTTTTTTTATTTTCTTTAAAGTTATGTATTGTTTAAAGCCTGTCAATATGTGTTTACCTTTGAATTCTTAATTTGAAGATTATTATATGAGTGTAGATAAATAGGTTTAATGATGTTTTGAATTTACAAACTTAGTGCACTCGATGTTCTAAATTCAATTTACTTTATCCTCTAGCGGATAAAAAAGGCCTTTGCACTCAGATATCGAAGAGCAAAAATACTCTTTACGAGATGGGGGGGATGAAAAAGAAATATTTAAGGGGGCTCCCATACAAAAAACGTGATATTTTTGCCGTTTTTTGCTCGATATTAATAACGGCAACAGGTGGACGCTTGAAATATTCAAATGTTGTATAGATAATGGTACATAACCTTTCGCGCGCGAGTCCGACTCGCGCTTGGCCGGTTTTTTATCTTGTAGAGGTAGGTCCACTCTTCAATTACATCTTAATGTTGTATACCGACTGGCACCCATGTAATCGATTACAATGGACCAATTCATGTCCATCACGAATGTTGCGGTCCACTTTTTGCCGTCAGATTGAATTTGGCTGTCGAGCCCTTGAGTTCTTCTTACTTGATTCAAATGAAATTAGTTTTTTTTCAAAGATGCTTGGCGTTGTGAAGAGATTTTGTAGCTTCACAGTTATGTTTCTTCATCGGAATAATTAACGGCTAGCTACTCAGGTCCATAATAATAATAACTTCCACACAACACATTCACTTGACCTGGTCCCAAACTAGGATGCCCTGTGGTATGGTAACCAGGCAAGGACATCACAAACATGGAAATACACCCAGGCTGAGGCCATAGGTACAAATGTACGGCGGCCCCCAGTGGGAATCAAACCCACGACGTGTGTCTTGGTAGCTAAGCGCCTTAACGGGTAGTCCAACGAGGAGTAATTTCGCGCCTTTTCAGTCTTCTTATACAATACCAGGTTCGATAAGTGGTGCTGCAAGGTGGTTGGGGTGGTTCTCCAGTCTGTGCTTAATGACAAAGTTAACAGAGATAGTTTCGGATGCATTTGGGGATTTGGTTACACCCTATATCTTTGAAGGACTTATACAAATAGGTTTAAATAGGTTTTTAGGATTTAAACTTTTAGGAAGCATTTTCGGAAGGATTTATCTATTTTATGAATGAATGAATTTGTATTAGATGGCTAAGTTTTTTTTAATGTTTATTTCATTGTGCCTTTGTGTGTGTGTCTTTCTTTCTTCTTCTATTTGGGCGTGTATGTATTTTCTGTAGGTTTATCCATCTTGCGAGCACTTTTTCTTTCAATTTATTTCATAAAATTTTATGTTTTATGTTCGTGAGCGCTTTAACTGGTGGTCCTGGTCCTGGTGGTCAACGGTGGCGAAGGACTTAGAGCTTGCCCTAACAAATGTTTCGACAACCCAGGGCAGACTGTCCTGGCGCCGCCGATTACGAGGGGGAGGACGGCCGACGGGGAGAGCCGACTCTAAATAATGGGAAAAGAAGAAAAGTTCGTGAGCGTTTTAACACCTTCACTGGCTTAATGTTTTCATTGTAATTTTATTAGAACGTACAGTAGTGCAGCCTGTATACGCCCTACTGTATGGAACAGGGGCCTAAATACCTGCACGCTGTCTTAAGTGTCAAATTCCATACTAATTTGATAGTTAGATTGGAATCGATCAGGATTTAGTGTGCGTAATACAGGAGCAGGCCTTCTATCAGAGTGTGAGAGAGTATTGGCTTAATCACCAGCGGATTGGCAATTTCAAGCGCTGAGGTATGTCCACACCTCAGACACTCAGGTTTCCTCACGATATTTTCCTTTAGTGGTATTGCTACTACAACTTTACAAATGTAGGCACGTTACTTAGAAAACAAAGACATTGTTACATGCTGTGGTTCGAACCCACGACCTCTTGAATGTAGGCACGCGTTCTACCGACCCCGCTACCACCGCTCGTCATTGCAACCTAAATAACATAAATTCAAATACCTACCTGAGAAAGACATTGACAAAGGAATGTTACGTTGGTTTGGACACATGTAGACTATGTAAAGAGAGAAGAAGAAAGGAGATGAAGCGAAAGAGATCTGCCAGGATCGTGGCAAGTGGCAGCCCCTGGTCTCTGCCTGACCCTCCAGGATACAGGCGTGAGTTTATGTGTGTATGTTTATGTGTTTATGTTTGCTCAAGTTACACTATCCACAAACCAGAGGTTGACTAGAAGAAAATGCTATTTAGCATTAGGTACGCCTTTATATGAAAATTAGTTTCTATGCAATAAAGAATTTAATAATAGTAATAGTATGTATGTCAGTTATAAAATATATCTACATCGAAAGATTTAAAAAAATAAACGTTACATATTTAAACCGCGAAACGATTAAACAGTCCTGCCTGTACTAATATCCAATACATCACCAAGAATATAAAATTCGAACGACCGTTCAAACCTGTTACTGTTACGTTATACGATTCGTAATAAAAATGTAGGACGTACATCAAGCTGTTACGCAACAAGACGAAGAATTTACATCCTGAAAAAACTAGGAAGAGTATGTGAATAAAACCAAGAGAAATGGGCCCGTGATCGTAAAGTTTACAATATTATAATGTAGGTCTTTTGCCGAGACGCAAACATTGTATCTGGGTAAAATTTAAAAGTTGTTGTTTTATAGGTCGCCATTAGATGTTAAGAATTCTGAAAGTGATTGCTGAGGAAAGTGCGTATTGACGTATTACAAGCAGAAATACGTCTGACTACAAAATCTGTCGCTATAAACAGCTCCAAAAGAGATAGTTTCCACTAAAAACGGAGCTTGTCTTTAAACTTTAACAAAAGATATAAGTTAAAAGTAACGATTCTATAGAGGGCTTGTTCCTAGTCAATATCCGTAAAATTCTAGACCAAACTATTTATTTCCACGATGATAACTTAGAGTGGAAGCCTCTATTTTAGACTACATTTAAAGCATAGTAATCTAGGCCCAGTTGATTTGTTCAGCCAGATGCGAAGTTAACATGGCGAGTTCAGTCAGATTCAAAGCTATCATCACGGAAAAATAGTTATTTACAACCACCGCTATGAAACAACATGGACACGATCATTAATCGGAGAGGAGCGTCTCGATTAGAATCTTTTTCAGAGTTTCGTCTTTTTTAACGTTTCCAGTTTTATAACGCTCATTACAAGAGTGGACACATAAATCCGATCTTGTAAATTCTTTTGATTTGTTTTTTTTTATTTATCTATCAAACTGTGTCTGGTTTCCGTATCCGTGGCCCTTATGTTGGTGTATGTATGTGTGTGAGAAAGGCTCAGCCGTGTGCCTATACATAAAGCGATCTTAAATCTAAAATTGAAAATTGGACTTCAGTGCGTTGTGAAGTTGCTATTTTGTTCCGAACAGCATTATAAAATAAGCACTCAAGTGATACCAGGCTTAATAAAAAGCCTTAAATACTTTTAAGGTTAGACACTACAATACAGGCCCGGAACTAGGGGGGCGAGCAGGGGCACCCGCCCCGGGCGGCAACCTAATGGGGCGCCAAATCCTCGTTTATTTTAATTCCTTAAATCACGAGAAAAAAAATGAGCCTTCCTCTTATTTTCTTTAAACACAATCAGTAACATACCGCAAGCCTGGTTTTCTAAAAATATATTCGGTACGTTCACCACAGCGCCCGTTATTTTATGCGACTTTTAGGGAGGGGAGTGTAAGGGGGCGCAAATATAAAAGTTTTGCCCGTGGCGGAACAATCGTAGATCCGGGACTGCTACAATACTAGCGCAAAAAAGCCCGGCCACGTGCGGCCGACGGACACGACTCGGGAACGGGCGATCTTTTGGACTGGTATTGTAGTTTCTAAGGCCGATATTCAGAAACACAGCGTTGAGCTACACTTAACGTGCACTAAGCTGAGCATCGTTTGAGCAATCTCAACAAAGACTCAAGAATTTTGTATTCACAGTCAATATCTCGACTCGAACTCAGCTAAGCCACAGCTCAAGCTAAACTTACTCGAGCGTGTAATCTGTGGTACAGTTTTCGACTTTACCGGTCTATATTATCTGTTAACGCTACTTACATGAAAGGCATACTATTGTATGGATTATTATCCACAGGATGCAATGAGATGGCAACAAATATCGAAACTTTTTACGCGCGGTTATACTTTATTTTGACTTCTCATTACTCTAAAAACCAATGAGGAATGAAATACATATGTTTACTAGGTCTTTGCTAAAAACACAATTTAACTTTTTGAAGGAAAATGAGCATGCAAAATGTCAAATTGTGAATAAAAAAAAGGTTACCTACTTCACCACAGGTTAGTTAGATTTCTCGAATTGCCTACAGGTGTCGCTACTTTCTTCGTCATTGCCACCTTGAGTCTGAGCTAAGTCGCCGAAATCCACTACTCAGTCTCAGCTTAGCTTGCGCTCAATTTTTGTTATCTCAAACTCAACTGTGAATACAAAATATCCCTGAGACTTTCATTTTGACAGTTGGAAGACCCGGACTCACATTGAGCTCACGCTCAAAATCGTTTCTGAATATCGGCCTAACAGCGTAAGCACTCAAGGACTATTTTAGATCGAAATCGTGCCGCTCGCATGTCGCCAGCCCGTTGTAATGTTCACAGAACTTAACTCTCATCCTCCCCTTCTTTTGTCTCTCTCTCTCTCTCTCTCTCTCTCCTCTCTCTCTCTCTCTCTTTCTCTTTCTCTTTCTCTTTCTCTTTCTCTTTCTCTTTCTCTCTCTCTATCAGATGATAGAAATAAAATTCGATGTTTCTAACCTGTTACGCCCGCGAAAAGTGCTAGGCTCACATGGAAATGCTGGAGTTCACACCCGAAGCCGGCGTGCGTGCATGCAACGACTAATGAAGTGATCCGTCCGGATCGTGGCAAGTGGCGGCCCCCGGTCTCTGCCTACCCCTCTGAAATATAGGCGTGAGTTTATGTATGTATGTAGTTTAATGATTTACTTAAAAGTCTAATTAACGTATCATTTTGCGAAAGTGACCTTTTGGGAACGTGTCATTTTGCGCCGAGAGGATATTTCTTTATGAAGGCCTCCTCTTAGAGAGGTGCTGTATGTAGACTTTATATGCTAAGCTTGTTGCCATGCTATATCTCGTACGCTAACATCTTATCTTTATTTGACTGTTAACAGATGTCAGTTGGAACAAGTGCTTACAAAAAAAAAACGACAACAGTCTGTTAACAACTAATTAACGTACGAGAAACTAGGGTTGAGATGGATAAAAAACACTCCTCAAAACATGACATGAACATCCTTTTTACATGAAACAAACAGAAATGCTAGAAATTTAAAACATAACGGACAAAGTACATACACAATTAAAATTCTTTCGTACAAAGATAGATATCTCTTTATTTCACAATTAGAAAAAAAATATTACAAGTTATTTCTGACATCTTTATTTGTATATTTGTGTTGGTATACAACTGGCGGTCTTATCCCTTTGAGCGATCTCTTTCAGCCATCTTAAGTATGGCATCCTCAATGCAGAGAACTCGTAGGTAAAATTGAGCGTGAAAAGCAATCGTTACACTAACTAAAGGCTTAAAATCGTTCTCCATTTAGATCTCACGACACCTTTCCCCAACTTGTTAGCTGTTGACAAGAAAATTGTCTGTTTTCACCCACTTCGGCAGCGTTACGTTAAATTGTTGTGCGAGTTTGTCTCTTGTGTCTATTGAGTTAAAGTTCAAGTGCTTCGGTGGTCTGAAATAGCTCGGGGCACATATGCGTCGACAGCCTGTCATAGTTTGTTGATACGTGAATTAAGATCTAGATTTACAGGGCCATTGCAGTTCGCCGTCATATTGCTAAGTATAGGAAGTTGTCGCTGTCTGTGGACGATACAGTTTGAACTTATAGGCTGTGCGCCGGCCGTCTGTAAACCTACGTCATAAGTTACCAACGTGTGACCAATGTAGGGTTTTATACAGGATTATTTTTGGAATGTGCAATTCGTGAGTATCTCCATTAGAGTTTGTGTTTCACAATGTTCTATGACTTTTTTCTCAGATTTATATTTTTCGAAATACCTATAAGGGTTTATTTTTTTCATAAGCAGCCTATATTATACGTCCCACTGTAAGGCACAGACCTTCTGTCAGGGGGAGAGTGTGGGCTTAATCACCACGCGTGCCCACCGCGGATTGGCGATTTCAAGCGCTGAGGTATATGAATAGCTCAAACACTCAGGTTTCCTCACGATGTTTTCCTTCACCGTTAGCGAGTGGTATATAACTTCACAAATGTACATGACTTAGAAAACCAAGTCATAGGTATATGCCCGCACTGGGGATCGAACCTGGGTCTCTCGCCTCCGAGTCCGATGTTCTACCCACTAGGCTACCACCGCTGGCTTCAGATTAATATTTTTCGAAATATAAGGGTTTATACGCTCTGCCAATGTCGCAGCTTTCAGTAAATCATTGTCCTACTTGAATGATATATCTGCATTATCGTGATAACTCCCGAACCCTGCTATGCCCGTAGCTCGTTATCTCATTAGCCGCACGTCCAGTATCAGCTCGAACTCCTTAAGCCCCACCTTAACATGTTATCAAGCGCATTGCATTCCTTAAACGCAAGTCCGAAGCAGGAAACGCGTGATTGATAAGCCGATATTGATTCCGGGATCTCAGCCTAATCTTTAGCTTCCTGGTACCATTTATGGTGTGTATGGACTTGCAAGTTACCTATTTGAAGACTGTAGATTAAGATATGCACAGATAAATGTCGGTTTATTTTCCGATTACAAGGGCGACTTGCGCCACTGGATGAGTATGTAAATAGATAAATGCGTGTCCGGGAATTAACGCATAAATAGCTGATTGACAGGGTTGTCATTGTCAGTCATATAGTTTATCTACTATTCATAGCTCTGAAAACGTCGTGGTGCAGTACTTTTTTGGACTTATTTACTAGATAAAAAGATAAATAGTGTTTTCGATGTCTTTTAGGACATTTGGTCTATTCTGCGCATTGCTCTAACCATCCATCTCAAATTAAATTGTTGATTAAGTTGGTAGGTTTGAAGGACTCTTTGGAGTTGATGTGAATAAATTAAATTTTTATTAAAAAATACACACCGTCGATAGAACTCCTTAAAACACTGGATGAAGTGAGGTCAATCAACCTGTTTGCTCGTCTTAGTTGGTGCACATTAGTTACTAGCCGAGGTACAGACCTTTTTGTCTTCATACCTAATTAAAATGCTTTTAAATAAATTAGTCACTAAACTGTCATCATTGCTTTATAGTATAAGTGATTATTGTGCCTTACTATATTGAAGACAAATAAACATTTTCTATTTCTATTTCTATTTCTTGAGTCATTCATTGTATTTGACTTGTGTTTATTCACATCAAGACAAAAGCTAATGAAATATACTCCGGGCCAGGCCTACTCTTGTGTGGAAAAACCTGGTCCTAGATTATGTTAATGCATTATAGTAAAAGGACAATAAAATTGTTTGATCGCGTCAATTTTATTTAATTGTCGCTTGTCTACGCGTGGACATGTATGTATACAAACTAAGGATTTTTCGGACGTGGTTTTATCGGAACCGAATTTGGAATCGGAGTTTTTAAATTTTGTTTGTCGGAACTGAAACCGAAATCCGAACCAGAACCGGAATCGGAATCGGAGGCCGAAGAAGAAGTGTAAAGGGCAGGCGTAATAGAAATCAGGTAAAACGATATCAAATTAGAAACAAAACAAAGGAAAGAGTAATAGACAGAAAACCCGAGAGGGTGAGAGGGATTCCCCGCGCTTTTAGTATAAACTTGTTTGTACGCAGTGACAGCGGCCGCCGCCGCTGTGCTTCAACTTTTGGTAATAATCTCTCATTCAAATCAGAGAATGAAATGAATGAATGACCAAAATCTGAATCGAAAATGCAAAATCAATCGGAACTTCCGACCTTTTGGAATCGGGATCGAAGCTTTGTAACATCCCTGATAATAGAACTAACTTTGCGCTTGTAAAATTTATTTTCATCCCTTACTAATCTCTAGCTAGGCAATTTCTATTCAGAATGTAATCAGCACTCTGATACAGCTGCGCTGGCATCCTAAATCCCATTTACCCAGTTCATCTAAGTTACCCGGACGTGTACCTACGTACAGAGATTAATTCATAAAACGTCACTCACCATGATGATAATTACAATAACCATCTCGAATGAACACAATTGCTCAGCGTTGCCAATCGGCGCCGTAGTTAAGCTGTACAAAGGTGTTGTTTTCCATCGCCTCCGACCATTCCCATTAATTTCGATTTCACCGACGAAATCACTTTTATTGAGTGGGACTTTCTTTCTTTGCTGCGTAGTTTTAATTGTCGTCAAAAGTTATGATGTCTCTCTTCTCTAGTTCTTGGTTTGTTGAATAGAGAAGACACAGAAAATCGCAAGCATGCGTAAGCGTGCTTAGGCGTGAGACCCACAGGAAGGACGTGGGGCGAGGAAGACACGACCGCGTTGTGTATAGTTCGTGCCCTCACCCCATAAATATCTGAGATGTCTATGCCTCACCCAGTCTCTTCTGTGTGGGCTCCGTCCCGTCCGCGTCCCTTCAGCACATTTTGTATGAAAGTGAATTGTAATTGAAGTGAATTGTGTCGACGGCTGCAGCCTTTAAATCGAAACGAAAAATCTTCTGTAATTTGATCAGTTTGTGACCGATAACTTTATCGACATTATGCGTTATTGGTTATATACCCTAGCGTGGGTTTCGTTATCGAACGACGGTATTTATTTGAACGGTGCAGTGCGATTTTCTACAGAAATGCGTTTTAGTGCCAATTCATTGGAATTTAAATCGAATCATTTGTGTTCCCTTGGAACTAACTGGACATTTAAAGCTAGGAAATGATCGTTCATGTTCATTCTACGTATCAGTACCCTTAGCTGGAGTTTACTTGGAGTTAAATTTGTGATTTCCTAAAGGGGAACAAGAAAGGCTGGCAAATTGATGACCATAATTTTGCGGGAAACTTTCAGAAAGGTGGACTAAATCGAAACCTGTGTATAAGGATAGAGTATCTAACAAGAATAAAAAGTGTCTCGTAACATAATTTCTAAAACCTAGGTGCTCGAGATAATCCATGATAAAGAACTTGTGTACATAAAATCCTTATTTACTAGGATCTTTAACATGTATTGTCTCGAAAACCTTGCGCTTTAAGACTTTATTTCGTATGACATTTTGTTCATTTATAGGTCTTCTATCGATTAACACATATCATTGTTCGCAGCTTTTTTTAAATGCAAAATTATGGTCACCGTGCCAAAAGAACCTCTTTATTTTAGTGAATGACTCCCTAGGTTCGCTTTTCTAGGTGAAGGTTTTTTCCGACAATTCTTAAACGTCTATGCTCTAATTCCTTTCTGCTGAAGAATTTACTGAGGAAAAGACGATTTCGTCAGTAACCGACAGGAATTTAATTTAATTTATCTCAACTTTGTATTTCTTCGTAACTTCCAGTTGTTATGTGCATATTATATTCACAAATAGGTCATGGGAACCTATGAACTTTACAACTTATCAAGTTGAAACTTAGACCGACTAGCTAAGACTTACGCTATTCCGCGCAATAATTTCTTAAGGCGACAGCTTGACATGAAATCTTAGTTCTACATGCATTGTGAGTCCTATTTTCAGTGGTGCAAGGCGTATATTTAATTGCTGCGAGCTTACCAGCTTGTCAAGTCAAAAGTTGCTGCTCTGAAATATGAGAGGTTATTTTAATGGAACCTAGTTTTATCCAGGGCCGGATCCAAGGCGAAAATCGGAGTTGATCTTTTATCTTCGTCTTGCTAAAAAATAAAGCTACATTTTTAGTTATACACGATGGGGTTTAGTCAACGTTGCCATACTGTACTTGTTTCCTATCGTAAAGGACTTTATTGTAAAGAAGAACCAATAATAACTTTTGCAGATATTATCCAGATATTGGAGGCTGTTCCGGGTCAGCAGGATGTTTCTTACCACGTACAAACAAGAAAGTTTTGAAAAGTAATAGAAGACAATTTGTAATGCAAAACTGATCCGCTCCTGATGTAAGAATGACTTGACTCAAGATTGATCACAGCAGGGATGTTACATGCCAACTCCGGAATTATGGCACCGGATTATGGTACTTTAGGCAAAAATATCGTACGTTTTCAAAAGTTTGAGCAATTAGTCTAGCTTGTGTTCTCCGACAAAAAAATAAAACAACTTTTTCACCTAAATAATGCCTAAATGAGTAAAATAACATGTATTTTTTTATATATTTAAGGTTTTTCGTAAACATTTTTGCGCGAGTTAAAGAATTTTAATGATTTTGACCAAAAAATTCAACCAATTTAGCGTTTAACTTAAGTTTGAGATTGCGGCATGTCTAATATTTTAAGAATGTCGGGTTTTTTAAAAGAATAACAGGAAAAACAAGAAGTTACCCGTCAACAGCAAACGCAAACGAAACTTCAAAAACACCATGTTTCATTACAAGACACCTTGTATGTCATGATAATTGACATGATTATGGTACTTTTGCGTACCATAACGGAAGTAATAATTTATGGTACATGGTACAAGCAGCTGAATGGTACATGTACCGTAATTGTGGCGCGTATAACACCATTGGAACACAGGATGCTGGGATATCTTTACTTTATACGGTACAATATGATCGAAATCTTATATAAGTACCTACCGTTTTTTAGATTAGTTTATTTCTTGCAATTAACGCTTTGCGTACAACCAAAAAAGAACTTACTGTAAAACTTTCGCGTCTGATCGTCAACATATTGTTTGACAGCTTTGGCCTTTGCATTTACGTAATGAGATGATTTATACAGCATCCAGTGGCACCTTCACTCACACTAGAAGGGTGAAGGGACAACTCGGACGCTGCAGTGCCTGCGAGATTGTTTTAGATGGAGTAGGTTTGCCCCAGCACCTACACCATCCTGACAGCTTAGTCGGCTTAGGTGGTTTGATACCACACTAATAACAAACCCATGGAAGCCGTGAAGCAAACCTACACTTCATATCCTACTTGTATTGCCAAAGGCTAAGCAATCACACAGTTGTTGCACGCAACATCTATGTTTCCTGTCTTGTATTTATAGTTATTTTGTCAAGAGCACAACTTTTCCTGCGAGGGGGACCCACAGGAAAAGCTGTGCTCTCGACGATGTAATTATGTTCAAATGCAAAACAGAGGTCGTGGGTTAGATTCTCACTGGAGGCTACGTACTCGATTCGTATAAATGGCCTCAGTCCGGCCGTATTTTGATATTTTTTTTATATACTTGCCTAGTTAACATAGCACAGGGTATCCTAGTTGGGGAGAAGGACTATTATAGTGATTGAGTTGTGTGGAAGTTATTATTTATCATATTATAAGAAACGGGCCTCAATTTCTATCAAATAAAACCATCAGAAGTTACACAGAATTTGATAATTTTAATAACGTAAAATTACAAAGTCAAATTATCACACAATTCGCAATAAGATTAGAACACGTGTTCCCTACGCTGCGAAGGAAGCCCAAAAGAGCGAGCCGCGCGCTGTGCGTCCCGCACCCCGCTCGATGGAGGTGGGATGATGACGTTTGGTCATGCCTTCTGCCCGCGCCACAGCTTGGCGCTAACAATATTATTATTAAGCGGCGCGCCGCTTCGAGGTCTTCTCAAGTATGACAGCATCTTACCTTTGGAAGTGCTAGACTTCCCCATGCGAGGCTAACTTCGCGACAAGAGGTGATATAATTATAAATGGCAACTTTCGCTATCCCTACAATAATTATTATCAATGGATAATGAAGTTGTCCAGGTTGACTCGAGGGCCGTTGGGTTTTACGCTACATCTAGCGGAAGATGACGAACTATTCATTGACGAGAGTGATTAAGATACACAATCGTAATTAGAGTCAAATGCATAAGTAGACCGAGGGGTGTATTGACGTATATTGATGTGGGTAGAAGGGGCGGTAAGCTACGTCGCAGGCGGTCATCCAGTTTATTACGTACATTTTTAATGCCAGTAGTTGATGACGCCGATTGAAAGGACTCATGATCAACGACGTGAACGCGCAAATCAGCTGTGTGTGGCCGTATGCGTGGCCCCGTGGACCCTGAACTGCTTGGATTTAGATCAGAGATCGGACTACTGCGTAAGCAATATCCGAATTCGGTCCGAGATTTCTAGAGCCGTATTTTCACGGATTCGGATCGGACGTAGTGCGAAACCGCTCTTACAAATAAAGAGCTCATTACAGTTCACTGTTAGGGCTTCTAATCTAATGCATGGCCTGACCTAGTTGCTGCAACAACCTGCCAATCACGTTTAGAACTGCAGAAGTGATTTATGCTCATTGCCTATAATCTGTTTCTATTCTACTAGACTGAGATACGATAACTTAGGTTTTTGGAATTTCGTTGTAAGTCCGTCTGTCTGTTGCACGCACATCCGTAGTTTCCGCATCTTTAAACATGTGTGTGTGGAATTTAATGTTAATATGTTGATCATTGACTCAGGCATGCCAAGTTAAACGGATTCGTATGTTCGGCATGCTGTCTTTTTTAACACAATTGATTTAATGTAAGGAATTTGGCAAATATTTACGATATTTTAAAACGACGTATAATTTTTTATTCACTTCATCAGTGTTGTTGCACGCCTGTTATTGGGAATTAAGCTGGACAAAAATCTAATTAAGGTAAGAACTTTGTTTGTTGTGTCAAAAAAATATTTAAAAAATAGAGCAAGTGCATGTCCTGACCTTACACATTTTATTCCGGTTGCGCATTGTCGTGGGGTAATTTAGTTATTTTATTTATTTGCACCCCGCGCAAGCAAAGTCACAGGCACGGCTAGTTCACTAACAAAATCTGACCATACACATACCCAACTGCTGCAAGGTGTGCTAAACAACTTTTACGCCTCATTTTCGCACATGCGGTTTCGAAAGGCAGAGGTTTGTGTTAAACTTACTTTTAAGGTCGTTTCACGGTCATAGCGCATTTTTGGTAAGTCATTCAACGCGATTCATGCAATGCAACTCAGCTCGTGTGATGACGTCATCCGCAAAGCCAGCTGTTACAAGGAATTTTAAATTGGCACACTTGAAAATCGCCTTTGTTCGTGATTGTGTTGTGGGGTTGCG
Organism: Yponomeuta cagnagella; assembly: GCA_947310995.1. Classification (NCBI taxonomy): domain Eukaryota; kingdom Metazoa; phylum Arthropoda; class Insecta; order Lepidoptera; family Yponomeutidae; genus Yponomeuta; species Yponomeuta cagnagella. The sequence goes on along the minus strand of OX371285.1, from coordinate 5,971,770 downwards.
TGTATCGTAATTTCCTTGATTGTTTCGAGATGTTTAATGACTAACTTATATTTTACTTACCTATATACTTTGTTTTGTACATCTTCAGTAGCCAAATCCACTGATCAAACTAAAGAAAATATTTGTTATTCTTTTAACCCGTCACGGTCCATGTCCGTTGACTGTCAGACCCCAAATGCCGTTCCTGAAACCGACATCAAAAATATTTTCGTCTGAATATTTTTAAGTATGTTCAGCGATAATTCTTTACCACATTGTCTGATTTCATTCATTCTTGTTCTTTCTAGAAAGTGTAAACCTCCAGAATAGTTCCATATAAATGTGTTCAAGATCTGTTGATAAGATTCATGGGAAAGTCTACAACGTGTTCTTTTTTGTGTTTTTCTCAAAGTTGGTTATTTTTTTGATAGACCGGTTGTCATTATTATACTAAATTCTGGCAATCTTTGCAATATCGCAAAGCTATGTCATATTTACCGATCTCAAATCTTCCAAAATCGAAAATTAAGATAACTCCCAAATCACAGTAGTGAAGTGGTGTATCATCACGGTAAAAGGTCACCGTGATTAAGCCGCATTTCTCTTACGCAACGCGGCACAGTAATCGATATTGCAACAATCGGTGTTGTATCAAAACACCCATTGTTTCGAACTTCATTCTTTATTCAGGCTGGAGCAGCGATATGCCGCCAATGAAATGGAACGAAATATACGGTACTTGGGTGCTGTGCAGTTTGTATAATATCTTGCTTCACTAATTCTACATTCAACGGGTCTAATGTGAACTTTAGGTATTGCGGAAGAGTCAGATCAAAGATGAAGAGCTGAAGGTAAGAAAGACATTAGAGTGAAAAGAATCGAGACAAGTCTTGATTAGAACATGGCCCTACTTTATTGACATCTCTAGAGGGAAGCAAGTTACCTTGATATCTCTGTAATTTCCTTTTTCATGTACAATAAAGTGTTCTCTGTCACTATCTATCTCTTACGTACGTCACAAAAGGAATGATTGCTATTCACCAAACCTTAAACGACCAAGATACTCAGGAGTTAAATAAGAACTTTACGAATACAATAGATATTTGGAGCCTTATAGTCCTAAATAAAAAAAAAACACTTAAATAGAATTTAGATCTTTGTAGATAAATCGAGTGTCGGATCAGGAAAGCAATAAAAAGATACATAATCAGTTGAAATAATTTCATACGTCAAGAACAATGAGTATTTTGGTTTTAAAGTAAAACAATAGGATATTTGATAGGTTTCTAAAAACTATCTCAGATTTTTTATTTGTATTCATTGAGTGCTCAGAAAGTGGTAATTTTAAATTCTTTAATGTATTTCTTCTAAAAAAAAGCAAATAAAAATTCGCTCTTAAAATAAGCCGCCAAATCGTTATCTTGGGCAATATGGGGTCGCACAGGAGTCAGTGACGTTACTGGTCTGTAAGGAAACAAACATCAGCTCCGCAGAACAAGATTAGTAGGAAAAAATGTCGATTCCATAGAAAAAAGAGGTACTAAAATATCCTGTAACGCCATCTAGTGTGTGCTCCCAGAGCGGGAACTTTAAATATTAGGGCGTGGAAAAGCAAATAGGAGTAGGTACTACTTCCTTCCTGAAAAATCTGACAATTTTGGGATTCTAAACTAGACAGATACTGGTCTGTGGAGTCATCATAGATTCGACCCTCAATTCGAGCAATCCAGGCCGTTTTCGATAAAATGGCTGCAAATACAAAATTATCAAGTTTATCCTGGTTTTTTTGGATCAATTTTTTTTAGTTAAAATGCCTTAGGTCGGTTTTAAAACTCATAATTTATACGAATATATATAATTAATGCTGTTTTTTCACACTCTAATAGCCTTTTCTAACCATAAAAACATATTTTATTATACTTGATAATTTCTAACACAATAAGCCTTGTGCCTAATTGGATGTACCTTTCTGCGTACTTTACAAAGAACTTCGTGTTCTACTATGTGCTGAGCATTCAATTCTTGTTTGGTTTGCGTACAATGCCATATGTACTCTTCATAATTTACGTCTTGAAGGTTCAAGGTCCTCCCAGTAACTAGTAAACCGAAGGGCCAATAGGTAGAACTTCATTGATAAATACCTCTACCTACTTATTTCTCAACATTAATAAACTGCCGAAGCAGTAGCGTACCGAGCTAGCGCTCTTACCAACTAAGCCATTCGGACCTCGCCTCGACTAGACATCAGAAGATCTTGACCAGATAGATGTAGGTGATACCTGCGAATGCGGTGTTAAGGCGGGAAGACGGTAGGTGGACCAGGGCCTCGATTCTGTTAGTGTATTGTAGTATAATAATGACAGATACACTGTCGGGTCACGTGACGTGTTTTTTCATACCATTGACGCCTAGAAGGTTTGATACGCGTGCCCGCGTAGACTTAAAGCAGCCATGAAATGAAATCGCCATGTTCATGCAGTTGTCATGATACTACAATGCATTAACAGAATCTAGGCCCTGGGCAATCACAGAGTGGCGGCCGAGACGAGAGCAGGACGAGGTCAGTTGGCAGACCAGCAGCCCGATGGTCGGACGATATTGAGTCGGCGGAGGGTCCGTGGACGCGGATGGCAAGGGACCGTGAGAGATGGCATTTGGGGGAAAAGGAATGAGGGAGGCCTACGTCCTGCAGTGGGCGTAAAATGGCTGATGATGAATGTGCCCCGAGTATGTACTATACCCAGCAGTGGGCCCCGGTGGGCTGTTGATGATGATGGGGTGATACAAATCGAAGACATACGTGATAGATATACGTGACAAAGCAATACCATTCAACCCAACACTATATCGGGGCACATTCCTACTCGCTCGTAGCAAGTGAACTCTGCATCTTCTCTACTGGTCTTCCACCATTTCCATTTCTTTCGTTCTATCTTTAATATGAATTTGTATTGAGATAATTTAGACGCCAACATGTCCTCAATTTTCAGAAAAGAAAAAAAATTAAAACCCCGAAATTCTTCCCTCTTTCCCAAACTATGACGTCACAACTTGCACGTAACGCCTTATAATGTATTATGAAGCATTTATAAATATTTGGGTTATCTCGTAAGGTAATGTTTTATACATCAGACCCTTATTAGAAAGCATTTAGAATTCGACAAAAAGACATAATTTAATGAGCTTTTTATTGTTACAGTAAATTGATTTTTCGCAATTTTTCAGACCCCGAATATCCCAAAATAAAAATGTTACGTCTCTACTTTAAAAAATTTCCTGCGTTTTTATGTGTCTTCTATGTTATAAAAGCAATATCACTCCAATGTCAGACACAAGTTTCCCATTTAAAACAATTACAATTTCACTCAATTCACCGAAATTCTTCCCTCTTTCCCAAACTATGACGTCACAACTTGCACGTAACGCCTTATAATGTATTATAAAGCATTTATAAATATTTGGGTTATCTCGTAAGGTAATGTTTTATACATCAGACCCTTATTAGAAAGCATTTAGAATTCGACAAAAAGACATAATTTAATGAGTTTTTTATTGTTACAGTAAATTGATTTTTCGCAATTTTTCAGACCCCGAATATCCCAAAATAAAAATGTTATGTCTCTACTTTAAAAAATTTCCTGCGTTTTTATGTGTCTTCTATGTTATAAAAGCAATATCACTCCAATGTCAGACACAAGTTTCCCATTTAAAACAATTACAATTTCACTCAATTCATTATAGTTTTAGAGATCAATGGGTGCCTAAATGACCATAACCAAACTAACCTTTCGCCCCCCCGGCGACTCAGACGCACTTACAACATAAATAATGTTTAGAAAGGCCACTTCACAGCGGATGTCCAAAGGCATTCATTTGTCACGATGTCATTGTAGTGCTGAAGGCATCTTTGATATTACAAGTGATGTGGATTCTAACTATTTTAGCTTCAAGCTTTGTTAGTTTATCTCATTTATTCGGCTTTAAGTCAGTGTGTAGATACGTATTACGGCTTAAAGGTTATACTTTTAGGGTAATGTGTTTGGCTCGTATGTATGTATGACCGATTTTATGTTCCCTCAGAACATATTAACCAATGGTCCGATTTTGACAAGTATGATCACAATCGATTCGTCGTGTTCGCCCGAGTGTCATACGCTATATGAAATAAGCATAAATCGAACAAACAAATAAAAAACACTAAAACGACAAAAAAAAAAAAATTGTCATAAAAATAACCAACAACCCGATTCATCATCATGATCATCATCAGACATTTGACGCCCACTGCAGGACATAGACCTCCTTCGTGGTTTTCATAACCATGAGGGGTTTTGCCATAATCGCCACGCTGGCAGGCGGGTTGGCGATCGCAGTATGCGGTTGGAATCTCAGGAAGACGCTGCTGCCCGTCTCCTGGTAATTGCTTTCCTTAGTCGCCTTCTACGACATCCACGGAAGGAAATGGAGATGGACAACCCGACTGCTGAGCATTAAGTACTAAGCAGCATAAGCATAGCATAATCAGCCTATATGCGTCCCACTGTAGGGCACAGGCCTTCTCTCAGGGAGAGAGTATGGGCTTAATCACCACGCGTGCCCACCAGGAATTGACGATTTCTTGCGCTGAGGTATGTGAATAGCTCAGACACTCAGGTTTCCTCACGATGTTTTCCTTCGGCCGGGACCCAAATTCAACAATTTACTTATGTTGGTCCCGCCTGCTTAGTAGTTAATGCTCAGCATAATATTTTATTTCATTTTTTTATACTCATATGTTTTGTCAATTCTCTTGCACAATTACATCGACTTAGAGACAGTTAATGAAGAGGCAATAAACTTTCTACAAGACGTTGTGGACAAATGGATAAATTAAGTAATTGGTGACTTGTGGAGACAAATTGCTCGTTGTTTTAGTTGTATTTGTTATTAAACGCTATACGTAGTTGGTTGTGTACAGTTCAAACATTCGAGCAAATATAATGAATGAATGACGTCTTATTGATTGACAAAAAAGCTCTCAAAAGCTCTCTCAAGATTTATGTAAGTTTATTATTAAGTTTTTGGTCTCTCGTTCTCCTTCGGTAACCTTTCCGTCACAAGGTTGTCTGGAAGAAATTGATGTTAGCAATATGGCCGCCCATTGTACTTTTTGATTGTAACTTTCATATTTCATGTCTCGTTTCTTGTGTGCAATAAAGAATATTCTTGTATTATCTTATCCCTCTATCTCCATTACGGGTGGAGTCCATGGCGTGAATAGAATTTATATGGAATATACATTTGTATGTTCTAGCTCTTTCTCTGTCTCAGCTGTTTGTAATATATTAAACGGGTCTAACTGCGATTATTTATTAGGTAGATTTTTTTTACCTTTGATTCCCAACTTTCAGCTGTTCGTCTCTGGAACACTCTCTGATAATTTTCGTAAAGCTCCCTCTCGGAATTCTTTCGAAGCTTCTGTAAGGAAAGACTTCCTCCAGAAGTGTTAACCCAACCTCCCTAGCCCCTCGTCATGATAAGAATCTTTGATCGGTATGTCCTCTACTATATTTACATATTCTACTATATTTACCTCATTATTCTCATATTTATGTATGGTAAATTATATGTATCATTGCCTTGCCCTCCGATAGTGTGTTAGGTTTTTTATAGTATTTTTAGGTGTAGCTTATGTCTATGTTTATGTTTAGGTCACAAAGTTGTCTGAAAGAAATTGCTGTTAGCAATAAGGCATTGTAATTTTTCATTGTAACTTTCATGTTTTATGTCTCGCTTCTTGTGTGCAATAAAGAATATCTTATCTTATCTTATGTTCTTTTTCATTATGTATAGCATTATATTAATTTGTAGGTCTATTCAATCTTAACTTATACGTATAAGTATATTTTAAATTACATTTCTACTTTTCCCTCCCTCTTTTTTTTTCTTTGCACGCCTACCAATCTTTCTTCCACCTCCTGCGGTTGACTGGTAGAAAATGCTTGTGTCATTAAGTCCGCCGTATTGTACATTAGGTTAAGTGCAATAAAAGTATTAAATAATAATAATAAAATAGTATATTTCATTACAAGTGTGGAAAGGCTGTCATTGCAAAGAGTTCCGACAAATGTCTACCCGAGCCGAGGCGCAGCCGAAGGCGAGGGTTGACAGTCGGAACAAGTTGCAATGACGGTTCCGCACGTGTACTGAACGACTATTTTTAATACAGTTGCGAAAAAATGAAAAACTATTTGCTTTTTTCTCTTCTCGCCACGCAATAAATTCGTCGTATGTAGATATGTAGCGACTTTTTGATTTTTCCGGTAAAATGTTCTCCGAAGTATTTTGTGCAATTATACTGAGTTCCGGTGGTGTTAATTCAAAAAAACTAGGGTCGAAATTACTCATTTTGTGCAACAAACAACTAAACTCGCAAAGAAAATTTCTGAAAAATGGCGCCAACCGTAGAATATAAGCAGTTTTTTTTTCTTCTTCACCCATTCTGGTAGGCAAAGGAAACTATGCCCATACAGCCAAGTCTTCAGTAGAAGTTTTTTATTGATATGAAATGAAAATGAAACTTAATGAGATGAAATGAAATGAAACCTAACCAAACTCATTCAATCAAATAATTAAATCTGATATTGAAACAAATTAGTAGCTTCTTTTTAGAAATATACGTATCTGCATGAATCATAAAAACTTCTATGATTTTTTTTAGTAAAAACTTCATGGTTGGTTATTCTTTTTAATAGACATTATTTTGACAGTTGGGAAAGAGAACGCACGAGTGCGGGAAAGGTAAAAAAAAAGCACGAGTGTGTAATAGCCCACATCCCGAACGCTATACGTCCCTGCAATACGCCACTTTTTGAGCAACTGTATTAAAAAATTGGTACTGATCGTGCCCTTTCTTGTTTTCAGGTACGTCTCTTCCTCCGACAATAAATCAACACGGTTTTTGTCACAGTACAACGCCGATTGTTACCAGTGAAAGGTAAATATTATCCTACATAACCGCAGCCGGTCATAAATTAACCCGCTGTGGGACACGGCATTAAATCTTGCGCAAAATTGGGTCCATCGTGACCTTACGCCTTTCCTCGTTGAATAGATACGAAAGAAGGTCCAGTAGGGTAATATTTTAATTGATTTATATCGAAAATTTCGGAAATTTCCGTGTGGCGGCGCCGGATTAAGAATAGCGTCACTCAATTTCCTTCCGTGGATGCCGTAGAAGGCGACTCAAGGAAAAAACATTACCAGGAGACCAGGAGTCTTCCTGAGATTCCAACCGCATACTGCGATCGCCAACCCGCCTGCCAAGCGTGGTGATAATGGCAAAACCCTTCATGGTTAGGAAAACCATCATCATCATCATCATCAGCCATTTGACGCCTACTGCAGGACATATTCCTCCTTCGTGGTTTTCATAACCATGAGGGGTTTTGCCATAATCGCCACGCTTAGGAAAACCACGAGGGAGGCCTATGCCCTGCAGTGGGTGTCAAATGGCTGATGATGACGATGGTATCGGAAATTAGTCCATGGGCAAAGTAAACAACACTTGTCACGTTTTTTATATTGAGTTAATTTGTACGTTGGGTCTGATTCCTATCACAAGTAAATTTATTGGGAAGATTTCGTACAGTTTTTGTAAGGGTTTTATGATGGTTTTACGTGGGCGAAACACAAGAAGGAACGCAATGTCATCTGTCCAAAGTGACAGACGAGAAAAGCAGTGCCGCTAATGAGGCCAAATGTATTCTTCAGCAGACACTAAGAATGTGTTTTTGTTACAATATTCCATAAAATTACGACAATTAGTCATGAAGCTCATGTAGGTTTTATGAAAATTAAGATCGAAAAAAGTCTGGGCCGAAACAGCACCGAAGGAAGCATTGGATATGTACGCAACTGGAAGGTTCGAATCCTGCTTCGATGCGACTTAGTCCAGAGACCTAATTATGTGCACCAAATCCTGTCTGGGTCCTGACCATGACCAATCCATGAGTCTTTATAGATCATGTTCGACAATCGATGCTTAACCTTCCTTCTGTTAGAATTGTTTAGTGTTTTCCTGTTCAGAGACCTCAAGACCTCTCTTATAAGTAGGTGCCTAGTTGAATAAGCTTAGAACGACTAGTGATGTTATAAGAATGTGTTTTGATCCTGTCTGTGTATAGGGATCTCTATAAAATTTGTGTGTTCATTACAAATTTATCACTTTGATGGCACAATTTCATCTTTCATACCTGTAATACATAGATCTTACACATACTTTCTTTAGGTAGTATGTGTAAGATCTATGCATTCATTTCGAAATCCGCTCCTATTCTGAGATTGCTCCTGAGTGCCCATTTCGATATTGTGTTCGAAACAAAACAGCAACTTAAGAGTGCAATCCACTTTTACAATACAATTTTAATTTTACATATTTATCAATTTTATATATAAAATTGTCCAATAAAATTTGAAATAGCTTTCTTCTGATCAGTTAAGGGCTGTTTTGCAAAGTTTGGCATGTTGTCGACTGTACGTAGTTTGTTATTGGACCGCTGAACCCTGAAACTGACAAAGTTATACTCGACAAGGAACTTTAGCCGTGTGGATTTAGGTTACAGATGGTTGAACGGTGACCTTGAATGACAATGGGTGTAGTAAGAGGGCCAAGATGCAACCGCAATCGTTGCGTCATCTAGATTCAATACATTTATAAGTAGACCAGTATTTTATTCCGCAATACCGTTAATCTTGACATTTACTATGTAGTTGGAGAAGATAAAGTGATAGAGGAGACAGAGGACAGAAAGAGATAGAAATAGAATAAGACAAAAAAAGAGGGAGCTAGTGAGAGAATGATGCCATCTCTCACAGTCAGAGTTGAGTCCGCCAACTCATCTCGGCTGTCCCAACTATAAACACCGCAAAGGATTTTTTTTTCAAAACCGAGATGTTTCCACTATAGGTTACTGTTACCAACTAGTAACCAATAGCGGAAAAATTACGGGTTTGAAAAAAATATTTCATACTGCGTTTATAGTTGGGACAGCCGAACTATATCGTCCGACCATCGGGCTGCTGGGGGAAAAGGCATATACCCAGCAGTGGGCAGCGGTGGGCTGATGATGATGACCTTGATCATGATGACGCTGATGATACTAAATTTCTGAGCCATTCTAAGACAACACTTCTAAAATTCAGTTGCAATGGTTTTTCCAAATCTGTGGTCTTTTGCTTTGGCTATAGTCCAGTACGGAAACGTTTTTCACTTGTCTAAATCGCCTAGGCAAAATATTTATTTGTTTATTTATTTATTTAATTTAAAAATATATTGTTACTTCAGTATATATTTCCAAACTTTCAAGCTTGTAGACACACACACATAATTAAATGAAAGGCGTTCGAAAATTGGAATAAATTTATAATCTTGGTAAGAACCCCGTTTCTTTTACAAATAATAATAATAAATTCCACACAACACAATCACTTACCGATACCCTGTGCTATGGTAACTAGGCAAGGACATCACAGAAATGGAAAGACACCCAGACTGAGGCCATTTATTTATTTTTTTACTTTATTGTATGTATGTTATTGAATTTGACTTCATTCTTTAACTGCACCACGGCACGCACTCCGTAGTACAATTATGGGTTACCGTAGGCACTGACTGAAAATCAGCGCTGAGAGATCACTTCCTCAGCACAACGCTGAGTCAGCTGCCTTTTGTGGCAATGTAGATACACCACAGGCTACATTTATGGTCCTGTTTTATTTATTCGTTTTGTCTGTTGTGTATTTATTTAGTTTTCTTTCTGTTGTTGTGCATATTATGTTACTTATGTGCTTATTTTGTTTCTGTGATGTATCTTGTTGGTATAATAAATGTCTTCTTCTTCTTCTTCTTCATTTATACAAATGTACGGCGGCCTCTTGTGGGAATCGAACCCACGACCTCCGGCATGGTAATCGGACGCGATACCGCGAGACCAACGAGGCAGTCCATTATGTCTGTTGTCTCCTCATTTTGGATGTGTTTTATGGACTGGAGGGTTGTAGAGACCTGTATCGTGTTTTTTTTAAAAATAACATTGTTTAAGTAAGTACAGACGTTTTCACATGCTTAATGAATGACTGATGGATCAAGAGACGAATAAAAATAATCACTCGAGCGATACTAAATATTCATCGCGCTTATACGCACACACAGACACATACACATACATACTCACACACACATACTAATACTCTCACTCACACACATCACATCACGTAAAGCCTCTAAATTATAATTCATAAATAGCAGTTATTATTATTATCGTTATTTATGTCGGTTTAAAAAAATCCTGTTTCATTTAGAAGCAATGTATGTGCCTGTATGTAAATGTTTATGTTATGTTTTTTTAGGTACTCTAGAATAAACTCACAACACAATTTAGAGGAGAGGCGCTGGTGGCTGTAATACAGTTCTAATAAAGAACTAGTACAGTCCTCATCGTTAGTACAAAAAGATCATGTAAACTGAACCGTCTAAGTACTCGGTTATTTAATTCATATAGCTCTGAAACTATTATTTTTTATGTTTGTACATCAACTTCCTTCTCCAATGTATTAGTACAGTCCATCCAAAGGTTATCTAGAAGAGAGCACTGTTAGTGATAAGGCCGCCATCTGTACTCTTAGGTTAAGAAATATGTGTGTAATTTCCATTTTGATGTATAGTAAAGTGATCTCTAAATAGGTATCTCTATTTCGGGTCCCAATTGCGGGGGGACCCCCGATGATTTAGAATATTTCGGAGTTTAGGTTAGTCAAATTAGCATAAATAACATACATACATAAGCAGCCTATGTACGTCCCACTGTAGGGCACAGGACTTCTCTCAGGGAGAGAGTGTGGGCTTTATCGCCACGCGTGCCTACCGCGGATTGGTGATTTCAAGCGCTGAGGTATGTGAATAGCTCAGACACTCAGGTTTCCTCACGATGTTTTTTTCTTCACCGTTAGCGAGTGCTATTGCTACTATAACTTCACAAATGTACATAACTTAGAAAACCAAGCCATAGGTATATGCCCGCACTGGGGATCGAACCTGGGTCTCGCTTCCAAGTCCGATGTTCTACCCACTAGGCTACCACGCTATTATAATAATATTTAGTACCCTATAATGTATGGCTATTTCTTATAAATAAATAAATAATCTATCTTATTTATCTATCTCAGAACAAACCATTTAGTATAACAATATGACATACAACCTTGTCGGTAGTTCCCGCCTAGCTTTGCATTCTAGATTGAGATGTTTCACTAACAGTAGAAGTGGTACAGATGGAATGATACCTCGAAACAAATAAAGTTATTAAAGCGTTTTGACTAAGTTATATCCCAAGTGGTGATCTGTTGATTCATGCTTGTGTTCAGGTTTAATACGTCACCAACAGTAGCGAAGTTTAAGTTAAAAATTTCTCATCATTCAACTCGAAAGATTGATAATTTCTCGCATCGTAAGTTTTCATTGTGCCATGTGAAATGCGGATAGATTGTTTGACTGTTCCTTTTTATTACATTGGGAAAGGCTTTTTGATCAGGTGAAGACGAAATTAAAGATCTAGAAACGTTCCGAAGTACACATGTTATAAAGGAACAAAAGAAAGAGACAACTGCTATCCGTAGTGACACCGCTAACCGGTGCAGTACGAGTATGAAAAAGACAGGAATATTCTTTCAACATGATGTTCTGAATAGTTGTTTTCCTTTTTACCACCATGCTAGGTAACATGTCCATTGTCCAATGTAATTTTTTTTCTATGTGAAGTTTGTTTTTTATTGTATTTTTTTTATCAATTGATTTATATATTTGTATTATACTGCTGAAATAGAGGTCAGAGATATGTTTGTCATAATTCAAGTAGGTGCTTTAAGCTCTGCCCCTATATTACGCTCACCAAATCCTGAGCGATTCCAATCGTTTAACTGTCAAATTAGTATGGAATTTGACAGTTAGACGATTGGAATCGCTCAGGATTTGGTGAGCGTAATTAGGCCACTGAACTGCCCTCGCGGAACGCAACGTATAGGTGGCCCATACTAAGTTGGACACAGATCTGTGTCGCGGCAGACGAGTGGTTAATAAGAATTCACAATAGAGAAGTGAAAATAGAGCTTTTGTTACACTTTTCTTGTCACTCACACACGTTTCGGCGCCCAAATTGTCGACAAGAACTGTCAAGATCATCTTGAAATTAATTACGCTCGTAATTTCACAGTTACTTTTATAATATTTTATTTGTCCAAACGAATACGTGGGAAACGGTAACTGGGTATATAAAATGGCGGCCGGCGTTCCATTTACAAATTCTGGCGCGAAAACCGAGGTCATGTTCACGCATCGGTATTCTACGCAGGTACATATTTAAACGTTCGATTCTGTAACGGTTACATTTATGTAGGTAAGGAATGTTAAACTTATTACCCGACTGCGAGGAATTGAAATTAATGAGGCTTGCTTGCCTGATGGTGGTCTAACCTCCGGTTTCTTGTTCACTATTAATTTACTGTTAGCAGCGGTCAGGGTTTTTTAGGGTTCCGTACCCAAAGGTTAAGGGACCCTATTACTAAGACTGCTGCCCGTCCGTCCGTCCGTCTGTCACCAGGCTGTATCTCATGAACCGTCATAATTAGACAGTTGAAATTTTCACAGATGATGTATTTCTGTTGCCGCTGTAACAGCAAACACTAAAAACAGAATAAAATAAATATTTAAGGGGGGGCTCTCATCCAACAAACGTGATCTTTTTGCCGTAGACTCTTGAAATATTCAAATGTTGTATAGATAATGGTACGGAACCCTTCGTGCACGAGTTCGACTCGCACTTGGCCGTTTTTTTTTTTACGCGCTGTGGCTATCTAACAGCCGTTAACAGTAGATTTACAGATTGTTAGTTTACGAAAAGCTGGAGTTAGCGCGTTCACACGCACCTTTACAAATCGCTAATCACTTCCAAGTAGAAAAGGTAATTTAATTTTAATTTAATTTTTTAATCAAAATATGAAGACACAGGTTTCGCGTTATTTCGATTACATAAAAATTTGAAAAATACGCAGTACAATTGGCGGTCTTGTTGCTAAAAGCAATTTCTTCCAGACAACCCTATGAGGGGAAAGTTGCTGAAGAAAAAATGAGACTGGCAGTCGGTGCAAATATAAGATAAGGTAAGAAAATAGAGATTAGAAATAAGATAAACTAAAAATGTTTGTGTTACGTATACAGTATCCATCTTTAGAGTTAGTTCCACCTACCAAGATCTGTGTCAGATTTTGAGGTTAGGTTAAGTCAATTAATAAACCCCATGTCATAATTTGCTTTCATTCATATTTTATTTTAACGTACAATGACACGTCAGTTTATTTGCCGCTTATTGTGACCATCCGACGAATAAATATAAAGGTGCGATTACACTTTAAAAAAATGTAATCGTACCTTTACACAACTGTCAACAACTGTTGTTTTTTAAGTGTAGGTATGAGAAACAACTGTAAGTTAGCCTCAATGTATACAAAAAAGAACTGACAGTGGTTAACAGTGATTTACAGATTGTTAGTTTACGAGAAACGGGGGGTTAATCTAATGTTCCTAGCTATCTACAAAATCCTAACCATTTTCAAAAATTCACTTACGTTTTTATATTCCGAAAGCTTATCTTTACTGCTCTTTTTGGGCAGTAAGTATTTTATTAGTAAATCGTAACAGGCGTAACAGTATTATATTCTTTTTGTTGCACTAAGCTGCTGAGGACAATTTTAAACGGTTAGCCAGAGGGTTCAAGTCCCAGCATGGGTGGAATTTTTAGCCTCTAAATAGATAAAAAAAAGGCGTAACTAGGGTTGCCAACTTTATTTCTAACAAATATAGTATTTTCGAAGCTATTACCTCTAAAATATAGTAGATGGCAAAATAATGGTAAAAGAATAGTAAAAAATAGCGGCAGTTGCGCCGCGCGATTCACGGACTTAGACTTGAAGAGCGAGCTTTAGAAAAAGATTAAGGCTGGGTTCCGCTTTACGCAAAATAGAGTAGTTTCGCCTACTATGTATTTTTTTTTAGAAATATAGTATTTGAGCCCCTAATATAGTACGATACTATATTATATAGTAGGATACTATATTATATAGTAGGGTTGGCAACCCTAGGCGTAACAGTGTTTCTCTGTCCGTGAGAGATGGCCCGTGCACTAAAGCGGGACCAGGCTAGAGAGTCGTGAAGACTTGCAATGAACAAGCACCTTTACCTGTATTGTATTGTCTATCTATTTGACATTCATTGACTACGATTACTTACGCGTTTATGTTACAATCCATTACGTCCACTTACACGCAGCATTGTTCTGTTGCGATTACATCATTTGATTACGGCCTGAAAATGATGGCGATTTCGAAAATGATGGCGATGACTTTGTTTTCTAAGTTACGTGCATTTGTGAAGTCGTAGTAGCAATACCACTCGCTAACGGTGAAGGAAAACATCTTTAAGGAAACCCTGGTGTCTGCGGTATTTACATACCTTAGCGCTTGCTACGTACAATGGCCCAACTATGAGGCTAAGTGCGGAAATCTCAGGTCTAACTAACTATGGCATTTGTTTTGGTCACAAGTTTCGGTTTCTTGTGAAATCGACGAAAGCAGAATTTTAAGCAATTTATGATAGGCTCACTATGTTTTTCTAATATTCACAATGGTTGTAAGTTCGTTTGTCGTATTTATATTTGAACCAGCTGTTCCGGCGAACTTCGTACCGCCACAGAATCCGTTTATACCATTCTTGGTACCATGGCAACGCAATAAATAAATATCTTAGAGTTTGGCTTAATATTATCCTACGGGAACGCATTACCGGGATATCAAGTATCCTGTGTCTCAATTCAGATCTTTGTCTATGTATGCCAAGTTTTATGTAACTCCGTTCAGCCGTTATTGCGTGATTGAGTAACAAACATCGAAACATCTTCACAAACTTTCACATTTATAATATGGAGCTTACGCTTACTTTTATTTACATGCAACTGTTAAGATAAAATTACTTACATTAGTCAATTACTAGTTATTAAAATTTTTAAAAACATAAATTAATAATTATAAGTAAAATAATAATAATAATAATAATACATCCACAATTGTTTCGTCCAAAGTAATAAATCAAGATGACGAATGAATTAACTGTCAAACAAACCGCCCCGAGACATACTCGAGCCAAAGGTTCCCATAACGCCGGCAGCGTTACCCCGCTGCACAGCGAGAGAGATCCTCTGCATCAAGTATGCCCCAGAGCGGTTGTCCATGCCGCGGTTCCTCAAGCGACGCCCTAACTCCTTTATAAAGGCTCTTCCCTGGACTCCCCATACCCCAGTAGTAGGATATATTAGTAGGATAATCAATGTCTTAATTAAGGTATTTATGCTACTAACTGACTCGTTAAGTTTTTAGGCTATTTTATCACAATTTTCTTTACCATTGTAGTCGCTTTTCTGTCTCTTCCTCATCCAATACTTCTCATTCAATTCGTCTGCCCATATTCGTCCAGTGCAAAATCTTTCTTTGCAAAAAAAAAAACATAGTCGAGTTTCTCAGTCCGACACGACCGAGTTTTCACCCAAAAAGCGGGACGTCTTCGATGATAACGTTTCTATTGAACAATCAATTGAAGCAATTGTTCTTTAGTTCCAAAATCGTTCAAACCGTCGATGCAATCTTCCACCTAGAATTTACGATGGATCATATTGCACCAGCATAACACCTAGACCACACACTTAACAAATACCACCTGATATTCTATGAATCATACGTTTACGACGAACGGGCATAATCCAAAGGATGTACTATGGACTGGACGTATTTGAAACTTCTGAGTAGGTAGTATCGTATTCGATGTTAAGCTAAGTGTTAAAATAAGCGAAAGATGTTCGTCAGGATCGTGGCAAGTGGCAAATCCGTAGTTTTACTTATCCCTAGTTTCTCGTACACTAACACGCTGTTAATCTACTGTTAACAGCTGTCAATTGACCAAAGAGCATACAAAAAAAAAACCACTGACAGCTGTTAACAGTAGATTAACAGCTTGTTAGTGTACGAGAAACCGGGGGTTAATTTAATGTAGTTGGAAAATGTTGTTTTTTCCATATTAAAGGGGATGCAGTGTGCTAACTAGCGCCACCAATGAAAACAAAATCTTCTTTGACAGATCGTATTTGCAAAAAGTGTCTGTACAATCTCTCCATCACGTTAACAGTGATTTTTAGGATCCACGACAAAGAACCTAGGATCACGAACCTGGGACTAGATAGCATTTATGCCAAAGGCCGTTTTTGGCGTTAATGCTGTTTAGTCCTAGGTTTATTGCCTTAGGTTCACGGCCATAATCCTAAAAATACAATACAGCATGATTGACAGATTGTACGGACACTTTTTGCAAATTCGATCTGTAAAAAAAGACACGATTTTTTTCGTCGGTGGCGCTAGTGTTACCTCCCTGGACCCCCTTAATTAGCCTACGACTTATTCTCAGACCTACCAAATAATAGACAAGAAATTAAATAAAAATCGGTGTAGCCGTTTCGAAGGAGTTCGATAACAAACACTGTGACAAGAGATTTTTTTATATTAGATTTTACTGCGGGCTTCTTATTGTAAGATATTTCGAATTTGTGGAAACTACACGTTGAGGTCGAAACTCAATACAGACTCATTACTTATTCGCCCAAACATACCGAAAATGCCGTGTTAAAAAGTGTAGATCCTTGGCCACAATTAAGTGTATACCACATTTATGACTTATGCAGACTTTACCAAGCAGTCTGAGATCTAAAATGTAGTCTATCTCATGCTATCGCTACCTTGCAGCGTATTATGTGTCACTGGTGAGCTGCAAGAGCCAGTCCACACGGCGCGTTGCGTTGCGTTGCGTCGTCGCAACGCAAATATTTTGACGCATTGATAGCCGGCCACACAGGCGCTGCGCCATCGCAGCGTGAGAGCCAGTCCACACGGCGCGTTGCGTTGCGTTGCGTCATCGCAACGCAAATATTTTGACGCATAGCCGGCCACACAGGCGCTGCGCCATCGCAGCGTTACTACGACGCAGTCTTAACGTTCCGTCGGCGCAGCGGCGACGCACAGTTGCGGCAAGCATTTTGTAAAAAACATCGCGTAAAAAGTACGTAAAAAATGAATTGAGCTTGCGTGTATTCTCCCTATCAACGCACAAGCAACTGAGCGCTGCCGCTCCGACGTCGCAATGAGTACACCCCCTCCCGCTTCGTCTCGGGGGCTGCTGTCCGTCATGTGTGCGTTGCGACGACGCAGCGCGCCGTGTGAACACCTTGGTTATTTGTATGTAAAACAACGCAGCGGTAGCGCTGCGTCGACGCAACGCTGACGCAACGCGCCGTGTGGACTGGCTCTTACGTCCAGCGGCGACGCACAGTTGCGGCAAGGATTTTGTAAAAAACATCGCAGTCAGAGCCAGTCCACACGGCGCGTTGCGTTGCGTTGCGTCATCGCAACGCAAATATTTTGACGCATAGCCGGCCACACAGGCGCTGCGCCATCGCAGCGTTACTACGACGCAGTCTTAACGTTCCGTCGGCGCAGCGGCGACGCACAGTTGCGGCAAGCATTTTGTAAAAAACATCGCGTAAAAAGTATCCTCCCTATCAACGCACAAGCAACTGAGCGCTGCCGCTCCGACGTCGCAATGAGTACACCCCCTCCCGCTTCGTCTCGGGGGCTGCTGTCCGTCATGTGTGCGTTGCGACGACGCAGCGCGCCGTGTGAACACCTTGGTTATTTGTATGTAAAACAACGCAGTGGTAGCGCTGCGTCGACGCAACGCTGACGCAACGCGCCGTGTGGACTGGCTCTCAGTCTATAGGAAAGCATGGATTGGAAAAGACGTGTATCCTCCCTATCAACGCACAAGCAACTGAGCGCTGCCGCTCCGACGTCGTAATGAGTACACCCCCTCCCGCTTCGTCTCGGGGGCTGCTGTCCGTCATGAGTGCGTTGCGACGACGCAGCGCGCCGCGTGAACACCTTGGTTATTGGTATGTAAAACAACGCAACGGTAGCGCTGCGTTGACGCAACGCTGATGCAACGCGCCGTGTGGATCGGCTCTAAGTCAAAACAGGCGGCGCGAGCGCATCCAGCACCGCCGCGCACGTAGAACAAAAGACACGCGATATGCTTGATACACTCGGCGGAGAAGAAAGATATTATGTTGTTTTAGGCCATTTTTAGATGCGGTTTTGGATTACGAATGCTCGTGGAAGGATTTAGAGCGTTTCTGCTTTGTGGTACGCTTTGGTCAATGAAAACGTGTTTCCGAAATACCTTTACGGTGGTCTGAAGTTATTTGACTGCATATAAAGCACGATGATGATGTTTCGGCTGTCTTGGGTTCACATCTAACCAATGACATCTGACAACCTATTGCTCCGGGGCGTATCCCATATAACGGATCTCCCTGGCTGTTCAACGTGGTAATGCAGCCTGTGTTATGGGGACCTTGGCGTCAGATATGGCCCGGAGTGACTAAAAATTTTGCTTTGCTTTGTTACCTTTGCTTTTTATGCTATAATTTATTTATGTTGGAGTATACATTTGTAGTTTTATAAGCGGTGGTAGCGCGGTCGGTGCTACTGTGGACTTATCACAGGATAGATCTAACCCCTGGATAAAGAGATAGATGGTGCTGCCAGATAGCGGTTTCGAAAGCCGGCCTAAAGGCGAATTGCGCCAAGTCACTGGATAAGAAAGTAAATAGGTAAATATGTATCCAGGGAAAAGCTAATAAGTAGCTGAGTGGCCGGGGTGTCAGACATACTTACAATTTATCTATGGATAGCTCTGCAAATACCGTGCTGCAAAAAGTTTTTGGACTTATTCACAGGATAGAGCTTACCGCTGGATAAACAGATAGATAGTGCTGTCAGTTAGCGTTGGCGCAAACCGGCTTAAGGGTGTCCGTTTCTATGGAAACCAGACATAAATAAAAGACAGACGAACTTTTCGCCCCTTACTCGCCCCTTCGAGGAAATGCTAAGTTTTATTTTCACCGAAATGAAATGTGTCTCGTGTCGGGGACTAAGCGACGGTAGCAAAGTGGGTAGAATAATAGACTCGGAATCGAACATACCCAGGTTCGATTCTCCGTACGGGCATGTACCTATGACTTTGTTTAATTTCAAAGTTACGTTGGTACATGTGCGAATTTGTAGTCGCAATACCACACGCTAACTGTGATGGAAAACATCGTGAGGAAACCCGCGGCTTGGTTGGCTGCGCACGTATTGACTTGTCTTTCCTGTGGGCCAGGCCGACTAAGCTGTGAGGATGTTATAGGGGCTGGGCAAGCCTACTACATCTAAAACAATGTTCCAGGCACTGCAGCGTCCAGTGGTCCTTTCACCCAGCTAGTGTGAGTGATGGTGCCACTGGACGCTGCATAAATCATCTCATTACTTAGAGGCAAAGGGTGTGTTGTGTCCACGTTTCGATCACATCGATGACATTACTAGAGCCGCAGGAAAGCTATGGACGACATTGGAGAGGGGACCGAGAGGGTTGGCGTGAGTTGGCGTGACAGGTGAGAGGCCTTTGCCCATAGTGGGCTCTATTTATAAGTTTGATAGATAGATCTCAATCTCATAGAAAGATCTGATTGGGTTAAAGTTCTCTCATGAAGTAATGCTAAGGTTCTTGCTAACAGGACTCTACTCCAATTATATAAGGAGGTCATATTCATGCGCTCGTAATTTTCATTGGAATTCATAGATTAAAAACTAAGTTGTTTTCTCTACCAATTATGGTCGTACATAATGAAGACTTTCACCACATCCGATGGTGCGATAAAACTACTTACCCGACATAATTATTTGCATTTTTTGCACACAACAATACATGCGAACGTATCATTCATCATTTTCGCTCACTTTAGAAGATGTTTATCTCGCTTTAAGGAGGAAAAGTGCTATTACAAATTCGAACAATCGAGAACTTCAATTGGTCTAGCACTTTCTACGCCTAAAGCTGTGTGGATAGTCCAAAGCCTAGATAAAAGTACACCTTAACTATTAAATACTAGACAGTTAAGATTGTATCTATATAGGGCAAAGAATGTATTGTAATAATGATTTTGTTAGATAATACGGCACGCTGTCGCAAATAGTCTTCGAATGTATTATGTACGAGTACGCCGATAGAAAAGGTTTACCAAAGAGTTTAGCAACTTCAGTATTTTATAACTGAAGTCGTTGCATGCACGCACGCCGGTTTCGGGTACTTTTTATCTTGCCCTTTGCTAATACAGCCCCTATTTGGTCGAAGTATGTCCGCCTGGGACGTCCCTTACCGGCCCTTCCATCCACATTCGCTCGATATATTTGTTTTGTCAATCTTTCTTCCTTTATCCTCTCCACATGTCCAAACCAACGCAACATTCTTTTCTCAATTCTAGTCATTACATTCTCTTTCAGTCCACAACGTTCTCTGATCAAACTATTTCGTATCCTGTCATTCAAATTAACACCAGACCAGGATCGTGGCAAGTGGCAGTCCCTGGTCTCTGCCTACCCCTCTGGGATACAAGCGTGAGTTTCTGTATGTAAGTATGTACCTAAGGTAATCTTCAATTAATGATCTCTTCCATCGCCTATATCTGTCTGTAGATCGACGAGATTGAAGTGGAACTGTTCACACTACAGCGATGATCGGGAATGAAGAATGGATAAAGTTGGCGTTCTGTTGATAGCTGTCAACAGTAGATTAACAGATCGTTAATGTACGAGAAACCGGCGGTTAGTGGAACAAAACGCTTGCAACGTACAATAACACGCAGATAGTAGCGACAACCTAATTTTGCCGGGAAGCGTTGTAGTCACGCGACGGAAATTAGGACGAAAGCGACGGGTTTATGACAGTAAAATTTACATTTTCGAAGGCTTGTCAGTTGTCTTTTGTTTGTGTCCAAAGAGGCTGAAACCTCATTTCGCTAGGCAAAGATTCGCAGTGGTGTCACAGAACTGCAAGGACAGCCAAGTAAAAAATGTATCGATAAATATAGTATCGATCGTTTGTAGGCACGCGACGGAAATTAGGACGAAAACGACAGGTTTATGACAGTAAAATTTACATTTACGAAGGAATTTCAGTTGTCTTTTGTTTGTGTCCAAAGAGGCTGAAACCTCATTTCGCTAGGCAACGATTCGCAGTGATGTCACAAAACTGCAAGGACAGCCAAGTGAGAAATATATCGATAAATACAGTAACGATAGTTTTTAACTATCGATATAATATCGAGGAAGATATGAAAGTATTTATGTAAAGTTACATAATACATTAAAATGTTAGGTAAAAATATAAAAAACCGGCCAAGTGCGAGTCGGACTCGCGCACCGAGGGTTCCGTACAAACCTGCAAGGTTTACAAAGTTCGTTCATTACGACAATCGAGTCATAACTATGGTATTTTTATTGCAAAACATGAGGAAAAAAGTAATAAGTTTATATTTATTAAAAAATATATATTTTGTAATGTAACTAAAAATTTAAGGTTTTCGGAATTTTTCCTTTATGTGTGCTATAAAACGTTGCTTCATGCCAAATTTCAAGATTCTAGGTCGACTGGAAGTACCCTTTAGGTTTTGATTCCCTTGCGAGTACTTGCGAGTTTCAAAATATGCAGCTTAAATTGCTGTTTCTTTTGATTGCGTTGACATAGAAGTTAGATTTTGTTACAGCTTAAAGGTATTATAGACCTGAGTATTTGGTATGAATTTCAATTTAATACCTCTACGCGTTTATGAGGAAATGGGTAGTAAGTTTAAAATTATTAAAAAAAAATATATTATGTGATGTAACTAAAAATTTATGGTTTTCGTAATTTTTCCTTTATCTATGCTATAAGACGTTGCTTCGTACCAAATTTCAAGATTCTGAGTTCACGGGAAGCACCCTGTAGGTTTTGATTCCCTTGCAAGTGTCGAAAATTTGCGGCATAAACGGCTGTATCTTTTGATTGCGTTGGCTTAGAAGTTTGATTTTTTCACAGCTTCAAGGGACAGTAGACCTGAGTAATTGATATAAATTTCAGCTTCATACCTCCACGCGTTCCTGAGAAAAAGGGTCTTGACAGACGGACGGACGGACGGACAGACGGACAACAAAGTGATCCTATAAGGGTTCCGTTTTTTCCTTTTGAGGTACGGAACCCTAAAAATTAAAGACAATCGCATGATGTATAGAAAGTTTTGTATCTATCAAATGTAATAATGCAACGCATAAAATTTGGTACTAAGCTACGCTCAAACAGTGAATATAGTAGTCGAAAAACATAAAGATTTTTTAAATATAGTATTACGTATTATAAGTTTATAGTGTAAATATTTACTTATATTATTATTGAGAATTTAAGTTGAAGTAAATCGACTTATACGTCTATTTCGTATGCCTACCAGTTAATTTCTTGCACCGCCTGTCGTGGACTGTTAGAAAATGCTTGTAGCATGATGTCCGCCGCATTGCCATTGTATTTTTTACTTATGTGCAACAAACGTATTTTATTTGGTGTACAAAACAGATCACGACCATTACACGATATAAAAGTAATAATATGACATAAGTACTGAGTTGTGGTCTAAATCATAATTATAATAATTAAAGTTATCGACGGTAAAAATTTATACATTACATTACTTAAACTCACGCCTGTGTCCCAGAGGGGTAGGTAGAGACCCCTGTCGCTTCATCAAAATTCAGTAACCGTAACTGCATGCACGCACGCTGTTATGGGTACCACCTGTAATTTTTATATACTCGTATCGATATATTTTACCCCAGCCTAAGGAACTGGCAGCAAAAAAAATAATTATGTAACACCCGTTGCGAATCTTTTGTGTGTTACTGTGAAGTTTTATGGCGTAGTGTTGGTAAAATCTAAACGTATGACACCGATACGTGCGTTTTGTATTTGAGAGTTCCCTATAGTGCGTTGTGTTGAACCTACTCGGTTAGAGTGTCAATAGAACACCCTGGCCACTGTAAATTTAAATAAGACATCTGTCTGTATTTTTTGATTCGATATATATTCTGAATACAACACTTGACACAGCAAAACTGCTCGTATTTATTAAATTATAATACCATATAATTTAGAAGGTTATGGGCCCAGATACCATAACAAAGTGTTGTTAACGATCGGAAACATCAGTGAATCTGGAAGAGCAAATAAAATAAGTCCACGCGCGTAATTGTAATATTACAATGTCTGAAGAAGATGTTCGCCCTGGGACTTCAGCAGCCTCGACTGCCAACGCCAAACTAAGGTACCTCGCTACTTCCACCTCAACCCCGTCAATCACGAAATTGGATGGCTCAGCCAACTACGGGAGTTGGGCATTTGCAATGAAAATGCAACTCACTGATATCGATTTATGGGATTTCATTGAATTTCCTGAAGAACTCCAAAATTCATTGGGACAAGATCAGTTCAGGAGACTCGACTCAAAAGCAAGAGCGAAAATATGCCTTGCAGTAGAATCTCATTTAAATCCCGTAATTCAGAACTGCAAAACGTCTCAAGAAACGTGGGAGAAACTAAAGGAGACCTACGCGAGTAGCGGACTCCTACGCCGGTTGAACCTCCTGAAAATGCTTTTCAACTCAAAGCTTGAGCAATTCCCTTCAATGGAAGCATATATCAATGCTATCCGATCAATCCAGCAACAGCTAACTGATATTGATTCGAAGATTGAAGACGAATTTGTAGGAGTAATAATGCTAGCAGGACTACCCGAAGCATACAACCCGTTAGTGATGGCCTTTGAGCACTCTGGCTCAACGATAACAGTAGACACCGTCGCCTCTCTTCTCATCAAAGAAGAAACTCGCAACAAGAGTGACAAGAGCACCACAAAAGCTTTAGCAGCAATCCCTCAACGTACGAAGAGTACTTCTGCAAAACGTTGTACTTTTTGCAAGAAGCAAGGGCATCTTGTGTCGGAATGTTGGAAAAGGAAGACTAAGAAGAGTGTAAATAATGGAAACAAGTTTGATACTACTAATTATACATCTGATTTAGTTCTTTCATCCTCATTTCATTCTCACTCGACTGATTCTAAAGGTACGTGGTACTTAGACTCTGGTGCCACCACTCACATGTCTAATGAAAAAGATCGCTTCATTCATATCTCTTCATTAGTTAAGCCAATAACAGTGGCTAATAGCGAACAAATCATGAGTGAAGGAAAGGGGACAGTTTCTTTAAACGTGTCCAAGAATGTTCATACTATTGCGGATGTTCTTTATGTTCCTGAGCTAAGCACTAATTTACTCTCCGTAAGCAATTTAGTGTCAAAGGGCTACATAGTAGTGTTTGCTACAGACGGGGCATACATTCTTTTAAAAGAAAACTGTAAGGTTTCTGGTCAAATTGTAGCTACATGTTGAACCCGTTCCAATCACAGAGGCATGTATAAGCTCAATACTTGTGAAAGTGTCAATTTGACTGTTGTCAAAGAGCCTGTGTCATTGTGGCATCGACGACTTGGACATCTGAACGTCCAGTCTATGGATGTCTTAAAGAAAAAGGATTTAGGCATACATTATAATGACTCTTTGAATGAAACCTGCGTACCATGCCTTCAAGGCAAACTCGCTAAAAAACCATTCAAAAAGTCTAAAAGTAGGTCGCATAACTTACTACAGTTAATTCACTCTGATCTATGCGGACCAATGAGCGCTACCTCTTTTGGGGGTGCTCTGTATCTATTGACTTTCACAGACGACTTTAGTCGCAAAACTTTTGGATACTTTTTAAAGACCAAAAGTGAAACTTTTACGAAATTCGTAGAGTTCAAAAACCTTGTGGAAACACAAAGTGGACAGAAAATAAAATGTTTACGGTCGGATAACGGTCGCGAATATGTTAATGGCGTAATGTCTAATTTCTTACGAGGAAACGGCATTATCCACCAAACATCTGTCCCTTACAATCCACAGCAAAATGGTGTCGCCGAGCGGGTTAACCGGACAATTATTGAGAAAGCACGAGCTATGCTTTATGACTCGAAGCTACCGAGAGCTTACTGGGCGGAAGCAGTAAATACTGCGATTTACCTTAAAAATCACTCTCCTACACAGTCTCTCAATAATAGAATCCCCGAGGAAATATGGTCTGGACAACGAGTGAACCTTTCTCACCTGCGGGTCTTTGGTTGCGAAGCTCACGTGCTTGTACCAAAGGAGAAAAGGACTAAACTCGATCCCAAGACTAAATCCTTTTTGTTCGTTGGGTACTCAACAGAGACTAAGGGTTACCGTCTTGTTGATCCCAAAAACCCAAGGTCAATCACCTTTGCTAGAGATGTAGTCTTCATAGAAGATAAAATATATCCTCATTACGATATTCCCAAACAAAACACGGTTGAACCTAACTCATCTACAACAGTTGATTTAATTGAACTTCAACTTCCAGTTACTTGTGACACCTCGCCAGGGTCTTCTTCACCGCAGCGTGAGAGCAGCAGTACAGAGACGCCTACTGTCGATGAACCTGCAAACGTGTCTGTCAACGATATCCTGATTTCTCCAAGTGAGAACGTATTACCTGGCACCGTAGAAGGTATTACTGCTGAAAATCCTACTATCGAGCGTAGGTATCCACAGAGAGAGAGAAGGCCTCCAGTGCGGTTTGCGGAAAATGCACAGTTAACCACAACTGATTGTGAGCCCGAAACTTACAAACAAGCCTTAAATGATATTCATAAGCAGGATTGGCTAGATGCTATGAATGCAGAGTATAACTCTCTAATGAAACACGGGACTTGGATTCTTGTAGATAGACCGTCAGATAGAAAACCTATCAAAAGCAAATGGGTCTTCAAACTCAAGAAGAACACCAGTGGGGAAATAGTAAAGTATAAAGCTAGACTTGTGGCCAAAGGCTACACGCAAATAGAAGGAGTGGACTACGGTGAAACTTTTTCCCCCGTAGCACGACTTTCATCTATTAGACTTATGCTGGCTTTTGCGGCACAACTGGATGTCAAGCTAGACCACCTAGACGTGGAAACAGCTTTTCTTAACGGTGATCTCCAAGTAGAAATTTTTATGGAGCAACCAGAAGGCTTCAATGCCGACCGAAATGGTAAAGTTTGCTTACTCAAAAAGTCTCTTTATGGTCTTAAACAATCTCCAAGACAATGGAACTTGAAGGTGTGTGAGGCTATGAGTAAACTCTCTCTAACACAAGCGTCGAACGAACACTGCCTTTACTTCAGGCGTAATGGAAACGACCTTTTAGTGGTGGCTGTATTCGTTGACGACTTTTTCATACTTAGTACGAGTGACAGTATGAAAGAACACTTTAAAAACGAGCTGAAAAAGCTATTTATTGTGAAAGACCTAGGTCAATTGAAAGATTGCTTAGGAATGAGAGTGGTTCAAAGCGACAACAGCATAACTCTAGACCAGACAAAATATATTGAAAAATTAATTGTAAAGTTTGGTATGTCTGACGCCATACCTGTAACGACACCAATGGAAGCTGGTATGAAACTGGCTATTCCTGAAAAGGAGGATGAGAAGCTAGAATTGCCATATCAGCAGCTCATAGGGTGTCTAATGTACATCGCAATAGGCACGAGACCGGATATCTCATATGCAGTGTCCTATCTAAGCCAATACAATGTACATTACGGGGAGGTGCATTGGAGAGCTGCCAAACGAGTTCTCCGTTTCTTAAAGGCCACCAAAGATTTAAAACTTACTTTTAAAAAATCTGGTCAGGCCTACCCAGTCGGCTATGCAGACGCTGACTACGGTAGCAACGTAGTAGATAGGCGCTCGTATACAGGGTACGCATTTATTATGAGCGGCGCTGCTATCAGTTGGGAAGCGCGCAAGCAACGTACTCTCGCCTTATCAACAACAGAAGCCGAATATATGGCACTTGCTGACGCTTGCAAAGAGGCTATATATTTAAGGACTCTAATTAAAGATGTGTTCGACATCATTCATCCCATCACCATTTACTCGGATAATCAAAGTTCACTAAAACTAACGCGTAACAACACATACCATTCGCGTACGAAGCACATCGACATCAGGCATCATTTTCTCAGAGAACTTTCGGAAAATGATTTTAAACTGTATTACATACCCACCAACGACATGACAGCTGATATTTTGACCAAGCCTCTATGTAAATTAAAACATATAAAATTCAGTCACTCATTAGGTTTAGGCTAGGCAAATACATGCGTCATTCTTTAAACTGTAAATAAGGGTTTATAGGTGTATATACAGGGTGTTTTTTTGTGTGCTAGTGTGTTGTGTATATAGTGTTAATAGTTTTTTTTTATATACTGTTTATTGTACATTTTGTTTGTGTACATATACAGGGTGTCCTATTACGGGGAGGTGTTGAACCTACTCGGTTAGAGTGTCAATAGAACACCCTGGCCACTGTAAATTTAAATAAGACATCTGTCTGTATTTTTTGATTCGATATATCTTCTGAATACAACACTTGACACAGCAAAACTGCTCGTATTTATTAAATTATAATACCATATAATTTAGAACGTTGTGTATGTGTGTGTTTAATGTTACAGTGAATAATTTTACGGTTTAGATATCTGTGGCAGGTACGGCATCAGTTAATATCAATAAACGGGTGTTAGGAGATAATGAAATAAAATTCAAATGTAGAAAAACAGTAAAAATTTTCAATTACGTTCAGTTTCAACGTCGAAACTAACCCCGATTTATTACTAAACTTAAGTACTCAGTCTTCTCTCTAGTATAAGCAGCGGTGAACCCTATATTAGTCAAAGTGAACGTAGTTCTGATAAACTACGATTAATTTGAAGGGCAAAATCGAGACTAATAAGTTGCATTGCCCGGTACCCTATCACCTTAACATATTCTTTATTGCAAATCATAAATTAGAAAAATAATTACATAGCATTGTTAATATAACATAACATAAACTCACGCCTGTATCCCAGAGGGGTAGGCAGAGACCAGGGACTGCCACTTGCTACGATCCTGACAGATCACTTTCGCTTCCTCAACATGCTAGCGAGACTTGGGTATGGCAAAAGAAGCAAGAAACTAGGATTAATGCAGTAGAAATGAGGTCCTTGAGAAATATGTCTGGTGTTACTTTGAATGACAGGATACGCAATAGTGTGATTAGAGAACGTTGTGGACTGAAAGAGGATGCAGTGACTAGAATTGAGAAAGGAATGTTGCGTTGGCTTGGACATGATGAAGGAAGAAAGATTGACCAAACAAATATATCGAGCGAATGTGGATGGAAGGGCCGGTAAGGGACGACCCAGACGGACATATTTCGACCAAATAGGGGATGTATTAGCAAAGGGCAAAATAAAAAGTACCCGAAACCGGCGTGCGTGCATGCAACGACTAATGAATAGCATTGTTACAAAGGCGAACCTTTAGTTTTGGTGGTTATTCATAGAATCAAGTCGATTAGTTATTCGTCTAGCGTCGCGTGCCTTGGAGCAGTTGTCATGCGAATTGTCTGCAGCTATTGTCAAATTGCTCCATGTCTTAGTCTGTTTTAAGCGGTCCTCGTTCTCGTTAAAAGGTTCTGTCTCATTCTTCGAATTGCTTGGTGGCTAGACTTTGAAGTTATGTTGGGTAAAGTATACATTCTATCTATTTAGTGGTTGTAGAAGATCGTGATTAAACCTTACTATCTCAATTGTTCACATACCTCGGTGCTTGAAATTGCCCATCCGCGGTGGGCACGCGTGGTAATTAAGCCCATACTCTCCCTCTGAGAGAAGTCCTGAGCCCTCCAGCCTATATACGTATAGGCTACATAAAAATATATATAAATTGATACTTCCAATTTTAAGTTCTCGTCAAGCGCCTAACAACACTCACCCGCCCATTATTATTCAGTACCACTTCATACTTATATGTACATCCTTTAAATGCGGCAAAATAGAAACGTCGCGCCTTATCACCGGACCTGTCCGCGGACGTAGTGAGTTGTGTGTCGGCTTGCTGCGAAAAATTAAGAGTGACTTGAGGGTGGACCACCTACCCTCACTACAATAATTGACTGTACTCGCTCCAGTCTACCCGTGACCACGGCAACTGCAACGATGCCGAAACGTCGGGAATCGAAGGTAATTAAATTTTACCTAATAAATAATCGCGGTTAGACCCATTTAATATATTAATTTATTTGACAATTTGTTAACTAACCGCCCCAGTGCGTTTCAGACCCAAAAGCCTTGCCCTGCGAAGGGCTTACAAAGTAGTTGTATCGTGTCTTCTGACGATCACGCCAGTCACGTAAGTCACTAACTACCGAATTCACTTAACAACATGCACTGCGCAACCTTAATTCGTTTCAATTAAACTCAAAAGCCTCGTCCGATGCGCGATGGCCCTTCATGGTGATTACTAATTTGATGAGTATTTCTCTTACAAACACTCGTAAACTTTCCAATGGCCGGTTTTACTTTGGACGATAATGACACGACATTGTTGGACTACTAAACAGAGGCCGTAGGTTCGATTTTTACTGGACCCCGCCGTACCTGATTTGTAGAAATTGGGTTAGTCTAGGTGTATTTCCGTGTTTGCGGTGTCTTTGCCTGGTTACCATGGCACCGGGTATCCTAGTTTGGGACTAGGACTAGTGCTGTTGTGCGGAAGTTATTTATTTATTTACTAGTATTCATACAAGGGTCTTCGTAAATGTATGGAAGTACCAGTCCGACCATGTCGTGTCGTTACGTTTATCGTCCAATGTGAAACCAGCAACATAAATTCACGCCTGTATCCCGGAGGGGCAGACAGAGACCAGAGCTTGCCACTCGATCCTGACAGAACTCTACTTGAATAAACCTAAATAAATTCAATAATTAGCTTCGTTTATTTGCTGGTAGCTTTTGCGACATTTTTTCTATGGTCAAGCATTGGAAAAGTGGTTGATCCGTGTTCATCCAATAACGTCACGTGGCTCTATCTAATATATAAAACTTTCGTGTCACAGTGTTTGTTATTGAACTCCTCCGAAACGTCTTCACCGATTTAGATGATTTTTTTTTGTGTATTTGATAGGTCTGAGGTCGTAGGTGAATTAGTATGGCAAAACAACGTTTGCCAGGTCAGCTAGTTTTAGATAGAAAGATACAAAGAGGTGGATGGTTTTCTCTTTGTATCTTTCTGTCATATGATGGTAATTGACAACATCCATTGGTTCAAACTGGCAGCGCATCAATCTGCGCGTACTTTACCCCCATAGGCTACTTCTTTGGGAATGTTTCATAGAAGTACAATTCACAGTTTAATATTGATAATTCGATGTACATTGCCAAGTCGTTCAATCCACACAATAAGAACACTCGGCTGCGCAATTTGCGGTTGATCAGTTGCCGTGTGTACATCTAACGCCTTCTGGCCCACTTAAAGTTATGAATGAACATCTTCCAAAAACAATTTAATACTTTGAAAGTGACAGTAACCGAGATGGTTAATAACAATTTCTCTCAATGGTCAGTGGGTTGCTTGCACGTTTACCACTGCCCACACCCGTGGTCTAATGTTCCTTTAGATACTATCTCGTGCATTTGCATTTGTTTAGTCACCTGTAGCGATTAGTCATGTGGGACGTGTTGGTTCTTTATGTGATTTATTTTTCCTTGTAAGTTGATGCTAATTGTATTAAAAGTAGTAGGTTTTGGATGAAAGTCCTATCTGTGTGTCTATATTTAGCCATTCATGCAATTCATCGTACGAACTTTCGCATTTATAGTTTTAGTGA
Organism: Yponomeuta cagnagella; assembly: GCA_947310995.1. Taxonomy (NCBI): domain Eukaryota; kingdom Metazoa; phylum Arthropoda; class Insecta; order Lepidoptera; family Yponomeutidae; genus Yponomeuta; species Yponomeuta cagnagella. The sequence goes on along the minus strand of OX371285.1, from coordinate 5,940,950 downwards.
TTTTGTAACACTTAATTTAAGATCTTCTCTGAGCTGAGATCGCTCTCGAGTTGTTATGAACTGTATCTTGAACCACTGAGATCTTGGACACTCAAGATCTCAGATGTAAGAGCGTTTTATTAATACGGCACTGAGTTTCTCATAAGTAACTGTACTGTTTTTTTAAATTTGGTGTCTATTAATTTTGGTTCCGCACATTAATGCAAGGTCCCGAAAATATCAAAGATAATCTAAACAATATGGTGTTAAACTACATTGTCTCTTGGGAAACTTCTGCCCACTGTACTTCTTTATATCTGTATCAGTCCTTGCGTTATCAAGTCCTAATAAACCTTATTAATTCAATCATAATGACACGATAAACAAACAAATTACACACAACTGCACGTAATTATGATGCTTGATTCCCCTAAGCTTTCTCTAATACGTAATTAAATGAGCGTAAAGGTGAAATTACCAGCTAATGATTAGAAGGTATTGTTTGATGGATGATTGCCGGAGTTTGAATGATGATGAATGTATGTTATCAATTAACATATGGGCGCCGTTTGGGTAGGGCTGATAGTTTGCGCGTTTAGCAAGACATTAAAAAAACTGGGCTAGTGCCAGTCGGATTCGCCCACGGAGGGTTCCGTACAAATTCGTAGGTAGGTACGGATTATAAATAGTTCAGGAATCGAGAATCGCAGTTTTTTCCGAGCTTTTCCCGAAATTCAAAGACATTTTTTCCAATGATTTAATTACAAATTAATTAATAGAGTTCAGATTTTTCTCTGTGACGATATTACTTGCCAAATGTCATAGTTCCAGGTCAACGGAAAGTACACTATAAATTTTGATTGTAAACTGCTGAAATATACGTTTTTACAGCATAAACGGCCGTATCTTTTTTTACGTTAAACGTAGAAGTTCGAATTTTTTCACAGCTTTAATGTACTGTAAACCTGAGTATAATGTTTCTATTTCAACTCGATACCTCCACGCGTTCCCGATATAAAGGGTCTTGACAGACAGACAGACAAACGGATGGACGGACGGACCACAAAGTGATCCTATAAGGGTTACGTTTTTTCTTTTTGAGGTACGGAACCCTAAAACATAGTGAAATTTATTTATAGTATCGATTTAGTGCAATAACTTACGGAACGGAATTGTTCTAAATACATAACTTATAATACAGTAGCTGACTGTAGTTTAGCGTTAAAATTATTTTCAGGTTATGACATTGCTTGCCCTTGAGCCTTCACTTTCATTTTTCATCCAATCTAACAGGGTCAATTTGAAAGTATCAAAAATGAAACTTGAGGGAGTCAATTTGTCTTCAAAATACTTGCTAATATGTACTTGCCTATAGGATGTTGGGAAGTATACATTTTTGCTTATTGAAAGTGTTTTCATTATTTATCATTGTTGAGGAAACTTTTTGGTTTTCCTTAACACGTTTTATGAAATAACGTTAAGCCTTAAAACCGGATCGAATAGTTTTCCTTGGATTTATTTGAGAGAGTAGTTTGCACAGTCAGCCGTTACAAGGTAGCCGAATTAAGAGAGACATGGCGCCAGTGACAGAGGCGCACCTAGCTGCGGTCATTAGTACTAACGTGACTGTTTAAACTTAGTACTAACGTGACAGTTTGACTGGTTGGTTTATACCACTTTTGTAACAATATGCAATAGTTTTTCAAATGAATCGTAGTTTGTTAATCATAGTGGGTTTTAAGAAATTCTTTAAAAATTTTCAGGGACATCTTGACACAGAATATTCCATAGATCGTCCTGCCTGAACTCTGAACAAAGAGCCGTGGGATATAGTGCTGAGGGATGGAGTTTGATGGAGAAGGTTTTCGAATAAGTGAATTTTCAGGCTATGGGGAAATTGGAGAAACTTGAAATGCTCCTTGACGTATGATGGCGTAGCTGTTTTGAATACAATTTTATAGAGGAAAGAAGGTATTTCGGCTGAGATGAATGGGGAGCTACTTGAGCTCGAGCGATATTCGGAAATTGCCAGAAATCCTTTAGTATGTACATATAGGTGCATACATAAACTCATGCCTGTATCCCGGAGGGTACGCAGAGACTTGAACTCTACTGCGAATTTACATGAGACTTGACTCGAGTACCGTTTTTATGGAAACTCAAAGTGAAATTTCATATTAATTCGGCCAGGTTGTAGTTTGTCTCGACGGCTACGACTCTTTAGACACTTACAAACTCAGAAAGTAACTGTTTAATTTTGACCATTAAGAGATTGATTATAATGATCGAAAAGTCGGAATATTGTCCATGTTCGGGAACGATTCGGACAAATTACTTCCGTTTACAATCCTAACGTCATTTGCATATTATTATATTCTAATGACATACTTGAAGCTCTAACATTTGATCACACTAATGAAAGAACCGAGATAGTCATTTCCTCAACTTAACACTGATTTCTCCTAACCTGATCTACATTCAGGATGAAGACAAACACTATGGGAAAATCTTGTCCTAGAACATAATATATCTGTTCATAACCTCACACCTATATTTTAGAGGGGTAGACAGATACGGAGGATACGGGTTCGGTCCCCAACTATTCATTTACAAGTTCATACAGTTTTTAAGTTAGCCATTTTAAATATGACTTGTAAGAAAGTCACCGTCCGTAAAATTATAGAGCAAATCATAGATTTTGTAGATTGTAGTTTATTTATTCACACGTTGTAAAAACAAAATTTTTAATATTCAGTGGTACCAAACTGTGAATACAGTTTAAAACCTTTATTTAAAAGGACATTTGAATAAACCCCACAATGAAATTTTACTACTGCTGATTACAAAGCCACTCTGGGTGGCACACAAGCAATAAACCATGCTATCCACTGAACGCATATTGCTGCGGCACATGTAATAAAACTTCCTTCATGATGCAAGTCACGAATAGGCCGTTATCAGCTTCACACGGTGTCGACAACATTCTTCAGATAAAACTTGAATGAGCACATCTGTCATAAAATTTGTAAACATGGGAGTAATTGGGTCAGTAGCGTGCAGGTGGTAACTAAACAGTTACAGAACCGCTGGCTTAAACAAGCCAGCGGTTCGTAAACTTTTCAGGCCATGGAACACTAATAAACCTGTTTTATTTTACGGAACCCCATATCAATAGTAGATTGTGCAACAAGGGCTTAAAGCGATCCATTTTTATCCGAGGCAATATAGTCGTTATACACTCTGCTTTTCACTTCGATTGCGAGGAAAATTTCGGACAACAAAATCGTCGTACAGTGAAAAAACATAAAAAATAACCAATTCCCGTCGATTTATTTTTTAGTTTTATTTTTAAGTTTTAGCATGTGAACTTAGACTTGATACTTGTTTTCCGCCAAGTCAGAAAAACATTTCGGCGCATTTTTAAACAATAATCAACTCCTATTTTACCCGATTTCATTAATTTAATTATAGAAAACGTACGGAATTCAAATAATTATAGCAGGAATAAAATAAAACAAGTTCCAGTATTCTACGAAATTTTACTGCTCAATTATATTGTGCAATATATTTTGACTCTGGCTGTTGAGCCCCATCTTAGTTTTAGAAAAAATAAAATTACTTTATGCGCTAGAGTTTAAAAAGCGATTTTCTGTCGTCTACGCACGATTTAAAGTCGAACTTTACGAGCATGCGAAGTGAAAAATAACAAATTAAATATTTTACTTTACCTTGAGGTAAAGTTTGTTTTATTCATGTGCTCGTCCAAAATCAGGCCACAGTTTTTAATTAATTAGTTTTATCTTTACTAGTGGTCCCCAGAAAGGCTCCGAAATTCGGATAATGAAGTGATTACACGGAAATCGTGATCCACCGAAGCGAAGGGCGTGCCTAAGTAATAGTTTTTGTTTCGTAATATTATTATCTTGAGACGAAAAATTACACTATGTTACATTAGTTACGTGTTCGTACTGTACTACGGTCACTGAAAGAAGTGTACAGTGCTATCAACTTAAGCTGAGAATTGCATTTGTGTGAGTGCACACCGATAGTGTAGAGTGGCAATCGGCTTGTATGGCGCGGCGCGTCCCGCCCATGGTTTAAACCGGTTTATACTAGTTTATAGCAAGCGGCCTGAGGCGCACTCACACAAATGCAATTCTCAGCTTAAGTTGATAGCACTGTACTGTAAGCCGAGACGATTGTGTTACTTACTTGAAATAAAATATATTATTAGTATTTAATTTCCGGAAAATCTCGATTTTAAGTGCCAATATTAAAGTTAACGTCAAAATGTTTTTATTAAAACTGCGACTTTTCAAGATCTAGATCGTTTTGGAAAAACAAAAAATCTCCAAACCTAGTCTTGTCAATTTTAGTCAAACTTAATGAACAGAGTTTAAATTATTATTCTAGAACGTAGAACTCGTACATTAAACTGGAAGTTTTCTTTTTTAAATTAAGTACACCTCTAGTAGAAGTGTTGTTCACTATATTACTACTCCTAAAGTACTTGTTTTAAATAAAAAAAAAACATCGTTATAACTACCAGAATTTAACAGTCTGTTAGTTAATCAACACAGAGATCGTGGATTCGATTTCAGCTGGGGCCGCCATCTTAGAATAGTACAGATACATAGCCTTAGTCTGGATGTTTTTACACGTTTGTGACTGCCTCGTTAGTCTAGCCGTTAAGGCGTTTAACTACCAAAACAGAGGTCGTGGGTTCGATTCCCACTGGGGGCCGCCGTACATTTGTACTAATGGCCTCAGTCTGGTGGTATTTCCATGTTTGTGATGTCCTTGCCTGGTTACCTTAATAACCTATACCTTAATACAGGCTATCCTAGTTCAAGTGATTGTGTGGATGTTATTTATTTCACTGTTTGGTTTATTTACATAATATTGCAACAAAACAGTAAAATTAAACCAACGCATTACAATATTATAACTGAGCACTACAAACATTTTCTACCACTCTCTTCAAGGTACCTTTACCAAACCTCCAATTCCATCCACAAACACATCACACTCTTCGTTTATATTCACAGATCACAGAGAAAAAAGGTTGTAGCCGTTACTATCTAAAAAGCAATAGGAAAGAATATAATAGATTCTATTAATCGTGAGAACGTTAGCATTCAATCAATTCTGAACGATTAGACGCGTTATGTCAGGTGGCCCATTATACGCCGACCGGTCTGTAGTTATGATGAATATAATGCATCTTATTGGACCATTTGTGACAGATATCAATCACGAATTACGTAATTCCGAACGCTTATGGCATAGTTCTGACGTTTTGTCTCGATACGTCAAGAGATATGAATTGCCTTAGCGTTTTAAGGCTGGGTTCTTCGAGCGCACGGATTTCTGTTGGACTTATTGAGTATATGACTGTATGCGAGCGGATTGTTGGGGGGAAAGTAGGCATTTTTGAAATTACGGAAATACAGAATTTTGACGACCGACTTCACTAACACATTCAGTGATAGTAATTTTGGTATATTTTTATTGTACAAAACTCAGTACAGCTCAAATAAAACCATATCTAGTGATAATTTAGACTCATGTTCGCGATTTTTTTTTTGATGCTATAAGGTTTAAAAAAATCATAAAAATGATGACCGATGGCCCTACATAGGACATAAATTTATATATTTTTTTACATATACACATACATACATAAACTCACGCTTCCTCAACATTCATTAGTCGTTGTATGCAGGCACGCATACGTTTTTTTGCACATATTTTTTTAAGATTTTTAATACTAATCACATAACATAACACAAACTCACGCCTGTATCCCAGAGGGGTAGGCAGGCACCAGGGACTGCCACTTGCTACGATCCTGACAGATCACTTTCGCTTCCTCAACATTCAAATATATCGAGCGAAGGGCTGGTAAGGGACGACACAGACGGACATACTTTGACCAAATAGGGGATGTATTAGCAAAGGGCAAGATAAAAAGTACGCGAAACCGGCGTGCGTGCATGCAACGACTAATACTTACTAATCATTAGAGAGTAAAATGTATTTGGAAACACCTGATTAAGGGGTAATGTCGGAGAACCCAGCCTTAATGGCGCAGTCACTTTCGTTGATGTATCATTGGGTTTTGGGACGTCAAAGAAATGGATGTTGACCGGATACCTGATATGATAAATATCAAATATATTTAATGCCCTGTGCACAGGTATAGGGCATAAAATAAGCGGTGGTAGCGCAACGGTAAAACGCCGGCCTCACATTCGGGTCGCGGTTTCGAATCCCGGCATGTGCCAATTTCTTTGTTTTCTAAGTTACGTACATTACCGAACCGTGAAGGAAAACATCGTGAGGAAACCTGAGTGTCTGAGGTGTTCCCATGCCTTTGCGCTTGAAATTGCCAATCCGCGGTGGGCACGCGCGGTAAATAAGCCCATGCTCTCTCTGAGAGAAGGCCTGTGCCCTGCAGCTGGCTATGCCTTTTCCTGTACTACGATACGCTAAACTGGATATGTGATTTTGGAGAAAAATGCTTCGAATACAGTGGACAGGGTTCGGCACTAATGTTTCCGTACTTAAAGAAGCAAGTGGCCAACCCGGGTCTCTGCCTAACTCTCCGGGATACAGGCGTGAATTTATGTATGTGTGTACTTAAAGAATTTGCTACCAATTAGCGTACAACGTCGTCGAAGTAAAGCATTGAATTCTACGATTCTCCGGCTTTGTATGTTAACATGACAACACCATCGAGCTTATCCTTTACATGTTCAAAATGGTTACAACCAAATTCTTCGGACAGATGAATCAACCGCTCGTAAAATAGTAAAAACAAGATTACTTCAACGGGCGCCGGCATTCGAAAAAGAAGAAAACGCATCCGTCAGTCAGTGAGGATTCGTTTTGCTCTGCATGCTTGTTTTTTGTTACTCGTCCCGTTTTAGAGTTGCACAGGGTGATTTAATGTGCTAGGAATATTGTGTACGCACATTATGTTATTCTTTGTTGTCTCCATGGGGGTGTTTTTCGAAGCTCATGACTGCGTTCACGGAATAAGGTGGCCTGTAGATATAATTACGTCGGCTGTGAGTCTTATACATTATTTATTATTGCAAGAAAAATAATTATATTACAGTTAAAACTATTGCGTAATTAATTGCATTAAACATTATAAAAAAAAAGTCAAAAAGTAAAAAAAAAATTATTCAAAGTAACACAGAAACTGTGACTTATTGAACGTTACGAGAAAACTAGGTGTCCGTTTCAAAATCTAGATCATTTGGAGAAAAAACGGACAAAAAAACTCCAAACATTCTCTTTTCAAAAATATTCCTTAATTAACAGATAGTCCAGTAACTTTGTACATTATAGTATGCGTCAAATCTGGTAGTTATGATTTTTTGCAGACTTGTTTATGATGTTGGCCCAATGAATAATCCAAGTTTGTGACCTCGAGCGCCGAACGCAACTTTGTCAAAAATCGTAAAAACTGCGAAATAATCGGTTCTTTTTCTAATTTTGGCGATTATAACCCTAAAGGATTAGTTTTTGAAAAAACTTTCTTAAGTCGTTTTTAAAGTAGACTAAATTTGCTACAATATGATACTAGAACTACCTCTGTAGACCCAATAGTTTCTGAGATTAAGCCTTCCAAAGTTTATCATTTTTTTCGAATTTCGCAATTTTTTGCGATTCTGTCGTTTTGAATGAATTTTGACCCTGATTATACTATCGAAGCCCTGTACTTTTATGATCAGATGTTAAAAAAGAAAATGAGAAGTGTGAACGATGATGTTTAAGCTAAGCTACGAATAATGAAGTAAAAAAGATAGGTACTACAAAAGTTAATAATTTGTTAGGAAATTGAGTAATATTCAAAATAAAAAAATTAAATTAATTTAGCCCTCTTGGAAGGTCCCGGTTGAGGTTCGTCCGTATCTGGATCGACGTATTGGGATGGCATATCCCCATCAGGGGATGGTGATAAATTGTCGACGTCTTGTGCCCACAAGTCATCCTCCATTTCGACATCGGACAGATCGTCGCCTTCTGGGATATCTACTACTGCAACACTTGGAAGGCTTAATCTCAGAAACTATTGGGTCTACAGAGGTAGTTCTAGTATCATATTGTAGCAAATTTAGTCTACTTTAAAAACGACTTAAGAAAGTTTTTTCAAAAACTAATCCTTTAGGGTTATAATCGCCAAAATTAGAAAAAGAACCGATTATTTCGCAGTTTTTACGATTTTTGACAAAGTTGCGTATATTGTCACAAGAGGCCCCGCTGCAGTGCCTGCAGACTAATGAACATTTTAATCCTGCCTTCCTGCAGCTGCACGCGTTCCCACAACCCTTCGTGCAGCCGCAAGAAATCATTCGCAAGAGGTGTTGTGGGGCTGCATCTCTGGTCATGATTTTTGGGTTGAGGCCTTGTGACGTAGATATCCACCCCCAGGAGAGACTTCACACGAGCAATACTAGCACACTCCGTCGGAGGTAATTGCAACTTCATCCCGCTAGAGTTGTTCGAGTGACGTCTAAAATATTGCAAAAATTGCGAAGTTCGAAAAATTTAAAAACTTTGAAAGGCTTAATCTCGAAAACTATTGGGTCTACAGAGACAATTCTAGTATCATATTGTAGCAAATTTAGTCTTATTTAAAAACATCCTAAAAAAGTTTTCCAAAAACTAATCCTTTAGGGTTATAATCGCCAAAATTTGAAAAAGAACCGATTATTTCGCAGTTTTTACGATTTTTGACAAAGTTGCGTTCGGCGCTCGAGGTCACAAACTTGGATTATTCATTAGGCCAACATCATAAACAAGTCTGCAAAAAATCATAACTACCGGATTTGACGCATACTACTCCATACTTTCAGGCGACAAAGTTACTGGACTAAGAGTTTACATGTCATATCTTCTAAAAAGCTAGTACTAGGATGCATTGAACTGGCTTTAATTCCACACATCTTTGTCATCTAAATAATCCTTAATGCTATAGTAGCCTTTTTGGCATAAAGTGCGCTTTACACATTTTTGAACCGCATATACATATTACATTTAAAAATTATAAAAAATTAGAACGTTAAAATTATATACATATTATGTACAATTTCCTTTAGATTTAATTTTAAATTAAAATTAATTCGAAAACAAAATTTAAAGTACAATTCATGAAATGAGAAATGTCACTTATTCATTTTCCTCAAAATTTAAAATTTAAACTACAATTCAGTCATATGTCAATAAATTAATTCGATTAAAGAAAAATAATGATAATAATAATAATCACACAAAATTGAATTTTGTCACAAAAGTATCAATGAAATGTCAATCTAATTAGAGTAATGTCACTTGTTCGTTTTCCTCAAAATTTAAACTACAATTATTCGTTCATATGTCAATAAATTAATTCGATTAAAAAGATAATAATCACACAAAATTGAATTTGGTCACAAAAGTATCAATGAAATGTCAATCTAATTAGAGTAATGTTATTTATTCATTTTCCTCACAAATCGCCGGACATCACGCATTATCATCATCTAGAATGTTGCTCTCCTAGATGATGATAATGCGTGATTTCTTACTCAACTTAAATCAACTTACTTTGATAGTATTTTTTTAGAGTTACTTCACTGCGCCATCTTTCATCACATCACCCTCTAGTGGTGTCAGATTTTTTCCGTGAGTAAAATGAATAAAATCTTGTTTTAAACGCTTTTTGGATGTTGGTTTATTATTGTTTTAGTTATTATTTAGCTTAAGCTTTATCGCACAATAATATAATTTGACTAAATCGGGTTGCTTGTGGTCCTCGCTACCTACGTACACTGACTCTACATTAAGGTGTATCACTAAACACATAATTCATAATCTTTTACCCCACCCATTCCATATAATTTCACATTTTCAATTACCGTCGCTTGTGCACTCGTAGAAAGATGCTTTTCTCCTCTATCGGCTGAGAGAATCTTAATTGATTTCGCTATTTACTACCAGAGGGCGTTTCGGTAGACCTTTGTCCCGTAATGTTTGTTGTGATAATGTTAATTTTAGGAGTCCTTCATTAATTGTGCAGTTCAAAGCATTTGTAGGAATTTTCTAGGTTAAAGTTGCTGGCTGATTTCCAATTTGAATGGCGGTTTTCAAATAAAAAAAATGTAGTAAATAGTTGGCTTGTCTCACCTTTTAAACGTTTTTTTTTTCTCTTACCAAGGCAAGCAAGCAGTATCTTTGACCTCCGTGGAGGGCGGGTGAACATGACTAACCTTTTTAGAAAATTTTTAAATCTCTTATTTTAAATGTGTTATTATTCCTTTCTGGGCCCTTATTATGAAATATGCGACGTTATCGAAAGGGTTTATCGACAAATACAGTTCTTTTTTCGTATAGCTATTACTATTCACCTAAACTATTCAACTATGTAAAGTATTAAAAAAACCGTATTTGTCGCTTTATTCGAGTGAATTGTCGGGCTCAAGCGCGACGTTGACGACCCTTCCCATATGTCGCAGCTCTATAATAAGGGCCATGAGCGTGACCCGATTTGGCCTATGTAGATTCATCAGTATAATGTTTGGATGCTCCGTATGGGATACTTATTAGTCGTTTACTCATTAAATACTTATAAATAAATATACATAAATTCACGCCTGTGAGACAGTGTGTATGTTTTCGAGTGTGTAATAATCGATCCGATTACTTTCTTCGTTGATTTGTCGGTTAGCCACATTACAGACAAACGAATAAAGGTAAAAGAACATCCTGTGTACTTATAGAGAAGCTTCTTGATATCCTCTTGATCTATTATTTACGGTCCGTGTAGGTCGGCCTTGCATCGCTCGTAGTCGGTGCTTTGATTCGATACAGTTTTCTTCGGAGCATTTCTTACGAACCTCAAATTATAGGGTCCTGTGATTCATGGCTTGGATCCCGTCTTTGTCTTATTATAGTTCTCTTATGTTCTTGCTTCACAGTGATCCTGGTCCGTCAAGAAATTGTACTTGTCTTGAATCGGTTACTCTGTGAAACAAATCTGAGGTTGACTTTTACCACTTTTGAAATGTGACTTAAATAGATTGTATGGATCTGTATTGAATGCAATTTTAGTTACTATTTTCTTCCAGCTAACCATAGGTGATACAATGGAATGGATACAATGAATAGTGCCAGATTATTACTTTTAGTTAAATGTTATTTTAGCTAAATGCTATCGTGCTTAATAATGATGTACGATGAAAGTAGAGCATGTCGACGTCGACTTTAATATGTTAATAATTTCAGTAAAAATTGGTATCACTAACAATGCTCAACTTCACATACAGCTATAAGAATTCGCCATCTCCATTTATAATAAAATAAAAAAAAAGATTTGCTGGCCTGGGAGACCAAAGATAAGTGGTTCGAACAAAGTACCAGTTCCTAGTTTGTATTGGCAGCCGCGAAAAGCAAGATTGCGGAATTGGTTGCTGACCTCCGATAGGAGAAGGCACACAAAGAAAGGACAAGAAAAAAAGACTTAACAAAGCGGTCTTACCTCTGAGATCGCTCTTAAGTGCTAGTTTCGAGATGCTGTTCGAAATTAAACAGCAAATTGACGCCACATTCAAGAGCGATCTCAGAGGTAAGAGCGGTCCATTTATACGGCCTTAAGACCTACCGTCGACTATTAGTCATTCATATACATTCAAAACATACACAAGCCGCTGCATTTGTCCATTCATTTCCCCGTAAAATGTGCCCTTGGAACTGACAGAAGAATGCCCATTTTAACCGGCAGAAAGACAGCTCTCATTGTTATTCTGGTCACGGGCAAGGTGGACGCTCCTGAGCTCCGGAATTGATTATCTGGCTATAGATGGGGTACTATAGTTTTTTAACGCTTTCGTAAGTAATGTTCATTTAATGTGTGTAACACGCGTTAACCTGCCTTTGAGCTGAGCCGAATAGTAGAAGGAACGATTTCACTGCTGCTCCGACTCTTCGACTCAACCCGCCGTTGTATATGTTGTTTCTTATAGTGTCCTGTAATATTATGTTTCGTGTGCGATAAAGTATACTCAATTAATTAACGATAACTCTGATGAAAAATATAGACACAGAATACACTAGTAAAAACACTATGTGTGAAGAGCTACACTTTATGGTTGCACGGAGTTTACGATATTAAGTCAATTGAGTATCCATAGTACGGCCACCGATGGTACCGCCTTAGCCTTGTAATCCTGCGCGAACGCTTCTTCCGAGTGATTCTACGTTTTTTTTTTCACATTTTTACGCTGTTCTTTTAAACAGTCGGTCGGTTGTAAAATCATAATTCATTTTATTTCAGATATAAAAATTCATATAAAGTTGTTAGTGATCTTATTCTTAGTACATATTCTTATTCCAGTAACTACAACGCACTGTCATTGCTTGCCACTTGAAGATGGTAGCAATGGTTTGTGTAGGCACAATCTACCTTATCGGCGAGCATAGCCAGGATGGTTTTGCGACATATCGGCATTATCAACTCCTATAGGAAACCTCACAGAGTTAGGGCCCCAATGCTGCCGTCCACAAGCTAAAACGCCGTTATCTCCAAAAATCACTTTCGAGTTATGCGCAAAAAACCAGGAAAATAATAAAAATATATGCTACTTGATAACTATACATAATTTGACTACACTTGAGGTATCAGAAGATATATCTTTTTGAATACTATAAAATAGCTTTGCCTTATGCCTTAAGCTGGATAAATTCAGCTTAACAAAAATATATTTTTGGAGTTATTAAACACAATTATTATTTAATTAAACTAACATAACGGCATTTTTCAGTTTTTTGTGTCTGGAAGTATAAAAGCTAGGAAAAATTGGCTTGGAGGGATCGATAGAGATTTTTTTCTGATTAAGATGTCATCAAAAGGTCAAAATCGACTGGTCGAGAACGGCATTTTGGCTTGTGGACGGCAGAATGATTGAGTTACGAAAACCAAAAACTTATATTTTTACCGTAACTTATAAGAGTTTAGTCTAAGTTTACCGAGGACCTGTGAACGAAATAACTCTATGAGACGTACCCATAGGCTCTACGACTATATGTAGGATCTTAACCACATATATTAGGAGCTAGACGACTGACTTTACGTCGAGTACTACAGCTGATCAACATTTACAGCTTAGATGGATCTTATGGAGAAAGCATGACGTGGAAATTAGTTCGCCGGTGCGTAACTAGACGTCCTATGACGTTAGGAGAGTGTCCTGAGAGGCCCACTATTCTCAAACATAAATGTACTTCACACTTGGGCAAATAGTGATTGCCATCTTCATCTGACATTTCGCTAACTAGACCATTCAGTTTTTTTGCACAAACGACGAGCCGACAAGCATCTCATTATGGGTTGCGACGAAAGTGACTTCTAATTAATCTGATAACCCTGAAGTGGAGATAGAAAAAACGTTCAATTCACAGCTGATTAACCGTATCATTTTTGCTGTAAAAGAAATATTAAAATTTAAACTCTGGAAGCGAAATCTTTCGTAATTTAGGATGATGATTTAGGGATAACGGTTGCTCTATATGTACATACTATAGTAATATTATAAAGAGGAAAAGTTTATTACATGTTTGTAAGTTTGTTTGTAGGTGTTAATCTTCAAAAGTACTTATTTATTTATTTACTAATACAAGGAAATTTCCGTGTGGCACCGGATTAAGAATAGCGTCACTCCATTTCCTTCCCTGGGTGTCGTATATAATTGCCACGCTTGGCAGGCCGGTTGGTGATCGCAGTATGCGGTTGGAATCTCAGGAAGACGCTGCTGCCCGTCTCTTGGTAATTGATTTCCTAAGACGCCTTCTACGTCATCCGCGGAAGGAAATGGAGCGACGCTATTCTTAATCCGGCGCCACACGGAGCCGATTGCGGATTATCTGATTAAAAATTTTTCACTAGTATTTCGAATTAGAATGGACCTCGAGGGTGGACATGGCTATAGGCTATTCAGTTTACCACGCGTAGTCGCGGGCACTGCTATTGGTAATGATAGATGTAGTTTTTTAAGAACATCTTAAATGTTAGACATTAAAATGTGACTTTTAAAGTGTTTAGAGGGAGGCTGAACCTCCAGGTTCAAAAATATTTCATGGCACCAGAGGCGCTACTGTGTACTACTGAATGGAGTTGTCCGATTTAACATACTCCGAACTGTCAATTATATACATATTTTAACACTTTTGAATCGTTATAATGTCAAAAAAACCCAATTAGAGGCTAAAAACGCCACCCATGCCGGGACTTGAACCCGCGGCCACTGGCTAACCGTGCCAGCGCAACAAAAAAAGAATGTAATCGTTAAAATGGTTCACCCAACAAAGTGGACAGCTACGTGACCGGAGGGCTGGTCTTGTAGTCTTCCAGGTACCATATATTTTTGACTGGCTTTACAATTTGCCATAAACGCCACTAGACGATTAAGTCAGGTTGATGTGCAAGCATCAACCTTTACTAGAAGTTCTAGTTGGTAACATTTTTGCAATTTTACAATTACAATTGCAATTTTTTGAGTCCGAAGGGTTTGTGACAGGCCGGCTATAAATATTATGTACAGAGAATTCGAAGCATAACTTTTCTTTACATATTTAAGTTTTGGGTTTCGAAATTTAACATATAATCGTGTGCATATCTAAAATAGTGCATATTATAGATATGCACACACTTTTCTTAGGTTCTCGAAAATTTTCTTCCACATTTTCGCAACACAATCACTTGACCTGGTCCCAAAAAAAGGATACTCTGTGCTATGGTAACCAGGCAAGGACATCACAAACATGAAAATACACCCATACTGAGGCCATTTGTACAAATGTACTGCGGTGGAAATCGAACCCACAACCTCCAGCATGGTAATTAGAAGTGACACCGATAGGCAGGCGAACATTTCTACATTGTCATCAGTTCTAACTGTGTAGAACAACTATGGTTCAGAACAAAACGTAGGGTATATGTTTAACACATTATGACATTATGCTTACAAATTTATTTGGGAGTTTTTTCGACAAAGTGAAAGTTGTAATCTTTTTTAGTTTGTTGGTGTTGGTTTTGGCCGGTAATGTTTATGTATGATTATGCGTTTGTTCGTCGTGTATTATATGGTGTTTTCATTAATCTTCTTTATCTAAAACGAATGTTTAATAAGCAATGGAACTTAAGTAAAATAAACCTATTATAATTTCAAGAGAAATCTGGTTTCAGACATTGTATGTAGAATTTCGACACTACTTAGTTTTAACAAACAAGTTTTAATTTTATATCTAGGTGAAAGAAAATTAACCATGTATTTATAGGGTTCGTTTTACTTTTGTATTGGCTGTTAAATATTTTATTATACTATGAATTCAAAAATTATTGTCTTAATTTTTTTTGTTTTAATGGATGATCCTGAAATAGGCAACGATATATGCTAATTATAAAACTGTAGTTCTTATTTTATCATCTATTGTACCATTTTAAACCCCACATGAGACCACGCAAAAACAGCCTCTATTTAAATTGCAATAAGATCTGCATTGGATTCTCTACTATGTAGCTAGTCTTAGTGTACCCAAATACAGGAACGTCAATAGAGCACGTACCCCATCCATTATCTCAGGACCATAAATATAAACTTCAATATACTTACCGTTACCGCGCTGCCGTTGGACAGATTAAATTGTTCGATGGCCCCGAATGCACCGATGGAGCGTTTGCTAAACCTATTATCGGTCCAGTCGTTTGACTAAACATATGCACATGCATGAAGTTCCTTATTGATTTGACAAGAAACCATAGGCAAGAGATGTAACACTTCATGGACACCTTTATTTTTTCACAATAGTGATGCGACGTGTTTTGCTGCAATACTATAACGAGTAGATTATGTAGCTAAGACTATTCAAGTTGATTTTCTACAAAAATATAAACCTATGTTATTACAAAGATCTGTACTATAAGAAATTAGGTTTAAATATTTCAAAAAATGAAATATTTCAACTATGAAAACTCGTTGCGTAGTTTTTAGTTTATTACGCTCACATAGACAAACTATAAAAATATCAAAATGAAATAGTAAATATATCAATCAATCGATTAAAACTTCAACCTAATTCAAATCGATTATCATACAAAATCGAATCGGTAACTTCGTAGAGCATCACTAAATTGAGCTGTCAAAAGTTAAATAAACGGTTGGACCGACATTAGGTTTTGGTATTATGTCATCACAATCCGATCGAATTTAGTGCTTTGAACACTAAATTGGGTCGGAGAACTTATTCTAAAACGTGTACATAACGAGCGTAAAACTACTGACTTTGTACGACAAGTGATTTTATTCCCAATTGATTTCGTTCAAGTCTCTCCTTCTTGTTCTTTTTTTTTCCTGGGTGTGCAATAAAGTGTTCTCTATCTATCCATCTCTCCTATCATGTTTGTGCCCCGGTTAGCTCAAGCAAGAATTTGTCGTGGAAAGATCGAGAGACTCAAGAATACTCGCTATGCCCCGAGCGTGGGCCGTCGTTGAAAAACACAAAAAATCGAGCAAGAGAAAACACAAAAAAATGATGGCGGTTGTTTTCCCCCCAAAAAGTTACACAATCCCTTTTCGAGACTTGTTAGCTACGTGCGCGGCAGACGTGTTGTCATACTATAATGTGTAAAATGTAGATAAGATCACCTCGAAGATACCGCCATGCTAAGTGCGACAGAGAAAAGTGGTCTATTTTTGACATTAGCTTTGTGAATTGTAGCAGTTTGCCGTTTGTTTTGTGGGCCACTGCACGGCAAAAGCCACGGCACGACGGGTATGAAAAATAACAAAAAAGAAACAGTTTTCGGTTTTAACAACACAATTATTGTATTTGTCGCGTCATCACGTCGATCTTGTCTATTGGCATCCTTTTTGTAGCCTTAGTTTGGTGCAAGTGGCCTCTGGTGCGGGTCGCTCGGACCCACCCTCGTCGTTTGGCGGGCATTAGAAAGTCCAGATTTAAGTAAAAGTTAAGCGTTTCACGGGAACCGTGTGATGTGATAGGTTTTGTGTTGCCGCGAATGCCCAGTATGCACTTAATAGATGCGGCAGTTTCTCTCGCTCTTTCCAGCTCTGTAGAGCGAGACGCCGAAAAATATATCGCGGCATCGAGTCAGATTTTCGAGTGCATGCTAGGTCTAGGTCTATTAGAGTGTTGCATTGATCGTGTCGTGTCGATGTTATATGGGGGGCGAGGTGAAAATGTTAATGATTGTTCGTGTTTTGAGATTTCTGGAACGTTATGAAAGGGCTGGCCAGACTATAGAGGCTGGACTTTCATCACGTACCTATTATGTTTGCCTCTAACTTGACGATAGAGCCACTCGTATGCAGCGACGACTCCCGGCCACCGTAACCAGGTCGTCAGACGTGTTTCAGGAATTTCGCATTTTTGAGATAACCCTGTACATAGCTAATTTTCTATAATCTGCAAAGCATACTCGTAGCATCCCTATAATCAGTATAGCATTTTATAAAATGCTATATCACTCACAATTTTTCCTATGAAACAATCATGACCAATCGAGGAAAACACTTTATAATTAGTTCCTTGATGTTTCATAGGTCTGTGATTCTTACTGTTGGTATGTGTCAAAATCGCTAACTAGAGTTGGTTAGAGTCGCGTCATATAGTAGGTTATGTAGAGTAGGCAAAATTGAACTCCGAATTCAAAATCACAATTACGGAAGAAAAAACCGGCCAAGTGCGTGTCGGACTCGCGCACGAAGGGTTCCGTAAAATTATCTGTACAACATATGAATATTTCAAGTGTCTACCTGTTGCCGTTGTTAATATCGAGCAAAAAACGGCAAAATAATCATGCTTGTCGTATGGGAGCCTCCCTTAAACATTTTTTTTTATTCTGGTTTTAGTATTTGTTGTTATAGCGGTAACAGAACTACATCATCTGTAAAAATTTCAACTGTCTAGCTATCACGGTTCATGAGATACATCCTAGTGACAGACAGACAGACGGTCTGTGGAGTATTAGTAATAGGGTCCCTTACCCTTTCGGTACGAAACCCTAAAAACGGTTCAAGTTCCGGCATGGGTGCAATTTTTTGCCTCTAAATAGGTTTTTAAATTTGTCCTTAGCACGGATTAGTGCAACCAAGAATTTCGTTAACTTCTAAGGTAACGTAATAAAAGTTGCGACTGTTTATGCCGCAAAAAACGTACATTTCGACATTCTCAAGGGAATCAAAATTTAGAGGGTACTTTCCGTTGCCCTAGAACTATGAAATATGGCAAGATTTTTTTTTTTTAATTGTTCTTAGCACGGGTTAGTGCAACAAAAACAATATGAGTAATATCGTCTTATGCTACAAGTACAGTGAAAAATCTAAAAACTATAGATTTATCATCATCATCAGCCGTTTGACGGCCACTGCAGAACATGGGCCTCCCTCGTGGTTGTCCAAGCTTCCCCGTCTTTTGCCGCCTACATGCAGCGACTCCCCGCCACCTCCACCAGGTCGTTAGACCAGCCTGCACACGCTGCGTCGAACTTTTTCGCCCCAACAGCCAACAGTTCTCTGAGCTATGTGCCCCGCCCATTGCTACTTCAACTGAGCAATTCTTCTAGCTATACATTTATAATTAAATCATTAAAAAATTTGTGTCTCCCTTCGGTGGGCAAGTCCGACTCGCACTTGTCCGGTTTTTAGGGTTCCGTAGTCTGACAAGGAACCCTTATAGATTCGCCATGTCCGTCTGTCTGTCGGTCCGCGGCCCAGCGCAAAGACCGGTGGTACTAGAAAGCTGTAATATGGTATGTGTATACATGTTTATCACGCCGACAATGTTAAAGAATAAAATATTGGATTTTTTTTTTACTGTACCTCCCTTTAAAATGAAAAGTGGGGATGATTTTTTTTTTCTCGTCTACCGCATCATGTAGGGCATCGTTGGATTGGTCGTTAAAAATATTGTAGGTGTAGCAAGACCATTTTTTCGTTTAGGGTTCCGTTTGCGAAAGATTAATTGAATCGTGTGATTTTAAAACGACACATGTCCTTTCATTACAACTTTGCAGGAAATAGAAAAAACTGTTTTATTCAAATACTAATATCTACAACAGCAATATTTTAGCATATTATATTGATTTCTGTATGAATAAACTACAATTTTTTTTCTAATGTAAATCAATTGGTAGGTGTAAATAATTTAATAAAAAAAAATGGGCAAGTGTTATTTTAAAAACACATGTGACTTGTGTTGTTTTAAAATCACACGATTCAATTGCGCGTGGCCCGACACGCACTTAAACTAAAATTGTTATCGTACGGAGACGGAGCATAATAAGTATGGAAGCTATTGCTTCCTCCGCGAATCCTACACACATCCTTACTTAGTTGTTAAGTAGGGATTTATGGAACACTTAGCTGTACACATCAATCTTTATCTCCGCGGATCACTTAAATGACACGCCCTGCGTGCAACACGCCCCGATGACTACGCGAAACCATAACCTCCAATTAGCCGATGCCGATACAAATAGCCTCACAGCTGTTGCGTAAGCTCGTTAATTTTCTATTAAACATTGGCTGAAGAGAGTACAGTCTAGAGAAAGTTTTAGGAACTGTCGAGCATCAATCTCGTGGTGTCACGACGACAAACGACACGGGGTGCGACCTAGTAAGGTAGAGAGGGTATAGTGGCTTGAACACTTTTGAGGGTTCCGTAGTTGACAAGTAACCCTTATAGTTTCGCTATGTCCGTCCGTCTGTCTGTCTGTCTGTCTGTCTGTCTGTCTGTCTGTCTGTCTGTCCGTCCGCCTGTCCGTCTATCCATCTGTCCGTCTGTCCGTCTCACTGTCTATCTGTTTATCTGTCCGCGGCCTATCTCAGAGACCATTACTACGAGAAAGCTGAAATTTGGCATAGACATACATACATAAAATGGTAGAATAAAATCTTAAAAAAATATTTTTTAAGGAAGCTTACACCTAAATTAGGGATACAATTTTTTTTCTCGCCTACGCCATAGTATGGGGTATCGTTTGATTGGTCGTTTCAAAATATTCTGGGTGTAGGAAGATCATTTTTTGATTTAGGGTCCCGTTTGCGAAATATTAAGCTTTAGAGCGCTGTTTTTTCCGAGTAGGGCGTCTCCTCCGCCTGGCTAAACGGTTGATTGTAGAAACGTGAAAAAATTCAGAGTAGTAGCACATAAAGGAACTTAAAACGAAACTTATCACGGCTAAGCAGGTAAGTAATAGGCGACTAACTTAAAAAAGTAAAACTTCGTACAAAATCCATTGAAAACTACGTTGATGAAGTTGTTGGTTCTATAAAGCAGATAAAACCCCTTCTTT
Organism: Yponomeuta cagnagella; assembly: GCA_947310995.1. NCBI lineage: Eukaryota > Metazoa > Arthropoda > Insecta > Lepidoptera > Yponomeutidae > Yponomeuta > Yponomeuta cagnagella. The sequence goes on along the minus strand of OX371285.1, from coordinate 5,920,609 downwards.
CTACGGAACTCTACACTGCGCGTGGCCCGACACGCATTTGGCCGGTTTTTTAGTTAGCCGAGTTTGTGTCCCACTGCTAATAGGGTTGCCAAGCCCAAAAATAGAAAGATAGCCTAACACACTGCCAGTCGCATGTCCGCGCGTTCCTTTTACGATTAAAAGCCTGATAAAAGTCGGACAGGCTGGACTTGCGTATATTGGCGGGACACTACTGTAAAGAGGAGAACATGTCCAGCTTGCAACTCTAACTGCAAATGCCTCTATGATCTTCCATTCCTCCCCGTCTTGAGCTATTTGTCTCCCATTCGGGCAAAAAGATTGAGAGATCATTCCGCCGAAGTGATACTGGCCAGGCCACGTCACGTCAGTCGTATGGGCCCGGAGAGATGGGCGAAAATCCCCTCTGAATGGGATCCATGCATTGTAGTCGGCCAAGGTGGCTCGGACACTTACAATATTAAAAGTCACGGGTTTCGTAACGCTGGTCATTGTGCATAACGTCTCACTATGGAAAACATCTTAGTTTATATAGTATGAAACGGATTATATGCTTTGAATAAGTCCATCTCTGATTGTGGAAAATAATCGTTTAAACAATTGTAATAACGTACAAATCTAGACAAACTTACAGTTTATTTTAGTGGGACACTGACAATCTGTAATTTTGGCGCGAAAACAAACTAGTGGGGAATCGATGACCTATCGTACCTTCTCTATATCTCCTAGTAAAGGCCATAAAAGAGCCTATTGCTTATGAAGATCGCCTCTTCATGATAATAATATGGCGTTACGTAAATGAGCGTATTGTGGTGCCCTTACATCAAGCACTAACTGATAAACAGATGGAAAACTTGGGTTTCGTTTGAATATTATAATTTTCACTGAGATGGGTCGACGATATTACGAAAGCGGCTGGAAAACATTGGATGAGACTAGCAAAGCAACGGGTGGGTTGGCGTGAAAGAGAAGAGGCCTATGTCCAACAGTGGGCTCTGATCCTGGGCTGATTAGATTAGGTGAGACTAACGTTAATGAATGACTGCTCCCTCGTTTACTCTTGCTCAATAACACGAGACACCAATACAGTTTCTTTAGGTAGAACAAGACTAAAAGGTGGACAAGAATACCAAAAAACAAAACCCTTTATTGGGCATAGGTAGGCCAAGAAGTCTCACAATCTGCCGAATGGATTAATTTGAAAGAGACTTTACTCAGTCGCGTATAAGAGCTATTCTTCAACGAAAATATAAAGGTTCACCTGTCGACCGTACTTCTGCTGCTGGTCTTATATTTTGTGTCCTACCCACATCAATCGATCTTGGAGGACCACTGAGCACCAATCGCACGCGGAAGGGCATTGTCTTTGCCCTGTCGAGGTCAGAGACGAAGCAATCGCGTGATTTGTGATTGTTCGTGACTACGGATTGCATTAAATTATGTTATGGGTCATTGTATGGATTGTTGTGTCAGTTGTTAATTAGAGGAGTTCACATTAAAGTTGACAAAGCACTCGTATGGAGCGGTTGAACTCATCATCACCAGGGGGTTTATATACATATTGTGTAGGTGCGATGGTCCGATTTGCACTTGGCCGGAGTTTTCGCATTACTTTGTAAGTAGAAATAAAGACCGTAATTAGTAAAGAAACTTTTGGAGCATTAAATTATCCATATCAAAGGCTTTCCCTAAACTCATTATTTTTGCGCCATTGTCAGATTTGTCAGTAAGAAAGTATCTATTTCGCAAGGGCCGAGTCGGAGTTTGGCCCATACTACACGAGCGGTTCTTCCGCGGCGGGAATCCGCTCGTAAATCGCTGCAGACATAATATGGAAACTATAATATGCTTCAAACCGCCGCATGCCAGCGCCATTTTTTTCCCGCTTCCATATTAAATAATAGGGGTCAGTCTGAAATTGCCGTGTTATAGTAACAGATACTTTGAATTGAGATTAAACCTTCGTGGTGTGAAATTTGCTTCTTTCGCCATTGTCAGTAAGAAAGTACCTAATTCGTAAGGGCCGAGTCGGTGTTAGGCCACTAATACACGAACGGTTCTTCCGCGGCGGACACAATTTAATATGGAAGTTATATGCTTCAAACTGCCGCATGCTAGCGCGGTTTTATTCCCGCTTCCATTTTAAATATTTGCTGTTGCCCGCGACTTCACGCGGAGTGAACATTTTGATGTGTATTTTTCCACGGTAAAAAGCAGCCTATGTGCTATTCCAGACTATAATCTGTGTCCGTGTGAAATTTTATCTAGATCCTTTCAGTCGTTCTGTCGTGATTGAGTAACAAACATCCATCCAAACTTTCGCATTTAGTATGTACCTAGTAAGAAGTCTGCGGCTGTTTGCCGCCGCGGTAAACCGCTCGTGTAGGCGGGGCTTATTGAAAATCATGTTTTTGATATGTCCTGAGTTATTCGGGTTAGGCTCCATCTAAAAAACAATGTCCCAGACACTGCAGCGTCCGATTGGTCCCTTCACCCATCTAGTGTGAGTGAAGGTGCCACTGGACGCTGTATAAATCATCTCATTACGTAGATGCAAAGGCGAAAGTTTTTTTTTTTTTATAAGAATAATTTTTAGGCATTTTGCACGACGGCATTTTATTTTCTACATTTACAAATTTTTGTCTACTAGGTCCTGTGTCTGCAACCCCAAATTTCTTGTACACAAACGAGCTGTTTATCAAACAGTAAAACTTATTATCAACGTACAAGAATTAAAGATTGTACGAGAAACCGGGGGCAAGTCCGGGCCGTACTACGGCATAGTAGCACGTTTATAAACAGATTAGGTTAACAGAATGGAAAGCAAAAAGACAGCGGAGCGCGTGGCTGGTCAATTTTCCTTCACGGTAATTTTGCGAATTTTCACACGACTAAATTGCGATCAATTGCTTCACGCTTTGCTTGCCTTGGGGCTGACAGAGCGAAGAAACTGTATTCAAATTACTTAGATCTATTGATGAGATTGCTCTATTATCAGAAGAGTGACTTCAGCAAAGTTAGCTAAAAAGCCTGCCCGTGTTAATAGAGTTATTGAGAATGAGTTTTCCGCTTCGCTGCTACAGTCGAAAGCTTGTCAATCTTTACGCAGCCACTCTAAATTCGACACTATGTCGTGAACAGCACGGTCCACTTTAGTTCACGACATAGTGTCACGGAATGTGACATAAATGTACTATTTTATAATTTTCTCGAAACTTCAGATGCTACAGATGTGTGTTTTCACTACAAAAAAAAAAACTGCGTTTATTTATCGCTTAACATGGTCTCTTTTAATATATTAAAACGTTTATTAGTGCAAGTTCTCCATTATACCTAGACTTTTGCACAGACTCTATCAAATGTAAAATTGTTAACACGAGTAACATCTGTTCTACTTATTTGTTAAAAGCTGCCCTGCTCCCATATTACACGCACCAAATCCTGAACGCTTTCAATCGTCTAACTGGCAATATGCATACTAATTGCTAATTGTGTGTTACCATTGATGACTTACGGCACTGAAACGTGGTCTCTCAGAAATCTCAAGGTCACGCAACGAGCTATGGAAAGGGCTATGCTCGGAATTTCTCTACGAGATCGAATCAGAAATGATGAGATCCGTAGACGGACGAAAGTCGTCGACATAGCCCAGCGGATTGTTTAGTTGAAGTGGCAGTGGGCGGGGCACATAGCACGCAGAACTGATGGGCGATGGGGCCGAAAAGTTCTCAATTGGAGACCACATATAGGCAAGCGCCACAAGATAGACAGATGACCTCATCTGGACGCTGGATGCAAGGCGCTTCCAACCGGTCTTTTTGGAAATCCATGGAGGAGGCCTATGTTCAGCAGTGGGCTTCTTGTGGCTGAATGATAGTGATGATACTAATTGCTATCGCTAACGTCAGGTTTCCGACAGGATTTGGTGCGCGTAATGAGGCCTCTGTGCATTCATTCAATTGACTATAAAGTCAGTTAACCATATCAATTCGCAATACATACGCACACCATTATCTCTCTTTCGAACATTATCAATAGTTTTCCTCATTGCTAGCTACACCCAGCTCTGTCCTAAGGCTTAGACTGCGATATCCATCAAATTATTGCAAATTACTCCTTAACGACTCGCCTTAAGGGTGCCGGCCAGATAATTTACGAGCGGTTATCTATGACTAGCTCTGAGACGGGGACCGAAGTGTCAAGATAGGTAATAGAATACTGCGGTTTTAATAATTGATATACGATTAGGCATGCAAGTAAATTTTGCTTGGAGAGCGGCTTCGGACTTGCTCGTTGTTGCGTCAGTGTCTGTAATGTCCCGAAACGGTGAGCAGAAGTTTAACTTCAATTTGAGCGAACTTTATGGCGCGGAAAAGTGGCTAGTTCTCTTCTGCTTCTTCTTATGGTGCCTCTCCGACTAGCGAAGGTTGGCAGTCAGCTTCGCATATTTATCTCTGTCTCTCGCACGGCGGAAGAGCTCGGCAGCACTTGCGATTCCACTCCATTCCCGTAGCTTTCTCAACTAGGATTTCTATCGCCGGCCCACGCGTCTCTTTTCAGCGATTTTTCCTATCATTAGGAGACAATATCTTGGGTGTCCGAATACATGCCCCAAGTATGCAAGTCTTTGCAAGTATGCTAGTTTTGCTACAGAATCCTCGCGCAGCCCAAGACGGGGGAGTTCTACTCGAGTCATGTGCCAATACGAATGACTTTTACCAAGAGCAAGAGTTTGTAATCGCAAAAAAATGAGCTGTTGCTAACGGTATTGCGGCTTTAAATGGTGTAACACCATATTGGTCGTACTATACCCTCATATTTTTGCTGCTTTTTATTTGGATATGAATATCCTGCTTATACATTATTATCTGTTGTCCACGTCTTCCTCGCGTAGAAATTCTGATACGCATTTTTCCGGGATAAAACAGACTATAATCTCTGTAGCAAATTTAATCCAAATCCATTCAGCCGTCCTGGTGGGAATAACAAATATCCATCCATTCGATCGTTCGCATTTATAATAGTAAGGTATGAGGTAAAATTTATTGTCGGTTCTTTTTATACATAAGACGTCGTAATAAATAACGAAAAGTACAAGAACTCTGCTAGGGCAGTGCAAGTGGGATTATATTAAGATTGACTCCATTTTCTAATCAATTCAACAAGGTTCACCCCATTCTGATCACGCGTGTATTATAACCCCGAGTTGATAAAGTAATAATCGCATCCTTTTCTTTAATTCCAGGATTCCTCCGGCATTGCCAGCCTAACACACCAGCGAAGAAGGAAAGGCCAACAGCCTCCAAGCAATATGTGACCACCGACCACAGAAAACAACCCAAACAAAACAAACAATCATATCTTCAAATTCATGAATCACCCGATTACATGATCAAGATCAAACCTACGAATAAGTGTATTTATATAAAAATAAGTCAACGATTCTAGTCGTAACAGCACTTGGAATTACGAAGCCAATAGCTTAGCGAGTTTTTTTTTTAATAAATAAAACTAGTACAAAGTAGACTGAGGAATTGATAAGGAGTACAATTGAAGAAGCGAGCGTTTGGGAACCGCTAAAGTCAATTTAAAGGAATAAATTGGAGTTTTAGAGGTTGCGCCTGAAACGGAATCAAAATGTCTGCAAGTGAGTATCTGAATTTTTTAATTTTATTTGATCATGGAAACAAAAAAAATAAGATTTAAAAACCGGCCAAGTTCGTGTCGGCCTCGCGCACCGGGTTCCGTACTCGTACTTGGTCGTTTTTTATATTTTATCATTAGAAAATATAATAAGTCCCACAGTCACGCCAAGTTTGGTGCCTGTAATTGTATTACCGTTTTTACGATAGAGCATAAATAAAGAAACGGCGAAAAAACACGTTTGTTGTATGGAACCCCCGTTATTATTTATATTTTTTTAAATTTTATTATTTGTTAGGTAATCCGCCGTGAAAATTTCAACTGGCTCCTATTATGGTTTCAAAGAGAGAGCCCTTTAAAGGTCGAACGGACGGACAGACAGACAGCAGAGGCAGAGTAATAGGGTCCCTTTTGGCACCCTTTAGGTACGGAACCCTAAAAATAAAATACATTTAACCTAAATACCTCGCAACGAGTCACAATGTTTATGTTGGGCCCCGCCTGCTTAGTAGCTAAATTTTAGCATTCGGGTTGTTGGCTATTTTTTATTTCAGTTTTTTATTTTTGTCTTTTCAGTGATTTTTTATTTTTTGTCGGATTTATACGGACGATCGATCAGACAGACTGGGGTCATAGGCATATTAATAGGATCTCCTTGGTACCCTTTGGGTATGAAGTCCTAATGATAATCATCCATAGATCAACGCACATTATTAGCTGTCCTTTTTTTTATTTACCGTCTCATTTTTCCCCAAATTCCAGGTTTTGAGCACTCACCCATGAAGAGCAGTTTTTCCCTATCGTCGCTCCGCAGCGCGCCAGTGCCCCCTGGCGGTCCTCCCGAGCAACTGGAGCGGCCCTACCACAGCCTCACTAAGAAGAGGTAATTTAGACCATATTGCTACAGAGTTAGAGCTCGAAATAATTGAGATGAGAACGCGCCATCTTTAAGTCAATAAAAAGCAAATAACCCAACACTGTCCAATATGAGGTTGCCTGGAAGAAATTGCTCTTAGGAATAAGGCCGCCAATTGTACCTTCTCTTTACTGCTGTTTCTGTTATTATTTTTCCGGTATACAATAAAGTATATTCTTCTTTTTTTTAGCCGATGTAAGCAACTTACCTCGCAATAAGTCACAATGTTTAATTTCATTCTATCTGCTTTGTGGTTAATGCTCAGCAGTCGTGTTTTTTGTTATACATAATTGATTTTTATTTTAGCAATGGCAGTGTCATCCAGTCACGGGTAGCAAGAGCACTAGCGCCATCTTGTGAATCCGAAGTGAACTTCTTGCAAATTATATTTGAAATTTTGTAATGTTTTTGTGTTGTATTTATGCTGATTTAATGAAGTCATAAAAGATTCGATTGAGATCTTTTTAGTTAAAATCTGAATCCAATTGGTAAAGGACTTAAGATGGAACATGACTCGAGCACACTTACTCGTACATATAAGTACCTTACCCATACCTCCTTTTGGACTCCGCCGCAGTCTGGTAGATAGATAGAACAATAATATTCTTTTCACTTCTCATGCTCTAAAAGTTCGTCTTTATGTCGTGCGTAGGCGACATAAAGTCGCTTTTTATGCTCTAGAGCATAAAGTAAAATCTTCGTCGAAGACCAAGGCAATCGCTGCAACAGCCACACGAACATCTTTAACTTCATACAACAACCTCTTTATTTTATTTCGTTTCGTTCGTATTCTAAGACCAAGGCAAAGATACCAACAGCCAAAGTACACAATAAAACTTCATGAAATAAACTTATAATTTGTATTTCGTCTCATTTATTATTTTTTATATTTGTTTATTTTTCAATTTAGTAGATCAGTATAGTATTTAAGCCATAACAACAACTTATCATAGTTATAAAAAGAAAATGTTTTTATAACTGAGCAGTATGTAACGACCTTAAGTCAGGTGTCACGTCCCTACAGAAAAAAAAAAGAAAAAAAAGTTAATTGGCGGGAACCATAATTATTTTTACATGTTGCTGTTTCATTTCCTCGCAATCGAAGTGAAAAGTAGAGTGTACAACTCGTCCATAAAACCCATTTTACACTCGACTTTATATCTATCCTCGCTCGCAAGCTCGCTCGGATGGATAAACGTCTCGAGTAAAATGGTGCGTTTTATGCACTTGTTGTACAATCTACTATTATTATATATGTACACCAGGAATTACGTATAAGAATGAAACAATAATATAGTACAGTACAATTGGCGGCCTTATTACTAAAAGAAAGCAAATACATAAAAAATATTCTTTTTCTAGGGTTTTCAATATAGCAGGAGAAGGGGAGCGAAAAATTATTGAAATGACTACAGCCGAGCGGCCTATACAGTAAATAAACCTTTTAATCAATCAATCTCGTCTACTCATTTACTGCTGGTCATAGGCCTCCCCTTCTTTCTGTCCTCGGCTATCTGATAGTCGATGGAGTACAACGGTTCTCGAGTGAATGAACTGGCTCTGCACTGACGACGAACTGACCACGAACTGGCTCGCTACTCGCTGCACTGACGATCTAAGGCAGACTGGGCAGTGGCTGAATGATAATGAACCATTGTCTTTGAAAAATTCCAGGAAAGACCCGTGCCGCGAAGCTTGGCGGCGTAGTTGGGGCTCGGCGGCGAGCGGCGGGAGCTGCGGCGACGACCTGTGGCCACTCCTCCAGCACCACTATGACTACATCATGGACAACCATCTCATCGACACCTGCAAGGTATCATTGATTTACTTCTCTTAACGCCCTATGTGACGAGTCCGAAACACCATCAACACCTGCAAGGTATCATACAACCCGTGCTGAGGACAATTTTTTTTAAAACCTATTTATAAAAATTCCACCCATGCCGGGACTTGAACCCGCCACCTCTGGCTAACCGTGCCAGCGTTCTCCCAGCTAAGCTAATGGACAAGTGCAGACATCAGTGAAATTTCGAGTCTCTTTACAAACTTTCTCTGTATTACCACGTATTACGTACAGGCAGCGACATCTGGCCGAAGCAATTTACATCACTTGCCTCTAAATAGGTTTTCAGGTACGGAACCCTCAAAAGAAGAAGAAAAAATATTTATTACAGCAACAGTTACACAAAACATTAAACTTACTCTTAACTTAATACATTGAGATACTACAAAACAAAATGCTTAATAAAAACACATACAAGTAATACTCATATAACTCCTCAAAACAATAGGATATAACTCCTCGGCACAGATTTTCAGTCAGTGCCTGTCTCATGAGTGTTACAAGTGCGGCAATTAAAATATTATTAATTACTACCTGCATAAATAGAACAAAATTTGTAGCAGGTGTTAGGTGTCCGGAGGTCCGACCGCGGCCCAAACACTACACTGCGCTAAAAAATGGGTGTAGCTGATCTGGTGCATAGACTGCGAGGTTGAAGTGGAGGAAGGCCACAGGCCGAATGCACCCTGATCGGTGGGCACGTCCCGCCAACGAGTGGATGCCACAAGGCGGGCGTCTTATAGGTGGTAGATAAAAAAGGCGGTGCGTGAGAATATTGGTCGACATATACTGGATTAGTATGAGGTGGCCCAGGAAAGATAGATCTGTTCTAAGTTGGGACAGGACTTTGCCCAGCAGTGGGACACAGAGGAGGCTCATCATCATCACCAGTTCCTGTTATCCCACAATGAGCACCCTCATCCATTCAAGCTCAACCATATTTGTAACGACAAGCGCCTCCAGATGGCTTTAGGACGAAACAGGAGCCGACGTAAAAATAATCATATGTCCCCGGGGTGGGGCATAGGCCGCCTTCGTGTTAGCTGCCTCCAGTGACAGGTGGAGTCCTGCTCAGTGGAGCACTGTCATGGAAGAATTTTATTGAAGTATACATATTTTCCTATCAGGATTTTATTCTGTTGGCCCGTTCCATGCTTCGTTCTTCTCGGGGATTAAGCCTCCGGCCTTGATACACGATACTCAAGACTAACGAAGACTAGCCTCTTGCCCCCTTGGCCGCTGCGAGCTTCGCTTTCAGCGGGACTCAACCTTAGGCCTCTACCCAGCCTGGTGCTGCTCTGAACTTCGCCCTTCTAGCTTCTGCTTCAGTAAATAGAACTCGGCCTTCGGCACCAGCCACCGACCCCAACCGCTCTACCGAAATCGGCCTACTCTAAAACCACCAAAGACAAAGGACATCTACCCAAAACATCTGACATTACAAGAAACCCTAAAACTGATCTTTTAACTTTCAGGAAGCAAACGGCGAATTGTCCTCGCACAATACGACCGCTTTGCTGCACAGCCAGCCGACCAGCACATTCAACCGACAGTGGAGCCTCAACCAGCTCGTGCACGAGTTTACGGAGCTCTGCCAGTGGCTCTCAAGAGTTCAGGACGAGATCTACTCCAGCGCGGAGAATCTGTCCAGTCGGAGACTCAGGATGGTAAGATAGATAGAGAACACTTTATTGTAGGTACATAAAAATGGAAATTGCACAGACTCTTCGCCTCTTCGCTTATATCATCAGCTTACTCCAGTTTGTTGTAAATGGTTTTCTCCCAGCGCCATCGACTACTGGAGAAATGTTTTCATATAGGTGCTAGCGCCATCTACTTGACGCAGTCCACACTAAGTTCAGGTTACAGGACGAAATATACTTCAGCTAATTCGGAGAATCTTGCAGTCGACGGCGCGGAAAAGACGCGACGCGTCGTATAGAGTTCGCGCCCTCGCCCCGTCTCTTCTGTGTGGGCTGCGTCCGATCCCTTCAGTATATTTTGTAGGAAAGTGAATTGAAAAGTCCGCGTTCTCGCTCCACGTCCCTTCTGTGTAGTTAGGGCCTATAATTTCATCTGTTTACAGCATTCTGTTGGATACGGTCTTCTCCTAGCGCCATCTAGTTAGACACTTGATATTAGTTTCTATTTTGCAGCTGTTTTGGTTTATGACTATCCGTAACTGAAAAATGGGTTATGCTACTGCCACAAGGGGCTCCAGGGAGTAAAACTAGCGCCACCGAGGAAAAAACTCATATCTCTTATTACAGATCGAGTTTTCAAAAAGCACGAAGTAAAAAGATGCAAACGCTCTATAAAAGGACGTCTAATTGACCCAGTGGGTCCATAAGGCATTCCCTTAGACCCACTGGCTGTATAAAGCTCCCCAATAGACTTTAGCGGCCGCCCTTTGGAGATTTCTTCTTCTAAGAAAAATATCCAAATCTGTCCGCATTTGGGACGGATTTTTTGCCAATTTCAGTTTCTTTTTTTAACCGCTGCTGTCAATATGACTACGGTTATCGTCCTAGTGCATATTATTGTTTTTAGGCTAGTACCACGTAATTTATTTTATTATAATTTTATTTGTAATGCTTGTTTCTGCAATTCCAGAGCAGAATGTCCGAGCTCGTGTCGGCCGAGCCCCGCCGAGCCAAGTTCATCGAGCAAGCCTCCGCTATACTGGACCGTATACCGGAGGCCAGTGCTGAGGTCAGTAGAGTATCCATCAGCGTATCTAAGATCAATTACCAGGGGGACCCTGGTCCTGAAATGTCATGCTGAAATGCTAATGCAGTAACCCAACATCCTTGGGTGGGCCTAGATTTAGGTCTAGCCGGGTGGACTGTACCCACCTCAAAGGTCTATGTATAAGATTTTTTTTTAATTAGGACAGGTAAACACTTGACTCCAGTTACAGTCTATGGGCAATTAACCTGCAGCAATTACTGAGCCCTGGGCCGTTTTACCGCCGCATAGACATGCTAGCGTCCTTTACTTGTTGTTTTGTCATATTTTTGTTTTGTTGTCCTCTTATTTTTTTGTCGTTTTAGAGTGACTCATAATGAAAGTGGTTTGTATTGGTGATTACGACGACCCCCTCTGAGCAATCAACGCTTGGGCGACTTCGACTGCGCCACCATTGTAATTTTAAGGCCATTTGTAAAAGGGTTTCACTGGACCTTCTGAAATACCCCGCCAAGAGTGCTTTTGTTATGTTATTATGAGTATTTTAGTTCATTATCTACCAGTGCTGCACCCACAAAACTGAACGAAAACTTATAAAGTATCCTGTCTGTAGGTAACATGGCGTGTGGAGCACCTGAACGCCAAGTGGGAGGGGCTGCGGCTGCTGCTGAGTCCGGAGCAGCGGCATAAGGATGGCGAGGGAGCCGACACTGTCGGTTAGTATCATCATCATCAGCCATTGGACGTCCACTGCAAGACATAGGCCTCCTTCGTGGTTTTCTTAACCATGAGGGGTTTTGCCATAATCGCCACGGTTGGCAGGCGGGTTGGCGATCGCAGTATGCGGCTGGAATCTCAGGAAGACGCTGCTGCCTGTCTCCTGGTAATTTATTTCCTTAGTCGCCTTTTACGACATCCACGGAAGGAAATGGAGTGACGCTATTCTTAATCCAGCGCCACACTGTCAGTCAGCTGTCAGTTAGTGTGTCCCAGGCACTGCAGCGTTCGAGTGGTCCTTTCACCCATCTAGTGTGAGTGAAGGTGCCACTGGACTCTGCATAAATCATCTCATTACGTAGATGCAAAGACCAAAGATCTCCTTGCCTGGTTACTATAGCACAGGGCAGCGTGATTTTGAATTTTTTTGCAATATCTTGAGGGAATAACCTTTTCTTTTTATAAAGTGTAATAGCTAACCCGGCAAACGTTATTTTGCCATATCAATTAGCTTATGACCTATTCTCAGACCTACCAAATATTCACAGAAAATTTCATGAAAATCGGTGAAGCCGTTTCGGAGGGGTTCGATAACAAGCACTGTGTGACACGAGATTTCTATTTTAGATTATTAATAAATTAACAGTAATTGTATAACATATTTGTAAATATTCGTGATTCCCGACCCTTGGCTTCGTGAATCCAAATTAAAAGTGATGGGAAGTACGGTAGGGTTAAAAAATATTTTCTGGTATGTTAAAATGTTTAAGTTTCTATCGTTCGATATTTGTAAACGAGTAAAGAACAATAAGACCATCGACCTACAGTTTTTTTTTCGATTTTTAATCATTTTTTTAATCAGATTTTTACAGTTTTAATGTCTAACTGTGAAGGAAAACATCGTGAGGAAACCTGAGTGTCTGAGCTATTCACATGCCTCAGCGCTTGAAATCGCCAATCCGAGGTGGGCACGCGTGGTGATTAAGCCCATACTCTCTCCCTGAGAGAAAGCCTGTGCCTTACAGTGGGGCGTATATAGGCTGCCTATTGTTCGTTTGTGCTTAAGTGAAGTACCAAACATTCTTTTTCTGACGCGCTATTATTTTATAGCCTAACGCTAGTGGCATTTTTCCGAGCGGTTCCGTGCTTCGCAAGGCACGTTAAGCTGTTGGTGCCGGCTGCCGTCGATAGATGGCAGTCGTTAAGCCAAGTCAGAGGCCTTAGGGCGGCTTGACAACTTCTGACAGTAGACGAGCCACTAGTCTACAAGCCTCCACCAATCCGGACTTGGCCCCCGTGGTGGAGTATGGCCTGTACCTTCCTCAGGGAAGAGACCCGTGCCCCTCGGTGGGGACATAATGGGTTGATGATGATGATTATTTTATGTGTCTAACCCCTAGTTTCTCGTACACTAAGAAGCTGTTAATCTACTGTTCACGGCTGTCAGTGGTTTTTTTTGTATGCACTTTGGTCATTTGACAGCTTTTAACAGTAGATTAACGGCGTGTTAGTGTACGAGAAATCGGGGGTAAATCATGGTTAGAATGTCCCGTTAACAAACGTCGCACATATTCGAAGTTACCCTGTAGTTTGGGATAGGACATTGTTCGGGACCAGTGGTTGCGTTATTTGGAATAAATAAATAAATATAAGTAATTTATATATGTATCTATGTCCCCCCAGACACGGCCCACGAGCTCCGCTGCTTGCGCCGCTGGCTGCACGGCATGGAGGGCCGCCTGCCGCCGCCCTCGCTGGCAGCAGCGCGCGCTGCCCCATACCAGGAGCTGCTGCGGCGGCTGACAGAGCATAAGGTAAGATAGAAGACTTTCAGAAATCAAAAATGTACTTCAGCATAGAGAATTTGCATTCTGTTTGTTGAATGCCAATATTGTACATTGAGTTAGTGGAGAAAAAGGCAGAGAAAAAACCGGCCAAGTGCGAGTCGGACTCGCGCATGAAGGGATCTGTACCATTATCTATACAACATTTGAATATTTCAAGCGTCTACCTGTTGCCGTTATTAATATTGAGCAAAAAGCGGCAAAAAAATCCGGTTAGTTGTATGGGAGCCCCGCTTAAATGTATGACACGTTTTCTTCGTTTGGCGTGAAGGTGCTATTTGAAAACCAGCGCTGTTTCAAATTGAAACAGCAAACGCTGAAATAGTATCATTGTCACACGCACACTCCTTTATTTTTTTATTATTTTATGTAAGCATGTTTGTTTGTGGCAGTAAATCATTCATTCATTCATTAAATATTTATTTTATTCTGTTTTTAGTATTTGTTGTTATAGCGGCAACAGAAATATCATCATCATCATTATCAGCAATTTGATGCTCACTGCAGGACATAGGCCTCCTTCATGCTTTTTCAAGCTTCCCGGTCTTGTGCCGCCCGCATCTAGCGACTCCCCGCCACCGGTACCGGGTCGTAATAGAAATATATCATCAGTGAATATTTCAACTGTCTAACTATCACGGTTCACGAGATGCAGCCTGGTGACAGGCAGACAGACGGACAGTGGAGTCTTAGTAATAGGGTCCCTTACCCTTTGGGCATGGAACGCTGAAAACTTAGCCGTGAGTTACATACAGTTTGCATGCAGTGATGGGTCTAATTAACTTTCGAACGCGGCCAGTGTTATGGGGACTTTTGGGTCGGATTACGTGGTTAGATTTTAATGTTATTATTTTTTAAATTTTGTTTTGATATTCATTATTCATCTTTTTGTATTTATTTCTTATTCTGACTTTGACGAAACTTACGGGTATATTTTGTATTGGATAATTTTTTTTTACTTGAAAACAATGAAAAGTCAAAACAAACCACAATATGGTTTATACGAAATATACTAATACTTTCGAAATCAAGCATCACGCATTACGCCACAAGATTTTAGCTCAGGATTGCATACGATATGTACAAAGCGCGCAGCTCAATCATGTTTGTATGTTTTCGGGGCAATTTTCGTAGTATTACGTGTGATACGTGATTAAAATTAAAAATGGCCGCCATGTACCGAGGACCCATGAAGCCCTGAGGAGTTCCTGCGAGCACTGAGAAAGCAGGTAAGTGATATACTTACTTTTGACAGACTTATTGGTGCTATGAAGCAAAACTAGGTGTTTTTAAGGGGTATAAATTCCTGAACTTCTTATTCTAAATAAAAGACAAAGGTTCAGCGGGCCAACATGGAATTGATTCGACATTCGATACAACGCAACGGTATGAGTTGCGGCAATTAACTTTACTCATATTTAAGCTACAAAAGATTGAGAAATATAAGGATTTAGAATGTATGTACGAGTAATCTAGTTCTGTAGAGAGAGTGACGATACCCATATACTTCAGGAAGTGGGGCGATCTATACGTCAACACGAACAACTTTTACTATGGGATAAACTTCGCATAAGGCTGTTCCTTACTAAAGTATTTTTTTTATATGTTTGCTATATTTGTCGAGGTTTCAAAGTTTTTAGAATTGACAAGTAGAAACCTCCATTATCGGATGTTATGGTAATTTTGTTACACCATGTATAGTAATCATTTACCCTTGCAAATTGAGAATAGAAGGACATAGTTGGCTTTGTTTGGCAGTAATTCTGCTTTTCCTTTCACGAAAAACTGTCACTTAAAACATAGAAATAGTTATTTGTTATGCAAGGCTGCAAAGTTAATTTTTGGAACGAGTACCTTGTATTGAAACCTGAGCAAGCGAAGGATTCTAGGATTGAGCCACGAGCGAAGCGACAGGTTCAAATATAGAATCCTGAGCGTAGCGAGGGTTTCAAAGGTACGAGACGCTAAATAACTTTGCTGCCGAGCGCAACACACAACTTTTCACCTCACTAAAGCGAGGAAAATGTTAGGTGCAAGAAAAACAGTTTTAATAAATATTAAATTACTGTTTATTTATTTCAAAAATTAAAAGTAAAATTACTACAATTGGTAATATTGAAAGTTAATTTTTTTTTTTAAATCAAATTTTCTTGCCGGCCAGTGCGATTCTTTAAATGAGGCTGGCGCATGACATGAAATAAGTATTTGCATTTCAATCATCAATGGACTGGCTGCAGGGAATATAAACTATTACGAAACCAATGAGGTTCTATATATATGTAATTTATTGTACGAAACCTTTATTGAATAAAAATATTCGAATTTTAAAAACACTTTCCACGCTAGCGGATAAAGTGCGATTTTCCACGCAGATTTCGAATGATAAACAGAGCTTTTACGAGCTAGTGTGGTGAAAAAAATATAAATCACCTGCTTACGGCCAAAGAAAAAGTACAAAATGAAACGCCTGTAACGCCCTATAAATTGATTGTGTAATCGTCATAATTCACAGCTACATTTAACAGCTATAAAATCAATTATGTAATCTGGACCAATATAATAAGCAACAAGGCCCCTACTCTTTTACTTTACGAAAAAATTGTTACACGAATTCTCCAGTACCTAAGTATTTCTTTGTATGTAACAAATCTATAAAACAATTATCAGCTGTTTTAAAAACCTATTTAGAGGCTAAAAATTCCACCCATGCCGGAGCTTGAACCCGCGACCTTTGGGAGAGCGCTGGCACAGTTAGCCAGAGGTCGCGGGTTCAAGCCCCGGCATGGGTGGAATTTTTAGCCTCTAAATAGGTTTTTAAAATTGTCCTCAGCACGGATTATGCACAAAAAGAATGTAATTATCAGCTGATTTATAATATCAAAATTCAAATTAAAAAATTATTCATTAAGTATGAAAACAAAATGTTTGTTTAATGAACGTCAAAGCTGTTAGTTTCACAATTAGAAGATTATGTGAAAAAGGAGCTAATTCTCCTCATTTGTTCTTTTTAAGACACCTAGAGTTAAAACATACTAAAAATCATTAGGTACTGTGACACAAATATGTATGGAACAGCTGATATTTGTTTGGCGATAGTAGAAGTATATTACTAAGACAAATTATATTAATCAACAATAAATATATGAATTAACCTAGAATTTACTTAAATCTAAGATAATATGCCCAACCTAACCAACACTTTAAATGGTTTAATATATTTAGGTAAATTCTAGGTTAATTCATATATTTTGTTTGGCTATTTGTCTTCAGTTCGTATTGATGAGTAGAATGCCCTTTTTAGGAGTTTGGAGTTTTTGTCCAACTATTTAGATCTTTAAGTGGACACATATGTTTAGATACTGAAAGTAAGAAAGAAAATACATTTATTGTACCATTTGTACCCACACATCACAATAAAAAACTGCAAACGAAAAGCTAAATTATTAAATAGTTTTTTTCAAAATGATAATAATTTTAATGTTGACATAAAATAACGTTACGTATTAGTAACTTTTACATTTCGAAATGCTTTCCTCCTTTTATTGGCGTATTCTGATTGTTTCTGTATAATTTAGATACGAGTTATACGAAAGAACTAGTCTCTTTTTCACGTATAAAAACATTTTCGAACATCAGCGACGATAGGGCATTTGGTCACATACAACCCGTCCGTGGCAGTGACAGAGAATCCGTTCATCCCGAGTAGAAGCCATGATCAAACAGCCATAGATCATACTCGGGCTGTTAGCCGTCTGCTCTAATTGGGACTACTTACATTGTGCAGGATTTATTGCATTGTTACCGAACGGCGGTGGAGCTATAAGGAAATCGGTGCGATACCTTCTTGGTGGTCGGTCTGTTCTTTTTTCGGTTTTTTTTTCTTGCATATTTAAGGCCTGGCGTGTTGACTTGGTTGCACCATCTAGCATTTTGAGTGATTGCAAAAATAAAAAATTACGCTTTTGATAAATGTGTTCTGAGGCTTTGCTAGATTATTTACGGACATTTTGGGATATTTAAGTTTTGGCAAAGAAAAGTTATTTCACAAATTATTAATTTTAGTGCCTCGACTGCCTCGTTGGTCTAGCGGCATCGCGTCTGATTACCATGCAGTCGTGGGTTCGATCTCCACTGGGGGCCTCAGTAAATTTGTACAAGTGGCCTCAGTCTGGGTGTATTTCCGTGTTTGTGATGTCCTTGCCTGGTAACCATACCACGTCCTAGTTTGGGACCAGGTCAAGTGATTGTGTGGAAGTTATTTTATTTTATTTTTATTTACTACAGAAAACAAACAGTTGTACCAACAAGTTAATGTAACTTAGGAATAACATAAACACTATATAATTCTACAACCAGCAGCATTTTCTACAGTTTACTTAAACAGAATAAGCACAGACGCATATCATTGAATGTTTAAGTGGCACTGAAAACAAACATTAGGTGAAACCAAACATTTTACAGGATAAAGGAAGATTACCTAGTCATCACTACAGATACAAAAATAAAAAAGCAAAGGAACAAGAACAATCAATCAAATAATATTTACCAACAAAGTCAACTTGGGACGCCACTACACTTTCGCTTCGGAAAGTTCACTTCGACCAAGCCATCACTATTGCCAACAATTCACCCTACAGGGTCATCTCCTAAACATCTCTGCATCGCTGTACGATGTTTGTCTGTAAACAAATTGCCTCTGAGCTTATCAGATTCTTATTTACAAACTAAGTGCAAATATAGCAGTGCTGTTTGTGAAGCCTTACGTTATGGGAATAGGCGTTAAATTGGCGCATGGAGACGAGTGTTCAAGGCGGTGTTAAGTACAACTTGATTGACTACTGTACAGTCAATATTGAAATATAATTAACTAGAACTTTATGGAGATCTTCAAATCGGATATGTCTGAAGGTGGTCGGTTTAACTGACATTTTGTTTATAATTGAAAACCTGGATACTATTTATGACCATACCGTTGTTGATGTACTTAGGTCTAGTTTTATATTTTATTGCATGTAAAAATTTTCTATTTTTAGGGTTCCGTACCTCAAAAGGAAAAAACGGAACCCTTATAGGATCACTTTGTTGTCCGTCTGTCCGTCCGTCCGTCTGTCAAGACCCTTTTTCTCAGGAACGCGTGGAGGTATGAAGCTGAAATTTATATCAATTACTCAGGTCTACTGTCCCTTGAAGCTGTGAAAAAATCAAACTTCTAAGCCAACGCAATCAAAAGATACAGCCGTTTATGCCGCAAATTTTCGACACTTGCAAGGGAATCAAAACCTACAGGGTGCTTCCCGTGAACTCAGAATCTTGAAATTTGGTACGAAGCAACGTCTTATAGCATAGATAAAGGAAAAATTACGAAAACCATAAATTTTTAGTTACATCACATAATATCACACAATATAATATATATTTTTTTAATAATTTTAAACTTACTACCCATTTCCTCATAAACGCGTAGAGGTATTAAATTGAAATTCATACCAAATACTCAGGTCTATAATACCTTTAAGCTGTAACAAAATCTAACTTCTATGTCAACGCAATCAAAAGAAACAGCAATTTAAGCTGCATATTTTGAAACTCGCAAGTACTCGCAAGGGAATCAAAACCTAAAGGGTACTTCCAGTCGACCTAGAATCTTGAAATTTGGCATGAAGCAACGTTTTATAGCACACATAAAGGAAAAATTCCGAAAACCTTAAATTTTTAGTTACATTACAAAATATATATTTTTTAATAAATATAAACTTATTACTTTTTTCCTCATGAACGCGTAGAGCTATCAAGTTGAAATTCATATCAAATACTTAGATCTAATTGCCTTTAACCCGTGAAAAAATGTTGTTGACATTGCAGGTTTGTACGGAACCCTCGGTGCGCGAGTCCGACTCGCACTTGGCCGGTTTTTTTTTAATAAACTATTCGAACTAGAATTAGTTGCTAAACGTTTACGCTATTTTGTTTACATTTTTTAAATCTTCCGTTTTACATGAATTCCATATTAGTTTTTATAAATATGTAGATCAACTTTACGCAGAAAGAAAAAAAATCGAGATGCAGTGGGATTCGAATTTCAAAATTTGCTTTTTTCTGTGCCACCCGTCCTTAGTGGCTGAAGTTCGTCGAGCGAGAGGCGTGAATTCTTTTCTTGCTTCGTACCATTTTATTTTCTTTGTGAAGCTCTTCTTTTTTTTGTGTAGCCTATGTACGTCCCACTGCAAGGGACAGGCCTTCTCTCAGAGAGAGAGAGAATGTCCCACCGCGGATTGGCAATTTCAAGCGCTGACGTATGTGAACACCTCAGACACTCCGGTTTCCTTTACGATCAGTTTTTTGCTTTCCTAACCTCCATGTACTTCACCATAAAGCTGCAGGTTTCTGCTAGTCTCTATGTTCGATGTTCTCTATACATAGATAGATAGATAGGGAGAATATTCTTTATTTTACACAGAGATTACGTTCACAGAAAATTCAATAAATCGTATTACAATTGGCTGCCTTCTTACTACAAGCGATTTCTACCAGCAACCATAGACAGAGACAAGAATGAAATTGGAGACGGGTAGTCGGTGCAATTAAGAAATACTAGTTGAAAAGTATATAAACTTACTTAAACCATACATAAATATTTGAATAAATAGTAATACTAATAATAAAATCATATATCATCATCATCATCAGCCATTTGACGCCCACTGCAGGACATAGGCCTCCTTCGTGGTTTTCATAACCATGAGGGGTTTTGCCATAACCGCCACGCTTGGCAGGCGGGTTGGCGATCGCAGTATGCGGTTGGAATCTCAGGAAGACGCTGCTGCTCGTCTCATGGTAATTAATTTCCTTAGTCGCCTTCTACGACATCCACGGAAGGAAATGGAGTGACGCTATTCTTAATCCGGCGCCACACGGAATTATATTTGGGGAGAGGAAATAATATAATATACCTACGTAATATTGCATAGATTGTCTATTCTATAGACAGGTAATATTCTTTCACTCTGCTTATACATACTGCTCTTTTCAATGTTGACTATCCCCGGTCAATTTGTACAGGGTGCCCACACTTTCCCGCTCCACCGAACACGATAAAGGTATTAACCTCTGATACCGGCGGCGGCCCTTTACAAGAGTTTTATTTGACACGATTATACAAAGGGACCCCGAGTTATCTGCTTGATCAAACGTTGGACCAATGGCTGGGACACGAAGACCAATTTGTATCGGTCTTATTGAGAAAGAAACGGAACTGATTGGGTCTGCCTAACAAACGCTGTACACAAACATTATCAGTCTCCAGTCTATTTGATAATGAAAGCCCGAAAGACCACGTAGCTATGAGTATACTACTATACTTGAGTGCATGAGTTCTAGGTTTTGGTACAAGAATTTTTACTCGTATTATTGGCTACTTTTTCTCCGAATGTGGGTCTCGCTTGAACTGAACTCCACTATCCACATAACCGAAGGTTAGCTAAAAGAAGATACCTATTAGTATTAAGCGTGCCTTTGAACAAATACCTTTTTGTGCAATAAAGAATTTTTCAATTCAATAAAACATTTTATTTTGACTTATGTAGTGAAAGCAAGAGAGGCTGGTAGATGCTGTATTAGGGCCGGTTTCTGAATTGTGAATTTCACTAAGTAAATTTTCACTTGTGGCAGTCCCTCGTCTCTGCCTACCCCTCTGGGATACAGGCGTGAGTTTATGTTATGTTATTTTACTAAGTAAATACTTAAGTAACGTTCTGTCACGCCCTTTTCCGATAAATTCGAAGAGACAGCACTACAGTTAATTATTAACTTAGCAAAATTCTCAATTCAGAAACTGGCCCTTAATCATGTAGCATACATAGTAAAAATGTTAAGTACTTAAACATAAAAATTAAAATTAAACGAAGCGTACCTGCTTTGTCGGTAATTTCTCAGACTCAATTTCTCAAAAAGTACTCCAAACCGGCGCGTGCGTGCATGCAACGTCTAATGAATGTTGAGGAAGCGAAAGTGATCTGTCAGGATCGTGGCCACTGGTAGTCCCTGGTCTCTGCTTACCCCTCTGGGATACAGGCGTGAGTTTATGTATTTATGTCCTCGGACTGCAGTGGTCGGCGCGGTCGTTTAAATATCTCTAAATCTAAATATTTTTTAGACTCGTGGATTTTTCTGTAGAATTTTTTTGTGAATTCTTTTGTGAACCCACTACGTTTTCTCTTTAGTCTCGAACGACTTATACGGCCACATTTTTTACGATTCTTTTATAACTTTAATTACAGCTACAAAAACATTATGTCCAATCAACAATATCCTAAAATTAACCATAACTTTCATGTTAATAGTTTTCTGTTACGTAACTTCTTCCTTATGAGAGAATTTGGTCAAAAGTCCGTGTTTTAGTATGTTTTAACGGCACAGTCCAAGCCAAGTATGGTGCTTTTTATGTAATGTAAAATGTGTAAACATGAAAAATGTTTTGACTTTCTTTGGGTGTTGGATTTTTGCTTTTCGGGGCAATTTTATTGCTTCAAAAATAGAAAGTTGGTGAAGATACGAGTATGAACAACTTCTAAAAGTTCCCAAACCACTGTTCAAGTTTTAATGTTATAACTTCAATGCACCTAGCACATACCAATCACGCAATATCTTCGTAAGGGTATGGTACGTCAGGGGTTATTAGTACAAAAACAAAAATAAAAAAAAAACCGACTTCGAAACACTACAGCACTAAAAAGTTAGAAATAATTTAAATAATTAGAAGTATGTATACATGTAGGTATTGTAGAAGTATAATTTGGAGTCGGTGCCCAAAATATACGTGCTGGTCATGAAACTGGGCACCGCCTACAAATTATACTTCTACAATACCCACATGTATACATACTTCTAATCATATAAATTATTTCTAACTTTTTAGTGCTGTAGTGTTTCGAAGTCGGTTTTTATTTGTTATTTAAAATAAAATATTTTTCAATTTTTAGTGGGAGAGCGAGAGAAAAATTAATAAGTCCCTTATAACCATAATTTAAACTACTTAATTCGTTGCTTTAAAATTTGATGTTCTAAATTTCCATCTCCGAAAGTCTTCGCCAGAACATCACCAAATTAACTTGGGGCTACTTTTACGCAATTTTATGAAACATACGGATATTACTAAAGGATGGGCCCCATTAGGGCTTAGTTCTGTTCTCCATCTCTGAAAGTCTCCATCAGATCTTCACCAAATTAAAATGGGACCAATGGGACGTTATACCTGTTCGAACAAAAAAAGAATTGTCGAGTTATGGAGGAACATAGCCAAAAAAATACATATGTACGCGTCGAATTGATAACCTCCTCCTTTTTTGAAGTCGGGTAAAATGTAGGTAACGCACATATTGATAAAAGCTTGATACAGTAAGTGCATCACTCAAAACCTGTGACGTCACTGATTGGACCCGATTTGTGTGTAGTGTTTTTGTACGTAGCGTTTGTACCACGTGACTAGAAAGATTTTTCATTTCCGCGACATGTTATATTATGAAAGATAATAACTGTAACAAGGTAATAGTTGTAGACCCATTTTTTTGCATATTGTCTGTTAAAACTTCCCTCAAATAAAGTGGCTTGACATTGGCAGAATCTAGGTTCAGTCTATTGTGTTTGGATCGATTTGCTGGATCATCATCAACCCATTATGTCCCCACCGAGGGGCACCGGTCTCTTCCCTGAGGAAGGTATACGCGATCCTCCACCACGGGGGCCAAGTCCAGATTGGTGGAGGCTTGTAGACTAGTGGCTCGTCTACTGTCAGAAGTTGTCTAGCCGCCCTAAGGCCTCTGACTTGGCTTAACGACTGCCATCTATCGACGGCAGCCGGCACCAACAGCTTAACGTGCCTTGCGAAGCACGGAACCGTTCGGAAAAATGCCACTAGCGTTAGGCATAGACGGCGACCCATCCATGCACTGAACGCGCCCTGTGTTGCTTAACCTTCGTGATCGTTTATGATCACTCGGGCAGCCGGGGCTACGAGCGATTTGCTGGAAATTCCGTTTCAAACTGTACGTTGGTACATCTCCAGAAATTTACGCTACGGTAGGTATAAGCTAATTTTCTTTAGAGCTTATATAAGAGGTAGTTAAGTAATGAATACTAACAAAAGGTAATCCGGTTTTGTTACAGGTGACTGAATAGGATTAAGTCAGTGGCATAGCTTAGCTTTCATTGAAAAAGTAAACAATTTGTCAGACTCTAAATCTTTCTCGAATAAAAGAAAATCCACTAGCTTAATCTTCTTAATTACTTAAACAGCTTTAAGTCTAGGTTAGCAGTAGACAAAAGCAACGTTGATGTAATTAATTTAACGCCTTGGATGCCAGCTACAGAGTATTTTGTAGTTAGTTTTTAGTGCCAGATACCAGTTACGAACTTATTCGTAGTTCTTTCAGTGGATACAAAACGGTTAGCGTATTGTAATGGGGAACTTGCGTCAAACTTAGGTGGAAATGGCATGGCTTTTATACCATTAGTAGACATTAAAAAATTAAAGATTAAAAAAAGCAATAAGGTGTTATGTGCAAGTTGTGACTTCATACTTTGAGTCAGATTTGTATGGCGCGTTTTTGTACCACGTGACCAGACTGACTTTTTGGCATGTGACATGAAATTGTGACATTATGACATGACATCCGAGAGATAAAAAAACCCACGTTTTTATGTTTTAACATATGACCTCTCCGATTATATTAAAACATTTTTTGTGCAAGTTCTCCATTGTAGGGCTCCGTGGAACCGGTGAAAAAATGAAACCCTAAAAGGGTTCAGGCATAGACAAATTAATAAATAAATAAAATAAAAAGCAAATACTTCCACTTAACACAATAAATTGTAAAAACCCTATTTAGAGGCTAAAAATTTCACCCATGTCGGGACTTGAACCCGCGACCTCTGGCTCACCGTGCCAGCGCTCTCCCAACTGAGCTAATGGGCAAGTGCAAGCATCGATGAAATTTCGAGCCTCTTTACCAACTTCTCTGTATTACGTAGAATAAATTGTGCTGGTCTCAAACTAGGATACCCTGTACTATGGTACCCAGGCCAGGACATCACAAACATGGAAATAAATCCAGAGTGAGGTCATTTGTAATCAGACGTGATACCGCTAGACCAACGAGGCTGTCAACTAACTCTTTATTGCACACCGGTAATCATACAGTATATTTCTCCGAATCTGCTGAAAAATGTATCATCATTTTATCATATTACAGGACAACCGAAACGAAAATCAGGTGTAAGCAAAATAATCTTTTCACGGGAATTGTACGAAGCACGCGAGTCTAACTAGCACTTCCGAATTTTTGACTTCACGTGAAGTTGTAGAAGCAATAAATACCACTCGCTAACTGTGAAGGAAAATATCGTGAAGAAACCTTGGATGTTTACATGTTTGTGACGTCGCTGTTTCTGGTTCCCACGACACAGGGTATCCTAGTGTGGGGAGAGAAGCAATGTATGTGCCTGTTTATGTTTATGTTATGTTTATGTTTATCTGAGGAAATTGCCAATCCGCGGTGGGCACGCGTGGTGATTAAGCCCATACTCTCTCTCTCTGAAAGAAGGCCTGTGCCCTGCAGTGGGACGTATGTAAGCTACGTAAAAGTACTACCATAAGTAAATACTCCAGGTGATTTCGAACAAGAAATATGTCAAACGATGCTAAAATGACTGGCTGATTAATTCAGTCTTTTCACACTCAGTGAGTTTCATGCTCAGGAGCTCTATTTTTTAATCACTCGTATCGCGTCGAGCGCTCGATTTCTACTGATTTTCGTTCGACATCTGAAATTCTGTATTTTTTAATCACTCGAACTGCAACGAATGGTCCTTACCACTCGTCTCGCATGGCGATCGGTAGATTAATTGTCAAAAAACGATTTCGACATTTCGTTAGAACACAAACCAAAATGACAGTAGTAGTGTTTTGTTTGCATAAAAAGACAAAGATTTTTTATTTAAACAGCCAATAAAACAGTGTTCTACGTTCCGTTTCTGTTACGGTAGTTTCCGGTTTTTTGAATTTCTGCGTGG
The DNA here is from genome assembly GCA_947310995.1 of Yponomeuta cagnagella. NCBI lineage: Eukaryota > Metazoa > Arthropoda > Insecta > Lepidoptera > Yponomeutidae > Yponomeuta > Yponomeuta cagnagella. Next base: position 5,894,895 of record OX371285.1, on the reverse strand, counting down.
AATGGATAAAATACAATACTTCAAATTGTACTGGCAACACTTCAGGCGAACGATTCAAAAATACGGAAAAACGACATCATGCGACTTAGAAGACGAGTGTGACTTAAGTCGCATTCGACGATACAATTTCATACGAGTGATTCAAAAATAGAGCTCCAGGTTAATGTGAAGGCTTTCTAATAAATTGGCGCTGACCTTTTAAGGATTATGCTTTTAAAATGATATCGCATAAATGTACTTTCCGAGAGCACACAAAAGATCGTTGCTAAAAAGATTTTTCACTTCTCATGCTCTAAAAGTTCGTCTTTATGTCGTGCGTAGGCGACATAAAGTCGCTTTTTATGCTCTAGAGCATAAAGTAAAATCTTCGTCGAAGACCAAGGCAATCGCTGCAACAGCCACACGAACATCTTTAACTTCATACAACAACCTCTTTATTTTATTTCGTTTCGTTCGTATTCTAAGACCAAGGCAAAGATACCAACAGCCAAAGTACACAATAAAACTTCATGAAATAAACTTATAATTTGTATTTCGTCTCATTTATTATTTTTTATATTTGTTTATTTTTCAATTTAGTAGATCAGTATAGTATTTAAGCCATAACAACAACTTATCATAGTTATAAAAAGAAAATGTTTTTATAACTGAGCAGTATGTAACGACCTTAAGTCAGGTGTCACGTCCCTACAGAAAAAAAAAAGAAAAAAAAGTTAATTGGCGGGAACCATAATTATTTTTACATGTTGCTGTTTCATTTCCTCGCAATCGAAGTGAAAAGTAGAGTGTACAACTCGTCCATAAAACCCATTTTACACTCGACTTTATATCTATCCTCGCTCGCAAGCTCGCTCGGATGGATAAACGTCTCGAGTAAAATGGTGCGTTTTATGCACTTGTTGTACAATCTACTATTATAGCACTGCAGAGTATTTATTATGTTTTATTTGAATGTTTTTGTTGATATAGGCTTTCGATATATGTATTAAAAAAAATTGATATTTCAAACTTTTGTTTATTGGAAGTGGTTTTACTATCGATACTGATTAAACGGTTTCAAAGTTTTGCTTTATTTCAGTAATAAGTTGTATATTGCACTCTTACATTTTCGATGAATCAATCAGAGCGTATTCGTCGACTACTGTACAATCCAAGCCAACTTGGCTCATTTTTATATTTTATTTTATCGAGACCGAATACTCTACCAGTCTATCGCGTAGTTTTGCGCAGATGAGTTATTAGGCAGTTGTTACGAGGTGATTTACCAACAGCTTTTGCCTTTCTCTAAAAACCGTTTTATGCGTAGGAAACATAAATCAATGCACCACAGGTGGTCATGCACGTGTTAAACAAGGCTCTTAGGCCTGAGGCACAGAAAGAAGGTGGGGCGAGGGCGCGGAAAAGACGCGTCGTCTTTCTAATTCGCTTTTATACAAAATGTACTGAAAGGACGGGATGAAACCCACACAGAAGAGGGCGAGGGCACTAATGTCACTTAAGATAAGAGTGGATCCTTTGAATTTGTTGACGGTGAAAGCTGAATTTTGAAATTTCAGTTTTCGAACTCATATTTAGCGCGAACATAGAATTAATTTAGTTTCGGAATGTAGATTGTCAGTTTATTTTATAGGTCAATTTATTTAACACTAGCTGTTGCCCGCGACTTCGTTCGCGTGGTAATTTTGATGTGTATTTTTCCGGGATAAAAAAAAGCCTATGTGTTAATCCAGACTTCGTCGTATTTCGTCCGGATCCGTTCAGCCGTTTTTGCGTGAAAGATTAACAAACATCCATCCATACATACAAACTATGAAAGTAAGGATAAGATATGATATGATATACCTATAGATTCCTATTTTAATGACTATTTCTAAAATAGGGGTAAACTAAAAATTATGGTAAAACGGTAACTTGTTTTAAATCCAATAAGTGTTATAGACATCGCAAAGCCCACTTATCGGATAGAATTCACTATAATTCCCTAGGTTTCTACTAACAGCGGCTGCAAAATGACACTGCTAAAATTGACCTTTCATCTCAAATAAATAATCTATTAATTATTGTGAGAGACGTATGTTTGTACTTTCAAAAACTTTCTTGTGTCATTATTAAATGCTTATTAAATATGATCTTAGTGCGGATGTTAATCTCCACTCATGAATAGTAACTGTGAGACGTTGCCCAATGACTACTCGTCTGAAGCAGTGTTCTGCAAAATTTTTGTTACGAAATCAGGAATTGTCAACGATACACCACAAATTAATCAAATCACTTAGTGTTCTTTATGTATGTATCTAACTAATTAGTTAATTTAATGTTAAGTACAAACTGTATTAAAAGGGGCTAACGCGCGCAACCAATCAAAGTATTTTCCTATGTTTGGCTATGAAATTGGCAAAGGTCCCTATTTGAAATAAAATACTTATGGAAATACTTACTTGTCAGATTGTCAGTTAGTTAGCATTTATACAGTGAATAATTTGCAGAAGATACTTAAATTATTGACCTCATCCAAGTGGCAGGAAGGCGCAGGATGCAGGCCGCTTCCAACCGGTCTTTTTGGAAATCCATGGAGGAGGCCTATGTCCAGCAGTGGACTTCTTGCGGCTGAATGATGATGATGATGACTAAAATTATGAATCGAGTAATTCCCTTTACAAAGTTAAAACCACGTCCTTTTTGTTTCTTTTATTTTTTTAAGTACAGTGAATATTGTGTTACAATATTATTCCCTTCTGCCAAACTGTGTCGTAGTTTAACGGTAAATATTAATTCTTTTATTTTTTTAAGTACAGTGAATATTGTGTTACAATATTATTCCCTTCTGCCAAACTGTATCGTAGTTTAACGGTAAATATTAATTCTTTTATTTTTTTAAGTACAGTGAATATTGTGTTACAATATTATTCCCTTCTGCCAAACTGTATCGTAGTTTAACGGTAAATATTAATTCTTTTATTTTTTTTAAGTACAGTGAATATTGTGTTACAATATTATTCCCTTCTGCCAAACTGTATCGTAGTTTAACGGTAAATATTAATTCTTTTATTTTTTTAAGTACAGTGAATATTGTGTTACAATATTATTCCCTTCTGCCAAACTGTATCGTAGTTTAACGGTAAATATTAATTCTTTTATTTTTTTAAGTACAGTGAATATTGTGTTACAATATTATTCCCTTCTGCCAAACTGTGTCGTAGTTTAACGGTAAATATTAATTCTTTTATTTTTTTAAGTACAGTGAATATTGTGTTACAATATTATTCCCTTCTGCCAAACTGTATCGTAGTTTAACGGTAAATATTAATCTGTAGGTAGTCTAATAATAAGTTGTACAATGCGACGGCGTTCCGGCTCGGATGCCCATGCAAGCGCCGTGCGAAAGCCCATCGAGCAACCGGCGCGCATGTGCCTCACGCCAGCGGACTTCAAAAACGACAAGCGAAGATGGCGCCCACGACCTTCCGATTCGAACCCACGACCTCCCGAATGTGAAACCGTCGTTCTACCGCTGCTACGCTACCACCGCTTGTAGTAAGTAGTTAATCAACACGGAACTTTTATTTCCTCTGTTATTCGTTTTGTCATTAGTGGAAAGCTACATAAATAGGTGCTCATCAGTTTTTGACAGCTCAGGATGTTATTATAATATGTTACCTAATTTTATATAACTGGTGACTGTTCGCGATGACTCCGTAAGCAAGCGTAGTTAATTTATTTGAATTGAAACTCAAACACAGTAATTATGACTTGCCGATTAGCACATAAATTGAATGTAACGGTTTAGCCACACACATAACGTCAGGTTTATGGCAAGTCTGCATATTAAGTCACGAGGACTTTTTTATTCAACTAATGCCCGATTTCATCAACTTTTGAGGCCTGCTTAACCCGTCTTGAGGGCTACTTGACAGTTATTTTGGTTTCACTTAAATTTATACGGCACTTAGGCCGCTGGGAGCATTATTGCGTGACAATGCTCCCAGCGGCCTAAGTGCCAGTTTCTGAATTGAGAATTTCGCTATGTAAATAGTTAACTGTAGTGCTGTCTCTTCGAATTTCTCTGAAAAGAGCGTTACTTAAGTATTTTCGTAGTAAAATTTTCAATTCAGAAACTGACCCTAAGTAACGTAAGTTTAACTTTTCTGACCCTAAGTTCTGAGTTGTCGGTTCTATAATTTGTTATTTACTCTTATTGAAATGTCTCTTGGTCACTTTTTTTTAAACGAATTATGAAAGAAATCATTTAGAAATCAGAAATCAAAAATTAATTTCAACGTAAAGAATTTGCATTCTGTTTCTTGAATGTCAATTTATAATTATCGCTGTCTTCGGGTTGAGTTGTAGTGGAGAAAAAGACACCGAAATAAAAACTCCACACTTTCTGTCTAATCTATTAAATATTGGTGGTAGTTAACACTGTAGGAAGTCTCACATATGATAAAGGTTTCCTACTTAGGGGCATATTAGGAATTGCTTAATTTTGTTTGTACAATAAAGAATTAATAATAATTAAATCATGAAGGAAATTTATCCATGAAACGGGGCTTTCAAAAGAGTACCACACGCAGGTGAAATTCCTATCATTTCTCAAAAGCAAGAGTTAGGTATTCTGTAATCCGTAATTTTAATTCAAACATTTTCCTTAGATATCAGAAAGACATTTACTTTCAGTTCTTCTGTTGTAGAACTACACAGACGCGGATAAAACACTACACTTTCACGCACAACATTAGGGAAATTGTAAAAGAAAAAACGGATACCTACAGTAAAAACATCGCAATGGAAACAATTTCCCTTTTGTTTACAATCTTGTTTTCTTGTCTCTGGTTGCTTAATGCTGGGTGGCATTATCTGAAAAAGAGAAAAAAACTTAACCTTTTGGATACTGGCCGCTTGTGGTGACTTTCTCTTGATGGCTTTATTCTTCATTTTTTTGAGAAATATAAAATGGTCCGTCCATGAAGGCTGAAAGTTATTCATCCCAAATAGGTACTTAGGTAAGGCACCTATTCTGATGAAGTTTAGGATTATTCTTAATTTGTGATTTATGACTGCTTTTTCACCACTATCTCCATCATATTACCAAATTAAAAGACTAACCCCCAGTTTCTCCTCACTAACACCCTGTTAATCTACTGTTATTACTACTACTACCAAAGTGCATACAAAAGAAACCACTGACAGCTGTTAACAGTAGATTAACAGCTTGTTAGTGTACGAGAAACCGGGGGTCAATTTCTTTTTTATAAAACAACTGCCCTTCAGAGCTCTCATATTTATACTGGCATACCAGAATGCAATTATTATGGCGATATCTCGTATCATATTGAGTACAGAACGCACAATGTAATGATTAATGAGTGATTCAAGTGCAGGGTCGCTGCGCGATGGCAGGCAGCAATAACACAGTAATTTCCAGCAGAAATTGTGACTTTGTCACTTCACTATTCTCTTACGTTTTTTTACTGGAAGCTACGTAGCTCCTATGTGTTTATTAGAAAACTAACCTAGTGTTAGTGTCTGAAGTGTTCACATATTATCTCAGCGCTTAAAATTGCCAATCAACGGTGGGTAGGCGTGGTAATTTAGTCCATACTCTCTCTCTCTGAGAGAAGGCCTGAGCCCTGCAGTGGGACGTTTATAGGTTACATTAAAAAAAATCTGCAAATGTTGTGGATGCCTCCAAGATGCCTCTACCTGAGATGCATACCAGAAATTTGGACGTAGACTTTGTTACTATTGTTCAGGTGGATACGTAGCTTATTGGCGGTAATCTAATACGTATATAAAAATCTCGTGTCACAGTGTTTGTTATCGAACTCCTCCGAAACGGCTTCACTGTTTTTTATGATTTTTTTGTGTACATTTGGTAGGCCTGAGAATAGCACGTAGGCTAATTTTTATGACAAAACAACGTTTACCGAGTCGGCTATCAATAAATAAATACCTCGCTTTTTTCGTTAGAAAACACCTTTTCTCCCTATACCTTGCGCAGTAGCAACTTTCCCTCCCTCGGGCCGTTCCGTCTCCTTCGCGATGCTTCCATGATTAATACTTCAAAGAACACGTGTAAAACTGCTTTATTAGTGTTCTTAAGCCTTTATTGCTTTACCACAGTACTCGAGATGTCGGAGTTTAACGAAAATATTATACTGTTCTGTAATATTATAATATGTAATATTGCTTCTTAAATCTGTATTTTAATAAGTAGAGCGCTACATTTTGGTGGAGGCGCCGGGTAATGGTAACCGGGGGGGAAATGTAACTATTCCTCTTTATAGAAGCTGGCTGGCAGAGCCTTCTAGTCTTATTTTAAATATTTTGAAGGGAATCGTTACGTTTTGTTTGAGATGTCAGTCGATCCCCAGCTAGGCTAGGCAATCGATGAAAAAGACTAGAATAAAATAATATTGCTCCTTAAATCTGTATTTTAATAAGTAGAGCGCTACACTACTATGGGGCCGGCAGCAGACATTGAGACTATCTTCATCTCGCAGAAGAGAGCTATCCGATTTATTTATAATATAGGTAGTAGGGATTTCTTTAAAGAAACCAACATCTTAACAGTTACATGTCAATACATTTATGAAAATATTATGCAGGTACGTTAGAAAAAATATCAAAGACTTCGAAAATGTTGGTGGGCACCATAATGTTAATACTAGAAATAAACACAAATTGTCATTTCCACGATTTAGACTCGCAAAAGTTAAAGTCCTTTATGGGGCACTGTATAAGGTTCTACAACAAAATTCCTCAAGATATATTAGAGAGTTACCTCCAACGCGGTTTAAAAAATGGGTTAAGCACATTCTGTGCAAAAAGGCTTACTATAACATATTATTTAGAAGACAATGCCAAACATGTTTAGCATTAAACAGTAGATTAATATTAATTACAGGACGATTGTGACTAGTGTTCAACACATTCATGACTAATATTTTAAGTTGAAAACTCTGTTAATTAAGTTAAAACGTGTTTTGAAAAGAATAAATGTGGAGTTTCTTTGTTAGCTTCTTCTCCACATAATCTATTAAATTGTGAAACTAACAACTTTGACGTTCATTAAGTAAACATTCTGTTTTTATAATGAATAAAAATATTTGAATTAAATTGAATTGAGTACCCGAAACCGGCGTGCGTGCATGCAACGACTAATGATTGGGGAACTTGCGTCGAACTTAGATTAGAGTGACATTGCATTTATACCATAGAAATCAAATAAAAACTTAGAAAAATTTAAATATAAAACAATAAAAATTTTTAGGGTCACAAAATATGCGAAAAATAAATTTGGTCTAATGACATAAACCTTAATAAATTTAATTTTTTCATTGAATTCTGAAATTTTTCTTATAACATGCATAAACATTATTTTAAAAGATAACTCAAATTATCAATTATTCAGTTACCTTTTAAAATATTTTTTTATGCGTTCATACATTATAAGGCGTTACGTTCAAGTTGTGAGCCCTATTTGTATGGCACCACGTGACTATATTTACTTTAAGAAAGAAAGCCATTAATTATTCCAACAAGACATCACAAAAACAAAATAAACAGATAAGTAACATAATATGCACTACGACAGAAAGAAAACTAAATACACAACAGACAAAACAAATAAATAAAACAGGACCATATGATAAATGTAGCCTGTGGTGTGTCTCTATTTGCTACAGGTTATATTATAAAAATTATTAGTCGTACAGAAAAAAAACAAGTTTATTTATCTTTTAACGTGGTCTCTCTGATTATATTGAAACACTTTTTAGTGCAAGTTCTACATTTGCCTGCCCCTCCGGTATACAAGCGTGAGTATATGTAATGTAGTACAGTCTCTTTTGCCCTGCCTGTTGACTCCGTGTTGACACCAACCAAGCGCCCCTTGTATTTAATTGCCTCTGCACTACAATAATTCCCAATTAATTTCACCCTATCGGAGCCTTGCCATCGCCGCGAATTCCCCGTCGCAATTTGTAGGCAAAACACAGCTCTTTAACATGTTAACTAGACTACCGTCAGCGAATCCATTTAATAAGGCCGGCCGGCAACACTTCCCGCGTTGGCGCACTGAGAAGACGAACAGTCGGCAAAAAAATCTCTTTGTACATAATGATAAGTTTTCCAAGTATAGGAGTTTCAACTATAGCTAAAACAAATTATTACATAAAGTAAAGTAAATAAGTAACTGGTTGAAGAAAGAATGAAAGATTGCCGAAGGAAATACGTATTATATCGAGCAAATGTGGGTGGAACGGCCGGTAAGGGACGTCCCAGGCGGAAGTATGTCCGACCATATAGGGCATGTGGTAGCAAAGCGTAAAAAATGTATACGAAACGTGCGTACATGCATTGATTAATGAATGTTGATTAAGCGAAAGAGGTGTCAGGATAATGCCAAGTGGCCAACCCTTATCTCTGCCTACCCCTCCAGGATACAGGCGTGAGTGTAATATGTACACACAGCCTTCCCGTCCTTCACACTCTTTCCTGTGTGGACAGTACCCGCCGCCGCCTGCGACAAAACCTCCATCGTTCACTGCGCTCCACTCCACGCGATTGTGATCTTCCTTATGATGTTGCCGCGCATGCGTCGAGATACTGTCAGTGAAAGCCGTGTCGTGCGTGTGGTTTTATAAGGTTGTTAAGTACATATCCTCTTTACCTTCGCACTATCGAGTATTTTTGCACTGTCAGATGTACTTACCGACTATTTTCTTCTTTTAATCCATCTCAAAGGCCTTCGGACCGTCAATTATAAACCACAAATAATTACGTACTTACAAGACAATTTATGCAAATACGTTTGATTGTATAGTCCGCACAAATCTTTTTGGCGGTAACGTGAACATAGTCACAGATCATTTGCACTCATTTGTCATTTCACAGATCATTTGTCGCTTACTGTCTTTTCAGTGTATGTGTGAGTAAATCGAGTCGAATTAACGTTTACAGGCGACAACCAAAATGTACAAGTAACCAACGAAGATGTGCAGTCAGTAGACTGTACAATATTACCTATACATATCCGGAAATTCAGAATTTTGAACGTTCCCGATACTCTCATTGCCACCCCTTATGCCTTATGACTAAATGGAGATGCCACACGAATGCGGATCTGTTCTGTAGAGTCCGGTTCGAAGGACCAAATCTTTCTCTGACAGTATCGCATGTCAATGTCGTGAGATAACCTGCGTGTTTTATTACTAATTAAAAACCGCACCGTTCCGTCAACCGACACAGTTTTTAGTAGTGAGAGTGTTGCCAGTGGGGTAAATTATTTTTTGCATGTAAACGGAAGTTCGTATTTCAGCACCAAGCTCCATGTTCTTTTATAGAATAAAAAAGTTTTTTATTCATTTAGTTTTCGTTAAAACGTGCGAGACAGTCTCAGACGGTAAGTCGCGATTAAACGTGTGACAAACGAACTTGCGCGTTGATATGCTACGAGCACTGGTTACCAAAGCCCAGAATTTCCTGGTTTGGCACCGGGGCTTAGATTCAATTGCTTTTCATTTCATTGCCGCTTCAAGCCTACGCACGCAAACGTATCAAAACTTCTAGGCGTCAATGGCATGAAAAAAAAAACACGTCACGTGAGCCTATCGTGTATCTGTAAGTATACTATAAATAACAAACTATTAACAGAATCGAGGCCCAGGCCAATACACACACGAGAAACGCCCAGACGAGACTTCCAAATGTTTTTTTATGAACGTCCCTTGTAAAAAAAAACATTCCGTAGGACCCCTGCCTACGGAAATCGTGCCCACTACCTCTTCCTTGGTCCACTAAATCACTAATCCAACGACTCAGTTAAAGTTGTTACCGCTTTAAACTTTCAAATTGTGTACCAGTTAAGTCTGAGCATCTACTTAATCTATTTAAATACTAATCACTCGAACATTGATTATTTGCCTTCCTTATGGTATGCAACAAATCCTAAGTTCGTGTAAACCCTCTCTGGTTAAATACCATAAGGAGGCCCTTTCCCTCACAGACAGAATAAACAGACACAGAATTTAACTCAATAGTTTTCTGTGAAAAGTAAATAAATCGTATAGCAAGACTTAACATACACGTTTTTCTTAACATATACATACATTCTTTCAGTAAGGATTTAACTCGATGTGAACCGTCCTTAAAACTGAAAGCGAAGTCGGTCTAAGGGCATCTATATAGGGATATAGGGACATACCTATTTTAGAAAAGCTTTGTTTCGGTTCCCGATAATCTTGAAGAAAACCTTTCCGTGAAGTAATGCATTATTAGTAAATACAAATAAAATTATTTATTAAAAAAACGGTTTGCAATGAGACACTTACTTATCCTAAAGAACAAATTATTTCCCAATTAGCAACTGTCACCTGCACTACCCTCCTAAGACCTAGTGTGCTAAATTTAGTACAATTAAAACAATTTGTTATATTCAAGGTCAGGACTTAGGAGTAGGCTAGCTTATCGAATTTGCATTCTCAACCTAAATCCGCGGTGGGCTCAAGTGGTGATTAAGCCCATAATCTCTCTCCCTATGCGAGAAGGCCCGTGCCCTGCAGTGGGATATTTATGGCCTGCTTATTACATCATTCGTAGTTCAATCAAATTTTCTTTGGGGACTCCCTCCCAACTCATTATTAACTACCGGGTGGTGATAACAACAGAGAAGGCCCAAAAGTTTGAAGTTTTTTATGCAGCTTGTTGGGCCAAGAGAGCTCCGTTTACTTTTGATGTTATTAACTTTTTTCTCAATTTAGTCTTCATGTTATTAGCTTTGCTGAAAAATCTCTCGCAATCTGCGTTACTATGCGATAAACATAATACGTCAAGAGCAAACTTTGTAATCTACTACAAATTTTGTATTTCTCAAAGACCAAAAATATTTTCATTTCAATCTATTTTCTTAACAGAAAACGCTCTTGGGGACTCCCCGAGAATGGTGTCTTGGCCATATGTCTGACACAGTGCGATTTTAATTCAGATTTTTTTAAGTTTGTAGTATTTCTTGTTTTAAGCTTGGGCTTTGGGGCATCTCGAAATCGAAATCCCGTATTTTTTTGTTACACGGTAGTCGAAACCCTGACGTGTACCGTATTTTTGAAAAAAAAACATCCATAAATTACCGTATATTACGCCAATTGCCGTATCAATAATAACGCTGCTTCTGCACCCTACCCAGTTTGGTTCTGAGACGTAATCTCAGAGGAAAGTTGCAGAACCCCAACGAACACTGCGGTGTAACAGTAGCGCAGTGTACGCAGTCCGGCGCCGATTCACGGTCGTTCGGTAGCAAAGAACCCAAAGACAAAGGACTATCTTCAGGTGACCTCTATCTTCGGGTACAATAATTTATATCTACATCTTGATGTAGTTTATTTCAATAATCCTTTACTATACGAACATTTTAGTATTTTTAGGGTTCCATACGTTAAAGGGAAAAAACGGAACCCGTATAGGATCACTTTGTTGTCCGTCCGTCCGCACACCCTCGGTGGGCGAGTCCGACTCGCGTTTGTCCGGTTTTTTATAATTTGCAATGCTGATGCTCATACATAATCGTACTACTATTATAAATGCAAATTCCGTGTGGCGCCGGATTAAGAATAGCGTCATTCCATTTCCTTCCGTGGATGTCGTAGAAGGCGACTAAGAAAATCCTTTACCAGGAGACGGGCAGCAGCGTCTTCCTGAGATTCCAACCGCACACTGCGATCGCCAACCCGCCTGCCAAGCGTGGCGATTATTGCAAAACCCTTCATGGTTAGGAAATCCATGAGGGAGGCCTATGTCCTGCAGTGTGCGTGAAATGGCTGATGATGATGATGAAATGCGAAAGTTTGGATGGGTGGATGTTTGTGTACATTTGTGAAGTTATAGTAGCAATACCACTCGCTAACGGTGAAGGAAAATATCGTGGGGAAACCTGAGTGTCTGAGCTATTCATATACCTCAGCGCTTGAAATTTCCAATCCGCGTTGGGCACGCGTGGTGATTAAGCCCATACTCTCTCCCTGAGAGAAGGCCTGTGCCCTACAGTGGGACGTATATAGGCTGCTTATGCTAGTCACCATAAATTCTTTGTTGCTTCACATTGTTACATTTACTGTGTTTTGTTAGTGGAAATATTCGAATTTTTACTTTTACTATGTATAGACGTTTAGGTACTTCTTAGTCAGAACGTGTTATGGACTTCGTCCAGCCTCAGAAACGCTTCCAAAGCCAGCTACGTATCCATACCGAAACCTCGTGAATAGCTCACCCTTTGCCTCTTAACAAGTGGCCTCAGCGCTGTGTTCGTCCAGGGCCTAGATTCTTTTAATGAATTGTAGTATCATGACAACTGCATGAACATGGCTATTTCATTTCATGGCTGTTTTAAGTCTACGCGGGCACGCGTATCAAACCTTCTAGGCGTCAATGGTATGAAAAAACACGTCACGTGACCCGACAGTGTATCTGTCATTATACTACAATACACTAACAGAATCGAGGCCCAGGTTATCGATGTGGCCAACATTACCATACCTAACTCTAGACAACAGGTCCACCTAGAGCTACCCGGAGCTATGTAGCGCGACCAATGGAAAAAAATAAATCTTTTATAGTACGTTTTTGCACAAAAGTAACATAATAAATTATGGCAAAACCCCTCATGGTTATGAAAACCACGAAGGAGGCCTATGTCCTGCAGTGGGCGTCAAATGGCTGATGATGAACATCATAAATCTCAATAACGGTGCTAGCTATTTTTAGAACCTACATCCTAGAACCTGGGGCCTACCTTTATTAGGGCCAGAAACCTAGGGCTTAAAGCATTTTAGCAAAAAAGTACCGTTTTTAGCGGAAATCCGAAATCGATTAAAGGTTTGACAGGAATTTTTGTGTCCGTTTTTTCTCCAAATGATCTAGATTTTTGAGACGCCTAGTTTTACTTGTAACGTTCAATAAGTCAGTTTCTGTGATAGTTTGAAAAAAAAATTTCAATTTTCGAATTTTTTTGACTGTAGGTTCTAAATATTGCTATCGGAGTTTTCCAATTGGTGGCGCTGGTTAGTGCCACCGGGCCGCCACTTAGTGGCCACTTAGTCTAGTCTTAAAAACGCTACCAATGTCATTGACGTTATCGTACCGAATCCTCGAGAATTGCCACCACTTGCGCCCAACAAGAGGTGTTGTAGCCAATAATTCTCCGGCGAGCGGGCCGACAGCCGATACCATCTCGGCCTCAGGTGGTCGCTGATAGTGGCGTACTTGCCATGAATATTACGGGCCCTATGAGAGTGGCCGACTAAACTGAGAAGAAGTACGATGCTGGGTAGGTGCGTTTAGCGCGGCCGCTGGATAATATTGTAGCCTCTCGTATATAGCATAAGCAGCCTATATACGTCCCACTGTAGGGCACAGGCCTTCTCTCAGAGAGAGAGTATGGGCTTAATCACCACGCGTGCCCACCGCGGATTTATGTGAATGTGAATAGCTCAGACACCCAGGTTTCCTCACGATGTTTTCCTTCACCGTTAGCGAGTGGTATTGCTACTATAACTTCAAAAATGTACATAACTTAGAAAGAAGCTACCACAAGTGGTGGTAGCCTAGTGGGTAGAACATTGGACTCGGAAGTGGGAGACGCAGGTTCGAATCCCAGTGCGGGCATGTACCTCGTATATAGGCTAGAGTATTATTCAGGCCTGTGCTCTACAGCGGGTCGTATCCCTCTGTACGGCACAGGCCTTTAGAGAGAGTATGGGCGTGCTCACCACACGTGCCCACCGCGGATTAGCGGTGCTGGGAGGGCACCACCATTGGAGGGCTGTGATCACCTCAGACACTCAGGTCTCTCATGATGTTTTTCTTCACGGATAGCGATTGGTATTGCTCTACTTAGAAAACAAATTCTACCGACCTCGCCGCTGAATGGACACATCCAACCTTGACACAACATCAATCCACATCTATCCATCCATTGCTTTTAGTAATAAAACCGCCACTTGTACTATATTTCGATTTATTTGATTTCTGTTCATGTAATTTCTGTGTAAAATATTCTATCTATCCAACATCCATATTTCTAGCTATCGTTTCTCGGCCCTCTCGATACAGGCTAGGCCTAGGCCTAGTGTGGGACCACAGCTATCTTAATGTCATCCAGCCGATCTGTCAATTCCCACTTTTCGACACAGTAGACTCCTTCGAAACTTCGATCTACAAAATCAAATTACCACTATTTGTAATAGCAACATTAGCAACCCACATCGGCAGCTCATTTGAGCTTATTAATGTGTCTACGGGCGTAATCTTTTCATTGATTTAGAAAGTTTCTGGGCTCGCGAAATGCCCTCTGCTACGCAAAACGGGCCGCGTGCCGATAGCAATAATGCAGCAGGGCTCTGCTCGAATTTCACCAGACAATTGAGAAAAGGAAAGGCGAAATTCTAGCAGTAATAACCCAACCTATGCCACGACAGCCGTCAACAGTCTGATTACAATAAAAACGCACTAGTATTGTAACATAACATAAACTCATGCCTCTATCACTGAGGGGTAGGCAGAGACCAGGGACTGCCATTGCCACGATCCTGACAGATACTTTCGCTTCATCAACATTCATTAGTCGTTGCATTTACGCACGCCGGTTTCGAGTACTTTTTATCTGGTCTTGTAATATGTGATAACTGGTTAACGGATTTTTAATGTTTTATCTATACCTGCACTTACTTATAATTTTGTCGGAAGAGCCTACCAAGCTTTAGATTCTGTTAAAGCATTGTAGAACAGTGACAATAGCATGAACGCGCGGATTTAATTTCATTGCCACTTCAAGTCTATGCGCGCACACGTATCTTTGGAATGAAAAAATATGTCACGTGACTCAACTACGAATCTGTCATTGCACTAAAATGCCCTAGCAGAATTGAGTCCCTGGATCCGCTCTGATCTTCAGTAGAGACGGAGTCTGCGTCGACGGCTTGTCTCATCTCATAATTATATAGTCTGTATTCAATATGTGCAGTGCAGAAAGCTTCAGTTCATAAGACAGATAGATAATTCCGTGGGGCATCGTCTGTGAACTGCTATGTTTATCTCAAAAGAAACTCGAGGAAACCATATAATTAATGCATACAATGTCAAGTAGAAAACTACCAATTTGATATGCCATGGTACATAAAATAACATTTTAAGTGCCAACCTATTTACCTACCTTTACTGCTGAGAGATTTATTGCTGCTTACAATATTGCCGCGTCAATTACTTTTTGTAAAATCTCAGCAAAAACAATCATGGTTGATATTTTCTACTGGCTAGTCAGTCTATTCAGATGGCCAACCGATATTATTCCATTTAGATCAACATTGCCTTTGCCTCATATCGTTTTATTGAAATTATTATAATGTGTTGGATTATTTATTACCAACCGTTGGTTGTTGTTATGCCAACGAACTGCATTTTTATATTGTGAAACAATATTACGTATTTAGTCGGGCGGGGAGTCGCTGGATGGCCCGCATCCAGGCCCGCACAAGACCGGAAGCTTGCAAAACCATGGGGGAGGCCTATGTCCTGCAGTGGGCGTCAAATGGCTGATGGTGATGATGATGATGATGATGATGAAAATTAAGTATTTACTTCAGCATGTCAACTTAAGAACCGGTGCACTCTATTCAGTTTCGTTACGGGATAATGAAACAAGATTGAAAAGTTCGACGATTACATCCGATCCTTATTAGAATACGCAAGGCCCTAACTCTAACCATAATTTTCTTACGAGTGTTGGTCACACGCCAGCGACGCCTTTTAACGCAGACTCTATAGTCCATTCTCACCATCCGAACGTTAACACAAATTAAATCCACCATCCACACCCCACATCTGAGAGGCAAAGTTCATCTTTAAATTACCAACTAAAACCCTTCAATTACGCCGCGAGTGTTGGTATCTTCAACCCATCACTCTTCGGGTATAAATGATAAAGATACAGAAGGTTCTCGGTCAATTACTTCAGCGTGTTACAAAAAGTTCTCGTGAAACTCTACGCATAACTTTTATTTTGGGACCAACTCTAACATCTGACATAGCAAAATAAAAGATCAGTGGTCAAAAGCACTGTAACAATTTACTAGAAATTGTTCACAAGCCTTCTCTCAGAGAGCGAGTAAGGGCTTTGTCACCACGCGTGCCCATCGTGTATTGGCAATTTCCATCGCTGGGTAACAATACTACTCGCTAACCGTGAATTAAGCCACCGAGAAGAAACGCACCGCCTGAGAGAATGCGGTCCCGTGCAAAGCCAACTGGATAGTTAGCTCCACATGTCAATACGTGTCTATACATCTATAAAAAAGATAGGTAGAATATTCTTTAATGTACACCAGGAATTACAATATATGTCCCAAATATAAAAATATGTCCCAGACGTTTGGACGCACCTAACTACCACCTCAACTGTACTCACTCATACTAACATCCATTTGAGTTAGTTACCAATTTTGACCGTATATGGATGTTAGATGTGTAGCGTCTGACCGGTCATTTCACCTGTCTAGTGTAGTTGTGTTAGCCACGGGTCGGATCTTCTGTCTCTCCATCATGCAAAGGATCGGGTCAGGTAGTTTCATCGCACGCGATGCTACTTACTCCGGGTGTTGGAAAGCCTTTGACTTTCTCGGCTTGGCTTATTGATTACCTACCTGCAGTGATACAGTCGAAAGTATATCAACCTTTACGCGTACACTCTACTCTGTTGCGTTACGGGTGACTTTGCAACAAAAATGCTGTCGACTGTACGCTGACAATGAAACTTTTTAGGGATTCCTAAATTTATACAACACTTTATTAATAACAATTTTCACACAACACCATCATTTGTCCTGGCCCTATAATAGGATACCCTGTGCTATGTTAATCGGGCAAGGACATCACAAACATGGGAAATACACCTAGACTGAAGACATTGTAACACACAAACATAACGTAAATAGTAAGGAATATGATAGATGTTAACGATTTAAATTTCGTAAAATGTCTGGTTTTCAAAAACTATTCCAAGGAGTATAAAAATCGTGCGAAAAATAAATAAAACCAGTTATTTTGGCTGTGAGGCATAGGCCTTAAGTGTCGGTCTCAATCAACTTTGGGTCATTAAACTTGTCAGAATGAATGAACTAGTTCTAGTTCTAGTTCGACTGGAGATTTCCGCCCTTAGCCTCATAGTTGGGCCATTGTACGTAGCAAGTGCTGAGGTATGTAAATACCTCAGACGCTAGGGTTTCCTCGCGATGTTTTCCTTCACCGTTAGCGAGTGGTATTGCTACTATAACTTCAACAATGAATGAACTAACGATGAACGAAAACTATATATCTAGTATTAAACAGTAGAACAAAATAAATATGGTGTTTATTAGTTTCCTCTCCGCAAAATCCATTAATTTTAAAAATAATAACTCTGACGTTCATTCAGTATACATTTTGTTTTTGAAATTATTATACAGAATTTTTGAATTTAGTACAGAACTTGGAAAATCACCTAGACCACCACTGTCCCCCGGTTTCTCGTAAACTAGCAAGCTGTTAATCTACTGTTAGTGTTTTTTTTATGCACTTTGGTCAATTGACAGCTGTTAACAGTAGATTAACAGCGGGTTAGTGTACGAGAAACTGGGGGTGTGTCTCTAGTGTTGTATTTACCGCTAGCTAGACCAACGAGACAATTCGTACCAAATAGTCTGTATTGCAAGCCCACCTTGCGAAAATTATACAAAATTCAGTACTTATCATCTAATCTTACTTCTCTAAAAATCTCAGTCCATAATTCTCGCAGAAACTTTCTTCGAGAGAAAGCATAGGGTTCGCGCCCTACAAAGCAAACAAGCGTCTGCAGGATGACTTTGATAATCTTATTATTCCACCCATTCATGTATGCACTTAACTTTTAACGTTACACTGCACTTCTGGCTCCGGGAGAAAGGTTAATTATGAACTAGCGAGTGACGGATAGTCCACTCAATTCAACAGGTGCTAACGAACGCTACAACAGTCTCGGGCGCATCTGGGGCGCTAGTAAGTAACCTGTCCAATGGTCTCGTCCAATTTAACCTACTCCGTTCTGCCACACAATATTTTGACACTTCGGAAACGTCAAAATGAATAACCCAATACAAATGTAAATAATGCCGTTTTCTGTAGTGCCTAATAACTTTAACATTTTAAGTTTCACTTTTTTTCATAATTTAGACTGATCTTTTATTAATTTGTTATGTACTTTTAAGATCCTTGTGAGCCATTCAATTCAATTCAATTCAAATATTTTTATTCATTGTAAAAACAGAATGTTTACTTAATGAACGTCAAAGTTGTTAGTTTCACGATTAATGGATTATGTGTACATTAGCATTTATTTTGTGTCTTTGATCCTATGTATTAGAAGTTAAAACATGGAATATACGTAATGAGTGGCACCTTCACTCACAATAGATGGGTGAAGGGACCACTCGGACGCTGCAGTGCCTGGGACATTGTTTTTTAGATGAAGTAGGCTTGCCCAGCACCTATACCATCCTCACAGCTTAGTCGGCCTAGCCCACAGGAAAGACAAGTCAATACGTGCGGAGCGTAACTATGCTAATGACACGAAAGAATAGGAGAATAGACACAAACACGAACTCTTCTTGAACATTTTAACGTGATGATATTTTTTTTCTTCTTAGTCCATTGAGTTTAAATTTTAGACTGGCTCACAATGAGAGAAGTGGCAGTGGAGATAAAAGGAGTTGTAAAGTTTGTACACAGCCGATCAAAAAAATAGGTATAATGTGGAATCTGAGGAAATATGACAGCACTGTGGACTGTATGGAGCTAGCCAATCAGAAAGCTGAAAGTTACTAACGTAATAAAACTGGCTAATCATACCAGACCATTTTAATATTTAGCGCCCAGTAAATAATATTGTCGTTTAACGCATTTCATCTCAAACTAAGAAAGAATTCGGAAAGTTAACCCCTGAGCTGCCCTCGCGGAATGGAACGTGTGGTGGTGTAATAAAAAAAAATATGCGGAAATTTTGCAGTTGCTCATATTTATTGAGCAAATGATGGCACTTCTGTGTTGTAACATTATTCGTTGTTTAACCCAGCTGTCTGACCGTCACTTAACAGCGGGTTAACTTCATTAGCAGCTCTATCTTATCTCGCTGATCCGAGAAAGCGTACTGTGCTTTAGATCGGAGTCTGTTTGATATTAAAATCGCTCCCAAGGCACGTATGTTTATGTGTCTCAATATGGTAATAACTATATGTACCCTTTGCTTTCACAGACAAGTATAAAAGAGATTCTTGTTAAGACAATTTTTTTTTTTTAAGTCAAGCCAAACTTCTTATTATACCCTTTTTGCATTACATTTTCCATCTTATTCGATATTTCAAGAAGCTTTAGAAGTATGTATCTAGCTCTATTATTTTTTTTTTTTGCTGCACTAGCCCGTGCTGAGGACAATTTTAAAAACCTTTTTAGAGGCGAGAATACGAGAACAGAGCTGGATACTTTAAAAACCTATTTAGAGGCAAAAAAATTCCACCCATGCCGGGACTTGAACCCGCGACCTCTGGCTAACCGGCATGAGTGGAATTTTTTGCCTCTAAATAGGTTTTTAAAGTATCCAGCTCTGTTCTCGTATTCTGAGATATTGAGATATAACTTCAATTTCCTCTCAAGCTTTTCGACCATCTTGAACTTTAATCGGCTTGGTGTTAAACCGCACCCTGTCCTTACATGGCGAAGTATCGCGCTTTCCAGCTCTTATCATCTGATTGTAATGGAAATTGCCTGTTTATACTTTTATGTGGAATACACTTTCTCGTCATTAGGTTAGGTTTTGATGTTGAAGGTATAGTATCCTAAAAGTATCCTTTCAAAATTAAAATTGTCTTTATTTAAAACTACACAGAAACAGTTACTTATTGAACGTTACAAGTAAAACTATGTGCCCGTTTCAAAATCTAGATAATTTTGGAGAAAAATTGGACCAAAAAACTACAAACTTAGTCTTTCGATCAGTCTATGCCAAGATAGGCCAAAGCGCATACAAAAAAAAAAGAGTGGCATCTGTTAACAGTAGTAGATTATAGTAGTTTATGATACTGTTGCATAATAAGGGTTCAACACGTGTGTGTTTTAAAAAAACGAGCCGTAGGCGAGTTTACACGAGTGTTATAAGACCAAGTTATGTACAGTATCATACACTACTTTATTTACTCTCATACTATACATAAAATAATATTGCAAATAAAACGCTGAATATAAACAAAAAGTTTTTTTAAATGTAAAATGTTGGCGCCAAGGCGCAAAACATCGATTGCGCATGCGTGTTGCATCGCCGCGGACTCGTTTATTGAAACCTTTTTTTTAAAAGTAGAGGATCAACCTTCTTGGTCCAGCTGGAGGTTGTATAAATGTATCGTTATGATTAAAAAGTTATATTATGATACAGGTGTACATACAAGACCTGTATCGTAATAAAACTTTTATTTTTTTATTTTTGGCCTATGCGTAATGTTTGTCATAAGACTTTTGTTTTCAGTTTTATAATCTTTGTATTGTGTCAGAGTAGATAAAGAGATTATTATCCCCGGTTTCTGAATTGAGAATTACACTAACTATACACTTAAGTAACATTCTGTCACGCTCTTTTCTGAGAAATTCGGAGAGACAGCACTGCACTGCAGTTAACTATTTACTTAACGAAATTCTCAATTCAGAAACTGGCCCTTAGTGCACGAGAATCCGGGGGTTAAGTAAATATTAGGGGTTAAAGTATGAAATTGCCATTTTATTGCAATAGGTTCTTTGAATTGACATAGAATCTTCATGGTTTGAGGTTTTCGAATGAAACTTTTTTCAAATGGTTTCTATGATGTTCTTTTTTTAAAAAATGTGAAACATTTGAATATCGAATATTGAATATTAACAAGGCAACACAAGTTTCAACACGCGTTTCTTTCTGCAGATCAGTCAAATCATGAGGCACCCATTTTTCGTATTTTTTTATTTTATTGATTTGACGCAAGTGAGTCAATATTGTGGGTAAGGTAACGTTAAACCATGCCCCTAATTCCTGGGTAGTTTGACTAGGGTCGGCTTCCACTATCTCTCTTAATTCATCGTTATTCACCTGTGTGGGCGGTCTTCCTCGTGGCTCGTTCTTTAAGTCGAAATTTCCATCACGAAAGCGTTTAAATCAAAATCGCACGGTGCGTTCATTAGTAGACCCCTCTCCAAACGCAGCATTGATATTGCGGGCTGTTTCTGCCGCGTTAGTTCCGCGTCGGAACTCGTATTCAAAAATCACTCGAATTTTCGCAGTATCCATCTTTCTTGTCTAAATTGAATAACAAAAACAATTGAAAGTCGATATTCAAATGTTTCACATTTTTTAAAAAAAGAACATCATAGAAACCATTTGAAAAAAGTTTCATTCGAAAACCTCAAACCATGAAGATTCTATGTCAATTCAAAGAACCTATTGCAATAAAACGGCAATTTCATACTTTAACCCCTATTATTCTTCTACTTGAAGTGTGTTTTTGTTTTTCATGAAACAGTCCATTTTGGATGCGCATAACATTGCACGCTTCCTTTGCAACGAAAACGATGATTTTCTTTTGTGTTATGTTTACGAGCAGGAGTTTTTATTTTATTTTTGTTTATTACAGGCTGACACTTCATTGCCTTCAGATTGAAAATATTTCCCAAAACTCTCGTTTCCTCTGTCCAGTCTAAACATGTAGAACTCGTTCATTTTTGGATCGTCCAAATTTGAAATCTAATTCGATCCTTATTATCAATCGCTTTCATTTAAAAGAACGAGTTCCAAAATTGGTTGCGATTATCATAATATATACAGATAAACATTATTCAAAAGCTTGTTTGGGTCGTTTATTTGCTCTACATGGTCGACCACTAAGAAATAGAATACAGTAATTGCCAAAAAGTAGTGTTAAGTTTGTTCTTTCCGCTTTAACAATCCTCACTGTATCGCAAAAAGAAAGGCTAGCAGCGTAACTACCTACGTCTGTATTTGAATATCTATCTTGCTTAAAAGATTGTTAAAACTGTAACTAGGTATAGTTTCCCTGTAGCCACTTCCTGCAATAAATTTGGGTTCTCATTAAGAATGCGATTATCAACCATAAAATTTCAAGAGCCTTTAAAAGAAATGAACTCGTTATGAGCAGTAAAAAGTTGATTATCTCTCCTTGTTATTGAGACGTCGGAAAGAGTCGTGGGACCTAGTGGCGACAGTTAGCGAATTTGGTTGGGCAACTTTGAGAAAAAATTGCAATGTCAGCGTTTGAAGTTCTTTTTGTAAGTGCATCTGATAACAGTCTGATATTAAACTCCAATGTATCAGCGCCCTTAGTTGTAGTGTTAGCAATTGCCAAACTTGTTGACACAACTCGACATAAAATCGATCCTTATCCCTTCGTTAACAAGATAATCCCTTGGTCTGAGACGAAAGTAAAAGCGGTCTAAATAAGTGCAGTCGTTATTCGTGACGCGATCGAAATCTTAAAGGTGTTTTATGTGGGCGTGATGTCACATTCTGATAGGCTTGGGCACTTGTTTCTAATGCTGGCAGTCGGTACCTACCCTCTTCTTAAAGTTTATTTAGCCAAGGAATAAGATACACTGGGTGTTACTATGTATCAAATTCATGTGAAAAAACTCGCTAACCGAGAAGGAAAACATCGTGCGGAAAATTGCCAATCCGCGGAGGCGTGCCCTCCGCGGAGGGCACGCGTGGTAATTAAGCCCATACTCTCTCTCTCTCTCTCTCTCTCTCTCTCTCTCTCTCTCTGGGAGAAGGCCTGTGTCCTGCAATAGGACGTAAGTATATAGGCTACATAAAAGAAAACAAATCAAAATCATTCAGTAGTAAGAGGCATGTTCCGGTGCGGAAGAGACGGTGCGATACCAGAAAGTTGAGATAGCGATAGGTCGCGCGGAATGCGCCCTGAGTTCAATCAATCAGCCCGTATTATTCGTCCGCTGCTGGACATAGGCTTTCCCCAAGACATGCTACTTCTTTCTGTCCTCGGCGATCCTCGTCCAGCCGTTGCCAGCAATTTGCGCTGCGTTTGCCAGTTCGTTGTCAAACTTTTTTTTTACAAAGTGCACCGTTTTTAATTAACGAAAAGTCTTGATTAGTTAAGTAACCCTTCTTCTTCTGGCGCAGTCGGGTAAAAAAGTGTGACTTAAAACAATCTTGTCAAGTTTTGTAAATGTTGAGTGAGTAGTTATAAAATGGAATAAAGGCCCGAAATAGGCTCTACTTTACAATTAATTTCTACGAAAAAAATATTATCCAATCGTGTTTTGTCATTTACAGGTTCTCGTTAATATCATCAATATTGCCACACACTAAAATGTTACAATAAATTTGTCAACTTAGTATTAAAGGGATGAGTGCCTAATGTTTAAAACAGCACGAAAATCTTCCTTCGCCCAGTACCCGGGCCTTAAATCACATGTCATAATTAGGGTGGCCAGGTGAGTCGCGAAAAAATACCGGACAACCCCAACCCCAACTAATTACTAATATTCTTATAAATCAATATCACATAAATCAACAAAAATTAGTAACAAAATATAATGCAGTCATAAAATTGTGGTCGCCAAGACTATACTAACTTTGAGAAAGTCTTTATTAAACAATAGTATGAATATTATAATCTAATACTTACTAAACAAAAACAAAGGTAGGAACTTCAGAAAAAAATAAAATCACCTAAAACTAGATAAGTGTGTTTAACAAAAATAATAGGAACTTCCAAGGAACAAATAATAAAGTTGAACCATTCTTGTAAAACTAATTTATGTTATATTTAGGTACTTTTAGGTAGTACCTACCTACTTACTTCTTTTTAACATACAGACAGCGAGCGAGGAGCGCGCGCAAGTTTTGCGTTTGAGGGATTTCATATGCCTACTTTTGTAGGCGCTTGTGACCAGTAGTACCGGCTTTCCTCAAAATACCGGACATTGTTCTGTCCGGTATGACCATTTATTTTTTACCGAACAGGCCTCGAAAATACCGGACTGTACGCTTAAATACCGGACATCTGGCAACCTTAGTCATAATCGTAGCGTATATCGAAGGTCGAATCAATTCCCCATCGTTCCCCTCTGAGATACAGGCGTGACTTTATTTAAGTATGTATCCAGAAATTTGTCGCCTCTAAATAAATAATTACTTGGGTGACCAATATTAATGTTGAAAATGTGGTAAGGGACAAGTTGGAAAGTGTCAACATTCCGAAAAGACTGTTGCAAAATAGTTTAGCCAAGAATAACATACTCGAAGAGATACACAATCGGTACGGTGGTTGGTATAAACTGTATACTGATGCATCTAAAAGTAATAACAGCTTAGGGGTAGCTTATTTTGATCCAGCTAAAAAAGTCAGTGGAACTTTCATGATAAAGTCTGGTTTTATATCTATAATGGCGGCGGAACTCATCGCAATTTTAAAAGCTATTTTGTATGCAAAAGAGCACAGTCTCACAAAAATAGTGATCTTGACAGACAGTAAGAGTGGTCTTCAGCATATAGCTCGGTGTGCCTCTGGATACAGAGGGAACTCGACAGCTTATGCTATACTTAAAATTATAGATGAGTTTCACCAAAAAGGCATCGATTTGAAACTGCAATGGATTCCATCACATATAGGTTTAGCAGGAAACGAGGAAGCTGACAGGTTAGCTAAGGCAGCAAATATAAATTCACCGGAAATAAAAGTAATACCTAACTGTTTTGAAGTTTTACCAAAATATAAAATTAATTGCTATGAATCTTGGAAAGAATACTTCAATAAAAGATCGTTAGTGAAAGGCATTTGGTACAAGACAATGCAATCTGAGCCTCCTCGTATCCCTTGGTTTGCAAATATAAGCTTGGGAAGAAATCTTATCGTACTGGCCCATAGAATCCGCTCTGGACATATTCCGCTTAATAATTTTGGTTTCCTTATGAAAAAAGTACCATCCGCCAATTGTGAGAAATGTGGGACAGTGGAAGACATTCAGCACCTGTTACTGGAGTGTATCGGAAACCAGAATGAAAGAGACGCATTAGTGGCTTCACTCAGTATAAATTTTCTACATGTGGGTATATTCCAGACATTTCTATCTGAACCTTTTTCTAGAGAAGCATTGTTAATTTATAAGTATGTTAGAGATAGTTTAATCAAGCGTTGATTTATTTTATAAATAGTGTTGTTAATTTTAGAATAAGTTACAATGGGGCTGACATGCGTCCATAAGGTGTCCAAGCCCCTAAATAAAATAAAGATTAAAAAAAAACTAAATAAATAAATAAATAATTAAATTAAAATAAAATAAACATTTAAGGGGTGCTTCCATACAACAAACGTGATTTTTTGCCGCTTGTTCTCGATCTTTGTGTCTAATATTGTATATGGTACGGAACCCTTCGTGCGCGAGTCCGACTCGCACTTGGCCGGTTTTTATTACCAATTATGGTTTTTAATTACTTAAAGAGACATAACTTTGAAAGCTCATGTTACATACACGTCAATCTCAAGACTTGCATCGTAGCATTCGTACGAAGGCCCAGTATAGTCGATGATAAAAATAAAATAAGACATCGGTGTGGGCAGTCATGAGACACTACGACTTATTGCTTCATGTGTGTGTTTATTATATCATAGCAGCTCCTTGGGCAATGATGCTGCGGATGAACTCGCTAGAAGAGGCTCCAAAAGTACAGTGGAAGGACCCGAAACCCTGCTCCCACTATCATACAACCAGTTCAGGAAATGTTTGAGGTCGCGAACAGAAAGCCAGTATTCTAAACTTTGGAGAACACAAACCAGATGTAGACAAGCCAGGGACGCTCTACCAACAATCTCGAAACGTCTTTCACGCAGCCTACTGCGTCTGAGAAGAGATAATCTGCTTAAAGCTGTGGCAATCCTAACCGGCCACTGCTCACTGAATAGACATTTCCACAACATGGGATTAACCGACAGCCCGGGAAAGCCTCAAAGAAGAGGAAACACCCGGCCACGTGACCATTCACTGTGAAGGCATGGAAAAGCAACGGACCGCCATCATTGGGAAGCTGGGATCCCTTCGGGAGGCTTGCAGTGACATCAGAGCACTGCTGGCTTTCTGGAATAAGATAGGCTGGCTGGAATAAACTCACAGCTTTGCTACGTACACTGGCCCTACCTTGAGGCTAAGTGCGGAAATCTCAGGTGTAACTAACTGACTAACTAAAGAAAGCAATGAAAACTAATGCCAAAAGCATATCGACCTCTACACGCGTAAACTATACTCAGTTACAGTCGACAGCAGGTCAAAGTCGCCCGTAACGTAACTGAGTAGAGTGTACGACTGTAAAGGTTGATGTGCTGTCGACTGTACTATCGACCCTTACTGTTACATACGTCTGCTATTCTCCGATAAGTTACGGGCGACTCCAATGAAAATGTAAACACAAAAACAAACATGAGACGGCGGCCCACTGTGTGGACGCACCACTAAAGCTTTTAAACACTCTCACGCTCGTGTTGAGGTAGATGTCATAAAAGCCCTTCAGAACGTGTATTAAAGCTCTGACACAACTGCTTTGCAGCTTTAATATCGCGGTTATTGCACTCTGGAAGCGAGATTTTATTGCGATAATTTCATACGCGGTGACACTTAACATTCTCCTATCGTTCTGTTTAGCCTACACACCATTCGTATTGGTTATATTACCATGGCTAGCAACTATTCAATTATGGTAATAAATCGTTTGGTCACACTTGTAAGGTTTCGCCTCTGGTCCTCATTTAAAACGTTCTATGAAGCTCTATAATGCTAACACATTAATTTGTTTTATAGCGTACTGTTTATTCAATCTGAGCCGCACGTTATAATCGTCCGTTCTTGTGCGATAATCATTCATAAAGGTTCCATAAAAGGGAATTGGTTGATTGATTGGGAAGGGAATGTGATGATGAATGTCCTTTTTCCATCAGAGCCATAGGGCTTGTAGAAAGGATGGACTAACAGTTTCTTCCATTATCAGACTCAAATATTTTATTCATCGTGGCATAATAATTGTGACTTAACGAACGTCAAATTCTAATAAATTTAGTATTGTCAGCAAAGTAGGTTAAGAAACCACACACTATTTTCAATAAAATACTTAATTAACAGAGTTTCAGACATTATTTCAGAGAAAGAGAGAGAGAGAGAGAGAGAGATGGCTTTGGCTGAATTTGTGAAAAAAAATCTACGCATCGCTTTGATTATTTTAAAAAAAGGGACCGATCTAACCAAAGAACGCTATGAAATCAGGCTCCAGAATTTACCGTTATCCCAGGCAATGCTATATTCCCTAATAATACCATTTGAGAGTAAGTAATTCATTTCCTTCATCCCATATTTCCTGCCTGGGAGCGTGTGTGCAACGGTATATTTGCCGCCCTTGATAATCTTGGTTCGCACCATGTTTAGTACTAGCAATTATGTTGCCCGTAATAATTTCCTTTTGCTTTTGTTCTCTTAGAGCGTGTTATCATCATAATTTCCTTTTATCTCTAATCGGGCAAATCAAAGCAAATCAAGCCTTCTCGTAATACATCATGCTTAAAATTAGATATTACTATTTATCTCCAACTTCAACGCAGCATAGTATAGCAGGATGAGATGCATCTCGAGATACCCACAGTGGTTAAGGAACTAAATACGTATGCGCTTAAGTACAGAGAACGAATGGACCAACACGAGAATCCAATGGCCAGGCTACTGACGCGGACACAGATACTTGATAACAAATGCACTGAGGATGTATAGTGAATTCCACTTATAACGGTGTAAACTTTTTGTACGCCATTTTTGTATTCCCTTCATTCTTTCCTATCATCTTAAACTCAACATTTAAAATTGCGTCATCCATTCTACTTTTCTTTCGGATTATCGTTGCCACATCACCTTTTGACGGTCAACTATCGATTTGTGAGTTATCTTTTGGTTCCTGCTTTTTATTCTGTTTTACTCTGTATTGTCCTGTATCCATCGATGTCTCGCTACAGTAAAATAAACACAGTTTTCTAGACGTCTGATATATTTTTATTCATCTTTATCGAGTACTCTAGATTGACGAGGCACGTAGATATCGCATTTACAAAAAAGAAGGCGATGCACTGACAAGCATCATAACGCTAGAAACAATATCCAAACAAGGGCTGATGGCGCATTCAAAGAAGAAAAAAATCTCCAATCACGGACCTGTCTGGAAGAGATCGCTTTTAGCGATAAGACCGCCAGTTGTATACTATGTAACTTAGATATTAAGGATTTCTCATGTATCTTAATAATGTATGGTGTGCAATAAAGAGTATTAATCTAATCTAATCTAATCTTAAGCTCAAAGTAATTGTCGTCACTCAACATCAGCAAAACATCTGTAAAATCATGAAAAAAAAACGTGGTTGTAATACAAGAACTATATGTTTTCTTTGCATTCAACGAAATCAACGAATCTTAAACTCTTGCCCATGACAACGATATTCAAAATAATGGGCGATAAGTTACATCACAAGTCAAAAAGGCAACGATAATGAGGGCGGGACAGGAAACGTCGCGACAATACCAAGACCGGATATTAGAAGTTAAAAAAAAACAGAAGTGCGTCGTGGTTTTAAAAATAAACTGTCATAAAGCCACCGAAAATCTTCTCGAGGCGATTTTTTTCAATCTTTCAATCGATGATAAACTGTCTG
The DNA here is from genome assembly GCA_947310995.1 of Yponomeuta cagnagella. Lineage (NCBI taxonomy): Eukaryota > Metazoa > Arthropoda > Insecta > Lepidoptera > Yponomeutidae > Yponomeuta > Yponomeuta cagnagella. Next base: position 5,866,108 of record OX371285.1, on the reverse strand, counting down.
GATTAAGGCTTGGATCTCCGAGAGTACCCCTAAATCAGGTATTTTAAAATACATTTTACTCTCTAATGGTTAGTATTTAAAATCTGAAAAAAAAAAATATTGCTTTTCATTGTCCAGTCTAAGCTGTCGGTCATAATTTTTTCAACTTTATTGCATCAAAAAAAAAATCGCGAACATGAATCTAAATTATTTATTTATTTACCAATACATGGAAAACCAACAGCTATAATATTATAACTAAATATGGTTTTATTTGAGCTATACTGAGTTTTGGACAGTAAAAATATACCAAAATTATTATGTATCACTGTATGTGTTAGTGACGTTGGTCGTCAAAATGTTATTGATTAAATTTCCGTGATTTAAGAAAAAGCCTACATTTCCCGCAATTGTTCGCTCGCGCAGCGCAATAAGTCCTATAGAAATCGAGCGCACGGAGAACCTGGCCTTAATTCAAATATTATTTTTTTTGTTGAAAATAAAAAAAAATCAAACAACTTGTCGGAAACCGATAAGAGTTGTTTGAAAGATCTCGAAATATTATTTCTCGGAATGGCTAGAAACTAGACAGCCAGTGATGTCGAATGCTAATTTCATGACCTTATAACGGCACAAATAATAAATGTCATCTATTGTTACTGTTGCAAAAAATGCTATTCTCTGTCCACAATAGTACTTGTTTGCTGTAACAGTAACTGGACAATGTGGCTAATCTTATCCTAGATCTGAATTCACAGCTTATCATCGTGCCCGGTGACCTGTGACGGTTCTATGTAGAGAGAAATAAGTGCTATAATTCTATGGCGATAACCGAAACTGTGGTCTGCTTTCGTTGCTTTGTAATCTGTTTATGTGCGCACGTTAAGCCATCAGTTTGATGCATTGCACGGTAATGCTCATTTGATAGTCCCGCGATTTTAATAAAAGGTTCTTTTGTATTCACGTGACATTCGTAGACTGTTAGACATGCCTCTCCCAGGATATTCCGTATCACAACATATTCGATTTTGGCCTTTACTCTTACCTTTACCATTAAGTACCTTTACCTGTATCTTCGATCACCCTCACGGCGTGCGTGCATGTAACGGCTAATGAATGTCGAGGAACCGAAAGTGATCTGTCAGGATCGTGGCAAGTGGCATTCCTTGGTCTCTGCCTAACCCTCTGGGATACAGGCGTGAGTTTATGTATGTATGTATGTATGTATCACCCTTATTTAGGTTCTACCGATATTGCGCTTTATATTTTCATGAAGGGATGATATTCAGCTGATTACTTATTTCTTTTCTGCTACAGAGTTATTTTTTAAAGGAGCAATTATGTTTTACAACAACTTTTGCTGTTTGACCGTATAATCACCTAAAAGGTATTATTTTCGAAATCTTACTCAAAAGTTTTAGAACTAAAGTAGATGTAAAAGACGAACTCAAATTGTCGTTAAAAATAACCCTGTGAAACACAAAATTAACGTAATTCATGTGGGCATTTACGAGAAAGGCCAGTACAATGAAAAAACAACAAGACTACCCGACATGCAATAATTTTGATCGCTTGCTACAAGACTATTGTCACATTTAACATGACACAAACGTGTGTCAATTAGCTCAAGTCAAAAAAGTACTGTCATTGCGTCACGTTAGGATGGGCTTTTATGTCACCACCTTGCAGCTTCCGTATTGCAAATTCTAGCTTCCTATTATGCGATGACCTCAATTTCCTTCTGTTTTTTTTTTTGTTAGACGCATCAATGCGTTTAATTATGTAACCTGGGTAATTAAGTCCCATTCGAGCGGTGTTGGCAGGTATTTCAGTGGCTCTTCGACAAGTTTGTCATCCATATTGACTATTCAAATGTTGTATTGTCGATAGCATGTCACCCTACTCAGTTCAATTCAATTCAATTCAAATATTTTATTCATTATAAAAACTGAATGTTTACCTAACGAACGTCAAAGTTGTTAGTTTCACAATTAATAGATTATGCGTAGAAGAAGCTAACAAACCTTAGCTACTCGTTAACCATAAGAGTTATTTTGCAATAGAATTGTGAAGGGGTCGTCTGTACCTACATAATTAATTTAGAGATAATCATTAAAGTAAAGAGTGTACTGCAATGTTAACCTTATACTTATGGAAATTATTGAAAGATTTGTTCTACTGGCTTAATATTTATGGCATATACGGTGTGCACGTTTGTGGTAAATCTGAAAGATTCGTTGGTTTATCTTTAATGTTGTTTTGAGCAAAAATTTCTTATCTCATATGCAAACTAACATTTTCTCCTCATCTCTCTCGTGTAGGAATATAGAAGTATAAGAGAGTATTTTTTATAATTACAGGTTGTCTTTTATAGAATATTAACATGTTTGTGCCGAAGTGCCGTTAGTGCTATAGACCTTGACACTATTTTTAAGAGTATTTACTCCTAGTCCAACTGGTCCAAAGCTTTCTAAATTCAAAAAACCCTATATGATCTTTCAAAACCGAAAGTGAATGTCGCAACGGTGTAAACTAGTGTTTAAGCCACATTTCGTCGCTTAGCCAATGTGGGCTCGTGTCGTGACAGCATGTCGCGTTAGTTATCACTCTCGCCATCTTCGACAGGGGGTCTACTGCGACACATTTGGGCTTTCAGCGCAAGTGTTACTACATATCGCTCACCCGGAACAATAACGATGGAATTACACATTTAAAAAATGGGCTATCTATGTATGACACAATAAAGGGAACACGAGGAAACATCGCTACAATTGTGTATGCATTATATACTGATTCATTCTAGTTTCTGCAAAAACATCGACGAAATTTTCTCCTGTTAAATTTGCAATAATAATAATAATAAGTAAACAAATCCTTTTCAAAAACTGAAAATTTAGCAGAATTGTAAAAAGAGCACCGAAGTACTAAACTTGTTGAATTTTGAATTAAGGAATCGTGTTTACATAAATAAGACTGATGGTATGTATCTGGAGTAGAGGCTCAGTTACTGCAAATGTTTTAATCCACGCTCTCCGAGTCGATTTGTCCTAACGAGTCACTATAGACTGCATGGCGTTTTCACTCCACATTCGCTTCGTCTTTATCCCTTAAGGCTTAGGGGTTAATATTGTAGAGTCGTTTGGCTCCGAGATAGCAATGCAAATGAAGGTTACCCAATACGGGAGTTGCTTCCTACTTCTAACTTGGATAGAAAAATAAAATAGCGCAGAAGTATTGGTGTGAAGACACAATGCACTACCTATTTTTAAGATTTATTTGTAAGTTGTGTTTTAAAGTTATTTTAAAAATAATATGTACTGCGAGTCGTTGAGTAATCTGACTAAAACATTCTTTCTTTTATTTATTTAAAGACATGCATAGACTCACGCCTGTATCCCGGAGGGGACGGCAGAGACTAGCCACGATCCTAAAAAACCTATGTCGCTTCATCAACATTCATTAGTCGATGCATCTACATTCAATAATATAGCCCTCTATAAGGCTATGTGCGCAAATCTCAGGTCTAACTAATTAATCGATTCATGCATGCACGCGTTTTACCTTGCCCTTCACAAAATACCCCGTGTCCGTAATACGGACACACGTCGATGTTTTTTAAATACACGGATTCTTTCGAGTATACAGACGCCGTACAGTCAATGAGAAAATTAATGAGCAAAATATCAGAAAACTGCATAAAAATCGTAGGAGTTAGGATAGGACCTCGAGTAAATCTTATTTGGGTTATTCAACTAAGCCCGTCAATTTCAACTAACCCGAGGCTGACCTTTTGTTAAATTACCATCGTACTCAAGTTGTCGATAATTTCTTCATATTGTGTACGTTATGCGGTTTCGCTACATTGTTACTGACGGTGGTAGATTCAGATTTTATGGGGTTTCTGCTGCTAAGGCTACTTCGTTACGAGGCCTCCCTTTGTTATAAACAGCCGCAGGGCTTGCCTACAGTAGCTCGTTTCTTGCCCAACTTTTTGGTTTAGTTAACAGTTTATATCGAGGCAATAAGGCCTTTTACATCTATTTTTTTGATGATTTATGCAGCGTCTATCAGCTATTAGATAGGTGAAGTAACCGCTCGGATGCTGTAGTGCCTGAGACATATTGTTCGATTGCGTTATGTCACGCTTTTTGTTAGAAAAATTCAGTCGTGAGATTTGCTAAAAAAAATAATCTCGAAAACAGCCAAATGGCTAATAAAAAATAATCTTTTAATTTTGAAAAATAGATAAGTCGCCGCAAACGTCACTGAGAATAATTTTAAATGTTAGACCTAATACAGTGACAGAATGGACTTTTTTTCAGATTGCCAAGGAAAAGATTCAAATCTTGTCGTATGTAATGAGCTTCGTAGTATTTTTTACTCAGTACCAATATGTCACATGTCGCTTTTTGGCCCTTTTCTTTTAGCCTCTAACTTCGTAACTATTTAAGGATTATGTTAGATTGAAATTGTGCCGCCCGTACGTCGGCCCGTTGGTACTTAAATACCTTTTTATCACACCTGCTCTGAAAATACATACTAATTATACCAATTAGAGGGAAGAAACGCCTTTATCCCGCCCTTCAAATCCTTTCATCCCAAGGTATGGAAGTTTGTATGAAAATCCTTCCGACCCAAGGGTGGGAAGTATGTATGAAATTCCATTACATACCCGGTTTTTTTTTTTTTAATTTGTCAGCAGTCATACTGCAAAGAGACTTTAACTGTCTACTAATCAAATTTCAAGTAAATTGTTACTGGCCACATACAGTTTTTTTTTTTACCAGTTACCAACCTCCTTGGTGCATACAGAAAATTAAAAACGAAATTATTTTTGTATATAAAACGCGCGGAATCACGGAAGAAGTGGCTGCATGACCTTATGATCTTAGCCTACTCCAGAAACGGGCAAATAAAAAAAGGAAAAGCCCGCGCATTTTCGTAAAAACTTCGATTGATTTAGCATTTATCTTTGTGTTTTTTTTTAAATATGGATACTTCGAGCGACAGTGAAACATTTCTTTGCATTTATGTCTATAATTTTCCTCGTAGGTGTAATAAAAAGCACTATACATACCTCAGGATAAAGTACAGTTCCATACCTCAAATGGTTTGCGCCCCTCGCAAGCTCGTGGCGCAAATGCCATAATCTCGGTATGGAACTGTCACTTTCTTCCCTCTGAAGTAATGTACTATTAATGAATAGTCCCTTACACACCGTAGAATTGTACCTATTGCATCAATCTCCAATTGCCTTGCACTATGCACGCACTGTGTTGACGGATAGCAATCAGTGGCAAGCCCACCAGTTATTATCTTCCTATACCGCCACATCCATTCACTTCGCTGCAACATTCCTAGTTCAACTGAATAATAAGATACAGAGCTACCACTGAATTTTAATAGATTGACTTAGTTAAATAAAGGACCAGCTGAAGTTAATTGTCATGAGCTCAAAAAGCTATGCTAAAATTATTTGTCGACAGTTAAGACAACATTCAGCAAGAACATAAAAAATATAAAGAATGTGCTAACTAATGATCAATACGTACTCGTATTTGAAATAACGCAAAACCTTTTCTTCAATAACGATAAATTAAATCACTTCCAATAGTCATCATCATTCAGCCACAAGGAGTCCACTGCTAGACACAGGCCTCCTACATGGATATCCAAAAAGACCGGTTAGAAGCGGCTTGCATCCAGCGTCTTCCTGCCACTTGGAGGAGGTCATCTGTCCATCTTGTGGCTGATCGTCCTACGCTGCGCTGCCTCCAATAGTAAAAGTTATAAATTCTTAACACATCATATAATTTGCGGGGTTAGGTACGGTATCTTAGGTGGCTTATGTTTTGAGTAAATATGTCAAGATAAGCATACTCCACACATTTCAATTTGCCCCAATAAAGTGTAGAAATTGCAGCACAACAATGCTTCTTTGAGTTTGAATTTTATGGTAACATTAACGGCACGCCATTCAGTGCCGCAATACCGGCTGAAGGATATAACCCTAACAAATATCATGTGCCCCCAGGCGTACAGTGACCCCGGCAACCTCACGTGTTTCTAAATCGTACGTGTAACGAGGTGATAAATTAGGTAACAAACGATACCTGGATTGTGCGGCATATTGGTGGATGCAAAGGAGGTGTTCTCTCCAGCCTGGATTCTGTTTATGAATTTTGGTACAACGACAACTGCATGAACGCGACGATTTAATTTCACGTTCGATGTATGATGTCATATGTTACGTCTTCGTTGCCAAATTGCTAAAATTTCTGATGTGGTCAACAAACTGGTGCGAATAATTTTTCACTTGTATCTAATAGAGAAAAACTGGATAATATGACTTCAATACAAACATCGTAACATCGAGGCGAAAGAAAATTACTGTAATTAAATATGTAGTAAATAAAGATATAGTAACCAAGACATACATAAACTGACTGCCTCGTTGGTCTAGCAGTATCATGTCTGATTTACATGCCGGAGGTTCGATTCCCATTGGGTGCTGGCGTACATTTGTACAAATGGGGTCAGTCTGGGTGTATTTCCATGCTTCTGATGTCCTTGCCTGGGTGCGATAGCACAGGATATCCTAGTTTGGGACCGGGACAAGTGACTGTATTATGTGGAAGTTATTATTATTATAAACTCGCGCCTGGAGTAATTTTAAGACAAATTAAATTGACACCGGTTGTGCTAACAGATTCAAAGTGTCACTCTCTCACGAAAATACCTTGTCTGCCTCGCCCACTATGTAAGCTTTGAAATATTCCCTGTAAGTTTAACTGTGGCGGGTAATAATTGGTTTCGCGGCAAAGTGACTTGTTTTGTTTCTCAATGTTATGGTAATTTTCACCGAACAATGACTAAGGCCCTTCTCAAGGCTTTTCTCAGCATTTTTGTACACTCCGCTACAGACTGGAAATACCCTTTTTAGGGTTCAGTCCGCGAATCCGATGCCAATGGGACCCTGTTAATGTGCCTGTAATGTTAATTAAACGTTTACTTCTCGGACATCTATTTGCCTCTCGCTAATACAATAGCAATAAGGCCGCCAATCGTACTGTATCTTTGTAAATATTTTATGTTTGTGTTTTCTCTGATACAATAAAGAATATTTTAAAAACCTATTTAGAGGCTAAAAATTCCACCCATGCCGGGACTTGCACCGTTAGGTTAGTGCAACAAAAAGAATATAATCATGTAGGTACAGCGATATCATTCCAATGTTAAAACCTAACTGAAAAGGGGTTACTCGGGGCTGCAAGTGATGTAAATTGCTTCGGCCAGTGTCGCTGCCTATACGTAATACAGAGAAGTTTGTAAAGAGGCTCGAAATTTCGCCGATGGTTGCACTTGCCCATTAGCTCAGTTGGGAGAGCGCTGGCACGGTTAACCAGAGGTTGCGGGTTCAAGTCCCGCCATGGGTGGAATTTTTAGCCTCTGAATAGGTTCTTAAAATCAACCAGCTATTCAAGTCACGGGACGCTTGTTAAGGATAAGTTACCGATTACCAATAACGATTCGTTAAATATAGGAAGCGGGCATAAAAGAATATAACAATAAAGAATATTCTTATGTTATACAGTATTGCCGCCTATATTGTGTGAGCGAGAGGTAAATAGTTATCCATTCCCTTTCTTTAATTAACCGTGCGATGCTAATGCTAATGTCGATAGCAAGATAGCCGAATTGGTTGCCAACATCCGCCAGGAGAAGGCACATAGAGAAGAAGAATAAGATCTTCTGACCTTCGATCTGACCTGTAAATGTATTTTTCTCTTGAATATATATTTTCTATGGCGGATTGACCAACTACATCTATAACAAACGTTATGGAGGTCTAAGAGCAATAGTGGCCAAGGGTTGCCCTCAAGGGGGAATCCTATCGCCACTACCATGGCACCTAGTAGTGGATGGACTAATCAGGAGCCATTCAAGTACTACATAAGCACTACAAGGGCCGGTGGGTCCTAGCTTCGCTTATTTTTGATGACATGGGGATGCTACATCGACTAGCATGTCTTGCAGTAACAGGATGCATGAGGATAACACCGACCACTGCCCTGCTAAACCTCAGACCCTTACACCTACATGTCCAGCAGGAATCCGCCACTGCTACCCTGAGGCTACGAACAGCCGGACGTTGCAAATAAAACAGCGACCAGGCATACACACAAATCATGTCGAACGCGGTGTCAAACCAGCCAATGCTGGAAGCAATATGCGACAGGTCACCACACACCTGCACTTTTGACAATAAATATAAGGTACAACTAGAAGACGACTACTTTCCACTCCACTTCCACTACCATATAATCACTTTCGTAAATGGTTAAGGCTGCAAACAGAAACACAGCATGCCTAACTATGGAAAATGGAAACGAAATGTGTATGCATTGCTCGAGATGCTCTACCAACGATGTCGAAGCGCCTCACAAGCAGCCTCCTGCGTCTGAGGAAATGCAATCTGCGCAAAGCTGTAGCTTTTACGACGGGCCACTGACCACTAAATAAACGCTTCCACACCATGGGACTGACCGACAACCCATTATGCCGAGGATGCCTCAAGGAAGATGAAACACACGTGCCTATTCACTGTGAGAGCGTGGAAGAGCAACGGACGTCCATTAACGGAAAGCTGGTATCCCTTCGGGAGGCCAGCAGTAACATTGGTGTGCTGCTGACTTTCTGGGAAGAGATTGGCTGGCTGGAGTGATCTCCCAATGACCCAGTTATGAGGCTAAGTGCGGAAATCACAGGACAAACTAACTAACCAAGGGGCCCCCAGCAAGAACATGATTTTTTACGTTTTTTTTTTTTCTGTTTTGGTCTATCGTAATTATTATCGTAATATATGTAAGTGTTAAACTTTTGTATGTGATTATAGTTTATTCCCTATAGTTTAACAGCAAATAATAAAAACCAGCCAAGTGTGAGTCGGACTCCCGCTAAAAATAACAAAAGGATTGATTTTTTTTCTAAATACGTAATATTATAGTTTTTAGTGTGGTGTGGTACAGAAAACTTTTGTTGGCTTGGTAAGTATTCGGTTGTCCCAAAAATAAATTATTGGTTATATTTGGTTCCAGTAACTAATACTGGAAATATCTCGGTTTTGAAAGAAAACATTCCCTTACTGTGTTTATTTTTGTGACCGCCGTTTGTGCGTAGTACGCACTATGCTTATACTTACCTTAATATTCTCACCTTATCTTGCGCCGTTAGACTATAACAACTAACACTTGTAACTACATGGCAGCTGGCTAACATTTTCACATTTTCGGCTCTGTACCTTTCCTGTCTTTTCTTGAATTTCATTATTAGTACAAACTTCTTTATGCCGTTGACTGTACCTCAGTATTAACGTGGCCTCCCTTTCTTGACTGGAGCAATTTGCTTAAAGTTATAAACGCTCTTGTACAAATTTTGGTGGCTGCGAGCTATTGACGGCAATTAAGATAATCATGGTCACAAGAATTACTAATTTCTTTGTAAAATGTCAATAATGCATTTTAATGAAAAATAAAGATTATTCAACTCAGTCACTTCTCCTGTTCTCAAACTAGGACACCCTGTACTGTACTATACAGGGTGTAACAAAATCCCTAAATCTGGAAACGGGGGAATCTAACTGTCAATACTAACAACTTTTTCTTTGAAATCGCGAAACATATCAGCTGTTCCATACTTTGTCTTTTAAGCAGCTATTGGTAGTCAGCAGAAAATACAAAATTAAGCAGCAAAAACTTTCAAAATGATCAGCAGATAATTCAAAATTGATACGAGTAGCCATTTAAACTTCCAAATTGATGCAATAGAATGACTTTTTACTGGGACTGGTTTACGAAAGTCATAGTTTGAAAACCCAGTTCCTAATTTAATTAACCCGACACAAAAGCCATAGATTAAAGCATGCGCAGACAAGACAGGACAAGTGATCGGGCGCGCCCAGGGTGCCGATCGCGCTAAATGAAATAGCTTACGTTCGTTTGAGTTTCGTTTATAGTTCAAGTCCTATCGTAATCAAGTTACGATTCAGCTGAAGTGGCATTCGGTATTGCGCTAACGTTTCAAACTTCAACCAAAGTAAGACCGCAACCCAAACAAAAACATTAGAGATGTGCTCCGTTATTTTTATTGATAACGGTTATTTGAGTAGAATCGATCGTCGACTTAACATTTTTGTTAGTGCAACGCTAACTTTGGCTGACATAATTGGCGTTTATTTGTCTATGGCAGGGAAACATTAAAGTTTAAAAAATGCGCCCACAAAAAGTGAAGTGGATGGAAATAGTTTTTGAACTGCAGATATCTTTAAGTGCTAAGCGGCGGTGGTTTTATTGTAATGTAATAAGGATAATTACAGCAAGAAGGTAAGTAGAATTAAACCTATTTTAAAAATAGATGTGTTGTTCTTAATTGTGCTATCATATAGGATGGAAGAGCGTCGCAGATGCACCACAGTCCGGCAGCTGGAACTGATGGTAGAGTTCCTCGAGGGCCATCGGGATCTGGCCCTCGGGCGTGTGCGATCTTTAGAGGCACGAGCAGTGGCATCGCGACTGTGGGGTGAATGTGCCGAAATTATTAACGTGCAGGGTCCCCTTAGGACTAGCAAAGAATGGGCTAAGGTTCGTGCTTTTATGTCGAAAAAAATTGTTTCAGGTTCCATCCTCTGAATTATGCTATAATTTTCAGGTATGGAATGACCTTAGCATAAATGCTAGCCAACAGGCAACTGGCGGTGGATCCAGCAATGCCCCAGTGTTAACCCCTTTAGAGGAGAGAGTGGCCAATATCTTGGGAAGGGATGTTGGTCCACTACCAAATGTGAGACAGGACCCTGTGAATGATGTAAGTACATTTAGTTAGATACCTAAAACATTTTCATCTTACTAAGTTAAGTTTACCAAACCAACTTTACCCATGACCTTGCCCTTAGAAGTTCCACTTTGCTAATTTTATTTTTCTGTTGACCTACCTACTAGAATGTTGTCGTGGCAGAGGAAGATGAGGTGGCTGAGTATGTTGTACAGGAAGCTCGAAATGTTTCAGATGTCGTAGTGTAAGTTTTATGTGATAAGTGTTGATGTAGATGCAGAACTAACTGAGTCATACTTACTATTAATTTAGAAACCGTCCTTTTTATTTGAAATCAAAAGATTGGTTATAATTACGACCATTAATCAGGGCAAATAACTTAAAAAAATGTATGCATAGGTAGATGCTGTAGTAAATTTTTTGTTTAATATTCTTTTTACAGATTAAACAATGATGATTACATCACCATAGAGTTTACAGTATTTCCACCCACAAGCTGGAGCTGCTAGACCTCCAGGTTCTAGGGGAGCAGGCACAGAAGATTTCTGATTTCTTTAACTTAATTTTATTATTGTATTTTCTTTGTGCATCCTACCATTATTGTTGTAATAAAAAGAATTAATAAAAGTTATTAAAAGAATTTATTCCAAGCTTCTACAACTAAACCCTAGTAGCCCACAAATGATGAATGAGCGCTTGGCGGCGCGTGTGGCCTAGCTCCAGCTCAGTGAGGACGGCCACGCCGCGGCGAGCAGGGGGCGCGGCGGCGGCACCCTCTGTCAGCCGACGCTCGCGCGCAGCCTCATCTGCTGTCAGCGGCGTGAACGGCACACGAGCTTTGTGGGCTATGTTGTGCAGCACACAGCAAGCATTGGTCAGCCTGGCTGCAACTAGCGGCGAGTAATGCAGCTTCCTGTCCACCAATAGGCACCTGAAAAATATTTGTATTGAAACATTACTTATTGGGTAGTCGCCTAGTGTGCCTACCTATTTGCGCTGAACCTACCTATTCTAAAGGCTGAATAAATTTGGACGATGAAGCAGAAAAATGCTAAAGTGGTAAAGAAAATTAATATGATTTTGGTTAACTTACCTAAAGCGAGCTTTCAAGACTCCTATGCACCGCTCAACTACACTCCTGGCGGTCAAGTGGAGGTCTTGGTAATGTTCCTCAGCACCAGGCTCTGTGTCGGAGAGGGGAATGAGCATGGTGGGCCACAAAGGATATCCTGAGTCTCCTAAAATTAAATATGTTTGTAGAACCAATAAGGGCATTTGTAACCCGATTATAATGATTTAACAGTAGACGAAAGATACCTACCCAAAAGAAACAAGTTGCGACAGTGTGCAGTCTTTCTATATAGCCATTCAATGGGTGATTGGCCCAGACAACACTATCATGTGTAGACCCAGGATAACTGGCATCTACACACAATATATTCATATTTGCATAGCATATCTGGAAAAGAAATTAATAATGATTAAAATTGACAGATGGTCAAGGAGTAAGGATCAAGAAGTCCTCCAGTTTTAACATTAGTATTGCTACTAAAATAATGTAGTAAATACTTTGAAAATAAGGGGCTCATCCTAAGCATCTCCACAGGTTTGACTCCAGGAATTCTAAATACAGTGTAAAACCTAAAAACAATTTTCACCTATTAATCTAAACCTGTAATATTATTTGTTTAGTTAAGATTGTGGTAGAAATAGAGATACTCACTCTCTTTTAATCTGCTCTCTCTCATTTTGGTTTAACGGAAAAGCAATATGCTTGTTCATTACCACCGGATTGTTAAGTGCCATTGTCACCTGCCGCACTGCTTTAGAAACACTGGCCTGTGAAACACAATGTTTCCTGTTGTCTCCTACAACAGTCTGGTATGGTCCAGTGGCAAAGAATTCCAATGCAATCAAAACCTAGAATGAAAAAGTAAACAATTGGTATCAAAATAAGTCCAGCGTTTTTTCATTTTCAATCCAAACAATTCCTTTAGTATCGTGCGGTCACAAAGGGCATCCCCCTACTAAAAAATCTACTATCGCCAGAAGTGACAAGGGTGGTCATCATAAATTTATATCACACATAAAATGTTGGATGTAAGTATTAATACCCTTACCTTAGTTTCCACATCCAAGGTCGGAACGCAGAGTTGGTGGCATGTGAGGAGTCAACTCAGTGAAGAGTTCTCGGGTAAGCTCTTTCGACAATCTATAACGTTTTATAAATTGCCGATCGGACATGCTCCATCCTTGAGCCTGGCACTTAATTCACGCGTCTGGCATGGGCCCGAGCTAACGCCACATCGCAATCATTAGCCCTTTCCATAAAATCCATATAAACATGAAACATTTTTCAGTTTTATTCACAAAAAACAAAACAACAAACAGTGAACGGTCGAAGTTCGGTCCGAAAAAAATACCTTTGTAGCAACTTTTCATTTGACAGCGGTTACGTTCCAGTTTAGGTTGAGCTACGTCTCAACCATCTGTCAAATCATTTAGCGCGATACGGAATGCACGAAAAGTTGTATTGCGGTTGCGGTTCGGTTATGGTTCAGCTTATATTTTTTAGCGCGATTGCCCCCCTGGCCAGTCGCACGATGAGTTATGGTCGGTCGCGATATTTATTGCGCTTCCTTGTCCCTTACTCTGTGTTTATGTTTAGGTTTCACCTGTCACTTGGGCCGATGGATGTCGAAGCGGTTGGTGTACCATCACTTGCTGGTTGCTCGGTATTGGTTGATTAAATCGCTTAGGTTCACAATAAAGCTGTAGAGTTAGGTAGGTACTGTTTTGGCTAGCCCACGGCACGTCAATTATTATTATTATTCTCTATTAAGATAATAATATAGAATATCTTCTGTTTATTGTGGCAATAATACAATACCACTGAAGGCCCTGATTCCTCGATAGAACATAAAAAAACATCATGAGGAAACCAGAGTTTTCAACTACCTCGGCGCTTGAAATCGCCAATCCACGATGGACTGCGTGGTGACTGAGCCCATGTTCTTTATCTAATATATAAAAATATCGTGTCACAGTGTTTTTTATCGAACTCCTCTGAAACGTCTTCACCGATTTTTATGATTTTTTTTGTGTATATTTGGTAGGTCTGAGAATAGGTCAAACTTGGCAAAACAACGTTTGCCGAGTAAGCTGGTCTCTTTAGAACTATCTCTATCTAGTCGTAGGCAGGCTGTTTATAAGCATAAGCTCTTTCTAATACATCAAATAAAACGTTAGCCGAATTCAAGGTTAGCTTGTTTCTTGGCTTATCTTATACGTATTCATCTATCGCTGTCAGATTCAGTGGCAATTACTTACCTCCAGTCATTTTCTAGGTGTCATTGCAACTCATGGTAGGCTTAGTTTTGCACATTTTGCGGACTCAGGACGCCTCTATCGCGAGTATTGTAGCTCGGGATTGGCAAGTGTCGCCGCTAATGGCTTTCTGTCATTTCGGCTGAGGTTGGCCGTGAGGTATGGCAGTGGCACTTCTGTCGCTTTTATCAAGTCTGTCGGTTTTACTTGGCACCTTGTGGTGGTGCTGTACGTATAATCGTAATTTTATTAGGCCTATTGCGAAACATTTTTACCGATTTTTGTCGCTCTATTTTTTATTTTCTCATGTCACTTATTTTTTTATTGTTCAACATTTGGTCTTTCGAGCCGGCACGAAGCAGTAAGAAGAAAAAAAATTACAGAAGTGTTTGTTACTTAAGTATCATATTTGTTCTATACGTGTGTACTGAACAATTAAGAGATTTTAAAATCTTCTGTATCGAGAGGAATTTTTGAGTGCTGACAAGCGTTGTGGGAGCGATACTTGAATCTACATAAAGGTTTCACTTTGAAATGAGGGAGATGATTTTGCTAGATTCAAGAACTCTACTTTCTCTTTGACACTACTAACATCAAAGTCATCTTTTATTCACCACAGAAATATTTTAAAATAATTTAAGACCTCAGAGTCTGTTCATGTATTACGTAAGACTATTTTAACCACTTTGTGGGCTGCGTTTCATAAAACCTACAATTCGTAGTTATTATGACAATTCGATGTACATTGCGTAGCCGATTAGTGCAAATTAATCTTCCTACTTGTTAATCTTGTTAACCATGAATTGTAGTTCTATGAAATAGCGCCCCAACTGACCCCCTGTGATTTTAGTAAACCGTTCGCTTACATCCAGGGAACTGCTCACACGTAAGACATTATTATTGAACCCGCGAGTGATATTTATATCAGAGTTAGCTTTTGTTTGCCTGTTTGGCCTGAATGATGATGCCCTTTGTAGTATAAATAAAATGTCACTCCAATCTAACTTTAAGGCAAGTTCCCCATATTGTAACGGCTGAGCAGCTGCCAACTCCTCCTGCCTATAACACCGACTTATCTCCAATCTAGACTGGCTATCCTGTCTCGCCGTAATACGGGTCCAACCTCACTGAGCCGTTATGATTTGTTTTGACAGTTCTCAATATTGTTCTACCGCGGTTTCTCGTGATTTGCGCAACAGACAACAGCCAGCGATCTTATCGGGACACATTTGGCCAATAATTACTTTCGTTTGTTGCAGGTATGTACGTTTGCTTGTCCTAAATACGGCGCTGATGGTTACAAAAGGGTAAGTACTTGCGAAGGGCGGGAGTAAAATGTTATAGAAGGACGGGGTGGTCCATTTTTTTAAACGGTTTACGACGTTTCTCCATCGGGAGCCATATTCAAAGAGAGAATGGTCTCGTTTACAAGCCGAGAGTTCGTTCCTTGGAGATGACTCCCGTTGTATTGGACGAATCTTTGAATCCACTGTATGTGTGTAGCCTATATACGTCCCACTGCAGGGCACAGGCCTTCTCGCAGAGAGAGAGAGAGAGAGAGAGAGAGAGAGTATACTACCACAACTGCCCACTGCGGATTGGCCATTTCAAGCGCTGAGGTATGTGAACATCTCAGAAACTGAGGTTCGCGAGTGGTATTGCTACTATAACTTCACAAATGTACGTAACTCAGAAACCAAAGTCATTTGTAGGTACATGCCGGGATTCGAACCCACGACCTCCCGAATGACAAGCCAGTGTTCTACCGCTCCGCTACCACCGGATCCACTGATTTCGATTAAAATAGACAAGAGTTGCAACGTTTAAAAGTTAAAAATATATAGTGCTTAAGACAGTGTAAGTAGTTAGTTAAAGGGAACTACCACCCCGTCCTACGAAAAATGGATGGGGTGGTAATTCGCTAAAGATAAAAGTATGCATAATTTTATGTAATAGAAAGAATTGTAAAATGGCTTGACCACAGTTGAAGAATAGTTATCGATACAGATGCGTAGATAAACTCGAGCTTTTATCTCAGACCGGTAGGCAGAGAATTGAATTGCACTACATAGAACGCACTGTTGCCTTATCAAATATATCAGGAGAAGCACGTTTCCTTCTTATTTCAGTGCAATAAGAAATTTTAGTTTAGTTTTTTAAATATCATAACATTTAATATAAAATCGATACATAAATATTTACAAAAGAACACAAAATAAGATATAAAACACAATGCATATAAACAAACAAAACAATAATTATGGGGTCGGTGGACTACAGCACATAAGTCCAAAAAAACCTATCGTAAAATTACTCTATAGCATATTTATTACCTTTATTACATTAACGGAGAGCTGTCATGATACAATGAGTTAAAAAAAATACTTTGAAGATGATTTATGCAGCTTCCAGTGGCACCTTCACTCACACTAGATGGGTGAAGGGCCCACTCGAACGCTGCAGTGCCTGGGACATTGTTTTTCAGATGGGGTGGCTTGCGTTGAGTTGAGTTAAACATACATGTTTTTTTACAAAAATTAAGCGAACTTACTAATGTTGTTTAGAACAAATTCGCAGATGTACGTAACTTTGAAAATAAACAAAGTCATACCACACGCTAACTGTGAAGCAAAACATCGTGAGGAAACCCGAGGCATGGTTGGCTCCGCACGTATTGACTTGTGTTTCCTGTGGGCTAGGCGACTAAGCTGTCAGGATGGTATAGGTGCTGGGCAAGCCTACTCCATCTAATGTCCCAGGCACTGCAGCGTCCGAGTGGTCCCTTCACCCAACTAGTGTGAGTGCAGGTGCCACTGGACGCTGCATAAATCATCTCATTACGTAGATGCAAAGGCCTAAGTTTTTGTATAGAACAAAAAAGTTATGACAGTTTATGTGGTTTATTCCGCCGACTCTAGATTGTTATCATCTAACAGACTCGATTCTGAGAAGCTGGAGAGTTCAAGTTCATCCATAATATTTCTTTGTTTCTTATGCCGACTTTCTGTACGTTACACTATCATTAATGTTTTTCTCTAATAACCTCTATAGCGCAGTAGTAATGACATTGCAAATAACAACGGTTGCCTTTGTTTTGTATCGGATCACAATAGTTAATGTTGTAAGTTTGTAACGAAACCTCAATAAACAATGGTATTGGGTTAAGCGTTTGCAAGTTTTGATGGCCTTAGATTAGGGTTAAGGGGCTACCCGGAGGTGACTAGCGCCACCAATGAAAAAGATAACCCTTTTTTTATAAACGCTTCTGCTAAAGTGAACGTCAATAATGGTTACATTGAATAAGTAGCAATACCACTATAGTAGGAATACCACTCGCTAACCGTGAAGGAAAATTTCGTGAGGTAACCTGAGTGTCTGAGCTATTCACATACTGCAGCGCTTGAAATCGCCAATCCGTGGTGGGCACGCGTGGTGATTAAACCCATATTCCCTGAAAGAAGGCCTGTGCCCTACAGTGGGACGTATATAGGCTTTTTATGATGATGAATAAGTAAATATTTTTAGAACCTAGCCTAGAACCTAGGACTAAAGAATTTTGCAGAATCTTTATCTTTGCCAAAAAACGGCCGTTTTTAGAAGAAACAGATTCGATTCCTAGGTTCTAGGTTGTACTTTCTAAAAATATCTATCACAGTTATTTAAATTAATGTTTTTTTTTTTGCCGGCGACAGAGAGGGTTGGAGAGCTTAGGGGGGGCTTTGGCCTAGCAGTGGGATACTTAAATCGTCTGTTTAAAAAAAAAATTTGAAAAACGTGTTATAATTATATAAACTAGCTGACTCGGCAAACGTTGTTTTGACATATTAATTAGCCTACGACCTATTCTCAGATCTGATAGGTCTTACAAAAAAAACTAGGTTAAACAAAAAAAAAAATCATAAAAGTCGGTGAAGCCGTTTCGGAGGAGTTTCATAACAAACCCTGTAACAAGACATTTTTATATGTTAGATATATTTTTTTTGTGTATATTTGGTAGGTCTGAGAATAGGTCGTAGGCTAATTATTAATATGGCAAACCAGACACACAGCCAGTGTTAGATAATATAACTTCCACACATCACAAACACTTGTCCAGGTCCCAAACTAGAATACCCTGTGCTATGGTAACCAGGCAAGGACATCACAAACATGGACATCTAGACTGATGCCATTTGTGCAAATACACGGCGGCCCCTCGTGGTAGTCGAACCCATGACCTCCGGCATCGTAATCACACGCGATACCGCTGGACCAACGAAGCAGTAACAAAAGATATAATAAATAAAGGAAATTTTTACAATCATGTCCAATTTTGATGTACAAGTCCGGCTTTATGTCGAAAGATGAACGCACGACTCGGGGTTTCGGCTTAGAAAACCGAGGCAAAAGCAGTGTGTCAGGCGTTAAGGAGTAAATGTCCGGGTAAATATGGTCCTAGTTCGGCTTTCTTGTGTTTGGGCCTGGCAACCCTTACCGGTCTCCCTTTAGGGCCCGTACACAAAACTGCGATGCGTCGTCGCATCGTAAAGTTCTGCGAGCTCGCGCAACGCATCGCAAGAACTTGCGAATTGATTCGCATCGGCGTTCATAATAGTAATAAATGGATAAACCCAACATCTTCTTTCTTTCTTTTTCCTCTATCTTCTTAACAAAAACAGAAGTTAGCACTTCATTTTACGATCCTTGTCACGACCTAGTTTACAAAATACGGGAATGGAAGGAAGGAATTGTCACCCGAATCGTGGACAGTGCCTTTCCGCACGGAATCGCATCGCAGCAGTTTTCTGCGTTGCGAATTCGCATCGCGCCGATTCGCAGTTTTGTTTACTGAGCGTTAAACCCGGTAGAACCATAGAACGATATTCAAGAGGTCGCTTCGATTCCGGCGGGTACCAGCGAGTTTGGTTTGTTAATCACGATCATTTATGAATTTGTAGTACCAATAACACTCGCTCACAGTCACAGCTTCCGGTTTCGGGTATTACACAATTAACATAATTATTTTGATTATAGACCATAACTTATTAGCTAACAGGAACGAGAATCTAAATTAGAAGCAGATTAAATTGTGATCCAAAGATAGAAGATTTGGATCACAATTTGATCTGCTACTTTATGATACTGACACAAAAGCCCCCCTTCTCTGCTACCTGTTATCGTCACACGCGAAGGGCGTGTTACACACAGATCCAAAACAATATTCATTGCTTTGACCTAACACAGAAAGGGCTCTGTAAAACAAAGCTCTCGATACAGTCCGAATGTAAATTTCGACCTGATTGCGTATGTTTCGGGCGCATAGAGTACACAGGTTCGGAATAAATACAACAGAAGTACGTCTGTGCCCAAGTGACCAAGTGACCAAGATTAGGATTAAGGGGTATCCCAGTTTGGGACCCGGACAAGTGATAGTGTTGGGTGGAAGTTATACCTAATAGTAATAATGGTGATATCTGGCATGTTACAACGGGCCGGCTTCGTACGGGCGACACGATTTCAGTCTGAAATAATCCTTAAATACTTACGAATTATCTTATCTTCTAGTCCTTAAAGCAGTGAATAACGCCTGAGGATAAATCTAGGGACAGTACACATCGTCGTTAATTAGAGAATTAACGACAATGTGGACTGTCTCCAGATTAATCCTCAAAGAGGAGTAGAGACGCCTCTTCCTAAAAGCCGATTGCCGAAATTAAATTAACTATACCAAAACAGCCCCGCGTCTATTACTTATTATATTCTATTATATTATTACTTATTTTCAAAATAAGTTTTATTTAGTGGGACTATAGGGAAGAGCGGGTGATCGTGCTCTTCCACTATAAAGGGAAATTTCCCGCCAGGCAGATCGTATGCCTGGGGACGGCCGGTCCGACTAATGTTCGTCGGACGTTATATTTATGGTATGTCATGTGAAACATTTTGCTTGCGCGATGTAGGAATGTTGGAGTTTATAGTGCGCGCGCAGAGTTGACATGTGCTCGCCACATCACTCCCCTTCAAGACCGTAGCTACGCATAGCTAGGTCTGATAGGAATCGAAGTCTGTGCTCTAAAGCCTGCAAGTGCCAGGAGGCGCTGAGTCAGTGAGTCGACTAGCGGTTGAGGGAGGGTGTTCGGCGGCTAACAGTCACTTCACCGGCGACAGTACCATGGGGACCGCGCATGTGGTAGGAACCGGTGAAGGCTGCTGTACCACTGGCAATGTGCGCTATTGCTGTGTGGCTGCCGTGCCGAGGGGTTGGGGGAGATCACCATCAGTACCAGTAGTCGGTGCGTTGAATGTAGTGATACTGATGAGGTGAAAGGGAAGAGGATGCTGGCCTTGCTTTGAGACTGATTGTATGTGGGGTGCTGCGAGAGCGAAGGAAGGTTGACAATGTTCTGTCGAGGGTCACCACTATAGGAAAGAGCGGGTGATCGTGCTCTTCCACTATAAAGGGAAATTTCCCGCCAGGCAGATCGTATGCCTGGGGACGGCCGGTCCAACTGATGTCCGTCGGACGTTATACTTATGGTATGTCATGTGAAACATTTTGCTTGCGCGATGTAGGAATGTTGGAGTTTATAGTGCGCGCGCAGAGTTGACATGTGCTTTTATTACCTGCAAGCACAGAGCAAGTGAGTGTTGTTTAGTTTACTATATTATATTCGTTTTGTTGCTCTAACCCGTGCTGAGGACAATTTTAAAAGCATCGGCTAAATTTCGAGCCTCTTTACAAACTAATCTGTACATAATCTGTACAGTCAGCGACATCTAGCCGAAGCAATTTACATCACTTGCAGCCCCTATTTTTAGCCTCTAAATAGGTTTTTAAAATATTTTACTATATTTTTTTCACTGCATTTAATTACATTCAGGCGATGTTGCCAGTTATCTTGTTCGGCTACTACTAGATGAAAGTCTGAGCTGACCTTCTGTCTTTAAGTGGCTTTTCCTCGTGTAAGCCCCACAATGGAGAGTAATTGATACAGTCGGCGTCGCATTAGCATGTAATTGAAGGGCTGTCTAGGCAAATTACTCGTTTCCTCCCGCGGTCAGAGATAGAACGCGCCGAGTTCGTTGGGGCTGGGGCTTTTACTTTTCCATTTTCTATACGAACATTACATAAGAAGCCTACACTATGAATTTTGGGTGGTTTAAAAGCCATAGCAAATGACTGTGCCTTAACAATAGCTGTCGAATTCGCGAGTTAGTTTTAAAAAAACTCAGTTTCCAAAAATATCTCGACACGAACTCGAATCTATTAGAACCATTGGTAGCCAGCCAGAGCAGTGCATGCTTGCTGCGGGTCATTGTTCTGATAGACGGGGAGGCGGCACTAATTGTACGCGCATTTTTTAAACAAGATTTCTCAGCTATTTAATTTTTTATTTATGTCTATACTTAAAAGTAGAGTCTAAATACATGCCATTTTTTTTTGACAAATTACATAATCGCGGCTTTAAAACCACCCAGTTTTTAACGTGTATACGTCCCACACCCCGTTGCAAAGCACAGGCCAATCTTTTGGACTAATTTGACTACTTCGTTGGTCCAGCGGCTTGTTAGCCGCTTGCTGTCAAACCGGAAGTCGTGGGTTCGATTGCCGCTGGAGGCCGCCGTCCTTGTATTCCCAAGTTTGTGGTATCCTGGTCTGGTTACCATTCATTAGTCGTTGCATGCACCCACGCCGGTTTCGGGTACTTTTTATCTTGCCCTTTTTCTAATACATCCCCTATTTGGTCGAAGTATGTCCGTCTGGGTCGTCCCTTACCAGCCCTTCCATCCACATTCGCTCGATATATTTGTTTTGTCAATCTTTCTTCCTTCATCCTCTCCACATGTCCAAACCAACGCAACATTAAATTAGTGATTAAAGTGTGTGAAAGGTTTTTATTTAATCAATTTGTACGGATTATAAATTGAGAATGTCTTCGGCGTCATACCTCCAGTACCTAGAAACACGCTCAGGGATATAACACATAATCGCGGGCGGTGGCGGTGGCGGTGGCGGTGGTGGTGGCGGTCCATACAAAATACTACTTCCGTAAAAGACGTTTGTATGAACCGCCACCGCCACCGCGTTGGTGTGTTATCCTTTAGTTGTCTTTTGCGAACTACATCAATTGCTGCTGATATTTACTCTTAGAATAATTGAATCGTGATCTATTAAGAAACATCGTGAATTTTCAGAGCTTACTGAGATATAAATCAAAAGCCATGCGATACCATAGCTCCGAACGCCATCGCGCGCCCAATAAAACATTCATTTACAATTCGCTATCACTGCGTTTGATCGGTATCGCTGTCCTGCTTAGGGCCAGTTTCTGAATTGAAAATCTCGGTAAGTAAATAGCTAACTGTAGTGCTGTCTCTTCGAATTTCTCAGAAAAGAGCGTGATAGAACATTACTTAAGTATTTACTTTGATTTTTAGGGTTCCGTACCCAAAGGGTAAAATCGGGACCCTATTACTAAGACTTCGCTGTCTGTCTGTCCGTCCGTCTGTCTGTCACCAGGCTGGATCTCAAGAACCGTGATAGCTAGAGAGTTGAAATTTTCACAGATTATGTATTTCTATTGCCGCTATAACAACAAATACTAAAAAGAAAATAAAATAATTATTTAAGGGGGGCTCCCATACAACAAACGTGATTTTTTTTGCTGTTTTGTTTTTCTTTGTGTCTAATGTTGTATAGATAATTGTACGGAACCCTTCGTACCACAATTTCATTACTTTGCCAAACTGCCAATGCAGTATATCGGCAAGCTCTTGGTAACAATCCTTATGTAACTAAAACAATCAACACAACAAACAGTATCGATAATACTTTCTAAATCTGAAGCATAGGATGGGTTTAAAAACTACTGAAAACGAAGCGCACAAGCATCCTTTTAAATTGTGCTTTTTTGTGACTTTTATCACTTAGTTCCTCTGGAAAGCTTTTATAGTGAAATTCTCAATTCAAAAACCGGCCGTAATCCTATTAAACTGTAGTTAATCGACCACTACCGGCACTTGCACTAATGAAAGACATTGTAAAAGGTTCGCTCGAGACCCCGCTCCAATAACAATAACAACACAGCCGCTTGTCCTGGTCCCGAACTAGGATTCCCGGCAGGGATAACGAACCAATGGCACAATAACAAAATATATGACAAAATATTTTGGGCACGCGCACCGATCGAGAAAATAACAAAGTTGCAACAGACGATCGGGAGATACAAATATGGCATGGTTTGTGAAGGTTTACTTAACTGAAAGATTTATTACTATGCTTGAAGTGCACTTTTTTTTTTGTTTGTAAATGATGTGAAAAAATTGGTAACTAACAAATAAATTCCACTCGCTAGCGGTGAAGGAAAACATCGTGAGGAAATCTGTGTGTCATCTCTGAGTCAAAATTGTTTGATGGCACGGCCTTATCAAACACTTCTTTAGAAAAACTGTTACGTTGATCAATAAAGGTTTGCCATCCCTGCCGTATGGTAACCAGGCAAGGACATCAAGACATGGAAATACCGTGAAGGAAAACATCGTGAGGAAACCTGTGTGTCATCTCTAAGTCAAAATTGTTTGATGGCACGCCTCATCAAACACTTCTTTAGAAAAACTGTTACGTTGATCAATAAAGGTTCGCCATCCCTGCCGTATGGTAACCAGGCAAGGACATCAAGACATGGAAATACCGTGAAGGAAAACATCGTGAGGAAACCTGTGTGTCATCTCTAAGTCAAAATTGTTTGATGGCACGGCCTCATCAAACACTTCTTTAGAAAAACTGTTACGTTGATCAATAAAGGTTCGCCATCCCTGCCGTATGGTAACCAGGCAAGGACATCAAGACATGGAAATACCGTGAAGGAAAACATCGTGAGGAAACCTGTGTGTCATCTCTAAGTCAAAATTGTTTGATGGCACGGCCTCATCAAACACTTCTTTAGAAAAACTGTTACGTTGATCAATAAAGGTTCGCCATCCCTGCCGTATGGTAACCAGGCAAGGACATCAAGACATGGAAATACCGTGAAGGAAAACATCGTGAGGAAACCTGTGTCATCTCTAAGTCAAAATTGTTTGATGACACGGCCTCATCAAACACTTCTTTAGAAAAACTGTTACGTTGATCAATAAAGGTTCGCCATCCCTGCCCTATGGTAACCAGGCAAGGACATCAAAACATGGAAATACACCCAGACTGATGCCGTTTGTACAAATATAGTACGGCGGCCTTCACTGGGAATCGAACCCACGACCAGTCGACCATTGTTTTGGTAGTCAAGCGTATTAATCGCTAGACTAACGAGGCAGGCAGATATGTTCTGAAATCGCAAATATAATGGACATATTATTCCTAAGGCAATGGTTCCTAACCTTTTCAATATTGTTGAATATTGAAACCATGTTAGCTATTAGGGAGACAGATTTTATACTCCATTACTCTCTTTAACATACATTAACTCACGGATGGGAAGACCACTTGCTACGATTCTGGTAAATCGCTTGTTCGCTTCATCAACATGTGCTGCATGTGACGTCCTTGCCTGGTTACCATAGCACAGGGTATCCTAGTTTGGGACCAGGTCAAGTGATTGTATTGTATCGAAGTTTCACCGCGTAAGGCATGAAACGAATCGCCACTAAAACAATGACGTCACAAAAAACTAAATATAATACTGTATACGGCATGTTCTATGCTCAGAGTACTTTCGTTGTATCGCATCAGAAATGAGACGATTCGTCACTGAAACAATAACGTCACCAGAAACCCGACCAGTGCGAGTGGTTCCTCAAGAAACCCTCTGTAACTCACTTCTCCGCGTTGGTGAGATAATCAGTAAGTAACATTGAGCGTGGCCCTTCCGCACTGGGCCCTATAGAGAAGGCTTCGGGGCATGTTGCCGATTATTAACGTCTAGATTGGCCATTCGCTTTGTCAATGCGGCGCAGGTGTTGATGCGATTTTAACTGAGATTGGGCTGATTAATGGCTGGCTCCTTGATAATGCGGAATTATAAAACTCTACTAATACTGCCGCGTAGGTCTAGCGGACCGGTTCCCAGACTTAATTGAGTTTCACCATTTTTAGCGCCTGTCTACGAGCTGTCTAGCTCCACAACCCTCTAATTTTCTCTGAGCCTTCTTCTGTTACGCTGAAAGCCTTCAACCACAGCTTCAACTCCCACAATGGAGCGTTATCGCCCACTTTGAGAAAGACACGTTTAGCGGTGACACTCTTGATATTTTATGACCATAGGGTCGTGGATTCGATACCGACTAAGTTAACGAGCAACTAATGACCTCAATCTGGGTGTTCTTTCGTGCTTTTTGGGGTTCCGTACCCGAAGGGTGCCAAACGGGACCCTATTACTAAGAGTTCACTGTCCGTCTGTCTGTCTGTCTGTCACCAGGCTGTATCTCATGGACCGTGGTAGCTAGGCAGTTGAAATTTTCACAGATATTTCATGTATTTCTGTTGCCGGTATAACAAAGAGTACTAAAAACAGAATAAAATTAATATTTAAGGGGGGCTCGAATACAATAAACGTAATGTTTTTGCCGTTTTTTGCTCGATATTAATAACGGCAACAGGTAGTCGCTTGAAATATTCACAGAATATTTAGTTCTATATTCGCTTAAAAAATAAATAATTAAAATAAAATAAATATTTAAGGGGGGCTCACAACAAACGTGATTTTTTGCCGTTTTTTCTCGATCTTTATGTCTAATGTTGTATAGATAACGGTACGGAATCCTTCGTTCGCGAGTACGACTCGCACCTGACCGGTTTTTAAGTCTGGTTTCTATTCGCTAAAGCACGCATAAAAATTTAGTATGAAACAGCTGATATTCTTTTGGCGATTTCAGAGTTGGTCTCATAATAAAAGTGGTTTGTATTGAGGATAGTGGTTTGCCTTTTTGCAACACGCTGTATACGCATACAAAGCCTTACCTGTCACCGTTCTAGGTCTCTACTGCAGATTAACACTCATGACACCAAATCCCATGGTGTCACGATGTTAGCGGCGCTCGCGTGTCGACCCGTCATTACCGGGTTCGATTCCCAGACGCGTGTGCCGGTTCCTTTGTTGGCTCGCCTTGATAGATGGCGGTTTCTGTGGAGAAGAAGTTGGGAAAGCGGTAATTTGAGGTGATGTTATCATCGGTGCTTCCCTGTCTTCGCAGCGGCGAAGAGCCGAGACTGGCTGAATAAAGCAACTCAAATTAAACTTTGGCCTATTCTACTGCTAGATGTTTATGTTTGTTTCTTCCTGTTGTACAATAATGTCATTTTATGTTGCCTATATACGACCTACTGCAGGGCACAGGCCTTCTCTCAAAGAGTGAGTACGGGCTTAATTACCAAGCGTGCCCACCGCGGATTGGCAATTTCAAGCCCTGAAGTATGTAAACACCTCAGGCACTCAAAATAAAGGTACAGTAAAGAATATTATTATGTTATCTTATGCTTGGATGTATATGTTGCTGCTAGGGGCAACATCTACCAACTAGAGTAGGTTTATTTATTTTCCAAAACGTCCAATACAAATTAAAAATAACGTTTAATTTAATTATATTAAATTAAATGCGTTCTATTAAATTTAATGTTAATAGCTAATAATTTTCTTGTGACGACCTAACTTGTCGTGGGTTAACTAACGTGGCAGTGTCACCAGACCTTGTAATATTCCGGGATTACCGTGGAAACCCATGCATGTTTGTCCGTTAGTTTAGATTACAAGTTAGATTCTGAATTGATTTGACGGTTCAAGTTACTAGTTGGTGGCGTTTCAAACGGTGTACTTTCACAAGAAAACTTCATAGCAAAGAAGAAATTATATTTGAAAAGCAGACTTTACTGTACAACAGCAGTAAAAAAAAAACTTTTTCTAGTTACTTACCAGATCAGCCCATAGACAGAGCCCACTGTTGGGCATAGGCCTCTTTCATGCCAACCCCTCCGGTCCTTTGCTGGGACTACCCATCTGTTTTCCAACCACCTTGACAATGTCGTCGGCCCACCAGGCTGGTGGTCTGCCCGCCGACCGCCGACTCGTTCTTGGCCACCATCCAGTGGCTACCTTAGTCCACCGGCCGTCTTCCATCTCCATTTTAGCTTTGTGATTTGTTTGAAGAATATTTTAGTAGATGAAGAAGAAAATCTGTCGCTCCCTCCCTCCTCACCCTCCTTCTCACGTATGGTGAGGTCTTTCTTTCTTTCTGTGAAATTTTCAAAATTCAATGAACTTCCGTCAGCTGAATGTTCGTGTCAAACAAACCATCAATCAATGTCAGCCCGTACTCGTCCACTGCTTTCTGTCCTGCTCGTGTACTGGAAACAAAATACGACAGTCTCTCTTCTCATAGACCATGCACCAACGCCACCGGTTACAGAGCGCGTCGAAGCGTGACGCCCCAACGACACCGCATCGATCGTCCAATCGGCCCTGCATCGGTGCAAACAAACGACGAGCGTTTTGTTTTCGAAATTCGAACGTGACCGTTGCAAGAGGTTGGAAATGTGGTCCTTCGAAGCCTTTGATTGGTAGATAAAAAAACGAGCAAAAGTTTAAAAAGTATCACCCGACAACTAATAGATGGCCCCGTAGCAGTAGTATTCATTAACCCCAAAAAAATGAGAAACCCCTTTGTATAACCACTTTTGTATAGCATCCACCATGTTGATTTTGTTTGCTTAAAATAAAACAGCCACGTCATTCATCGATGTGTAGGTAGGCGCTACAGCGGAACATACGTAAATACATCCTTTACGTTGAAAGACATTTGTTTTCTTATTCCTTCATAACCCTTCCTTTCGGCTCTACCGCGATCGGGTAAAAAGTGGGAGACAGAACTTAAACACTTGTCTCATACTCAGCTCGTTGCAGGTTGTTGCAAAACACACTGCAACAAACGAACTGACGACAAAAACGTGTCTGGAGCATTTGTTCGTTTTGCGCTGTGCCTCACGATTGTCGAGTTGCCGGTGCCACCCGGTGTTTCAGTCATACTCCATCTGTGCAAGTGGCTGATTGCGTCACTTAACTAGCAGAAGCGCGATTCTAGTAATAACACGCTATGAGAATAGGATGCTTCAAGCGCTGCCAAAAATTCATCTATTTTAGGATAGGTTCCAAAGGATGTCCCTCTGCTTCTAAGATTCTAAAGAAAGAAAGAAAGAGAGAGAGAAAAAAGAAAAGAAATAAAAGACATTTATTATACTCGTACTAACAAGACACATCACAGATGCAAAGTAAACAGATAAGTGACATAATATGAAGAATAGAAAGAAAACGAAATACACAATAGACAAAACAAAAAAAAACCGGACAAGTGCGAGTCGGACGATGCGAGCCCACCGAGGGTTCCGTACAAATTTGTAGGTACTTTACGTATTATAAATAGTTCAGGAATCGAGTCTCGCAGTTTTTTCCGAGCTTTCCCGAACTTCATAGACAATTTTTTTATGATTTATTTATAAATGTATTTTCACATTTTTGGCTGTACTTGTGGGATAAGACGTTATTACATTTCATAGTTCTGGGCAACGAAAAGTACTTAATAAATTTGGATTCCCTTGAGTGTCGAAATATACGTTAGCTTACAAGTTTGATTTTTTCAGACCTTCAAGGGACTGTAGACCTGAGTATATGGTTTTAATTTCAACTTGATACCTCCACGCGTTCCCGGGGTAAAGGTTCTTGACAGACAGACGGACGGATGGACGGACGGCCAGCAAAGTGATCCTATAAGGGTTCCGTTTTTTTTCCTTTTGAGGTACTGAACCGGCCATCGCTGCTCCATTGAACGGTTTCACGTTGGATAACTGCAACTGCCGAACATCGTTGGCCTAATAAAAGAAATAAAAGAATTAATATTCATACAAATTTTACACAGGCAAAACGGCCTCAGTAAATGTATGAAACTGCCAGTTCGATGATATCGTATGATCCTCGTATGACTGCTAGCAATTTAGATGTCATGTTTACATTTACTATCCTTAAAATAACAGAGCAAACCATTTATTTTAAACATCATAAGTAAATTTTAAAGTACTTTGAGATAATTCTAAGCATTTAGCCAGACAGCTGCTATTTTTATGCTGGCAACATTACGGTATTCGCGCCCGCTCCACGCTCAACGTGGTGGTAATACCACGGGCTGTTTCACACAAAGCGACAAGATTGGCAACCAGCCTGGCCCGAAAACTAAAACAAAGCCGTGTCTCTTCCGTTACTTTCCAAACAGAGTAGAATCGCGGTTTCGGGTGAAAACGCCCGATTATGGGGGCAAAGTTGAGCGCTGCTGTGTTTTGAGTTGTTTAAAGACCGGCCAAGTGCGAGTCGGACTCGCGCACGAAGGGTTCCGCAAAATTATCTACACTACACATTAGACACAAAGATCGAGAAGAAAACGGCAAAAAAATGACGTTTGTTGTATGGGAGCCCCCCTTAAATATTTATTTTATTCTGTTTTTTGTAGTTTTTGTTGTTTTTGCCGCTATGGCAACCGAAATACATCATTTCGACTGTCTTGCTATCACGGTTGATGAGATACAGCCTGGTGACAGACAGACAGACGAACAGTGGAGTCTTAGTAATAGGGTCCCGTTTTCACCTTTTGGGTACGGAACCCTTAAAATAGGATGTCCCGTGGTTGACTGGTGGAGAGTGCTTTTAGCATTACGTTCTCCACATGTATTTTTTTTATCTATGTGCAATAAACGTATTATTGCATATATTTATATTTTTTATGTATATTTTTTTATATATAAAAAATATCGTATATATTTTTTTGTCAATGCTGTTACTGTAACCTTCTTTCCGGTATACAATAAAGAGTATTCTTAAATCAAATCAAATCAATAAATCAAATCTGCTGTGAGCAGAGCGGTTGTTTCTCAAGCGTGAAGTTAATAGTTCATAAGATAAGATAAGATAAGAATATTCTTTATTGTACCAGGAAAAACACAAACATGAAATGTTTACAAAAATGCAGTACAATTGGCGGCCTTATTGCTTAAGCAGCCTATATTAATATATCATAAGTCCCACTGTAGGGCACAGGCCTTCTCTCAGGGAGAGAGTATGGGCTTAATCACCACGCATGCCCACCGCGAATTGGCGATTTCAAGCGCTGAGGTATGTGAATAGCTCAGACTCTCAGGTTTCCTTACGATGTTTTCCTTCACCGTTAGCGAGTGGTATCGCTACTATAACTTCAGAAATGTACATAACTTAGAAAACCAAGTCATAGGTACATGCCCGCACTGGGAATCGAACCTGGGTCTCTCGCTTCCGAGCTACCACTAAGCTACCATCGCTACTTAATAGTTCCGAAGTTAATAGTACGGATACCAACAATTTAATAGTTTGTAATAGGCAATGGTATTAACACCCGTCGCTAATCCTGAAGATTAAACAGAGTGGAATTCCGTGATAAACTTGGCATTTCCTGTTAACAAAACAGTTAGCACCAATTGTGTAAAACTAGACCAACTTCATCTAAAACGTCTCTTTTTCTACCTTCAGCATTTAAATACCTTACGCGGATATGACGCTATATAAAATATAGGCTGCAATACGGTATTTGACAAGATCAACAAAAAATTATTTCATATGCTCGATTAAAACAAAAATTACAAAATATCTCGGAAAACGTACCTCTTTTAGTCAATTACTAGTTATTACAATTTTTAATAGATTAAACATGAAAAGAGTGCTCTGAAATGTGACGTCATAAGCGAGTATTTTCATACAAAATTCCGTTTTAAAAGTAACTCATTTGATATTTTGTCAAATACCCAATTAATAATGTCTTTGTATTTTGTTTGACGTATTAACATTACTTGCAGTGTCTTAGAGTCGCCCACCTTTTCATGCCTTTCATCTAAAAAGACCTCCACCTTCATTCCTTTTCTTTCATCATCAACCCATTATGTCCCCACCTAGGGGCACGGGTCTCTTCCCTGAGGAACGTATAGGTCATACTCCACCACGGGGGCCAAGTCCGGATTGGTGGAGGCTTGTAGACTAGTGGCTCGTCTACTGTCAGAAGTTGTCAAGCCGCCCTAAGGCCTCTGACTTGGCTTTACGACTGCCATCTATCGACGGCAGCCGGCACCAACAGCTTAACGTGCCTTGCGAAGCACGGAACCGCTCGGAAAAATACCACTAGCGTTAGGCATAGACGGCGACCCATCCATGCACTGAACGCTCCCTGTGTTGCTTAACCTTCGTGATCGTTTAAGATCACTCAGGCAGCCGGGGCTACGAGCGATTCCTTTTCTTTACTGCAACTTAATTTCCGTTGTACTTTTTACCTGCGCCAGCTATTTCTCATCACATTATCTGTAGAAGTAACACCTATATCCTCATTCTCTTGTCTTTTGTCGACATGTTTTCCTGTCACGTTTACCTGCACGTCGTCTCTAGAAACTGCCTCGAATTCCGCATTCATCATAAGCAGCCTATATACGTCCCACTGCAGGGCACAGGCTTTCTCTCAGAGAGAGTGTATGGGCTTAATCACCACGTGTGCCCACCCTGGATTGGCGATTTCAAGCGCTGAGGTATGTGAATAACTCAGACTCCTAGGTTTCCTCACGATGTTTTCCTTCACCGTTAACGAGTGGTATTGCTACTATAACTTCACAAATGTACATAGGCATTTTGTAGTTTATTTTGTGCACATATATAGACCCGTTTTTCTACTGCTTCTCCTATACCCAAAGGTTTGCTGGAAGAAATCTCTTACAGAGATAAGCTCGCCTTTGTACATTTAATTTCTTATGCAATGTCCTGTTAAATGTCTTGTGTGCAATAAAGTATAAATTAACTTTTCTAAGTTATAGGTACATGCCCGCACTGGGTATCGAACCTGGGTTTCCCGCTTCCCAGTCCAATGTTCTACCCACTAGGCTACCACCGCTTCCCCTTCCGCATTGCCTTTCGTAAATCCGCACTTCCCAGTGGCAAACGATGCTGTCGCAAGGAACTGCACAATTTCGTGTAATAATGATGCGTCATTAATTACACAGAGTTTACACCACTGCGCTGTGGGTGCACGGCTGTGGGCGGTTGCGATGCACTTTCTGACCACAGAAACTGTCGACTTTGGAAAAAGAAGCTGTAAATGTAAGGGCACTTAAAAATTTGTATTTCTTGCGATGCGACCGGCTAAAGAAATCGAAAGTCGTAATAAGACGCTAATGACGCTTTCAAGGTCATAACTATCATTATTTGATGATTATAATGGAAATTTTAGTTATATGAACGTATTCACGATTTCAAAACCTTGTCATTGGCCACATACATATACATATAGGATTTGTGGGAAAGCCATATAACTAGGATTGATTAATTATTCTTCAGTATAGTATAGTTCATTATTTTGCGTATGGTTACAGCGCGAACTATGCCTAGAACAAAAGAGTCGGTATCGTGAATTTTCCGTATCCAAATAAAACACAAACCCGGCTGAGACCTTTTTCGAACTTGAAACGTAATATGATCGAAAAAAGAGAAACCTGGTCGGACTCATCCGACATACTACAAGTAAGTGAATCCGGATAAACATTGGCAGTGACCGCCTTCAAACTTGCGTCAAGTTCACGGCTCAAGCGGTTCTGTTATGCAGCTGCGTCTGAGATCAGGCAGATGGCTAGCGCCGTGTTTACCGCCATCATTCATGGAGGAATAATAATCCGGTAGGCTGCACTGACTGTTCATTTAGGGTCGCGGGTTCATTAAATTTCTGAAACGTTTTTTGAGCCCGAGAACAGGAAGACTGTATGGTGTTAAGTTTTGCCAACTATAACATCGATAAATTATCGATGAACTATAACCATGTTTGGGCAATACATTTTTAGAATGTCAGATATCTGGGGAATCCGTCGTTGGCCTCCTGTCTACCAGTAAAAACACAGTACTAATAGGTTCCGATTCCGACAAATATGTACGAGTATCTAGCTCCGATTTGATTAACAAAGGGCAAGATAAAAAGTACCCGAAACCGGCGTGCGTGCATGCAACGACTAATTAATGTTGAGGAAGCGAAAGTGATCTGTCAGGATCGTAGCAAGTGGCAGGCCCTGGTCTCTGCTTACCCCTCAGGGATACAGGCGTGAGTTTATGTTATGTGATTATCTCTCCACGTGAATGATATCTCTGCTTAGCTACTCAGATTGTCCAGTTTAAGTAACTACTGGTCATCGCACTCACCCGCTTACTCGCTACTGGAAAAGGAAAAAAAAAGAGGAAAACTGAGTGCATGGGGTGTTTACATGCCTCGGCGCTTAAAATCGCCAATCCGCGGTGGGCACGCATGGTGATTAAGCCCACCGCCTACTCTTTCTTTGAGAGAAGGCCTGTGCCCTACAGTGGGACGTATATAGGCTGCTTATGTAAGCACCAAAGTTCGCAAACATTGAAATCAGTTCAAACGCGGTTTGTCATTAGCCTGACCTAAGTTCGAAGCCCATCATTTCAGTTCTGAACTTCGTTAAAAAGAAACCGCGTTTGGTTTGTAATCTCAAAAATGGGGAAAATGAAATTTAGGGATGGGTAGGCAGCTTATCGCCAGCCTATTGCTACCCAAAATCCTTCAGTGGGACTCATATAGGCTGCTTCATTATTACTAAGAACTGTTCAACGTTCACATTTTGTTCTTTAACATTAGCTTGACAGTAAAGATCGATGTGAATGTGTCCTTGTTCGTGTTAAAACCCTTCATCCGCCCCCGCTACCACGATCTTGGGAAATAAACAAACCCAAGTAGAACTTCACACAGCTTGTTAACTAGAAACAGGATCTAGTGGCACTTTAACCCACACTGGAGTGGAACGTGGCATACACGATCTATAAGTAGTAATAAGTAACTCGTTCCCTGAAGCCATTTACGAGAGTGCTCGTCCAATATTGAGCTGTCATAACAGGGAACTGCCCACGCCCCGTGAAATCGTACGCGGAAGTTTATGCGTACATTGTAAGGTCTAGCGGTAATAGTGTTATGGGTTTCGAGCAGGACTGATGTGGTTTTAAACCTTCGTCGTTTCGACGAATACGCGACAGAAAAATTGTTGTATCATTTTGCTGTGTGTGCGGATAACCGTGGTGTTTCTTGTCAACTCGGTGTTCGTCACGGCTTGGCGAGAAGCAACGAATTCCGGCAGCCAAGTACAATTTTTTTCTCGAAATTTCACAAAAATACGTATAACATCGCAATTTGTGGTGAACACAAAATAGATCTTTGTACTGAATCGGCGTAAAAAAGTTTTTTTCCTAAGTCTATATTTTAAGTTTGCCTTTAAAATGATCAACTGCTTTTTTAAATTTCTGTTTTAATTATTTTTTTCTCAAGAATGTCGGTTTTGATCTATAGACACGCGTGCCATTTTAAACGAAAAAAAAAAATAACAGTACGTGATAAAGAACCACATTTTTTTTTTAATGTAAAAATATATAAAATATTATGGCAAAACCCCTCATGGTTATGAAAACCACGAGGGAGGCCTGTGCCCTGCAGAGGGCGTCGAGTTGCTGATGATGATATAAAATATGCCTGAAATCTCAGTGCAATAAAGGTACCAAAACCAAATAAGTTTTATTTAAAACTTAACACTTCAAAAAATGGTAGTCCAATTCGCAAAGACTTTTTTTTTTCTTGAGGGCTGAATCAAAAACCATTTCGAGATTAACATCTAAGTAACCATATTTTCTATATTTAAGATAAAGATTAAGGAAGATGAGCGTTATTTTTGCCAAAAAACAATAACCTTCATTTGACCTTCTGATGACGTCACATTTTAAAATAAACATAACATATGGCAACACTACGTTACTTAAAAAAAGGACTTGCTGTCATAATTGTCATATGCATATCATTTCCTTGTCTGTGAA
Organism: Yponomeuta cagnagella; assembly: GCA_947310995.1. NCBI lineage: Eukaryota > Metazoa > Arthropoda > Insecta > Lepidoptera > Yponomeutidae > Yponomeuta > Yponomeuta cagnagella. The sequence continues at coordinate 5,831,090 of OX371285.1, read as the reverse complement.
AAAAACGTCTGTGACAGCAAATCACAGAAACAAAGTGTGACAGTTTGCGCGACGTTTCGGCGTGTGCACTCGAAAAATATGACGTCACCCTTTCAAATATTTTAAATAAATAATTTATAATAATAAACTTAACAAATCGCTGAAAAAATGAAATTAGTCTCTAGAAATTACTTCTGCTTTAAGAAAAAAATATAAAATAAGATCAAAATAAAAAATATACTGCCCGAATTGACTAATGGTTAGGTATTATGGGGTATGTGGGAAGGTTAGGTATCTAGGGTTAAACAAGGTGTTTTGTTTTTTTCCTCTTTTTGTCTCTCTACTCTCTGTTCCTAATGTCCATCGCCAGCTTTTTGGGTCTACGTACTGGAATCACTATTTCTGCATAAGCTAGTACAGATAATTGAAAGTTCCGGTCTGTGTCGTGACTTATACATTCCGTGTTTCCTAAGACGTGTATAACGTTATTAAGAGATCCGAATCACATGAAGCCATATATAATAACCTTTGCTACTAAAATTAGCTGTGCTATTCGAAATATCTCGACAAGCTCATCAGTATCATCCCCTCGGTCCATACTGATATATTTAATAAACATTATCTTGAAAACCGGCATGACAACTTGGAATTGCATAAAAACTACGTGTCAATTATTGCTCAGCAGTCCGCTTTAAAACCTGCTGTTCTGCAGACTAAGATAATAATGACATCAAAAGAAAAAGAAAAACGTTTTGCTCTGAAATAACGAAGCCAAGACAGTTTTTTTGGTCGAGAATAGTTTAAAGTTGTAAAAAATTTAAATAAAACCATAATTAAATTTGTACAAATTAGTTTCACCTTAATGATACGCTTTTACCGCCGCCGGTCCATATTTGGTTTGCGAAAATATGATCATCATGGGTAGTAGTAGTCCGACGATGCTAGTCGCGCGTTTTTAATGTCAAAAGTCGCGACTTTGCAGTACATTCTTATATATTCTTGTAATCTCTCGCTATACATATTTATTACTTCGCATAGCATTATGTTTCAGATTCTCTTTTTTTTTTGTACATCCATCTACCGACTATATTCTTGCTGCAATCCGGAGTGGTTGTCTGGAAGAGATCGCTCTAAGCGATAAGACTGCCAATTGTATACCACTACTTAGATATAAGAAACTATTTGTAATATCTTTCACCTGGTTGAGCAATAGTGTTCTCTATCTATCTATCTACCTATCTACATTAATGATCAAAGTCTGACGTTCTAGGGCCACAAAACGCGTGACCCGTTTTATTTATGTACCGTTTATGTATGTTTATGAAATATAAAAATATCGTGCTCAATATAGCTTATTGCTCAGTTGCACCGACTACCTAATTTTTTTTCCGTCAATGCTTGTCTGGAAGAAATTACTTTTAGTAATAAGGCCGCCATGAGGGAGGCCTATGTCCTGCGGTGGGCGTCAAATGGCTGATGATGAATAAGGCCGCCAATTGCACTGTACTCTATTATTGTTCGAGTCTCAAATGTAATTCCTGGTGTACATGCAATGAAGAATATTCTATCTATTTATTTTGTTTAGAACACCATCTTACTAGCGCACTCAAGACTATCTTCAGCTGTAAGAGAATTTTATTGTACACTTCCCAGCATCAAAAAATTTTTGAGAACTGCGCGCCTTCTATTTGTTAATAATTTCGCCGAAACTTCGCAAAAAGAGGCAAAACGCTGTTGCGTCGCTGAAGTTCTTAATAAAACTTTAAATGACCTCCTCTTATTGCGAATGAAATATAATCGCCAACGTTTTATAGCTTAGTTGGCACTCGCACACGTTTTATACATTTGCCCCGATTGAGCTGCGCTTTATTATTTCGTGTTTTTGTCTTTGGTTGAATTAGTTTTCTAGGAATTTCTTCTTCTTCTTTGACTGTTCCTCGTTGTTATCGTTAATTGTTCCATTGTCTGTTTTTCTAGTTTCTTGTAATTGTTATTTAATTAAAACTTCTTTCTACTAATAATTGTTATTGTATTGAATAGCATTGTTGACACAGTGACATAATTTATTTACCAAATCTGATATTGGACATCCAAATCTAGTAGCATTCACTTTGTCACTTCTATTATGCGCATTTCACATTCCTTTACATTTTTATCTCAGTAGCCTCTGTTTTTATAAAAAACCGGACAAGTGCGAGTCGGACTCGCCTACCGAGGTTTTATGATTTAATTTCGAGATTTAATTACAAATTTATAGTTTTCAGATTTTTCCATGTATAAGACGATATTATTTACCAAATTTCGGAGTTCTAGCTAGATCAACGGAAAGTACCCTATAAATATCTTTCCTTGAGGGTGGAAATTTAAGTTTTTTGGGGCATAAACGCCCGTATCTTTTTTTTACGTTAACTTGAAAGTTTCACAGCTCTAAGGGACTGTATAACTGAATATATGGTTTTGTTTTTATAACTTAAATTATATAACGTTACTTCCTGTCTAATACTGTGTTCCTGTCTACTAGTTAAGTCAACATAATGTAAGCCCTTAATTGGCCTATGTTTGGATATATTTAACATAACTATACTTTAGAAGTTAACTTGTGCTGTGGGTTTTGTATGAGAATAAAATAGACAAATTAATTAATTAATTCCAACTCGATACCTCCACGCGTCCCCGAGATAAAGGGTCTTGACAGACAGACGGACGGACGGACAACAAAGTGATCCCATAAAGGTTCCGTTTTTTCTTTTTGAGGCACGGAACCCTAAAAAAACATTTCTACTGCATTAAACTTCTCAAAATGACCACTTATCTTCAATTTAATACGTAGGTATTGTTACCACACCGTCAGCTAACTAACACGTCATTTGAGCACGTTACGCTTGTTCACAGACAATTTCGTTATTAAATATCAATTTCACTTTTCCCTATGGCGCCTTTTATATCTCACAGCCGTAACGACAGAAAGACTGGTTTGAAAGCCATAAGACGTATAACGTTTGGTACAATTCGCAGCCGATAACTAAAACAAAAGATCGAATACTAAGGCCCTGGCCACACAGAAGGGACGCCGGACGTTGGCCGAAGGCGCGGAAAAGATGCGATGGGTTGTATGTGTGGGCTTCGACCCGTCCCTCCCTTCCGTACATTCTGTATGAAAATGAATTGAATTAACTACGCGTCTTTTCCGCGTCGTCGCCCCTCGTCCCTTCTGTGTGGCCAGGGGCAAAGTCACATCCAACGTCTCCGGCCAATGAGACCCGAAACACTTCCATGCGAAGTCAAAGGTGTTCAAGTTATTTGTTAGACGGTATATTTTACTAACTCAGTCAGTGAAGTCCGGGCAGCCCGGGTGATTAGACCACAACACCCCACAATCCACATGGCTCATGGGAGGCCAAGCATGTACTGGAGAGGGATACCCTAATTCCAAATGTAGGAATTGTCCTGAAAAAAAAAACGTTTGGAATTTACATAAATTTATTCATTAATTAATAGAATTTTCAATTAATTGAGTTAATAGGTGATTCACAACGTTAGTATGTACCAAACATAAGAATGGATGATAAATAAATCTCTTAAATGCCTTGCATCCATAAAGTTGGCGTGGATCCTATCATTCTTTAATGTCGTTTTCCTACCTCTTTGACCTAGCATTAGCAAGATGTATTACCTTGCCAGAGGTCGTGAGTTCGATTCCAGCTGGGAGCCGCCGTACTTTTATTGCTTTTGCTTTTTGCCATGTTTGTGATGTCCTTGTCTTATTACCATGTTTCGATCGGGACAAGTGATTGTGAGGTGTGGATGTTGTTATGTTCACAGATTTTCTACAGTTCAATTGACTTCTGCTTGAGATGTGCATCTGTTGCATTTGTTGTGTATTTGACCTGTCCTCTCTTTACAATGGCCGAGACAATGTGTCTATTCATGACCACTCTCACTTGTCCGAAGGGCGTGAATGGAAAATCATACGTGACTTTTGTATGGCTTTTGAATAATGCAACAACTGTATGTTTGTTTTTGAGATTTTTCTTAGAGCACTTTCTCTGTTAATGTTAAAAATTCTTCGCTTCTGTGAAGATGCTGTATATTTCTCCAAAGTTTTATGTCTCAACAGATTTAAATTTCAAACGTCCCAGAGTTTCAATATCTGGATTAGTTTTAGCTAATGTTATACTCTTATTCAAAGATCTTAGCTTGTGCAGGCTAAATCAACACCTGTGAGTGCACGCTAATGGGGTATGTAAACATCTCAGACGCTCAGGTTTTTTCGAAATATTTTCCTTAGACGTAGTTTTCTTGAAAATAACACCAAACCAACTTAGAATTACCGAAAAATTGTTAGGGAAATCCAATGTATACCCGAGTGGAGCTTTTTCGTATAGTGGAGTGCGTTCTTTTTTTAAGGTCCCTGTAAGTCTCACTGCTAGGTAAGTGAGATAAATAAATTGATGGAAATGGTGAACACTTTATTATTGTAAATAAAAAAAGAAATTCCACAGATATTTCTTAACCTAAGCGTAAAGACGGTGGCCTTACCACTAAAAGTGATATCGTCCAGACAACCTTTGGATGGACTGCACTAATATATTGGAGAAGGAAGATTAAGATTTATTCTTCTAATAGTATTTTTAATGACTCGCGATGCTCATACATAGTAATATATTAAAGGGGTCTAACCTCGATTATTTATTAGGTAAAATTTAAATTTTACCTAATATATAATCGCGGTCGTTGCCGAAACGTCGGGAATCAAAGGTAATTAAATTTTACCTAATAAATAATCGCGGTTAGATTACTATATCTTCCTAATCTTGCATACGTAAGTGCAGCATAATTTAAGGTATCACCGATTGCCTAACGTTGATCGGCAAATCCTTACACCACGATGGTAAACTCAAGTCCAGGCTTAAAGCCGGTTATCGACACACTAAGAAGATGAATCAGAGGTATAAAGGTTGACAATGCATGGCTAATTTACGAGCTCATTTTCTTCTTAAGGTACTCGTTAGGCGAATCGCGGTCAATTCTCGTTATAGCAGAACATCAAATTTAACACGCAATCGGCGTGCCTATTTAAACGTGATCACAACAAACGACGCTGAGAAATGGTTGTGATCCCAGTTGTCCCTTACATGATGCCCTTTGACAAAATCTCAATTCTATTCCTATAGCTAGACTGATAAATAAAAAATTACAAAAATGTGACTTCTAAGAGGTAGAAATCAAAACAATAAAGAAAATACATACTATAGAAAACATTAAAGCGAAAACAAGCTATAACAACAAATACTAAAAACAGAATAAAATAAGTATTTAAGGGGGCCATACAACAAACGTGATTTTTTGCCGTTTGCGCGATATTAATAACGGCAACATGTTGAAATATTCAAATGTTGTATAGATAATGGTACAGAACCCTTCGTGCGCGAGTCCGACTCGCACTTGGCCGGTTTTTTCGTATTTCAGTTAAAATGTTTTCATGTTTGTGACATCCTTGCCTGGTTACCATAGCACAGGGTAGGTATCCTAGTTTGGGACCAGATCAAGTGACTGTAGGTATTGTGTGGAAAAAAAAAACAATTGTACAAATAAATTTTCCAGTATCATCGCGGTCGAATCTTAGAGTCTTACTGGTCCAGAGGCCGACAAGTGGCTAATGATCTTCTTTTTGTACCTTCTAAGGGCCGAGAGAAAGCAGTCGAAACCAGAGCAATGCTTTGTTGAGTCCCGATACAGATTGGTGTACTAACACGAAGAAGCTTTACATTTACAATCCGTTTGAGGCTTTTGTTGCGAGAAGGTACTTTGAACCGAGTCGCCGGTGTCACAACAGCTTTGTTAAAGGATTGAGAAATCTGTGTTCGTGAACCTAAATCTGGACACGTTTGAGAAGAAATCTGAACCAACTTTCTTCGCAAACGTGTCCAGGTTTGTCTTTGTAGCTGGTTCCAGCAACGTGTGACGTCTGTAGATGCTGTTTTTCATTCGATATTCAGTTACCTAAACATGGTAGCAGTAACTGCGACTACATATACGCGTATAGCTCAAAAATATTAGGACTTCTAACTTAAAGTGGAAGGTAATGCCCGGAAATATTTGATAAGATTATGATAATTAAAGTATGATAAGATATAGGTTATGGCAAAACCCTTCATGGTTAGAAAACCATGAGGGAGGCCTGTGTCCTTCAGTGGACGTCAAATGGCTGATGATGATGATGATGATGATATAGGTTACTTGCCTCTTTTCTCCACAGCTGGTTTTGGAAATATTTACCCAATTTGGCATTTGTTTACCCGGTCTTTATAACGCAGAAACCACGTAGTCGTCAATTTAGGTAGGTACTTACATCAATTTTTTAACTAAAATATGTATGTAAGCTTTATGTTGAAAGTAAACATATCGAAGAGATACGGAATATGAACTCAAAGCTATATGCGAAAGATGGAGTTTACTTTGTAAAAAGTTGATAACGGAGTTATGAATAGATGCATAAGATGATAAACAGTATGGTTCTCACAATAAAATAAAACGTAAGACATTCTACCGATGTAAATTCACCTTTAAAAATAAAGTGGCCTAAATTAAAGATTCTAAGATAAAGATTTTAAATAACAAAGCCGCCAACTGATATATTTCTTTTGTGTTGCCACGCACTTTTCCCGTATCATCACCCATCGATTTCATAACGTGTTAAATCATTGACGTGATTGTGTAAAATTGCACCGAGCATTGCGTATTCAATGGCGACGCAATTGTCTTCATTGTCCGTTGCCATAGTTCTTCCTATAGCTGGTGAAAGTAAGAAAGTACGTCCGTCCGTCCGCTCTTCCAATTACCGTTTTTCTTTGACTACTATTCCGATTTTCTCGGGCTATATGGCTTCACGGAACATCTTGGCATTATCTTTGACTGTGTTTTCACGTAGCGCATTTTCACCGTGGCGTGATGGCTTCCCGTGGACTTTACCCGGTAACTTTACCTAAAATGATGCCTGTAACATAAATAACTATATTGCGCTGTGAATTAATTGCTACACTGCAATAAAATAAAATATCTATATTAAAAATACATCAGACTACAAAACTATTTCTGTCGCTGTAAATTAAAAAGCAGCCCTAAAATAGATGGTTTCCACTATAAAATAATACCGCTTCAATGTCTATCGCGCTTTTTAAACTTTAACAAGATAAAGTGGCCTTAAAAGGTGTTGCTTGTATTCACCGAAGTCTCTTGCCTTGATATCTCAGTGGTATTGATCCTGATACGGAGGATTTAAAGTAAGAACAGAATGAGAAAGAAGATTTTTTTAAGTTAAATGTCGCAATTCTAAAGATCACTTTTTTATAGTTAGTAACGGCAAAGTTGTAGAGCAAACCATTTATTTTATATATTTTTTTTAAAGATCATAAGTTATAGTTTGTAACCTTTATTTTAAAGTAAGAGTACATTATAATATATTCCATAATGAATGGAGACGTTTGTAAGTCTTGTCATAATGTGGTCTAATTCTTTAACAAGCCTTATCGTTCAGTTGATAGATTTGAAGAAGAAGAAGATTATTATACCAACAAAACACATCACAGAAACAAAATAAACAGATAAGTAACATAAAATGCATAACAACAGAAAGAAAACTAAATACTCATCAGACAAATCATATAAATAAAACAGGACCATAGATGTAGCCTGTGGTGTGTCTAAGTTGCCACAAAAGGCAGCTGACTTAGCGTTGTGCTCAGGAAGTGATCCTTCAGCGCTGAATTTCAGTCAGTGCCTACGGTAACTCATAATTGTACTACGGAGTGCGTGCCGTGGTGCATTTAAAAAGAATTAAAACAAATGCAATAAATACATACAATAAAGTAAAAAATATCGATATATTATGTATTTGAAGTTTGTTTGGAGATGCGAACTTAGGGTATTATTCGCTGACAAAAAGGAATTTCTTCAAAGAAAATGATGGAGAAACCATCTCTTTCTAATGTCCTTGATCCGGTGGTGCTGTCTCTAAATGCATCAGGGCTGTCGCTATATTTAAACTCTGGACTTCGGAGAATTTTAGGTCATCACACTTCCTCCTCAAACCGAGTTCCCCTCTGGCGTTCCACCCGATCAACCAAAATAGACTACAATCCCGAATCGAAACAGAAAAAGTCCTGCCAAATACATCAAAAAAATAAACCTTCCATTCCTCTCTGACTAACGCACGGAAACTATTCACGTCGCGTGTTTGAGTTTATCCTGAGATAAAGTATTGTATCAGTATAGTTTGTGCATCTCTCTCCCCCGTGGGGCTTTGGAGTGGCTGAAACTGTTTGTGAGGGAGACAGAATGGTAGGGGCGACCTCGTGCGCGTCGATGCTTAGTTTGAAACGAAACGGAACAGTTTGCAAGTCGCCGGCATCGTGCGCGGTCGACAAACGCAGACAGTACGTTGTGCGCTCAAAAGAATCGAAACTATCCAACAAACTATTTCACTCAAGCCGATTCTTAACAAGTGCCTTATGATTAATGGATGTGCTAGTGCTATCGCATGGAGAACCTAAACTGAAGACCTTAGAATAGCAAAACAATAACCGGCGTGTGGATTTTCTGTGACAATTTTTGCATTTGTGTCCTTTTCTGGTTGGAGTTTGTTTGTTTTTACATCGCATTTCTTCTCGTTCGGTTTGTAAACTTGAGGCTTTGTTATCTGCGGCGCAGTGCACGTTTCTGCTTCGTTTATTGGCACGAGCCTTTAAATAATAATAATAGTGCACGAAACCTGTTTCGCGATTGCGGTTCCACGGAGTATCCCAGCCTTCCCATGCGGGCTTTGAGAACGAATTTCGATGATTCCTGCACCGCACATGTACATTTCACATTTCAACATTTGCTTGATTTGCTTACCATATTGGATTCTTTGTCTGCGCATTATTGAATTTCACATCAATGTGCAAAAAATGTCCTATCTGAGATTATAATGTCTTTATCAGTAACCGAATCACCTTGACCGGTTCTGTGCTGTATCAATGCAGGTTTTTATGAATCGTGCGCTGTATTTGAATTAGAGGTCGGTCGGCCGGTCCTGCTTCTTATGTGTCTTGAAACTTTACTAACATATTAAAAAACACAATTTTTTTATTAATTTGTTTAATTAAATTGTATTTGTATTGAGATTAAATAATCACACACTTCTTCACACACAATTGATGGGTGAATGGACCACTCGGACGCTGCAGTGCCTGGGACATTTGCAATTAAGTACTATATAACTAATAACACAATATCAAGTCTCAAAACTTCCTTCTCACTTTGCCTCTATCTCCACTTAATCCCGTAATTAATCCTAACTAACTGCACATATATTCAACAACTTGTCAGCGTGGGCAGAATCCCCGGCTCATAGCTAACTCTAGCTTCTTTAATTGCGTTTAAAGCCTCCACATTATCGTCCATTTCAACAGAGTGTATCAGAAGCCATAAATCTTCGATGTCTCGACGCATCTGTCAGCCCAGCCCTCATCTTAGTCTTTAACCACATCATTAGCTTATTCGAGATAGCTTTGTTCGGAGTAAATTCAGTTTTTTTTGTGCTTCACTTACTTTTTATAATATATTTTTCTTTTAACAAAACCGGCATCTCCGAAGGAATTATCTAACTGGCCAATTTGCGTAATTCTATTTTCAAATTTAGCACTTTGTGTGTTCGGTCGTTCGCTGGCGTGTCTGCAATTTCCAACCGGCGTTTCCTCTGACTCACTTAGTGACCGCTCTAGTACGCTAAACGTATTAAAACAGTAGGTGTCATATGGCCCAGTTGTGTAACTGAAAAATGGCTACAGTCCAACCGAGAGTGTCGCTCTTAATTTTATTGTTTCCGCGAAAGAAAAGCGAAAAGTGAGTTCAGTGCACTCCTTTTCCGGGTTGACATTGAATCTAGTAAACATAAAAGTTATTATTGTAATAAAAGTAAATTGTATCTCATTATGTTAGCAGCTCGTTGGGATAACAGTGAACGATCGATCAAAACCGCAACTTAGCAAGTTCTTTGCTTAGTTCTGCTTGATTAGCCGGTTTACCATCAACCGTTCCAAAGTTTTTATGCAAACATGAAGCTAATCTATGCGCTCATGAAGCTTTCTTTTAAAAGTTTTTAGTGAAACTTCAAGTCTTTTTGTAATTGACTAGTGTTTTGTTTGTTTTGCCGCTGATTATTTGGTTAGGCTTCGCGCGAAAGATGTAAAAAGCGTCAGTTTCACAGACATTCTTGTCTTTTACGAGCATTTTTGTGGCTTTCTGCATTTACTCATGTTTTGTAGACGTTGCAACTTGAGTTTTGCGGTTTAATTTCCTTCAAACGAGCTGTCTGTTTTTTTTTTTATTGTGAATTTACATGATCAAAATAGTTCAAACTATCCAATTCGGAATGCACTTTCCCGTAACCCATACCAACTACATTCTAATGTTAACATGCTATAATAAAATGCTTTGACAATATGTTCAATCACTTATAAAGCCGCCTTTAAATTGTATACCTTAGTGGTGCAGTAAGGTATACAATTTAAAGGTAAGCCTCTTTCTTGAATCCTATCACTTGGAACACAAGTGCTATTTTAGATTGTTAGTCATGGGGTTTTTTTTTACATCCTCATCTTTCAAACATCTAAAGGGCTATCGATATCATTGGTTTTATGGGATTTTAACATGTCATGTTTATCGACACGTTCCTTTCAATATTTGTCTCCATTTTATGCATGCTGTGCATGATTTAGTGCCAATCGTTTCAGAAAATACACAAATAAAAACCAACTTAATTTCAGACGAACAATCGAAAATAAATCAGTGTTCTAAAATAAAATAAGTACAAAGTTTTCATAATAATTGATAATGAAGGTGTAGAATATATTTTTTACAAATAAAATAACGCAAGTATTTTCTGCTAAAGATTTTAAAACGAAACAAAAAACAAAGCCTGCGCTGAAACAATCGCCAACACATCAAAATCACTGGATCCGATTCGGCATGCTGCGTCTTTCAGTGAGATGATACAAACAATAAGGTAAGTTTTTTTAAATAAACAGGGACAGTGAGTTGTAGAAGACTAAAGGACAGACTCTTGTCTTTAGTTTTACGATTGCCTCGTTGGTCTAGCGGTAACACGCTTGACTACCAATAAAGAGGTCGTGGGTTCGATTCCCGCTGGAGGCGGTCGTATTTGATTTGTATATTTGCCGGAGCACGTACTAGATTTGGTAACAGTCTGGGTGTTTTGTTTTTCCATTTGTGTGTCCGTGCCTTGTTACCATAGCACATTGTAGGGTAGTTTGGGGAGAGAACAAGTGATTGTTTTGTGTGGAAGTTATTATTGTATGATTACTATTACGTTTCTACAATAAGATCCCTGAGGATATAATAAGCTTGCCAGAAACGCGGTTCAAAAAATGTGTGAAGCGCACTTTGTGCCAAAAAAGCTACTATAATATTACAGATTATTTAGATGACAATGATGTCTGGAATTAAAGCCAGTTCAATGCATGAGTTTTAGAACATTTATATAAATCCTGTAAATTAAGGACTTGAAAAGACTAAGTTTGGAGTTTTTTTGTCCATTTTTTCTCCAAAATGATCTAGATTTTGAAATGGACACCTAGTTTAACTTGTAACGTTCATTAAGTCGCAGTTTCTGTGCTACTTTGAATAAAAAAAATTGATTTTGATGATTTTGATTTTATTATTAATACGTTTATTGCAAATGAGTAATCATTACAATGGCGAACTTAATGGTAGAGGCATTTTCTAACAGTTAACCGGAGGACGTGTTCAAACGAACTTACCTGAAGTGAAGTTGGATCTTGATTATTCTACCTTCGTATAGATAAAATTACAGAGACCCTCACGCCAATAGCTTCTACTAACAGAAGCGGAGACGAAATATGATTATCTATATTCAAAACTCTAAAACTGTACGGCGAACGAAACCAATTTATTTTCCTTCCAACGCAAGAAAGATTTAACGCCATCACAATTTCCTAAACGGATATCAGCCATTTCCATTCCTCGATAGTCGATGTTATGGAAAGTTCACAATTTAACGATACCCATAAAGTCCGATACCTACTCCAGAATCAAACATGCTGTTCTAAATCTAAACGATGAAACTGCTAGCAATCCCATCACTCTTTTACAATATAAAACTGGATATTATCAGACGGACGCAACGTCTTATAAGTGTGGAAGTTATTTTATTTTTATATAAGTTATTTTTGTTTCCTTAAAACATTTGTACGCCTTATTGGCTAAACATAGCGCACATTTGATTTATAAGACCATGCATGTATTGTATACCTATGTTTGACAAATAAAGTATCTGTATCTGTATCTGTATCTGTATGATTTTACTTCCAGTTCGTGTGTATTTGCCAAGCGAGATTTCATTTGTGTGGTGGGAGGAGAAGGTAGGGACCTACTTCTCAAATAAGCTTCCTCAATGTCCCTTTTAAGTCGTGCGAGGAAGCCTAAATAGATAAAATATATTTATTATACCCCAGAAATTAGCTAGCCGCTGCCTAGCTGTCTTTGATCTACAAATCTGCCACACAAGCCATGACGCAATTAGCTATCACAAGGCTGTCTATAAGATGCCCCCATAGCCCTTAGGGCTATAGCGTTTGCAGAAGAGTAGAAAGTTTTGTTTCGTACTTTATAACATCTGTATGTACATAAAAAGTTTCCCCAAAACCACTGAAATTGTCCATGTGCGTGTACCAATAAATTCACGCCACTGTCTGGATTAATTTATGTACCCATTTAATGTTATTTAAAAGAAATAATCCAGATTGAGTGCATCGGAAACTTAACTTTTGATCAATAATCACTATAACAGAGCACGCAACAAAGGCCACGACTGTGCGACACGCGCGCACCTTGTGCCGTTCCGTATTTCTATCGTTAATATTGAGTGCTATGATCAGAGGCTGTAAAGTGTCAAGATGGAGGGTCCTGCCAAGCCATTCAAACTGAGAACGGTCCCCGCTAACCCAATGACCTGCCTCCGAGTTGCCATTATCTTCAACATGATAGCTCTTTTATGTAGGCTGGTGTACTGTTGTTTGGATCATTAACGTGAATCTTCTTTTTATTGTGCCTCTACATTACTGACCAACAGAAAGGTAAGAAGTTTATCAAAGAGGTAAACCGTCTTTTAAAAAGAATGCTGTCTGAGGCCTACTTATGCGCATCAAATCTTATCGGAATCCTGACGTTTGCGATTGCAGTTGGTATGGAATTTGACTGATAGACAATTGGAATGGTTCAGTATTTGTTGCGGATCTGCAGATCTCTATAGTCCATTTTGCTCATTGTCAATTCGTGCTTTTCGTAGTTCATAAGTTTCTTGAAATATTAAGTGCCACGTAGGCTATTTAGTCACCCGATAATTTGATTTTGTGAAAAATAACCTGGGCCCTATTTCATAGAACTACGATTCATGGCTCAGAAACATCGGGGAATGGACGGATGTTGCCAGTGTTTAAGAACTGTGTCGCTTTGTAAGAAATAAATAAGAAGAATAGGGACCTGATGGCAAATCTCCATTGGTGAAGAGGCTCAGGAACATAATTCATGGTTTACTATGACAATTCCATGTACAATTCAAAGTCGATTAGAAAGACTCAGCTACGCAATGTGCATAGACATGTCATAATCCATCCATCCATCCATAAACTCACACCTGTATCTCAGAGGGGTAGGCAGAGACCAGCGATGCACTGCAGACCACTTGCCATGATCCTGACAGACTTGTCAAAATGAACTATAGGGCCTAATTAAACGCACCAAATCCTGAGCGATTTCAATCGTCTCACTATCAAATTTCATACTAATTTGACAGTTACACTTTTTGGAATGGAATCATTGGAATCGTTCAGGATTTATATCATTGGAATATAGGAGCTGATAGTACGGGTGTAAAGGTGAGCTTTGTGATTTCGCAGTGTCTCGATCTATGTTTTTAATGGTGGTATGGTATTAGCTTTTCCCCCTTGAATCTCACACAACCTCTTTCCCCACCTAACAGCCACAAACGTTACGAGTAGTTACCGAAAATTTCTTCTTTTGTTGTCGAACAGCAAAGTGCGCGCGCGCAGGTTTCGGTGGCGTGTTGCAACGCTCTCTTCATGCTCTACTTGCCGTCGCTCGGCTAATTGCGATTTGTTTTGCTTTATGTTGCCGTTCGTGTAAAAACACTCTGTTATTTCGTTCGGAGTTTCTAGCGAAGGAATTGTTGTCATGATCGTTGTCATCGGCGATGTCGTGAAAAGTAGCTGCTGATGTGTTTTGTACAATCTACCGGGTGATCAAGACGTTGTCATCATTAGTCTACCTGCCACGGAATTCAGCTCCAAAGCGCTTCCTATTCTGTGAACGGGGGTAGAGCTCAAAGAATCGGCTGAATGCTACTTACTAGCACGCTGCAGCACCAGAGTGTGATGTGTTTGCGGATGGGATTGGAAGTGTGATGAAGGTATGTAAGAGAATGCTAGAAGATGTTTGATAGGTAGTGCTCAGTTAAAATATTGTAACGATTTGGTGTAATTACTGTTATGTTGCAATATTTATGTAAATAAAATAAATAAAGAATAAATATAACTGCAATCGCTGGTTGAAAGAAATTGGATTCATAGTGTCGAAACTCATATTATTTAGTGCCGTTGATGATGTCATGAATATCTGCTGGAATACATTCCAGCTTAACCAATAACATAAATAGGCAATGTATTACAGTATTAGTTTGCTTCTCTCTTTAGCATATAATTTCTGACAGTTATGAAACTCAAAGTGCCAACATTGCACCATTACGTATCAGCTAGTCATTTTTTTATTACCGATCATTACCTTGACGGAGCCGGAAATTAGAACCAACAGTTAGACTCTAAACATTTCCGGTTTCGAGATGCACGTTTTACAATTCTTATGTTACAGCAAAGTGGCTTTGGTATTGTGATTATTGGGAGTGTTGGTTTTTCGAACTTCAAACGGGCGATCGATTCACGATAACATGACATTTAATTTTTATTTATTTTTACAAAGTTTTTGGTGCGAGTTGTATGTGGTACATTAGGCAGTGCATATATTAGATAGTTTGTTGGATGACTCATCAAGTTGCGCTAGTAATATGTTATTTTTTAAATCAATTATGTCTAGCGGTCTTGGTAGCTATTTTTACAATATGAACTTATAGATCGCTAGATTGTTCCGTCATCTGTTGCTACTAATTTCAGCTCTTTTTATTTACAAATCGTTCGATCGGATGATATGCAACTATGGCACTCCCGAAGCTCTACAGTTGAAGCGATTAGATTAGCAGATATGATAACAGAATCGAGATTGGCTACTGGCGTTCCGTTAACGTTTCAAGCGTCTTCCGGTTCTTAAATAACAGTGCGAGTGTGAGATTTGGTGTTAGTTTGTCTAAACTGCGGTGAGTATGATGGACACTTATCATCATGAGTTATTGGCCTACCACTCATGTTTCTAAGTGATCAGCAACAAAAAAAAGCCTTCAACTCCAGAACTCTCCTTACAAAATATTCAGTTCTAATGTATGATGCAAAAATTCTAGCGTGCGTCAGCTCGCTGAACCGATGATCAGAGGCAGATTGCTGGCATCGGCTGGATGACGATGGCCAAGGACAGAAAGAAGTGGGGCCTGGGGGCCTTACCTTTCCTTTTAACTATCTATGTAATATACCGCAGCCACTGCATTGCCATATATTAGTCCGCTCAAATCGAAGTATATCTCTTCGTGATTGGAACAAAAACTAACCGGAATACCTAGCTCTAACCTAGTGTGACAAAGTGTAACGGTAGATTCCGCTAGTGATTCGATATTACACGTGCAAGGAAGCCAGTTTCTCCGTTGAATTCAATTGCTTTATGGTATTTTGTGCCTAGGTAGCGGTACTTTTTTCGAGTGAAATTGATCGTGCGGTTACTGCAAAAAACTGGGTGTTACTCAAATTACTTCTGACTGTACTTGTTCGGTCAACATTAGTAAGTGATACCTAGTCTCATGCTATTACTTAAGGCTAAATAGATACTTTCCTGAAGGTGCTATTTCTCATAATCCGATTTTCGATACTAAAGTAGGTATTGATAATTATATTGATTACAATGATCAAAACTTAAACATAAAAAGGAAAAGAAAGAAAATAATGACATTTATTTCACCAGCAAGACACACCACAAACAAAATAAGCAGATAAGTAACGTAATGTGCACAACAACAGAAAGAACGCTAAATACACAACAGACAAATGAAATAAATAAAACTAGCTGAGAATAGCTTTAATTATCGATACTGAAGAAACGGTTTTCAGGTTTTGCGTTATTTCCACAACAATTTTATGTAGATACAGACAAACAGTGGGTTAATGCATACGTCGAGTTATTGAAAATGGAACGTATACGTAACTACCTATCTATCCAGCCCAGGATAGAGCCCACTGCTGGGCATAAGTCTCATACCTGTCCACTGCTTTCTTAGTCATCGTGTCGCCCATCTGGTCGCTGGTCACCCTACCAAGCGTAACCCAACCACATTACATAATCATACTTTATACTTTATACTTTATTGTACACAAGAAAGAAATATGTTACACATACAACAAAGCAATAAGAACGGGTACATAGGCGAATACAATATTTTTCAAAATTTTCTTCTTACTACAGTTCTCAAATTAAGTTTAAATAGTCTGTCGTAATGGAAAAGACCAAACTCAACTGCATTTGAAGAGTGTTTTAAGGAATCGTTTTTCTATGAAAAAGACTGTTATTGTTCACTCGCTAACTGTGAAGGAAAACATCATTAGCTAACCTTGGTGTCTAAGGTTTGGTAAGGTGCTTGAAATACGTGGTGGGCACGCGTAGTATATACTCGTAAGCCAATACTCTCTATCTCTGAGAGAAGGCATGTGCCCTGCAGTAGGACGTATATAGGCTACACAAAAAATATATTTACAATGAAATCTCCAATATTCACAATTTCACCCTAATCTCTCCCAAACAGAGAGCTGATAAAGTCTCTTATCGCACCCAAATGTTTGTCAAAGCCATGTGCCTGTCTGCGCGCCCCTCAGCGACAGACAAACAAACAGCTCTGGCAGAGTATTGACCTAAAAACCCCGCCATAAATCAATCCATAAAACCATAGTGGTGATGCTCTTCTACACCTACTCGCAGTTAGTGGAGAGATGATAGAGGGTCGGTCAAATGATGCTGTTGAACTGGGCCTAGATTCGGTTAATGGTAGTACAGTGACAACTGTATTGTGAGTGATTTAATTTCATTGCTACTTTGAGTCTGCGCGCGTATACTTATCACGCCTTCTAGGTTAATGGCATGAAAAAAACGTCACGGGACCGGACCGCGTGTCTGTCATTGTAGGTATATACATATATTCTTTATTGCAACCAATAAATTCGAAAGATCGTTACATAAAATTAGTTCCAAAGGCGAACTTATCTCTAAGAGAGATCTCTTCCAGCCGTCCTTAGCATAGGGTGTTTAATTAAGATAGTGGAACTATGTAATTGTACTATTGCACTTACAGAATCAACGCCATGGTGTAGTGACGTCGTGATAATTTTATTATATTTAGCCTGGTACGGGAATGTTTTTCATTAAAGAATATTCTTATCTTATCTTATCTTACATGAACTCACGCCTGTAACTCGGAGGGGTAGGCAGAGACCAGGGTTTGCCACTCGGCACGTACCTAACAAACTTTCGCTTCATCAACATTTATTAGTCGCATGCGCGTGCGTCGGTTTCGGGTACTGTTTATCTTGCCCTTGAACGTTTTTCACTTTAGTCATATTTATTCATATTTCTCCGTCTGGCGTCACTCCACTGCTTTCCGTGGATGTAGAGGGCGACTAAGGAAATCAATTACAAGGAGACGGGCAGCAGCGTCTTCCTGAGATTCCAACCGCATACTGCGAGCGCCAACCCGCCAAGCGTGGCGATTATGGCAAAACCCCGTATGGTATGGAAAACCATGAGACCTATGTCCTGCAATGGGCGTCAAATGGCAGATGATGATGATGATACATATTTCTCAGTTAATGGTTAACGAATCCTTATGACTTTTTTGGTAGTTGTAATTTCCCATGGAGCTAACATTATTTATCGATTGGCGAAATGTACATGTGGTAGTGTGTGGCTTGCTCATCTTCAACAGTTGGTAGTTACCTACCTTAACTGCACTTTAACAAATTGCCCCATTTTTCAAACCCGTTCGTTAACATCGAAATCGTGCGCCATAGTCGTTTATGTTTCAGCTCAAATTGAAACTACGTCGAGTAATGGCCTAAGTTCACACAAACGTTTTTTGTGCTCGCCTTGGTCAATTCAGTTGCGTGCATCAAAGGTGGTACAAAAACCTGCAATTTATCCTCCGTTGTTTCAACGCAAATAGGCTCTTAATTTAATTAGGTATATGAATCAAAGTTCTGTAATCATTCGCTCATTGTAATTAAGGCTCATTTCGGCACAAAGAAGCAGTTTGTGAAAAACCCAGCATGAGCAGCATAAAATAAATATTTGAATTATATTAGTTTGCTTGCCCAACGTCAACTTTTCTATGAAGATATCCGTCTTGGTATACTTTTTCGGTGATGGATAGAATTTTGGTTGCACGTGAAAATATCATTAGAGAAAATAATAGGTTGCACGGGATAATGACCCCTACTAATTACCAGTTTGATGGTAAAAGTTGCGTAATTTCGTATGCAGCTATTTTCGTCGATGGAATGCCATACGAAGGGTATTATTACAACATGCTTTACATTTTCTTTTGTTGCACTACGGTTGAGAATTGCTTAATCCAAATTCAGCCCAATACAAATTGCCTGATACGTTGCTTATTCATTAGTAGCAGCATTATTCTTTAAATTGTTTTAACCTTGTGGCGAATTGTGTTTCAAAATGTCTTCCTTACTTTAATTTGACGATCCCAATTTTAACCACCAAATGCTCAGACCTCGAAGTCCGTAATTCTTCCTTTCTCCTCACCAAGCGATTAATTATATTTTTTTGATTGGCCTCACATTCCGGACGTCAAACCCCAGTGCATGTATCAATGACTTTGTTTTCTACGTTACGTACATTTGTGAATTTGCAATACGGTGAAGGAAAACATCGCGATGAAACCTGAGTGCCAATCCGCGGTGATTAAGCCCGTCCTCTCTCTGAGAGGCGTTCTGTGCCCTGCAGTGGGACGTCTATAGGATACATTAAAAAATTGGAACAAAACAAACAATATACATAGTATTTTCTAAGGTTAATACGAGCACTAGTCATAGTAAAACTGAATTTGCACGGATATTTAATCGTTTATTTTTTTATTTTACAATTTTTCCACGTTTCGCTACTTGCAAGTCCCGTGGTTTCGGTAGACTGAGGTTACAGGCGTCTTTTTCAAAGCATTAACTGTTGGTTTACTACTCTCGGCAAAAATTACAAAAAAAATATTATGTTACGATCCAAAAACATTTTGACAACTTTTTAAAATTTAAATTGGCAAAACAATTGTTTTATATAAACTCAAAAATGTTGATGATTAGTTAATTGAAATTAAAATTAAATCTGCAGTCACACTTCTAGCAAGGGGGTCTCATGCACTTAAGCACTGGTTCCCATGCTGTAGCTATGTTCCCACCACGATCTCTATTGAAATTTGGATGCCGGCGGATCTCTATTGCCTATCATTCTAGGAAAAAAACGGTCCTCTCGGGCTAGAACTTGAACTTTATCAAAATGAATAAAGTGGTTCGTACCGCTGAGTGTATGTTCACTGACTGCAGGTCTACCAGAGCGCTTATGTTTCATGTCCGCGATATGTTACTTTACCCGTTCAGCTATGGTACGCTTAGTTTGACCAATGTACGAGGAACCACATTCACAGTCAAGCTTGTATACTCCGGCCTCTTGTAATGGAATACTGTGCTTGACACTTCGCATGAATTGGTGTATCTTTCTTGGCGGCTTGCCAAAGTATCGAAACGTCGGAAAATAGTAAAATGAAAAAATAAACGAGTAAATATCCGTGCAAATTCAGTTTTTATTAAACAATGTACAATTAGGAATGTACGATGAGGAAAAGTTAGGAAAATCTTAATATGTCTGATGTATGTATTTTAACCTCTGGTTTACTAAAGATCAATACAAATACCCGTAAATTTCCAATCTAATCTGCAATGGCAATATATTTGTTGCAAACTGGACTCCATATGAAACAATCCCTCTCCCTCAAACCCTAACCGTTCGATGTTGACCAACAGTTTAACCCCGGGATTACCATTATCTATTTATAGCTGTTCCCGCGCTCCCAGGCCTGTCCATAAATCTATCCAGAACATGCACCAATAAAAGTAATACACAAAAGCATTGCTTCATGATTTGTAACATTCTTAGGCTAGGCGTCCTTAAAAAGTCCCGAAGCCCGAAGCTTATCTTTCAGTGTCTGAATACGTGTCGTCCTGAAATATTGTATTGTCTTATTTGTCACGCCCTCGTACGTCATTTTTGTCTTATTTTACCTTTGTTTGTTTGAAGCTGTTTTCATGGCATTTATAGAATTTGTACGGCATTTTACGCAAACGCAATATTTAAAACTTTTACTTGCGTAGAATTTTTGAGTTCTATGACTTCAATGCGATTAATTCATTTTCAACATACATGAGTATGTTAGGCCTGATAAACATAACTTCTCTTGATTTTCCTAATTTCGAAAAACAATACACATTTAAATATAACATTTAAATCAAATCAAAAAATGTATTAAACGAAAGAGAAATATTTGCAATATATTCGTAGGTATTATCTACTAAATATTAGAGTATTAGAGTAATAATATCACCACACTAAAGCTTCGGTCACACACAGCGACTAGTCTCGCAGCGACTAGCGTGCACTCGTCGCGAATACTGCTGCCTGTCACACACAGCGAGTTCTACACGAGAATTTCGACCGTCAATAACGAAGCGAGTAAAATTGAACATGCCTAATTCCAGTCGCGGCGAGTGAATCTACTCGCAGCTATTAGCCTGTTACACAGAGCGAATACTCGCGGCGAGTAGGCAATCGCAGTGATTAGTGGCCGTGTGTGACCGAAGCATAAGCTGCGTCGTGGGCGACTTACGAACGTTAAGTCACAGTTAATCTGATAAATAATTTTACAATTTTTTAAGCCGCTTTGAGATCAATTATCTTGAATTAAAATTATGCTTTATTTAATTCTGTAGTTCATGTTTGGCTGATTAACGTGCTCGTTGTCAGTGTGTATTGCCCTATTGAGTGGATGTTCTGGATGTTTATAATTTGTGTCATAGTGGATTATTGGTACCGACCGACGTACCGACTGAAGAGTTAATGGCTTCCTCTCTTGTTATTAAGTTTACTCGCTGGCTCTTCCTGTGGTGGTGTATCTGGGGGGTACATTGTCTGTAGTTCTTTATTTGCTATTGCATCTGGTGGGTCTTCTTCCTTTATTGTGTCATCTGCGTGGGCTTGAGTTGGTTTATTATCATTTTGGTCTAGTTGATTCTATTTTAATGTTTTTGTTGGAATTATTGTACTTGTTGTTAGCTAGGTACAAAATATTGTCACTTTTGAGCGAAAGTTTGGTTCCTCGTAATACAGAGTATTCTAGTTTGGGGACCAGGCATAATTTATGTACACTTTTATGACAGTAATTTTTTTGTATTGTTTTGTTGTATTAAGGCATGTTGTACACTGTCTGTCTTGTATGGTATATACTTTTGTATACTGTCTTTATGCAATAAAGAATTAATACTAATAATATGTTCAAGGTTTTGCTTTTTTACGTTATGTGCAGTCGCCATTTTGCCAACCTTTACACTCGTGCACTTTACGTAGATGCGTTACGGACGTCATTGCAACCGGAATGTACAGGTTGATTAGCTGTCGAATGTACCTTTTAGTGATTTAAAACATTGTTCAAATAGAAGCCTGAAGTCTATTTCAATAGCTATGTTCAAACCTATATGATTGGCGACATTTAAATCTATTTTCACACACAAATGTTACACAACAATGATAGGTGCATAGTTTTCGATTCGCTACCCTTTTACTTTCATTTACATCGCGTTCTTATTTCTAGGTTTACATATTTTGCGTCTTAGTGAAGTTGGTCTTCTTTAACTGTAGTTTATACATTTAGCGGACGTTTTAGTTTAATTCAAATCCTCCTTTTCAATTTAATTAATTTGTTTGTTCTCACAAAGGTATGGGCACTCATATTGGGTGCAATGTCAGAAATCAAGACTTATTTCTATGTGGGCCGCTAGAGTGCATACTGGTAAAGGTTCTCTGTGACACATCAGTCATCACACTTGCCAACAGGTAGCAATTATTGCTCAAAAGCATCCTTTCTTAACACTACTGAGCATGCCTATCTGTACCTGAACTCCTAGCCAGCAATTTCCATCGCAATTGAATTATGCCCCGCCAATCCATCTGCGGCCATCTATAATCTTGCCATCTGGACGTTATTCTAGGTTATTTGAGCGCGCTATCACCGTGAGCAAAGTACAATGATCGGGCTGGGTCTAGATTTAATAAAGGCTGGAACGTAACATTAGAGAGTGCAGGTAAAGTGTTGCCCGTCGCCATTGCCGTGTCATTATTTTGTTCGCCGGGGCGATTTTGTGTGGCTTTCTGAAAGCTTCGGCTTTTCCAAGGAAAAGACTCAACAAGCTGATGTTTGCTTGTGCGCGAAAGGTTACTATATTTTGGTTACAATGGAGTATTGTGGACCCTAAGGTACCTACTGCTTGGAATTTTTTGCGTTGTGGTAGGTATGTCCGGTAGATTTCAATTGGAAGGCCGAGTTCTATGTGTTCTTAATTTTATAGTTGTGTATTTCTCTATAAGTGAACTATTTTTGGTTTTAGGGAAATAAAATGATTAAACCTTAACTTTACTTCGAGATACATATTTGTGTATTCTCAGAAACTGTAACTTGAAGTATTTGTTGTATTTGCAGTAGAAGAAATCTGATGCGAATCAACCAAAGTTAACAAATGAGAACGGAACAAACGAACGAGAATGACATGATCGTCATAATCATCAGCCCACTTCTGCCCACTGCTGAGTGTAGGCCTTTTCCCCATCAAGCAAACCTTCGCGGACTCTCGCCATCCTTCGCGGTCTCGGTCGCGTCCACAGAAAATGACAAATTACATTGAAATGGTTTACTATTGGAGGTCAAAGAAATCCAGTGAATTGAACTGAAACCTTCAGCTATGTGCAGTGATAGGGTTGCGAAGCGCTTGACATCGTCAACATACGAAAGGCAAGCTGTTAGACCCATACGAGGTCGTGGCTGCGATTCCCGCTGGTGGGATGTGCTTAATTTATCTCTCTTTCTCTCCCTTTCTGCACACTATGCGTGTGGCTGGTCGATGCAAAGCACCCAAACCGGCAAAAGTGCTGCGGCTGCACAGTAACAATTATTCGCACTAGCCCATCGCACTTTCGAATCTGTACGCGGCGCAGGCGCAGGTGAGCAGACGCATTACGGGGCATTAGAGAATTATCTGCCGGGGCGATCGGGGCCTCTACTGTGGAACCACTCGGTTTTTGGATCACCTTCCAAATCAGGATTAATTCAGAAATTGAATTCCTATTGTCGACCGATACTCGCTCTTGTGTCATAGGATGTAAGAGTTATTGTTTGATTCAGTCCGGATTGAAGGACCAAATCTCCTTATCACGGTAGCTCTTAGCTTGTAAATGTTATTCTGCGTGCCATAATGTCATTTCAGATTCTGAATAATTGCGGATTCCAAGTGTATGGCTGATCTGAGCCGATAATGAGGTTCATGACTGTGGCGGCTACATGTCCCCACTCTCAGCCTTAACCAACCTTAATCTAACCCGCAGTTTATCGTAAGTCAACCATCAAATGGCAACCATCTGTTGACAATTGTCAGTTGTTTTTTTGTACACCAAAAGTCCAAGTGACAAAGCCTGGGAAGTATGCCTCATCATTATATCCTGCTCATTGCTTGCAAAAACTAATCTGAACCTCCTTGAACAAAAAGCTATTCAAGGAGCTGATGATGCAGAGGTTTGAGCACTCGCATATTCGGGGAAGATCTTGAGTAAGGACCTTAACAGAAATTACGTTCGCTCTATCTGGGGCGTAATGTGTAATGAGCTGAGTATGCATCTACGCTTGCGTTAGGGGTGCAGGAAATCAAGTCCGACTAACAACGTCTATCTTAGCGATTCAGATTTAATTTCTTTTGCCGTATGTTTTACGGTTTTCATTAAATACACAATCCACATAACATAACATAGCGTAAACTCACGCTTCTACAAGCGGGTGATGCCTGGAGAGGTAGGCAGAGACTGGAGTCTGCCACTTGCCACGATCCTTGTCAAGTTTTTCTAATTTAGAACTTCTTTAAAATAACATCTAAGCAATTAAGTTTCTAATTAGTCTGTAAGTTAAATGTAACACATCTTTCTTATTGGCAATAAATGGTTATTCATTAATTTTCATTTATCCTGACAGATCTCTTTCCTACATCAACATTCATTAGTGGTTGCATGCACGCATTCTAGCTCAGAACACATTGTGTTCTGAGCTTTCTAGTTTCGACTAATGTAATCCTTAGTTTATTACGAAAATTCGATGTACATTGCGCAGCCGTGTAACCCACAGATTAATAAGTAGAAATACGTACACGGCTTCGTGAAGTGCAGTGAATTGTCATAACTAACTATGAATTGTTGTTTTATGAAACTCTGTTTTGGTCATTGGTCATTACTATCGAAGTCAATACTGGTATGGAATGAGATTGAGGAATGACATTAAAAGTAATCTGAATTAGATTACTTTTAATCCAACTTTGCAAACATTATGATATTAGTATCAGATAAAAAAATGCGTAATTGAATCTAAATCGGGAATAAAAGGACTGGTAGAAAAGAGTCAAAAAGTACAAAAGAGTCTTAAAAATGTTGTAGGAAATTCTTATTGAAAAGTACTCGAATATGTTGTCAAATGATACTACATAATATAATCTAAGATCCCCAATATGTCAGGTAACGTTCGGTTGGAACGCAAATTGTAGCTGACGCTTCGATTCGGACACTTATTGCATTGTATCAAATCCTCCTCACTCAACCAGTCTAAAAATAGCTACATGAGTCGCTGAATATTCATATAGATAGATGGAAAACCTTTTATCGTGCAGCAGTAATCATATTACAGAGATAAGGTTCTTCTAGTTCTATTGAGTAAGGGTTAGGTTAGGAGGTAATGAGATAGATTTTTACCCGAAAATCCCATATGCTGGTCTGAGCTCGACGAGACTCCGCCATTTGCATGCAGTGGGTCCTCAGCTTCTTTGCACACATCATCATCATCAGCCATTTCACGTCCACTCCAGGACATAAGCCTCCCTCATGGTTTTCCAAGCTTCCCGGTAATATATGCATGCGCGCATGCAACGACTCAGGACTAATCTTGACGGCCTTAATCAAGAAGCTTTAAGCTTCCGCCGTAATTAATCTTGAAGGCACGTCATATCAGACCGCATTTCTGACGTTAATGCTATCTAGTCCTAGGTTTTTTGCCTTGGGTTCAGGGCCATGGGGCCTAAAAATCACTATTAACATGATTGAGAGATTGTGCTGACATTTTTGCAAATCCGATCTGTAGAAAAAGATACGATTTTTTCCCTTGGTGGCGCTTGTGAACCGGATGGAGCCCATTAGTAGAAACAAGACTTAAAAAAGTTATGTTATTGGACATATAAGGTTTGGCTTTTTTACTTCTTTATCCAAAACCAGCGAAAATAAATGTCGATAAAGCGAAAGAGGTTTGTCAGGATTGTGGCAAGCGGCAAAACCTGGTCTCTGCCTACCCCTCCGCGATACAGGCGTGAGTTAATATAGGTGTGTATAAGATTTTGTTAAGGTATAAGCTGACACACATGCCAATTTCTCTCGCGATAACTCGACGCGCACAATCGAACCCCCTTCTATTTGCATGCATGAGACCTTTCTATTCAGTTTTCATTACAATCCAAACCCCAGGTTAATTAGGTCTTCAATCAGATAACGATTGAATGGTGCTGCGTTCCCATAGACATAATGCATTGAGGCAGTTTACTGGATAAGGCCCTGGTTGCACTAAGAGATGAATTAATGCTGAACATATTCTTTGATTGACCATTGACATCAAAGCCGACCCGGCAGAAAGTGGGCCCATTTTATTGGTATCTTTTATGCCTTCGAATAATTATTCAATGGAAATATTTGTAATTCCGTGTGCGAGAGAGCCTCCATAGGATTACTTTACCAGCGCGGATGTATTTAATTATTTTCCTAAACCACCAACAATGTACCAGAAAAAGTTCAAACTTAGTCAGTTCCTTAATTTTTTTCAATATTTTGACCATTTTCTGCATTTGCCAACAATGAAAAAATAAAACGAATTCTATTTTGTAACATAAAAATTAAGGCAACAGGAGCCGCCTAGCCCATTTAACTCTTTTAAACGAGTGGACTATTAACTAAATCACTCTTTCCTTTTCACTGAAGTTTTTATTCGAAAACTTCACTACTTACAGAAAACTTCAGCGTGTGCACCAGGCCTAATAATTAGGCGGTTTAGAGAGATAGGCTTTTGCTCAATGGATCGTTAAAATTATCCCCGGGCTGTTTGCGTGTAGGCTTGACAGGGCGTAAGTTTGGGCCATTTTATTATCAGCCCACTCGGCCCACTGCCTTGGGAAAGACCCGATTTATTGTGGATTTGAATTAGATATGCCTGTACTCTACTCGGGAAGTAGCGAGCGATGCTAGGCCTTTTTATCCGACTGCGGCGGAGCTCAAAAGGAGGCTGACGTATTTGGCTCGTGTGTATGGATGCAAGTATATCCGATTGTATGTTCGCTAAGAACTCCCTTAACCAATGGTAAGATTTTGACAAATAGGATCTCAATCGATTTGTCGTGTTTGCGCGAGTGTCATAGAATGAAATAAGCATAAATCCAATAAAAAATTAAAAAGCAAATAAAAAATAATCAACAACCCGACCGTTAGTAGTTAATGTTCAGCAGTCGGATTGTTGGTTATTTTTTTATTCAGTTTTTTACCAGTTTGTTTTTGTCTTGTCAAAACAAACTTGCGAAGTTATTTTTTAATATGTCCAAGAAAATATAAAATTAAATAACAATAATAACTTCTACACAACACAATCACTTGACCCGGTCTCAAACTAGGGTACCCTGTACTATGGTAACCAGGCAAGGACATCACAAATATGGAAATACGCCCAGACTAAGGCTGCAGTTTCTTCCAGAACCACATACAAATAGAGTTTCTCATTTCCGTTTACGTTCGCATCTGATTAATGATCTAGGAAAAGCACTGCTCTGCCTAGACCGTAGTAATTAACTTACCGTTTTCCTATTTTATGGCGAAATTAAACTAAGTGCTTGAACCCTTCGCACTCATCCGTTAACCTTCAATAGCAGCTGGTTACCTGTAGTATGTAATAATAAAAGTACTCCTAGTTTACAGTGATCCGAACCGACTTTCCCCGTGCAAACTGGTCCTATTAAATTACACACTGATAAATGTGGCCCCCCCATCTATGCCATGAATTTTCCGGTAATTTCGCAATTCCGTTTAAAAATAAAATTGAGATTTATGACATTTCCACATTACGGTTACGTTAACAATTAATTCCGACATCAATCCGAACATAACCCTGCTCAAAACCATACGAGACTTAAGTTTCGCTCCAACCGAGCGCCTGTCACCAAAAGTTGTGGCTTACTGGAGCACCTGATAACCTCATCCAACGCAACTAACTTCTTACTTGCATTATGCCTTGTGGTTTTCACTTTCCTGGATAGCTAACAAGCACTTTTGGGTCCATAATCAAAACTGTATGAGGCCAGTTCTCGTGGGACGGGTTGCGACGGCTCGAATCTTGACAAACGTTTAATTAGACTCGGCTGGAGATTTACTCAGAAAGTGCCATGAGCTTTCGAATAATGAGTCTCTGTAATTGATGCTCACGGGAGTAGGTGTTGAAGTCTTGCCTCGCTTATAATTTGCGCTTTGATGTGATAATATTGAGCCTTTCTATCACGGGTTCCAAGTGATGTTTTCTTATGTTTATTTTAATGTACACTAGCTGTCCCGGCTTCTTACCACCACAGAATCCGTTCATACGATTCTTAAACAACGCCATCTATTTTTAAAACACAACGTTCGCTCGCACAACGCCATCTATTTTAAACTTAAAATAAATATTATCCCACAGGAACGCATTATCGGGATATCATGTATCCTATGTCTCAATTCAGGTCTTTGTAAATACGTTCAGCCATTGCATGATTGAGGAAGAAACATCCTATCATCTTCACAAACTTTCACATTTATAACATTCATTGTAGGATTTTTTATGTGACTGTTGTTGCAAATAAATGTATTTCCTCTTCTTCTTCTGATAAGTTTCATACATTCGCAAGAGCAAATATCATAATTTAGTATGGTGCAGCTGATACTTTTTTCGATATTTTGTAGTTGGTCACATAATAAAAGCTTATATTCTTTTTGTTGCACTAACCCGTGCTGAGAACAATTTTAAAAAACCTATTCAGAGGCACCTATTAAACCTATTTGCTTCAGCCAGATGTCGCTGCCTGTACGTAGTACAGTGAAGTTTGTAAAGAGGTTCGAAATTTTGCCGATGCTTGCACTTGACCATTAGCTCAGTTAGGAGAGCGCTGGCACGGTTAGCCAGAGGTCGCGGGTTCAAGTCCCGACATGGGTAGAATTTTTCGCTTCTAAATAGGTTTTTATAATAAAAGTTGTTTTTTTGTATAACTTTGACGAGTAGAATAAACCCCTTAAGTATTTTTAATTACTTGCGATACGTAGTTACCCATTTAACGGGTCTAATCGCGATTAATACGGTAGTTAAGCCCGCCTGTATTGAATTGTCTTTCCTGTGGGCTGGGCCGACTAATCTGTCAGGATGGTATTGGTGCTGGGCAAGCCTTCTCCATCTAAAAAACTATGATATGTCCCAGGCACTGCAGCGTCCGAGTGGACCCTTCACCCATCTAGTGTGAGTGACGGTGCCACTGGACGCTGTATAAATCATCTCATTACGTAAATGCAAGGGCCATAGTTTAACCCCCGGTTTCTCGTACACTAACAAGCTGTTAATCTACTGTTAACAGCTGTCAGTGGTTTTTTTGTATGCACTTTGCTCATTTGACAGCTGTTAACAGTAGATTAACAGCGTGTTAGTGTACGAGAAACTGAGCGTAAGTTTACCTAATAAATAATCGCAATTAGACCCGTTACATTTATAACCCCCTCTAACCAGTTGGCCGTTTCATAAAACTACAATTCATAGTTTATTAAAACAATTCATTGTGCATTGCGAGGCCGAATTTTCCTACTTGTGGGAACCTACCTAATCTGTGGGTTTATCGGCAACGCAATGTACATCGAATTGTCATAGTAAACCATGAAGTGGAGTTTTTGTAAGTGTTGTGTTTTATTTATGTCTTTTTATGTGTGCCATAAAGTAAAGTATAAGTGTAGTTCTATGAAATAGGGCCCAGACCTTTCTGAAACATCCAGTATGAACGCTGCGTCTGCAGGTTTCCTCACGTTGTCAAGCGCCGTGTCGAAACGCTCCACTCTGCTTACGTCTATTATAATGACGTTGCCTAATACTTCGCATCTAATTTGATACGTCGCTGCATATGTCATGGTGGAAACGTCGAGTATCTGAAATGGGCTTGAAGCTCTGCGTAGAGCCAGATGGTCCACTCAGTACTAATTCCAAAATGTCATTTAGGTTATAAAGCATATTATCTAGTTTACCCACACACAATCTACATTTACTAAATCTAACTCAGTGAAGAAATAGTTCATACCCAGTGAGGAAGGATCCGAAAGGAGTGGGCGGGGGACATAGCTCGGAGAACTGATGGCCGTTGGGGCGAAAAAGTTCTGACCTGGCGACCGCGGAACGGACGACGCAGCGTGGGCAGGCCCTCCACAAGATGGTCTAATGACCTGGTTACGGTGGCGGGGAGTCGTTGGATGCGGGCGACCCAGCACCGGGAAGCTTGGAAAACCATGAGGGAGGTCATGAGAAGGTCATTGACGACCTCGTGGCGCAGCGGTAGTGCATCTGCATACCATGCGAGAGGTCCCGGGTTCGAATCCCGGCTGGGGACAAAAAAAAACCAGGTCTTGGATGTTTACATGTTTGTGATGTCGTTGTTTCTGGTTCCCACGACACAGGGTATCCTACTGTGGGGCCAGAAGCAATGTATGTGCCTGTATGTAAATGTTTATGTTTATGTCCTGCAGTGGGCGTCAAATGGCTGATGATGAAGGAACGATCCAAAAAAAGGAAATGAAACCCACAATCATCAGCCCGATCACTGCTGGTCCTCATGGCACGCCACTTCTTTCTGTCCTCAGCCATCCTCATCCAGTCATATAGTCGCGGCTATATAGTAATCTGCCTCAGATTGTCGGCCCAGCGAGCTGGTGGGCATCCTACGCTGCATTTGCCAGTTCGTGTTGTCCACTCAAATAAACATCACGACAGCTACACAAACATACATACATACATACTTAAACTCACGCCTATATCCCAGAGGGGTAGGCAGAGACCAGGGACTGCCACTTGCCACGATCCTGACAAATCACTTTCGCTTCCTTACCGTTCATTAGTCGTTGAATGCACGCACGCCGGTTACTTTTTATGTTGCCCTTTGCTAATACATCCCCTATTTGGTCGAAATATGTCCGCCTGCGACGAACCTTACCGGCCCTTCCACCCACATTAGGTCGATATACAAAGTGTTTTATAGTTTTTTTTTCTTTTTTACCTTTTGTATTGTGATTTAATATTTTATGTTATAACTTGTTAATGTATGTGTGTGTTTCTGTTGTTAAAATAAATGTTTTTCTTCTTCTTTTTCTCTTCTATATATTTTTTTATAAGTAAAAAAAAGAAAATTAAGTAACTATTTTAATTCTTTCACCTGGTTGTGCAATAAAGTGTTCTCTTTCTATCTAAAACGTAAAATAAAAAAAGTAAAAAGCTCATTAATAATAATGGTTATAAGCAGAAATAGTATACTGTGATCACTAAAGTCTTAAAAAAGGCCTAAATTTGTCAGTAGACCCATTTGGCCCTGCTTAAGGATTTTTTGCATTTGGATTTAAAATTAGTTTTTTTGCACAGTTATACATTTACCGAGTATTTTTAGGTAAATCATGAGTAATAACTACGTATGAGAATCGCGAGTTATAAAAAACTACGACGTTTTTAGGGTTCCGTACCTCAAAACCCTTGTAGGATCACTTTGTTGTCCGTCCGTCCGTCCGTCTGTCTGTCAACACGCTTTATCTCGAGAACGCGTGGAGTTATCGAGTTGAAATTAAAACCATATACTCATGTCAACAGTCCCAGGTGTGAAAAAATCAATTCTAAGTTAACGCAAAAAAAGCTACGGCCGTTTATTCCTCAAAAAATCGTATATTTCAACACTCAAGGCAATCAAAATTTATAGGGTACCTTCTGTTGACCTAGAACTATGAAATTTGGCAAGTAACATCGTTTTATACTACAAGTACTTTACATTTAAAATTTTAAAATTTAAAACTTTTCATTTGCAATTAAGTCATAAAAAATCATCCTTCAAGTTCGGGAAAAGCTCGGAGAAAACTACGAGACTTGATTCATGAACTGTATATAATATGTAAGTACCTACAGTACGGAACCCTCGATGGGCGAGTTCGACTACGGATTTTACCAACAAAATTAGAGTATAAAATAAAGTTGACGTCCGTCATTTTATTACTTTCGTGACGTTTTATACCTAGTCATATATGAGCCTACTGTATGATTCTATTTGGGCAGTCTTCCTATTGGGCTGTCACTCAAATCGCACAGCCTTAGTAATCGGACCCTAAAACTGTCTTGAATTACTAACGAACTTCCATATTGATGTTTTTAATAATAGGCCCCCGTTTTTCTATTGAAGTTTTTGGTTTACATTGAACTCAAAGAGCGACTTCATTTTGGCAGATTTGATTTGTATGGGTCCATATTTATTACAGATTTGTTTGCAACTGCCTTGTTAGTCTAGCGTTGTTACGTCACTTGTATACTAATACAGAGACGTGGGTTCGATCCATAAAGGAACGTATCAACGATGGTTTTTAGGGTTCCGTACCCAAAGGGTAAGGGACCCTATTACTAAGAGTCCGCTGTCCGTCTGTCTGTCTGTTACCAGGCTGTATCTCATGAACCGTGGTAGCTAGTCAGTTGAAATTTTCACAGGTGATGTTTCCGATATTTATTTTATTGTGTTGTTAGTCTTTTGTTGTTATAGCGGCAACAGAAATGCGCCGGCTGCGACAAATTTCAACTGTCTATCAATCACGGTTCAAGAGATACAGCCTGGTGACAGACTCATGGCCGGACGGACGGCCAGCGGAGTCTTACTAAGGGACCCCCTTGCCCTTTGGGTACGGAACCCGAATAACAGCAAAGGAATACATTATATTCATAGCTTATTTATTCCTCATCAGTCATAAAGTGGACACAGAAAGTGTCCTCGTTTGGAAAAACCAACAGCCTTATCAATCTGACTGATGCGAAAGATTCGCTCCTTTCACAATATCATACAGTAGATAGAATTTTATCTCCAGTTCTGGACCTTATCTAAGTTTTTTTTTATCGCTAAAACTTTAGATTTGTTTGATAACGCTGTACTTTCTTTTTGTTGCAGGTAAGAAGCTGTGTGGATAGACAGATATACGTTTCGGTGAGATTACGGGGTATTCAATTCTTAGAATTTAGATTACAAATTAAGGTATCATTTGACGCTACTGTTATCTAGCTAGAATATCGTTCCAATTCGAAGTGCTACGTGTGTAATTTCTCTATAGCCAAAATTGTACAAGAATGAAGAAACGTGCGATAGCAAAATATTTTCATGCGAAGTATTCGGTGCAATTTTATTACGAAACAGAGACATCATCGAAAGTAGCAAGATGGTCGCTTGTCAGTGTCAAATTTGACAAATGAATCCGCGAAAAATAATAATGTAGGTATTGACCGGATATAGGATTTTCAATATGCACAGAAAAAGCTCTATTTACACCGTCGCACTATCCTGCGGAACTAATGTCAACTTTATTGTCATATAAACTATAAATTCGATTTTTGACATTTGATCTTAGCGAATACAGTCTAAAATTCAAAAAACAGTCTGTTACTGTTAACGTTATTACTAGGGATTGCAATTGCTGGATCCAGCATACAGCAATCCAGCTGGATCCAGCGCCTTTTTAAACATGCTGGATCCAGCATACATCTTGATCCAGCGATGCGGATCCGCAAACGTATCAATTTCTATTGTTTAGTTTTGAGTTGCCGCCATTTTCGAATCGGCGCGGCAACGTTGCCGTTCTGTCACCATAGAACGTGCCGCATGAAAGGCAACGCCGCCCGCCCCCTTTCCCCCTTACCAACTGTATCGCTTATGTTTGTTTATTTTATAAATCAAAGACAGTTGATGAGTTGAATAACTGCTCTCGTCTCGATAGAAAGTGTCTTTGTGTCACTAAAGTGCATATGAAGTGCGTGTTGGTTGTTGTTTGAGAGACTGAATGGTAAGTAAAGTAAAATGTTTATTTTTAATTTTAGTATTAATGTTGATTTGATTCATGTCTCTTACTTTCTCGAAGAAGGAAAAGGAAGACACGTTTGGTGAGGTTCGTCAACACATCGCGAAATCTTTTTGTTTTTGTTTTCTTATTTAAACCGATCTTATTTTATTACCTACCTTTAATTGCAGGAAGTAGGTACATATCCTACAGTGGACTATTTAGTTATTTAGAACTTTGTGTGTGTGTGTGTATGTGTGTGAGTATTGTTGCTATTAAACAAGATTGCTAAAATGCGCAATTTTGATTGGAAAAAAGCTGTGCCATGTGTATAAAGATAGGTTTTTATAGATTTTTCCAGTTCAAAAACGGGTTCAAACTATTAGTCCTCCTGTAACCACGGTGCGGTGCTTGCAATAGCGCCAAAATATCGGAAATAAACAAAAGGAAGTTTGAACGCAATTTGAAACCCGAAATACCTACAAAATGTGTAATAGTAATCGCGACAGTTTAAATAAAATATTACCTTATTGGTTTTGTTAAGTTATTGCATCGCGATAGTTGTATTTATTTATCTTTAGGCATACTTATACTTATCTTATACTTCACCGATCTTTTCTTCATTACAGATTTAACGCTGTTTTTCGGACAGTTTAAAATGTCGACCAAGAATTCTAGCGACGGTAAAAAAAGTTTGTGGGACTTTTTCGTAAAGTTGGATAGTCCAAGTGCCAAGTGCTCGCTATGCCTAAAAATTTTTATGTTGATTATTTTGATCTCAAATTATTAAAAAACCAAAGCAAATTAATATAAGATATCACCAAATGAGTGGAAGATTTCAAAGATTATCGTAAGAAGTACAAATTAATAAAAAAAGTCTTAAAAATGTCGTCTTCTTATTTTCGTTCCACGTTTTGCTGGACCCGCGCTGGATCCAGCTGGATTCAGGTCAATCCAGCAAAAATTCCGCTGGATTGAAAACGCCGCTGGATTGCAATCCCTAGTTATTACATCAAAGGAAATGTGTCTGGCATGGTTTATGTAGCACTTTATTTGTTTTAGATATGTCATGAAAAATAAAACTAAACAAGTGTAACTTTTTGTACTTAGTTTAGAATCTACTGACGACCCTTCAGTCTGTCAATTTTCAGCTGTAAGTCTAAAGACAATAGATCACACATTCCCTTGCTACTTATACTTGGTTATAAACAACGTTTCCCACGCTTCCTCGTGAGAAAAAGCCTTGTTTACTGTTCGTATAAACTGTTACAGTGAAATTGGACTACATTCTGTAGGATGCAGGGTTAGGTTTACTTTAAATCGGCGAATATAAACGCCGATCTAGCAAGCTTTTGCGACATTGTTTGCCATTTTTTTTGTGTGAGTATTTTCGTTTCTTTTTGAGATTTTTAATAGACTTTACATATCTATGATTTCTGCATACTCGATAAAAATTAATTAGTCGTTATAAATATGTACATACAGATAGACAGAGAACACTTTTTAATCACTAGAACTCGAATGACAGCTCAGGAAAAAAAGAAAGTTTTGTTTTTCTTCCTGCTACTGTATTTCCATCATGCCAGAATTTTGTTTTTAGTTTATTTATTCACACGTTATAAAAACAAAATCTTGAATATTAATAGTACCAAACTGTGAATACAGTTTGTTGATTTCTTAAATACCAGTTTCAATGAAAAATCGGCCAGTATTTACTATCCGCGGTGGGCACGCGTGGTGACAGATGGATAGATAGATAGAATATTCTTTATTGTACACAGAGAATACATTAACAGAAATTCAATAAATCGCAGTACAATTGGCGGCCTTATTACTACAAGCAATTTCTTCCAGGCAAACATAGACGGAGACAAGAAAGAAATTAGAGACGGGTAGTCGGTGCAATTGAGAAAATGTATATAAACTTACTTCAACTATACATAAATATTTGAACAAGTAGACATACATACATACTAATAATCAAATTATATATGGGGAGAGGAAATAATATAATATACCTACGTAATATTGGATAGATTATCTACTGTATAGACAGGTAATATTCTTTCACTCTGCTTTTAAAGACCGCTGGTGAACGGGACTGTCTTATTGCTAATGGCAATTCATTCCACAGTAATCCACAGTCGGATGGCTGTGGCTGAAAAGGTTATTAAGCCCGTACTCTCTCTCTTTCTTTGAGAGAAGCCCTGTGCCCTGCAGTGGTACTATTCAGTAACTATTCACGAGAAAAAACCTTAAACAAAGCACGTCGGAGCTCAACAGAGGAATGCTAACAGTTATTCAACTCCCAGGAACGCACCTACAAATGTCAACATCAAGTTCAAACTGTTCCCTTGACCATTCACTTGTAAATACTCGTAATATTGCAACGAGCAGTCCTCCTATTCACTACGGACTACTGCAGTCTGTGATTGAAACTTCTACTCTTTTTCTCTCAAGGCATAGAGAACAACTTAGCTTGTACTTACACAGGCTCCGAGAGCGCCGAGTCAGTGCACCCAGTTGGTCCTTGGAACCGGACGAAAGCCATGGAAGCGTGGTTTATTTATTGGTCCTTTGAACCGGATGCGTGTAAAGTTTATTATTTAACACCTGGAATCTCGCTTAATCAGTGCTTGTAGATCTATGAAATTGACCCCTGTTCGGTGGACCAGAACCATCCATCAGATTATAAGTTTTTGTTGTTACTGAATCTAGAAGAGGCTGGAAGCCTGTCAGAAACTTTAAAATTATGTGATAGCAAGTAGCTGAGACAAAAGCGATCAATATTGACTGCGATAATAATAATAAATTACACACAACACAATCACCTATCCTGATTCCTGATCCTTAACTAGGATAGGTACTTTGGTAACCAGGCAAGGACATCACAAACATGGAAATACACCCAGACTGAAACCGTTTGTACATTTTCGGCACGGTACACGGTACTTTACGAGCCGTCCTATCCGTTTCATAGTGCGATGAAACCGCTCGCGCGATAAGAAATCTTGTGCCCTGTTTTGGAGCGATGCGATCATACTTGGAATGGCTCTTAACAGAGATGCACCGTTTTTACTGTCGGGCAATATTTCTTTAATAGTAAATAGCATTAAAAAAAGGAAACGTGGACCACATAATATACTCTATATAAACAGAAATCATAAGCAGCCTATATACGTCCCACAGTAGGGCACAGGCCTTCTCTCAGAGAGAGTATGGGCTTAATCACCACGCGTGCCCACCGCGGATTGGCGACTTCAAGCGCTGAGGTTTGTGAATAGCTCACTCAGGTTTCCTCACGATGTTTTTGTTCACTGTTAGCGGGTGGTATTGTTACTATAACTTCACAAATGTACATAATTTAGAAAACAAAGTCATAGGTACATGCCCGCACTGGAGATCGAACCTGGGTCTCTCGCTTCCGAGTCCAATGTTCTATCCACTAAGCTACCACCGCTTATGATGAAACAGAAATCAGCGCTTGGTTGCGCGAGGGCCTTAGGACATTCAGTACTAATCAGAATGTTTGATCGGACATTCGTCCGATCAATGCGATTCGTCGATGGTCGTGCGACGAAAACTAGACAATTTGGTCGCATCGCATGATCGCGTGACGTACAATAGGGCATTCAATAGATATGAGTATGTTTGAACGCACGGTCGCACGATCATTTTCGTCGGACGCATCGCGCGAGCGATGGCATATGGCAATAGGACGCGGACGGCGCCTCAGAGCCCAGAAACTTGTTACAATAAAGCCTGCCACACACTTATCTCAATTCAAAAAGTGAATGATACTGAGCCTCTATTAGGTATGAAAAATGCGACATTATCGGAAGGGTCGTCAACGTCGCGCTTCAGCCCGATAATTCACTCGAATCTAGCGACAAATACGGTTCTTTTTTGTAATAGCTATTACTATTTAACTATGGAAACTATTAAAAAAAGAACTGTATTTGTCGCTAGATTCGAGTGAAGTGTCGGGCTCAATCGCGACGTTGACGACCCTTACGTTCTCAACACAGATTCGTTCTTAGTCCCACACTCAACTACAGGGTGACCTTGAAATCTTTCACCGTATTTTGAGGGAATGTTCTCTTGAATGTGAAAAACCGTATTATTAATGATTTATCAGAATGGTAAAACATATTTGTAAATATTCGTGATTTCCGACCCTTGGCTACAAACTGAATCCAAATTCGAAGTGGTAGGAAGTACCGTAACGTTGAAAAATGTTTTGTAATATGTTAAATGCTTAAGAGTATGGCGTCCGATATGCGTAAATAATTAAAAAAAAACAATTGAGTTCGCCGGCGCCGGCCATAAGACGCTCAAAACATAGTTTTTTTTATTTTTATTACTTTTCGTCCTAATATTGTTTGTTTATGCTTAAGAATTTTTTTTGTTACCCAAAATTACTTCACTTATGGAATCTGACGTCCTTAAGGAATACGACTTAAGGAATCACTTAGGAACCTGAAGTACTTACGGCCAGTTTCTGAATTGAGAATTGCGCTAAGTAAATGGTTAACTGTAGTGCCGTCAGTTCGAATTTCTTAGAAAACAGCGTGACAGACTTACTTAAGCATTTACTTAGTGAAATTCTCAATTCAGAAACCGGCCCTTAGAAACATATGGTGCTCCATATGTTTCTAAATCATGGTTAGAATGTCTCCTCAAAATACGGTGAACGAATTCAAAGTCACCCTTTAGAGCTATGGGTCAGTAAAGAAATACCGATTTGAAGAACCAAATTTCATTGACGGTAGTCCGAGCTATTGACTCTCGTTACATGTGTATGACAAGAGCGAATGTCGATATATTTGAGTTTAATTATTTTTCTTAATTCAGCAAGATTTCCGCATGTGTGCGCCAGGCCAAAAATTTCATTCTAATACTGCGACGGTTTCATGCTCCTTTTCGCTTAGAAACCCGTAGAAAAGATTTCTCGTCAAATAATAGGCAGAAGACGTCAGATACGAGTGTAGCTACATGCAGCTAATACACGGAATAGCTACATTACATAATTACATGTCATAAACTCACGCCTGTATCCTAGAGGGGTAGGCAGAGACTAGGTTTTTGCCACTTGTCACGATCCTGACGAACCTCTTTCGCTCCCTCAACATTCAATAGACTGGTACTTTTTATCTTGCCCTTCGCTAATACGTCCTTCATTTGGTCGAAGTATGTCCGCCTGGGACGTCCCTTACGTCCCTCGATACTTTCATTAATCTTTCTTACGTAACAGCTAATCACTAGTGAAAGAATGAAAATGTTTATTTTTAAAGCAAAATAAACAATGTCATCCTGCATCCTGAACAAAACCATTATTAGCAAATCCTCAGACATCAAACGTTTCGTCGTTTAAACCTAACGCAGGGTTCAAATACTGAACCAGACTAACCAGACCGTACGAAAGACAGTAAAGTTCCACAGAGACGGGACCGGAAGCGCGGGGCACGTGTTCGATTCCCGGCCACGCCTGCGTTTCCTTTTGCTCATTAACTCGTTACTAACAGGGAAGACAGACATGGTTTTGTCGCGCGAGAAGTAACACTTTTAAATCGGGAATATCACGTGGTCAATTTATACACATTCACATAAAGTAACATAAACGAGTACATTTTTATTTACCAAGCCTTCTCTCAGAGAGAGAGAGTATGGGCTTAATTACCACGCGAGCCCACCGCGGATTGGCAATTTTAAGCACTGACGTATGTGAACATCTCGGACACACGGGTTTTCTCACGATGTTTTCCTTCAGCGTTAGCGATTGGTATTGCTACTATAACTTTACAGACGTACGTAACATAAAAAACGAAGTCATTGGTACATGCCGGGAATCGAACCCACTACCTCCCGAATGAGAAGCCGGCGATCTACAGCTCCACTACCACCGCTTACATAAAGAGTACATAGGCGAGCTTATTTCTATAGAGATTTCTACCAGCCAACCAGATCACGAAACAGTAATTTTGAAAAGGTTGAGAATAGTGTATGGTATATAAATAAATTAAAATATAAATATAAGTAGGTTTTTTTTTAGACGCATTACTTTTTTCCTTCTCATCGGTATATATCGTGAATATCGTGATACATCGAGATAACTTTGTCCGAAGTTGGTGCTATATTAAAATGTATATAAACTTTTGGTTAGTCGTGATAATGTGACTTACCTAACGCTCGCGCTCTACAAATCGCGCAGTTCGAACGGAATAAATGAAAATCTTGGCTTCTTTGCTAAAGGACGCTTTAAAACTTACAAAGTAACTATTAATTAATACATACTTATAATATTACTTTTCATATCATTGGCTGTACTTTATTATTTATTACAAAATTTACACATTCGCTGTCTTCCACACTAGGCAAAGGCTGTCTCGGGAGAGAGAAGCATAGGTTTATTACGCTGTTTTTTCAAGACAACGCTTTAATATCGACCAAAGATGACTTTAAACATCACGCAGTTTCTCAAACGAGAATCACTTGTGTGTGTACACTATGGCTGCCACTAAATAAAGACACAGACTTGTAAAGCTATTATTGTGAAACTTTCAGCAGGATATAGTTTTAGGCGTGAGCGAGTTCGTGTTTGTTTACGTTATGAAATTTGAAGCGGTAGACGATTGGTTTATTAACCGCCTCCTCCCTCTTTTGTAAAAGCGTAAAGATTTTTGTAGCAACACTTTGTATATAGGATTATTGCGTGTTTTAGAGGTAACCCTTTATCTTTATAAATGCAATTCTTACAACTCTACAATTTTTTTATGTAGCCTACGTCCCACGCGCACACGGTTGCACAGAGATTCATTGCCAATATCCGTTGAGTTGCGTGAATGAAACAAAAACAAATAAACGAAGTTGAGTTTTATTGACACGGATGTCGGTAGATTGGCGACCTACATTCGATTGCGAGAGGCGTTTTTACAAGGCATTTTCGATCGATGAATGAAATAAAAGAAATTGTATTGATGGATAGATATGTTTAGGTACGCTCTGCTAAAATTCGCAAAGTAACATTAGTATTTCGTAACCTTCTTAGGCAATTGCAAATTTTCATTCTGCTACTCGTACATTTATTTAAGTCAGCATAATGTAGATACAGGTTAAGTGGATTCGAACCATTACTGGTTTGTCTCGAGGTCCGAGGTACTTATAGGTACATAAATAGCCCATACCTACACGTTCTACAGCAGGGCACAGGCCTACTCTCAGAGAGAGAGAGAGTATGGGCTTAATTACCGCGGATTGGCGATTCCAAACGCTAAGGTGTGTGAACACCTTAGAAACTATGATTCCTCATGATGTTTTCCTTCACAGTTGGCGAGTGGTATCGCTTCTGTAAATTCACAAATGTACATACGTAATTTGACAGTCATTGGTACATGCCGGGATTCGAACCAACGAACTCTCGGACGTGAGTGAGACCTGCTACGTAGATTGCGTTTACTTTTATGACCACTGTTTAATGAATGTGGTAACTCAACGTATAAAGGTTCATGAATGTGATGCCGGCTGTGGAGACAAAAGAATGTATTGCAAAATATTGTTTTCACATATAATTGGCTTTCGTTATTCCTTGCTTGACTGATACCCCATACCGGGCCAAAAACAACAGAGATGAAATGGACGTTTCAAAAGTCGTTGAGGATACCCGACTTTCTGATCATGTCAAACTTATTTATGCAGGGTTATTTTGTAGTTTAGCGTTTTTTATTTACTTTTGAAAATGGTTTTGTTCAATTTTACATTTCGATAAAGATAACTTTATTTGTAAAACAAGTGTACATTTTCGTCCTGCATGTTTTGAATTATAATGGGTACAAATTTTTGTTATGAAAAAGATTTAAATTCTTCATTATTTTTTTATTTATTTATTCAATTTACATGCACGATTCTTATTTAATTGTCGCCAAATCGCAATTTGTAGGCGGCTCGCTCTTTAGATTTTTTTTGCAAATGTATACTTACTTAATTATTTGACTAGATATTTATTCTATACTTTCTAATTATAATTATTATACTATATTATAAGTCTCAAATTGTAGTCTTACTAAAGTAGATCAGATCACCATTTCAGATTAGCAACATTGTAGCATAACTTAAGTTTAATTTTCATAGTTTTTTAGCTCAGCTTTGGTTCTACTTTCAAAACTGGAAATTTGTCACATATTCTAGGAATTAAATCCTCTCTGGTTCTCTCACCGTCGTAATTATTGGACCCAATTTTAACATGCATGCCACCCTCTTTTGACCTTGTGTTATTTATGCACAATTTTTTTTTATACTTTTCCGAGCAATAAGATTCTATCGCTATAAGGTAGTTCATTTTTTTGTCTGCAGGTAGTATTTTACAAAACAAAAATTGTTCATTATAAAAATTGTTCATTATAGTCTTTCTATTAGATGTCAACTACTTAAAATAATAAAATTAAATGTCAAGCCAAGCATGAAATAAATCGGTCATTACAATAAAAAAATGACATGCAAAAGAAAATCACCCCGTAATCGTCCACTGCTGGACATAGGCCTCCCCCAACGCCACTTCTTTCTGTCCTCAGCCATCCTCAACCAGCCGCTGTCAGCAATCCGCTCGTCGGTCGTTGTCTCCACTCGAGAACTTTTGTACCCTTTGTAGATAATTTAAAAGACCTCTTCTACCCAAATAGTATTTTTATATCTACATCCTACTTAATCAAGCTCACGATTCGTGTCCCCCAGTGCCGGCTCAAAAAAGTGATATGCGCCTGCGCCGAAAAGTAATGAATTCATGAATGCCGCGCAATGTGGCTGCGGATCGCCGCAGACTTTTACCGCTCCAGTTTTAGCTGCCGTCTGAATTAATGAAACCGCCTCTTACTTAGTTATTTAAAGATTAAATGAAAGAATATCAAGAGTCCCAGACTTAACAATACGATGAAATTGTATGTACGTATGCGATGGTTCGTATGCGATTTTGTCATCTAGCAAAATTTCGGGGAAACTGTGCCAGACACTCTGAAATGTACAATCCGTTCTACCGAGCAGATAATGACGCTAAGATACGGCCATTTTGTACTGCTGCTTCACGCACACGCCATATATGACTTTTTATTTTCTCTCATCGTTGTTGTGATTTGTTGCAATTCAATTTGTCATGCATGCCGAACTTTTACTTTGTAGGTTTTTTTTTCTGTATTATTTTAAGTTTTGGTGTTTGGTTTATCCGATTTTAAGTAATTGCTTTTATAATGTTCAAAGTGTGTGTGTGTGTGTCTGTGTGTGTGTGCGTGCGTGCGTGCGTGCGTGCGTGCGTGCGTGCGTGCGTGCGTGTGTGTGTGTGTGTGTGTGTGTGTGTGTGTGTCAAAAAGTACAAATAAATGATTATCTTATCTTACAAACATGACAATGCTACTGTTTCCGAATTTGATTAGGATGGGTAGTACTCAGTGGATAGAGCCGTTGCTGCTGTTGCTTCACATGCGTGACGTTAGGTAGTTGAATCTCTACAAGAATCGATGACCGTATACCTATAGGTTTTTGTGTATAGCTTAATTACCATCTTCCGGAAGTTGCTATTTTTCATACGAAGCATTATTTTCAGTTCTGGTCAACCATTACTAGGGTACTTCTTCGTCGATGAAAGTGTACCAAAGTGAGAAACTATCTTTGACTCAGGTTTTTACTTTTACAGATCAAATACTAGAAGCCATGAAATTGAGTTAAATTAAAACTTATTTCATTTACTTATAACATCCTTATTATAAGAGAGCTGTTATTTTCATCAGAGTGTGAAATAAAGACTTATCTAATCTAATCTCTACCTATCTACTTTTCAGTTCAGGGGGGTTCAGTAAGTAATGAATAAGATGCAATTAACTTTTATCAAATGCTATTTTATTTTTCAACGTAGTCATCTTTTAGTTGTACACACTAAGCATATCTGTTTTCTAAACCTAAAATTCTTTTCTAAAAAATTCTTCATCTTGATTCTTGTACTTGTTTCGTAGTAAAATTATACATAAATATTTCATTACAGCGCGAATTTCAATTTTCTCCTTTTTCGATTGCCTGCTCGACTCGTTGCGACAGAACACAAGCAAAAAGCTTCTATGATTGAAGAAACAAAAGAGCATCAAACATTTTTATTTTATTATGTCGACAAATAAGTTGGCTATGTCTGCCGGTATTTTCTTTTTCTCTATCCAAGGAGTTTATAAATCATTCTCACTACTTATTGAATACCCCTCGTAAATCTATTTTTATGCGTGGTGCATGCACACAGCTTGGAAAATATTTTATTTTCCTAAAAAAATGTCAGCTTTTTCTTTCATTGCTCGGACTGAAAATTCCTTATTCTGCGACCGGCCCATTTTGGGCAACTTTACATTTCTAAAATTCTAAAGCTCAAATGTGTTCTGTGGTTCCTCACATACTTAAAAAACAAAGTAATTGGTATAATAGTCAATATCCGACAGGATCTCTGGAATATCTGGTTCTATCGATGCTCTACCACCTTGGATATTTGTGCAAAAGTTAAACTAAAAAAAAATTACCAGCTACGGTAAGCTAGTCAACTGAATGATCTCGATTCACTTGTCTATTAAAGGTCGTCATACGATTGGTTCCAGTTATTTGTCTCAGTTCACGGTCGGCTGTCGAGTTGTGAATGAAACTCCTGATTTGCTGACCTGATCTATTGGCAACTTTCTTTGGCATTCTGTCCTTTGTAAGTTACAATGGACAGAAAACTAAACAAAAGTTGCCAACTATTATTGCGAATTTCGGGTGCCGCTAGCCAAAGTACCTATTGTGATACTCGCGATTCATCTACATCTTTTTCGACAACCAGTATTTCGTGTCATTGGCTCTCAAGAGAACTTAATAATCCCCGAACTTTGACAGTCTGACAAATAAATTGCAGCAGAACTAATTGAATACCTCATTGAATGTTTTATCACAACGCGATATTACGTGCCGACCACCATTGATTGAGAGGTCGTTAGCCTGAACTCGATTAAACACTCCACTTTGAGTTCAACTACCCTCAAGTATCGCTCTTGTTACTAAGAGAATAGAGATTATAATAAAATTTGTGTAAGGTCACTTTACCTATCTAGTGGATGGTTTTACTAATAAATCCGTAGCCTCAACACCCTTAAGGCAATTGATTGGAAGCCTTAAAATGTTCAGGGCTTATATTCTGATTTGAATAAAACGTTGATATTC
Organism: Yponomeuta cagnagella; assembly: GCA_947310995.1. Classification (NCBI taxonomy): domain Eukaryota; kingdom Metazoa; phylum Arthropoda; class Insecta; order Lepidoptera; family Yponomeutidae; genus Yponomeuta; species Yponomeuta cagnagella. The sequence goes on along the minus strand of OX371285.1, from coordinate 5,786,144 downwards.
TTGCTTTGGTGTCTTATTCTTTTGTATTTTATCATCTTTTCCTTTCAATCGTCGTTTTTTTGGAAGTCCATAGATTTCTTCTTTGTTTTCAGACCAACTTTTCATTGAAAATTTTTGTCGTTCTATTTTTAACTATTCTTCGATAACGTATATTGATTGAAACTTTATGACCTTTAAAGTAAAACCATAATTTTCTTTATTTTACAACAACTTGTCATGATAAATCTCTGCTTTCATTAAGCAACAGTATAATAATATAAATAGCCACAATCAGAGGTGGAACGGGAACGCGCTTTAACTACTGGATTCTCTAGTGGCGTGAACTACCTTTGCTTAGTTCCGCTATCACTATCGCCCTTATTTCAAGGCCGATATGAACTAACGCTACGAACGTTTGGACGTGTGTTTCAACATTATCAGCTAACATTAATCCTCTGACACCGAGACAAATTGCAAGATACTTATGCATGCAGTTGGAAGTAAGCATTAGATAAATTTGTGTAAGGTCTGGCAGAAATGTAGTACAAGATTATGCGGTTCGGCTTAAATCGGTTTTAAAGCATGTGAAAGAGTATAGATCGATATGCGGTGCATGCGGATATGAGTCTTAATTCTATGTTGAAAATCGCGACAAAAGGTAACATCCCTTATAACGTAGATATACTGAAAGTTGTATTCGAAAAATTTGTATTTTTCAGAACATCCCCCTTATAAAAAATTGTTTTGTATAAATGGGTAAAAATATTTATTTACGATCATAAATTAATAATATTCACTGTGTTTTTTAACCTGTAATAATAAAAAATAACTAAATATAGAAAACCGTGCGCAGATCGCCAGCCCTAGGGTCCCTGGTCGTATCGATGAGGCGCGACGATAGTTCTTTATTATTATTATTAAATTCTTTACTGCATAGAAAACAATTTTTATACAATAGAATTCATTCATTAGTTCTTTGTATAAATTGTTTATTTGGGATTCCCAAATTGACGTCTAATGAGACGTCAAGAGAATTTTCAGGAATGTTATTGACATTGTCAGATATTGTAATGAATAATTCACATAAAAAAAAATATTTTTTAATTATTATATAAGTTTAACCGCCTGTTTCTGAATTGAAAATGTCGCTTAGTATACAGTCTTGTCAGTCTCAGTAAGTATCAGTCTGTCTCTTCAAATTTCTCAAAAAAAGGACGACTGATACTATTTACTTAGTACAATTCTAAATTCCGAAACCAACGAAAATGAAAACGCAGAAAGAGAAAAAAGAGGCGAAAGTGGTTTGTCAGGACTGTGGCAAGTGGCAAACCCTGGTCCTGTCTATCCGGGATACATGCGCGATTTTATTTAAGTAGTTCTGTAAAATCCAGGAAAAAACACAAGTAACAACATGTCCAGACTAAATACCAGACTTGTTGATAATGCAGTATCAATTTACTTCACACCGTTTTGTAGAGCAAACAATGCTGTTGGGCCGAAATCTAATGGCCTTTCTATGTCCCCTTTAGGAGGCCAACCGCCACGGTTTTATCGAGAACAAATCGTTGTAGTTGTCATTAAACTCGGTGATAAAATTAATCGGTATATTTATGGTATCGATGACATTTACTACACGGTGTAGGAAGAGGAAGGTAACTTAAATTGAAACCGCTAAGTTAAAGTGCCAGGGTTAGCTAATGAAATTATACAAAATTGAGACTCAAAGTATAGTTTTTGATTGATGTTTTATTTTAATTTTACTATGCTTCTGCTTGCTTATAACATAATTTGCGTAAAATATTATTGATTTGCAAATTGTTAACTAGTAGCAAATTACTAAGAAAATTGATAAAAAATTGTAATAAAAGTGTAGGTATTGTTGAAGCCTCAAAAAACCGAAAACTATTGCACCCCTTTAAACCTTGTCAGGCAACAACATCAGCATAGAAAAGAAGTACGTTGCATGAAAAATTACCCAAGGGTGAGAAGATAAATGAACCCTTATAATTTTACTATTCAAACACTATTAAAGTACACCTTTTCATTGTTGTAACTAACAAAAATCTATTAGGAAAGGGAGACAAGAAAGAAAACGCGGAACAATTAGTAGTTCTATTAGGACCACTACAGACCGAGGGCAATGAACTTTCCACCCTGTTCTAGATAAGGGTCTGTACACAGTAGCCCCAAAAACATATTCAAATTTCAGTAATTGCACTTCAAATTATAGGTTCCGGGGCTTTTCGGTGATATTATACTAGTTTAGTTTTTTGATCAAGAAATGATTTTGTAACTTTGCTACTGATTCTCTTGATTGTGCATGGGGTGATTATTTATTGCGTCGCGACGCGTCGTCTACTATATTAACTCCTTTAGCCAGATCTATCAATAACATTGTCTGGCTAAAGGAGTTAATATTGTATCACAATGTGTACATAGTAGAAGCAATAAGCAATATCCACTGTTATATTGGTTTTATTGCTCGCTTATCTTGATAATAACTTTGTTATGAATTTATGATGTGTCATGAAAATTCAAGTGGGTATTTACAGGTATTTTTAAATATCTAGAAACTTGTTCTGAAAGTCATTGTCATATATAATTATTAACATACTGTGCGTTACCGGACTAATCGGCAAAGCTACTCTTGGCTACTCTTGAAGTCAACCGGGGAATCATGCGAAACACGTTTAGATTACTCCTCCTGAACTTCAACGTATATGTTAAATACAACATGTAATTCAAATAACGCAAATCCTGAAAACCGTTTCTTCAGTAACGATAAATTAAACCACTTCTGAGCAAAAGTTTAAGATGAGCTAATTGGAGGTGCTAAATAGACCGCAATGGAAATCTATTTTGAAGCTCTAGGTCTCTGATTAGGTATAACAAGAAATTATGATCATGATGATGATCATACAATCTTAAACATTAACGCGATCAATTTGTATGATAAATAAAAAAACGTTAATATTAAACTTTTAATGGTCGATACTGCAGAGTCTGTTTCGATTTGTCAATACTGAAACTGTTGTCAGGTTTTGGCGTATTTTCAATAACACATTGTATATCCTTCCGTCCCTTCCAACTTTTTCATCGATTGCCGTTTTATTTATATTCTAATGTCGAAGTGATGGGCGTGGTTCCTTTCTCCCTCGACCGTTGACTGGTTCAGTCACGCGATCCAGTCCACGTGCCACCAAGCGCAGCTGTAAGGGAAGGACTGGTCTAGGATTTTCAATCGGTTCCTGCAAAACACACAAACACACTACATATTAGATACCTTCAACGTACGTGCATGCGAGACAATGTAGATAGACAACATTTTTTTCAAGTGGGTTATATATTTCAATGGGTAATACTTTCGTGAATTAGAAGCCATAGCACACGATTCTTTGAAAGATGTCTTGAGAAAACTTGAGATTGTTGATTTCTTCGATATTCTTTCACTCGCTCTCTCCCTCCGAGACAGAATATACTGAGTTACTAAATTTATGGAAAACCAGCGTCAGAATTGTAATGTAAAACAGTTGGAGGATGTAGTTGAAATTTACATTCAACATTTTGCAATAAAAAGTTACCTGGCGCAAAGTTAAAAAACATACGGTTTATGAAACCTTTAAAAGTAAAGAAAACAAGCTATGACTGTGTTATTTTTGTTATTCCATTGTTAATCTCGACTTCTTGCATGGTGAGCTCCACTTCGACTGAGATTGTAAGAAACTCTAGATCTCCAAGTAGGTCATCATCTTTCGACTTAATGGTCCTTTCAATTGGCGTTTTACTGCTCGAGTCACAAGTACAACAGTTACAAGGCCGCGGGGTCAGGGTTGAACGACCAGAAGAAAGAGCTTTAGCAATTTAGAGTTCAAAACGCTTGGATATTTCTCACCAATTTTAAATTACATAAATACAGCAATTTAAGCGTAATACTTTCCCAAGCACCATACACTGATAGATCTGCGACTCGCCCTTATCGGCTTTTGTTTATGTGTAATTTTTCTTCTATTCTATCTTCTCCGCTTCTCTATTCAATTCTCCGTCAGTGCCACAAGATTAAAATAATTTATTTTCCTATTATTTTTCTCATGAAAACGAACCACGCACAAAGCCATACCCAGTTTTTCATCACTGAGCACTAGCTCTAATTTCCCTATTGTTTTTAAGAATTCGTCCATTTCTATTCGATTGTATGTTTCATTCATTAACCACCTCCACCACAGCTGTCAACTTTACATGTTCAGCAGCAATTATAACACGATCTATCAAGATCATAGACCAGATAAGAGCGGTGGCGTCAACGGTAATTTAATGCTCGTTCGCCCTACGTTTCTTCTGTTATGGATTCTGCTTTTCATTTGACCGCGGATGATTTACACTATTATGCTATAGTTCACCATATGGTTTATACGAGATAAAATTACACTGTGCAATATTATCTCCAAGTACCACCTAAAGTTACTGCAATTTATGGCAATAAAATATTGAATTGAATTTGAAAAATATGACAGTACTCTTTGTAAGTAAATGAACAATTATACTTTTAACTTACTTTTAAATACGATCTAGATGGAGACGCGTATTTCTTCAATGAATGACCTTAGCAAAGCAGACAACGTTATATTAGATATTAAGATTCCGTTTATACGATTTAAACAGTATTTTATTTTCATCGAGGGGTTTTATTTATTTATTTATTAGACACAACCAACAGATGTTTTTAGGGTTCCGTACCTGAAGGGTGCCATACGGAACCCTATTACTAAGACTTCACTGTCCGTCTGTCTGTCTGTCTGTCGGTCACCAGGCTGTATCTCATGAACCGTAATAGCTAGGCAGTTGTAATTTTGCATAGATATATTTCTGTTGCCGCTATAACAACAAATACGAAAAACAGAATAAAATAAATATTTAAGGGGGGCTCGCATACAACAAACGTATTTTTGACGGCAACAAGTAGACGCTTGAAATATTCACAGAATATTTAGTTCTATATTCGCTTCAAAAATAAATAATTAAATTAAAATAGATATTGAAGGGGGGCTCCCATACAACAAACGTGATTTTTTGCCGTTTTTTTTCGATCTTTGTGACTAATGTTGGATAGATAATAAGTACGGAACCCTTCGTGCGCGAGTGCGAATCGCACTTGGCCGGTTTTTTTCAACATCAGCTTATTTTCTATGCCCAATGTAAGCAAGGCAGTTTACTTCCATCTGGTATAATTATGTATATGCTGTGGTGTGGTTCTTGTCTCTTATCAGATCACAAATTATCTCCTTTGTCTGAAAGCACCAAAAAAGAGGCATTTGTAACATTAGCTCATATTTTTTTCATTATTGGCTCGGTGTTCAACTATAGCTACCTATAACTTCTCCTACCTACTGTAAAAAGTTGTTAACAATTTGTTGACTGTAATCAGTCGCCAACCCACATGCTGCCAAGCGTGGCGATTATGGCAAAACCCCTCAAACCATGAAGGAGGCCTATGTCCTGCAGTGGGCGTCAGGTGGCTGATGATGATGATGATGAATCAGTTGATGCTTTGACATTTAAAAAAACTCACAATCGTCTACAGATTTCTAAATATACGTGAGACCCGAGGTTAGAATTCCGGAAATATATGGCTATAGGTTTCTGGTAATCAATCAAATGGCAGTAATCTAACAAAGTTCATACACACAAGTGACGACAAGTGACACCAACCGCATAATCTGTCTTTGTTATTAATGCGAAGATTACCTCAGCTCACTCACGCGTTTTTCTCCACTAATGTTATTGTTCCGTATTATTTTTCTTTAGTTTCGTCAATTTCCCAAGTTTCTCCGGATGATGGGATGTGATTGATGTGCCTCTACGAGGAAGCGTTAATGTGTGCCTTTCTGTTTAGTTTGAACAGTTTTCTTTTCATCTTTTATAGCTATTTTGGGTCAACTTTAAAACTTATGTTTTGGTATGACTTTTGCCCCGGTCTTCTAGAATATGTTTGATACTTTCTATTTTTATTTATTGTTTCAATTACCTTCGTCTGTATAATTCTACTGTTTATATTTCATATTACTTGTTATTTTGCATACGTGATATTCCGAACGTATTCTTCTGGGTGTGCGAATATATCAACATCGATTTCCCCATGTGTGATTATTTTCGAAGGCGTCAAATGTTAGCATGTCTATTTCTGGTGCCTAATTAAATTATCACGTTGACGCATTTTTTTAGAGGACTTGCGTCGTGCGTTACTTTCTTATCTGCATTGATATCTGTCTAGTTTCTTAATTAGTACACTAATCTTGGCTCTTAAAATGTAGGTATGTAAAATAGCTTTTATGGTCTATTAACCTCTTATTTTGACAAAGATAAATTATTAGCTTGTTATTGGTCTCTTCTAAGTACCATATGCCTTTATTCTTTAACATGTCCACCTATAACATTATTCAGTTTTGAAGCACTTTAATATTTAATTACATTGCCGGAGGTGTATCTCGTTCTTCAACTCAAGTACAATCGTATTGGGAGGAAGGATGTTTTTCTGAATGTAGTGCCCGTAGCCGTAATAAGCTATAATTTATGGATGATGCATGATTGAAACTAGTCAATATAGTGCTATTAGGACTTCAGCTAACTATTAGGTAGGTACGTTTAATTTCATCAATTACATCGCTAACTGCTGTATTTTCTAAGTAGCTTTGTTGCAAGCGTGATTCCAATACTGTTAACATGTTATTATTTAATTAGATATCACCTACCTTAGCACCCTGAATACAAGGCATAACAAGCGCAGCCGCGCATAATCTTGGACAGCGCCTTAGTCTTACAAGCACTTCAAAATATGCTCACAAACAACAGTTTTATAAGTGCCACCAAGAGTTGGAAAAACTGTCCAGAAACAACCGAATCGCCCTACAATGGATAAAAGGTCGCAGCGGCTCCCTAGGCAATGATTCTGCGGATGAGCTCGCCAGAAGAGGCTCGGAAACTACAGTAGAAGGACCTGAACCTTTGCTCCCACTGCCATAAAATCAGTTTCGGAAATTATTAAGGCTGCAAACAGAAACCCAGCATGCCGAACTATGGAAAATGGAAGCGAAATGCAGACAAGCCAGGGAGGATCTACCAACAATCTCGAAGGGCCTCACACGAAGCCTGCTGCGTCTGAGGAGATACAATCTGCGCGAAGCGGTGGCACTTATGACGGGGCACTGCCCACTGAATAAACACTACCACACCATAGGACTGACCTGACTGCCTGCTATTCCGAGGATGCCTCAAGGAAGATGAAACACCGCCCATGTGAATATTCACTGTGGGAGCGTCGAAGTGCAACGCATATCCACCATAGGAAAGCTGGGATCCCTTCGGGAGGCTGGCACTAGTATTGGTGCACTGCTGGCTCTCTGGAAAGAGATTGGCTGGCTGGACTGATCTCACAGCCCTGCCCGGCCCAAATATGAGGCTAACTGCGGAAACCACAAGTCAAATTAACTGTCACCTACTACTTAAGCGTTATTCGTGGTCTCAAGGATTCTATGTCCGGTTCTCATTGTCTATTGACCTTTTCTCCTGATGTATATTCACAATTTATTTCTTTGGGTAAATTTATTTCTTCTGAACCCTTCAATGTTTTGTTTTTTTTTTTGCTAGTCTCTTGCGTAATTTCTCAGTGCATTTTGCCACTCATATCATATCGCGGAGAGAGGCGTAAAACCAGGCCGCATTATGACGTTATCTCAGTTCGTTGAAGTGTTGATATCAAACCCGTTGCGCGATAAACTGATAGGCTGTGGTATTGTTATATGGCTTAGCTGTCTGTAGAGCTTGGCGATATTAAAACGTACGAGTAGGTAGGGAAAGTTTATTGATCGCTTGAGTGCGGTCGGCGTTTTGTCAATGTTTTATGTGAGACCATAGACAAGTTGTATTGTTATTTTATCGTTGCTTCTATGGTGTATAATGGTGTGTCAGTTTAATGTTGGAAATTTTCTAATTTTAATTATTGAAACTTCAGATTTCTAAATTGATTTTGAAGACTTTAATTTATTTTTTTATTTTGACTTTTTTTACCTTTTTTTTTTATGAAATGATCTAATAATTCTGAAAAACTGATTCTCGGTAACTTTTATTAATTCGGAATGCTCATACATTATGCGATTGCATTTATAAAGTAAACTTGACTAATCAAGCCCAATAACACACGTACAAGGCACACCATTCAGTATGTTGCCTTTAAATACTAACGAATGAAACATCTACTTATACGTTCCAGTTAATCCTATCCTACAAACAGCCCTAGGTTTATTGTTTTTTTTTTAGCCTCCGGAGGACACGGGGGAGGGAGGTGGTGAATGCTCATGAATATCAGCACGGCCCCGGCCGAGCTGCCAATGTGGGACTCACAGGAAGTGCGCCTACCCACTAAACACCACCTGGGGGCTGGTTTGGTCCTAAGGACCCCTAAACCAACATCGTGAGCGACCCACCTCGATGCCGAGGATGCACAAGCGCCCTAGAAATGGAAGTGGCAATAAGGTCACTGTAGTAATGGGAGTGTCTACATCTGGCGTTTGTATTATGACGTTTTGTTCTTCATCATTATTATTGTTCGCTGTTTCAGTAACGGTTGTTCTAATGATAGAGTAGAAGAGCTGAATATAAATGTATAGAAGGTTAGCATCAATTCCTTGAAATTTTGTTTGTTTTCATTCTATGCTCTAATGTAGTCTTTATTTCAAAAAGTGACCATTGCTCTTCTGCATTCAAGATGTATTCATGTGCATTGTTTCTTAATTCTACAAGCATTTTACGATAGATGAGAACGCCTCTTCTACACATCAAGGAAGCAATGACCTTCTGCAGTAATAGGTTACTTCCTTTGTTTTGAATTTTGATTTGTAGCTGTTTTCTGTGGTTCCACGATCTAAATAATAGTATGACCATAGGTATGACAGTGAAGGTCCCCAGTGCACTATCGTCTGATATCGTCGTACCGTTTAGTTTATTTTGTGTCTTCGAGTGGCGAGTGTAACTGTACTTATTATTCGTTCTCAATGACAGTAATGAGTAGTTTATTTTAGCGTCAATAACTTGAAACCTCTTGTGCTCAGTCTGAGCAGCCAAATATAGCAGAACTTAAACAAATATTTACTTGGAACTCGAATAAATATTTTGGTTGTTCTGTAATTGTCTGTTATTCACATACATCGTAATGTAAAGAACTTTGTTATTTATGTTTGTAAGATTTTCATAGCCTCTAATAGATATTAATGATTCTATTTCTTGTTTCAGGTATGAATGACAGTGTATCCGCTTTCATCTCTTTTATTTACTCTACGCTAAGGTAAGCCGGATGTTATCCACGAACCATCTCCAAAATCTACTTCAAACAATTCCTTTTTATCTCAGCCACTCTTGAAACTGATTAATTTTCTCCGTTCTAGTCACTATTTAAATTTGTCCCCTAACACCGTAATCAGAAAGGTTACTTTCATTCGCTGCGGTGCCTTCACCAACCGTGACATACAGTAGGAGATATTTATTTAGAATCTCGCGTCCAATTACAATAATAATGAATCGTGTTTAACAACATCACAACAACTCTTAGCGCTCGAATACTAGATATAAGTAAATGATTTACATGGATGCTGGAAAACATCGAGGATTCTGCAAAACAAAGATCTCAATCTCTGTTCCAGTCTAAATTTTCAGCTTTGTGAATGTTACTCTTGTCAACAGACGAGATAGATTGTAGCGCTCAAAATTATATGGTGTTGTTTAGTAATGAATCGTAACTACGGCTGCTGGTGTTGGTATTGTCCTCATCCGTATCGCGTCGCTGTCCTCCCACGGTAATTAATAACTGGGCTGGTAAAGTAGTAACCATTCATTTGCTTTCATGGTTGTCTTTAGGCTGAATACGACCACTAGTTTGTCACTATTTTTATCTTCAGTCACATCAAGACCAGTCAATAGGTTTTATAGCTTTCTTATTCAGAACCTACATGTAATAGAATCAATCTGATCTATTAAGCTATAAACTTAAACATAACATAAACATTTACATACACATACATTGCTTCTGGCCCCACACTAGGATACCCTGTGTCATGGGAACCAGAAACAACGACATTACAAACATGTAAACATCCAAGACCTGGGGTTTTTTTTGTCCCCAGCCGGGATTTGAACCCGGGTAATCTCGCATGGTATGCAGATGCACTACCGCTGCGCCACGAGGTCGTCAAGCTTAAAGTAATTGTAGGTGAGGAAATACTTTGCTGCAGATCTGAATTAAAATGCCAACCGTTCGAGATTGAAAAATTCGGTATCGTGTCACTATTTTTATCTTCAGTCACAACAGAACCAGTCAATAGGTTTTATAACTCTCTTATTCAGAGCCTAAATCTAATAGAACAGTTGATTTTGAATCTGTCGGATCTACTAAGCTGCAACCTTAAAGTAATTGGAGGTGAGGAAATACCAGCCCTTTACTACAGATCTACATTAAAATGCCGTCGAGATTGAAAAATTCGGTACCGTCACTACAATCAACAGCACCAAAACGTTTTGAAATTTCAATTAACCTACTGTACTATATATACCTTACTCCCTATTCTCACGGATAGTTGATTAGATAGATTACAGAGCGGAAAGGTGTACAATTATTTTTAAATGAATCTTTAATCTTAAGGGCCATCACATCAAACTATAGTACTTTACTCTTCAACCATTGTTTCTTCGTGATGGTCCAGATGATTTGTTGGAGTTAGTTTATAAAGGTCAGCTTCAATTTGGAGTGTTAAATCTAGTTTAGAGTTTGATTTATTACTAGAATGCCGTTTCGTAAAATCATATTTTCGTTAATTCTTATGCTTAGTAAAATTCAATGTGCTTAGTAACTCAACTAGCCTTGTTATTGTTGTTACAAAGAATGTTTTCAACTATGTCTTAATTTTCTATAGTCTGGTCTAAATTCAACTCTATATCATGGGTTATGTATGGCTTGACTAGTCTTTATTGTTGTTAGGGCTTTCATTAAAAGGCCAGGATACTTCTAGACTACTTCTTTATTTCTTAAGTACTTTAATATTCATCCATTGTTTATTCGTGATGGTCCAGATGATTTGTTGGAGTCAGTTTATAAAGGTCATCTTCAATTTGGAGTGTTAAATCTAGTTTAGAGTTTAATTTATTACCAGAATGCGGGTTCGTAAAATCATATTTTCGTTAATTCTTATGCTTCCTAACTCAACTAGCCTTGTTATTGTTGTTACAAAGAATGTTTTCAACTATATCTAAATTTTCTATAGTCTGGTCTGAATTCAACTCTATATTATGTGTTATGTAGGGCTTGACTAATCTTTTTTGATGTTAGGACTTTCATTAAAAGGCCAGGATACTTCTAGACTACTTCTTTATTTCTTAAGTACTTTACTATTCTTCCATTGTTTCTTCGTGATGGTCCAGATGATTTGTTGGAGTCAGTTTATAAAGGTCAGCTTCAATGTGGAGTGTTAAATCTAGTTTAGAGTTTGATTTATTACTAGAATGCGGTTTCGTAAAATCATATTTTTGTTAATTCTTATGCTTCCTAACTCAACTAGCCTTGTTATTGTTGTTACAAAGAATGTTTTCAACTCCATAGTCTGGTCTAAATTCAACTCTATATTAGTACGGCTTGACTAATCTTTATTGTTGTTAGGGTTTTCATTAAAAGGCTAGACTACTTCTTTATTTCTTAAAATTGGTATTTTTATCAAAACCTAATGGTGCAGACTAATTGCTAACACCTCGCAGACAATTGCTTCAATCTTTTTCTCCAATTTATCAAATTATAAATCTGAATGCTGATCAAATTGGTCTTGTGCAATCTGCGTTGGAGCTACAATTTTGAGAGAACGATTTGTTTTCATTCCAACTACAATCACTGGGAGTAATTTGCGAATGAATGTGAACTGTTCGGTTTCTACTCTCGAAATCTTTAAACGGGAACACTGAACATGCCAAGCTTAAATAAAATTGTACGATCAATCAGACCTTTTCGTCTCGGAGTAGATCCCCTGACCCCAATACACCATACAAAACTACTTACTACAACAATGAGGTGGAAGTGTGAAAAAAATTGTGTAAATATTACGTTATGTAAGTAAGTAAACAAAATGCGTAACTTAGTAGAAGATCGTTTGTTTAGTTAGACAACCTTTGGTTTAATAAAATGGCAGTTTTTCCCAAGGACTAGCTCCTCTTTTTCCTACGCAAAATGTCCATATTTTTTTCAAAAAAGGCGTTTGCGCAACATATTTTATGCAGCAACGCCTATGTCATACATACAACGTAAAATAAACACATAATAATGTTGGGGTCCACCATCAATCTCAAAAATAACACTTTAGTAACATGATTAACCAATACGGCGCCGACTGTGGCAATCTATAACACGATATGTAGGGCACTCTATAAATTATTACGATGCGGGTGTTAGACTATTCTTCTTACTAAAGAGACCAAGGTCGCTGGAATGGTTCCAGGAGTTTTTTAGTTCATTTTACGACAAAATGCTTTGGAATGAACGCGTTCTAATTTTAATCAAAGGGTTTTAATATCCTCTCCTGCTGAGTTCATCATGAAAATAATTAAAGGTACACATATTGATGGTCTTCATATTTTGGTGGCAGTTACTAGCCGTCCTGTTCATGATCGGCCTGCGTTTATCAAATGCTGACCATAAACCTCTCTCAAAAATAATGTGGCAATGCCACCGTTGCATAAAAATCGTGGTCTTTAATTAGAAACTTCAATATATTTACTACCAACGCCACACAGACCACACACGTTGAGCAGAGTTTCGGGTAAAGAAATCTCATCTCGCAGTTTGTGCCAGATTCTCTATAGCTCGAATGAGTGATGAGTCATGATCGTGAAAACTAAAATTATCTTAGTTGACACTGGGTTGTCTGAGGCGCTTGACATTTTTTGTTGAAACTAAAATATTTCATTTGACCTTCATAACAGAAGATTCGCTATGACATCTTTGTCATTAACCTAGTTTTCATACATACTACCCTGCCTTCATGAGTGGTCCGTATTTTCATTAAGAGTGAAGACGGGATAGTTATCAACATGTTTACATCGCAATTAGCTTCTACGGAGTAATTTTTATAAGCCGTTATCTAGCTGACTTTTGCTCACAAAGAAAGAGACGTCCCTCGGCATTCTTACAAATAATTATTTTCCATCGCTGTAGTAACTGGTCACATCTCTCGCACTATTCACTAAAAGCCTGAAGTAAGTTATTATATCATCAGCAAAACCTGCTGTTGATAATTGATTTCCAGCGCTCCCTTTTGCCTGCCCTATAATTTAAGTCCGCACCAGACCACCAGATTTTTCGATTGGAAATAAATTGGCCCCCCGAACCCAATAAACCTTAAGTTTTGACAGGGACATTTAAGCGCTTTCATAATTTCTGTGAAAGCGATAACCTCATCACTGGTCGTCCCTACTGGCAAGATATTGCTAGACTAATTGTCATGATTTTTAGTGATGATTTCTTCTGCGAGTTTGTCTGTTCAATAACTCGAACTCGGCCTTTGGTTTAGAATGGAATAGAATAGAATATAATCCTTTTTATTTGGTACATAAAAAGGTCATGTTTACTTAAACTTAACACAAAAAATTATGCTTCACATTTTAAAACTTAAATTGCGGTCATTTAAGTCGGAGTTCTCCGAGTGCATGGATTTGTATGGGACTTATTGCGCTGGGCGAGCGAATAGTAGGGAGAAAAGTAGGCATTTTTTAAATTACAGAAATACAAATGCTATTAATAGAATTTTGACGATCGACGTCACTAACACATTCAGTGATAGTCATCTTGGTATATTTTCTATTATCCAAAATTCAGACAGCTCAAAGATAATTTAGACTCATGTTTGCGTTTTTCTTTTATGCTATACAGTTTTAAAAATCATAAAAATAATGACCGACGGCCCTAGATAGGATATTGAAAAGTAATATATACTTTTTCAGATTTTAAATACTAACCATTAGGGACTAAAATGTATTTTAAAATACTTGATTTAGGGGTAATGTCGGAGAACCCAGCCTTAATCTAGGACGGGATTAGAGCTCGTGCATATAATATGTCTTTTAATACGGACTGAACGTCAGCTTCTGACGGAGAATTTACTATCGTCTCAAGCAACATTATACTAACGGTGCATTTGTATATACTATGTAACTTAGATATTTAAGATTTTTCGTGTCTTTATAATGTACGGTGTGCAATAAAGAGCATCAGGATATCAATATTTAAAGAATTTATCGTTTCAGGATTTCTTAATGAACTCACAGGCCCAATAAATTAGGACCTGTCGGTAGCGCGATTACATATCAGTTGGTACGTCGGTACACAGTGAAAGTGGCTGGTAATTTGCTAGATACTGTCTGTCATGTATTGAACATTGAACACTACAAAAATCATGTGTGGTTTCGGTTTTGTCGTTATTTTCTTCCCTTCGTATTTTTTTGTGACCAGCTGCCTCTAATATATATATCTTGTAACTTTTATGTCATACGGTTTTGTACGAAACCAAAGGTCAAAGTATTAAAGGTTAACGTATAAGTCGTAATTTCCTTGATCCGATTATCTCTATCTAGAATAACTCAATCTCATAACTTTTGCTGTTTCTTCAATGTTGACAACATTGAGGAATTTTGCAACTCTGTGTAATATGTAACATATTTATATCTCAATTTACTGGTGAACTTCTCGCTGAATGATTCCTATGAAATGATTCTGTGAAATATTTCATAAACTAACTATCACCAATCAATAAAATGTGTTTGTTTTCTCATATAGTCTTTTGTTTATTCAAATCGTCACTGAATAAGCATATGTCGATGACGCAACTTGTTATGAAATATTCTTAACAATCAATCATAGTGAAATGATTCTGATGATGCATAGGTTGTTATTAAAACCGCCTTGTCTGTACTGAAAAAACTTACCTTTCAGTGACCTTAGTGGAATCTAGATAAAGCTAGACTGGATCATTTCTGTATCTCTGTCAGTCACGAACATTTGACAGTAACAGACATATTTGCGAAGTGGTTGAACCTTTGCTGAGGAGTATCTGAGCCTTTGTTACAAGTGACATAATCTAATCAGGAAAATATATTGCGTGAACACAAAAAACTGCAACAAATCATTTTAAGACCGATGAGATAATTTTCCACTCAATCGTCAGTAGTTTAACCACGTTCGCTCCATAGTTGCACAAGAAAATAAATAAAGATTCTGACAATAACAGAGTGGTAGATTTTTTCTCTCCATTCAATCATACGTTCTTTTATACAAATGACGGTCTTGACCTCTAACCTTTGGTAAACTGCTAACCTCTTGTCTTCTCGCCGACAAGTTTATTTGTAGCTATTAGCAGAAGTAGTATCAGATACGTGCTTGATGTCATGCGTGTAACCGGAGGGGTGGACAGAGACCAAAAGTGTATCATCATAACCATATTGATTTTTCACCCTTCAGCGTACTGGTAGATAGATAGAGATCACTTGATATTGTACATAAAAAGGAAATTACACAGATGTTTCTTAACCTAAGAGTATAGACGGCGGCCTTATCACTAAAAGTGATCTCTTCCAGACAACCTCAGTTTGTTTGGTCTTCAGTTTGTTTTTGATGTTACGAGCAAAACATTTTTTGTACTTGATTACTGTCCACTTTTTGCACTTCTCTACTTTAAAAGGTTCCAATTTAATTCGAGAGAGAATTATAAGCCGTAGATAAAAATTATACTGTACCACAGAGCAATTATTCAAAACCAACTGCTCAGATTAGACAATCAATTACTGTCATAAAGATCTCTGATCAAAGCGGTTATATCTTCACGCTCTCTACTAATAGTAGGATCCTTATCAGAGTCAAAAGGTCGTTTTATTACTGATCGCCTATTCACTTTCTCTGATTGAAATTAGTTAGTTTCGATGTACGAAAGTGATTGATTGTTAAGTACTGTCATGCGATGATGTATCGTTGCGAAGGTTTCGTCATAATATAATGTTATTATTTCCAATAACATTTGGAATTTCGGAACATTTGGTTTAAATATCCGGCAGGTTAAATTAAGAACAGGATCTAATCATGTATATTTTTCCAACATATTTTAACTTACAACCCGAGTATGTTTCAAGGCCGCATAACGTTATTCCAAAAACAGCGAAACCTATTGTCCCGGGACTAAATATCACGATCATCGTTAGCTCGATAATCTGCTACATTATCTGCCATTGAAATGCTCTTAAGATGGGAACTTAAATCTCAAATTACGGCCTTTCCTCAGCCTTAACTATTGTTCTAAGATTGACCCTCCTGACATTCGAGATCTAGGTATCTATTAAACTCGGCTTGTATAGGCTAAGATCGAGGCTAATCATATAGGTTTTTAAACTTGGGGATAATCCTGGGTTTACGCGTAGAGGTAAACGGCCTTTGTTCGTGAAAATCACTTTCTACCCGACGGATTTATTGTCGGTCTATTGTGCTGCATCTTTAAAGGGTCGTAAATTCTCAAGACACTCGTTCAAATAGAACTTACTGCTGCAATGGTCATAAAACCTTGTGAAATAACTATCAGATATCTAATTAGAAAACTCACTTTTTCGAAGAGGACAATGAATTGTCGAATTTATATAGGAAGGGATTGTCTTTAATGACCATCAAACTCAATATTATGGTTTAGTGTTTATCTGAAACCTTTCTTTTGATCATAGACAAATACTTACCGTTCTTGGTTTTATGTCGCATTAACTCTTACCTAATACCATTTCATTTATTTCATTCCAATTAACTCATTGGCTTTGAATGACGCAATAGCCACTTCTTTATGGCAGAAAAAGCTTTTTGCCCAAATCCCATTAGAGATTATTAGTGATATGTTAGGCTAGGCTTTTATCTTTTCCATGATAGGATGGTTGTATCATTGCTTTCATGTATTCCGTTTTATTGGATCAAACAAAGGATAACTTTTTCAAAGTACGCGTAAAATTATTGCAATTACACTGTTTAAAATGGCAGTACGTCATCAGCTTATTACGATATCAAAAAAACGGTTGTCATTTTGAAACAATTTTTGCTTCGAAACTCTTACCAATACGCGAAATAGAATCAAGTGTTTTAAGAATCCATGCTGTTTGTTCTCCTTTTATTTAAAACTTTCACTTCCTTTAGGCATTCCATACTGCCTATTTAGTCTCGGGTTAGACTTATAGGATATTATATACGTGATTAACACGATGACTGTAATTTAGATTCCAGTTAGTATTCCTTGAGTGCCGGCCATATTGTTATCAAAATCTCGTTTCCGTTGTTAGTAATAGTAAGTAAGGGTGACGACATGCTTTGACTCATCTTCAAGAACACATTCATAAATGTGGTTTCTATTCGAATGTATTTTATGTTATAAAACTGATTTTTAACGGATATTAACTCGTTTACTTTTCCATTTTACAATTTTCCGACGTTTCGGCACTTTTGCAAGTGCCGTGGTCTCGGTAGACTGAGGTGACAGGCGTTTTATGTTGCTTGCTGTTGCTCCTTGCTCGATTGCTTAATCTTCTTGTTACCATATCACAGGATGTGCTGATAGAAAAAAATATTGTCTTGTGTGTGTATGTTTTTTATAAAATATTTGGTCCTAATGAAAGTATAATCATTCTCCGATTATTCGTCTATGTTATTTAAGTAAAGTTTCAGAAAATTGATGAAACCTAATATTAAACTCACCGAATTCAATTATTTCTTGTCACTGCTGTAGGTAATATGATTTATAGTTATTCCAAACAACATTAATTAAAGATTTCGTGATAAGCTCTATCAAACTCCAACTAAAATTATTTCAAATTACAAATATTCGCATTGCATTTGCATAATTTCGGCACTTCTGAATAACACTACGGGAAGCAAAACACCGATTAGGTATCAATGTACTAGGTAATTTAAATATCAGAGACACAATAATACATTACATTCACACATTAACTCACGTATCCCAGAAGGGTAGGCAGAGACCAGGATTTGCCACTTGCCACGATCCTGACAGACTCTTTCGCTACATCAAAATTCATTAGTCGTTGCGTGCACACAAGCCCGTTCAGAGTTCTTTTCATCTTGCCCTTTGCATCGCCTATTTGGTCGAAGTATATCCGCCTGGGACGTCCCTTTCCGGCCCGTCCACTCACATTCGCTCGATATATTTCTTTCGTCAATCTTTCTTCCTTCATCCTCTCCATATGTCCAAACCAACGCAACGTTCCTCTGTCCTTGACCTTTCAACCTTCTAAAACAATTGTTTGTACCTATTGCTAAATATTGATCGGCTTTCAAGAATTTCTGTATCGGTCTGTGCGTAGGATGTGTTACGATGTATGAAATATCATGCTGATTAAACTTAATACTTATTATTGTTGTAAAAATTGTGATAAATAAGATATTTTCACTGATTATTTATACTCGTAGCATCGTAGGTGACACCGTTAGCACTTTATGAATCTAGAAAGTGTTTGTGAAAATGCTGTCAAATTACTTATTGTCACCGAGATAGAAATCTTAAATTCTATCTTGAAATAAGGCTTTCTACGTTTCGATAATCTTTTGTTTCTGTACATTTGTTATTTACTTTCGAAAGTGCACCGTTATTATAATATTTTTAGCTTATTCTGACCTAACGCCCATGCCCCTAAAGCTATAGTGTTTCGTTTCATCTGATGTTGCTTTCATAAACCGGTGAACGTCTTTTTAAGGTACCGTGAATAGGGATGAAACGATACGAGTAAATACAAGTAACTACTCGATACTTTTCTTTCAAGTAAAGTACTTTTGGCATCGATACTTTAGAACTGAGTAATAAGTAGTATCGTGAAGTAAGTACTTGTATCGGTACTCGGTGGGTCACTCACTCGGGAGCACAGAAAACCCGGCTCAAGACGGTCAAAAACTAACCAAGATCCAAAATAATATTAAAAAAAGACTACTCTATGGTTTCTACTGCTCAGTTGCGTATCTACGGTCTGTGATTTTCGGCCGTCATTGTTTGATTCATTCAGTTAAGTCACGTAGTATCTCTATTTAGTCTGTGCAGTCACTCTATAAACTGTGGTTATTTAAGTTAGGCTTATAACTTTGCATCCAATAGCCAATAAACGTTAAAAAAAATGTGGTCCAGTCATTCAACTCACTCATTCGTTTTTTCTTCTTCGCGTCAAGCACGTTTAGCGAGTGTCCTTTGTTTATTGATTAAATTGAAACATAAATCTTCAGGCCAGAATTATGTCACTTTATCAAAAATCATACCGATGATAAGTTGCCTCACGTCGCAGCTTAATAAATTTGAGTCAACAATAGAATGTGTGGCTCAGTTGCAAACTAAATTATTGGCCGAATTGAAGAAAAGGTTTGGTCAGATTGAATACAATACATTCGCAGCGCTGGGAACCATTTTAGACCCACGCTTTAAGAATCTTCACTTTCAAGATCCAAGTGCGTGTGGCAGGATTATATAAAAATTGAGAAACATTATTAAGGATGATACTACGACTTCCACTAGTGGATCAGAGGAGGAAACCCCTAATGAAGATTTTGACTTTTGGCTCCACCACAAAGAGCTAGCAGTTGGCCAAAAGCGACGACGGGCTAACACCAAAGCAGATGAGTTATCAATTTATTTGAGTAATCCTGTCTGCGCCTTTAAATCCAATCCATTGGAAGAATGGGAAGATAAAAAACTAGTTTTTCCAACACTTTATAGACAGGCGAGAATGTATTTGCATATAGTTGGTACCTCTGTGCCGTGCGAGCGCTTGTTCTCTAAAGCTGGCGCGACAATAACTGCTTCAAGAAATCGATTAACCGGAAAACATCAGGAAAAGTTATTGTTTTTAGGGAGCACATCAAAAACTGACTTTTTTTGTTAATGTTTTTAAATAAATACTTAATAAACATCATACTATGTACGTACACTGCTGTTCTCATTTAATAATACTTCTTAAGACTACGAAAAAACGACCCGATACAAGTAGGTATCGATACCTTTTGTTCGATACCAAGTAGGTATCGATACCTCATGACCGATACGGTATCGAGTAAAAGTATCGATACCTAGGTGGTATCGTTTCATCCCTAACCGTGAATTGTTAAACTACAGCTCAACAGCTGTCGGAATAAGGAGTAATATTTCGAATATAAGACAAAGAACAATATTTTGTAAGATTACAGACGTAACTCGTTATTTAGATTATAACGTGAGAAAAAATATTTCAAATGCAAAGTTAAGTTTGTTTAAGGCCCTGCCCACGCAGAAGGGACGTGGGGCGAGGGCGCGGAAAAGACGCGATGTGTTGTGGAGAGTTCGCGCCCCTCGCCCCGTTTCTTCTGTAAATTTTGAATGAACCCTCAACCCACGTCCCTTCTGTTTGGCTAGGGCCTAGGTGCGAGTTCTACTCGCACTTGACCGGTTTTTTATGACAGACTTGCACTTGGTTTTGTTTTATCTGATGGTAAAGACATATGATTTTACGTGTTTGCCTTGTTAAGTTAAACCCAGTTTCTCGTAAACCAACCATCTGTTAATCTATGTTAACAGCTGTCAGTTGGCCAAAGTACGTAAAAAAAACCTCTGACAGCTATAGTTCAACAGATTGTTAGTGTACGAAAAGCCGGGTGTAAGTTTAAGTTGGTTTTAATGTCAAGGCTAACTGAGTGTCCAAAGTAAATATCAATACGTTTGTAGATTTTTGATGGAGCTTTGACTGAATACGATAGATGAGTCATCCTGAAATCAGTGTGGCTAAACTTAAAAGAATAATGTGTACTTAGCTTCGCCAAAATGAATTCAACTACAATAGTTTTTGTTCGCCCAAAGTACCACTCTATGTACTCAGCAATGGGAATAATGAATTGTACCCAACAAAAAACATTTGATCGATTACACCGCCATTGTCAGTTTGTAATGCTGAGGTCAAATATTCTGACAACACTCGGTCTGTGTTTGAATTTGAATCTTAAACTTGCGGCAATAGCGTCCATAAAAATTTATTATTATCTTCTCAGTAGCACTGGTGGTACCTTATTTTCTAACAGCTCGTGTTAGTCGAGTTAAGATTTTTCTTAACGAATTAATGAAATGTTATACACATTCTTCATTGTTTGTATCGATTGGAGTACATACGTGATTTATATCAAACTATATTATTTACTTCTGTTAAATTAAAATAGTTTTAGAAGGTTAAAGTAATTGAAAACTGCATGTATTTATGCGCTTGCGCATATGTGATGTTGTACTGAAAAGTTTGGTGTTTTCTAAACATTTTTTTTCTTGTGTTTCTTTTTATTTTTTGAACAAAATAGACTAGTGTCTAGAAATACAATACCGAATGTTATATTTTTTAATAACCGTTATGATACATTACATTACATAAACTCACGCCTGTATCCCGGAGGGATAGGCAGAGATCAGGGTTTGCCACTTGCCACGATTCTGACGCATCGCTTCATCAACATTGTTCTTTGTCGCGTGTTCTGTTACTCTTTGTTCATTCTCTACTGTAGATTTATGTACGTCGTCAGCAACTCGTCCTTTATAATTTTTCGCAAAGCGCCCGTAACGTAATAATCATTAACGTAATAAGCAGTCTACATGCGACTGGGCTTAATTTCACTTTTTCCTGCTAAAATACATAATTAATGCAAAAATCATTATAAAACTCTCAGCTGCTTTGTGCATAACCTCATTTTTCGTTTTTTACAACGTCTCGTGTTACGCAAGGTGCAACTTTGCAGGTGCTACGGATGCACTTTTTTGACCACGACCTCTGGTACCTTATTCTTGACTTCTTAAAGCACATATTTATATGGCAAATCTTTGGGGTTAACTTGTTTCATGTTTTACCGCAAGCGGTGTTCGGATTTTTTCTGACTTCCATATTCATTGTCCCGTCTTTGAAGCAACTTAATCGTGACTCTTGAATGAAAGGCGTATGCTAATGAATTGGTGATGTGTTGAGTTGAATTTTTATGAAGGTCTTTTGCAACTTAGAGCTTTTGTCGATACAAATTACCAAGTTGACGGCACGACGCGACGTCGGAATTAAGTTTCTGAAGTGAACACTCACAATTGGTGGAGAAAAACACCACGACCATCTGCTGTCGCTTTACTAGACGTGATTTCTTCCGCGAATACAACCATTCGCTTATATGAACCCAGCCCGAAGTCATAGTAGGTACCTATTAGGGCCCTTACGTCCATATTAAACAAGCTCTCTCGTCCAGTTGCAGTTTTGTATCGAGCAGCATCTTGATATGGACACTCCAGAGTGACTTCAGAGGTAAGAGTGCTTCATTAATGCTGTCCTTTGTATGCATTTAATACCACGTTATTCAACCTATGATCCAATATATTATCTTCTCAGGATAGTCTGCCCAGTCCACAACAATTATTGCACCAAGCAATAATTTATTCCGCCACTTACGACTGCTTAATGGTCAGTCCAGCTATGTGTCGTGTAAGAGTTAACAATAAACACATCATACTAATCTACTCCTGCTCTACTAAGCTTGCTTACCAAAAGTAAGCGAGCTTATTTGCGATTTTTTCCATTGTCGATGTTGTACATACTAAAGTTACTGGGCCTCGATTCCTCGGAACTGCATTATAATACAGTCCACAGCATATTGACCCTTACACACCGGTGCACACAACTCAGCTATGTTACGTGCTAATTTGTAATTGAAATGTAAAGGTTGATGTGCTGTGGGCTGTACAAAGACAGTTTCATGTACGCGGCCATTTAATTCCGTTGCCGCTTCAAGTCCTCGTGCTCACAGATAGCAAATCATTAGGGCGCCAACAGAATGAAAAAAACATGTCACGTGACCCGACCGTGAATCAGTCATTTTACTGTAATGCAATAACAGCCTCGAGCCTCTCTGATTCGTGGACCATAGCATGTGCGGACTTTGCAAATCATTCGTATGTACCTATATACTTATACCACCTCATACAATGCTCTGTGGTTTTACGAAGGCAGTTTTTTTTACTATGGCGCGACGCCACAGCCTAATTTGATTTCACAAATCCACTAATCTGAGCCGCCCACCAGCTTAGAGCAGTTTTATTATCTTGTCGGCTGTCAGAGCGATTCATATCGCGGACCCGCCGAGGCGTCAACTAAATTGTGTAAGTTCTGACGCCTCCTGACATGACGCGATCGTAATTGCCTCCAAACTACAGTGGTGCACTTGAAACTCACTTTCTCCGCGTCAAAATTGGTCTCACGCCTGTCTAAAACTGTCCTGAACTGTGCACCGGTCAGTCTGCTGGAGTACACGTGGCAGCTTATTGATTTTTAAGCTGATTTATTTGAATTCAACTCTTTCCCTTTATGTTAGGAGCGTTCCGAAGTCTAAAATGGCTATCGTCGAATTCTGTCTTATATTACTGGACTAAACATACACGGCATGGTGAAAATGTATCACCTTCTAAATAATGCAGCATCTACACGTTCCACTGTAGGGCACAGGCCTCTCAGAGAGACAGTTTGGGCTCTTCACAATTTCAAGCGCTGCTGTGAAAGCCTCAGGCACGCAGGTTTCCTCACGATCTCTTCCTTCGCCGTTAGTGACTGGTTACGACAACAAATTCACAAATGTACGTAGGCATGTGTACAAAACAAAGTCATTGGCACATGCCGGAGATAGAACCCACGACTTAATAAAATGAGTAAAATAGGACTTCGTCCGCCTATTTTCAAAAATTCCAAGAGGACTTTCCAAAACCCCTTTTTTGTATTACACAAAATAATGATACAAAACCTCCAGAAGATTCGAAGATTTTGTTATAATCTGTTGGTGTCAGAGATTTAGTTTCTTATTTATAGGTGTATAGCTATACAAATAAGGAACGTATTAAGTTACTAAGTATTCATGAAGTATGCATTCTGCACGTAATTTTGCTCACACATCAGACACATTTGCCAGTTACGTACAACTCTCTAGCCAGTTTGGCAATTTGCTTGTCTTTTATGTTACGATATAGGCATTTTGCCATGCAGAAAGCCTTGCAGTTAATGTCCACTTGACAAAATGTCCACCGTTCGTAAAATTGCCACTTCCCATAATGTGTCTCTTTCACACCTTTCGCAGAATATCCATATCGCATTATGTCCACTTCGCCATGTCTCTTTCGCAAAATGTCATCTTTTATTCATTGTTTTTAAGTTTTTTTTTAATAACAATATATATTTTTTTGTTACGCCGCGACCTTATGAAGAATAAATTGCAAGTTATTATATAATTACAAGATTTATATAACAGTTTTTATGACGGGCAACCGTCAAAAATTAACTGAAAAATATAAAAAAAATATTACGCGCTTTTCTAAACTCTCTGTTATGAATTAATATTTTGGAAACTCATAATGCCTCTTTCTTTGTGATATAATGAGCAATTTACGATTGTCATTTATAAATTTACGATTAATCGCATTATTTACAAAAATAATAAATAAAATAAATAAATAATCGGCCCGGGCAGAGGACTGACGCATTTTTTGCTTTAGTTACGTTCAAATAACGTTAGTATGTAAAATCAAATAAAATCAAATCAGTTTATTGCTTCATCTGGTACAACAGTTCTTACGATAAGGTATAGATCCATGACATGAGCCCTGTAAGGACACTGCAATTTTATAACAAATTTTCTTAAAGGATATTAACTTAAAAACTAATCTAATCTAATAACTATAAAGCTTGTATTAATGTCTATAACCTTATTCCATAAACTCTTTTATAGTGTTATAACATTTGCCTATAAGATATTGCTTTAAGTTATTAACAAAATTTATGAAAGATATTTTCTTTTACAATATTTCTAGGTATAATCTTAACTGCCATAACATGAGTACCTGTACTATGAATTTTAAGTGTTGAAGTGATTAGTCCTAGTTTATTTCGGTTTCTTAGATTTAATGGTTTGCTGTAATTATCTTTTGTAAGAGAAAAGAGATGTTGATTTTTCTTTACAAATTTGCATATTTATAAAATGTATAGGGATGCAAGTGTTGGAATTTTAAGGTCGATCTAGTCTTGGCCATTTAGATAAAAAAAAACTTTCAAGCAGTGGGATACTTGTCGTAGCAGTTTTAGCCAGCAGTAACACATTCACAATTCAGATCCAGTTACGTGAAATATTTCCCAATTTCATGAAATATGTCTGGTAGAGTTAGTTACCGCCAGCGAGACTAGAAGTGCAAAGCTTTCTTACCGGCAAAAGGTCTGTGCTTACTACAACATATACGATAATTTGTGGGGCGTGTATGGATAGTCAACTTATCAGGAAGAGTGTCATGTGTCAGACAGCGTTAGTAAAAGTTACGCCTAGGAGATACGGAATTTGGACACATCAGATGCAATTCAAGTGTTCTATTCAAAGTAGCACAGAAACTGCAAGTTAATGAACGTTACAAGTGAAACTAGGTGTACATTTCAAAGTGTACATTATTTCGGAGAAAAAATGGACGAAAAACTCTAAACTTAGTCTTTTCAGCATTTCGCCGTCTCATTCTGAGAAGTGCCCTTTTATTTTGCAACCGGCGGACATTTTGAGAAATGGACATTTTGCGACGGACTCCGTCGCAACGTCGGACGGACCGTTCTTACCTAACAACATGTAAAGAGATAGATATGTCGTATATTTACGTTGCATGTCCTTGGTTGGAGGGTACGTGTTTCCCTGTCAATCCTATCTTGTATTTTAGATGATGTCATGAGTACATTGATTAGAATACATACCGTTAGTACTATTACTAATGACCAATCTGGAATTTTTCTTAGTCAGAAAAAGCAATAAAGTACGCTTTTTTATGAAGCCCACAGGTCTTCTTTCAGAGAGAGAATATGGGCTTAATTACCACGCGTGCCCACCGCAGAATGGAAATTTCAAGGGCTGAGGTATGTGAACACCTCAGACACTCAGGTTTCCTCACGATATTTTCATTCACAGTTAGCGAGTGGTATTGCTACTATAACTTCACAAACAAATTCATTGGTACATGCCGGGATTCGTACCAACTAATTACTGCTTTCGCGTTACATAAATTACATAGTTGATTGAGCTAATCTATCTTATTGGCTCCTATCGGGTCGGTACTCGTTGACATTTATGCTAATTTCGAATTGCTTCCAGAATGCTTAACAACTTCAACAAGAGTATCTGAAAGTGTGATCAAGCAAACATACCACCTGCGTGATTTTAAATTTTAATAACTTGTCATCGTTGATGGAGTGGCGATAGGTACACGTATGTGGTATACGGAAATTAATAAAGCCTACGTACTATACTTATCCCCAAATTGGGTATATATTCTTCAATACGAACAAATTTTACTACGAGGAAAATTTCGAAATCGCGAAAAAAATATCAGCGGTTTCATATATTTTAATGACGTGACGTGTTTTAGGTTTACTTTTGTATAATAATAATAATACCTTACTTCCACACAACACAATCACTTGACCTGGTCCAAAACTAAGAGACCCTGTGCTATGGTAACCAGGCAAGGACATCACAAACATAGATATACACCCAAACTGAGACCATTTCTACAATGTACTCCCCCCCTGCGGGAATCCAACCGACGACTTCCGGTATGGTAATCATACGTGATACCGCTAGACCAACGAGGCAGTCATATAGTATAGAACTGTTTTTTTTCTGTTTTCAATTTTGTTGTCATAAAAGTAAGAGTTGTTCGTATTGACGAGAAGAATAGATACGGGGATTTTCTTACACCCTTATAACTTTGGGTTAAATAAATCTGAAATATAAAAATAACCAGCAACCCGACTGCTAAGCATTAACCATTGAGCATGCGGGAACCACCTATACTATACCTCGTAAGGAGTTACATTGTCGATTTTCGATCCCGCCTGCTTAGTTGTTTGTCGGGTTGTAGGTTATTTTTTATTTCAGTTTTTATCGTTGTCTTTTTAGTGATTCTTTTTTTTATTTTTTGTTGGATTTATGCTGATTTCATATAGCCTATGACACTCGCGCCAACACGACGAATAGATTGAGATCTTGGGGCACGGTAGTGCCCCCGCCAAGACGCGCCAAGTGAAGCGCAAGGGCACAATACCTTATCTCGAAGCGCTTCGTCGTTTTTAAACCCTCATAACTTGGGTTTAGATTATGCCAGATAAACAAAATTTACATACTCATACCCACACCAATACTCTCTCTCTCTCTAAGAGAAAGCCTGTGCCCTACAGTGGGACGTATATAGGCTGCTTGTGATGATGGAACAAAATTTTCGGGATATTATTTGTCGAAATCTGACTATTGGTTAAGGAGTTATGAGCGAACATAGAATGGGACATACTTACTTACATACTGTTAGGACAATTATTGTATACAGTAGTCTGCCTGGTATGAAACTGGTGGCGCCATCTTTTGAGAGTTATTGTGAACTTGATGATTATTTTAGTTATGTGACATCTGTCTGTTTGACGTCTGCCATGTGTCACAAAAATCTGTGACAGCCGTCAAACTAACATCTGTCATCGCTTGTCAGATTGATTTCCGTTTCCGATTTAAATAATATTCTGTGGTTTCTATTAATTTTGTAAAACGGCAACACCGAGGTAGATTTAGTCGTTGGTTTAAAAAAATAAATAGGTTGACGTTTGAATGTAAAACGGTAGAAAACAAAAAGTGAGGAGATTCAGAAAAATAAACACGATTGCAAGTCGAAGCTGTTGAAGTTTTTCTTCGTTCTAACAATACATACATATGAGCCTAATACATTACCCTCCTTTTAGACTCCGCCGAAGTCGGTTAATGCTTGCTGTTGTGATGCACTATTGCAGCTTAAAAGCTTATTCTACTCAATACAATAAACATGAAAAATTTAGCTGTGTTGACGTGTATTTCATGTGGTGCCCGGAAAACTAGTTTTTAGGCTTTACCCCCTGTTTTTGGACCACAGCACAGAACCAAACAACTTTGTTTGGGAAGAAGGCATATTGAAAGCCGTAATGTTCAAAGAACCCCGATCACCTCACCATGCGTGCCTACCGCGGATGGGCGATTTTATGTGTAGTTTTTTTTGCTCTTACCTGTGGATGAAAACAGCGCTATCTTTACGGCTAACATCGGTATTAACCAATCTTAATATATAGAGCCTTCTTAGTGTTATCAAAAACTCGATGACAAATTAATTCTGTCCGGTTTTACTACAGTACGATCAATTTCGCTTTATGTGACTTTAGGCGAGAAAGTGATTGGGGACTATACTTGTACCCTTTCTTTGTACCGTTTACTTTCTGGTTACCTACTTGTTAAACCAAGGGTCACGAAACCATGGTTCACCATAGTTTGGTTGTCCGTTTGAACTGTATGGAGGTGTGGCGTTCATAACTCATAAGTGAATACGAAACGAGAATTTAACGAGTTTTTGCGACAAGATCCATAAATGTATAGGTACTTTCATGTACATGTACAATGACACTTCAGTTGCATCTTGCTGTTCAATATTTGTACTTAGGGCGTACGTGGTAAGATCTACCACTCTGCTGTGCCTAATTGCTGACCGTATCTACGCAAAAAGCTGTGCTTACAAATTGTTAAGTAGTGACATAGGTAGGCTTAATTAGCAATTGGTATTTTGATTGATACATTTTGTTATGCAGCGTGGTACTCGTAAAATATCTGTGCTTATAACTTATAGTACAGACTGAATAACCGGTTTTTGGTTTCAATAGATGTGCTATCGCTGGCAAGAGCTGGATGAGAGTAGCCGAGGACCGTGCTCAGTGGCGTGCAATAGGATAGGCCTATGTCCAGCAGTGGACAAGCATAGGCTGATGATGATGAGATGTGCTATTTTCTTTATTGACTTCGACAATAATTTCGGCTGCCTTTCCATAAAAAAAAAATTAACAGTAATAATTATGTTGAGGTATTTATGCTTGAATCTTTGTCACGTGATCACGCATCGTTTATGCGAATTCAGTTGAAATTTGGCACTGAAATAGAGCGAAATCCTCTATATGTGTGAACACAAAAGCACCTTTAAATCCATTTTAATCCAGTTTCTAAATATATTTGCTTCGCGTTCATTCGAAATCACTACGACCTTTGTCGTGTTTCTGATTACTTTTGAAGCTTTAAAAATGCTCACATTTTACCTCGTTTTTTTGCGCACTCCAAACGAAATTCAATACTTTCTGCAGTCTACCGTAACCGTAAAGTTGACTTTACGAAATTTGATACGTGTGAAAAATAATATCTCGCTGATTCGGAAGTCACCTCTTAAGATGGCTATTGAACTTGATCCTAAAGGTCTTTGTCATTTTAATATTACATCTCGGGAAAAAGTCTCCTGTGAAAAAGGAAGTCTGGTGTGGCTTAGGAACATCCGGGAACGGAAGCATTTAGAAAGTGTTTAAAACTGTGGATATTGCATGGGCGCGACAATATTTTCAATAGTTTCATTCATTTCAATGGTCCAACAAGTCTATGGGCGCACACATATAATGAGACAGAAATGTTTAATACTTTCAAGTCTACGCATGTACATATACAATGAAATAGAAAATTAATATACAACACACACACACGCACGCACGCACGCACGCACGCACGCACGCACGCACGCACGCACGCACGCACGCACGCACGCACGCACGCACGCACGCACGCACGCACGCACGCACGCAGCACGCACGCACGCACGCACGCACGCACGCACGCACGCACGCACGCACACACACACACACACACACACACACACACGCACGCATAATATATGGAAGACAATTCTATGGAAGAGAGAAATCACCTAGTATAAATGCTTACCATTTAAGCAGTTGCTATCGAGAAACATCCCTGGTTACTATGTATCTATTGTACCTCCGTAAACCCTATAACCCAGTTGTATGACACAGATGGAGTGAGCTACGCTTCGCCATCTCTCAATGTCACATTATCTAACAGGAAACAGCGCGTTACATCATCACCATCATCATAATCATTAAACAAATCGTACGAAATTTTTTGCATGTTGAGTTTTGGTCATAAGAAAAAAATTGTAACTGTATTTTTTACAAATCTCCTGCTGGAGTTAGCGTAAAAAATTTAAAGCTTTATTTCTTTGCTGTGCCCCATGAGCCTATAACACTGAGCTGTCTTGTCTATGGCATGTTCTTGATGTCATGGTATAAAGAAATTGGATACAACATGCTAGTATAGTTTCTCTTACAAGTGTCACTATAATATTTGCCTGCTGGGCATTCTACTTGTATGTTGTTGATCAATAACTATATTCAATAAACGCAAACGTTGAAAACAGTACACATTCGAACTTAAAATGTCATACATAGAGTGATGAAAAAGGCAGCAGAAAAACTCCAGTCTGACAATTGTTTTTTCTAAATAATATAAAAGAAAATTCATATTAAACATAATATATTAGTCGGTAGCTACTACATAATAAGATTCCATGAGTGCTATCAGCAATTTTAAATGCTAACACATTAGCTACTTCAAAAAAAAGTACATATACAATCTTCTGCGGCCAGACACGAACAGCACCCATTCACAAGCATATCGCGTATGATATTATTCGGTGGATCCTTTGGGGCCTTTAAATTTATTTTACGCAAGATAATTTTAACCATTTTCTGACAAAATACGGCTTATTACAATCCCGTGTATGAAAAATTTAAATTTGGACCCCTTCCCCGTCTATATAAATGAAGTAACAAAGATCGCAAGTGTCTAATTTAAACACGTGATCTGAAAGAAAACACCCACTTAACTTATACTCTGAACTCAACCAATGGCAGAAGTAGTTACGTAATCGATTTATTGTGGTCATTATTTTTTTGCCATGGCAACATTGCCCAGGTGGATGTCAGTGACCTTAAGCTGGGGGTTCGCAAAAAATGCTCTTATTAATGAGACATCCGAAGGCATATTTTTATTTGGTGCAGGTGTCCGAAGTTTTTGCCCCAAGGCTGTTCGGTAATTGATAGATTGGGTGATGCTTGAAAAAAAGAATATTTAAGTACTGAGTAAAACCACTAAGATTAACCTTGAATGATGTCATAAAGTAGGGAAAAAGGGATCCTTACCAGAAGATCAATGTCGTAAGACTGTCGTGCATGTATATTTAAAAAATCGATGGACACTGTTCCCAAATAGTTAATAAAATAATGAAAAAATCATTTAAGCTATACATGGTGTGACGAACTCCACATATTCCTCCAATATCGCTTAGAACGTTTCTTGAAGCATTACAATTCTCCGAAACGTCTTGTAAAAAGTCTGTCTAGATTGTAGATTCTTCTAGGTATCGTTATTTTATACAGGGCGAATAAACTCCAAAAATAGGTGATTCTACTCATCAATACGAATAAAATAAAAACTAACTATGGGGAAATTTTTGGAATAGCGAAATCATTATCAGCTATTCCATACTAAAGTTCCCAGCTGATATTTTTTTCGCTATTCGAAGTCGATAGTCGAAGTTGTTTGTATTGGCGAGTAGGACAAGCCATTTTTGGATTTTAATTATTCACCCTGTATACTATAACGATACCCAGAAGAATCTAGACAGACTTTTTACAACAGGTTTCCGAGAACTATAATGCTTCAAGAAATGTTCTAAGCGGACCGAGGCGTGGCGAATTTCGATTCTCTCTTATTAAATAGTTTTTGCGCTCTGTCATTATAACAGGCCAAAGTTAATTCCCATGTGGTTGTATCACGAAACTCTTATAAGAGACCAGGGGGCGAGTCCACTAAATTTATAGTTGTTCAACAGATTGATATTGGAACGGCGTGGCTATTATATTATATTGACATGTTAGCAGAGGAAGAAAAACATTTGTTTTTTAAACAGTACACACATGCCATGATATTACTGCCAAACGAAAAATATATACTGATTTTCAGTCAGTGCCAAGAGATACCCTACGAGCGTCACAGACTGCACGGTGAATATTGGAAATCAGACTTAGGGCAGAGTAAACGACAATACTTTTCACTTACTTTTTATACTGAGTTGATGATGATTGAGTTGATGATTTCACGCCATTCGGGCGCTCCGAATGGCGTGAAACATAAGGAATGCAATGTCATCTGTCAAGCAAGACTGACAACCGAGAAGGCAGTGTTGCTACTGAGGAAAAATAAATTCTTCCACAGACACAAATATTCGATATTATATTTGTTTCAATGTTCCAACAGTGAATAAATAATACAGAATGGAATAGGTACTTCTAAACTAGCCTTAACTAACGTACTTACATTGTAGTAGTCCACTAACAACTTGCCGAGCTAATCACACTATTATGTGGTAAACTCTAGGCCCGGGTGGTACATATACATTTTTATGGCCTACCATGCTCTGCATTGCTTCGTTTAACAGTTTGTTATTTTAATCCGTGTAATATTCGTAATTATATACTTACCAACACTCTAAATTGCCCCTGGCGTAAAAAGAGCATTATTATCAGTGTAAAAAATATATAATTTTTGCCTGCTTATAATTTTTACATCAATATTGAAACTGTATATTTTAGCTTCCAAGTTTTCATAAACCTATAGGAAAAAGCGGGTGATCGTGCTCTTCCACTATAAAGGAAAATTTCCCGCCAGGCAGATCGTATGCCTGGGGACGGCCGGTCCGACTGATGTTCATCGGACGTTATATTTATGGTATGTCATGTGAAACATTTTGCTTTCGCGATGCAGGAATGTTGGAGTTTAGTGCGTGCGCAGAGTTAACATGTGCTCGCCACATCACTCCCCTTCAAGACCGTAGCTACGCATAGCTAGGTCTGATAGGAATCGAAGTCTGTGCTCTAAAGCCTGCAAGTGCCAGAAGGCGCTGAGTCGGTGAGTCGACTAGCGGTTGAGGGTGTTCGGCGGCTAACAGTCATTTCACCGGCGACAGTACCATGGGGACCGCGCATGTGGTAGGAACCGGTGAAGGCTGCTGCCGGCAACGTGCGCTGTTGCTGTGTGGCTGCCGTGCCGAGGGGTTGGGGGAGATCACCATCAGTACCAGTAGTCGGTGCGTTGACTGTAGTGGAACTGAAGAGGTGAGAGGGAAGAGGATGCTAGCCTTGCTTTGAGACTGATTGTATGTGGGGTGCTGCGAGAGCGAAGGAAGGTTGACAATATTCTGTCGAGGGTCACCACTATAGGGAAGAGCGGGTGATCGTGCTCTTCCACTATAAAGGGATATTTCCCGCCAGGCAGATCGCATGCCTGGGGACGGCCGGTTCGACTGATGTTCGTTGGACGTTATATTTATGGTATGTCATGTAAAACATTTTGCATGCGCGATGCAGGAATGTTGGAGTTTATAGTGCGTGCGCAGAGTTTGAGAGCCACAAACCTAATGAATATTTTTGTTTTGTTTTCAGGTAATATTCCAAATACTTCATCTCGACTATTGGTTCCAGCACAGGTAAAATTAATGTTTACTAAAATTACTAAGTTTGTTTTAATTTAGGTAGCCTTTACGTAGGTTTCCCCCATGTTAGGTAACTGTTAGCCTATGCTACTACCATACTTAATCGGTTAATGGTATTATCAAGTGGCGAACATACATTTCGTTTAGTAACGGCCATAATTGTTCATACATGTAATATCGTCTTAAGGTTGGTTGCGTATCAAGAAAAGTTAAAAAAAATTAAATAAAAAATAAAAACCGAAAACACTACAGCACTAAAAAGTTATAAATAATTAGAAGTATGTATACATGTAGGTATTATAGAAGTATAATTGGGAGTTGGTGCCCAAAATATATGTGCTGGTCATGAAACTGGGTACGACTACAAATATATATATATATATATATACGCGTCAAATTGATAACCTCCTCCTTTCTTGAAGTCGGTTAATAACCTCCTCCCTTTTTTGAAATCGATAAAAACTACTTGCAACCGGCATTTTAAAAAACAAATCTTTCACAACCAGGTTGCGTAAAAAGAAAAAATAATCTTCTATCGCAACTAATTGCCAAAAAAGAAGAAAAAGTCCTGTTCCACAAGTGGTGGTGAAACTTAGTAGCCATACCGGCCGAAAGGAATAATACTTGATCTGTTGCTATATAAATTTATTAACAGCTCTAATAACAACGCATGTTTTCCGCTACAATTATAAAAGATACTTGAACTATAGAGTGACATCAGATTCGTCAGCAAAATTTAAAGGGATATTCAAACAGTGAGCAGAAACACGGTAAATGGTAATTTGAAAATAATATGTAAAAGAATATTTAATGCAGTAAATCATAAACAAAAAACATTAAAATTAATTTTAAAAAAAACTGTGGTACGAACATCTAATGGTCGGCGCCGGCGAAATCAATTGTCTTTCCCGTGGTTACGCGTATCGTACGACAGAGTAAAGCATTTTACAACACTACTAATCCACGTATATATATTGGCGAGAAGTCGCTGGATGCGGGCGGCACAACACCAGGCAGCTTGTAAAACGTGAGGGAGACCTATATCCTGCAGTGGGCCTCAAATGGCTGACAATGATGATGATGATGGTGATTTGAATGTTTATCTTTATGCAAAGAACATAATTCCCAACGATTTGAAATTTACGCTGTTGATTAAAATAGAGCGTGTAATACCACAGCTGATCACGCTAAACGCACAGCAAATCCACAGCGCCTAATGGTTTAACGTACTCGAGCGAAAACATGTCCAATAAAACCTATTTGTTCAGTTCGATTCAATGGAACGCCCCGTAGCGTAAGCCAGAGGGATCAATGAGGAAGCGGTGATCAATCATCCTGCACACCCCGAATGAGTCTATAGCGTGATAGTGCCCTAATGATTTGCAATCTCTCACCATTTAGCACCGCGGTTCCGTCGTACAATAAATCGGTTTCGCAAAGGCCCAATTCTGCTAAAACGCATAGTATCCAGTACCTATGCGTAGATTTCGGATTGGACGTCAGTCTTATAACACTGTGTGTTTTGTAGGTAATGATGTCATCATCATCATCAGCCATAGGCCTCCTTCATGGTTTTCATAAGCATGAGGGGCCATAATCGCCACGCTTGGCAGGCGGATTGGCGATCGCAGTATGCGGTGGGAATCTTAGGAAGACGCTGCTGCCCGTCTCCTGGTAGGTAATTGATTTCCTTAGTCGGCTTCTACGACATCCACGGAAGGAAATGGAGTGACGCTATTTTTAATCTCTCGCCACACGGAATGATTTAAAGAAGCGAAATAGGTTTGTCAGGACCGTAGCAAGTGGCAAAACAACCCTGGTGTCTGTCTACCCCTCCGGGATGCCGGCGTGAGTTTATGTATGTATGAGTAACCTAACCTTACCACTTAGGCTGGCTTGCGCTAACGCTATCTGACTGTAGTATCTATCGGTTTATCCAGGGATAAGCTGTATTCAGTAAATAAGTACAAAAACGTCTTGCCACCTTGACATTAAATTTGTAGAGCTACTTATGGACAAATCGTATGACTGACAAACCTGTCAGTTAGCTATTTATTCGTTTATCCTTGGATACGTATTTATGTATTTAGTTACTTATCCAGAGACTTGGCGCAACTAGCCCTTAATTGTATATAGCAAATTTTGGAATCTGAC
Source organism: Yponomeuta cagnagella (assembly GCA_947310995.1). Taxonomy (NCBI): domain Eukaryota; kingdom Metazoa; phylum Arthropoda; class Insecta; order Lepidoptera; family Yponomeutidae; genus Yponomeuta; species Yponomeuta cagnagella. Next base: position 5,750,469 of record OX371285.1, on the reverse strand, counting down.
ACTTAGACGTTCGGAATCCTATTGTCACTCTATTGGAAATTGTAGTTAGATTATGGTTTAGTAAACTTGAGGCCCTGGTGCTGTTGATGGTGAACGCGGCTGTTGCGTCAAGTTCTCTGGAAATTGAATTTATTCAATTAATTTGTCGGTCGCTTGTTAATTTTCTGAAATAATGTTGGGAGGAATTGGAGCTTAACTAATAGTGTGTTTTATCCCGAGACTGGAAAACGAGTTTCATGCTAAAAGGGAAGTTTAACGAGAAGTTTGAATCCCTTAGCGAGGGATTTTGCATCTACAAATTCACAAATATAAGTAACTTAGATGACAAAGTAATTGGACCATGCCGGAATTCGAACCTACGACCTCTCGAATGTGAGACCAGCGTTCTACCTATGCCCTACCACCGTTCATACGAGTACACTCGCTCCTCTTATTCAGAGCAACGTAAAATAAAGCGTTTTTTTCTTATAGGAAGTGTAAAAATAAAGTCCAGCAAAAGAGATCGACTTTATCAAATGTTGTTTTCGTTGTCATGAATGCTTCAATGCCATTATAGGTTTTTCAACAAACTCTGCTTTACTTTATCCCGCTTTTTGTCCGACTAGGGGTCTTTCTTTGTTCATTTTATATTTGTCACGATTTGAATTGAATTCGACAACAGACTGCAACGTTTCGGAGTCACGACTTGATCAGCCTTGACTAGAGCAGCCTCATTTAGTGGAGACCGAAACTTGCATATTTTTGACAACGCAATGCAGTCCACCAGAATCGTCGTGGTTATAACATTTGCACAGCTGTTGGCTTTCGAGAGAACCATTTGTTGTTAACTTTGCTGCTTTTATAATAATTTAATGCACTTACATTATGCAATTTAATTTTATAGGTTTTTTATGGGAATTTCGCAATCGCCAGCATAAATGGTTTGTTCCCGATGACCATTAGTGGACACGAATCGTAAGGTTGATATTAAGCATGAACAAATTATCAAATTGATCAAGTATATTGTAAATTTATATACAATAAACTAGACTACTATGTACTCAGTAAATCTAACATATTTTAGGTTTATTTAGAATTTATTGTTCATTAATGTGAAGCAAAAATATCCACCAATTGACAAGGGAACCAAATTGTCCGTTATAATTAATTTTAGATAATATCAGGACGTAGTTGTCAAAATTTTCCAATAAAACAAAGGTATGCTTTTCTAAGTTACGTGCATTTGTGAAGTTATAGTAGAAATACCACTCGCTAACGTTGAAGGAAAAGATCGTGAGGAAACCTGAGTGTCTGAGCTATTCACATACCTCAGCGCTTGAAATCGCATATGCGCGGTGGGCACGCGTGGTTATTAAGCCCAACTCTCCCCCTGAGAGAAGGCCTGTGCCCTACAGTGGGACATACATAGCCTGCTTATGAGTATGATGCTTTAACCACCACCTCGAATCGTATTCAGCTGGGTCGATAGTAAATTGGAAAAAATTCTACCAAATGCCTAAAATTTTCCACTATTTCAAGGTCTGACGATTTCCGAATTTCAGCCTCTATGCCACGGTCTGTTTGTCTGACCTCGGCCGTCTGTAGGTCATCCAGTAATTCGAGACTAGTCTAGATAATGCCTGGATCGATTACCGTCACTGCCAATTAATCGCTTCAAACCACACGATATTTCAGCTTTCACTAAGCCATTGTAATTAAGGCCTGAGATACCTGAGAGAGCGATAGGCGATGGCGGAGAAGTGATTCCACTATTCTTATGACGCGTTTTTTAGTTGAATCTGCTTACATGGTCTCCTCTTCGAGATTCGCCAGGAATTAGCCTTGCGGCTGCAACTAATTAAAAATATAGATAGATAACTCTTTATTCTACACTGGTAATTGTAGTATTGAAAGTTTCTCCTGAGACTTATTTTTATTTGAAATGGTACACCCACGGCTACCATAGATAATATTACAATTAAGGAATCAAAAGTATAATCCAGCCAGGCTCCGCCACTGAAAGACATGCGCTGCACTGATTTGTCCAGAGCTTTGATGTCCTGGGGTGCGACCACGTAACTCGTCCACTTTATGAAGTTGTCTGATTTAGCCTAGTCCGAACCGTCAAATACATACTCATTTTGACATTTTGTAGTCGTCTAAATGGTTAAGAATATCGGCGCGCCGAACGGGATATTCGACGCTAATATGTCGGTTTCTACCGTCGACGCGTCGACGTCGATAAGTGCTCTAACCCGATTGAGTGGAAAGTTACGTGATACAAGGACTGAGGACATTTCTGTCAATAAAGCCATAATTTCGGTAACTTTGTTAACTTTTTATTTAGCCCCAGTCACCCACCGGCGATATTATCGCAAGAGTCGTCGCTACCGCTCGTCGCTCTCTACACTAGCCTAGCAACAGGTTTACTTTCGTTACATATCGCGTTTCTAGGTTAATTTTACTTCAGTTAATATCTACGGCACTCTTACTTTTGATCGTTGACGCTTATTTGTTTAGCCTGTGACCTTGTGATAGTCGATGTTGTTTCAGTTTTCCCCTCCAAATTGCTTTGAACGTAATTTAATGAATAGTTCCGTCTGTCTATCGTCGCTGATTGACTGTCCATATGTCATTGTCATTTAATTTTGGGACATTTATAGTGACATCTGTTGCTACACCAACTGTGGGTGCTTTTACGTAATTTAATTTACCATGAATGTTTTTTGTAATTAGCACTAATTTCTCTTTGTCATCTAGTGCTTTCGCTTATCTTTAGTTATTAAAACACAGGCCACCTACACGTTCGTCATTGTCATTATGATTTATTCTTGTTCATTGCTGTGTGTCACAACTAATTATAATATTTTGTCTGTATTTGCATTTTAGTTTATTCGGGACCTGTTACTTCTGCTACGTTAATTATTTGTTTTCTTTTTGCTTGAGACTCGCAATTTTGTTATCATTGAAATCTGCTTTAGTTTTTTTTTATTATGTCATTGGTTTGTGATATAATAAATTTAAAAACCCAAGAGGTTTTAATTAGATTTCACAACAAAATGATATTTACTCAGAATGACTAGTGATTTTTAAATTAGTTCATCATTGAACTAATTACACCCAATTGCCATTCCTTCCTGAAATCATTTTCAGGGTTAAAATTACTTCGCAGTAATTTAGAGCCATTTGAATAATGAAGTGTAGACTATATTAAATATTTTAAGAAGTTCTAGTTCTAAAATAAAGAAACGGCACAAAAGTTCTTTGTGCCGTTTCTTTATTTTAAGTATACATGATTAAGTTTTGAAGCATATGCCCAACAGTGGGCGTCTTTCACGGGCTGCATAGATAGATAGATTATTAAGTGCTCATATAATTTGTGCTTCCCTTTTTACGGCACAGAAAGTCCCTCTTTTCTGGACCTGCACAGCACTAATACCCCGGCGGCAATTTGTCGATGTATCGAGGGGTCGATGTTGTGCTCGCTCATCGGGGGCTTATCTCGGAGCATGTCGATAGAATTGTCATAGGATATTGACGACATGTACATTATTATTTAGTTTGTCAGTAATTCTTCTCGTTTTTTTAACCTTTTCCTTGCTGCGTGACCTCATGTCTTTTCACATGGACTGTCTTGGTCTTCGCTCTATATTATACCAATGGGACGTTGTTAGGTAAGGTACTCGTACCAACGTATGTATTAGATTTAGATGATCTGAGAAAAGATGGGCAGAGTGGAGTTTTTTTATTTCGCTATCTTTTTTTCCACTACAACTCGACCCGAAGACAGCGGATAACATTGTAAGTTGACATTCAACAAACAGAATATATATTTTTTCTGATTTCTTACAAATCTAAAGCGTTGCCATTGCCATCATTCAGAAATAATGTGGTACAGACACATTCTGCTTCTCATTCTTTATTTGTATAAGTATCATGTTATCTCTGGGTTTCTCTACGTTTGCATTACACTTACTTATCTGCAGAGTTATAGAGTTTTTACATTCGAGAGATTCTGGGTTTGACACATGTCATTTAGTTCATGGTTCATCGCTAACCGTGAAGAAATCTGAGTATTTAAGGTATTTACACAACACAGCGCCCGAAATCGCCAATCAGTGGTGGGAAAATCCATACTCTCCCTCTGAGAGAAGGCCCTAGACGTATAAGGGCTTCTTATGTTATGTAACTTATCTGCATTATCTGCGCTCTTTTGGTGCTCTGTACAAAAGTATTGTGTTACCATTAACTTGCATGTGGGATGCAGGGGCAAATGCCGCGGGTAGCACAAACAATATCCCTTAGCGAGGGTGGCCGGTCCGATCGAGGCGAAGTTCTTTTACTGTCGATAGTGATTTGGTTCGTTCAATGGTTTCATTGTCAACTTTGGGAGGATAGTTGGATTGTTTAGAGGCTCCACTAGGTAATTTTGTTATTTAATGAGGACTAGCTACTAGCTTATTTCAATTAACTTCACCACCTTTCTACCTTTTGATGGTTATGATATGTCCTTGTTGTTTCAGTTTTCCCCTCCAAATTGCTGTGAACTAGCTAGTAGCTAATCACTTAGATCAATACGAGTATATTTGAATAAGTAATCTCTGCTTTATGCGGATGAAGTTAAAGTTGTGTTGTTAAGATTACGTCCACATGCAAATTATTTGTCTATATCTCTAGGATTCAGGTGAGTGTATGTATGTATACCATATAGTGACATAAATCCTCGTAAAGTTTACGTCCTATTTTGTCCGATTTTGAGCGTCTTCCTCTATCGGAATTACATCAATAAACCAAATTGTACGAAAGCGTTCGTCTTCCAACGATCTGAATTCATTATCTGAGGCACTAGAGTTGTCTTTCGTTTTGTTCGTGGTAAGTTCACAATTATAGTTCAGTCATATGATCCGTGACCAATCAGCGCAGATTATACACGAGCGTGTTTGACCGAATAACTCTAGTATTTTAATGACTTCATATTTTCTAACTTTGCATCTGTCGCGGGAAACAATGACCTCTCTGGGCTTGCTTACAGTCTAGAACTGAGGTTCAACATGATCTGGTTGTTTTAATATCTATAGCTTAAAGGTAGAAAACGGCACTGGCCACATTGACAATTTTATGCCCCTTTTAGAAACTTTATTTAGCATAATTTCTAGTTTCTTACTTCGGCTTTGTATTTTAGCTGGTAATAATCTCGAACGCACAGTCGCAATTATGAATGTCTTTAGACATAACTGGTCCATTAGGTACAACTAATTAGATTTTATTTATTATTTAATTCTTCAACATGTTTTATGGCAGTCGGCTTGACCAAGGACCGTATGAATAAAGCGCTCTTTCCTCTGAGATCGATCTTCAGTGCGCAGTCATGTTGTTGTTTTGGTTTAGACTGGGCCTCGATTCTGTTAGTTATAAAGTATAATGACAGATGCAGGGTCGGGTCACGAGACGTGTTTTTTCATACCTTCGTCATCTAGAAGGCGCGCATATACTCGTATACAGTTTTCTATGTAATCAGATCGATTTAGGCACTTATGATGAGCGATCTCAGAGAACAGAGCACTTGGCTACTACGGCCGGGATGGGTAATTTTTTTAAATTCAAAACTTTCGTAAGCACCTCACATTATTAACTTATGTCCGAAATCACTTACTTAAATTTTGGTCAGAAGAGTCTGACCAAGTTTCGCTCTTATTCTTGAATTCATTCAGATAATTTTTCATTCAAAATATAGAGATCAAAAATATGATAAGCTGTCGATTCTTCCCGTAACAATAGTCAAATTAGCGCTTAAACAACAATTTATTCCACTTTCCAACCATCAATCTTCATCGACTAACTACACCGTATGTTGATTTATTGCACGCGTTTGAAGGTCTTGGAAAAACAAGGTTAATGTCAGTCACACACACGTGAGATTAGAAAGTATATTTCGGCCCTTGTTTCAACTAAAGGCCAATTTAAACGGCACGATTTTCTCGCCATTCAATCATCGCACCGACATAAGAATATTACAGTATTGACAGATGAATGCTTTGATAGAGTTCCAATTTGAAATTATAGGGATTGTCTAATGCCCGGTTCCTATATTCAAGAATGACTCGTTTTGCGTACGGATGGTTAAAATGTCTACTCAAATGTCTACTACGGTTTAGAATAACGTACCGTACGATAAATGTATGGAGATAACAATTTGCAAAGTTCCTAACGATTTTTTAAACATCAACCAGCTATTCAAGTTGCGGGACGCTTGTTAAGGATAAGTTACCGATTACCAATAACGATTCGTCAAATATAGGAACCGGGCATAAAAGAAAACTTCGCGCATTCTCCATTGTAAAATAATGTCATAGGCAAAGCAATGATTGAGTGTCCGGAGGAAACTAGACAGAGCTGCACTAATTCATTATTCATTTCACTTACTGGCTATGACTATGACATCTCCTTTAGGTCGTCCGGTGACCAATTTGTGTAAATTGCGTTTATACATACACTTTGAATGTAAACGTTAACAGTTAACACATTGGTGGCACGTGCAGTTTAACGATATCCCAGAACAGCGTTTCTGGCACGTGATTTTTCATTGTGACAATTAGATGTTCATTACATAACAGTCTTCCTACTTGTTAACCTGTTGTAATGCATATCGAATTGTCATAATAAATTAATTGTAGTTCTATGAAATGTGGCCCTGATAGTTTTTCACTAGAGACTGCGTTCAAGACTCTTACGCGCATCTTTCGTATAACAAAAGAACACACACAATTTATTTCTTGCTCCATATTGCACAGTGTGTTAGCCATGATTATTCATATCTCCGAAAGCTTCGCCTTGCCTAATCAGTGTTTTAATGAGGCGTTTCAAGGTTTGTTTTAACGAATGCGTGCACTTGCTGTTTAAACTTTCAATTAAGCCTTTAGGTCAAAGTGTAAATATGCGTAGCGTATGTTCCCTTTGGGGCCCACCGAACTGAATTAACGTGGGTTTGTATTCTTTGCATTGATTAAACATATTTGGCTTGCTAAGTTCACAACTCCTACACGCGTAGGTACAAAGTAAACGTTTCGTGGTCAATCATTTGCACTTCATAGCCAAATTCAGAGAAGCTATTACATTAACACTATTACATGAAGGGCTGGATTAACTATGTCGAGGCCTCTCGGATCCCTTTAACCCTTTTAACATACTAAAATATTTTTTTCAGTCGCAGTGCTATTTATTTATAAGTACACGATCACTTTTCCTGGTCCCAAACTAGGACACCCTGTGCTATGGTAACCAGGCAAGGACATTACAAAAATGGACATAGACCCAGACTGAGGCTGTTTGTACAAATTGCGCTGCCTGTATACTACATGAGAAATGTATCGCTGCGATAAAACATAAGAAATACTATGCTATAATCATTTCAAATGCATTTCGAAACGTACTTAAAATATTATGACGATACGATGTATGGTAAAAATTAAGTTAAGTTACTAAATTACGTACATTTGTGAATTTGTAATAGCAATACCACTTGATAACTGTAAAGGAAAACATCGTGAGGAAACCTAAATGTCTGATATATTCACATACCTTAGCGCTTGAAATCGCCAAAATCCGCGGTGGGCACGCGTTGATTAAGACCATCTCTCTGAGAGAAGGCCTGTGCCCTGAAGTGAGATGTATATAGATTGCTTATGAATACAAGCATACACATTTAAACAGCAATATGTTGAAACCAATCAATTGGATACTGATTGTTCTGATCTTTGAGATAATAATATACTTGGCTCAATGGCTTAGATTACATCAGAAAGGGACACTAAGCTTTAACAATAGATAACTATTCAGCATCAATAAATTCTAAAGCGGGTGTTAGAATTAAGACTAGCACTTCACGCTTACTTCGATTTATGAATCACGAGTAACGGAAACAATTATCTAGAAGGCGAAACTGGCGATAGAGGTGGTCTTCCACAAAATGATAAAACTGCAGAAGAAAACCCTCGATATCGCAGTGTAGTTACTTAGGTACGCATAACTTGGAAGGAATTTGATGTCTTTATAATGCAAAGTAAAATATTTAATTAGGTACATCCTAACAGCTTCTGTACAATAGAAGAAGTAAGTAACCTCCTAGCTCGACAGTTCGGAAATATGTTTAAATTGAGAACTGATGGTTTAAGATGATGACGATGATGATAATGACGATAGATGGCCATGGTTCTACATCCCGCGGTCCAATCGCGAAGGGCAGAGCGTGATGTTGACACTGAAATTCGATCCCTGAAGATATAAGCTTGCTAAAAACGCAGTTCCAAAAACGTGTAAAGCACATTTTGTGCGAAAAGGGCTATAACGAAGACAATTTAGATGACAAAAAGAGGTCTGGAATTGAAACCAGTTCATTGCAAGAGTTCTAAGTCTACGAATCTAGTGGTCAGGTTATTACTTTTTTGCGGCTTTTCCTCTAGTATTTTATATTTTATCAAACATCTTTATCTTTAGAAGTCTAATTAGGCGCAACAAATCCTAAAAAATTCCTAATGTCTAGCTGTCTAAGCCCATAATAATTGCTATCGCAAACGTCACGATTCCTACAGGATTTGGTGCGTGTAATATAAATGTCATTTGTCTTTGAAATCGCAGCTCCAGTTCTCTTCATTTTGGTTAAATATTAGGGAAATCATTGAAGTCCTTTTATCATGTATGACGTAACTGATTTATGGCTCCTAATAAACAACGAACAAAATACAGCCTTTACTTGGCCCGTGGGTATTACTGATGCGTGACTGGATACGGACACTTTCCTTCCGGGATTATGCGAAGTGACACCTCCAATAGGAAGGACTGTGAGAAAGGAATGCCTCATTTGCATAGGACAGATGAGGTTGCCATGTAAGATGTCATAGGAAACGCTACGGAGGTGTCGAAGAAACAAATGGGGAGACAAGGTGTTTTGATGATGAAACTGTTGTTGTTTTGACAGTTATAGTCTACTAATTCCAAAACCCTACTTCCGCAAACAGGTTTTGTACATTTTAAAGCCACTGGGTGTTTGTTTGCGTGAAAAAGTCGAATAAAATCTTGAGTGGATTGGGACAGTACATATTATGTTCTCCTGAATACATGGAGTATTTTTTTCCAAATCCTGCTGCAAAGAAATATTAGCTTCAGCTAGTAGAAATATAATTTTGGTTTTGGGGGCGTTGAATGTAAATCTTAGTTTAAAATCTCGCAATGTGAAACTTTGCATAGTCATTTTGAGTACGTAGCGTACGAGTACGTTCGGAATTGATTTTGATCTGCAGTTTCGCTACTACATATGACATTAAAAGATCGCTCGATAACACTGTAAAAATGAGATTTCATCTGTCAACTCAATTGGTATTCAGTTAAAGGAGCACCACTCTCTCTTGACTGATAACATCCAATCTACCGAACCTAATCATATTTAAATTAACTATGTCCTCGCTTGTTTGTATGCTATATGCATATATGTATACATGTATGATATCGTCATGTATATCGCCGTGGTAGTTCGTTAAACTAAAGGTACAAAAAATACCAATTGAAGCGCAAACTAAAACTAAAAACCACACTACATCTCACTAATATGGTGTCGTATTTGTGGGAAATAATATCGCACCATATTAGTAGTATCTTCAAGCTAGTTATCTGTACCCTGGCCTTAATTTTTATAGGCTGAACTGATCATAGGTCAACATACTCAAAAAAATTATCATGTCGCTATGACCACAACTTATCGCCATGATAGCATGATCTCCCATATAGAAAAGTATAATCATTTACAGACTTCCAATAATCACGTAAAATTGACTGCTCGCATGCTAACGATCGCAAGTGCTTATTTCTTACAATCCCTTTATCTTGCAATCTTTCCTCACCTTTGTGCAGTGGCAATTTCTTCGCCATAATCAGCCTCGCCTCGAACACAAAAGTACTCTTTAAACCCCATTTCCCTTGGTGCATTGTGGAGTCTCCTGATCGAGACGAGGTTTACACATGAAGTTTGCGCAAATAACAACTACAATAATAATAATAATTTGTAATCTTACAATAATTACAAATAATTATTGTAATCGACGATTTTGTATACCTTGAAGTCCTTCACGAATCGCGTCCATTTATAGACAGTAGAGATTGAATAAAATCTGCTGGGAGAAAACCCCTGTCATAAATATTGTGTAATAGCCGCCACGCTAGGATAACCTTCGTATACTATGCGTCTTTCAGCCTAAATTGCTACCCCACCCGACTCGATTTCAGATTTGTCTAATAAAGCATGTATTTGCATTGTTTTCGTGGCAAAATTGTCCAATGTGGATCTACCGCAAACTCCGAAGACGAAGTTTGACGAGAGCGGTCACTTGACAAATTTGAAGTAAAGACAAGTTACCGCTCTTCAAACTTTATCCGATCTTGGCTGTAAATAAAGGCTGCACACAATTCTGACCTGAGTGCTTGGGCAATCAAATGAATGGACCTGTTGTTTCTTACCGAGTGGCGTGGTTTCTGACGGGAACAGTGCCTCGATACGCAAGGAAGCCACCACGATTGCTTCATAAGCTCGTGAGCAGCTCGTGAGCACCTGTATCGCGTAATAAGCACATCCACTGCGCTGTCAGGACGGATTGGTCACGACTCTACATCACTACGTACGGCCAGAAGCACAATTTCACAATGTCCCGATAAATTCACTTCACAGGCTACCTGACAGAAACCTCCTAGAAATTGTTCTCCATTGAAAAAGTTTTTAATTATTCCGATATTGTAAAGAAATAAAACAAAAATAAGTTCCACACAATACAATCACCTGTCCTGATCCCAAGCTATGATACCCTGTGCTATGGAAAATAGGCAAGGATATCACAAACATGGAAATGGAGGCTGAGTGCGGAAATCTCACGTTTAACTAGCCCAGGAAAATATTCTAGGCCCATATTATTATCCTGGGTTATTCTAGTGGCAGTTGATACGTCAGCACGAATCAGCCTTCGTTGCTAAGGTTGTAAATGAAAGGATGTGTGAGGTCGGCGTGGACTTCAATAGCAGCGATGTTTAAAGAGTTGAGCCTTTTGCCATTAAAGGGATTACCGTGGAATTAAAATTGTATTGCTTAGGCTGGCTTACGTCAAATCTGTTTTTTAATGGTTATGCTCTATCCAGTGAAAAAGTCCAAAAATGTCCGTAGATAAATTGTATGACTGACAATCAGATATTTATTCATTTATACCTAGATAAGTATCTTCATCTATTTACTTACTTATCCAGTGATTTAGAAACATTGAAACAATTTTCTGTAGATTAGTCTTCCACTCCTAAAGAAACGTCGCCTCTCAAAAGCATTACACAAAATAATCTATTTAACATGCGCAAAATATTTTGGTTGCTACGTTTAATTACATAAACTCACGCCTGTGCCCTGGAAGGGTAGGCACAGACCATAATTTGCCACTTGCCACGATCCTGACAAGCCTCTTTCGCTTCATCAACATTCTTTAGTCGCTGCATGAGCACGCTGGTTTTGGGTACTTTTTATCTTGCCCTCCGCTAATACATCCACTATATGGTCGAAGTATATCCGCCTGGGACGTACCTTAGCGGCCCTTCCACTCACATTCGCTCGACATAATTCAAAAATAATTATAGTGTTTTGAGTGTAGTGTAATGCAGTGTCAATAGTGGTTTCTTTGTCGTTGTTTGCTCTATCGAAAAGTCACTAGAGGCTTCCTTGTCCAATTTAAGCGATTTGTTTCATGTTTTTTCTTCAAACGGCCCGCACTTTCTTTTGCCAATCAGGAACGAATCTGAAACGGCCATTCGTCCAGTGGCCAGCGGAAAGTGGATTTACGAGAATCCAACTGATATACTGTTGGTCGTTTTACGAAATGACTGGCTTGCTTTGATAGTTTACAGGTTTGATAGACTTTGTAAACAAACGACACTATTAATCTTATGTAGACTAATATTTTCATAAACCAGTGAAGTTTCCACTAATAATTAACACATGCATTATCAAAGACAGACAGTATAATTAATTATAACATGATTAATTAATTAAATCGAATTAAACCATATTAAATTAAATCAAACAAAATTAAATCAAATTTAATAAAATTAAATCATATTAAATCAATGACATATCACATTTTAATTTCATGCAATGACATATCACATTTTAATTTCATGCAATGACATATTACATTTTAGTTTCTTTTATAGCCTCTCTTAATTTAGCTTTAAAAGGCCAAGGAGGTGTAGCAAAAATGTTCATGTAGGAAACAGTTCTTCAACTGTCCCATGTACCTACACAGTAAATAAACATAAACATTAACATACGGGCACATACATTGCTTCTGGCCCCACACTAGGATACATTATGCGTACCAAGTTCTGAATGATTAACAAGCGTCTGTCCAATTCCATACTAATTGCTCTCGCAAACTTCTGATTGTTAGTTGAAAGTCTAGATGGTGACAACATTCGCGAGTCACAAGAAAAAGAACATTAGCCGGTACCAAGAAGTGCCTCATCAACATAGAGTGGCACAGCAGTTTGTTATTTCTGCAGACGACCCTTGACTTAAAATTTCACGTCCGACGAAAGGCCGTTGAGTGTGTTCAAATAATGACCTTATTACCATGTGTTTGGTACGGTATTTGAATGCAACAGAATGATGTCCGCGCGTTGTCCTTGCCAGGCACCAGATCACTGGGCTCCACGCCTTATAAAACGACCTTCTTGATTCGATAATGGCGCTTATGTTATTATTTGTAAGAGCTACGTAGCTGTGACGGTTTGTTGACTCGCGAACGCGTGCGATCGAAGGAAAATATTGCTGAATACGGCCAGTGGTACTTTAGACACATTAGATTTGACTGCACGTCATTTCCTTAACATCGAAACCCTTTACAGAACGGAACGCCCGCTTTCACGTCAGACCTTCATTGTGTATCTGTCGGTACATAAATAGGAGCAATCTCTTCTGGGACAAGAGACGGTGGATCTTGACACTTAACATTAAGGCCTATTTACGTTTGAGTCCAGGGAAGCTCTGGTCAAGCATTTGTTATTGTCATAACTAAATGCATGCACCGCGTTCAGCATACTAGCGTCTAAAACAAAACATTCTTGTTGTGTCATAATGAGTATGCCGAGCATTTATGCATTTATTTTCACCTTTCCACATGTCATAGTTCTATTACTGTAGGTATGCAATAAGAGTTATCAATCTGATTGTGATCAGGAAATGGAGCTTCAGGGTTGTCTTTCTAAGTAGGTATTTATGTTATCAAAATTATAAAATTTATTTGACCATATTCATAGCAGTGACCATAGCAGTGCAGATATCCTACTTCCTACTAATATTATAAATATGAAAGTTTGTAAAGATGTTTAGATGTTTGTTACTCAATCGCGCAATAACGGCTGAATGGATTTACATGAAACTTGGCGTACAGATAGACAAAGACCTGAATTGAGAAATAGCATATCCCGGTAATGTGTTCCCTTGGGATAATATTTATTTAAGTTTGTGCAAGGATCGTATAAACGGATTCTGTGGCAGTATGAAGTTCGCCGGGACAGCTATTTTAATATAATTAAGATAGCTTGGTCTTACCTTGCTATTCGGAATAAAATACCCTGGTACAGCTTGAGGCTTAGATCATTAGTCAACCATCAAGTGCGTTTAAAGTTGCTATTGATACTAAAGCATACATTAACATGAATAATACACTGTATCGAGAAACTGATGGACCGCTGATTGGGCTCTTTACAAATACCTTGATTGATGGAATTAATATACACGATGCTAAGGTCAAGTACTTTTACATGATGATGAAAGAAAGCGTGACGGAACATCGTAGGGATGAAAGAACAGAACATAAATACTAAGATTTGAATTTAGAATTTTGAGACATTACAGTTGATTTCCTTCGCTTTATTTCCATTTAGAAAGAAAGAACTAGATAAGACTAATATTTGTCATGAGTCAATATAAGTTAGTTTGACATAATTATATCTAAAACGGACAATATTTTACTGTTAACAACACAATATAATAATATGGTTAACTATCAAAGTGTCGGAATTGACAAAAAAATTTGGTGTTCCCTGGACGTATTCCAGAAACATTTAATATTACTGTAATACTACTGTATTTACTAGGTAAAGTATTTTCCATTCTCTGCGGTAATTGTATCAAATATAATCCATTTTTAAATGTCAAATCTCGGAACACGAAGTGCATATTTGATCTTTGAATTAAGACTTCTAATCTAATCTTTCACGTCGTAGGCAAGTTGCGTTGTACTAGCTCTTTCTTCTGCCTCCACGTATTTTGTGGCATGATGGTGTTACTTAAAGTAATACCAGCCATCAATAATAGCATGGTGTAACAGATCAGAACGGACCACACAAATTTCAGTGGCGCCGATATTAAAGACCTCCGTTCCATCACGTGTTAAAATGCTGTTTTACATAAGTAATTGGCCACGAAACATTTTCCTGATGGGCGAACCAAAATCCGTCTTACATAAACTTTCCAAAACGTTTTTTTCACAATTAAGTTTCACCAATTATGTATCAGATATATCGAGCGAATGTGGGTGCATGGCCCATGAGGGACGTTACAGGCGGATATACTTCGGCCAAATAAGAAGAAGAAGAAGAAAGACATTTATTATACCAACAAGATACATCACAGAAACAAAATAAGCACATAAGTAACATAATATGCACAACACAGAAGGAAAACTAAATACACAACAGACAAAACGAATAAATAACAATACGAATAGGAGATGTATTAGGGAAGGCAAGATAAAAAGTACCTGAAACGACTAATGAATGTTGATGAAGCGAAAAACCGCGACCGTGGCAAGTGGTAAACGCTGGTCTCTGCCTACCCCATCCGGGATACAGGCGTGAGTTTCGTCATGAAATGTAAGTTTTACTCCCAAATCTTTCCACCAGTTCGATCTCATATTATCTTTATTGTTTTAACATCACATATGATCTCACTAATCTGGATATCCTTAATTTTAAACCAACAGTAGATTCCGATTAGCGATATGTTGACTCAGATAATAAAACAAGTTAAATAACGTATGATATAAAAACCATTCCTTTGGTTTGAAGCAAAATGAGCAAAAGTTTAACATTTTATTTGTTCATGCAAAACGACCGCGTCAAGTTTCTAGATTGTGGGGTAAAAATTAAGATTTTCCTTATACTAGAAAGTGGCTTCATTTGTCAATACTAAAGAAACGGTTTTTAGGTTTTGCATTACTTCATTACACTTGAATACGTTTGCATGATTACTTGAATCCTTTTAATAAAGCTGATCAATGAAATAAATATTATTTATTTACTAAAAGACAAATTAGCATAATTACAATACTTGCGGTATCTGCACTAGATTTTTAAGTTTAAACTTAAGTACTAAAGTATTGTCGACAGGGTCGATAACGCTTTGTAAAAAATATATAAGTTCGTAGGAAGAATATTCTTCGTAGCTCCGTCTCTACTCACCATGATTAAGCTCTGCGAAACCTGATCGGCCTCTTCCCCACAAAAAATCAAGTAAGTGAATCCGGAATTAAGCTAATAAAGTATAGAGACTAGGTATCAAAATGATTCTGGTCTTTGTATTGTTTATACAATCATGTACATTTGTCTTCGTCTGTTCTTTCCACTGGCTTCTCTAGGCTAATTGGTGTGCCTCGGGCTTGCGCATATTTGGCCCTAAAAGCTTTATTGGACATTTTATATCATTCGAGCGTTGATATCTGTGGGTCCACTTGAGAAGTTTATCCACTGCTTACTTTTGGAGATATCAATCTGTTTTGAGATTGATGTAGAATTAAATGCGTAAGCAAAAGAAGCAATTTCTGGGTACGCTACACTTCGAATTCAACACGTCGACCCTTGCGTGGTACACTCTACTCTACGTGCGATTTTACAACAAAAATGTAGATCAGCTGTCCATAGATCGAAAGATGCCAATTAATAACCTCATTGTTTATTTTTTTGCTAACCTCACTGCCTTTTATTTCCTCACCAATGCGTGTTTCAGTCGTGCTCAGTTAATGCAAAGTAACAAACTCAGTCAATCGAAATAAGATTTTAGTGGGGACTACATGGCAAGATTTGGTTATGCACTTTTGTACGTTCTAATAAAAATTAAGATCACTAGAAATTCCTGCTCGAGTCTGCACCAGTGGGTCAATGGCACGTATCAATTTATATTGCAGATGATCAATTGAGCTGGAACTAGTTTTACTACTTCTTGCTGAGTCACTGGTTTTGCGAGTGGTGATATCATTTAAATTGGTTTTTATTATTAACATCCTATGCTACAGATTTGGTTTCCTTGTTGGGATTGTACTAAAGCGAGGTTGAGACCCCTTTTTTATGCAGTCTTCAATCAGAATCTATTGACCGGCTACTAATGTTTTGGAGCTCGATTGATATTTTATATGCAACGAGTCTCCTGTTGTTTTTTTACAAAGATTAATTCTATTATCATTATTTATGTACTGTTCCCGGCAATGTTTCCAATATTCCCTTAGGGATGTAGCAACATCAGAAGTGCACGCGCAATTTTTGCTAACATTACGCCCAAGGAGTCCATTCAGCTAGCACGGCGAGCACTTTTGTTGGCGTCAGATTCGTTCCCCGGCCTTATTGTCAATATTCCTGGGCACGGTACCGCAATAATTATAATCAATATAAATGCCGCGTAATTTAATTGATATCGTCAGATCCGGAAGCTGCTGAGTGTTTTATTTTCGTATTCGTATTCTCCACTCGAAAGACCACGTTTTGACATTCGAAATGTCTTTTCGTTCGCTCCAGTGTAGCGTCCGATTTCATGAAAAAGTGCGATCCCCTTATATCTCGGAGAGTTGTGAAGATATGATATTAAAAAAAGAAGATATGGCTCAAAAGACGCGTATTCACGAGAGCTGTAAGGTTCAAAAAGACTTATTCGAGAAAGTCCAAAACGAAAAAAGTTATGGCTGAAATAGTGAAAAAGAAATTCTGAACATTTTTATTTTGGCGCTCGATATTTTGGAAACGAAGAATGATATAAAAATTTGAGAAAAGCTCCTCTGGACTTTAGTCAGCTACAATTTGAAACTAAAAAAAAGACGATCGGGTTAAAGATTTGCCCTGTAGCCTACCCTTAAAAAAGTCAAAAAGTCAGAACACAGATTGTGAGTCAAAACGACATTTTCACGTGACATTTATGACTCGATTCATTTCCAATGTGCTCGATAGTCGTGTGAGGCACGAAATCTTTTTTATAGGGAATGGTAGTAGTTTCTTCAGATATAAGCAGATTGTCAGTCATTCTGTGAAAAAATCTACGAAGTTGCGTTTAAACAGCAGGTGTTTTATAAGCAGTCTGAACTCAAGTAGCCAGTGCTTTTTACCAACGTCTATGATCTCATCAACGATCAAAATGAACTAAACTACAAGACCAAAGCGTTCAATGCTCAAGTGATCTTGACAAGGTCGTTCTTGTTGAGTTTTTGTACCCATTCCAATTACTGGCACACCACAGTAGTTTCTATTTCCACCTCACTTAGTATTTTGTGGATTGAGAAAATAAAATATTTGAAATGCAGTAACAAGTTGCCTTACAAACGAAACTAAGTAGATTTTACTCTAGTATGGATTGGCTACTGAGTTTAGTTCTGACTGCGCTCATTAAAAAAGAGTTGTAATATTATCTAACACAACTCGCTTAATATTGTCGAAATTAGTAGCGGTCACTATCATATTCGTCATTTGACGTCACTTAGTTTATATTTATATCTAATCGAATAGGTTTTTATGGTAGCATAAAAAATCCAATTCAAAACATCTGTCCACCATATTAGGCCCTCATCATTGTTAACTGCAACGATTTTACGATGTGAGCAATGGACATCCTCTTTTTTGTCCACACTCCATATTCTGTACTGATGTTAATCACGTTGGACTAACCACTTTGACAGTAAGCAGCCATGGGAACTTCAATTACATCCATCACTTTTTCTCCATAAGCATTGCAATCGATTTTGAATTTGCGTTATAATAATCGTAGCGTCTGTAGTAATATTGTGTAGATTGCTAATAATGGGTCGACAATGGGCACAAGTAACCCGAATCGCTCATAGCTCCCACTCCCACGTCATCCTAACAACTTCATCGTCGTGTCCCGTATTCTCGTGTAAGCCGCTGAACCCGCGCGAAATGGCTCAATTTGTCTAGAGTTCCGACGTAAGTAGTGCTTTGATTTAGTGCCAGACAACGCCTACCCGTGTTACTAGAATCTGAGACTAACATTGACTTGCTAGAATATCGGTTATCTTCGATTCCATACGAAGTTACTTCAGATAAAGGTTACCATAGATAAATTGTAAGTTATACATTATATGCCTAGCATTGGCTATCGGAAGAAATTATATTTATTGGTTTTGCCGAATTAATCACACAGTATCGTCGTGGCGTATAGTAGCATTGTCGTCAAATCCGAGGTTAGCTATTATTAAATTCAGTTGATAATCAAAATAAACGACATGTCGTTTGGAAAAGCTTTTGAAAGATGGCTTAGCGCTGAAGACCATGTAAGGGAAACTCCATTTTAAGCTGCGGCTCGCTAGATTTGTCACCAACTCATTTGTCAGAGACTCAGTTGTTCTAAGTAGGCCAAGGATAATTTGGATACACGATTACGAAATGCGAGGTAGGCATGTACTACAAGCTTCTTCCAAAGTCAAGTTTACAACGAAATCTCAAATAAAAAGAAAACGAATAATTCGGGACATCAAAGTAGCGAAAACGGCCACCTTGTCTGGAAAATCAGCAACTGCAATGCTCTCTGGGCTTTTACGGTTAGTAACGGAGGCTAACGGTTGTATGCCTCGGTTTTGAGCCGGTACGTGAGATGAACAAAAGACTGCAGACCTAGATTTGGTTTCCGAAACTATGGATCTACACAGACGCTTCACCATAGATATTTTCCTGAGACTCTTAGCGCACGACTTGCATGTTTAAGTTACTTCATAAATTACGCTAAATTATCTCAACACTGCCGCACATCAGTTGTTATATTACTTTGAAAAACACACGCAATTTACTATTTTGAAAACCTATTTCGAGGCTAAAAATTCCACCCATGCCGGGACTTGAACCCGCGACCTCTGGCTAACCGTGCCAGCGCTCTCCCAACTGAGCCAATGGGCAAGTGCAAGCATCGGCGAAATTTCGAGGCTCTTTACAAATACGTACAGGCAGCGACAACTGGCCGAAGCAATTTACATCACTTGCAGCCCTGAGCAACCCACTTTGCATCATGTAGGCACAGCGATATCATTCCGATGTAAAAACCTAACCTAAAAACTTAATTTAAATTGATTGTTACTCAATCTAATTAAGTATGATTGACATGATTATGTTTATTTACTATTGGTCAAAATATGTCATTCCACTTTCTAGTGCGATCTGCATTTGTCGAGTAAAAAACTCCTGTATTAAATATTGGACAATTTACTGATGGCACAGCATACATTACCAAAACTTCATCACAATATTGATGAAACATCAGGCAACAATTCGGGTTCCATTAACATTAGCATCTCCTATTTCACAAACGAGCGAGTGCTGCAACAAAAGTTCGTTCACCTCGGGTCTAATAATAAAATTCAATTCAATCAACAGCCTACCCACTCTATTTACCGATGCATTTACGATCTTACCAAATGAGATAGGGGTTTGGACCCATACGAATCTTGAAATTAACGTTTTGTGTTCTACGATTATTTATTAATGTTCTAACATTTAACCGACATATTTATTTACGATGTTCCAACTTTTCTCAATTATCATTTGAAGAGGCCAGCTCTTGCATAAAGCTACTATTGGTAATAAACATACAATTTCAGTAATTTTCGCCCGATCCAGCCTTACGATTAATCATTTTGACGAAAATTATTAACATTTAACATTAATAACATTGTAGCTTTATGGCACAGGGTCCTGCTGTCGCTTTTCTGTGTCATATAAATAGATATGACATTTATTGTACACAAAAAAGTCATTTACACTGATATTTTTAAACCTAATATTACAGATGACGACCTAATCACTAAAGTCATCTCTAATATCATGTAATTAAAATAATAATAATAATATAATATGATTCTCTTCATGATAAGATAAGAATATTCTTTATTGTACCAGGAAAAACACAAACATACAATATTTACAAAGATACAGTACAACTGGCGGCCTTATAATAAATAATAATATTATGGTGAAGTTAAAGTAAAGGGACCGAACCACAGGTATTATTAAGTCCAGATAGCTTATTGACTCCTACGCACACCACGTGTTCCAACTTAAAGCGTCATTGGTCGCATCTTTTACCAAGTCTGTTGCCGTAGTAATAGTGGCCTTATATGAATCCACTATCTTTATTGTGGCCACTTTGAAAGTGAAAATAGCTGCCATAAATGTCGCCTCGAATTATCATAACAGTGTCCCTCGTTTGCTTGTTTCCATAATAAGCCTTGGCATTGATTCAGTACAATATTGTTAAGCTTACTACTAACGTCAGGGTCACGTGATTTTCATATGATTTGAGAACATATCTTTTTTGTTTACTGCTCTTCTACAATTATCTAACACACATTTGGGTACCTCTCCGATCAGGATAATGATAATGCACCTTTATGTAGTTACATAAAAAATAAGCAGAATATGATAGGTTATTATTATTATTTATTTAAGGAGAAAAAACAGAATTGACAAACTTAGGTTTTATTATATCAAATGGTATTTACCCATCAATTCAGTATATTTTCCAACTCACCGATTTTTAAATACTTGCTGGGTTTAATTAAACCAGCTTATCTTAATTTAGCATCTGCTAACATCTATGCGAAAATAATTTCGCATAGTTACCTCATTATGACATTTCCTACATTTTGTCTTTTGGCAGAATTACAAATTATGAGTTGTGTAGTTACCAAAGGCTGTTTATCAGTCAAATCTGATTTATGTTAATGTGAACAAATTACTATTTCCTGAGCATTAGTGCCTATTCTGCGTTGTGCCTACTGTTAGGTAACAATTTAAATCACGTTTGTAGGCTACTAAATTACCTACGTGTAATTTCTTCCTCGGCGTTGTTAACATTTTTTATTTCGTGTACAACGAATCTTAATTATTGTGTTTCTTTCCGATGTGGCGCAATGGTGGCGGTGTTGTGATTATTAACAATTTTACTGTCTCTTTTATCTCTCCCTGAAAGATGACAGATATCCAGTTATGTTGTAAAAAAATATCATCGTTAATTGTCTCGCAACATTCTCTGCTCCTAGCTACCACACGGCCCAAGATTGCATATTGTATAATAAGCTGCGGTCAGATCATCATGTTTTGCATCTAGCCTCGCGATGATCACAGTCATTTTCTCATTTGGACGTCAATCAGGAACGCCGATGTATCAGACGGATTATGTGATAATTGCAGCTTTGATAAAAGCAACGAACAACTGTGTTACGTGATTGATGTTCCATTTGTAAACGTCAGTTATGTACGGTCCTGCTGTGATTGTTCTGTTGCTGAATTTAAAAAGAAGGTTTGCAGATTGGTCTGTATTGTGTTTAGTTGTTTCGCGAATGGTTATTGCACAAGTAGTTGCGCGCAAATCAAATATAGTTTTTACATCACGAACACCGTACGGGACATAATATCAATCACGTGAATGAACATAGACTCAAAAACCGTCGTCCCTGTAAGCACAGTGGGGTGTTGTCAGCAGAGTGCATTTAAATAAGCTTTTGACATTGTATTACATCAACATTTCTGTTCTAAAATTCCACACTCGAGCCATTAGGTCTTGGAGACCGGAGAGCTCTTACACAAATGAAGTAACAACAAAGTTGTTCAACCTCGCTTTGTTGATTACAAAAGTAACCTTTGCTGGGAGTCCACATACGTTTTTATTTTTACGACTACTTACCACGTCTCGGTACAAAACACTATTGTGTGAGCACTTCGTATGCTGAAGATTGTTTTTAACATACAGTGCTCCTTTAAAATTTTAAAAAGTACCTTTAGTTAGGGGTCGGCAGTCGAACAAAAAAAACCCCATCGTTTTGTTTATTTATATAAAAAAGTAAGATCTAAGTTAATTCCCGTCTGAGTTAATTTCTATGTTTGTGATGTCCTTGCATTGTTACCATAGTACATGGTATTCTAGTTTGGGACCAAAGGAAGCGATTATGTTATGTGGAAATAATTATACATATTCTTATTTTACTAGGTACTCTAATTTAGGAACTTAATTTTACTTCTAACGTAAAAATTATTTATTTTTATTGTTATCAAAACTTCTTGCATGAATCATAATGACCAAAAGCATTGTTAACTGCTTCAAAACCGTGCGTTTACTCGACTTGCGCTTGGTTTTTTATCGTTACATTGCCTTTGACTTAAACACAATCACATGCGGTTGTGCTGAAAATAAGTCTGAATCACTGAATTTGTTTACACCAGGGTTGACAAATAAGTGTAAACGGTACTTTGCACTTTGAGACAAAGATCAATTTGAAACTCTTTCGTATTTTGTAGCATTTCTCCACTAATAGTTACTTTATCTTTTCGTTACAGGTATGGACATTTTAATATCGCTGCATAAATCTTCGACCATACGGTAGAGTATCGTATTTCTAACCGTCATACATTGCTTAACCAAATAATTTACACACATACGCCAAGATCTGATAAGGGCGACATCAAAATCAAAAGTCATGTTAGTTTCATATGCATGCGCTACGGGTTCCTTATCTTCAAAACTTACAATTTGTTTTCATCAGCCAGACGTAGGTGTATAAAACCCGAGCGATGCTTTTAGAACGCCGTTTCATTAGATTCTAAGCTCAACGTAGGTGGCAAGAAGAATGCTTTTTGAATATGTTAGCAAATAGTATCAGGGGAAGAGACTTTAACGGATACTATCTCAGTAGTTCACCGCTCCCTCATTCGGTTGTTACTTTTATCGACATATTATCTACTGCATTAATTTCGGGTGGTTCGAAAGACATAGCGAAATAAACGTGACTGAAAATAGCTATCGAATACGCTAGTTTGTTTAAAAAAAAGGAATATTTCAATAATATCTCGACACAAACTCGAATCTATTAGAACCATTAGCAGCCGTCCAGAGGGGTGCGTGCGCGCCGCGGGTACGACACGAGGGTCATTGTTCTGTTAGACGGGGAGGCGGTACTAATACGGTATTTGACACGATCAACCATAAATTATTTCATATGCTCGATTAAAACAAAAATTACAAAATATCTCGGAAAATGTATCTCTTTTAGTCAATTACTAGTTATTACAATTTTTAAATAGATTAAACATAAAAAGAGTGCTCTGAAATGTGACGTCATAAGCCAGTATTTTCGTACAAAATTCCGTTTTTAAAAGTAACCCATTTGATATTTTTTTCAAATACCCAATTGTTCGCGCATTTTTTTAAACAAGATTTCTAAACTAAACAATATCTCTCAACATTTTTTTTTTATTTTCGTCTATATTTAAAAGTTATAGTCTAAATAGATGCCATTTTTAATAACTAATTACGTAACCGCGGCTTTCAAACCACCCAGAAATTAGCCTATATTTATATACATATATTGGAAACTCATTTAACTTGCATCAGAAAAAAAGATTTCGCAAAAGTTTCACTTACGCATTATAATTACGCCGACTTGCACACTTCTTTAAATATGGCATAAACATTTAACAAAAATTACTCATAAAAACGATTTAAATGGTTACTTAAGTGACGTGTAGGAAGTATATTATCTAAGTGAGACTTCAATCTTTTTCTGACGCAAGCCCTTACAAGTTAATTAATTTCCAAACAGTAACACAAGTTTCTCGCAAGCTTCGTCTATTGCGACTGAGTTGCAACAGCACTCCTTGCAGTGTAACAAGTTCTTTCCTTTTGTTAGAAATATGAAGATTCTTCTTAACAGCCTTGAGCTTTCTATTCGTTAGGTATCAATGACTCCTCGCTCATCTACTGGGCAAATGGGCACCCCGTATAATTTCTTGATTGATCGTCTTACCACTATACTCCATTTCACAAAACGAGCTCCCAAAGAAAACAATCCATGTGCGCCCATTGGTTAATGCGCGTGACCTTCAATAGCCACTGCATTAAGTAAACCTACCCTACGAAGCGGACCGTCTTCTAAGACTTCTTCGTCTTCCTCGTCTTTTTTCGCTTATCTCTAGCCACGCGCATTGACCAATGCGATGCGAGTATTGGTTTCGGTATGGAGTTCGACTCGTGGAACGGAGTATAGTAGCCTACGTAACGCATGTTGCTCTAGTATTTAGCTTTTACAGCTCTTACGTCTGCGGTATTTTCGCCGACATATAATAAAGGAAGTGCAGTGGTCGGTTCTGCGGTAATTATCTCGGGAATTGCTTAAGCGATTCAAATTAAAGGTATTGCAAAATAATATATATTACTAACTAAGGAAGGGCTTAAAATCTCACCAACGATAACCCAGTTAGATAATACGGAATTAATCTCTACCTCTAAGACTTTCTGATTCTACGCTAATTTTTCTGATCAAGGTTCCAAAAAATTGCATTGAATTTTGGAACACCTAGAGCAGGGATGACAAACCAGTGGCTCGCGTGCCATTGATGGCACGTGGCAAAATATTACTATCGAGAAAATAACCATTCACTAGGAAGTGCAATTAACGATCGCGCATTTATCATTATACTTGTATAGTGCATATTTTTTTTAGTAAATGATGAGATTTGAGTTTATATAATTTAGTTTCCCATTATTCCGTAAGTCAAAATTATTTAATGGCACGTCTATGGAAAAATGGCACGTTTATCCATAAAGGTTCGCCATCCCTGACCTATAGGATACATTCTATATATTTGAGAGTTGATCTTCATAATCGCTCATGCGGAATTACAACGACGGAATTACACTTTTGAAAAAAGGCTACCTAAGTATATTTTGTTATAATACTCCTAAAGGGAAGTTAAACACAAGGTAACATCGACACAATTGTTTTTTATTCAATTCAGTCAAATGACGCATTATGCATTGTATACTGATTCCTTCTAGTTTCTGTAAAACCATCGTCGAAATGCTCTCCTGTTTAATTTGCAAAAATGTAATTACGTCATTGTTATCGCGGATGAGCATTATGCGTGATTATGCTCACAAATGACGGTTACCTATAAATGATCCATCAGATTATAGCACATCGACCGTAAAAATTTGGTATTTCAATTCGTCTCTGCAACTTCTGTCAAATCTTAACTGTCGGTAGGCTTAAAATCGACAGATCAATTCGAAAGATACGAACAATAGTGAAGTAACAGAAAGCCGGACAAATTACGAGGCTTATCTTAGAATTGCTGTCTCAGAACCTATATTGAAAAATGAGCAATGCCTGCAAGATATCGGTTAGAATTTGTCGTTTAGAACCACTTTAGTTCTACGAATGTTGAATTTTTTTTTCTTCAGTTTTACATTTTGTCCAAAAGTAAAGTTTAACGGTGTTACTTATAAATACACAGTTCCTCTAAAACACTCCTAAGAGGTAGTTTAAATAATCTGTGGTTACGTCTTCCCCTTTACCACAGACTATTTTAACTGCCTCTGAGGATGGTTTTCAGGAATCGTGTTTTTATAAATAACACCACTACTTCTTGTACAAAAGTAAAAGGGCGCTATTTGATACCTAATGCTTATATTAAATAGAATGGGCATTCTTTTATATGTTACGTTTTTAACATTTAAAAAATAACCCTATATAGATACAGGTTCCTTTGTGTCGCTGCAAACTGGTATTGCACTGCAGCTGTGCGCTTGCGCACGTGTTATCAATTGATTTCGCTATGTAGATGCACTTCTTTCGACATTGCCTTTGTTGTTGTATTGCGCCGGCATTATGTCTTAATTTTATTGATATTTCTGTTAAACGGGAAGGGGTTCGTAATTTTTTATTTCTATTACTAATAATGGAGGGCTAATAAAACAAGTGACTCGAATTGTTTTAATTTTTTTTATGCTTTCTCTTTATTTATGAAGTCTATCGGTCGCTTATTTGTGTATTATTTTTTTAACCATTAATTCTGAATTGCACCGGCTCTTGAACATCACTTAAGAAGCCATTTAACTTTCATGAAGAATTTTAGTTGGAAATCGATAATACTTAAATATACAATGTATGTATACTTATTAATTAGGTAATTTTTTTTTATTTAAAAATTAGGCAAGGTCACAGAGTGTTAGTAAAATGAGATACTTAAATAAAAATGTTATCATTTTAGTATATTTAAAAATGTTTTTTAGGGCACACATGGATGGACGCCCAATGCTTAATTTGTATGCTACAAGATAAAATATGGAGCACAATCTTTTGATGTACATGACAATTGACATCTGAATAAATGAATTAATTTATTGCCGAGAACAAAGACGTCTTACGCTTATAAACTTATCCGAGACTAAATTGCTTCCAAGAATCTTAAACATGAACTTGACAATAGGACTAAATGCTCATGTTTTATTTACCCATGTTTAACAAATAATCAATATTTATGAATAATAACAAATAATATAATTACAAGTTATAATTACAAACAAATAACTAACCATAATAAATCTTAACTAATCATTGTAAGGAAACCTGAGTGTTTGAGGTGTTCACATATCTCAGAGCTTGAAATGGCCAATACGCGGTGGGCACGCGTGGTAATTAAGCCCATACTCTCAGAGAGAAGGCCTGTACCCTACAGTGGGACGTATATATAGGTTCCATAAAAAACATACATACATACGTAAGCTCAGGCCTATATCCCAGAGGGGACATACTTCGACCAAATAGGGGATGTATTAGCAAAGGGCAAGATAAAAACTCCCCGAAACGCATGCAACAACTATTGAATGTTGAGGAAGCGAAACTGATCTGTCAGGATCGTGGCAATCCCTGGTCTCTGCCATAAAAATATTACAAATAATTTCGAATTTCAAGAATTGGACCGTTTAATGCCCGTTTCTCCAACACCACCACGCCGCGGTGGCACGTGCCCGTTGCACACAAATTGCACTGAACGCGATAGGAGTTGGTTATTACATGATTACAGCTGTAATTTGCGGCACCACGCGATTGCTCTCGCGCCTCCTCCGAGCCAAATGACACGAAGATCTATGTGTTTGATGTTGTTCGTTTTCGCTGTTAGTCATAGTCGTTGCTATGCTGTGTCTACGCAATCTCAGTTTTTGAAATAGATTTTTCGGTGACTCGCGTTGCGTCGAAATAGTTTCTATGTATCAGTATCCATTCATGTCTATCCAAAGAAAGATTTTAACTTACTAAAACTTAAAACATAACATCATCATCAGCCATTTGACGCTCACTGCAGGACACTTGCCTCCTCCGTGGTTTTCATAACCATGAAGGGTTTTGCCATAATCGCCACGCTTGGCAGGCGGGTTGGCGATCGTAGTCAGCGGCTGGAATCTCAGGAAGACGCTGCTGCCCGTCTCCTGGTAATGTATTTCCTTAGTCGCCTTCTACAACATCCACGGAAATAAATGGAGTGACGCTATTCTTAATCCGGCGCCGGATGGCGCCACACGGAACATAACATACTCACTCCTTATTTTAAAAGCCAGGGTTTACTGTTATGATAACTTCTAAATTTATTAATTTATATGAAAATTATGTTCTTAATAGTTAATTCCTTCAATACATATTTGCCGCAATTTATGTAATTCTATGTACGGCATTTGCTTGCGTTGCAGTTTTTGTGGTTTCGCGCAAAATTGCAACATTTTCCTAATTTGGATGAGTCAGTCGGAGATTTCGTAAGATTTAGCTTAAAAGCCTGCGGTTCGTACTAAATTCTGTCAAGAAACCACATAAACAGCGTGTATTTTAATAACTCTTTATCTTATATTAATTTTTTTAATACGAGGAACAGGGCTCGTTGGGACTTTTAAACCACAACTTGTAACGCCTAGGGAATGCAATCCCGCGAGATAATTTCAATCCAGGTGTTTGCGGGACTGATCCGTCTTAGTCTCGCTGGATTCAGGTATTTGCGGGATTCAGCAGGGTGGACTTGTCCTCTGAAATCAATCTTAATAAAGAACTAATAGACATCGTTTTCAAGGTTTTAAATTTAACCAAAATGAAATAAGCCTTTTGATAAATTAGAAATAGTAAATAAACTTTTAGAAATAAAGATTAAGACATAAATTGGCATAACAACATAAACATCCGGAACATAAATTGTCAAAGGAAATAAGATAAGAATATTCTTTAACCTCCTCAGTCCTGACCTTGAAAATAACAATTTAAGAAAACCATTGTTATTTTCAAGGTCAGGACTGAGGAGGTTATTGCACACAAGAAAAAAGAGACATAAAATATGAAAGTTACAATGAAAAAGTACAGTGCGCGGCCTTATTTCTAACAGCAATTTCTTCCAGACGATATAATCACGTAACGTAAACATCAGAAACATAAATTGCCATAGTCACTTATATTATATAACTTTAAAACTTATATATCACAATTATCAAATCGACAAGCACACGCCGCCGCCCGCAGTAACACGTATGATCTAACCTTCTTTGCAATCCCGCCAGTCCAGCGGGATCCCGCAAAATTTTCGACCGAGATTAGTCTCACAAAACGTACGCGAGATCCGGGTATTGCAAAATCCCGGTACACTAGGATTGCACTCCTTTCTGACGCCTAAAAACGACCCCAAATAGGTGTTAACCCAAAAAGTAAATGCGGTGGTAGCCTAGTGGGTAGAACATTGGACTCGGAAGCGGGAGACCCAGGTTCGATTCCCAGTGCGGGCATGTACCTATGACTTTGTTTTCTAAGTTATGTACCTTTGTGAAGTTATAGCAGCAATATCACTGAAGGAAAACATCGTGAGGAAACCTGAGTGTCTGAGCTATTCACATACCTCAGCGCTTGAAATCGCCAATCCGCGGTGGGCACGCGTGGTGATTAAGCCCATACTCTCTCCCTGAGAGAAGGCCTGTGCCCTACAAGATAATAGTACTCGAAATACGTGCGTGGATGCAACGACTAATTAATGTTGATGACGCGAAAGAGGTTTGGCAGGATCGTGGCAAGTGGCCAACCCTGGTCTCTGCCTAACCCTCATAAATACATGCGTGAGTTTATGTCATGTGGGTGAGTGTTTGTGTGTTCTAACGACATCCAGCCAACTCCATTTGATGCATAATTACTGTAATATAATTTTTGGTTTCCAAATAACTGTTACTCATTTTCCAAATTCTTAAATCCGGTCCAATTACTTTGTTGCGCAATTAACAAAAGGTCTGCGTGTACTTTCCGGTTTAGTATTTTTAACAATGCTCCTGAGTCAACCTTGAGACCTCTCTGTTGTTAGTTCATTGCTTCCATATATTTTACGACTCGGTAATATACCACATCGAGGCCACCTTTAACTAACAAAACTACTTCATGCAATTCTTGTAATTTTTTTACTGCAGTTTACTTTTTATATTTTCACCGCATCCTGGTTGGTCCGCTCTTTCGGACAAAAGGTCAGACTTACGGCTCTTAGCGATCTCCCCGTCTGTCGGTTAGACAATGGTTTATCGTTAAAAGATCAAGAGGAGTTGCTGATTGCATTAAACTTATCGTGATTATCGATTTCTCGCTGTTACCAGTACCTGTGGTAGAGTTACGTAAGTTTGACCCTTAGATGGGAATTTCTTTCCGTCAGGTATTCGTTATGCATGGCCTCGATTCTGTTGAGTTTATTTCGTTTTCTTCGTTATAAATTGCCAGGATTTAAGTCACGTACTTTCACTAAATTTTAGAAAAGCCCCGTGCCCTGCTATAGGGCGATTTAGGTTGATAACTTTTATTATGTCTTTGACTGCCCATTTGATTAGTTGATTTCATGTTTCAATTTGAGTTTTTAACAAAATGAAACAGTTATCAAATTATATCAATTAACTTTCTAAAACGTTTTGTATAACGTGTTTGGCGTATCGTATCATGTCAAGTGGCGAACAGAATTCATTCCCCCTCACTTTTTTTATATTTCCATCAACGAGATGTGAAAAAAACCGTTACACAGTAATTTTAAATTTAATAGTTGTGCAAAAGTAGCTCGCTGGGTGTAATTATGTTATTTGATGTGGCTCGTAAAACTTCTATAAACCATGGTCGGACGACGGACTGGCGACATCCGGTCTCTTATTATTAGTAGTGACGCAATGGCCACCAGTATTTTACATTACTATTAATATAAGCTATCTTTCTGACGCCTTTCTTTACTGTACTCTATACATCTTGCAGCCTGTTTCTATAGGTCCCACCAGTCTCAATATGTCTGATATCAACCTTTTTTTAGACAGGTTCTCAACTCAGTAAAAACTTTAGTTCAACCACAATGCGACCAGATGGCTCTCTACCAATTCTACATCGCGCCAGCGTTTCATTTTCGGTGCCCCTTTATCTACCCCGGTGCATCAACCAAGCTTTTAACTTTGCGCAGAGGCAATATCGTAACCAATGAGGTTAATCCGAGGTGCGATTATTGCTAGTTGAAAACTTTACCAATACCCCGCCGTGTGGACGTGAAATACCGTCCGCTATGGCAATTTTTGAACGGCCGTCAAGGCCTAATAATGCTTATAAAACATTTGAAGATTGCAATCGCTATATCGCAATTTATTGACACTGTTCTGAGGGAACGGCCATTAACCTTCTCTATCTTCATTAATTGCCTCTTGGTGAGACATAAAATCGGGCCACCACGTGAACAATATTGGTGTCGGTGGTGGTGTGTTTGTTTCTTGCTTCTGCTTGAAAAAGTGGGAGGGAAGGCGGTGCATTAACTAACCGCATGGTGCTTGTGGGATTTTAGCGGAATTTTGCGAAGTAATTTTCACATTTTAATGATATTACAAAATGTTATGGTAGATCAGAGGTTGTACTATATTCTCTGAATTACGAAGTTTAAAAATTAACCTCCCTAAATGCGACCCCTCTCTTCCAATTTTTAACTCACGTCCCCTTAGCCTCAGGTGTTCGCGAAATAAGAGCAAGATTCCAAATCATACGACCTGAATCAGTCTTACGTTATTTTGTCCTAAGCCCGAAGTTCTCACCTCAGTCCAAAGTTATTTCACGACCGCGCGCAGGAACAATAAATTATCATTTTCACATTTCCAATTCATTAGTGTAATTAAGTGGCAATTATAATTCCAGTATCTAGCGTCAGTTTCACTGAGCGCGGTACGTGTAATGTCGACCTCTCACTATTACGTAGATGCTCTCTTAATAGTGGAGATTGCACTTTACCTGCCCCTTAATAATCCCATGCATTATGTTCGAACCTTCTCAGTCACACGTGCCCCCGGTTTCCCATTCACTAACATTTTTTTAATCCACTGTTAACGGCTGTCTGATATAAGAATAAGATAAATAGATAGAGAACACTTTATTGTACATAATAAAGGAGATTACACAGATATTTCTTAACCTACGAGTACAGAGGGCGGCCTTAGTAGGTAATAAGGTTTTTTGATTGCAAATAAACATAAGTATTACAATTTGTGTTCTGGCTCCCAAGTTGGCTAAAATACATACAAAAAACCGCCAAGTGCGAGTCGGACTCGCGCACGAAGGGTTCGCAAAGGGTTCCGTACCATTATCTATACAACATTAGACAAAGATCGAGACAAGATAGATTAGGTAGGTACATTGAGAACAGCGCCATCTATAGAAACCAACCAGAAGCGTTTAACATCGACATTTAACGACATGACATCGGCGCTGTGAAGCTTACATAGATGGCCGCTAGATGGCGAGCGCTGTCTTTAGACAACGTTTGTTGCATGGGAGCCCCCCTTAAATATGTATTTTATTCTGTTTTTAGTATTTTAACAACAAATAGAGGTTGTGGTAGCCTAGTGGGTACAACATTGGACTCGGAATCGGGAGACCCAGGTTCGATTCCCACTGCGGGCCACACCTATGATTTTGTTTTCTAAGTTATGTACATTTGTGAAGTAATAGTAGCAATACCACTCGCTAACTGTGAAGGAAAACATCGTGAGGAAACCTAAGTGTCTCTGACCTATTCACATACCTCAGCGCTTGAAATCGCCAATCCGCAGTGGGCACGCGTGGTGATTAAGCCCAACTCTCTCTCTCTCTCTCTCTCTCTCTCTCTCTCTCTCTCTCTCTCTCTCTCTCTCTCTCTCTCTCTCTCTCTGAGAGAAGGCCTGTGCCCTACAGTGGGACGTATATAGGCTGCTTATGAACAACAAATAACAACAGAAATCTGATTATTTGGTTTGTATGGTGTATCTTGTTGGTATAATAAATGTCTTTCTTCTTCTTCTTCTTCTTCTTAAATACATCATCTGTGAAAATTTCAACTGTCTAGCTATCACGGTTCATGAGATACAGCCTGGTGACAGACAGACAGACAGACCTATAGTGGAGTTTTGTAATAGGGCCCCTTACCCCTTTGGGTACGGAAAACAAGGACTGCCTAAAAAGCAACTGACTGCTGTAAACAACAGGTTAAAAGATCGTTTGTGTTCGGGAAACAGGGGAGAGTGTACTTACTTATTCTAGATACTTAGGGCCGGTTTTTGAATTGAGAATTTCACTAAGCAAATACTTAAGTAACGTTCTGTCACGCTCTTTTCTGAGAAATTAGAAGAGACAGCACTACAGTTAACTATTTACTTAGCGAAATTCTCATTTCGGAAACTGGCCATTGGTTTTGTAGTTGAATGAAATACATTGTTTGAGTATTCTTTACACTTTTTGGCGAGTCAGTTTGATTGATGACAATAGGCTGAACTACTCGTCAATACAAGTAAATTTTAGGTTTACGTTTTTAGGCTTTAAGTACCTATTTATTTCTCATAAGAACGAATTACATTTCATTCACTTAAACTGATAAAAACAGGACTATAATCTAAGGAAATATAAACATAAACATGCAACATCTCATACCAATTTCAGTTATTAGATTGTAACCAACGCTTAAATTTTATATTTTTATTTAATGTGGCATCTTAATACTTTTACGATGGGAAACACTTTGAAATCGCGGTTAAAATACAGGCTTACGTCGAACGCGAACGATAAAATTAAAGACAAATACAACTTTTACAAAGATAAGAAAAAAAAAAGAAAGAAAGAAGACATTTATTTAAAATTGTCACAGAAACACAAAGTAAACACGAAGGCACACAAACAAAATACACGGACGTCAACAAAACAAAAATAAAAACAAAACAATCGTGAAGAGAACAAGGCGTAAACGCTTTAACCTCCTCAGTCCTGACCTTGAAAATAACAATGGTCTTCAATTGTTATTTTCAATGTCAGGACTGAGGAGGTCAAGGGGCTTCAGGGAGTTACACTGGCGCCACTGAGGAATAAAAATCATATCTTTTTTTACAGATCAAATTTGCAAAAAGTGTCGGTACAATCTCTCAATCGTGTTAATAGTGATTTCTTAGACCCCATGGCCGTGAACCTAAGGCAAAAAACCTGGGACTAGATAGCATTAACGCTAGAAACGGCCGTTTTTGGCATAAATGCTATCAAGTCCCAAGTTCGTGATCCTAGGTACTTTGTCGTGGGTCCTAAAAATCACTTTTAACATGATTGAGAGATTCTACTGACACTTTTCGCAAATAGGGTCTGTAAAAGAAGATATGATTTTATTTTTATGGCGCTAGTTAGCTCACTGGATCCCCTTAACAGTAAGGTTTCACGTGAATTGGCCGCAGTCGGAATACATAAGCAGCATACATCCCACAAGGGCTCAGG
The DNA here is from genome assembly GCA_947310995.1 of Yponomeuta cagnagella. Taxonomy (NCBI): domain Eukaryota; kingdom Metazoa; phylum Arthropoda; class Insecta; order Lepidoptera; family Yponomeutidae; genus Yponomeuta; species Yponomeuta cagnagella. Next base: position 5,716,564 of record OX371285.1, on the reverse strand, counting down.
CCTTCTCTCAAGGAGAGAGTATGGGCTTAATCACCACGCGTGCCCACCGCGGATTGGCATTTCAAGCGCTAAGGTAATAGCTCAGACTCTCGGGGTTTCTCACGATGTTTTCCTTCAGCGATATTGCCCCTTCGGCCGTTAAGGAAACTGAAGTTTGGAAACTGGTTTCCTGAAAGGATTTTTTTATCCTCCTACGTAACTAATTTCCTGAAAGGATTTTTTTAACCTCCTACGTAACTGGTTTCCTAAAAATAGAAGTATAAAAAAAGCCTTATAAGAAACCAGTTACGTAGGAGGTTAAAAAAATCCTTTCAGGAAATCAGTTACGTAGGAGGATAAAAAAATACTTTCAGGAAACCAGTTTCCAAACTTCAGTTTCCTTAACGGCCGAAGGGGATATTGCTGCTATAACTTCACAAAGGTACATAACTTAGAAAACAAAGTCATATGTACAAAGGGAATCGAGCCTCTCGCTTCTGAGTCCAATGTTCTACCCACTAGGCTACCACCGCTTCACCGGAATGCCGCAAGTGTTTAGTCATTTAATTGCCACATTCAAGTGCCGCTACTAAATGCACCATTACGCCGCCTCCGTGTTGGGGCCAACTTTGGATCAATGATTCAGGCGTGACGTCTCGATGGTCCAGTCCACAGACGTCGATCTGGCTAGTGGGGTTTACTAATGTATTGCCAAAAATCGTTTCCCAAAGTATTACTTCCCAAACTATTTTCCGCAAATTATCACTTGGCAAAAAAACATTTCTCAAAACAACTTAAAGCAAATAAACAGTTAGCCAAAGTTATTATGGCAAGTTATTGTTTACCAAATAAATACTTGGTCAAAATTCATTTTACCAAGCATTATTCAGTCAAAAGTATCGTTTGGCAAAAACGGCGGTATCCCACGTTTTGCCATATCATAATGTAGGGTACCTATGACTTTTCCATGCACCAACCTTGTTTAAGTTTGACACAAAACTAAGTTTTTTAGTGAAATATTTTTTTTCGCTTTTATATTAAAAAAAAAGAACTAACACCCGAAGTTTCAGGAACTTCGAACCTATTTTTGCTTATGTGTACTGACCTAACAAACAAAATGCGAAATATAAATTTAATCAAACAATTATTTGCTATATAACACTTGCCAAAATAAAACGTTAGCATAATAAACGTTTGTCTTAATAAAACTTGACAGTAAAATTATGCGAAATGATAATTTGACCAAATGAATAAAATGCGAAATGAAAACTTGCTAAAATTTCATTTGGGAAATGAAACTGATGCCATAAGTTTATTGGGAAGTAAAATTTGGCGAAAAATACTTTGGCTAAACGGCGGTATCCCGGCTAGTGGCTGACCACGCAAGCATACTGCCTGGTTGGTCGAGCTGTTAACACGCTTGTCGGCCAAAACAGAGGTCGTGGGTTCGATTCCCAGTGGAGGCTGCCGTACTGGATTTGTACAAATGGCCTCAGTCTGGGTGTGTTTCCGTATTTGTACCTTGCCTGGTTACCATAGCACAGTGCATCTTAGTTCGGGGTCAGGACAGGTGATTGTGTTGTGTGGAAGGTACAATTATTTATTGCTAATTGACTCGGTGAGCTTCGTATTACCTACATATATATATTTTTTGTCTCACTATTAAAACTTTCCCTGGACTTCCACAAATATAAAAAAATTGCCAAATCGGCCCAGCCGTTCTCGTGTTGTATGCCTACCCACTTCGCGTGCCCGACATAAGTGCCAGGCACCTACGCGGCCGCTTCTTTTAGTCCGCACTCGACGGTTATAGTCGGACGTCCTCAAAAATTTACAACATGCCTCATTAAGCAGTAACAATAAACCAAAGGTAGAGCACCCAGAGAAGAGGAAGGGTTTTCCTTCCCATTTTCATCATTGTAGGTAGATAAAAATCGGCACTTTCATGCTTTCGTTTGTTTTGCCTGTGGTTTTGCATACTAATCGCGGTGCTCGCTTGGTCTAGCTAGATTCATATCTGTGGTCCCGTGAGACCACTCGATTCTTTTGACTTAAAAACTGGACGTAGAAAGAAAGAAAGAAAGAGAGAGAGAGAGAGAGAGAAAGAAAGAAAAAAGGACATTTAATGGGACAAATTAACGCATCACAAGAAAAGGCGTAACAAGTAACATAAATACAAAGTAAAAACAAGTCACATAACACAATTTGAATTTTAGCAACACCACTGATAGGTATTTCTGATACCGTGAAAATGTAGAGGAAAACATCGTGAGGAAACAAGAGTTTCTGAGGTGTTCACATACCTCAGCGCTTGCTACATACAAAGGTCCAATTATAAGACTAAGTGCGGAAATCTCAGGTCTAACTACTACAAAACGCTCACTTCTATATTAAAAGCTGTCAATGTTGATGCATAATGACGAAATTCAGATGCGCATTGTTCTTTCAATGACACGGAGATTGGACCCAATGCTAGCGTCTTTTAGGCTCCAACATGGATTCCAATGACAAACTGGACCCAATGCTACAGTGTTTTTGGCTCCAACATTGGGTCCAATGATAGCTGCCCACATTAAGTGCGATCCAGAGTGCGTGCAGACATGCCCAAGCGCTAATTTGCACCCCCATTAAAGTGTAAACATGTGGAGAATCGTACACCGCGCGAGACCGTTCTCTATGGTTGTGGTGCGATGACCTTTACCTTACACCAGTGATCCCCAAAGCTTTTGCCGGCACACTGGTGTATAGTCCGCACAGACCTTTTTGGCGGTAACGTGAACATAGTCACAGATTGTTTCCACATCGCTCACTGTCTTTACAGTGTATGTGTGAGTAATTGAGGTAGTGTGATGCGTAGTAAATTACTATTAATCAATTACTAAAGTAGTCAATTACTCACACATACACTGTAAAGACAGTAAGCGATGTGCAAACGATCTGTGACTATGTTCACGTTACCGCCAAAAAGATTTGTGCGTACTATACTGCGGTCATCAATTGGTGTCGGCACAACGACATGTTTTTGCTAAAATATGCCGTCTTTAGCGGCAATACAACCTCCTATGGTCGACAGAACATCAACCTATACATACGTGCACTCTAATCAGTTACTTTACGGACGAGTTTGCAACAAAAATTTGAAGGTTCTTGGCCGTAGGGTTTAAGCTGAATTTATGAAAAAAAGCAAGTACTTACTATTACTGAAAATTGTAGGTGACACTGTTTTGCAGAAACCTACTACACAAGATATGTTTTTTTCATTGTTTGTGCTACTTAGCTCCTGTTAGCACCTTAAAAACATTTTGCAAACATAACACAATAACATAAAGTCACGCCTGTACCCCGGAGAGGTAGGCAGAGACCAGGGCCTGGCACTTGGCAGGTTTTTTTTTTATTTGCACCTCTTTCTTGAATGTGGCTTAAACAGCATTTAACTAAAATTCTTCATACAATAGCCGATTTAAATGGCGACTTGAGTGACATTTGAGAAGTGGCGCAAGTCGGCCTTAACATTCATTAGTCTTTGCATGCTCGCACACCTTGTTTCGGGTACTTTTTATCTTGCCCTTTGCTAATACATCGCCTATTTGGTCCAACCTATTTCTCAATTTATAATAAATATTTATTTCTGGTGAAAAAACATTAATTTGTTGTGTAATTCTGATTTTTTTTTAATTTCGTATATGTAGCTTGCACACAAACGCCCTTATTTATAAAAATAAGATTCCTCTAAAGCACTCCTCAGGGGTAGTTTAATTAATCTGTGGTTAAGGGAAATACTACAACAGACTAGTTAAACTGCATATGAGGAGTGTTTTAGAGGAATCGTCTTTTTATTAAAGAGGCTGCAAGTTTCTAAAACCCGCCGCACACATTTTAAGAGTAGGAATGCTAACTGCGAAGATTGGGAATAAAAACATCGTGAAGAAATCTGAATCGCTGAATGACTTATTTTAATACTTTATTGCACCATTCTATACGTTCTAAACGAAATTCAGTACAATGCCTAGTACTAAATTCAATGAGTGCGAAACAGAAACATTGGAACGGCCCGGTACGTGAAACAAAAGATTTCATATGAGAAATGAGCCTAATCTGGAGCGCCGCTCATGCGCTACGTTGCCAAACGGGGCGAGGTGACGATGCGGTGCACGCACAGTGCAGCTAATTTTGAGCTGTTGCCGATCTTAGTAAACAAACAAACGCGTCCCACCAATCTAATCAAGTAATCACATCAAGTCAGTCGATCACTTTTCGCGCGAATATCTACGACAGTTTTGTGTTATTCCGCTATTTAAATTAGTTTCTGTGCGTTATTTTTGCTGAAATGGAACAATACAATGTATGTTATATTAAAAACTGTGAAAAGACTTTATAAAAGCGTCTTGACCTAAAATCAAAGGGGCCACCACGGCCTGAACTCGCCCTGACACAAAAATGTGCTTCAAAAACTAAAACTTTTACGCGTATGTTTAAACCCGAACAAGTTGCCCAACTAGCAAGACTTTTCAATCTTTTTGTGAACACCCATAAAATAAAGTCACGAGCCGCCTCTGCATTCTCTTCCAGCAAACCCTTGGTTCTGGTCAACAAATCGTAGTAAAACAAGACGTGTTCCCGAAATTCCTGTCTTCCCGGGAGGTTATGTTAATGTCCCGCCTTCCGCGTAAGGGCATGCTTACGCCGGACTATTATTAGTAGTTAAAATAACGGACACATCGACACACATTTCTTGGAACAATATAAAACCTGGTGCGACTACTGTGTGCCCTGCAGTGAAACGTATATAGGCTACATGAAAAAATTAATAACTAAAAAGAAATAGAAAATGTCAAACACACATTAAAACTGAGACATATTGTAACCTTTTGTATTGATATCTTAATATTGATCTTAGAAACCTTTCTTCAACACCCTGTATAATCATCATCATCGTCATCATCATCAGCACACCGCTACCCATTACTGGGTACAGGCCTTTTGCCCCAAATCCCATCTCTCACAGTCCCTTGCCATCCGCATCCACAGACCTCCCGCCCTGTATAGTAGGCCCCTATTTTTTTTTTAATATGTCCTAGATACGTCTCACTGCAGGGCACAGGCTTTCTCTCAGAGACAGAGAAGCCTTATTTGGACGTCGTAAAATAGAATTTTAGACTTGCTCTATTTCGAGACTGCCTTTTCACGTCGGAAGTGTCATTATCATCTAGAGCACTCAGCGTGACGTATTCAGAAGTTACAAACTACTCGTCCGTAATTGGACAAATCAACATATATAGTGAAATTCTCGTAAAAGTTACATCTGCACTCGGAAACATGTTCCGAGACCATGTTCTGCCCATAAATTTCATTGTCCATAGGACCATATTCAGGCTTTTAAAAGAAATGCCAATCCATAAAAAAGGGACCCAACATATCTCCATCTGTCTAATCCAAGTCATAGCATTCTTACTATAGCCTCAAAGTGCAAACCGCTCGACGCTCTATCAATCTTAATTATTCTGCTCATTAAATTCATAGTGCATAGAACCATATTGAGGCGTTCGACACTCAAAAAAGGATCCAACATTTCTCCATGTATCTAATGCAGGTCATATTATTCTAACAAATGCAGCCAAAGTGCGAACAGCTCAATCAATCTTGAACTAATCTTCCTATCAGGGCTTGAGGCGGTAGACTTCACACAAATTTTCTTGTCATCGTGTTATCGACGATGCCGTTGCTACCGATGGGCTTGTGAACTAGACCTGTCTGTTGGGTTGACATATTGATAGGGCGAGAAATGTTCCTGTTTAGTTTGCTCTGCTTTGTAAGATTAGGAACGAAATCTGATAGAGCACATTTACGGACAGAATTTAGGGAGATCTAGCCGTGTCCGTGACATTGTTTGCGTCTGTGTGCCATATTTCATCCAAATCTGTTTATAGTTAAGTGACAAACATTTAAACTTAAAAAAAAGCACTTCTTTTACAATCTCTAAATATGTTCCTATTTGTTAATTTCCTCCAAATCCTGAAGCTAACCTGTTCAGAGATTCCGGGCGTCTCACAGTATCAGTCATTGTGGTCTTGTGTTCAGCGAATTTTAAATCCCACTGAAGTCAATCATCGTTGTTTTAAGAGTCAATCATTCGTAATTCTTTGGCGAAAAGAACCAAGTAACGATATATTTCTACTTGCATATTGGATTGCGACCGGCCTCAATCTCATATTTTGTGATACTTCCTTGGTTTTTGTCCTCGTCAACATAAATCTTGCCTCATAACAAGTTTCTACAAACTCGCCGTTTCTTTCCTGAAATTCCAGATTTCTTACCTAGTTTTCTTTAAGTTTCTTCCCTTCAAAGCATGCTTAGAATTGCACATCTTCTCCATGAATTTCTAAGGAGTAATTTTCTTTACAAAAAGAACCGTTCTCGTCCCACCATCCCAAAGGAACGTTTTCCAGGTAACTAGCTCAGTTACGGATGTCGTTAGAACTAGACGGGACGGAAGCGGCAACTCTTATTGTACCGCCCCCGTGGCTGGTGTGGAAATTGTGTTGAAATGAGGTGAAAGACTAATGGCCTTTTACACTTCTTTGCGTCATTACCAAATTGTTATGTCAACAGCAGACCAGTTGTGCTAGGAACGAAGTTCAATGCTGAGTGTTAGTTTGTCAATGTTGCGTATGGCTTAGTGTCGTGGTGCGTTCTCTGATGCAAAAGTTTGCAACAATAATTAAAGGGCTCATTAAGTTGTTTTAGATTGTCCCATAATATGGGACTATACTACATATTATAAAAAATGTAGGTAAGACCGCGATTATTCGCGGTATTATTACCTATAAACATAACAACAAAAAACCCTGTGTTTTTTATTCAACTCAATTTTAGTCAATTGTATCGATCAACAAGATCTAAGTAAAGCAATACCTCATGAAGAAACCCGTGTATCGGAGGTGTTAAGAAGAAGAAGAAGAAGAAGAAAAAACATTTATTATAAAAACAGTGCACACGCCACAATAACAAAACAAAAAAACAACAAAGAAAATATTTCAACCGAAATGTTATAAAAAAGAAAGGAAAACGAACGGTCACGGCGTGTCACTGCTGCTATAAACGGCAACTGACTCAGCAGTATGCTGAGGGTCAAGCCTTCAGCGCTGATTTTCAGTCAGTGCCAGGAGTTTCCCCGCGAGCGTCACATACCGCGGTGTGGTACAACCGTGCGTGAGCAATACTATATATAGTATAATACTATGTAATACAGAATAGTAATTATATACAATAGGATACGTATTATGTATACAGTATGAAACATATACTTAAATTGTTTTTATTAAGTCACTGAATAAACTACGATATACTCAAATAAAATCATACACAAATGAATAAAGGTATATAGCCAGCTTAAAGCATGTTTAAAAATTATGAATATAATTAAATTTATATGTACATAAATATATATACATATATAGGTATACTTAATTAAAGAAAAATAAATAAAAATATATAGATATATACAATATTGCCTGGCCCTACCATACGATTACAGGCTCGTGTCTGTTTTTGCGGCGAGAGGTTGGAAGGGAAGGGAGTGGCGGTTTCTGATGCTCCAGCAAATATGCTTTAAGCTTGCGCCCAAAAGCACATCCACTGGACGCTTCACGGATTGGAGGGGGAATGTCGTTCCAACACTTGGACGCCGCAAACCTGAAACTACCACGGAAAGCCATGGTCCGATGCGCCGGTGTCAGGATCCGTTCCTTGTGCACATACCGTTGTCTGGTGGACCATTCAAGCTTTGCGAACAAATAAGATGGGGTTTTTGTCCGTATCACACCAAAGAGTAGTTTGGCAAGGTGTAGATGCCGACGTGCCTCCATATTCAGAAGCTTTGCTGCGTCCAAGTATGGGCTGACGTGAGATCTAGGAGGGATTTTGAAACAGAAACGTGCACATGCGTTTTGCACACGTTGGATCAACCTTTTTGTCCTACCAAGTATACAGCCACCATAGACGACGTCACAGTAGTTCAATCTGGATAATATTAGTGATTCACTGAGCCTGACACGCAAATCAGTGCTCAGGTAATCGCGTATATTATAAAGAATCTTAAGGCGATAGAAACAATTACTGACTACGTTTCTGACATGATTTTCAAAACGGAGTTCACCATCCATCAGTAAACCAAGATTTTTTGCTTCCATAACCCTTTCTACTGGTTCACCCCTGATGACTATATTTTCGGAGGCTAAGGTTTGTATCGTATTATGGATTTGATGTTTAGTACCAAGTACCATGTACTTAGACTTACCAGGGTTTAGCACAAGACAGCTCCTGTCAGACCATGATGCTACGCGATCTAGATCGCTGTTGATGGATTGGACAGCGGTCTTTATGTCAGATGGTACAGTGGAGATGTATAGCTGTGTGTCATCTGCATAAAGATGACACATGCTGGTTTCCACGACCGAGGCGATATCTGCAGTATATATAATAAATAAAAGGGGTGCTAAAATAGACCCTTGAGGCACACCCCTTGTTAAACGTTTCGTCGAGGAAAACAACATGGTACCATCGCTTTTTTCCAATCCAACAACTTGCGCACGGCCCGAAAGGTAGCTGTCAAACCACCGTACCGTGGCACTATCAAATCCATAATATGACATTTTAGATAGTAAGAGGGAGGTATTCAGACAGTCGAAAGCTCTGGAGAAATCTAGCAATACCAAGATTGTGCTTCTCCCCTGGTCAAGCTCAGACAAGACATTGTCCACGACATCAAGCAGAGCTGTTGCTGTCCCTCTGCCTTTTCGGAAGCCTGACTGCACATCAGGTAGTATACCATTTTCCTCCAGATATTTCGATAGTTGATCACACACTGCCCTCTCTATTATCTTGGAAAGACATGGAAGGATACTGATAGGGCGGAGATCAGAAATATGTATAGGATTAGGTATTTTAGGAAGTGGAATTACCTTCGCAGTTTTCCAGTCAGTCGGAAATGTGTTAGTCAGTATACTATGGTTAATTATGCCAGTCAAGATTGGTAGCGTCCTCGGCATAGTCAACAGTAACATGTTGATGTTAATCAGGTCAAGTCCGGTTGCGTTAGTCTTAATTTGTGTCAAGATCTTCGATACTGCAAAAGGTGTCAACGTATGTAACTTGAAATTAGAAGCCCTACTGTGTCGGTGAAATTCATAGTAAGTAAGATCTGAGATAGTCACGTCGGGTTTTCCAGGAACATTGATAAAATGATCATTAATTGCGTCAGGGTCGTTATAGTGTGAGGGCAGCTCCACATTCCGCTTGCTCGGTAGAACCGTGCGCTTGAGACTCTTCCACAGACGTTTCGGGTCACTGCAGCGATTTATATACTCCTCGAAAAAAGCACACTTTTCCCTGTGAAGGGAAGAGACTACGAGGCGTTTTAAATCGAGGTAATATATTCTATGACTTTCTACCCTTGTAGCTTTGTACCTTTTATGTGCTTCGTCTCGTAGCCGCATCATCAAGCGCACATTATTCGTGAGCCACGGTTTGGGAGCCTCCCTCACAATTGTAGTCCGAGTGGGGGCGTGATAGTCAAAAAGGTCTGTTAAAAGACGAGAAAACATTTGTACCATTTCATCAACATTTTCAAGTAGCAGTATACTGTCCCAGTCTAAGGAGTCAAGGTTTTTGTCAAATAGATCGCGGTCTATATCAGTAAGAGGTCGATAAGTCACTAATCTAGGCTGGAGTTTTTGCTTTTTTATGTCTAGGTCGACAGTAATGAAAGCATGCCTGCCTAGATCCGGATTGTGGTGGATATTCGTACTACGAATACGTGCGTCTGTACAAATCAAGTCAATAGTCGTTTCACTGTGGTCGGTGAAATGTGTCGGTCCATTCACAATTTGTGTCAACTGCAGAGAAGACAAAAACTGAGTCAAGCACGAAAAATTCCTGTCACAACTGTCGGTCATATTAATATTAAAGTCACCTAGTAATAGAACACTATCGTAATCGGTCATAGAAGTCAAGGAGTCTGTAATCGCATCAAAAAAGGTGTCGGCATTTAACCAAGGCGGCCGGTAAGCTGTGCCGACTAGCAGTTTTCTCCGGTTAACGTTTACTCGCAGCCACATCTGCTCGACGGCGGGCGCGGGGGGATGCGCGCAAAGCCGGGCCGCGACGCCTCGCTTCACATAGAAACCGACGCCGCCGCCGCGCGCACGGATCTCGCGCGGTCGAGGGATGTGCCGCAGCCGGTAGCCAGGCACGACAGGAGCTCGGCCCTCCTCGCCCTCGCGAAGCCACGTCTCGTTAATTGCCACTAAGTCGGGAGACAGATTCAGCATAGTGACTGTGAACTCGTCATGACCAGTACCTAGTGAGCCGGCGTTAAATAAACTAACTCGGAAGGACTTAGTTCTAGGCATAGTGATATATATATGGTATAAGTGCATACAATTGAAGGTATGATATACATATTACAATATTATTCATAATATAATGTAAGACAGGCTTATAGACTGATGTATTAATAAACAGAATAAATACGTAAACATAAATATTCGATTGCAGGCACACAGCGTAAACTGGTCCGGCCGCGTAGGTATCGCCTGCACTGATCAAAACAACAATGACACATCGTGACCGCTCTGTGGAAAAGCGATTGATAATATTACAAGACGATGAACAATACTGCATACACACACGAAACAAAATCAAGTAATCAAGTATGAGGTGTAAGGCAGGTAAATCAATTTTCCTTTTATATACGAGAAGAAATAACAGAAAATAATATTTTTTTAAACTAACGAAAGCAATTTTTTGTTTTAGGCCAATTGTGGGCAAACTTTTTCCCCGGCAAAAATGTTTGCTACGTCGCATTGTTTGCGGATGCGATAAGCTGGCTGTCCCTCAGCACGTCGGACGTAGACGCGCCCGTCCCTCGTCCAGACCCATCTCCAACCGTGAGCTCGGGCCTGCTCTCGCGCCTTGGCAAACAGCTGCCGGTTCAATTTCGTGAGCCGTTCGTTGACGTAAAAACGTCGGGGCTCACCGGGCAAGCCCATGTCGGCAGTGGTGGCGCCGCGGCGCACGCGCGCCCCGCGCAGCAGCGCGTCACGGGTTGCGCGCCGCGCCAGCCGTACCACGAGCGGCCGTGGGCGGCGCCCTTCGTCAGCCACGTCGCCGCGCGGGCCCACACGCTCCGCACTCACCACGTCGCGCTCGTCGACCGCCACGCCTAGCTTCGCCGCGATCACCGTTACCAAGTGAACCGGATTTTCGGCCCGATCCTCCACGACATTGGAGATTTGGACGTCGTTCGACAGGATCTCCTGGTCGCGGTCGTGCAGCTCCATCTGTAGAGCTTCGAGGGCCTCTTCCAAAACCCTTGCGCCGGTGTTTACGACTGCAGCGGCGACCGTTTTCTCCATCGCGTCGACACGGCTCTCGATAGCGTCAATGCGCTGCGTGCAGGCGCCCAATGCTCCGCGGAAGTCCTGCATCTCCCGACGGCACTCCTGCATATCCTGTCGCATGCCGTGCATCTCCTCCCGCAGCAGTCGCAACTCATGCGTCAAGACTCCCAAGGAGTTTGATTCCCGCACATCGTCTTCGTATAAACGAGGCCTTTTATGTCTCGCTGTCACGTTCATCGCATCGGGAAGATTAGGCAGGTTGGGCTCCGAGGACGATGACAACGGTGACGCAGCCATCTCCAACTGCGATGACGTCAGCTCCTTTGGTGGTGGTGTCCGCTCCTTATTAAACGGCATGATGTCGCGCGCCAATAAAGTAGCAGATATTAGCAATGCAGAGGACAAGTACGCCTGGCGCGCGCGTTGCGGTGGGCGACTTTCGCACAGACGACCCGGGTTCGAAACACGGTGGGGATCAGCGAATCACGGCACTTTTATTTCGGTAATCAACACAAATCAATATCTGTCACGCTCTAGGACCGCCCTGTGGGAGTGGTCTGTCCATTTAATGCACTCAAGAGTAACAGAGAATCCAAACTTTGTCAAAGAAGCCAATCAGAAATAAAAGTTACGATTTTTGACAACAACTTGTCTTTAAGTTCGACACACGTCCACACAGCACCGAACGCTCGCAGGAAAAAAATCTTAGCACTTCATGGCGCCAATCCACAGTGGGCACGCGTGGTGATTAAACCCATATTCCCTCGGAGAGAAGTGCCCTGTTGTGGGACGTGTAAAGGCTGCTTTTGTTAAGATCTACGATTAAGATCTTAAGATCTGAAATACATTCGATTTATCAAAACAGCTCATAAATAGAGCTCTCTGTTAGGCGTAGGGCTCTTCTCTTTTAAGGCAACCGGCAAGCCATGATACTTATATTACAATTTGCATGATGGCACTATCACTAACTCTTAAGTCTAAGATTAGTTTCAGATGACAGGAAGGGAATAAAATCACCATCTTCCGTGATGTGATATCGACAAGTGACAATTTGCTCCAGTAATCGATGTCTTCCTTCTTCCATCGAGATTGTCGCAATATAAATGCAAATTTTAAATTTTCTCTCTTGCAAAACCTTGCGAGAAATTCTTGCAAAACCCTGCTAGAAATTAGAACTACTAGCAGTATAACGTCACAGTTTATACAACGCTGAAATATTTACAACATTCCAGGTTATACCATGGAAAGAACACAATGGGCGAGATTGGCACTGGAGCGAGTGGTGTTCGCGTGACAGAGAAGAAGCCTATGCCCAACAGTGGGCTGGTTATACGGTTAGATAGACTAGGAAAGATAAAAAATCTTCTGCCAAATGTCTTAAATGGGCTTAAATTGAGTTGAGATTTTTAAGTTACTTTCGTCCTGCTGTCATTTAGTTTCGTCGTGCTAACTTATGCAATCCGTTTTTTTTTCTTTTATACTAAGTTTAAAAAAAATTAAACCTCTGTGCCCCATAAGTAACAAACTAGTAATTACTCGCGATTCTCATACACAGTTACAAATTTAATGGGTCTAATCGCGATAACAAACTAAATAACATTACGTATGCTACTTATATCAACCGACAAGCATTTAATATTTCACCGTCTCTCGCGATGAAGCCATATATCACGGCCGACCAATTAAAGTCCGATCCACCCATACAAGTCCTCTGGTCAACTAACAGTAAAACTGAAAATTTGTATCGTGCGAATATGTCTATTTACAGCGAAAATTGCCCTTACCCACTGTACCAAATCTTAGATCGTAGCTCCTATTCCCTTAGCCTCAGAGGTTGTTATTCTAGAAAAATACTGAGAGCAAGTGGACAGTACAATCCGGTCACACGTACACGGCAATTCCAGCTCCTTCTACGGTGACATAACCTATATGATAACGGTCGCCGCGGATGGATTTCTCTCTAACCGATTTATAGATTAGCGGCACTTCAAAGTGGCAACGGCTGGACCCCTAATGGCCATGACAGCGTAATTACTGGCCATAAACATCGCCATCTGTGGCGATTCTTTCGACGCTTCCTTGGGCCTTCTTTGGACGGGGAAAGATTCTCGCCAAATGGCGGCACGCGTTACTTAGAAGATGATGGATTGAGGCGTATTCAAGTCGTCCGGGTGACACGGTTTTTTCTACAGTTGAAGCTATAGTTTCTAGATCAGTTGGCGTGCATGACAGGAGTCACTAGCGCTGCAGTTGCCTTAGTTTGCTTGAGTTTGAGCTATGTTTGCTTTTTCGGTGACTATTGTCATCGTGACACCGTCTGTCACTGTCAGCAAATTGATCGTAGATGAAATATGTATGATAGAATCGACCGCTTCTGACAGATAAACATGTTTGCTGTAAATAGATGCTGTTACAGTAGTCGTACGTAGAATGGATGCAACGCCACTGGCCATGATATTATAGACTCGTTAGTTGTCTTGATGTAATTTTTAACGCTAGCGTGGATGGGTTGATAATGTTGTTTTCCACTTTTGCATAGCACAATTTTGTGTCAGTATAAAATGTTGCCCTAATTTTCATCTACCACAGAAATACTCCGTATTTCCGGTTCCAGTTAAATTGTACAATTCAATTGCATTGTCCACAAAATCCTTATTGTTTTACTCATAAGTATCTTGATTCAATTTGAATGTACGACCTCGGTGAAATCTTCCGCCGCTGTCATCAAGTCTTCCATTATCCACCGTGAAATCGATTGACCACGATTGAGTTCAAAGGAGTTTTTACTGAATACAAGGAGTTTTATTTTGGTTGGCGATTCCTTGTTACTTAATCTAATACCTTAATAGTGCGGTGCCTATTTAGTAGCGTAGCAAATTGTGAAATCTAGAGGTAGTTTGCTATTTACCAACATCTTTGGTTAATTCTGATATAAGGATGTGCTAAGCCCCTTCTTTTGCCCACCTACTTCATCCTTTCTATTCAGCTTTCGTTCTTGTATTCCTCCAAAGTTTTACAGAATTGCTCGAACCAATGACAGAGTCACATTACACTGATGGAGACTAATCTTTAATGTACCCAGAAATACGCAGTGAGTATTTTTTATATTTTGGTATTTTTTGGTACAGTTAAGAATTATCTCGCATTAGTGTAATGTAAGGTCTTATGTTATTTCGTGAGGAGATTCTTTTGCCTCCTATTGGCGCGTCAAGGTCCGGCGCGGGCGCATGCCGGCGGAGTCATCGGCCGACGGCCGCCGATTTTAGCCGAAGCGAGTCGGAAATAGCCGATGTCCAATAAACACGCTTTTGCTCGCATTTCAGCGGTCTCGCAAGGTGCGAAATGTTGGATTGTGGTCAATGACGTCACTGGCAGTGGCAGCTCTACACGGTGAAATTTATGTGGTTCATTCAAACACATAAAAAATATTATTTATTCTTATATGTGTAAAAATTCGGTCGGTCTAAAGGCGATTCTGAACCAGTTTTGTTTCATTTTCATAGTTCAAAACAGACTGAGCAAAATTGTCGAAATACTTTGTGAACCCCGAATGAACCCATTATATTTTTGTCAACAGCATCCGTCGGTATTTTGTGTAGTTCTTAATACGACATTTCAATTGTAAAATGTTGGCAAAAACGCCAAGATTTTAAAATCACACAGTTTGATAACAACAAACCTTGTCTTTAAATAAAGACTAAATATTCTCCGCTATAATTGTCGTTGTTTAGCTTTATGTACTTTCTAAAACAATCAAGAACAAGCCCATTGTTCTGCAAAAGACTGAGATGACGATTGTCTTTGCGAAAGGTTTTCTGTTTCGTTCTCTATTGAATATGTATAATACAGAAGAGCTAAATTGGCGAATAGCATTGATTACCTACTTGTGTAATTCTTAACCTGTGTTATCGAAAATCTTGCGATTTAGTGAAAACAAATTTTAGGTGTGTACATAAATCCCAGAGGGGTAGGCAGAGACCAGGGACTGCCACTTGCCACGATCCTGACAGATCACTTTCGCTTCCTCAACATTCATTAGTGGTTGCATGCACGCACGCCGGTTTCGGGTACTTTTTATCTTGCTCTTTGCTAGTACATCCCCTATTCGGTCATCGTATGTCCGCCTTGAACGTGCCTTATCGGCCATTCCAACCACATAAGCTCGATATATTTGTCTCGTCAATCTTTCTTCCTTCATCCTCTCCACATGTCCAAACCAACGCAACATTCCTTTCTCAATTCTGTCCACTACATCCTCTTTCAGTATCCTCTGTAGTATATTTGAATTGGCAAACACTCGCAGGTCTAAACAGAGAAATTTACAAGCGTGGCGCCACTGCCACGCTTGTGATTAATACGCTTAATAAAATAATTAAATGCTGAGTGAATTGTTCAATAAACTGTATTCTGTAATGACCTGCTGGCTGGCGCCTTCTGCTATTAGGCGTGGCAGCTCCTAGTCCTTATTCTGTTCCTACTCCTTGAAAACTAGGAACGTTCAAGTTGTTACGAACAGCAATACGTTTATATAGGTAGAGCACCAGGATCTTGACAAACAATCCGACGGAAGCTACTCAATTGGTTCCATTAATTATATTCGAGAAGTAGTTTTCGAACTGACAGTTTTCGTAATTTTCTATGAGGTCTGGTGTACGGTGATGATGAGAATAAATTAATGACAGGTAGGTACTAAACTACAAGTTATTTATTCAGATCTAAAATTAATCTTAACCTCCGGAAATAACTATGTATTGATGTTTTACTATGACAATTCGATGTACATTGCAAAGTCAACCCACAGATTAACGTGTACGAAGACTCGCCTACGCAGTGTACATCGAATTGTCATAATTAACTATGAATTGTAGTTTTATGAAACAGGCTGCTGACCTGCCGTTGTCTCGTGTCTCGTAAGTAGGTACATGTGAAACCGGAGGTTTCTTTTGTGCGGTGATATGCTATATACTTCAGTTGTATAACAATCGTAATAACTATTACGAAATACCCTTTTAGAGCTGTAACAATTAACTCTGCTTGTCAGCGGGCTGACAGCAGAGAATTCGCGCTTGTAATAACGCCAATTACTGTGTCTTATCCAGACTTTACAATAGGCCTATAGTAAACAACAACGTGCCACAAGCATACACCCAATACTAGTCATAGAGCACTTGTAGTACGGTTGGAAATTGAACTACGTGTATCCAGCTTGTGGTCCAAATAAGGTTGAAATTCGAACTAAAAGGGGTACTTACTGAACGTGTGGTTATAGACAAATTACTGAAGTGTAGATTTTAAATTGGACTATCATGATCTTGCAATCTAATTGCGGCAAGTGAAGGGCATGTGTGTTATTATTACATGTGAAAAAATGTCGTGTCATTCCAATTTGTCGTGGTCATATTTTCGGTAAGGAAATTATTTGAGGCTTAGTTGTAAAGTTTTATTCAGGTTTAATCGATGTTTTCACAGATACCATAATCTATTATTTCGTCTAAAAATCCACTGACGCCGATTTTCAGAATTTAAATTGTTTTGGAGTTTCAATTTGCTTCACCCAATATTGCTGTATTTATTTATTTATTAGATACACAAAACATTGTTACGGACGTAAATTAATAACATTAAATGACATAAAAACGCTCAAATCAATCCATAACACGAAGACATGTGCATACAGCATGATAAATTACGTTATCGAAGTCAAAGAAGAAATTGTTATGAAACTAATAATTGGAATAACTTATTCGTATAATTATAAGTAAAGGGAATCATGCAATAAATGAAGAAGATGACTTAAAAATGCGTCTGCAAATATACACACAGATGACTATTACGAAATAGGTAATTTTAGCGCAGTCTAATATCACAAATAAGAATGAAGCCAAGAGTATAGTGGTGGCAAGCGTACCTAATAGAACGATGATATGAGATCACGTTCTCTTCAATTTTTTACACTTTATAGCGTTCGAAAAAAGGCACAAACTTCCTACCAACGGAGAGCGGATCGAACATTTTCACTTCACAAAAGACTTTTGCAATCTTAAAAGCAGTGGAAGATTCTCAGTCACGATAGGTACGTCGAATTAGACAACACAAAAATATAGATGATGTAATATTGTAATTGTTAGTATTTTGTGCTCTTACTTGAATACCTTAAGCAGATTCGCTAAGTTGACCTTGACTACATTATAAATGGATGGGTATATTTTAATGACACCTTATTATCACCAACACTTTGGCTAGCATACTCACCTGTCCTGCTGCAGGGCACAGGGCCTTCTGGTAGAGATAGAGAGTATAGGCTTAGTTCTGACCTGATTGAAATGTAATTTTCTTAGAAATGTATATTGTCACTAGCAGAAACACTATTTCCGAAGATACTGGCCACAAAAAATGTTATGTTCTTGGTTCGAGGTGTCTGAGCTTCTGGTGCCAACAATAAGGGGCAATTGACCACAATGGTTGCCGGCACGACCTCTTTGCTAGCTAACGCATTCTCTAATAACAATAAAGCATTTTCTCATTGTTCCTTTACAATTGATTGAGTGAAAGTCGTAACCTTGAGGAGAGCTCTTATTTTGATCCGAAGATGGACCTTGGAATTTCAGTAATAATAGCTATCAATATATTTTACTACCAACATAATCTTTGATATGCTGAATAAACCACAGTCAGAATGATCTATGATTTGATAGACGTAATAAAAATTGAAAATGTAATGAGACACTGAAAACAAAGAAAACGTTTTTTAAGTTTTGTTTGAAGTACATGTTTATGCCAGGTAATAATTTGTAAGTAACTTACTGTGTGTTTTTTCTTTGTAAGTAACTTAAATAGTATTAAAAATGAAAACAAATTGAAACCTAACACTGCTAAACCACTGTATGCGAGTCATTAATCCAATAGTGTAGTGTGACATCATTCCCGTCCCTTACATTCTTAGGTCCCGGCTTAGAATCCCGTCCAAACAACTGAACTGCTTTCTTACCCACTAGTATCTACTAGTGGTACTGCAGAAAACACCTGTAATCACAATTCTTACTGCTGGCCGCACTATGTAATTAGCGATTATATATTGTCAAATACTTAACAGCCGAGATGTAAATCTGTTGAGGTGTAAATAACAAAGTTCGTACGAGTCAAGGCTTTGGTAAAGGTATGGTAAACGTTGACTGGCATTTAACATCAGATTGATTTCGTGATATGTCGAGGGACTCCGACCGACGTTTTGTTTCTGTATTTGTTTGCAACTACTGTTGCAACTGAAGAAGAAACAAATATCGACAAACTTTCCACGGTGTGAAACGTAAAATTTCATTTACTCATTGAAGCATTGTGTGTTGTTAAAGAAAAAGTTGAAGACGACGAAACCAAGATAATGAAGCTGGGTAACAACAACATTGATTTGTAAATGTAAAAGTATTTTGAACAAAATTAAGTGCATCAGTTTGAATATATTCGACACAAGATAGTTTCAGCTATTTGAGCTTAAAGAAATACGCATGAATGTTATAAAAAAATACAAAATATATTTGTTCACTTTGCTGTGTAAGTTTTAGACGAAATCATAGGGAAAAGTGCCACCTCGATAAACAATAAGGATAAAATTAAACGGAAATAAATTGTCGGTATTACACAATTGAGTGAATCTATAAATAATCTATAGAACAAAACGTGTCTTTAAAAATTATCCGAATTAAGGTGTAAACATGAATTAACGAGACGTTATAGTGAAAGCAATTTACAATTTAACATTAAAATATTCGTATTGACTCTAACTCATTCCCAACATTTCAAATATTAGCGCCAAACATCCAGTCGTTCTTATATCTGAGAATCAGTTGGATTTTTTGAGAGTTACTTGTAATATTAATTATTGTTATCAAAAGGCAATCACGTATTCAAATTTATGCATTCGAATGGTGTAGGATCGAGTAAGGGGCGAAATTAATTATAATAGTGATAACTGATAATAAAGGTATGGTGAAGTCTATGATATAGAATGCATTCTATGCAAGTTGCCGGTTCTAATTAATAAACTATACGTAAAATTTTATTTCACCGAAATTGTTGCTCGAATTCCAGCCGATCCCAGCAACAAACTCGATTCCTAATTCTTTATACTCAGCCCACACGTTTTCTCAGGTCAGAGTCTCGTACCTCGATAAATTGTAATTTCATCCTAATCATTACATCTATCTTGTGGAAGGTAATTTCGATGCATTCGAGTTTTCGCTTACGAAATGCATCTGATTACTAATGCGGTTTCTCTACAGACTCTATAGAACTTGTTGACAAGTGAACCATGAGGCAGTTAAAAAATTATCCAAAAAACAACACGAAATTAATCAATGCACTACTCTTCGTCTTCTTAAAGTTCCTCTACATTACTAGAGGTTGGCAGTCAGCACTTCACACGCTCGCACACTCTCTACTCAGTGCAACAGCTCTTCCGCGGTTTTAACACTGGTCCACTCCTTGATGTAGCACAACTATGGCATTTTTCTTCTTTTCTGCCCTCTATTCCCTTCCATCTCGCCCATCATACCAACCAGACATCATAATTCATACTACTCTACCAACCAGATAAAATTAAAAATGGAATTCTAAGCCGTTGATTGTCAAATAAATCTGCAGATAGAGTGCTCTGGCGCGATGCAGCTTCTAAACGTGCAAAAGGGACATTTGGCCGTCTGTTTAGGATGGCGCAATGATCCACCTCTCGACAATAGATCTAACCATACTCTATTCAAAGATGCATTATAACTTATAACTTAATTTCTTTGACTCGTGATTGCTAATAAGCACAATAGTGATGATATTATGAAGTGACAAATAATCTAATTTATGTATAGATGCAGTAACGGTATTGTTATTTGATTTCACTTACTCCTCCTCGCTTTTAATTTTGTTTTCTTCATTAATCTATCTTGGAATCCTGGGAATGAAACAATGTTTATCTTGAAAAATGAAGTGCAGTATTCCGTATGCTCGGAATGCTTCCAATCGAAACTTCAAGATAGATTTCGCACGCTATCTGTGATTTCCTGGTATTATTTTATGTTAATGAGTCCCAGGTTAAGATCTCCTCGCCAGAATCACTTGCATTCAGCTTAGACACTCATACAATGTACATAATACTCCGATCGTGATTGTCTTCTCGGTCGAGTGTTACAAAATATTCACTTTGGCGAGCAATTTTCTTGCATTAAAATTGCCAAGTTGCTTTGTTGCCACTTCGAAACCATTTGTACTTGCAACATTGTTCTTTGAGTTGTGTTTGTGCCTATGTGGGATATTTTTATATTTGTTTTCGCTTGTTTGCTAATATTCGGGGATTTATTTACATGCAGGAAGACTATATCAACCGGTCGTAACGTGGTGGTCTTCGTACAAGGTTTAGTCTCTTCGGTCTCTTTGGTATCAATCTTAACTTAGTAACGTCACCGTGATGAATTAGCATTTCATCTTACTTTACTTAGTAAGAAAAAGGAATATAAATATTAGGCAATCTTATGATTGTTTCAAGTAAATGTACATTCACAGCGATGTAATTAAATCAAACCTAAACTATAGAGTTTCATTCATATTAATCGTATTTATTGTGCTTCGATATTATATGATATTTCCCTACGTTATGCATGTACTATCCGACCAACATTAGTCGCAATTTGACGGCATTTGTCGATGCCTTCAGGGTACAGTCGATAAGCAGCTCGACCTTCATATTTTTGTTGTAGTGACCCAAAATAACTGGTTGATGTGCTGTAAACTGTACAAAAGGCATGGACTAAGAGAAAGCATACATATATTTTGTATTTGTCTTGGTATTATGCATCTGTCGATGCAAGCGGTATTGTGCAACGTGTTATCGTACGATTGTCTCGTCGCATTGAACCTCTTAGATCACAATGCGTTGTAGATCTCCTCATGGAATAACTGTAAGATGCAGGTTTTCCCGCCGGTTGTTGTGTTTTGTGTCAATTTGATATTGAATCATTTAATGTCCACGAGGTTTCGCTCGTGCGTTTCTCGCGTTGTTCACATTTTTTGTCGAAACTGTTCAAACTCCGCTTAACGTAACGTCACAACCTTGCTTAGACAATAATGCGATACGATCTGCATTGATATACTTTTGTCTGGTGCAGTTACCTGTCGTTCTACTAACTCTTTGCATTTTATTTTATCACTTAAAGGCAATTTATTTCTGGCCAGATACCGTCAAGTGAGCATTCTTGTGCAGAAAGTTTTTCAATTCACTCCTCCGTCCGCCGATGATAAAATAACGTCATTCGTCACAATTGGCTGCGCAAGCGCCTACAGACAAAATACGGAACAAGGAAACTGGGTATTCTCTACATATCGGTTGGTTGGTTGGTTCTCTTGTCTTTCTACCATGTCCCTAATTCTATGCCTAAATTTTGCCGAGATAATTTTCGTTATCGATAGCCATGATCATTGAAAGGTCACAGGGACGTCCGATTCATAAATTAAATTAGAGACAACCCCAATATGTATTATAAAATCTAAAGAATCTGAAGGACAAAAAGTCGCATCATGGGGCGATGATCTAGGAATGACTTGGGCCGCGTTTTTATGAAACTAGTTTATTATGACAATTCAATGTTCATTGCGTAACCGAGTCTTTCTACTTGTTAATCTGTGGGTTAATCGACTTTGAAATTACATCGAATTGTCACAGTAAACCATGAATTGTAGTTCTATGAAATAGGGCCCCAGGGCCCAATTCTACAATTTCTACATTTCTATGAAATAGGACAATTCAATGTTCTCAACCAATTCAACCATGAATTGTAGTTCTACGAAATAGGGCCCTGGGGTATTGGAGACGTAAGAAAAATGTTATATGCGTAAAAATACTGCAACTGGTTTCAGCTGACTAAACATTTTGCTAAGAGAAATCCATGTTTATGGGTGTTTTAGTTGAGGCACGTTTCGCCCTTTATGTTTTCTGTATCAGTTTTTATTCTTCCTCATTTTATTTCTCGTCTCAATGGCGGACCGTGTCAACGGCCATTGTTAAGTTTGATTGCTTGTTCGATTTTCGAATTCTCCTTCATCGTTCGTACTTTATTTTGTCTTTGTCTATCTAGTCTATCCTGGGACTTTCTGGCGTCAAATTCACTTTAATAACTGGGTTAGAAACTCGAGGGAAGGTGTCAATTTAAATTAGATAGACTGTACGTATATAATTTTGATCAGCTTGTTGTAAAAAGCCGGATCTTCAATATGTTTCGCTGTAACAGATGTTTCGTAATTTATTTTTCTTTTATCGATTGATGCAGAAAGTAAGACAGTTGGTTTTCCTTGTTTTGTTATTTATTGAATGATTTATCTAGTTGATAATGTTTTTTACCTGGAGTTTCCTTTGTTCGGAGTAATCTAAGTATTTCCCGAAATCCCCGTATCCTCCTACCTAAGTCTTTGATAAATATCAATGACCCGTTTGAAACAATAGCTTTCCTTCTTCACTTTGGTTTCTCAATCAGTCAAGTTCAGTCCATCCGTGTGTTTGCATGTGCAGTGTGTGTGATTTAACATAATTGTGATATTTCTTTGTTTGTAAATATAAAGGTAACACCATCTTATAGAAGTCCTAGCGACAACACAAATTTTATTTTATTAAATCTTAAGCTTTAAATTTAAACATATGTTGGTACCTAATAAGACCACGTCTTATAAGGTACCAACAAATGTAATAAAAATGAACATTGTTTGACAAAATACAGCTACATTTGTTAACACTCTGAAGTGGAGTTTCTTCGCTGCTTTAATCTCCATTATAGAACCGACCCAAAGGCAGCTCACGTGGTACTCGTACCTTGTATTCAACAAATACAATGTGAATTATTTTTGTTGAAACACTTATTTACAAACTCCGCTGGTTCAGCAACAAGAAGTAGGTCTTGGCTTTCGATGCAAGAAGTCGCCATTTGTCTCTGTCCTTCGCGGTTTCCTGCCAGTCGCCTGCCTGGAGCTCACGCAAGTCATTGGCCGCTTCGTCCATCCAGTGATATATGAGGCGGCCAGTCTTTAGCCGCTTGTTAGCCCCAGGTATGCCCTCTTCACTGCCAGACATTTCCCATTCTCTCTAATTGACCGAGCCGACAGAAAATCCTTTCATCGTTTTCGTTAAAATATTTTTCTGAATTGCAAAGAGAAGGAGAGGACGTCCTATAACCACCTGGAGACGGTTAGTCCAGGAGGGAGCCACCAGCATAGGGACAAATGTGGATGAGCTTGAATTGGCCGCTATAGAAGTCTGTTTTGAGAAGCCTATGTCCCTAAGGAGGGATAGCAGGAAGTCATGATTATTTTTATACCTAAATTTCTTTCCTCTCCCCAGGTATTGCAACGCGACGTCGAGTGCCACGGTCGGATCGTGAGCTCCGTGGTGCGCGTGTGCGCGGGCGACGCTGCGCGCGCGCTGGAACGGCGCTGGCACCTGCTCTATCTGCGCGCGATCGAGTGGCAGTGCCACCTGGAAGCTTGCCTCGCCCGGATCGACAGCCAGGTGGGTCTTCGAGATTTGAATCAAGTTTTTGGATGGGGAGAAAGGCTTTTTTTCTTACGGAACTGGTTAACCAGTCACAACTCTACCACTAGGCACCTGCTCAACCTGCATGCTAAAGAGTGGTAAACACGCCCTTATAAACAGCCAGGTGGGACTTGAAAAAAACCGGCCAAGTGCGAGTCGGACTCGCGCACGAAGGGTTCCGTACCATTATCTATACAACATCGGACACAAAGATCGGGAAAAAACGGCAAAAAATCACGTTTGTTGTATGGGAGCCCCTTTAAATATATATTTTATTTTAATTTGATTATTTAGTTTGGAAGCGAATATACAACTAAATATTTTGTGAATATCAAGCGTCTACCTGTTGCCGTTAATAATATCGAGCAAAAAACGAAAAAAAAAAAACGTTTGTTGTATGGGAGCCCCCTTAAATATTTATTTTATTCAGATTTTAGTATATGTTGTATAGCGGCATCATTTTATTTTATTTATTTCTATTTTGGCAACAGACAGTCACAGCTTTGAAAATAGGTACAATGGAAATATACTTAATGAAAAGACTGTGAATATACGTATTCATGAGATACAGCCTGGTGACAGACAAACATACAGGCAGACAGACAGATGGACAGACAGACAGACAGAAAGACAGACGGACAATGAAGTCTTAGTAATAGGGTCCCGTTTGGCACCCTTCGGGTACGGAACCCTAAAAAGTAAATCAAGTTTTGGATAAGGAAAGGGACAAGACTTGCAGGAGCGAATAGCGCGAACCAAATGTGGTCCGTGAGAGTCCCAGTGAGGGAGGGAGGGAGGACACTGGGAGGGTACTCTAGCGCATATAAAAGAGTTGCTACAACATTAATTTTGAAAGCCACGGGCGTCGAACGTCTTTCTTTCTGATGATCATCATCTGTTGAACTTAAATAGATTTAAACTCAAATTAAATATTAGGTTTAACCATGGTGAGCTAAACTGGCAGTAGGGTTTCCAAATTATGTAACTAGGTACATTTTTTAATCTATCAAAACGCACATACCTAATTAGACTGTAGCGCTTAGGGTCTTACTTTTGTGGTCCTGACTAATTAGGAACAAAAGACAAGGAGGCGGCACGGTGTGCTCTTGTACCGATTGGCTACCTAAGTTTAGTAATAGGCCAGTCCAATCTTACAAATAAATCACATAAAATCGCAAAACGCTATGTAAAGCTGCTTTTTTGGTATTTTATTTGGACCCCTTAGGGGAACGTAAAACTAGGTTAGTGATAGCTGCAATGGAGGCCTAATACACAGGGTAGCAAATTATCTTTAAAATGTGCAATTCCTGAAACACATAAATTAGAGGTTGTGTTTTACAACAGCATTGGTTCTAAGGCTTTTTATCGTAAATTGATATTCAGATTTCGAAATATCGGGATTTACATAACTTTATTAAGTATGCGCTTTACGCATTCTATCAATCTCGCAGGCTCCGATAGTTCATTGTCCTACATAGAAGAATGTCCATTTTATGAAATACGTACTAAAACCGTACGTATCTGTCGAACACCGCCACTGCTAACAGAAATAACAAATAAATCCACTAAAAAAATTGAATTCTTAAAATTAAAATTGTTTTATATGACGTGCTCTAATTTACTGGTTTCAGGAATTGCTCTTTTAGAGACTCTTTAACTCGCTGCTTAGGAGTTTATATTCCATCGTTGTGCTATCAAATTTCACAATTCCGAATAAAGCACATAACTCGTAATACGTCCTAAAACATGACTGGCAGACTAGGTGAACCGTTCTTGGACTAATCGACAACTAGGTCGTTACCAGAGAGACCACAAATCAAAACACGAATCCCACACGATTTTATGTCCATAATTTATCGACGAAGCACGTGTTCAACCCTTCACTAGTCATGTGAAATATTAACAATCATTGACCCTCCGTATAAATTCAATTAGGGGTTAACTTCAGCCGTTAAAGTCGATTGCGAAACCCTCACTTTTAGCGTTTTATTGCTGTTCGCTAAAGCACAATTTTGGTCCTTCGAGCCGATTGTGTAAGTCAAACAACATGGCTACTCCATTGCGAAATGTGGATGGGTGCTATAAAATTGGTTTGCGTGAGTAAATCTCGTAAGTGCCTGTTATAATTTGATCCTTGAGATTCATGAAATCCCATTGACAATTCCGAGTAATTGTGCAACTTCGTTGGGGTTTATTTTAAGTGTGACTTGGGGTTTGTTTGCAAACAGGGAACCGCGGGAGGTTGATTCCGCTATTGTTAAAGTTATGCCCTTGTGTGAAATATTAAGTTTGTCACTAGGAGACATTTTAATGAGTGAGAAAATAGAGAAAATAAAGGCAAATAGCAATAAGCATGTCGTCGGTGTCATAGGTCAGTTATTCAACTGCGACTGTGGCAATTTTTTTGTGGATGCGGTAGGACGAATACTTCATAAAACACATATGAAACGCACAACGATGTAGGGAAACATCGTAAAGGTCATTCGGCCACTCGCATTTGGAAAATATCCGTACCATCCATAGCCGGGTTTTCTGAAGAATTTTGAGCACTGATTTTGCAAAACCTGAAATGTATTATAAATCGTCGATAAATACGCGAATACCAATAGCCAAGTGAAGCGCCAGCGTAAGGAATTCAACTTCAACCCATGGTGGCATTTCCATAATAGCAGATGGATTCTGTGTGACGCATAATTAATGGTATATCTATAGGCCTTTGCTTCGACTGGCTAAATTCCACCATCTTAGTTCTACACTCTTCTGTTCCAGTTGATTTAGAAAAGGGTCTGAATAATCGTCTTGTTCACACAATATAGACCGCAATATTGTATGAGCCAGAGGCAAATGACTGTCCACTTGTCCAGTGCCTTTCTTTAATTAAACATAAACATTTACTTACAGGCACATTGCTTCTGGCCCCACACTACCAGCCAAACTACAGCCAAAGTAATAAATCTGGATATTATATATATTGTCTAGTCATTATAAGTATATAATGTCTACTCAGTTTAGATAAAGTGATAATTAACACAAAATTAATCACATTTACTAGCAATTTTATTTAATATCATATTAATATCATAATGTAGGGTACCTATGACTTTTCCATGCAGCAACCTTGTTTAAGTTTGACACAAAACTAAGTTTTTTAGTGAAATTTTTTTTTTCGCTTTTATATATAAAAAAAAAAGAACTAACACCCGAAGTTTCGAACCTATTTTTGCTTATGTGTACTGACCTATCAAACAAAATGCGAAATATAAATTTAATCAAACAATTATTTGCTATATAACACTTGCCAAAATAAAACGTTAGCATAATAATTTATTACTTTGTCTAGTGAATTTGGCTTTTATATATAATGACCAGTCATTATGTATAATAGCTATTTAATCACTATGACTGTAACATATACAATCGCTTCGCAGACTGCTAGTTCAAAAAAAGAGGAGGTTCTCAGGTCGTCGGAATATACGTTTTTTTTTTTTAATTATAATTGTTATTATAACCTGTGTTTCCCGACTACTCAAAGACGCCTGGATCGATTTGTAAAATTATTTTTTTAGTTCCTTTTTGCCCCGTTTTCCCTGGCTAGTAGTTAGTAGCACTATCGATAATAATAATAATATCTTCCATACAACACAATTACTTGACCTGGTCCCAAACTAAGATGCCCTGTATTATGGTAACCAGGCAAGGACATCACAAACATGGAAATACATCCAGACTGAGGCAATTTTTTCAAATGTACGGCGGCTCCCAGTGGGAATCGAACCCATGATCTCTATCTTGGTAGTAAGCGCCTTAACGGCTAGTCCAGCGAGGCAGTAGGCTGATCCAGATAGCCATTAACTCCCGACTCCCCTCTTTCCAGGTGGGAGCGTCAGCGGAGGCGGCCAGCGACAGCGACGAGGAGCCGGCGCTGAAGCAGCCGCGGCTCAGCAGGCGGGGCTCCCCGCGCCGCTCCCCGCGCACACCCGACAGGCGGACGACGCTGCGCAGGCGCCGGCGCTCGGTGGACAGCCGGCAGTCTTGCTCTGAGGTAATCTTCCATCCACATTTTTAGGGGTCCGTAGTCAGGGAACCCTTAAAGTTACTCCATGGCCGTCCGTCCGTCTGACTGTCCGCGACCTAGTTCAGAGACGATTAGTACGAGAAAACTGAAATTTGGCATAGACATACATATTAATCAAGGCAACAAAACGGTAAACGGGTCCATTTGCGAAATAGATAGATATAGAACACTTTATTGCAAAATCATATATGAAGCTTTAAAGCGCAATTTTTTGGCCGAGTAGGGCGTAACGTAACGGAAACGTATTCAGTTTACATGCACGTTACTTGCATCTACGTGTTGCCAAATTGCAACAGCAATTTGTAGGCGTAGACGTGTGCAATTCCTTTTTTATTTCGTTGAGTAAAGCAAAGCTATAACTCAGATCCTCTTGAC
Organism: Yponomeuta cagnagella; assembly: GCA_947310995.1. NCBI lineage: Eukaryota > Metazoa > Arthropoda > Insecta > Lepidoptera > Yponomeutidae > Yponomeuta > Yponomeuta cagnagella. The sequence continues at coordinate 5,688,177 of OX371285.1, read as the reverse complement.
CCGTGCCGCTAGATGGCGCCAGTGCCGCGTAACACATTGCGCGGTTTGAGTTAAAAATGAACGCTTACAAGTATAGACGTTTGACGTTAAACGGCCGTGTAACCCAAAATAGCCCAACCCGCTTTTTTATGTAATAGCCTATATAAGTCAGGGCTTCTCTCAGAGAGAGAGTATGGGCTTAATTATCACGCGTGCTCAACGCGGATTGGCAATTTCAAGCCCTGAGGTATGTGAGCACCTCAGTCACTCAGGTTTCCTCATGGTGTTTTTCTTTCTTCTATCTACATAAAAAGCCTAATAATGATTCAGCCGTCCCACTCTAGGGCACTGGCCTTCTCTCAGAGACAGTATGGGCTCACCACGCGTGCCCACAGCGGATAGGCGATCTACAAGATCTTTTTTTGTACAGATTGGTAATTTGAAAGAGAGCGGCAAGGGGATCTACTCGAACCATTGTAGCTTGTGGTAAACGTTATTACAAGAAAATATGTATACAGCTTTTAGAGTCATTTACAAATTGTATTTAAAGATTTCGAAAAGGTGGTACCTTCAGGAAGACAAGTGAAATTGCTCAAATTTTTTTACTAAGACATATCTAATCTATGGATGGTACCAACTGAGGTTACAGTTCTAGAAAAGTCAGAAATAAAAAAGCAACTTCTTTCGGAATGAAGGACAGCTTGAAATACCCTTTTTTCTGCTCCTCGTTACCCTGCTACTTGACTACTATAATATTTCAGGAGGAACAAGACGATGTGCTGACGTATACGTGGCACTACGCGGACTCTGAGCCAGAGCTGCGCGCGCGCATCTTTAGAGACAAGATGGCGGACCGAGCGGTGCCGAGCGCGCCCGAGGCGGCAGCCCGGGCTTGCGACCAGATCGTGCCCAGTGATGAAATAGACGGTACGTTTTTGGTTAGCATGAAAAAAATACAAATAACTTTGGCAATGCGCGGCAGTGTGAATATCGCAACGCAATGCAACCTGTCGGAGATAAGGTGCATTTTGCAACACGACGTCAGAGACAAGACAGCGGCCCGAGAGCGGCCCTGCGACTCGATCATGCCCCGGGACGAAACAGTTAGCTTGTAATACTACGCACTTAATGTACTTAGAAATTTGACATTTAACGACACTATGAAATAGATATCGCACTGTAGGAGATAAAGATAATTTTGCCCCGTCATGTTAAAATCTAGAACCTCGATATAAATTTTCATAGTGGCTCATTCCGACACCCAGCTAGGAGTATTTTTATCTGCCTAAAAGTCAAATATTTGTATTCTCTCTCAAAGGCATGAATGACCACTAACTGATCACCACTTTGCTCTTTTCAGGTTCTACAACACCCATGGACGACATGACTGACAGCCCCGCCAAAACCCCACCGACAGTCATCAAACGCAAGAAGCCAGTTAACACGTCCAAGTTCAACCAGACCGACAGAAAATCCAAGAACTGCGCCACCTTCTACTTCCGCCACCACGACACCGACTCCGATCGCCAAATGATCGAAACGGACGAGAAATCTCAAGAGGAATCCTCCGAGGAAGAATGGACCTATTTAGAGGGCCCCAAAGTCGCTAATGAAGACTCCACTGACATCATGACCAGCTCAGTTGAGATACAGTGCGAATTGCCCTTAGACAATAAAGAAGAAAAGTTGAAACCTCTAAAGCTCAAATTAGAATCGTCGACCCCAGATCTGCTACGCACGGACCAGAATATCCGTTGTAAGGACATAGAGAGATTAGTGATTCAGGCTGAGGAGTTGGTCCAAAAGCAGGCGCAACAGCACTTGGCCAAAAAGAAGGGGTTAAGAAGTTTCAAGCCGCTATCTTTTGAGGAGGAAGGGAAGACGGCGAATCGAGCTAAGATGTCGCGGATTAAGGAGTGGCTGAACCAGAGTACGGAGGGCAAGAATGAAAGTCATCAGGCACGTAACTAAACTTTTATGCATGCACTTGATAGTAATGAAAAAATAGAGACAACTTTTTAAAGTTGGTTTTCAATTATAAAGATTTTGCGAAATTCTGTACAAAAGTAACGTAGTTCTTTCGAATACAGAGGTCATGAGTTCGATTCCCACTGGCGGCCACCGTACTTGATTTGTACAATTGGCCGCAGTCTGGGTGTATTTCCATGTTTGTGACGTCCTCATCTGGTTACCATAGCACAGGGGATCCTAGTCTCAAAACCAGGACAAGTGATTGTGTTGTGCGGAAGTTATTATGCTTATCGATTCTCTTACCTATTCCCCAGGGAACAGAGTCGTACGACGCGTCAGGCGAATACACCACTGAGAGCGAAGTGGATACGTCACTTACGTCAGAAGAACGCAACCTGCACTCGTCTATGGACATGAGCACCTCCACTTGCACAGTCACTCCGACGCATCATGCCAAGGTTTGTCTTTCAAGTGTTTGAAGGGGCTTGCTTGAAGTGTGTTTTAACTTATGTTGTTGTTGACTAACTTTTGAATTAACTAAATCGGTACAGTTGACAGTATGTCAAACTTTTCGCGCATTGTACGTTAGCGGCGACTTTGCGGCAAAAATAATAATAATAGATCTGCTGTCGACTGTACTTATGTTGTATTGTGAACTCTAATCATGGTTTGATGCCTTGTTTATCTACTTCTGAATGTAACACAATATAATGTGCCACAATTAAATCTCGGAATAACACTTCGAGTAACATATTTTTTTAAATGGAATCACTTTCGAAACAGTTAATGAAAATCGAAATCACTGTAACAACACATAATGTTCACCAGATAAAGTCCTTTACAGGTCAGACGGACAGACATAAGTCGTACGCATTCTAAAAAAGTCGCAGTATGCGTAAGGAACTCTACGCTAATAAATTATCAATATTATCAAATGGTCATATTATTCGTTCATTGCTGGCCATAGGCCTCCATAAGGTACACCTAAAAATGCAGCTATAATGTAGCTACCTACTCTTGGTTGTACGATCATCATCATTATTATAGACTAACATATTCGTAAGCGCCACTAATTTTTTATGTTGCACAATGGTTTTACTTACGGTTTCTACCGGATTTTATTGACTATTCGACTATCTATAGGGAGTCTTCAGAAGGGAGAATCCCAAAAAGAAACGCGAGGACGCTGTTCGGACTCTAAAAAAATACATACATGCATACATAAACTCACGCCTGTATCCCAGAGGGGTAGGCAGAGACCAGGGACTGCCACTTGCCACGATCCTGACAGATCAATTTCGCTTCCTCAACAGTCAATAATATCATAATCGTATAAAAGTCAAAAATATTTTTAATTTATTTACAACAATTTAACTGCAAGAAGAATTTAAATGTCTCCCGCCTGATTAGGACTCGGACCTGTGACCACCATGGCTTCGCTTTAACTTACTGACCTGTTCAGTGTAGCGTTTCCAGCTTGTGAAAATCGGGTTGCTATTTTCAACTGTAGGTTGATAGATTAATGGAATATTCTTTATTTTACACCATAGTTTAAATTAGATTAAAAAAACCTATGTAAAACCATCGTGCACTATAAAAAAATAATTCACCGTCCATTTCGTTGTCTCTAACCAACGGTTACGGTACCTAGGTGCAACTCCGCAAAAAGCGCGCTGGCACTTCGGCCCGGCCTTGGTCGGTATCCTGCCTGTCGCAGCTGTCCGGCGCGCCGGCCTCGCTCGCGGCCACGCCGACGGCCTGCGAGGCCGCGATGGCCCGCACCAACATGTCCATTTCGGAGTCAGCCCTCAACACTTTGGCCTCGCCCGTCACACCCGCGCACTCGGACTCGAAGCTGCGCGGTAGCTCGACAACTGTTCAGGTATGTTTGATGGTGGTTAAATTCTATAGAATCCAACCGTAGAACAGATCGGTCACAGCATCCAACCTTAAGAGGTGAAAATCCTGATGAGAAAATAGTAGAAGGATAGCGAGGGTGCCATGGCCCGCACCAATAAGTCCATTCGGAGTCGGCCCTTAACACTTTGGCCTCGCCTGTCACGGCCGAGCACTCGTTCTCTAAGCTGCGCGGGAGCTAGACAGCTGTTGAGGTATGTTTGGTGATGGGTTCTACGATTCTTTGGAACGGTCACAGCATCAAAGCTTCAAGGCTTAACAGTCCAGAATCCTGATTAGTAAATAGTGGAAAGATGCTGGGTAGAATCAGCAATCAAATAGCCCGTACCAACATTTCGGATTCGGCGCTCAGCACTTAGGGCCGATTTCTGAATTCAGAATTTCACTACGTAAATACTTAAGTAACGTTCTGTCACGCTCTTTTCTGAGAAATTCGAAGAGACAGCACTACAGTTAACTATTTACTTAGCGAAATTCTCAATTCAGAAACTGGCCCTTAGTCTTTTCCCGTAATGTCTGCGCACTCGGATTCTAAGCTGCGGGTGCTTGACAAGGGTTTTGAGCCTACATTATGTTAATGCATTGCATTATAATCACAACTGGAAGAGCGCGCCGACATCGATACATTGCCGCTTCAAGTCTCCACGTGCACACGAACTTTCTAGGGGTCAATGGTATGAAAAAAAAACACGTCATGTGACCTGAGCTCATTGTATTATAATATAATGCACTACATAATCGAGGCTCAGGTATGTTGGTTAACTGGATAAGTTAACTCATAATACTTAATAGTAAAGAGTAGGAAGTGGCGGAAGGGTACCAGTGGTAATTACGAATTATTTGCCTTTCAAACAGTGTACCCTACACATAGCGATGTACTTTAAAGAAGAATAGCCCCAATTGAGGCGTAAAAAGTGACCGAACAATATTGCAAATGCGTTTCGGTAAAACAAACAATACAGAACTTAAAACTATGAATAATGATTTCACTGTTGGTCAGCTGATATGACGCTGACACAACGCGATATCGCATTACATCTAATTATAGTATAGTGAAGTTATAGGTACATTCAACGGCTCTACCGCTATTATTAAATTAAGTAAACGTTGTTTCGGCAACGTGACCGATACCGTCGCGTCGCGAGTCTTAAAAAAATGACTTACTTTATTGGTGTGTAAAACAGGTAACATAAACAGAATAGGCTTAACAGTGCAGATCTAGAATGTCACCCAAAGCAAACACAATGAAAAATGCGACATTATCGGAAGTAGCGTGATGGTCGCTAATCTGTATCTCATGACGTCATTGGGCTAACAAAGGGCCATGCAATTCTAGCGTTCATTAAACAGTGGCAGGAAATTTCGAAACTGTTTAAAAAAAGAACCTTATTTGACGCTAGATTCGGCCTGATATTTCGGCGACGCATATTATTGTGCAGAATTTTATTTGTACGACTTTCTACAACTAATTTACAACACAAAAAGTAAGGTAGTAACAGCCTCTCAATTTCCCAGGGCCACGTGTCAAGTACGAACACCATGACGGAAGCTTGCACCTCATGCGTGGAAGCCAGCGACAAGCAGTGCTGGCTGCGGCGTAAGCGGCTGAAGCTGCGCCGTCGGGGGGCAGACAGTGGCACCGTGCGCCGAGAGCGACTGGTCAAGAGTCTGTCCTTCTGTGGAAGGCTGAGCCCAGAGACGGAGAAAACGGAGCGTAGTGCGGCGAGCGATCCGCCTGTGAGACGGTCGCATAGGTTAGTACTGAAAAATATAGAAGTAAGTTGGAAGATGTACAGGATATTCTGAGAGTGGCTCGTCAAGACTCTGTCGGAGATGTACCGCCAGGTGGTCGCTAAGATTAGTAAAGAAAAAAAACCGCCCAAGTGCTACAACATTAGACAAAGATCGAGACAAGATAGATTAGATACATTGAGAACAGCGCCATCTATAGAAACCAAAAAGAAGCGTTTAACATTGAAATTTAACGACATGACATCGGCGCTGTAAAGGTTACATAGATGGCCGCTAGATGGCGAGCGCTATTTTTAGATAACGTTTGTTAAATAGGAGCCCCCTATTTAACAAACGTTATCTAAAAATAACGCTATTCTGTTTTTATTATTTGTTGTTATAGCGGCAACAGAAATACATCACCTGTGAAAATTTCAACTGTCTAGCTATCACGGTTCATGAGATACAGCCTGGTGATAGACAGACAGACAGACAGACAATGGAGTCTTAGTAATAGGGTTTGGGTACGGAACCCTAAAAACATAGATTGAAGAAGGTACCTACATAGATATAAAGGATGTGTCGTGTGTGGCTAATTTAATAAAAACCAAACTACGGGAATGGCCTCGTCAGGCCCCCTTTTGAGGGACTAACCAAGGCCATCCATAAGAAAAATATCGTCCCATTCGGTGCGTTCGGACTTACGAAAGTGTTTTACGCACCTCTCTATTTGTAATTAGCTGCCGAAACAAAGAATAGTTTTATTCATTTACTTATACCCGTTCGACCCTTTCAGATTCGACACAACATCCACCTCGGGCAACGATAGCGACGAAGAGCTGATCCGCCAACAGCTGGCCACCATCGCCAGCCTGCGCCGGAGCATCGAGAAGACTCACATCACTAACAAAGAGCAAGAGAACACCATTCCAGAGCAGAACGAGGGCGAGCCCGTGGCCAACTTCAAGCTTGGCCCAGCCGGCGGCCAAGTGAGGCCAAGGATGGCCAAGAGCATGGAGCGGGAGCGGACTATACTGTCCCTGAGTCTTGGCAATCCGAATGAGCTGTGGGATCTGACGCTGGACAAGGATTCTGATGTGGACAAGAGCGTTAATACGGGAACGGAGGAGCATAGCTCTTTCTCGGAGCAAGCTTGGGACTTCTATCAGGTATGTACAACTGTCGTTTTGTGACTTGCGAAATGTTAATGGAAGTTTCGAATTTTGACATTAGAAAATTGGTACATTCTGTCGTAGCTGTCAGTGTGCCAATATCAAAATATCGAAATTTGACACGGAATTTCTTTGAATGTTTTAATCCAATGGTCCGAAAATTAACCGCCTTTTCGTACGCACAAAAACAAAAAAACTTTTAAGTACGCAACAAATTTTTTATTTAAGTTTAAGTGTTCAGGTGTTCACACGGAAATCAACAATTTAGTTAAGCACACACCCACCTGGAAACCTGAGCGGCGCGGGTGGCGAAGCTAATAAACAGAAAAATACACTTGATTTTATTTCTAGTCGTTGCATAGAAAGAGCGCCATCTCGCTCTCGCTCCACTCAGTAAATCCAGATGGAGCTAGTCGTACTGCTTTTATACAAAGTTCACGCTAAGCCTCCAGTTCACATCTGTCGCATGCAGTCCCTCTAAACCAGTCTCTCCTTGCCAACAGGAAAAATACAACTCCGAGAACTACTCCGAGGCCCCAGACTCCGACGCGGCGCGACGCCTTCTGGAATTCGGTGACGACTACCGCGCCTTCCTAGACTCGCAGTCCGACTGTTGTTCCAGCCTCTCGGCCCAGCCGGAAAACGATACAAGCCCCAGCGGCACGCGCAGACGTAGAATACCCTCAGACCTCTCAAGGGAGAGGAGCCTGCCGCGACACAAACGACCAACGAAGGGCTCCCCAGTCGAGACACCGTCCCGTAAACCTAAAAAATCCATGTCCAGTGCTGAGCGGAAGAAGACGTTGCTAGACAGCCTGGAGAGGTCGAGGAATAACACTAGCATTGAAAGCAACGATGGCGTGAGAAGGAGGAAGCCGTCTGAGAACGATAGAAAGGCTAAGCGCTCGCCGGAGTTTGACCTGCTGAACGTCCAAGCGCTCAGTCGACGCCGACACAGCTCCAACCTGACAAGCGACGAAGTGAACAGCTCTTTGGAATACACAGAAGTGAATAACAGACCTGACATACTTGATTCACTGAACCGTCGTCGACGCAACCTTGATTCTCAGAAGAGCAAAGAATCGGAGCTCCAAAAGGTCGCATTATCAGAACTGCGACGTCGTTCCACCGAGAGTATGGATTCAGAGGACGAGTCCTCGAGTCCAAAGAAGCATAGTCGCCGAAACCACTGGAGTGGCGATTCTGACTCCGAGTCTGAGGAAGTCAAGTCGCTCATTCGTCGGTCCAGCTCCCAATTGGAGGCGGCGGAAGCTCTAGTGGCCAGCCAGGAGTCTTCGCCAGACCTGCTCCGCGCATTCGACTATGTAAGGACCCCATTCGATACAGATTTCAGTATTTATACGGACGCGGACGACGATCTAGAGACCTGCTCCGTCCGCCGTCCTGCATGCTTGCGAGCTAGATTTGGCCTAGTAATAGCTGCTTTTTCCATACTGATAATAGTCTACATTCATCTACAGTGACGGTGCGTGATGACGTCACTGCCCTGATTTTGGAGTCGAAGTTGGAAATACAAATTAAGCCGCTCTAGGGCCAAAATCAGGGCAGTGACCTTATGTATCGTTACTTAGTATGGAAGCATAAGCTGCGATTGTCAGATGAACTTGACGTTTGAAATTGACTCTGAATGACAAGGTTGAAAAGTTCATATTGATCTCGGTACAAATTGTCCGCATTTAAGGGTTTAGCATTGTAAAAAAGTCTGACAAACGTGGTTGTATTGTTTTGGCCTAGGTAAAAGTATTTCGTAAGTAACTTATTGATTTCTGACAGAAGGCAATTTATGTTTGTTTTCGTCGCAAGGATAATTTTTATGCGATGGTTTTGAAGTTTTTTAAGTTTCCTTTTTAACTAACCATAATACCTACTTAATTATTTAATTGAGTTGTGGGTGCTAACACACTGTTTTTTTTACTTTTCTTTTGTACTTAATTAGTTTCCTAATTTCTCTTGGGGTGATAGAATGGTGCTTGAGACCAAGTCTTTAATATAATCATAATAATAAGTACTTAGGCATTAATTTATTCTTGTATTACTTCCCTTAAAAGCATTCCTGATCATTGCCACAATCAGCTTACACAGATTTAAAATGATTAGTAGGAATGGATTAAAGTATGCCCTAAAAATTAATGGTAATTACCTCAGAGACTTTTTTAAATTGTGTTAATGTTGTTTCTTATTTTATACCTATATGGAAGTTATAGAAACTTGAAACACAAGTAACATTTTCATTCTTTAGTACCTACCTATAGTAATGATCCAATTGTAGTGATTTCTTGTCAACGAGTGATACTTATAAGCTTTACGTTGAATGTAGATCATATTTAGTATGTTCTTTAATCGTAAGAAAAACACGAGTTATAGATTGATTATAACATAGGATCCGCATAATATTTTTGTTGATTAAAGCTAATTTGATTATTGCAATGACTGAACTCCGCATTTTCCACCATTTTTGTCTAAAATGTTAAAAAAAATGTCATCACAGGAGTAGGTTGTTTTTTTTATTTTATTTTACGAAATTGTTTAAAAGCAAAGAGTGATTTTGTATTCCTGTTTAGTTTTAATAAATGTGTCAATTTGGAAAATTATAATGGAGTTTCAGTCAGTCAACACCCTTCTCTGCATTAGTGGATTTAAAAGTTAGTTAATTACGTAAACTTTAGTAAGTTTAAGTTGACTTTAGTCAGATATAAAGTATTTTTTTTGCATGAGTCACTTGTCATCCAAAAAAGTATGTTTCTTGCTTAAACCTTTGTGATTTTTGTGTGGTGCTGTGTTTTTTAAATTAAACTGAAAGAAGCTGTAACTAAAATTGGAATGAAAATGTGAGTTAGACATTATTAGTACTAAACAGAAAGTAGCTATAGTTTTGTATTGTAAATAATTATGCACGCCTTAGGTTTAATCACTATAAAGAATGCAGTAAACGCGCGAATTGTTAAAAATGGCGACCGGAAAATTCAAATAGCTGATTGGCAAAAAAAATTTAGAAAATTCAGATCACTTACTTCCTTTATTTAAAAAGAATGCATTTTTTATGAAATGCCATTAGATTTCTATTTTCATAACTCATGTAAGTAATAGAAATCAACAGAGAAAGACAAAAAGTCTGATCAGGATCGTACTCTTTATTATCTACTATTATCGTACTTTTTTTGACTACTATTTGTCTCCGCGTGGTGATTTTTATTTTAAAGAAATTGATAATGTATATCTAGGAAATAACATATAATTTACTCAAATTGTTTTTAAATCATAACATTTACTATTTTCGCGCGTTTACTGTACAATTTGCCAAAAGCGCGGGAATATTGACGTTTCTTTCTTTTTTCACGCAGACTGATATCGTGACGCGATGCAGGGATAACATAATTCTTCTCGACGCTGCCTTGGCGGGGGGTTCACTTTCGACCACTTTGCAAAGAGATATCAAAGGTCAGTGGGGAAAAAACACATAATTACATACAAACTTCCATTCCAGCGCAAACTGCAGTAGGACAAGTCAATTTTATAGTTACATTTTTTCTCAATTTGTTTGCTGTAACACGATTTTTACGTCCGTGAAAGAAAGGGTAGCTGTTTGCTTCTCGCTCTTACATTATAGAGGGTAAAGCAGTCTTAATAAACGCCCTGACATGCTGTGGACACCAATATAAAGGTAGTATTCAGGTAGTTATGGCCTTGGTGCATGTTTATAACATAAGGATGTGTTAATGTATACCTTGGTGAAATGGTGACCCTAAATAAATAATATTGAAAAAAAAAACAAGTGTAAACCAGTCCTTTTAGAGACCCTGATGTTTTAAATAAATTGCGCCATCCAAATGCGTTGAAATTTATAAGTCGTTTCTAAAATAAGCTTGAACGTTCCTTGGGCAGTAATTTTCATTAGATACATACACGATGCATTTGTGAAAAGATTCCTTCACAAAAATGTATCAAATATTTCAATGGCAAAAGAATTAAGTAGGATTAATGCAGTAGAAATGAGGTCCTTGAGTGAGAAGTATGTGTATCTTTGAATGACAGGATAATATGCAATAATGTGATTAGAGAACGTTGTGGACTGAAAGAGGATGTAGTGACTAGAATTGGGAAAGGAATGTTGCGTTGGTTTGGACATGTGGAGAGGTTGAAGAAAGAAAGATTGACGAAACAAATATATCGAGCGAATGTGGGACGAGCCGGACGGCTATACTTCGACCAAATAGGGGATGTATTAGCAAAGGGCAAGATAAAAATTACCCGAAACCGGCGGGCGTCCATGCAACAACTAATGAATGTTGAGGAAGCGAAAGTGATCTGTCAGGATCGTAGCAAGTGGCAGTCCCTGGTCTCTGCCTACCCCTCTGGGATACAGGCGTGAGTTTATGTTATGTATGTTACAAAAATGTTTGAAAATTCAAAAAAAAAAACAATGCGACCAACTCAATATTTCCTAAGCCGTTGATTTCCCAAGATGTTCCTTTGGCAAAAATGTTTACAAACCCGATATTTTGTGAGTAGCAAACAACTGCCCTTTCTTTCGCAGAGTATGTTAAACAGATTTGCAGAGTTTTATAAATTTCAGTTCATCCTAATCTTTCTCCACTAGAAATGTCATACAGTTCCAAGATGAAAGTCACTTCCGCAGAACGCAGCCATAAACTTAGAAATTAAATTTAGAACGCATCAGTAGCCGCAAGAAAATATATCGGGTGTCCTTGCAAAAATATTTGCGGCCTGGGCGGTTGGGTAACCTTAGTCTTCTTACTCGCGTTACCGACCGGTTCCGAAGACTTTTACCGTCCGACAATCTTATTCTCAATCAAGTTTGACTGACGCTGCAATGATTCTACAATGCCTTTAGTACGACTCGTTAAGAGCTATAAATAGTCACTGAAGTGGTATGTCAGAATATGGAGCAAGTTCACCTTCTCAACTGCAATTCTTATTTATTAATTACTCGCCGTACGCTTTACCTTCTATAGTTGACTGAATACAGTGTAGTATTAAAGCAAGAGGAAGCTGAACCTTTGTAGCTACTGTATAACGTTCTCATGAGACCACACCCAACTTTTAAAGCAATTAGAAATTGTATTCACAGATTTGAAAAAAAATTACAGTCAGAAAGGGAAGAAAGAGAGCAAGAAGAAAAAATATATTTTGTGTAAAAATGGCTCAGCAGTCAACAAAAAATCGGCCAAGTGCGAGTCAGACTCGCGCACGAAGGGTTCCGTACCATTACCTTTACTACCTATAGACACAGATCGAGCGAATATAGAACTCAATATTCTGTGAATATTTCAAGCCGTTATTAAACCCGTGCCATCAATTACTGAGTATAAGTTAGATCTGAAGATAAACGTTTGCTTGCCACTTTCTACTTTTCCTTCAGCTTTTACACCGCAGGTTTAATCACATAAATCTAAGCCACTCATATACCTAATCATTAGTTTACCGGATTGCAAAATGCAGTGAGCAACTATTTTCCTGATTGCCAATTTCCAATATCCATTACTGTGCAGTGCGGACTTTCTAAGGAAATTAACCGAGTATTTTCTTTGGGAAGACAGGAAGTTATGATGCTGACTTATAATAAATATTATGTAGGCGACGACTGCTTGCTGTTATAAAAACAACGGTAGTTAAAACTGATCGTCATTTTCAGTTCTAAATCTATTCGAAAAACAATAACAAAACAATACACACAATCGAATCACGAATCACATAACACCAATTGCTATATTGGGTTCCGAAATCGAATTCAGTTCACGAATATTATAAATTACTAAATTATAACAGTAAACAAAACATGCACACAATTGTTCTTCTCAGCGTGTCGATGAACATAAATGTTTTTAAAGTCTGTTCGAATAGTTGCAGCCCAGAGCTTTATGACGCTGGCTCGGTCCTTTGCATGCACGAGTAAGGGCATGCAGGGCACGATGAAAGATGATCCATCGTCTAAGAAGTACCACACAAACGATAATAATTTTTATCTTATTGGAAGACGCTGTTTTCTACAAATACAGGTCTTAACCTTGTTCGGCAACAAAGACCTCGTTATATTCGTAAATTTAAGTTACTTGCTTTGTAACTTCTTTAAAAAAATATTTATTCTATTTCCCACTATCTTTTAAGAAGTAAGTACTTATCACGCGTGAAACCGCGTTTTACAACCTAGTAAGTTTGACTGTAACGAGAAGCGTCACAACTCAAACGATTTCTTTTGTTATTATCCAGAACTAATTTCTGTTATGAATCTCCAGAACTTTAAGCTGTCGTGAATGTCCAGAACTACGAACAACAAAAGCCTAGTATTTTTTTGAAATAATTAAAGTAATTTCAAATAAAAATCAGCTTGAATCTAATATTGGTTTAAATAACATAAAATTTTGTACTTGAACTGGGTTAAAAAGTAATATGTATCTCAAGCGTCTCAACGGCTAAAATTGTCAAAAACTGGTCCAAATGAAGCAAAATAAACATAAATACATAAATAAACGGTCTTATTTATAGAAATACGATTTCTTAAAACACTCCTCAAAGGCAGTTTAAATAGTTTGTGGTAAAGGGAAAAACGTAACCACAGATTAAATAAACTGCCTCTGAAATATGTTTTAGTGGAATTGTGGTTGTATAAATAAGACCGAAAGTATTTAATAATAAACCAAAATCGAATGTAACCGAAGTAATAAACCAAAAGAAACGCTCTCTAAACAGTTTTGAAATATTTTGACTTGTGTCGTATTTTTGGAGACTAGGGTAACCATATCTTGTGAAGTGATATTTCCGTCAACGAATGCTCGTAGCAGTTAGCGCGACTTTATGTCATCGTTTGATGTCATATTCGTCTTATTTTCAGTTCCGAAGTTCGCTTACATCACGCTGTTTTCGTGTGAGTTATAGAAGAATTCTATTGTTGTTTTAAAACTTGCCTACGTATTCTTACCATCACAAATCAAAACATTATTTCAACGTAAAGAATTTACCTACATCCTGTTTGCCGCTGCCTTCAGGCCGCTTTTCTCTTAGAGAAAAAGTCAGCGGAAAAAAACTCCACTCTGACCATATTTTCTCAAATCATCTTAAACCTAATTTCATGTAGGTTAAAATAAGTAAAAAGATTGAGTAAGATGATGAAATGAAAATGAAATACAAACTAACTTTTGCTCGCGACATCAATATTATTGGACAATATTCCAATATTGTTTGTCATCAAATAGCTACTTGCTCATCAAGATTCATCATGTATGAAAAAAAAACATCACCATTAACATTCATTTTCCGAATTCGATTCCTTTTCCACTTCCAGTATGCAAAAGTAAAATAATAATGGATAAAAAAATTGCAAGCTTGAAATAAAAAAATATTTTCAAACGTTTACCTAGTGGTTTAAGTAGCGGTAATAAAGACACGGTTTCATTGATTTATGTTATTTCAATTACCTACATTTTTTTTTATTTTGATACATATGACAAGTGCTCCTTGTTACTCTATGACATAGGGTCACCGACGGCCGGTCCACGGCCTACGAAGTTCGATGTCCAGTTCTCGCGAATGTGGAAACGCATCAGATAGGTATCTCCGTTCTAACATTACATAACGGCGATCTTCCCACCTCAGCATCTCATCTACTACATCCCGCACCCGGAAGCGGTGACACGGTGGCCTGCGCCCGCGCAACTCAGTGAAAACGCACAGAAGTTTCACTAACCTGCAGTATTTCGTACACGTACAAGCTGTTATCTACTGTTTAAAGCTGTCAGTTGATTCTCTTTATGCACGTTGGCACCAGTGACGTAAACAATTTTTTTCCTTAACCAAGTGATTAAAAGGTTCAGTACGTTATCGGGTCGTAACGAACATCCATACGGATTTGATCACTTCGTACCTATTGATGCGTGCTTAGTTTAGTTTTAATCTCTATTATGTTATTATTAATCTGTGTTGTAAATGAATAAAATATGAAGTTGGAAATTACATGGAAGAGAACATAAAATACGGAAAAGAACCAGAAATTTATATGCAAAGAAAAAAAGTTGAACAGTTATATTAGAACCAATATCTTACATCAAATAAGTCCCGCAAAAGCTCTAAAAACCTGATAACGTGCAACTTGAAAGTACTTAAGTAAAACAGGCTAACGCAGCGAAGGTAAGACAAGATACAATTATTTCAACAAAGTGCGTAATAATTAAAATAACATTCGCACGCGTACCAAAGTTATATTAGAACCAATATCTTACATCAAATAAGTTCCGCAAAAGCTCTAAAAACCTGATAACGTGCAACTTGAAAGTACAGGCTAAAACGCACCGAAGGTAAGATAAGATACAATTATTTCAACAGAGTGCGTATTAATTAAGATTTAACTTTCGCACGCATACCAACCTTTTCCTCTACCTCCTGCGGTTGACTGGTAGATAATGCTTATGACATTAAGTCCGCCGCACTGTACGATTTTTGGTTGCCTGTGACTACAACCTTTTTTGAGGGCTGGATCCGCGCCTGGTTCTGTCACGCTGTTTTCTGAGTAATTCGAAGATACGGTTAACTATTTACTTAGCGAAATCCTCAATTAAGAAACTGGCCCTACGTGGATCACATAATGTACCAGCAGATGAATTTTATTAAAGAAACTGACTGGACCACTATTTGTTTTTGAACTCGCTTTTACAATAATGCCGTCCATCTTACGTGAGAGAAAGGCAAGTAGTCATTCAATAACAACAGTAATAATTATTTAATAGTTTACCTAATAAATAATCACGATTAGACCCGTTAAATGGATAAATAAATAGTTCCGTATGTATCTTCTGTATCTTCACATTAAAAAGAACAGAAGCGCATGCGTCGTTTATTTCTGCCAATGAAAGCGGAACGATCTCATCGCAACTGAAATAGAGGACACCTTGGACTTTTCTTTCTTTTTAGCTATTTATGTGGAGAGCGGCATCGCGTGATGGGCAACAGGTGGTGTTGACAGGAAGTTACATCATGTTTTGTACACTTTCTCTGTTAGCTCCATAAATTGAAGGCGACAGTGTTTGATTCAAATTCTGGACTCTCGAGCGGCTGCAGGTCTATCTACTGAAGTACCAACGCTTTCGAGATAAGTCATGACTAATCTGAGATCTTAGGCCGATATTCAGAAACGATTTTGAGCGTGAGCTCAATGTGAGTCCGGGTCTTCCAACTGTCAAAATGAAAGTCTCAGGGATATTTTGTATTCACAGTTGAGTTTGAGATAACAAAAATTGAGCGCAAGCTAAGCTGAGACTGAGTACCTAGTGAATTTCGGCGACTTAGCTCAGACTCAAGGTGGCAATGACGAAGAAAGTAGCGACACCTGTAGGCAATTCGAGAACTCTAAATAACCTGTGGCTGTGGTGAAGTAACCTTTTTTTTATTCACAATTTGACATTTTGCATGCTCATTTTCCTTCGAAAAGTTAAATTGTGTTTTTAGAATAATGAGAAGTCAAAATAAAGTATAACCGCGCGTAAAAAGTTTCCACATTTGTTGCCATCTCATTCACTCCTGTGGATTATTGTATGCCTTTCATGTAGCTTTAACAGATAATATAAACCGGTAACGTCAAAAACTGTACCACAGATGACACGCTCACGTAAGTTTAGCTTGAGCTGTGGCTTAGCTGAGTTCGAGTCGAGATATTGACTGTGAATACAAAATTCTTGAGTCTTTGTTGAGATTGCTCAGCCGATGCTCAGCTTAGTGCTCGTTAAGTGTAGCTCAACGCTGTGTTTCTGAATATCGGCCTTAATGCCGACTGTTCTGTAATGCTATCTATACATATAAAACAAAGTGTAAAGTGATTTGAAATCAACTCTATAAATTGTAAAGTTAATCCGGAGAATTTCCTAATCGGTTTGTTGACCCAAAACACACGAATGAAGAAACGAATTTGAATTTGGAATGGCATTGTTTTCGTTTCAAGGAAACGAAAAATATTCCTATTTGGAAATAGAACAGTCAAAATATAACGAAACTTATATTTTAATTCGTGTGCCAGCTATATATACTATTGTGTCATCACAATTCGAAACAATGCAATCACAAGTGTAACCCAAAAACTGTCTTTATTTAAACAATGACAAAATGCATATATCACAAAACTATGAATTTTAAAATTACTATATCTTTGCATCACCTTATTCTATACATAATTATCTGGTCAACATTGAACAGTTTTTTATTGGGCCAAAACGAGAAATCACGTTTACACACATGACATCACTAGACGCGCTAAACAATAAACAAACAAAATATCGGACTGCCACTTATTCACTTAGTAAAGTGGAAAAATAATCTTGCCCAGTTCTGCTTAGTATTCTAGACAAATTAGTCGCTTGTAATATGCAGGTTTACAGTAAAGTGCTAGTATTAGTTCACGAGCGTAAACTACCCATTGGAAAAAGATGTAAGTTCTTTTGGATATCAAGTGTACTTAAGATGTGAAAAAATATCAGTTCTAGCTAATATATAACAATGCAGCCTATATACGTCCATCTCTAGAGCACATGCCTTCTCTCAGAGAGGGACTACGGGCGAGTGGGCTTAATTACCACGCGTGCTCACCGCGGATTGGCAATATCAAGCACCGAAGTATGTAATCACCTAAGGCACTCAGGTTTCCTCACGACGTTTTCCTTCGCCGTTACCGAGCAAATATATGCACAGTGGATTTTTTTACGATTTTAATTTTGGTGCCATGGTAAAGGTAATTAGTATTGAAGAGTTGATAGAACCCTTTACTTTTGTGACCTTTGCGAAGCACCTTACAGAATACATCCTTAACATTACTTACCATTGTAAGGCCGTAGGTAAATAGAATTTCTGTTGCCGCCGCAGACATGTTCGTATGCGCTTGCGCAACGAAAGAGGCGTTCCCGTACATTCTTTGGCATTTGCGCCAATATTGACGTTCGGTGCTAGGAGCAAATAGATGCATGCATTGCCCATGCAATGCCGTATTGTCTTGGTATGCTAATGTTTTCTATTTAGTGTCAAATGTTCGAGGCAACATCTTAGAAACATGTTACTTGTTATCCAGACTATTGGTGGCTATGCCACAATTTCTTATAATTAGGTATCTAATTTTCAAAATGATAATCCTTGTTACTGTCTTCTTTTCTACTTATTACAGTTTGTATACCTCAAGTATGATTTTAAATAATCTTTTGAATCCATTACTTACATTAAATATACTTTAGTGAAGACCTTGCTTTATTACCGAAACTAAAGGAAGGATTTTTCCAAAACTAACTTCAAAACAACAAACATAACGACCGAAACGGCTACCATTCAACAGCTTTATCAACCAGTCCCAGCATGTCACGAAAAAGCACTTTAAACAAAACAGCTTCTAGTTTAACTCCAGCAATCTATTAAACTGTGGATAATTGTAGGGAATGCAGTCCAAACACGCTTTGTGCAGCTTAAAAAGGGCTATGTAATTGCTATGAGAGACACGTTGACGGCACCGCTATGTGCCAGGCCACGACAAGTGATTTGTTAAACGCTCTTTAATGATTTCGAGGGAAAATGCTGCGACTAGTGCACTGGTTTAAAAACACTGGCTAATTAAGATAACCAGTTTGCACTAGTTGTTGCAGACGCGTCCTGTTACACTTTTGTTAGTAGGACACTCTTTATCACTTATTTTTTTCGACTCTCAAAACCATTGAAGTAATTCTTATAAACGCCGTAGTTTGCAATATGAACTCTTAGTATTAGTGTATATTATCGTTATATTAACTATCGTTTTGTGCGGCGCCGGATTAAGAATAGCGTCACTCCATTCCCTTCCGTGGATGTCGTAGAAGTCGCCACTAAGGAAATCAAGTACCAGGAGACGGGCAGCAGCGTCTTCCTGATATTCCAACCGCAAACTGCGATCGCCAACCCGCCTGCCAAGCGTGGTGATTATAGCAAAACCCTTCATGGTTATGAAAACCACGAAGGAGGCCAATGTCCTGCAGTGGGCGTCAAATGGCTGATGATGATTAATTGTCGTTTCGGAAGATAATGCTAGAGTTCGTTTTCTGGCCTCCGCTTGCCATTTTTCGCATTTGTCCTTTATTCCGTTGGATATGTATTTTAACTTTCTTTCATCTTCGACTACCTACTGAGTGTGCTAAGTTAACCACTTTCATCTACTGACTTTTCCACGCCTTCTATAATCTCTATGTTTCTATATAAAATATCGTAAGAGCAATTTGATCATGCGATATATGGAGCCGCATATCCTTCTCAAATTGACTTATTTACTTCTTGTATTGTTTACTATGTTCTGCCTTGTCTTGTTCGTTGCTAATCGTATATTATAAAATTATAAAGCAAACCATTTATTTTGAAGATCATAAGTTGTAGTTGGAAATCTCTATTTGAAAGTACATTTAAATATACCCCACAATTTAATGGTTCTATATCTTTGTTTGACAATTGAGTTATAATCGAATTATCAACAAACTGCAACCATTTAATCTTGTCTGTTCCAATTAAAGTATTACTTAGGTCATAATCTTTTGTCATTTAGCCTGGATTGGATTTTAACAAAACATTCAGGTCAATACGTTTTCCTCTTACGCAACTTCCTTTAACTAAAATTTCAAACTTGACCCGGGTCTACTGTGCCAACTACAAACAATAGTGCGTTTTAAAAGAAAAACAACTATACTCCATTCAAAATTGACAAAACACCTACAATCCGATGCTTAAACGAACAAAGGTGATCATTCGATATGCTTGGCCCAATCAACCTTACACACAAAAAGCGCTTCAATTGCATTTGTGAAATTGTAACGTTTAATGGGCTGTTCAGATAACAGCGCTTGAATTGCTGCCAAGTGCGGAGGTCGAGTTGTCATACCGGCTGAATGCGTCGTTCGATATAGACGCTTCGCTGAATTTTCCTACGCGGTGCTCAACTCGTGTCGTGTGTTTTCCAAGTAACTCTTTTATTTCATGTCTGATTTTTACGTACTATCTTACGAAGTATAGAAAAGATGTTTAAAGTTGAAAAGCGCTAAGTGTCAGTGCAAAGTGGTGAATTTATTGCTACGTATTTTTACAATATGCAGATAAATCTGTGATGCGCACGAGTGGTTACACTTTCCCTTGTTATTGTTGTGTGGGCTGAGTTTTCAATTGTTGGACCTACAATTCGTTGCCTTTATTGGTGTAACAATCATGTTGTTTTGAAACAGTTTTACAGTTACGATGAAACTACGGATTGCAAATTCTTTGGCGATTGTCCCATCGTTGTTCAACGTTTTAGAATCTATTATTGAATAGTCGTGTTTGCTTGTTGTTAAATGATATTGACCTTTGTATTTGTTTCAATCATTCGTGACTTTAGTGACAGACAGATGATTGCATACGTTAGTAGAAACACGTCTTAGGTATCTCCAGTTTTATTTATCTTTTAAAGTAAAGTTGAGAAATATTAAGAATGTATACTAATTTAACATAATATCTTATCATGGTACTTAAAGCTTACGGTATATTATCTTTTTTCGCTAATACGGTTAAGATTATTCCGAATTCAATTCCGACTTAAAAATTTTCAGCCATCAAATCCCAGTATGTTATTATTATTATTGAGATTGTAATATAAAATATGCTTATCTCACACATGCATTTGCAAAGTAATTTCGATCATTAAGTAACGTTTTCAACGATTATAACCGATGTAACAGCGCTTTTTTACTACTACTTTACGATAATTTTTTATAACTTTCGTTCCAAAAAATCTGCACACTTATGTAACTTAATTGAGTTATTGAACGAATGTGCTTTGGACATAACATCGACTTCCGTCATGGAAAGTTGTTTATTTATTATTATTGACACGTTTCATAATACTTTAGTAACACATTTGATCGTATTTTGCCATGTTTTTTTTAGTACACTAGATATTACATTGAAGGAAAAGGAAAAAATATAACAAAACCACTTTTTAATCATACAAACACCAAGCAAGCTTGAAATCGTTTTCCTTTTCCGTCAAATATAACAAAAGAAGGTTATTAAAAATGAGGTTGTGTACCTACACAGCCTCGGAATCTGGTTATTCGGATGAGGTCACCATCTCCTTTAAGAAAACACGGCGACCTACCTTAAAAGGATACTCGACTTTGCATTGAATAATTCGGGATTTTACTCGCAAGAAGTAAGAAAATATGTTACCGCAGAACGGATTCAAATTAAAAGTAGTAGCTCATATTGCCACAGACCAGGTTTTAATAAGTTACTGTTATATATAGCTATAAGTAGATTCAAATTAGTGAACACCGAGGCGTAGGGATAGGATAAGGCATGTTATTAAGTAACTTGTTAAGTTGTTTAATTTCTTTACATCATTAACCGATCAATGAAAATAATAAAATAATATTTGAAGATGCTACATCATATTTTCGACTGAACTACCTATTTCGTTCAGATAGGTGATGGCATTGAACAATTGTGTTTCGCCACAACCTGAACGAATTGTCTTATAATTTACCATCGTACTATGTGAATCAGCCCTAATATGTTATATTACAACCGATTAGCGAACGACTCTCTCCATCAACTAAAGGCAGGGACAAGTAGAATCGATAATGTTCTTTAATTGACCTTGCTCTACCGAGATATGGAACCTGATCTGGTAATCCCAAGGTTTTACCGTTATACGAAAGTTGTATCAACGATGTATCGAGCCCTTAAAAAAATAAGGCGACACATCGCATTCCGTTTCACCTCTTCCGTTGAGTACATTCCATTAACATCCCAATCTTTCGTGTGCTTTCGAATTAGGAGATGTCTATGTCCAAATTTATCTTTCTTCTCATTCAGGTCAACCTACCGATTTTGAACATAGGACGGACGGATTTTTATGACGGTTGATGTCTCCAATAAAAAGCCTTACAAATACATTTCTCCTCTTTAAATCTATAACAATACCTGGAATCATTGCGTCCATATCCAAGTACGCATAAACAGCCATTCAGAGATGCTTGATTTATACGATTGTCATTTTTCAGATCGTTTAGTTCTTGTATCTGTCTGATTCCTCCCATCTATGTCAAATGGGGCTATTGTTCCGTTGATCTTTCTATGATATTAATTGGGTTTGTCTGTCAGTATGGTACTTAACGGTGTATCAAACCGGCTAATCCAGTTCATCTTGGGCTCCGTTATTTCTATGTTCCTACGTTTAAAATGCTTTGCTACTTTTTGATGAGTTTTTGTTTTGTTACAACTCTTCTTCGTGCTAAGACTAACTAATTCTTTTTCTTCTTAGGTAAAGTTTTTTACTTACTAAAGTTAGCTTTGCTTAGCAATTATATATTTTTTTTAGTTTGATTAATCCTAAAATATAGCGTCACTTTCAACATTACCTAATAAACCTAAGTAACTAACTATCCATTGAGCCTTTATTGATAAGACAATCCAATAGGTTCTCTTCCCACTAATTGTCTAGTTATTCAAAGCTCATTTTAATTTCTCTTCGTAAATTCTCACGAACCTCTGAACAATGAATGCCATTACAACAACCGTCAATAACACACAATAGGCTATCGTCTTATTCTTAAAACCTGTTACCTAACTTCTTGCAGTTTGTTTGTCATGTTTTGCTGATTTCGTTTTCATTAAAGTGTTCGAAACTTCCAACTAATGTGACTCTTGATAATGACAACAAATTAAAAACTCCTTAATGACTTGAACGTACCGTATTTGCGTGAGGCATTTCGTGCTCTATTTGAACATATTTTCTATATCTTCTCAGTACAATTACCACTACCTTAGTATACCTTCTTCAGAGAAAGGAGCGAAAACTACAACTATTGTGACGTAATCGAAGAAAACTATTGTGGGCCAATCGTGCGCATTACCATCTCCTCCGGTTTGATAACGATCATTATGCCAATTACAGGGACTTGAAGAAATTGCCGTGTTATCTTTGACAAACTCGATTGTGTTGTTCCGTTCTCCTTGATTGACTTGTTGCATCATTGGTAGAAGACACTGGACAATCTGCTGGCTCGTGCTGATTTGATTATGTGTTTTTAAGTAATAACTTTATAAGTGAATCAAACAGTGTGATAATGAGTTTGACCGTGACATCTTCTGCTACGCAAAATGATGAAATTGGTAAGTTGATATTTTAAACGAAACGTTATCTTAAAATAAAATTGTACTGAAGTAAACTTAGCAACAGCTGATTTTTTCTCTGTGCAAAACAAACTGAATGTGCCATTTCTGCAACAATTCCGTCAGCTAGTCATCAGAATTATGACCCACTACCCCATTTATGATCCTTCATCGCAAATTCACTATATTATACAATAAAGGATTGTTCAACTCTACGAGAATATTTCAACACTTCAAACCCACCACATCCCCGTGCTGATTTATCGACGGAAACGCGTAACATTTGCCAATATATCCTTCACATTTATCTAGAAACACCTTACCACTTTCCGCCTTCCTTCTCTAATAAATAAACATGGACGTATTGCTATGTAAACTACGTACTTGACCCGCTGCTTTCCGCCCACTGCTGCAACAAAGAAGAGCACAGGAAAGGACGACTTCAAGTTTGTTAAAGTTGAATCAAGATCACTTCGATGTTTTTGAAGTCCTCAAAATATCATAAAATATTCATGATTTTCAACAGACCTTCTTTTATTTAGTTCTTGGGAATTCTCATTTTCAGGTCGGATTTGAATTTGATTACCTACGATTCGGTAGTGATTTTTGCATGCCTTCGTAGTTTCAAAACATAGAGCATCGGTATAGAAACATGTATGACCATTTCGTACAAACTACCTAAATCTACTGAGTTGTACTTTCATCTTATTTAATTTGTGTTGCTGGCCCACGCCAAGTATTAACATCTTGAGTCTACCTACCTTCTCTTGAGTCGTTTACTAGCGTTAAGTTTGCGAAATTAACATACTTATTTAGATAGTTCCTTGAACGCTCCTTATGAGATACTGCAACGACTTTAAACTCTTGTTTAACATATGCTTGTCTTATCTACTTTAACGTTACCTGCTGTTGTGCATTAATTTGCGTAAGGCTTACAGTCTGTTTTACTATCTCCTTGTTTAAAACCCCTATTTATGTAGTGTTATTTCTACTTTAATAATACTTTCAGAAGCGCTTATTTTGTGATACCACAAAAGCCTTAAGCACCCATTTATTATTCTGATGAAGGAGACTTCGATATCAATTTTACAAATCAAGAGATAAACGAAAAGGTGTAACGTTCACCATCAATCACTAGATGAGTCTCAAACGCGGTAGTTAGTAGGTCATCGGGCTACTGGTGTTTTTTATGTTCGTGTATATTGTTCCGGTCATTATCTCCGAGCCGTCGATGTTGCAACCGTGTCTGCAGTTGGCGCTTACACAACGCTTGGCAAAAGTTGGCTTGATGACATGTCGCGCTCGCAATGCTAAAACGTCGATATTTCGCTTTGGGGACTTTGGTATCAGAAGTGCAGTTTATTTTATTCAGATATAACTGTCTCAACATTTGATCCATAAGTGAGAAAGTCCTAAGTTTCATCTTCTGCCCCTTAATTAGCTTCTAAGTAGCTAAGAGTTCCGTTTCCTGTTTTAATTAATTTAAGGTAAACCTGTAATTGGGCCTTATTTAAGCTAATTGTATTTTACAAATTTAAGAGCCTGTTGGATTACTTAGTAAACAAAATAAAATTACAATCCGCCCCACACAATATGAGACAAACCTAAAACTTTACCCGAGGACAGTAGCATGAAAGCTACCGTAGAATGAGTATTTTCTGTTACAATTTGTAATTAATTCTCATCTCCAGAGAAAGTGTAACGTAGTATTTCTACTAAGAAATCTTACTTTTATGACTGTCATCATTATAATTTTTAACCGTACCTATTTTGTTTTATTAGTGGGTTACTTCGACATTTATAACTCCAGCGGCCAATTGAAATTAGTCGAATCAATTACATACACCAATCTTTATCGAAGCAATCATGCGTTTAATGCAACGCTTTAAGTTCCGTTTCTCAACTTATGCCTTCTTGAGTTACATTATTGCTACAATTTTTCAGCTCATCTACTGCACTATATTTCTTTTGTTTGACAGAAAGATTGTTTCTCGTTAGAAAGTTGCACCAGTCTTATCAATGTTACTCACATAACGTTTTACGGCCTTATTAGATCAATTAATGATTTAACAATCGTAGTCGCTTCCGGTGTCATTTTGGATTATGCGCGACTATTTAATATGCTATTAGCATTCTGTTACAAATGCAGGATGGACCGTTGCTTTGTTTTCCGTTAAGAAACTGTTGTCAGGTGTTTTATTCTTAATTAAGGGATTCTGGCTGAATCTCCGAAATTTGATTGTGATTCATAAGTATTGTTAGCTACGACGGTTTTCTTTCGATTCTTATCATCTTATGATACATAATCATACAAATATATTTTATATTTTATGTATCATTTATTGTGTTTTAATTACCAGCTTTCCCACATCATTTTGTATCTGCGACAGCTTATAACATGTACATCTCAAATTAATTAATTATGTGTGCAATAAAGTATAAAGTACATTATAACTCCATACATTTACGCCAAGACTGGTCCAAAGAGGATAAAGTAAAGATTACTGTTTCGTGTGCCTTGCGTACCTACTCAAAAATTTGTTTCAATAAAAAAAAATAACTAGTCTTTCTATCATGTTCTTATTTAACTCATCTACTTCGCATCTTACTCTATAATTTAAGCCCCGTTTTACTCAACAACGTAATTGTTTAGCTTCAAAGGTCAAATTATCTGTAACCAATCTTAATTACAAATTGATAGCAAGGTTGTGTTTGCAAAACAAGTCTGGTCGACTCGGTTTGAGGTATTTTATTAAACGATTCGGGTCACGAAGACTTGATAGCCATGTCGGATCAGACTTCGCTTGGAACTTTTATAATTGTGACAGTTCCTGCAAGTCAATTCAGTGGGTTTCATTTGTTCCAAAGTCTTAGTTTTATTTTCGTCGGGCGAATAAGCATAGTTATTGTGTTTATTCTTTGACTGCGTATTTTTGTAAATGCTTACTGTCACTCAAATATCTTCGTAGAACCTTGCGAATTCCTACGTGGCCTTAAATATTCCATTTTCAGCTGTTTGCCTATTCAAGAGCCTCTGTTTTTTTTATGTACTGTCTGAGATATCGGGGTCACCTTGCATTCGCTCCGCTGCGTTGTTTCAATATTAGATCGTGTAAAACTTTATTACTGTGGTAATGGAATTTATGCTCTATACCTCCGTCCTTAGAGATTAAATTCTCTAGTGCCGAGTGTGAAAACAATACTATAATAAAGTGAGAAATGCACAGAGGACCAGTATGCAGTGTTTCAAACACATCAAGCACGCATCATTAGTCAATCTAAAGATGATCTGAGCCATCCTTAGGTCAGCCTAATGATATAAATCTATAGCGTGGAGTAGGAAACACTTTTTTGTACATCCTTTTACATTACTTTTCTTACATTGAAATTGTTATTTTTATGCAATTGTCGGTTTTATCACTTAGAGCTAGTAACCTTTATCACATTAGGTGTATTAAAATGTCAGCCCGTACAAATAAAAGGGGCCAAATATGGATGTCATGGTTTCTGACCCGACCACAACACATAACGGATTTTGTAATGTTGCACAAATTAGTTATTTTAATTGTGCATATTAGTTGCATTAAAACCAAGAATTTGTGCCCTTATACTTTTTGTGTAATAAGAGTGCTGTTGTGGTCGGGATGAAAGCCATAGAATCTGACCCGACCACACCAGATCTGGAGTGGTACCAATAATACAAAGATATAAAGTATGCCAAAAAATGTACTTCAATTGTGCCTTCATGATCGTATTGTAAAATTACGAAACTCTGTAAACGAAACGAATTCCCTATATAATTTCAAAACTAAACTGAGGGTCCCTAGTACTAGTATGTTTTCCGATCATTTTCGTTAACGTTAATGTTCTTTCCTGTGGGTTAGGTCAACTAAGCTGTGAGGATGGAGTAGGTGCTGGGCAAGCCTGCTCCATCTAAAAACAATGTCCCAGGCACTACGGCTTCTCTGGCCACTTCTCCTATCTAGTGTAGGGAATGGAGTGGATCCAGATCTGGTGTGGTCGGGTCAGATTCTATGGCTTCCATCCCGACCACAATAGCACTCTTATTACACAAAAAGGTATAGGGCACAAATTGTTGGTTTTAATGGCACTAATATGCACAATTAAAATAACTAATTTGTGCAACATTACAAAATCCGTTGTGTTGTGCTCGGGTCAGAACCCATGACATAAATATGGACATTCTGTATTCTTCGATACAGTGCAGTATAGCATTGCAGTATCGACCTTGTCACAACTGCTGAACACAGTTGACTGATGGATCGCGGTCATATCCTGTCTCTACACTTTGGCTATACCTGTTTGCTATAGAAATACTTCCTTGTCTTATTTAACAAACTATGATTTGTATTGGTGAGTTGTTTATATACACGTATATAATATCTAAGATATATTAAAAATGTGTAGTGATTGTGTTGCGTAGGAGTTATTATTATTATTTACTTGTTTTTAACTACAATGATTCAATGTTCACGGTCCATTCAAAAGTACAGGAAAGCAAATGTTTTCTGTTTTATGGTTATACACACTTGTTTTTATTTGTTCACACATTGCGCACCTCATTACGGGAACAATGAAAGTAAATTTTCACCTCCACTCGACTTATTCCATGCATGCGTACGCGCATCCGAATTACAGAATTACAATTTATTTGCTTTCACCTCGTACGGTTGTCAACAACTTCATAGATAAAGAAGTCTGGTCTATTTGATGGAGTAAATGTTATATCAAGTTTGAGGTCTCCTCATTTGTAAAGATTAACGTAACGCATCATTTCAAATAGTTTTACCAGATTCTGTGCAGTTTTACCAGTTTAAGCTTGAAAGTTAATGTGCAATGGCCCCAAGTCCGTATTTTGTATAATTTTTTAAAACTGCAGGATTGATTTAGTAATACCACTCGCTAACAGTGAAGGAAACAACGTGAGGAAACCCAAGTATCTAAAGTATTCACATACCTTGGCGCTTGTTCCGTACAAAGGCCCAACTATAAGTGCGGTAATCTCAGGTCTAATTAACTAACTTGCATAAGGCTTTACATGATACGGACTTTTTCCCAAAATAATTATAGCCTTAAATTTAATTTTGTCTCTACATTTGCCGGAAACTACAAATTACCGGAAGTGTCTATAAGATATCTTGATGTGATTAGAAAACGTGACTTTAGTTTTAATAAGTTATTTTGTGGATACTGTCAAAATTAAAAAATGTGCCAACATTCCAAAAAAAAATCCTTATTCAGTCAGTGTATTAAATAGTTTCATATTTAATACACTGACAAGCGACCATCTCGCTACTTCCGATAATTTTGCATTTTTCATAATAAGGGCCCAGCTTGTGAGTGAGGGTAGAACGGTCCTTACCGTACGGGCGGTATAATGGATGGTAATTTCCCGAGTCTTGAAATATGTCTTCTAATTTCTTTTTATTTATTAACGTAAACGTATTGCGGTACTTTCTTTAACGAGTAAGTGTTAAAGAAAGTACCGCAATTCATTTTATCATTTTATGACATCAGGTTTAATCCCAGTGGAAAATACGTGAGAGAATTCTATTTTATCGCTGATGTGATGCCATTAATTAGTTTTATTGTCATGGTTATGTAGTCGCAGTACCAAACTAGCTGCATAATATCGTTCAAAGAATGTTAGGTACGCGACAAATTATTTAAAAAAAACACAATGTATGTGTTATGTATGACATCTTTTCGAATGTTTCAAATTTCAACTGGCCAGATAGCCATTGTATTTTGAAAAAATAAAACAACTTTTGCAAAGTACAAAAATGGAACATCGACCTCCGGTCGCGTTCCATATCCATTTGGCAAAATGGCTCAGGTCCGGGAAGGAGTAATCGTTCGCAAATCGTCGCCGCCCGGTTGAATTTGACAGACGGCTGTTGCAGGGCACGCAAATTAGTAAACGCTTCCGCAACGCAAAATTATTCGCGGCGTAATTGAAACTGAAATTAAACAGCTAACTACAATCGTATACAATTTACTGCGACAAATTTTTACCGCGCTCTACGTTAATGAAGTTGCTGGTATTACCTATTTTCTCTGTTGTTTGCAAACTTATAATGTATGTAAGTATGTAAGTATTCATTGTGGCAGCCAGCTTTATTGCATATTATTATTATAATCAGCATCTGTGATGATCAGAGTAAATATTGTTCAGAATCCTTTGCATCATGAAGGCACTAAATTTTCAGTTTATCAACATGGTTTTGTCTGTAAGATACGTGATGCCTGAAATACGTCTGTTAGAATTTGACCCTATATACATAATACAACGTTTGTTCCAGTTTTATTTAAAACCGCAATGGACCTATGTAGGACAATGATTTACGCGATTTTTCTAGAGCGCGTAAAGCGCGAATTTCATAAAAAGTTTAAATTTTTATTTTAAACACTTTCTCGAAAAACATCGTTGTTGTAAAACAAAAACTCTATTCGACCTGTTTCAGGAATTGAGTTTGTTAGAGCTAACCCTGCACTGCTGAAATTTGCTCCTTGTCTAGACTGCCTGGACGAGCACAAGTTCACGGACCAAGTGACATTTAGGGCGCTATTTTGAACGCTGCAGCCGCGCCATCGCCAGTGCCTCTCCGGTTTTGCCCAATCTATTCTGATTTACGAACGTTTGCGACAGAACAAAACGAATATTCGAAAAGCGTTTTGTTTCTTTTACTGACGAAATATTCTTTAGAGTGCGACAAACTTATCTGACCCGGTGAAGGCGTCACTTTTTTCATAGTAAACTTGACGTTTCCATACTATATTTGACACCTCTACCGGGTCAGATAACTTTGTGGCACTATACATGGTGTTTCTTAGAATATCCATGGCCAGTCCGTTTCTGTGTAATTTCCTTTTGATTCAATCTCGCTGAAACGTTTTTAATACTTATAAAGGAGACAAAACAATTAAGTTACTCACATTTTCGATATACATATTTCACTCCTTTGAATTATTTCTGGGTGTTCTGAACTGCAGCGCGTCTGCTGTGCAAACAAAAGATTTGGCTTCTATTTATTTATATATCCAGCGACTGGATTCCAGTCTAGAGTAGAGACCAATGCAGTGCTGGGCATAGGCGTCTTTCAATGAAAACTAACGTGCTTGTTCGCCATGGTTAATTATTTTATATTTCGGGCGTTCACAATAAAGTTTCTTTGCCTTTGCAAAATATGTAAGTAGATATGTACAGCAAATTAGTCACGAAATATCTTTCTCTAAGGATAGAGAAAAATACAAATAAGTACTCGTAGGTACCCAAGCATTTTTAAACCTAGATGAGACGCGTTTGCTAGTAATATCCAACTGGCTTCCGCTGGTCATAAAACCATTCATGGCTCTTCATTCCTATTGAAGGCATTTGAAGTGATCTTCATTGCCTTGGTTCGTCGTAAACTGTCTCTAATGAACTCATTCTGGGCTCAAATGAGTTTCCAACCATCTTGAACGCATAATCTGTTCACTGCTAGTTATGCTTGGAGTTTATGCATAGTGTCCATATGCGCGTAAGATGGCGTAAAAGTTGGCGTGCCGTGGTAGCCCTGAATGTACTATACCAGCGGTTCTCGAACTTTTTTGGTGACGCAACCCTTTTGAAGCACTCAATATTTTACGAAGCCTTAGGCCGACTTGCTCCACTTTCTTAAATGTGGTTTAACTCCTGAACTGCCCTCGCGGAACGCAACGTGTAGGTGGCCCATACTAAGTCGGACACAGATCTGTGTCGCGGCAGACGAGTGGTTAAACAGCATTTAACTAAAAATTTTCATACAAGAGTCGATTAAAATGGTGACTTCAGTGATGTCTAAGAAGTGGTGCAAGTCGGGCTTATCCTGGTATTAGACCAGGATTTGCTTACTTTTAGCTATTCTTCAATAAAAATATAACAAGAGGTTTAAAAACATAAGATAAGAATATTCTTTACATGAAATTATTGACATGCTAAATACATGTCAGAATCCAGTTTATCATTGTATTTTGTTTTTGTTGCTGATTGTAGCCCCAGATGCACTGTATTTTGTTTGAAACGGAACGAAACTGAAGTTGTGGATATTCATCACGAAAATTACACCAAAATCCACCAAATGACATAATACGATTCGTTCCTTCGGTGGCTCTTTATATTTTTTCGGCCGAGTCCTTGCACAGGTGTTACAGAGACCCAGGGTTCTTCGGTACGCACTTTGAGAATGGCTGTACTTTACTAAGTACCTACCGATACCTAATCGATTTCCGTTTGTTACCTCGTTCGACTGGAAATCGCACTCTCGATTTAGAAATGCGGGCTTATTTTCCTTTTATAAGACACGCTTGTAAGTTACCTACGACACTAGTCAAAGCCCTTTTTCTTTCGTTAACTGACGCGCTCAGCAAATAAGCAGAAGGATGCTTATTAGGTATAACAAAAACAAAAAAACACGACTGACTGGTCCAATTAGGATTCTAACTGTTGTTGGCGCGACTCTTGAAGTGAACGTCTTGAAGCGATTTGGAAGAGTGTGGTGTTCCATACTCTTTCAAATCGCTTCAAGAAGTTGTGGTGGAATAAAGAAACGGACACGGACAAACTTATAAACTTAAATAAATTAAATGCCTGTGTAAAACAACAGCTACAGATTACAGACATAAAGAACAGCTTCGTAAACACAATCAAGGTGTGCTACTAAAAATAAACATCTGTTTACTCAATCCCGAGATTGATGTGCGTTACATTAGCGACTCATGTAGGTCGGGGTGTGCATTGCCAATGGCTCGCTACCGTTACTAGGCTAACGCATACTACGCAGAGTAGCTTGGTAATGCGCCAAATTGGTGATCCATTAAATTAGGTACTAGAATCTCAACGTAAGCAATGTCATGATCCGCCAGTGTAGGTAGGTAGATCTATAGCGTGCATTTTCTCAGAAAAAAAATGTTCAAATTAACTCCAAATTACAGACGTTGAGCTGAGCCCTCTCGCTTCGATGACGCTGTTGCCCGCCATCGACCGTCATCGTCAAAAGGGCACTTCTGTTTTTTTGTTGAGACATATTCCCATCTACTTCGACAATCTATAGTACGCCATTTTAAATTACGCCCCTGGTACCGGACTGGGCCACTGAGGAGAGTGCCGGCTCTAATGAACTGTCTCTTCTGTAGGTATCTGTTATGTTGTTTTAGTTTCTATTTCGAATTTTTGTGCATTAAAGCGTAAAAAAAATAGTGATCTTTAAACCTAACTCAAACTACTCTTCCGCAGCGGTCTCGGCAAGATGGTCAGCCCTGCGTACAGCGGCGACTAGGCGCGGCGGTGCCAGGCGACTCCGGAGAGAGATTGTGGCTCTCCGCATGACCCTGGACGAGGTCTGCGAACCTGGAGACCACGCCCAGCAGCCGCACACGAGACAACAGCTCCATAGGAGGATCGAGGAGTTGAAGGTATGAAAGTTTTGGATATGTTTTGCGTTTGTGGAGGTCATAGAGTGATTAAGCGCTCCGTATAATCTTGGACGAGGTTTGTGAGCCTGGAGGCTACGCCCAGCTGCCGCACACGAAACAGCAGCTCCATAGGAGGTTCGACGAGTTAAGGTATGGAGACATATGATATGACGCGTTTGCGAGCAAGGATGCAGTCACTAAGGCCGATATTCAGAAACGATTTTGAGCGTGAGCTCAATGTGAGTCCGGGTCTTCCAACTGTCAAAATGAAAGTCTCAGGGATATTTTGTATTCACAGTTGAGTTGGAGATGACAAAAATTGAGCGCAAGCTAAGCTGAGACTGAGTAGTGGATTTCGGCGACTTAGCTCAGACTCAAGGTGGCAATGACGAAGAAAGTAGCGACACCTGTAGGCAATTCGAGAAATCTAACTAACCTGTGGTGAAGTAAACTTTTTTATTCACAATTTGACATTTTGCATGCTCATTTTCCTTCAAAAAGTTAAATTGTGTTTTTAGAGTAATAAGAAGTCAAAATAAAGTATAACCGCGCGTAAAAAGTTTCGACATTTGTTGCCATCTCATTCACTCCTGTGGATTATTGTATGCCTTTCATGTAGCGTTAACAGATAATATAAACCGGTAAAGTCAAAAACTGTACCACAGATTACACGCTCGAGTAAGTTTAGCTTGAGCTGTGGCTTAGCTGAGTTCGAGTCGAGATATTGACTGTGAATACAAAATTCTTGAGTCTTTGTTGAGATTGCTCAACCGATGCTCAGCTTAGTGCACGTTAAGTGTAGCTCAACGCTGTGTTTCTGAATATCGGCCTAAGCGCTCCGCATGATCCTAGACGAGGTCCGCGAACCCTGAGACTACGTCCGGCAGCTGCATACAAGACAACATCATCATAGGAGGATCGAGAAGTTGAAGGTTCAATTTAATAATTTCTAAAAATATGTGACGTCACACCAATGGTCACAGAAAAATGTGATCTGAAGTAAGAAGGGAATTCAATAATGCTCATCAAGAATTGCCAATCCGAATGCTTTACGAACATGGGAGGACGTTATTACGGCAGTTGTTATGTAACATGGTTACGTAACAAGGCATGATGCAATGTATAATTATTGCCATTGAAATCTGATATTGGCATAATCAAATCTTGGCCATCGTTATCGGGTACTTGTTTTCAAAAAAGCATACCTGTGTGACCCACGTACCTACTACTGTTCCGAATCATCCCCCTTTTCACCCAGTTAAGTGGCTAGCTCACACAATTCTTTCTCACAAAGTCTGTAGATATAGTTCTTCTATAGGTTTTTGTTAATTGAAGGGTCCGTTGCACAAGCTTCACTAGGGCCACAAATTAATGAAAAAAGAACACATTTCCAAAAATGTTCTAGAAAACTCTCAATCGAATAGTGATTTTTAGGAACATGAAACCTATAGACAAAACCTAGGACTAACATTTCCACTAAAAATATTCTATAATTAGTGCGATAAAGTTATCGCAGTTACTGTAAGTACAGTGTGGTATATTACATCAGTGCCCCTTTTCCTCGCCCTCAGGAACGACTCTCCCGTCTCCTGGAATGCAAGGTCGCGATGCTGAAGCTGACTGTGTCCGTACGCAGAGTTCTAGGCGACATGGAGAGTGACGACGTTGGTCTGTCGGCTGATATGTCGTCCCTTCAGGCCGCTTGGGACGATGCGCATCAATGGTGAGTTAACAACAATGGCAACTGTATTCTAGATGTTATTGAAAACTGTTGATTAAGTTTTCTTATCCATATAATTTATTAATTTTGAAACTAACAACGTTCATTAAGTGAACATTTTGTTTTTATAATATTTTTACATGCTTATATATTTTGAATTTGTATAATTTTAAGTTGAAAACGTTAAGTGTAATGTTTTTTTAGGGTTCCGTACCCGAAGGATGACAAACGGGACCCTATTACTAAGACTTCACATTCCGTCTGTCTGTCTGTCCGTCTGTCTATCCGTCTGTCTGTCTGTCTGTCACCAGGCTGTATCTCATGAACCGCGATAGCTGGGCAGTTGAAATTTTCACAGATGATGTATTTCTGTTGCCGCTACAACAACAAATACCAAAAACCGAGTAAAATAAATATTTAAGGGGGGCTCCCATACAATAAACATGGTCTTAAGACAGTGCTTGCCATCTAGCGGCCATCTATTTAACCTTCACAGCACCTTCATGTCGTTAAATGTTAATGTTAAACGCTTCTTGTTGGTTTCTATAGATGGAGCTGTTCTCAAATTCGAACTTTGTCTAATGTTGTATAGATAATGGTACGGAATCCTTCGTGCACAAGTCCGACCCGCACTTGGCCGGTTTAAATTTTTTTGCGGGTGTTTTTTTCTTCACACAATCTTACTCTGAAACTCATGAACGTCAATATTGTTAGCCGCTAGTGCGTTTCAGACCTTAGTTTCCTGTATTGTTGTTGACATAATATCTGTCCGCTGTCCTATATCCGGAATACAACTTAATTGTGTAGAAGCTTAACTGTATGG
Organism: Yponomeuta cagnagella; assembly: GCA_947310995.1. Lineage (NCBI taxonomy): Eukaryota > Metazoa > Arthropoda > Insecta > Lepidoptera > Yponomeutidae > Yponomeuta > Yponomeuta cagnagella. Next base: position 5,653,244 of record OX371285.1, on the reverse strand, counting down.
TTTTCCTGTTCCCACTTCTACGTTGAACCACAAAGATCAATAGGTCTAAAAATAGGTACCTACCTAGTTCGGTGCAAACCATCCGACGTACACTTTGTCATTTCATATTTTGTCCGCTAAGAGGCATGTATCAAACTTCGTCGTTTCCAGCACATCGACGGAGCTCCTATCCTTGGAGAAGGCGGTCTGCGCCTGGGCGGAGTGGGAGGGAGCCCTGCGCGAGTTGCAAGGAGCCTTGCGCGGTGACCTCGCTACTTTGGAGGCTCTGCGCGACCGCGGGGACCAGACCGAGGTGGCTGCCCAAATACGGCAGCTGGCCGCTTCGTTGATCGAGAAGAAAAAGGTAAAGGTGAAGTCGGACGATTCAATTGAATGAACGTTTACTTGTTCATGCGGGTGAATCCAATTTTTATTCTGAACGTGCACGATAGTGCTGTCACAAGGTTCCGATAGACATTTTCTAAGTGTACACAATGTTTCACGCAATGTGTTTTGATACTATTTCATTCTTTTCAGAAAACTAAACTAAAATGCCGAAAGGACCAATCCAAAATTTACAGTTCTCTAATAAATTCGTTAGGCATTCGAGATTCCGAGTGAAACGATCCAGTTTCGCCTCCAGGGGCTAGAACAACTGTTGGATTTTGCATGTTGCTCCTCTTGAGAGACTAGCATACGTATTCTAGAAATGCCGCTTTTAAGGCCCACAGTTTTCATATTCACCATCGTCAGACCGTCGCAAAGATAATCTTATAGAAGTATAGACTTTGAAACTTAAATAGACTTATGGTTGTAATAAATAATATGATATTAAGTTCTTAACTAGAAAATTGATGCTATTTGTATTATATTCTTTCAATTATTCTAGCTCAGGGACCCAAAATGGATCTTGGTATCCGCAACCAAAAGACGCCATTTTTCCCTATCCTGCGCTGCCTCCCTCCAATCATCCACCTGGAGCTCACACTCCAGGTATTATTTGTATTATAGGTAACTCTAAGCCAATTTTATCTTCCAGGGTGGTTCAACGTGCGACTCCCTATCTGACTCTGGTATATCGGACGGCGACAGCGAAGGCGCTGGCGGGCGCGCTCGAAGACTCAGCGCTTTGCGCGAGCTTGCACGCCGCTTGCAGGCCGCTTTGGCGCCAAATTCTCCCGCCCACAGAGCCATTGCCAAGGTGAGGGCCATAGACAAAATCAGTGTTGCCAGTAAAAATAATTTGCACGACCTGGTAGATTTTTCTCCTGGGACTTTTTCTAATGTCTAACGACCTTCGTGTTGGTTTGAACAAGTGTTTCTCAATGTGTTTATTTTTCAGCGTATGGAGCAAACGGAAAACGAGGTGAAAACATTGCAAGAGTCGTGCCGTGTGCTCGTCGAGCAGAACATTCCAGAGATGAAAATAAACGATGTTCCGTAAGTTTCGACATTTTTTGGGTTACCAAGTAACCATTATATTTCCTTTTTACTTCGGTAAAATTTTCTAATTTAATATTAAACATAAAGCTGAATGAAATGTTTTAAATCTACTGATAATTTACGTTTTTTTTTTTGTTAACATAATGACCTATTCAAATTATTGAGGAGCGAAACTAGTGGGGTGCCTTGGGGAGGTCTATGTCCACATGTCCAGCGGTGGACGCGCACGGGCTGATTCATTGATGAATAACATATTCTAAGTATTTCCTACGGGTTAGGCCAACTAGGCTAAGATGATTGTATACCGGGCAAGTCTTCTCAAAATATGTCCCAGGCACAACAGCACCGAGAGGGCAAGTCATCTATCTAGTGTAGACATAAATTGTCACAACACTGAACACGCTCTTAGAAAAAAATTCTAACATTCCACTTATCCTTATAGTCGATCTGAGCCTCGGCTAACATTTTTTTTCTCCAACAGAGAACGCAGTCTCTCGGCCATCGCTGGCAATAAGACGGGCTCTGGTGATCCCGACTACACACCTCGAGGGGGGTGGGTTTGGCGCGTGCTTCGCTCCTCGCTCCCCATCCAGCTCTGCCTGGTCGCGCTGCTTCTCGCCGCCTGGCTGGTGGAAAGACCCAGGTGCTGCGACGCGTTAAACTCCCTCGCCCAGACGTTGACACCGCAGTTGCGTTACGTTCGCGGTCCGCCTCCCGTGTGAATGGCTTTTTAAAGCCTCTTGGAAGGTTGCCTTCGTAAGTCGCGTAGCGTTTGTGTCAGCCTAGCGCTTCGGATATTACAGCAATGTCGACTTCTTTTACTGGTCCTTGAGTTAAATGCATAGCGCTCTCAGCTCGTTGTGAGGGGATTTAATTTGTAATTGAAATGTCTGGAGTTGTGTGACGTTTCAATTTATGTAAACCAATTTGATTGTGATCTGAATGACTGGTTCATGTAGGCATGAAGAGGAAGACAAGAATGTTCCAAGCGTTTTAGGTCATTCTTACTAAAATTTTGTTCATTTAATTGAAATCTATGACATTGACCACATTGAAATAGGTCTAAGTAATGTTGATGTCGTAGACTTTCCATTGCCTGACAGGAAATGTATTGGAAGACGGTAAACTTGTATACCGCAACATTGATGTTAAAGATGGCAGGTACAAAGTTCACTAAGTTACTTTTTATAAGTAGATAATATTAAAGAAAAATTCAAGTTACTTTACGTAGCTTAGTAAGGAATCAAGAGTTTTGCTTAATATACTTACTAACATCTTTATGGTTGATAATAGTGTCTTAGAGACAATATATGGTACCTAGTTTTTTAATCTTTTTGACTATTTCGTCACCGTTTCAATGACTTTAGTGAATATGTTTCGTTCAGCATGTTCAATGGTAATGACAACAGTGATTAGCAAATCAATACGTTAGAAAAACAAAAGTAACTGTAGCCATTTGGGTCTGACTTAAACATAATTATTGCTCACAAAAGAGTTCAAATTAAACATGGTGTTCAATCGTCTGTATCAGATGAAATTCAAAGTAGTATTAGTATTATTATACTAACAAACTTGCAAGTTTATAGTGTAAGTAAGTACTATTAAACGCATGCGTATTTTTAGTACAATTATTTCATAGTAAACTTTAAATAGGTGACATGATGCATTAGTAAGAAAAAAGTGTTCTTAAACTAGACATTTTGTCCAAGTACTAAAGTTTAATAAGTCTACTTTCCATTAATAATCTACATTTGTGGCCTTAATAGAACCCCGGTTAAGACTGAATTTGGCGGTATTTAATTTAGAATACTGTCTATGTGTAAGAACCTGAGAACATTGTACCTTATTATTTTATATGTGTATGTGATTATTATTAGAATTGCTGTCTGCTGCTGTCTCATCAGAATGTCAAATTTCTTTGGTACCTAAGTATCTAGTATTGATCTAATATAATTAATAATTAAAAAAATATAATAGTTTATTTACTTGATACAAATATTTATTATGTATCTGAGCTACGACGTTATTTGTTTGAATTTCGAATTATCTATTATTTGTTATGTTTCAATTTGATTTTATAATCTGAAGATAAAATTATTGTCTACTTCAAATGCCAACCAAATTTTAAAGACTCATTCGTTTCACGCTACCTTACGCTAGTATTTCAAAATGCAATAAATGCGTTCATAATTAGAAAGTGAATTTAGAATGTACTATATTTTTACAATTAATAAAAACTTTTCCTGTGGTTTTGAAAGACATATTAAGAAATAATATGCAAAGAGCTGAGATCATAAATTGGATTTGTAAAGAACCACAGTGGAAATAAGCTTAGGGCTTTTCTTTACTTAAGAAAGCATTAATTAAATATACCTAAGTGGTGTGTCATATTTCTTTAATTTTTTTGTACTTTGACATCATTGAGTTATGCAACTCTATTTAAAGAAATTAACAAACCTACTGTAGAAGTGCATTTAATAGTATTTTTTTTCTTTGGTAGATAGTAAAATGGCTTTGATAATGTAACAGTTGGCTTTTTGGAATGGAAGTAAAATAATAATCAATATTATTCAGTTGTTTCACTCTGTTAGAACACACAAGTTTTGCTTCGTTACCCACAAGAAATAAAGCAAAAAGGACAATCAAATACACCATTGGAAAAATACATTATAGTTTTTGTAACTAAATGTTTATGTTTTAGCAACTAAAATCCCACGTCAATGAAGTTGTGTGCTCAACTGCTCATCTGCCATGTCAGTAGTTTCGATACATAGGTCTACGATTAAAAAACCGTTCCGGACTGATGGCTCTACCGTTTATCTCCACCAGTGGAGCGACTGACGTAGGTAGTCTATTATTAAACAGTTTTCTCTTGTCATTTTGGTAGCTAGAACTGATTAAATTTATAGTATTCACGACAGTAAAACATCACTGGTTAAACACTATTGAGTTTTCTAATAAATTTCCTTATTTTAAACAGTTAAAGATCTGATTTAAATCTGTTCAAATGTAAAAGAGATAAACAAAGTTATTAAGGGGGTCCAGGGAGTAATAGTAGCGCCACCGAGGAAATAATCGTATCTTTTGTTACAGATCAAGTACAATCTCTCGATCACGTTAACAGTGATTTTTAGGACCCATGGCCTTGAACCTAAGGCAAAAAAACCTAGGACTAGATAGCATTAACACCAGAAACGGCCGTTTATGGTATAAATGCTATCTAGTCCCAGGTTCTTTGTCGTGGGTCCTAAAAATCACTGTTAACATGATTGAGAGATTGTACTGACACTTTTTTGCACATTTGATCTGTAAAAAAACATATGATTTTTTTTCTCGGTGGCGATACTGTTACTCCCTGGACCCCCTTAAGTTCTGGAACGTTCTATAATTTTTTCAGAGCGGTTTTTGGAAATCCTTCAATAAAAAAAGCTGTCAAGTGCGAGTCGTACTCGCCCACCGACGGTTCCGTAGTGTAGGTACTTACATATTACGAATAGTTCGCGAATCGAGTCTCGCAGTTTTTTCCCAGCTTTTCCCGACCTGTAAAGACTATTTTTTATGATTTAATTACAAGTGTATAGGTCAACGGAAAGTACCCTATACATTTTGATTCCCTTGAGTGTCGAAATATACGTTTCCTGCGGCATAAAGAAATAATATGCAAAGAGCAGACCTGAGTACCTACCTATGGGGTTTTAATTTCAACTCGAAACGTCCACGCGTTCCCGAGATAAAGGGTCCTGACAGACAGACGGACAACAAAGTGATCCACTAAGGGTTCCGTTTTTTCTTTTTGAGGTACGGATCCTGAAAATTAAACAGAGTTTAATTTTACACCTTCCCCTCTCCTGGCAAAACGGGTGATTGTAGAAACGTGTAAAAAATCAGAGTAATTGCCACACGTAATCGCACATAATAATATTGAAATTAAAAGGAAAACTATCACGGCAAAGTCGGCTTCTCGTTAAAAAGTAATGGTGGACCAACTCATAAAAGGAAAACTTCGTACAAATTCCATTAAAAATAATTTTGCTGAAGATGTTAGTTGTACAAAGCCAATGTATAAAGCAGGTAAAAGTGAAATAAAATCATAATATCAATCAAAACCCCTCCTTCTAGGCTCGTATATTTTGACAAGCAGTAATTACGGAGCCCTACAATGCGCGTGGCCCGACACGTACTTGGCTGATTTAGCCAGATTTTTTAAATATACCACAAATAATAGTGACGCAAAAGGAAAGCTTTTTTTAAGCTGAGCACTAAAACGTAGTGATTATTTTCTCTGTGCTGTGCTGAGCACTATTGTTGCATGACTTTCGTTTCCGCTTCCCAGCGGAGCCGCGAAAGGGGTTGCCAGAAATCCTTGGCTGGCGTCGACTACATACAGCAGAACACAGCAGAAACGCGTCGAATCGAAGAGAGACGCATTTATTCCTATCCATCTCTGAAGAATCGATCGAAGTTTACTCATCGCAGCTCTTTATTAAATCAAGTCGTTTTTGCGTCATGGACAGCTCGGATGAAGAGATGTTTTTATTTCAAATACTTTTTGATGAAGAAGAGGAGAATAAAGGAGGAAACGGCGTGCTCCAAAATACTGGGTACAGGAAATTAATATGAAAAGAAATAACTGTGTCGAATTTCATTATTTATATCCGGATTTGAAAAGAGATCTGTTAATTTTTTTAAAATATTTCCGCTTATGCTATGATTATCATTTTTAATTAAACAAAGATATTAAAACGATAAAAAACACGTTGACGCGCATCCGTTTGTGCGCGTCGACCACAGATAATATCAAAGTTACTCTATGGATAATATTAGGCGGCGAGGTCGACTGAGGCCGCTGAGGCGCGCCGAGTTGAATCGACTCGTATCGGCGAAGAAATTTGCCTGTCGAGGTATTCGCGCGGTCGGTCGATTCAATTCGGAGCGCGCCGCGAGAGGCGACTTTCTGCGATTCGCGATCGCCAACCCGCCTGCCAAGCGTGGCGATCCAATTATGGCAAAACCCCTCATGGATATGAAAACCACGAAGGCGTCAAATGGCTGACGATGATGAATGATGTATCTTTATAATGTATGGTGTGCAGTGCAATAAAGAGTACCTATCTAATCATTGTATTGCCCATGTCCAATGAATGAAAGTTAATGAAACTTCTGGCTGCTTCTGGCAGGCACAGTGTTGCCAGCCCGGTCTTGTCAAAAAAAAGAGATCAAAAGTAACCTTTTGGTGTAAAAAGTAACCTTTCCAATAAGACGTTAACTTAACCTAACCTATACATAATGCTTGAAATAAGTTACAGAAAAATGCAAGGTTCTATTTTCTATAATTACTTGCTGACATTTTTACTTTAGGTGGGTATGAATTTGTATGTATGAGAGGGGTCATTCAGTATTACGTAAGCACTACAAGAGGACGAGGAGGTCTTTGCTTTGCCTATTTTTGAGGACATGGGGGTGGGGGGCGGGGGGGCGAAATCTCTCCGAAACTGTTCACGAACGCACTGGAAGATGCCTTTAAGCTTCTGGAATGGCAGGGACGCGGCATCAATATCAATGGCGAGTATATCACACACCTTCGATTTGCCGACGATATAGTAGTCATGGCAGAAACGATGGAAGACCTCGGCATAATGCTCGAAGACCTCAGTCGAGTTTCCCAACGTGTGTGCCTTAAAATGAACATGGACAAAACGAAGGTCATATCGAACGCCCGTGTTGTGCCCACCCCAATAACATTGGGGAACTCGACTCTCGAAGTTGCAGACAAATACGTCTACTTAGGACAAACAGTCCAACTAGGCCGGTCCAACTTCGTGAAAGAGGTCAATCGTCGAATCCAACTCAGCTGGGCAGCATTCGGGAAACTTAGAAAAGTCTTTTCGTCTAATATACCTCAATTGCTCAAGACAAAATTATATTACCAGTGTGTGTTACCAGTGATGACTTATGGCACTGAAACGTGGTCTCTCACTATGGGCCTCATAAGAAGGCTCAAGGTCACGCAACGAGCTATGGAAAGGGCTATGCTCCGAATTTCTCTACGAGATCGAATCAGAAATGATGAGATCCGTAGACGATCGAAACTTGTCGACATATCCCAGCGGATTAGTAAAGTTGAAGTGGCAGTGGGCGGGGCAGATAGCACGCAGAACTGCTGGCCGATGGGGCTGAAAAGTTCTCGAATGGAGACCGCAGCAAGCAAGCGCAGCGTAGGACGACCAGCCACAAGATGGACAGATGACTTCATCCAAATGGCAGGAAGGCGCTGGATGCAGGCCGCTTCCAACCGGTCTTTTTGGAACTCTATGGAGGAGGCTTATGTCCAGCAGTGGACTTCTTGTGGCTGAATGAATCTGAACATAAACCTGCCGAAAAAGTGGCATTTTATCATTATTAAATATTTATAACAATTCTCCTTTTTTTTCTGCTTAAGTATCATGATACCTTTGTTCGTTTTCTATAGTTGGCAACACTTCCTACGAACGCCATTTTGTTTTCAATCTATTTCCGGCTGTCGCACCGCACGTCGGTCGCTCGACAGTGTTGCTAGATGTTCCCTCTAAATTCGGAGGAAAAATCGAGTTCGGGGTTTTTGGAGGTTAATCTTTCTCCAAAATAAGGAAGCATACGATTGAACGATAACATTTTCACGCGAATGTCATACGGGCTTTTCATATAATTTTAATGGTTACACACATTTGTTCTATAAAGGATTCATTCATACAAATTACAATCTACTTTTCGCTGATTGTGAAAATGGCAGCGACAAAATTGGATTCTTTCTCTGCCATTTTCCAATGCAGTTGTTGAGAGCCTTTGCGCATTAGGTTGTCATTTGAAACTGTAGAGGCAATTCTTAGAATTCGTTATTCAATGCCTAAAGGATGCAGATGTTTTGTTCCGTCTTCACAAATGTTACCTTAAAGTTTAATTAAAAAAAAAAAAAATACGAAATTGAAAGCGACACGCACGAAGATTTTTTAGAAGCTAAGGCGGAAATTTATCATTTTTTTTGTTTGTGTTTTATTTGAAATAAACGTACTATTTTTCTATATTTTTTTTCTTTAAATTAAAAAATAGTGGAAGTTTTTCTTTTAAAAATGGATATTTTCGGGGAGATTTTGTTCAGATTGGGGGGGAAATTCAAATGAGGGATTTTCTTTTTATTTTTTTAATTTCTTCCCCAGTCGATGGATAGATGGCGCTGCACTTGGTACGTTACTGCAAGGAAGGGAACGTCACATTATTTTTTGATTAATTCACTTGGATGTAGTTTGAGATCATAAAACGAAACGTACTGACAGCATTACTTTCTCTGTTTTGTTCATATCGAAGATTCGTATACGAAATTAGCAAGAACCTACGACTTTAATGTCTTCCTCATTGAAGTCGTATATTTTAAACGTTTTCTATTAATTAATCTGAGTATGTAAGCGATCTGCAGTGCGTTCAGGTTTGCCCACGGTCGCAAATTGGAACGTTCGGCTGGTAACGTAGTCGGTTCAGCACCATCTACAGAGTCCTTGGGAACTACTTTTTTTTTAATAGTCAAAAAGAAAACCTCCCATAGCGATCTAGCAACACTGTTCGTCGAGTGTTCGTCGCTCGCTCCTCGTCCTCGCTCTTCGCGCCGACCAATGTTGCCAACGTAGGCGATTTTTCCCCATTTAGGCTACTCGGAAATAAAATCGGCGACGAAAAAATCTGAAAGGCGACTGGTCGCCATTTAGGCTACTTCGGTCAAGGGACAACTAAGTACCTAAATTAGCCGAATTAATTACAACAGAAATGTAAATTTTAGAAAATACGAATTCGGAATAAGTGGTGTGAAAATTATTGAGAATAATTTTATTATGATGACGTTGCAGAGAATACCCCAAATTCGTCGTAGCTAACTGTAATGAGGTGATTTATCCAGCGTCCAGTGGCGCCTTCACTCACACTAGATGGGTGAAGGGACCAGTGCCTGGGACATTGTTTTTTAGATGAAGTAGGCTTGCCCAGCACCTATACCATCCTGACAGCCTAGCCCACAGGAAAGGCAAGCTATTATTTAACCCAATTAAGGATGTAAGAGTGTTGTTAGTATTTGCTTCGCTGTTAATAACCATTGTGATTTATCTGTGTTATCTGTGAAAATTATTGAGAATAATTTTATTATGATGACGTTGCAAAGAATACCCCAAATTCGTCGTAGCTAACTGTAATGATATGACGTATACAGCGTCCAGTGGCGCCTTCACTCACACTAGATGGGTGAAGGGACCAGTGCATGGGACACTGTTTTTTAGATGAAGTAGGCTTGCGCAACACCCATACCATCCTGACAGCCTAGCCCACAGGAAAGGCAACTATTATTTAACCCAATTAAGGATGTGATAGTGTTGTTAGTATTTGCTTCGCTGTTAATAACCATTGTAATTTATCTGTGTTATACGGATAGTAACAGTTGGTAAAAGAAAAGCATTTTTTTTGTCACCTTGTGGATGTTTTGTTACTGCTAGTAGCAGATGATGCAGAATTTGTTTCATAATATAAATAAATTGTCAAGAACTACCTTTTCATTTTACTATTAGCGTTTAGAGTTTAGGCTACTTAGCTAGGCTACCTCAGCAAAAATTTGGCTAATTTAGACTACTTAATCTTTGAAAAATGGCGCTATCAGGTCCTGAGTTGTTGGCAACACTGGCGCCGACGGGTCGATCAGCGTTGCCAGAATGTTACAAAAGTAACATTTTACGTTACTTTTGACCCTCTTATGTTACCTTCGTGTTACACGACTCAATATGTTACTTTTGTGTTACTTTTTAGATTTTTCTGCAAACAAAAAATATTGTGAATCGGAACGCATCCAAGAATGATATTTTTTTTGTTCGTCATGTTGGCGAACTTGATTTTGTGGACTGACTGATGCGACGTCGGAGCAGAGCGAAAATCTGTCGACTTCGTCGTACCGCATATTCACTCACTCGCGTGTATTTATCAATCTTCCATCCCGGTTACTTAGGCGTGCGAGCAAGTGAGAGGTGACTAGCAGCGAATCGATCACTCGGTACTTTCTTCGAAGTTTGTGTTGTGTATTATAGAAGTCATTGAACCAAGCGTAGCACAAAAAATTGAAATAAAAGATTTATCTAGCGTGGCGAAGAGATTCCCAAACATTCAAGATGATGTTAATGATGTTGAGCAACAAAAAGGATGGAAAAAGCATGCATTCCTTGACCATAATGACTTAGTCTTGTCTCAAAATGTTGAAAAATATTGGAGACAAATTTTGAAGCTGAAGGATTTGACTAGTACTTCATTATTTCCAAATTTAAAAAAGGTTATCGGGTTTTTGCTTGTGTTGCCTTTTTCAAATGCAAGCGTGGAACGGATTTTCAGTCAACTTAAATTAATAAAATGTGTAAACAGGAACAGGCTAAACACTGCAACCATTTCTTCTTTGATGGTTCTCCTTCGAAAGCAATGATGCATGCAAAAATAACATATAGTATGAGTGGTGACGGTACTGACTACTAATAATTTGCACAATATTCTTTAAGCCTCAAAAAGTTTTGAGCAACAATTTTTCATGACTACGATGCTAATATAAACGCTTTTTTCCAGGTTCCACCAGTTCAAATTAACTTTCCCTGAAATATTCAGCCATATTAAGCTAAAATTATTTTTTTGCGCCTATAAATCTCCAACTTGAGTGTGAATGACAGTAATTTACAATCGATTAAAGAAAAATTAAATGTATATGGGTATTTTGACGTTAGCTACCCTTTCTCCATTAATATAATATCATCATCATCATCATCATCATCAGACATTCGACGCCCACTGCTGGACACAGGCCTCCTTCGTGGTTTTCACAACCATGAGGGGTTTTGCGATAACCGCCACGCTTGGCAGGCGGATTGGCGATAATAATATTATGATAGCGATTATAATATGATGGCGTTTTTTCATAATCATTGATGTCAAAGCAGGTTGTAGTATTAAGACATTCTAGACACACATTGATTGTATGTTTTTTTTTCTTTTTCAGCATCGCGGGTCGATTATTCGATCAACAATTATTAAGATTTTTTGACAAGAAACTTATTTAACTTTTTGTGTAATAAGTATTGTGTCGGTTCCCACAATACAAAAAGGTTATGTTACTTTTCTCGAGAAAATGTTACTTTTTGATCTGCCTCGTGTTATATTTGACTATCTGCCACTGGCAACACTGGGGTCGATCCACAGAGAATATAATGGTCGATCGATTGATTGCTTGCACGATTTGCACGTGCGACTAAATTTATTTCAAGTGTTTTTCTTCGTTGTGGTAGTAATTTTGAGTAACAGTCCTTTTTTGTTTACTTACCACTCCGTAAAAACGAAATTCCGTCGGAGAATAAAGGGTAAGAAGTAATTTTTTGTTTGAAATTCTAAACATAGAAACTGGCGCAACGATACGGTTCGACGCCATTTTGCTAAATTTTATCAATAGACGCGTCACTCTATATAGGGTCTATTCAGTCAGACCACAAGCCAATTTCTAGTAAGTAATTAGGTACTGTGTTTTCTACTTAGCTTTTTATCAGTTATATCGACTTGACTACGTACTAAATAAAACTGGCAAAAAATAACGTGGTCACAATAATAACCTCCATAGCTATACCTACATAGGTATGTACTGATCCGATAAGTTGTGTAGGTATAAATATCTGATGAAGAGGAGCATCTATGAACGAGCTAAGAATGTTTCTTCCGACTCATTCGACAAATAAGCCGACTAACCTATAAATAAATATTCGAAGCAAACATTGTACCTATTCCTTTCCTAACCTACATTTACTCAACGCAGCAAAATGGTTGGGTCCCGCGTGTACGTCGGTGGCTTGCCGTTCGGCGTTCGCGAGAGAGACTTGGAGAAGTTCTTCAAAGGATTCGGGAGGATCCGAGACATACTCATCAAGAACGGCTATGGATTTGTTGTAAGTGTTGTTATGACTACGACTTTAGTACATACCTACTCGGGCCGTCCAAATTGAGAGGGGAGTGCGTGGTGACCATCAATTTCTTACTTATTTATATTCTGAAGGAACATAGAGCCTTAAAACGATCTCCACTTGCTGCGATCTTGAGCAGCCACTTTGAGGTTTTCTCATCCCTGCCCTATTGTTGCTTCTGACATCACTGACACCGTTTTCGACACCTTCCGTTATTCAGGCTGTAAAGGTGTGAATGATTTCACCATTTTTGTTATTTCATTCTGTTCTATCATTTTTAAACACAAAATGAAACGACTTGGACTACCAGTATCCTTCAAACAATATAGTTGTCATCACTTACCTACAGTTTTTTTATTAAGTATGTACAGTAAAATAAAAAGTGGAAGTTGCATACATTTTTATTATTTAACATCAAGAACCCTCCAAGCCTCCCTTACATTGCCACGAGGAGACTAGTAAAGTGGTTTGACCTATGAAAACAGTGCCTGAGCCACCTACACTTTCTGGATTACAATCTTCATGAGCTTCTAGAAAAAACAAATTTTATATCCACTTAACTAAGTAGACATTGTGTATAAGATATCCTAGACACATGTATGCCTGACATGTTACTAGGACTAAACTTCAGAAAAGACGCCAAAACAATGAAACACTTATTACTGTTTGTTTTGTCAGGTTTTGCTTAAACATACTTGGATATTACAGATTTGTCTTGATGACTTTTTTCTCCCATTCACAGGAATTTGAAGACTACAGAGATGCAGACGATGCTGTGTATGAACTAAATGGCAAAGAATTGTTAGGTGAAAGGTGAGAAATCATATTACAATTTATCACCATTTATTGGGTACAATCATTATTAAGTCCTATCCTATTTGTGGTCATACAAATGTATGAAATGTAGGGGTTTCTAAGCCAAGGTCCCAGTCAGCAAGCAGCTTGTCTCTGGACAAGCATGTGAACAGCAATGGATGTCATAGAAGGCGACTAAGGAAATCGTTACCAGGAGATGGGTTGCAGCATCTTTCTGAGAATCCAACCACGAACTGCGATCGCCAAACTCTTCATGGTTAGGGAAAATTATGATGGCGGCCTATGTCCTGCAGTGGCTGATGATGATTAACATGGTCTCAATTTGTTTGCACAAACTCAAATTATGTTCAAATATCAGTTTTACGGTTCCCTAGTCCGACGAGGACCCTTTATAGTTTCGCCTTGTCTGTCTGTCTGTCTGTCTGTCTGTCTGTCTGTCTGTCTGTCTGTCTGTCTGTCTGTCTGTCTGTCCGTCCGTCCGTCCGTCCGTCCGCGGCCTAGCGCAAAGCGCTGTAATTTGGTATGTGTATTACATATTTATCGCTCGCAGCCCCGGCTGCCTGAGTGATCTTAAACGATCACGAAGGTTAAGCAACACAGGGCGCGTTCAGGGCATGGATGGGTCGCCGTCTATGCCTAATGCTAGTGGCATTTTTCCGAGCGGTTCCGTGCTTCGCAAAGCACGTTAAGCTGTTGGTGCCGGCTGCCGTCGATAGATGGCAGTCGTTAAGCCAAGTCAGAGGCCTTAGGGCGGCTTGACAACTTCTGACAGTAGATGAGCCACTAGTCTACAAGCCTCCACCAATCTGGACTTGGCCCCCGTGGTGGAGTATGGCCTATACCTTCCTCAGGGAAGAGACCCGTGCCCCTCGGTGGGGACATAATGGGTCGATGATGATGATTACATATTTATCACGCTAAAAGGATAAAAGAATAAAAGGTTGGAAAAAACTTTTTTTACTGTACCTAACATGAAAAGTGGGGATGTTTTTTTTTTCTTGTCTACCCCATCATGTGGGGCATCGTTGGATTGTTCGTTGAAAAGTTATTGTGGGTGTAGGAAGACATTTTTTATTTAGGGTTCCGTTTGCGAAATATTAAGCTTTAAAGCGCAAATTTTTATCCGAGTAGGACGTACCCCCCTCTCTTGGCTAAACGGTTGATTGTAGAAACGTGAAAAAATTCAGGGTAGTAGCTCATATAATGTATTACCTGCAGTTGTTGAAATTCTCATTAGAAATCCGATATTTTTTTCAATGTAAAAAAGTTAGATTCTATTTGTTGAATGTCAATACCTATATTATGTTAGCAATGTAGAAGGTAAATAGAAACACAGGTTTATTTATTATTTATTTATTTATGATTGCTCGAAAAAAGAAAGGAAGATTGACGAAACAAATATATCGAGTGAATGTGGGTGGAAGGGCCGGTGAGGGACGTCCCAGGCGGACATATATACGCCCCACTGTAGGGCACGTTCCTTCTCTCAGGGAGAGTGTAGGCTTAATCACCACGCGTGCCCACCGCGGATTGGCGATTTCCAGCGCTGAGGTATGTGAATAGCTCAGACATTCAGGTTTCCTTACGATGTTTTCATTCACCGTTGGCGAATGGTATTGCTACTATAACTTCACAAATATACATAACTTAGAAAACCAAGTCAACCCGCACTGGGGATCGAACCTGCGTCTCTCGCTTCCGAGTCCGATGTTCTACCCACTAGGCTACCACCGCTGTTAGCCCAGGCGAACATACTGCGACCAAATAGGGGATGTATTAGCAAAGGGCAAGATAAACAGTACCCGAAACCGGCGTGCGTGCATGCAATGACTAATGAAGGTTGAGGAAGCGAAAGTGATCTGTCAGGATCGTGGCAAGTGGCAGTCCCTGGTCTATGCCTACCCCTCTGGGATACAGGCGTGAGTTTATGCATACTCGAAAAATTATGAAATACCTACTTGGGATTGTAAATTTTATCATCAAGAAAGTCTTATCGTATTCAGGTTAGTAGTGGTAGGTATGTTTGTGATATACTTGCGTTGTTTCGTAACATTTTGTCGTCGTTCTACTATGTAAAATGTAATAACATGTTATTGTTAAATGTTACATTACCACAGAAAATACATCGTAGATTGCTTTTAATTTCGAACATTTATTTCATACCCAAAGGTTGCTGTTGCGGTTAACTGGGCCGTTAATATTTTTACGAAATATGCATCAGTGGTGGATTGCCAAACAAAAAATAGAAAAAATGTTTTGCTTATCGTGAAAATGGTAACGCTTATCAAACTTGGTATAATTAAGGTATATTTCCTATATGTAGTAGGTAACAAATATCGGCCAAGTGTGAGTCCGACTCCCGCTGAACTTAAGAACACTCCCACTCGCTCGCACTTTCTATTACTGTCAATGAGTATACTTTCGACAAATGTCGAAAACAGGCACTAGGAAATAAAATTATGCACATTCTAGACAATATTTAATTTCGTTGCCGTTTCAAGTCTATGCTTTGCGTGAACAAGTATCAAACCTTTTAGGCGACAGTTGTTGAAAAACACGTCACGGGACCCGACTGTGTGTCTGTTATTGTACAGTGCACTATCAGAATCTTGTTTCCATAGGTTAAATCTATGTAGTTAAAACGTCAAAAATCGCTACTTTCCAGCACATAATTGTGAAATTGTGACATTTTAGCGCCACAAGGCGCCTTTGCTGGTGTCAAATCAAAGCCTAACCAACCGTGGTTGTTACACAGGGTTGTAGTGGAGCCAGCGCGAGGTATAGATCGCAGCGCAGAGCGCTATCGCCGCGATAGACACAGCGACCGCGACAGAGGCGGTGGCCGGTCCCGCTATGAGTGAGTATCGCCTTGAAACGTTTAAATAGCTCTTAAATTGCCCAGGCTATGACGCGTACGTGCGGCTGGGCGGGGCCCTGCTTCGTCCAGAGTCGCTAGTCGCTAATGGAATTCGGGAATGTAAGGACCCAATTTGTTACCTACGTTATAAGCGCAAACTTTGAACTGAGTACCTAAAGTGGAATTATTTAGTCTTATTTATATTAAAAAAACCAATTCCACTAAAACAGCCCTCAGTGAGACTTATGTCAGTCTTAAGAGAGATCTTAACTAAATTATGATCTACTAGCAGTGCCCGCGACTACGTTCGCGTGTTAAACTGATTACAGCCTACAGCCTATGTCCACCCTGAAGCACCATTCTAAATATTAGTGAAAGAATTTTTGAAATCGGATAAGTATTTTCGGAGATTACCCCCTACATATAAACTTACAAACTTTTCCTCTTTATAATATTAGTGTAAATAAAGTCAAATCTCCAAATTAGTTAAGCTATCCGCTAATGGAAGACTCAGCTAGACTCGAAGGACTTATTTAGGTACTACTCGCTTATTTTGCCATAGATGACACATGCGAATATTGCCGGTCGTGCTAAGCCAGTGTTAGGTGGGTTGGTCCTTCAGGGACCATCTTGTCAGCGTATGGGAGTGCAGATCTCATTACATGTTCATTGTAGATTGTGCGTACCCGTCATAACACTGCGTCCTCAGTCCGCTTTTGTCCTCTCCTAGTGCTGCTCCATATGTTTTATTCACAGACATCTGCTTAGGTCATCGGCCAAGCTAGCTAGGAGTGACTTAGCAAGCCTCACAAGGTTCTAAAGTCGAGTTCCACCCTTACTCACAAGTCCCAGCCCACGTAATATAGTGTAGTTTCATAAACAACACTGTTGGTTTGTATTTTTTTAATATATTTGCACTGTTCTACTTTGGCGCGCTACTATTCGTAGTAGAATGATTCCCTAGTGTCGTTGGCATCTGTACCAGCTTGTTGCCTTGACATACGATTCCAGAATACAACTCTGTTGTGTGGAGCTTAAGAAACAAACTGCCGATACTTGTGACGTTTCTCGAATTTGCCCCCCGAATATTACTAGCGACGGATCGCCCACGATATTGACTTCCTTGCTTAGTTTTTCTTTTTATCCTCATGCCAAAGGCGCGGCCACGCGACCGACGCCGCCAACAGCAGCAGTCGCCGTGGCGCTGACCGCAATAGGTCAGTCTGAACCATGATAAAGTTATGATACAGACCTTCACATCTATCACTGATGGCTGACATCCTTGTGGCACTGTTTTCTGTAGTTTGAACAGCCGTAGAAGGATGTGGAAATGTCTGGGACATAAACTAATCCCTTCAGTGCGAGTGAGATTCTTTCCTGTAGTGTAACTTAGATATTTTGTATGCTTGGGCCACTGACAAAGACCAGTGTAGGTAGTACATGTAAATTACGTACAGCATTACGTAATTAAGGACAACAACATGTAAATTGAGAGATCGTGGTCCAGGCATATCGAAAAGTCAGCCGCATCTAAAAGTGCGCACTTCATATTTTCACGACAAACCTAACACGCTGTCCTTTCTTAGGCGCAGCTTACAAACAGTGCCCCTCCAAATAAACCCTTTTGAAGTATGAACACTTTTAGGTGTGGCTTAGTAGTTTCCCCTATCCAGCTAATGCCAAAACTCCTAATATGGCACTTTAATTCTCAGCAGCGATTACAACTACAGATATGGACCACCGACCCGCACCGAGTACCGGCTTACCGTGGAGAACCTGTCGAGTCGCATCAGCTGGCAGGTAAGCATTGGCGGATCCGGAGGCACCTGGACGCTTCACCATCATCTCATCACCATCACCCCAGGGCTCGGAGACGTCAGGACCTCACAAGGCACGGCAAAGGCGGGCTGACCTGGGCAGGTTTCTGAGGCAACTTCTGGGCTTGGTGGCAGGCAGACTGGACCAGAGGCAAGGTTGCCTTCAAGTGACGTTGAACAGTGGCATTCTCAAGATGGTCGCAAATGGACGGCTGTTGAAGCGGCACACTTGATGTGGAAGACCAGACAAGATGAGCTAAAGAAAAGCATGTGAAGCTGATGTCATTAATGGACACATTGCAATGGACATGAACAACCGGATTTGGTCATGGATCTATCTGCGTCACGTCAAGCAAGAATCGCAGCGTCAAGACAAAACATATCTCGTTTTTATTTGTCCTTTATTTTATTAGTAAAGAACTCTAAATTATTTTTGTCAAGTTCACACATTTCCAATATTGCATTCTATCTATGCCCTATGTAATTAATTTTCGATTAGTAATATTTGTTTATAAAATTTTATCTTGGCAACCTTTAGACGCAACACAAAATCCCCTCTACCGAAATACTCACAAATGCTTCATGTAACTTGCCCCACCCCTGTTAAACCTTACAGTACTCTAGCGAGTTTAAAAGATACTTTTTAAAAACAACAGAAGGTCGTGCCCAGTGCCATTGAGCTGTGTGAGATGTGGTCTGAGGCGATGTTAGGACGGTAACGGAGCCTGGAGCCCTGTGATGGACGTGACACTCTGCCCCCCTCGCTGCTACCCACGCCCTGGACGTCCCAATGGTGGCCGTGATTCAGGTAAAGTCGACTATGGGGTCCTCAATCACATGCAGTCGTAGCCCGCGGCTGACATGCTTTCTCTACCATATTTCTTTAACGCAAGTCTGTTTTAATGTTGTTAATCTGTGCACAATAGTATCGGCCACAAACGAAATCGCGTAGCGTTCGACTATTGTGGACAAGATTTTCACTTTTGATTTTTTGTCTCTACGACTTGGACGGTGATTTTCGTATTCGACGTCACCATTGGTTTCGTTGCGTGGTGGAGGACCAACAAGGAGTCACAAGAAATCTGAAACTGCTTTCAAGCCATCAATAAACAGAGAATGAGAAAGGGCTATACCGCCCCAACAGAATAGCAGACGGCCAATGCGATGATGGAAGTGCTTGTGATACAAATATCTACAGAAGACTAAGAAAGCCAAGACCAGACGAGAAATGCAGTGGCAGTTTTCAGAGACAGATAGCAATGATGCCTTCCAGTTGAGTGACTTATGGAGTGGACCCGAGACATTTCGTTTGCAAAGGGTGCAACATACCACATTGAGGAGAAGCTGGACAAATCCACCGACACGAGAATCGCTACAAGACGTCCACACGCAACGGACACCATTGGTGGTCAAATACGAAAACGCACCAGCCGAAAGTAGTAAAAATGTTAAAATTTTTTAGTTTCATGATTATCATTTTAATTTTTAAGTGTGTCCACGACTCTCAAATTGCCAATTATGTAAAATTAACATAGTAAAAAAAATGTGAGGAATTTATGGAACGGTCAAATAACAATGTTGGATTTGGTTGTACTGTATAACTGTCCAACTACTGATTAAATAAAACCTAACCATGTAAGTTTACGTTTTTGGCAATTTATAAGATAAATCGACATTACCCAAAATCTTTTCCTATGTGTTACCGGAGAATATAGCTCTCCATTTTCAATGATGATATCGTACTATTTAACCATCTTTCGGGGCTGAAATGCTTGATGATAACTTTCAATCTGATGTAAATACTGCAGATAAACTAGGTAAGATTACATTGACCGTGTTGTAAGCTTTGATGTTGGTTTACAGGACTTGAAGGATTACATGCGTCAGGCTGGCGAAGTCACCTACGCCGACGCCCACAAGCAACATCGTAATGAAGGGTATGTAGGGTATGAAACTTAGGGCTTTATTTCTTGTAGAAATTTAATTTAGCATCAGAACGGTACAGCTCACTAGATTTGGACTATCACTAGATGCATAAGTGCGAGAAAGGAGAGCAATGAGTACTTTCAATTAGATATTGGGCATAGTTTGTACCCCGGTGGACAAGATGTAGCTATTTGGATTTATTAGCTAGTATTAAGGTCTTAATTCAACTACTCGGCAATTCAACTACTATCATGCCGTGACAAAGCAATTATTTTTTTATCTTATCTATTCATAATTCTGTCTACAATACAATATTTTCTTTGTAGAAGGTTGATGATAATACTACAAGGTTGATCATAACAAATGCCCAATTCCGTATGGTTTTCTATGTGAATATGACAACCCCAACTCATCCTTTGGGTGTCGTAAGAAGCGACTAAGGAAAATCCGGGCAGGAGCACCTCTCGTCTACTAGAGTAAGCCTCTACTACTATCTTCAACCCGTCTTCCCAATGTGGTTATTCCGGACTTTTGCCTCCCACGGCCAACACGACTTTGTGGCATGCTCTGGGAGAGGCTTATGTCTAGCAATGGACAAAGATTAGCTGATGACAAACAAAAACCATGGGTCTTTTGCCAAAAAATAAAAGAACACTGCCATCCGCGTTCCACTATGAAAACCACCACTATACAGGGCATTAAAATACCCGACCCGGCAGGACACCAAAACGAACTAGGTACAATGTTCGTAATTTTTTTCTGGAAATCAAGTAAGTTTTCTGGCTAAAAAAATTTAAAAAGTGCTAAGTGGTCTCGTGGATTGAAATGGTCATAAAAGCTAGTTCTAGGTTTTTGGCCTCAGGTTCTCTGTCGTAGGTCCACTATTTACACAGACTAGAAAGACACTTGTTGCTAAAACGATCTGTAAAATAGCAACAGAAACCAACTGCCCTCTCTTCCGACAGAGTGGTGGAGTTCGCGACCCACTCGGACTTGCGGGCAGCGATCGAGAAGTTGGACAACACTGAACTGAACGGACGACGCATCAAGCTCGTGGAGGACAAGCGCTCGTCGCGCCGCCGCTCGCGATCGTCGTCGTCGCGGTCGCGCTCCAGATCGCGGTCGCGCGGCGCCCGACGCGCCACGCGGTCAAGGTGATTTATTATTGTACTTTGTAGCAAGATTATTGTGAAATTGATTCGAGTATTAAACAGAAATAGACAGCAGATTGACAGCTCCAGTGAATAAAGTTTTAAGACCTAAGGGATCCTCACGCGCAGCTTAGTTCAAGACAAAGATGAACTATTAATTGATTCACGACATGAGATCGACGTTAGGTTTGATAAACAAAATTCACGTGGCAAGAAAGTTTTGGGCTGAACCAGGATTTGATCTCGCTCAGCGCTGGAACTTCTAAAACATTCGGACTCCGACTCCTACGCCTTACTGGCGTGAAGCTAAGCACTAATTCATGATGATATTCCATAATTCAACCATCTTTCGGGGCTGAACGCTCTTGATTACAAAACCTACTCTGACTACCTCGTCAAATTTCCCTGCTGTCTTCCCACACTTCCGCCGCTCACACCACTGTTCACATCACTTCCAGGTCGCGCTCGCGTCGTTCCTCGCGTAGCCGCTCCCGCTCGAAGTCCCGTCCGAAGAGCAAGAGCCCTGTGGCGAAGTCTTCGCGCTCCCGATCTCGTTCCAAGTAAGTCTAACCTCATCTGAGTCAGTAGTATTCTAGTATAACACTTAATTAAACAAAGCGACTGGACGACTCAAATCTTCTCGCTTTAACAATATAATATTATAGTGTATATCGTGTGAGCCAAAGGAAAATAGTTATTTATTTATTGGGTTTTAGGAAAACCATCGACTAGAGAAAACATGATAAAAGGTACATGGTACGTTATAGTAACAGAGTTGTTAACAGGTTTTGACTTATATCGACATTGTAGTTCAGAACACACTAAAGTTTACAATATCGATAAGAAATCCCAAAACATCCTTTTCTATACTCTTCCGTGCTGTACTGGTTTGACGGGGAACATCTGACTCGCAATGCTCGTACATATTAATAAATTTACGGGTCTAATTGCAATTGTTTCTTAGGTGAACTTGGTTACCTATTGCCTTATTTCAACTGAAGAACTAAAATTTATTCCGGATCTGTGCCATAGATATCTGTGTGGGTGATTGGAACACCAAACATTCATTCTGGGGCTCTAGACTGCCTACGACACGAGGATGTGAGTTATAGAAGTGTGTCAAAAAACAAAAAACTGATGCCTCTTTCAACGGGCGAACCAACATACTGGCCAACAGACCCCAATAGAATTACTGATGTTATAGATTTCTTTCTAATTAAGGGAATAAAAATTATAAAGCAATACCAACTGAGTACATCAAATGAAGACCGGACAGATAGTGTTTTTTTTATATCCAACAAGCATTTGATAGAGTTTGGCATTAGGGATAACAATTCAAACTCAAAACTCGTTTACCAAACTCATTTTTCATGATCCTAAAGTCAAACTTACATTAAATAAAATTTCAGTCAAGTTCGAAGATGAGCACTCAAAGCTTTACGATGTTGAAGCCTCGGTTTCGCAAGGGTCTGTGCTTGGTCAGGTGCTCTATTCGCTCTATACCTCAGACCTGCCTGAAAGTGAAGAAGTGACAACTGCAACTTACGCTGACGGCACTGCATGTGTTGCTAGTGATAAAGACCCCGATAAAGAGACAGAAACTTCAAGTTCAGTTGAATAAAATAAAGAATGGAGAATAAAACCGAGAGTATCAAAGTCCACGCAGATTAGCTTTAAATAAGAAGGAAGAAAAAAATCCGGATACACTTGTGGAGCTCGCGTCTGAGGCTTGTTTCTGATTGATAACCAATTTGATGTTATGATGATGGTTGACTTTTTGGACAAAATTGCATGTACCTAAATGTATCCGAAATATTATTTATACTTTATTGCACACATAAAAACACATGAATAAAACAAAACATTTACAGAAAAATTTAAAAGTGTACATGGCGAGCTTATTTCAGCAGATATATCTTCCAGCCAACCCTTGATGTGATACGAACATCGGGAAAGTGTACAATAATTATTAAGTACTATTTGTTAACCAAATAGTAGTGCTTGCAAAAGCATTCAATAGGTGGAGTAACTGTGTCAAACTTCGCACCTTGTCCTAAAGCTTATCAGTGTCTATGTCGTAGCCATATCGTAGATAGTGCCATATCATGATGTGGTTAGCCATATCACGAAATGTGTCCTTTTCATGAAAAGGCCAAGTCAAACTGGCCATATCGTTTAAGCATCAACGTTTGACGATATGGCAATCTACGTTTTGCCATATCATAAGTTTGATATATTTACTGCATTGAGCTGAAATATAGATTGAAGATGCCTAACGTATTTAGTGTTTTGGTGCATCTGAACCTTATAGGTTGATTAAAATACCAATAAAAGAAGCAACAGTTTATATTTTATCATTTGTAAAATACAATGCGGTACAATGATTACAACAAAAGGAGATTGCTGCCCTACTTTCCTCATTTTGCACAGTATTTACGGGAATATTGCCGTCACTAGAAATATTTTCTGTCGCCTCCATGGTAGAAATACACAACAAATTAACACCAGCGCCTCTAACGGTGGATAATGGAAGTAGGTATTTTACGATATGGCCGCTAACGTTTGGCCGCATCATGAAATAGTCATGCATTTCGCTATTCAAATTGTCAAACGTCGGTCGCTCATTGATCTGGCTAAGCCATTTCATGATACGGCCAGTTTGACTTGGCCTTTTCATGAAAATGACACATTTCGTGATATGGCTAACCACATCATGATATGGTCAATTCTATGATATGGCTACGACATCTACAATAACGTGCACCGTTGGCGGCGAGATTTGTCAATCGGAGACCAATATTGGTGTAACTGACAACCTCTGGATGGGCATGTAAAATAACCTATTGCGAAGTGGGACGTTGCGTTTCGTGCATTGGATAGTTGTCATTTTACAAAAGCACCCCTGAAGATGGTCTGTTTGTAGATGACTTGGCTGTGTAATTTGGCTTTGCCGTAGAAAGTGGAAATCCAGTTGGTTTGTAGCAGAGACAAGAGTAAAACGCATTCTTCATTTCAAAATTGTACTGTCTCAATAGGAAGTCCTTAGTATCAGCTTGCGAACCCCCTTGAATCCCAACAGTATTTAGTGCATGTTCCCTTTAAACATTATTTAATGCCTCTATTCGTTTGGGCAGGGGCGTAATAACTTGCGCTGAGCAAATTTTAAATACGTAAGTAGTAATGTAACTTTGCATTTTTAAAGTTGATCTCTTTCTATATCTTAGAGATGTTATGTTGTATCTCTTACTACATTTGTTCTAATCTCCATGTGACGAAAGTTAACTTGAATTGGCTGCTTCTTGAGTGTGTAACTTGCGTATTCCAACTTTCTATTGAGCTTTCAATTAATTTAAAAGTTTTGCTAGTTGGTATGCCCAAAACTAGAACATTCCCATTTTACAGTTCATGTAATAAATTGTGTTAGTTAGTTTTCGTCACAAAAATACACAATACTTACACAACCCTGGGGGGTAATTCTTACTCATGTGTATTTTTAATGTAAACCTAGTCAATTACGAAATTGTAAAACAAATACTGCCCGAATGCTCACATTTAAGATCAAGCTTTTATAATGGGAGGGTAACCAGTCGCAATGTAGACATCTAATCTTGAACAAACTTCATGTAGAAATAAAAACTCCGTGCCGAAACGGGATTCGAACCCGCCTGTAGTGAAGTTTGTCCTAGCCTCACATGTTGAAAGCCAATTAAAACAATAGATCTAATCTTAAATAGTGCAGCCGCTGCAGAACCATTTACAATTTCAACATTGCCCAAGTAAAGCAGCCGCTGATGAGTCAAATAACCCTCAAAAGCGGCTCGAGTACGTTGCAAAACCCTTGTATAACTGTATTCCGGCCCGCGCGGTCACCTAGGGACCCCAGTCGTTCGAAGTCGCGTTCCGCCTCCCGCGGCCGCAGTTCCGTCTCCAGGAAGTCCGAGGACCGCGGAGGACGCCGCTCCGGCTCCCGGGGGAAACGCTCGCCGAGAAAGTCCGTGTCCAAGTGAGTCCCGTGTGCTTTCAATCGCCCGAAGAGTGGTCCGACTGCAGTGTGTTTATGTGAAGTGACTTTTCGATAGGTGTCCACTGTTTGTGGTCTTTAGGACTACTGATATCAGGACGACTCACTGAGTCACGGATTAAACGCTGTACGACAAGATCCTTTTGTACAAAACTGGCCCTGTATAATTCCAAAACAAGTGTAAATTTAAGAACAAAAATATTTTTCCGTGTCTCTTGTAGAGGGTCTATTCCGTTTATAAGAATGCTAAAAGTGGCGATTAGACACTGTTAAAAATAGTTAAAGCTAAAAATACTGTCTGAGTTATTCTAGATTCAACATGCTACGTAATCGTCGTGGCACGCTGTAAACCGCTTGTGTTCAGTTTGAATTCATAACTTGTTGATGGTAAACTGCTCACGAAATTAGTGGGTCATTATATCTGAAGACAGAAAGGAAATATCACTTCACATTGTATTGTTAGTGCATTGCAGTCGGTCGTTCGCTAACCCCATTGACAGTTAACTAAAATCACTAAGCTAAAAGTCAAAATTATGCGTTGATTGC
Source organism: Yponomeuta cagnagella (assembly GCA_947310995.1). Classification (NCBI taxonomy): domain Eukaryota; kingdom Metazoa; phylum Arthropoda; class Insecta; order Lepidoptera; family Yponomeutidae; genus Yponomeuta; species Yponomeuta cagnagella. Next base: position 5,627,697 of record OX371285.1, on the reverse strand, counting down.
ACAATTTCATTGTATTTTAACACTCAATATCATGTTTCCTGCTACACCCTGAAGAGAGAACCGCAAGGAGAGGTGAGACGTATTTGTTGCTTTTCTATGCCAGAGACATGTTTGATAAACATTAAATGAATCGAGACAAAATAACGAGAAAGGAAAGAAAAGAGCCTGTTCTTTTTTCTCGCGTTATTTGTCAGCTCTGATGTTTAGTTAGATTGTTTAAAACAGGAACTGAGACGGATTTAATAAAGGTTTTAAATTACTATACCGGTATGAAATATCGATATACGTTACTTCCCACTGGTAGGACTTTAGTTAGCCGCTAGTATATCGGCTACAATCCAGCGGGAACGCGCGCGACGCAGACTTCGCCTGGGCGCAGGTTTTTTTTTTTTTTTATTTTCATAATAAGGACAGTTCCTGTTTTAAAAATGACTGGCATTATGTAGTACTTACATTTTGGTCTGTAGTCTCCCTTGTGCCTTGCTTTCGTGTATATGCATGTATTTAGATAAATGGGTATTTTTCCGTTGTTAAGCCAGCGATTGCAATGAATTCATAACTCACATCCACATCCGTACACATGATGATATCGTACAATTTACCATCTTTCGGGGCTGAAAAGCTTGATGACAATATCAAATCTGACGTTCGCCGCTCACCTAAATCACCCGCCCACCCCTTTGGCAGCCACTAACTTCACACTTCTTTCAAACAGGGAGCGTAGCCGCTCACGCAGCAAGGAAGGATCGACCAAGCCTGAGGCGCAGCGTAAGTCAAAGTCGGTCAGCAAGTCTCGTTCGCGCTCCCGCTCACCCCACTCGCGCTCACGCTCACGCTCGGGCTCCCGCGATCGCTCACGCTCTGCTTCGCCGAGACAAAACGGAAACGCTAACGGACGCAGCAGCGCCGACCGGTCGCCACGCAGCGGAGACTAACCGCCTAGTTTTAAGTCTATTTCAGTGTGAGAGCGGCCTTCTGTTTAGTCTATTTTGTCGGGTTTGCTAAAGCCGTCAAGGCTGAAGTGCCGGTAAACGTGAGTTTACTATTGTAGTAGGTACAAAGTTGTGTACAAAAAATAAAATAATGAATGTACATACGCAGCTGGTCAAGCTACAAGGCGAGTTGAATTAATGCTGGTCGTGTTAGCTTGATGGGCCGTTGTGTGTACGATGAACTTATGTTGATAGTAGATTTCTGACGATCCTAGACGTTCTGAACTATATAGAGGGCCCTGTTATGAATTTATTTTGTCTGTGAATATGCTTTTGACTAGGTGACGAAGAGGTCTTTAAGTTTTAAGTACACCTTGATGTTTGTGATGTTTTTAGGTATTTTTTTTTTCGCTTAGCATCTTTCATTTCGAAACTGAATCATTATCCATATTCACATAAGGATACATTTTACCGGCTAGTTAAATTAAATATATTTTACTTTGTAAGTTAGAAAGGGAATTAAGGCATTTCTAATCTATTGTCGTACCGATACTTAAAGCTTATGTCGAATATCGAATTCGTTGACAAGCGTTATATTGATACGGTACATAACTAAAAACTTGTAAATACTGAATTTGTTACTACCAAATAATTCTACAATAAATAAGGTTTTAGACTGCTAAACGCTGTTTTCTTTATCTTTTATGCTAGTGCTTATCTTCTGAGCTATGATAAGCCGATACTGATGTGCCACTGCCTTTATCTAATATATATGTTACAGTCATAGTGATTAAATAGCTATTATACATAATGACTGGTCATTATATATAAAAGCCAAATTCACTAGACAAAGTAATAAATTATTCGCATTTTGTTTGTTAGGTCAGTACACATAAGCAAAAATAGGTTCGAAGTTCCAGGAAACTTCGGGTGTTAGTTCTTTTTTTTTTATAAAAGCGAAAAAAAATATTTCACTAAAAAACTTATGTGTTAATTATCACTTTATCTAAACTGAGTAGACATTATATATAATGACTAGACAATATATATATAATATCCAGATTTATTACTTTGGCTGTAACATATATATATAATCACGCTTCACCGATTTTTATCTTTCTTACCCGTAGCACAACCGCGTGACACTACTAATAGTGCCTGGGGAACTGCTATTCCCTTCACCACAACTAGTTGTGCCATAGGGACATAAATAATCCCAGTGAAACAGCCAAACGATGTCAGTAGTGCCTTAGGGAACTGCTATTACCTCCAGCACCACCAGTTTTAATCCCAGTAAAACAATCTGCCTGATAACAAACCTCATTCAAAGTACTTGTAGCGCGCGCGACCTCGTCACGACTGTGCCTCGTATATTTTCTGTTTAAATTCAAGCACACCTCCGTTACGAAACTAATACGGCGAAACTGGTGCTTGAGTTTCGCTGTGCAACAGTAGTACACGTACAGTCAAGTTGGGTAACATTGAATTTCCTTGCAACTTTGAATAAATATTGTCTTTGGAAAATTGCACACATAAAAACTTCTAAGGTAATAGAAAGACTAACGGTAAAAACCGGCCAAGTGCCAGTTTTTACCGTTAGTATTTCTTATTACCTTAGAAGTTTTTATTTGTGCAATTTTCCAAAGACAATATTTATTCAAAGTTGCAAGGAAATTCAATGTTACCCAACTTGACGTTACAGCGAAGCTCTAGCAATTCCCGCTTATTGGAGTACTAAGAAGAAGTTGGGATCATTAAAATACCTAACAAAGGTGTCGTATCGAGAGAATATTAAATATTGAAAGAAATTAATAAAATGTCCCCAATGACTATTCTTCTTTAAACAATTTTCTTGGGGCGTAAGAGCCTACGAATAAAAAAACCCATAGAGGTAGGTATTTCTTTTTCTACAAAATTCACTCGAAAACTGCCCCTGTCCTCTCGATTACTCTGTACCAATGAAATGATTGCAAGATGTGCTGTAGAGTGATCCCTCTGTGATTGGTTCATTCTGTGCGCCATGCGTGACGACGTGAACGTTGATTGGGCAAACAAATAGTAAATGATAGCGTAACTTATGATTGATTTTATACAAAAATATTAAACCACTGAATTCATGAGGAGTCGTATAAAATCAAAGGCGGCAATCTGACTTTTAACTAATTTGTGGCTATTGATAAAGAACGTTTATTGCTTTCTACGTGGATCCAAAGGTTGAAGAATTCTTTTTGAATGTAAATAATAGAGTTACCGGTTTCTCGTTATACACCAGTTATGGCTCAAACTTACATATGACCCTTCGAAATATCTCGCAAGATGGGGCGGTCCGATGGTGGCAGGTGCATAGATATTATGCCGAGTTGATTGGTAACACAATTGACAAGCCCCACCCGCCTTCCCAAAATTAAACGTGGGCTCATTATTTAGCGCTACTTAGACATTTATGTTTTTAACTATCACTGCCTGAAGTGAGATTGATCAACACACCTTGAGAGGAAAAAGTTTGAGACGGGTATTGTTAAATTTTTAACTTTCCCAAGACAGTACTGGCATCGCTTGGTTGTTTCACTGGGATTATAAATGTCTCTATGGCACAACTGGCAGTGCTGAAGGGAAAAGCAGTTCCCAGGGCACCACTAGTAAGTACCTAGTGTCACGCGGTTGTGCTACGGGTAAGAAACGGATTTTTACGATTTTTTTATGTTTTTAGTTGGTAGGTGTATAAAATGAGCGGTGGTAGCCTAGTGGGTAGAACATTGGACTCTGAAGCGAGAGACCCAGGTAAGATTCCCAGTTGACTTTTGTTTTCTAAGTTATGTGCATTTGTGAAGTTATAGTAGCAATATCACTCGCTAACGGTGAAGGAAAACATCGTGAGGAAACCTGAGTGTCTGAGCTATTCACATACCTCAGCGCTTGAAATCGCCAATCCGCGGTGGGCACGCTTGGTGATTAAGCTCATACTATCTCTCTGAGAGAAGGCCTGTGCCCTACAGTGGGACGTATATAGGCTGCTTATGATGCTTGGTAGGTCTGAGAATAGGTTGTAGGTTAATTTTTGAGGCAGTGAAATAAAACCTATTATAGAATTTATAAAAACTGTTATTAAGCCTGCAACATTTTTATTACCTTTATTATATTAACGGAGAGGTGTCACAAAACAATGACTTGAAAGAAACACATAGCAAACTGCTATCTTAATTATTTATGTTGCTTATAACAATAATTTAATGACAATAATTTTACTTACGTGCTTTAGTCCACTGACCCTAGAATTAATAATATGGCAAAACCATGAGTAAGGTACAGACATGTCTTGTGGGTTCGATTTTGGTGGGCAGTTTGAATAGGTGTATCTCTTTATAAACTGAAATTGAGGAGTGTGTGAATCTCGTTTTCATAAATAACACCGTTACATTTCGCCTGTACCTAACGTAACAGAGCAGGGGCCTGTTTCACAAAACTACAATAATTCATGATTTATTATAACAATTCGATTTATATTGCAGTGTCGATTAACCCACAGAATAACATGTAGACACTACTACGCAATGTAACTCGAATTGTAATAAACTACGAATTGTAGTTTTAATTAGGCTAAATTCATTAAATTGTCCTTAGCACGGATTAGTGCAACAAAAAGAATATAGTTAATTAGGCTGTCTCTTCAGATTTCTCAAAAAAGAACGTTATTTAAATACCAACTTAGGTGATCACAGGTGAAATTCCTTATTCAGGAATCGGTGATAAGCAGTGAGTTTTTCTATTTGTAGGTGGTAATACTATCTTTGACCATTGCATGCATGCAATCTGGGTCGAGTTTCTTAATACTTAGTGAAATTCTCAATTCAGACCGGCGGTAAAGGCTATTTTCTCTTTTACCTGGAATATGACGGTCTTATTTACAAAAACACTTCTCAGATGCAGTTTATTTAATCTGTGGCTACGCCTTTTCCTTGTAAAATCGCCATTACAGACTATATACTAATTGGCGTTTATCGAGTGTTTTAAGGAATCGTGTTTTTATGAGTAAGATCCTAACTACGCCCTTTGTTACCCGTAAGTTCAGTGTTAAGCAATAGTAGGCAGGTGCTCCTACTTTGATTTTTTACGATTGATTAACAGCCGATTTCTGAATTGATAATTCCACAAAATAAATACCTACCTAAGTATTATTCTGTCCTTCGGATTTCTCAAAAAAGACATAGGTACTGAAGTGAAATTATCAATTTTCAAACCGGCATTATACCTTGTGGCCAAATAAAGTTGATCTACTAGGGTTACGCGATCGTCACGGCAAGGAAATAAAAAATCTTATTTAATCTTTTGTAAACAATTGTTTATTAACATTTTATTTCTCGTTGCATCACTGCACATAATCGCATATCGTCCCAAACACACTTCAATCACAAGCAATATATGACTTTATTGTAGGCTCTATGTTTGGAATCTTTTACATTTCCATACTACGGTTGGTAGCTTTCATTTTTCTTTTGAAACAGAAAATGTCTTGTGAATATACTAAAACATAACTTGACTAAGAAGAGATACACACGATAGAACAGACGACGCAGTAATGACTTCGAAGGAAACAAATTAAAGTTTTAAAATATTGACATCACTCTGTTTCCATGCAAAATAAACATTAATAAGAAAATAGCGAAAATTCAAAATAAAAAGAATATAAAAAAGATAAAATTACCTATAATGAGAAATGGAATGATTATAAAGTTTATCTTTCGGTATACTCACAGAACTTTACAATACATGCATGATTTCAATTATCATTAAGGTCCAAAATACAAATCAAGAAGTTTGCTTCAGTCAAATGTAAACAGTTTTCCAAAAAATAATTCTTAACAAGGATTTGTTAAAAAATATGCGACAATCAAATGTTAATTTATGTAATAAATAAATTAAAATACTGTCATTTTATTGTATGAATGGTCAAAACTTTTTGTCAGAAGAAACTTTGCGAATGATTAAAATTCTCAAAAAGAAAAATGAAAACATTTCCACTGTGATCAATTTTAAGTACAAAAATTATGATACTATTTTAGTACAATTGTTAAGGTAATATGCTTCCCTATTTTCACATAATTTAAAGTTACATTTGTCATCTTACAAAATTAAATACAAGAACATTCATTATTATTGATCATCAGTCTATTCATAGTTTGATATAAATTTTACAATTTTGTCGATTTAACCTTTTTTAATCTACACTCCAGTCGAAAGGCAACATAAGAGGCAACGCCTATACTTAGCAAATAATATCTACAATTGTTTAATAAAACATTAATTTAACATAAACTATTTCATATCATCGATTCAGCGCCGGATGCATCGCACATTGACACAAGAACGCGCGATGCATCAATTTAAAACGAAATCATATAAAAACTCACATCTTCCGGAAACTGCGTTTAAAAATAAATAAGTTAGTAAACAGCCTGAAATAATATTCCTATGTTGCCTAATGACCCGTTAATATTGTCACAGAACTCTTACACAATTAATGGAGAATATACTTAAGAGCTAACAACTTAATAGTTTTTTTTTTATACACAATGACTTAGGTTTCGACATTTTGTTTTCTTATAAGTACACAAGTTATTGTATCCTATGGACTAATTATTTACGTGCGTGATGTGCTAAGCTTAGTGGGTGGTCGAGGGCCGTCTGTGCGGCCTCTAGTCTGCTACAGGAGCTTAGAAGCAGCAGAAATAGCTCTCAACTGTCACAGGAACGTATCGGTTGTGCCGGGCGCCCCCGGACTACACATTAGACCGGGAGCCAAGGGGAAAAAATCTATGTCGATTTTCAAGAAAACCGCAACAAGATTCCTTAATATCTCATACTCATATTTCACTATTAATCATCATAATCATAGGAACAAATGACAATAATTAGTCAAATCACAAAAAATATAATCATTGTAAAAAGTGATTGGAACGCTACCATTCGCGTTTGTTTGTTTTAATTGTTTTGTTTTTCTTTTAATATAAATTATTCTAAAATATCCTTATTTAACGCACGGTTTGGCTTTCATACTGGTGCGGGGTATTAAGAGGGACAGTTTTTAGAATCGGCCCGAAAGGTTCAGAGCCACAATTGTTAATGATTCACTTCCAATTGTGTCTTTGAAGCGAGCCTGCCACTCCGCCGTGGACCGGGGCGTGTGGAAGCTTTCCGGGCCCGTTACCTATAGAGATCGCAGACAGTGGACTCAAAAATCCACCCGGCCTCACGGAAAATGCGGTCCTCGCCTCATCCATAAGCTACTGCTGTAAAAAAAGTCGACCCGACGTTCGAAATTTGACGTCTGACGCTTCTCTGTCGCACGATAGCAAAAGTGGGACCGAGAAGGACAGTCAAAAGTTGAGAATGAGACGGTTCGATTTTCACAACAAGAGGCTTGGGCCCTATTCTCGACCGACCGATCGATATGTGGAAATACAGTTTGGCATCGCGAGAATAGGCCCCCGTCCGGTCGAGGCGACATTCACCGAAAAGAGGCGGAAACAAAAAAAAAATAAAACAAAACTTACGTACATTCGCACCGATTCGCCTGGTCTATGTACACGTTTGCGAATCACCGCTCTCCTCACAAAATAAATACATACCGACGCTTATTTTCTAGCTGTCTCTATTCACAGGGTCACTTTACACTTCGTTTCTCTAGGGCTATATTTACAGGAGGCGCACAGCCTGACTCGCACGAGCGTCCGTTAGAATAAATTAAGTTTCAAGTCCATCGCGGCTTGTGGAACACTAGACCTGCGTCGCGAACGTGGGTGGCAGGCAATGGTCATCGAGCACGTAGACCCCTCCGCCTTCTAACGCTCGCTTCACTAGCGACGTATCGCTGCAAAAGAAGAAAAGCATGGTTAGAATATTGAAGATTTTTCAAAAGTTTATTAGAAGTTTTCTAGGAGGAATTGACTGAACGAATAGTACTCTGAAGTGGAGTTCATAAGTTAGTGTCTGAGGAATTGTTCATTTTCAAATATAAATAACTTCTGACAAGATCAGTTCAGATGCAAGATATACTATAAGGTGTCGCTTAAAATTACATAAAATAAAAAATAATGTCAATTTATTTTTTGGAATTTGACAGGTGTTTAAAACAGGAGCTTTTTTGTACTACGTGATCCACGTTTTTGTACCAGTTTTCTACACCAAATGAATAAAATAAATAATTATTAATCATTTAACAAAAGAGTAATGAGTACATACAGTATTTTTAGGGTTCCGTACCCAAAGGGTAAGGGACCCAATTACTAAGACTACACAGATAATGTATTTCTGATAATGATAATGTATTAATAAAATAAATATTTAAGGGGGGATGGGAGCCCCCCAACACACCTGATTTTTTGCTCGATATTAATAACGGCAACAGGTAGTCGGTTGAAATATTTAAATTTTGTATAGAAAATGGTACGGAAAACCTTTCGTGCGCGAGTCCGACTCGCACTTGGCCGGTTTTTTTTTATCTTGTCTATCCCTTGTGCACGAAAAAGAAAAAAAAACAAATCAAGACACCAACCTGCTAGCGCAGTAAGCTGAATCAGCGGACAGCCGCGAAAGCCGCGGGTCCAGCGAGGCGAGCAGCCGCGCCGCGCTCTCTGTATTGAGCGTCTTCCGCTTACACTCCTCCGCAGCGGCATTGTGCGCGTTCTGGCACTCGGGAACTGGCCCCTCGCACTTGCCCCACGTGTTTCTAATGACTCGCCCGCCACCGCCGGCGTTCGCGGCGTTCTGAGCTCTCGCCTCGGCGTCCGCCGCGTTCTGGGCGCGTTTTCTCCGCTTCCTTATACACGCGACGGCCACCGCCGCCGCGATGGCCGCGGCCGGGACGGCGGCCGATAGGGCCGCTATCAGCGCCACGTGACGCCCCGAAAGGTTCTCGTCTTGCGGCTGCTCCTGTATCGAGACTTGCTTCTGCTCGCTCGGAGGCTTAGCCGCGGCTAAGCTTCCGGCCGCGGCTATATCGGACGAGGAGGTCTGGCATCGCTTGTTCAACCAACCCGGCGGGCAAGTGCAGTGGTAACCATCGACTCGGTCGCGGCACGTCCCGCCGTTTTGGCACGGCGATGATGCGCACTCGTCTATGTCCAGGCTACAGTCTTTGCCGGCGAAGCCTGGTCGGCATTTGCACTCGTAATCGTTGTCAAGGATGAAGCATTCGCCGCCGTTGGCGCAGGGTTTCGTTAGGCACATGTCGACTCTGGTTTCGCAGCGCGACCCGACGAAGCCTGGAGGGCAGTTGCAGCGTTGTCCGTTCACCAAATCGACGCAAGTGCCGCCGTGTTCGCAGGTGACGCCGGCGCAGTCGTCGACGTCGATCTCGCACCGGTTGCCGCGGTAGCCGGCCTGGCATTTGCACCGGAAGCCGTCTCCGGCTCTGATGCAGGTGGCTCCGTTTCGGCAAGGATTTGCAGCGCACGGGTCGGCCTCTATAGCGCAGTCGGTGCCGGCATAGCCCGGTTGACAGAGGCACACGTAGCCGGTGGATCTAGGTTCGCAAGTGCCACCGTTCTGGCATGGCTGATCGGCGCAGGTGAGCCGTCTGTTTTCGCATCGGGCGCCGTCGTACCCCGTCGGGCAAGCGCAGGAGAGTTCGCCTCCCTCGTCCGCGACGCACGCTCCGCCGTTCAGGCAAGTCCTCACTACGCACGAGTGGAGAGACTTCTCGCAATCGGGACCGGTGAAGTCAGGGGGGCAGACGCAGGTATAGCTTCCTTGGCCGGTGTTGTGGCACGTCCCGCCGTTGTGGCAGGGCCGGTGGTTGGTGCAGTAGTTGAGGTCCTGGTTGCAGAATAGACCGCCCCAGCCCTCCTCGCAGATGCAGTCCCAGGGCTTGGAGCAAGTACCGTGCACGCAGCCCGGATGGCGCTCACACTGGTCGCACAGCTCGCCCACCCAGCCCGAATGGCAACTGGAATGGAGGAAACGAATGGTTTACACACGCTGAATGGGACGCGATAACTGTCTTTTATGTCGGCGAACAAAAAGGTGGATGATTTACACGATGCTTCAAAAGGGGGGCTCGAGAAACTGTTTAGCACGAAGGTGCGAAGTGGATACTCACATGCATTCGTCGGGTTTTAGACAGTGGCCATGGTCGGCGTCGCAGCCGGGTAGACAGCGCGCTGTAACAAAGACAAAAGACACGTTAGAGCTTGGAAAGCAAAGAAAGGAGTAGAAAGGACGCTACCTACAAAGTGCCGTGCTGCACCCTAGAATTTACCTATTGAATTTAATTTAGGCATAATGCATGATGATACTTTCCCGTAATCCCGAATCTGCTGATTAACCTTTTGGCATTTTGGAATGAAGACGTAGTACGTTGGACATTTCGTTGTGTAGGTCGATTCAGACGATAACCTATTTACAAGTCTCGCAACAAGAGCTTCCCATCCGAATCCCAGCCCCAGCCATAATGCAGCAAAGGAGCCAAATGATTAATAATCCGAGCCAAAGCGCAGCATCAATTTCCCGGGCAATGCAGCGCGGAATGTATTCGCGGGACAAAGAGAGAGGATGGCGTCTCCGAGCCGGGGGCGAGGTCGCGCGGGCAACGATTTATCTCGAGAACGAACCCCGCGAAGCCACTACACCATCTCCTTAGTATAAACTTTGATTGCACTTGAAAACAACTAGAATTAAGGAGCAGGCTCGGTCATGTGGTGCTGTTGGGGAATATGAATTTCAAAATTTGACACAAACAGACTATTTCAATTCGACTCGATAGTTCGAGTTACGGCATAGCCTCACTATCGTGCGTTATCGCATCTTTAGAAGTCGAATACGCTTCCTCGTTATAAATTGAATCGAGAAATAATCGCGGCCGTGGCGCATCCGCAAGAGATATTTATAAAGGCACCAAGATGAATATTTTACCATCGGTCGTGATGTATTAAAGTTGTAATATGCGCGCATCGTTAACTCGGTGATTTACGTACCTACGTGGTGCTCTGGCGAGCGAACCATACTTTGCCCTGTTCTAACCTCGGTGAGCAGAACAGTTTCTCCCTTCACGACGCCTCTCCAGGACATGCATTCCATTGCGGCACAATAAAGGAGGAGCTGGTTCCAGTGCGCCGGCAGGGCAGTAATGTATTTGCGGCTAGTAAAAAGGTGTTTTTGAAATAAGAAATGTGGCTTCAAGTCGTGTCGGTCGGGTGCGCCGGCGCAAGCGAGTTATCGGAGCGAATACGAGGGGGGCGTGCTTGCAGATAGCAGGGAAACCAACCGTCGCTCGGCCGTTACCAACACGATTACCCTAACTCACTAGAAATATGCTCCGCCACTACTACAAAACACTACGCTCGATAGTTTTAAAACGCCTTCTTTCCCTCCAAATAAAGGACAAAACACCCGTAACTATAGACTATGAAGTGGTTTGCGGAGGTGGATGCAGTGAGAGGATCTTACTGCATACGATCTTGGCTAGCTGAAGAACAGTAAACATTCTAACAGACTGATTAGCAAAGAGAAGTATGTATATAATTTGGAAACGTATCGCTTCCTCTTGAAAAGGCGCAAAGAAGAACCGAAAAACGCGTTCAAGATTGCGGTATCATTTTGAAGAACAAGTGGCGAAGTAGCTTCAGAAAATCCTATGGGAAAGGAAACGTATCAGTCGCGAGTGTATTGTATCTAATCTGGCTACGTTCCTTCATAAATTGGCCTAAAGCCGGGCTTATACGTACCTAATGCTAAATTGAATGAGGAAGCAATTTCAGTGATTCGCGCGCGCTCCAATCTTCCAGCGCAGACAGGGTTAGTTAGTGAGTATAACAGATTAGTCCCGGGTAGACTGGGACTTAACTCAGTTGAGCGCACAAAGCGATCGGATAGGGGTGCATCCAAATCCGCTTAGAATCTTCCGGGATGCGAGCTGCGCATCTGTATGTGAGACTGCGGATCGTAACGAAGGGGACAAAATTGCAACAAAACCCTGAATAATTAAGGAAGATACCTTAAGGTAGGATAGAACTTTTTCACCCCTAAGATCTTGCGTAAGTCAGGCGAAAGGAACGCACAAAAACTAAAGGCTCAGTTGTCGTCAAAAGCGTTGCGAAAATTGGGGAGCTCACTCAAAGAAATGCGCTGTTAAACTTTACGACAATGATGGTCACAAACTCACAATTATGAGCCAACCGAGTCCCAACGCTTTCACAGAAGTCATTTCACACTTTCGCGGCCGAATTTATTGCATCATTCGAGCCTGAATTACTTGGGATCGTCTACACGACCAGTTGATTGTTTGAAATATAAAAATAACCGGCGAAAAAAGTTTAATGGGCGTCTTTATGGTCAGCGCATGTAGGCAAGGCGAGGTATTCCGTGGCGCCGGCCCGTCGGCAGATCAAAGCCTCAAGTGGTGGAAGTCTGATTGCTCATTACAGCCCATACAGAGGCACTCGAGCCCTTATCTCAGCCCTCGAAGCAGCAGAAGCCGTAGGTAAAACGGGAGTCGTAAAAGTTACACTCCCGACGCATAAGTGGCACAAAAAACGGAGTGGCCGCCGCGGGAAGCTGCCTAGCCCCGAACAACCTATTAATTATGTTGAGCCACAAACACAACTATCGATTTCTAATACAATCAGTCCGCAATGCGACCACCTCAAGGCTGGTGACGGTGTTTCATCGGATGCTTTTAGGTATTACATTTCGTGTATTTGCCTCGGGACCTACATCATATGTAATTACTGGTATTCGACATGCGATTCGATAGGGCACGCTATTTAGGTAATGGAATGTACTGTCTTATCTTCAGTACCCGTGACTTCTTTTTAAATAAGGTTTTATAATGAGCTAAACTTTACTTTCTTTCAACAAGTCGTTCGGCGGAAAGTTTGATTATACGAAAGCAAGAACGCGGATAAATAAACCTTTGTTAAGGACAGGTAAAGACGCGAGAGAAGGGAGGCCGCAGCGACCTTCCCTCAGGATATACACGCCCACGTGTTCCGAGTTCTGGCCAAATATTGCAACAAACATCTGTCGCATTTATGTCTGGATCCTGCTCCGGCCGGCGTGGGATCCGCAAACGCGAATCTCTTTGTTAATCGTGAGAACACAACAGAGCAAATAATTAGAAGATATGAACCGGCGGTGAGAGAGGCTTCTCCAGTTAACCTATCATTAAAGGCGAACGGGAGAGGTTTGTGTTAATGCGATCGGGACATGCAAATACGTTTTCGGGACGGGTGAAGCTTTCTCAGAAGCCTGTACCGTTCGGCAGATGTGCAGGAGTATCGTGACACGGTCAGGTAGGTTGGTGAGTTTAATCTGCGCGTTCGTTTCTCGTTTAAAGGTGTTTTTGACCCGGTTGGGTGCGCGCCTGTGTGCGGCGAGCGGGTCGCGCGCGCGTGTGTGCGTGGAGCGGTTTATGCGTTGTTTTCATTTCATTATGGCCGCTTCTCTCGCTTTTACATTTTCGTAATCGTCCGATATACACTCGATAGGGTTGCCGACGTAACTTTACTGCCTCTAAACTGCATCGTGCGAATGCCAGCGACGTATATCCAGTTTTATTAACTATTAACCGTATTGGCATTAGATTCCTAAGCGAGCTGCGCACATAACACACTAGCAGCGCTGACAATTAGCCACATAGCTCTTTCACAAACACAAATGCCCGGCCGCTTTATAACCGCAGATAATTCGAAGCTTTCCTTCCAGAAAATTATGATTTCGTGGTTTATTCCTCGTTGCAGGACCCTGGCGGGGGAGGGAGACGGCGCTACGCTAGTTGCGCGTGCGTCTGTCCCTCTCTAGATCGTTTTTTGCAGCGTCGGAGTGTGGGAACCGGCGGCAGGTGAGGCCTGGCTGTGATTGCTAAGGCAAGACATCCGTCGGTCCGCTGCAATGCATCTTTGGCTTGGCTTTGTCTTACAATGGGGGACATGAATTTTACATGGAGCTCCGCGCGCTGTTAGTTTGAAGTGCCATGACAAAAGTTGCGAGTTTTTCTGCTGTTTTTAGGATGGCACTTACTTATTATACTTTATTAGTATTTCCACAATTTTTGTAGTCATTAGGGTCGTTACGGAAGAAGACTAGGTACTTAAATTATTGTTGGTAACTCAAGAACAAACATCAATTGTAAAGCTTTGTTTCACAAATAAAAGGCTTCCGTGCCCCTGCCCACGCCCGGAGGGCTGTAAAACCGTGAATGAAGAACCCACAAGAAACTCTTCAATACCAATTAGTAACATGTCTCATGCTGACGACTGTTGCAACAGCCCCCGCTTTTGTTTACAAATATCTACATACAGACGTATGTCATTGATGGCCGAACAAAACAGTGGACCACCGGGTTTGTCACACGGTGACTGGAAACTAACCGGATACTTTAAAGGCGAGGCTTAAGGGCTAGTATGGCGTGGCTGAGTGGTCTAAATATGCTGGCTGGCAAGCACTGCGACAGAAGACCTGCGAGTGACGTTGAGGGCTAGCAGTGAAGGAAATAAAGCAGAAAAACACCGTCTAAATTTTCTATTACTCTACGAATGTTTACCAATGATGGAGTATACCGTGAGTAAACCTGCGTTTGTTAGCAAATTTTAAGAAAATATGTAATAATGGGTCGTTTCTCTGTCAAATACAGAGTTCAGGTATAATTTAATTAGCAAGATAACAATCTGCTACTCAAACTCTAGGATATTAAAAGCGAGATATTTGACGTAATAAAAGCGTTATTGCTTACAACGTTAGTAGATAAATCGGTTTACGAGTCGGGTATGCAATTAGGGTGATCCTAGTAGCCTCACAATGCGGGAGCAATTTTTATAATTTACCTCTTTTTCTGTTTAAACAATGACCTCCTGAGAAGCGTCTGTAATATACACCTATTCGGTTGGAAATAACGATCCTAAAGAATTACCCCAGTACACACAGACACATTATCATTTTTTGCAAATTATAACGCATCTAATATCATCGTAAGTAATTCCGCAAACAATTAAAAAGAGGTCAAGATCGTGCTTTAATGTAATATTGGGATCAGTAACGATATAAACTAGTTAAATGCATTCCATTAAGTATCTTAAACGATGTGGGACGCTCACCGGCTCGCTGGACCAACGATCTGAGGCAGATCGCTGGCAGTGGCTGGATGAGGATGGCTGAGGATAGAGGGAAGTGGCGGGTCTTGGGGGAGGCCTATGTCCAGCAGTGGACGAATACGGGCTGATTGATTGATTGAAGTATCTTAAACTGCACAGCCAGATAGCCGGTACATAAGACCGTTTGAAATGCTTTTTCGGAGTATTTTTACCTTTAAATTAATACAAGAAAGTCCCACTGACAGGATTCTTGCCTAAAATAGTTTCTTTGTTTGACTTCGGAACCCTAATACTGGCTGCTTATTTGAATTTTATGAATAGGACGCTAATATATTGCCAAGTCTAATTAAACCAGTACGATTTATGGCCACACTTCCAGCTAATTAAGATATTCTACGGCTAGAAAAATACCCAAGAAATAATAGAAACTGAAGATTTCAGATTGCCTAGCAGGCAATAATATGTAAGTTTGTCTCACTCTTTCTAACTGCATAGAACGGTCTGGCGAGACCCGTAGCATATAGCTGTATCGAGTCATCATTTCAACTCCCGTGCTAGGCATACCGATGAGATATTATATACAAGTCATGAAGAGCAGAGTTCAAAAACAAGGAGAATTATATAATTGTTAATGTTCCCATGACAAGTAACATTACGACTTGCACACAACTTGCAACCACTTTGTATCACAGAGGTATCTGCACACGTACGCTGTACCAACGAAAGGTTGGGGAGGTGGACCAATATAAATCGACTGCCTCATTGGCCTATGAGGTCGTGGGTTCGATACCCGCCGGAGGCCGACGTACTTTAATTTGAGCAAATGGCTTTAGTCGGTGTTTTTCCATGTTTATGATGCCCTTGTCTGGATATCACTGGGTATGATAGTCTGAGACCAGGATAAGTGATTGTGATGTGTGTTTGTCATTATTATTAAGTAACTAGCAATTTTTATAACTAGCGTTATTACAGTCGACTGCTGTTGAATCGTTGAACTGTAAAGAATCCAGTTCAGGGTTGGTGACATTGATGCCAGCTGCTGGATTAACGTAAGATCAGCTTTAGCAGATTGCTAGTGTTTACCCGTCATTTAGCTTGTCATTTTTTTCCGTCAGTGGTTGTCTGGAAGAAATTACTTTTAGTAATAAGGCCCCCAATTGTACTGTACTATATTATTGTTAAATTCTCATATGTAATTCCTGGTGTAGATACAATAAAGAATATTCTATCTATCTATCTATCTATATGTCCAGCAGTGGACCAGCGTGGGCAGATTGATTTTACTGTGCCAGTGTATGGACGACGAAGGCCGGGGAAAAAACAATACGTTCCCCGGGAAGAGGTTTCTGTCCAGATGAGACCGTCCTTCGGTGGCACTTATTTTGCCGTATGAATTATATGCGCGGTCTGCGAGAGGAAGTGTTGCTATCCACGGACTAAAAACTGACATTCTGCCGGTTTCGCTGGTCGGCTTTAATGAGGAAGAGGGAATTGGACGAGGCCACGTTTAAAAATTACGTACGATGATATATCGGACCCAAAATTGTTGTCGCTGAATCATGCAGGGTACGCGTTTTGTGGCCGCGCCCTTTAGAATTTCAAAGCCAAATTGTGTCAGAAATCTCAAGGAGCCCCAAAACAAAACAATCCTAGAGCGAAGATCCGCGCTTTCATCTACAGGTTCTTGGCATCTTTCAGCCAAATTGTGTTAAAAAATCCCAAGGAGCCGAAAACAAAATAGTTCCAGAGCGAAGATCACCGCTTTCATCTACAGATTTTTGACATCTGTTAACTGGAGAAAGGTCAGGAGGAGAGAGCCAGAACGAGTGCAAAGATTTGGTGCACTTCTCTTAGATTGCCAATTTAGGTTGACAGTAGATTTGTGATTTAAGATTTTAGCTTTACGAAGTTGTCAAGAATTAAGTAATTTAAGGTGAATACACCTGAAAAGGTAGAACCTGATTACCTAAATATAAGCAAATACAACTGCTAAATGTAATGTCCATGTTCTAACACAATACCATTCATTTAATTTTATTTGAACAACATGAACTGAAATCTTGTGAGACCGCTGACAAAAAGGCCGTCATACTGAAAACATTACAGCCAGCAGGCGTATTTACTGTGAAAATGTTATGAGATACTTACGTTTCGAGCAGTAATCGCCTGTCCATCCAGGCATGCAGACGATGGCTCCAGCAGGCGAGCATGTGTAGTGCCCGAATGGATCGTCCCTTGGCTTACAGAGCTCCTCGCAGCCGACCCCGTAGTAATGCGGGGCACAGGTCACGCGATAAGAGAGCCTCAGGTGGGGACCCCCTGGACCCCACCGCTGCTCTTCGTCCACCCAGGGTCCCCCGACGTCCGCTATGCTCTGCTTCATCATCCGCGCGATTAGGGTGTCTGGAATTGAAAGGTTTTGGGTTAGTTCGGCAGAGGAGTTTCAGGTTGTAACGGTTTCCGAGAACGGTTGGGTCAAGTGGCGCTTTTAATCTAAAGAGAAAGTTGCAAATTAGGGGGCAGTTTTAGGCGAAATCGGACCGTTATGGATTTAGTTAAACGTGAGGTGAAGCCAACATTGACTAGGCGACTTTTTCCAAGACGAACTGTGGAAAAAGACCCGCTACGCCCGATGAATTCCTGTGTTAATCAATCGAGCGTCAGCCGCTCGTGTATCAAAACAGTGAATCACGGCGCGACAATGGCGTCCCACGGTCGGATGCGGGCGCCAAACGAGACGGTAACAGGTCAATTTGTATCTTGTACGGGAACCCTTTCCCACGCTGATAACCGCGCATTTAGTTCAATTAGGTCGGCGATTATGACGGCGATCGAAGGAATACTGGCTCATGACTCGCTCCAATGTTGCGTCCTTGTTTTAGTGCTTGTGTTTGTCTCTTTCTTTATTCCACCACAACTGGTAATTCCTTGAAACGATTTGGGAGTGTGTGCTGTTGTTAAAATCCTTATGGCATCCCGGGTAGCATAGGGTGCCTAAACTGGCAGATGTTTAGTTGTTTGTTACTTCTTCGGAGGAAGTTAGGAGAGTCACCGCAAATTCTTATCTAACGTAACTGTCTGAAAATGTGAAGAGTGTAAATCCTTCAACGTAACACCAACGCGATGTACGCACATAGTTCAGCACAGTAACGGGTACAATCCTAGTTAGGTAGATTAATCTGCTCGCCAACTGAGACGAATAAAGCCTTTTCTAAACTGAAGACCCCCTTGTGAACTGTTTGCGAAGACCTCCGCCACATAAATCCAGCTCCATATCGTATCAAAGCATAGCTTGAAACCTGTCGCCTAGAAAAACTAGCGCAGGCGACATGGCGTCGCGGGTGACATAACAGCCGGCGCAAAAACTGGTCCGTGAAAACTATCCGATGCAGAGATTTGTATTTAATTTCCACAGCAGAAAAAGCCAACAGCCAGGCAGCATGTCCATTCATCAAGACAGGAAATATGTGCTGAGACGGAGGCACGCTGAGAAAGCCCAGTCCGCCCGACCTGTTCCACGTACCTACGAGGATCCTTTTATTTATTTCCCCGCATGTTGCTTGCTTTTTATCTCCTGTCGGCCGGCCCGGTACATTCCTAAGCGCCCGGTAATCCTGACAGATAAAATTAAACCAGACGCGAAATGAGAATTAAAAGGCATTAAATATCGATGGACGGCTAATTTCGTGGCGTATGGGTGGATGGTTCTTTGTTCTGAGGGAGCGATCGTCTTTTGTTTGCGGAGTTGTGTTGTCGTTTGTCTAGTAAATATTGGCAGGCTCGGATAAAGCGATGTATGCCTGCCGGAATCCCGGATGGGCACCCGATTTACCGGTCCACTCCGGTGGGTATACAGATCGTATCTGTCCAATAAATCTCTCTATGAGATAAAATGCATAGCGTCGGCGACTTGGCTGCGTTATACACAGACGAATATAATCATTCGACCAATAAATATTAATTCATCCAACCCGATCGAGCGACTGATGAAAAGTGTCTGGGTATTTACATCGGGAAAGGAAGTTTTCCGGATTACTATAGAAGAACAAAGGGTTTTATGCTTTCAAACAAAAATACAAAGTAAAAAAAAACTGAAGCGATTGTTGTAGAGTTTATACGGTAGTGGCACTCGTTACCAGACTAGAGTTGGCACTCAAAAGACGCAGCAGAGTTTCGGACACTGCACTCTAAGTAGTATGCTTGTCCAGCAATCCTCTCAGGGAACTTGAAGAGGCAAGGTTAGCTAAAGCGTAAATACAAATCTCGGTGGCTTTCAAAGGCGTGTTATTAAAGAGAAGTGCAACGCCGCGGAATTAGAAAAATGATGTGTGGGAACGCAGGTCGGGCTCCGCGGTTGGGTTGTAATTTAACTCGAGTGTGCTCAGAGAATTATGGCAACCGTGCAGTCCGCAAAGTTAGCGGCTGCAGGGCTGCCAGCTTGCGAAATATCCTGCGATATTTCCCAGACAATTGCCGCTTTGAACAATTTTTATATTTCACAGTTGCAAGTCTTTAGAACACTTTCAATTGTTTCTTTGAGGTAAGAAGCCTAATTAAAGGAGGGCTAGAGCGATTGGCAACCCTACAGCATCCGCTTTGGGAGGCAATTTATAGAAAATTGCCGGCCGGTGCGTTACGACGTTTTTGTTATTCATCCGAGCATTGCGTTGGGCCAGCGCAGGGCCAGACACAAAGACGAACTAAAATTACTAGCATCATCCTAATTCGACACCAATTGTAACGAAACGAACGATATTAAATGAAGGCTGTGCCCTCTATCGGGTCTATTAATTCCGTTCGAAAAAAACGAACGCAGATGAAGGTGGGCCCGTAACTCCTCGTACGTGCCGCGTCGGTTTCCACCAGATAACGTGCAATTACCGCAGAGGTCACTACAAATAAAGAGCCGAGAGGCCGGCAAATGTCGATAAACAAAAAACGCAGGAGGCATTAAAGGAGAAGCAAAATAGCCGGTCAATTTGGACGACCATACGGGCGCGAATTTTCGGTGAAAACAATCGGGTTCGTCTTGAGATCACGCGAGCTTCCGCCGCCGCGATCGATCAATGAGGCCACCGGATGCGAGCCGCTCTCTTCATTATGCCGTGGATTGACAACGTCTAGGACCGATGGGCTTAATTAGTCGGTTCTCGTCGAAATCGAAACCAGCGCCCTCTGGCGGGTTCGCCGACCGATCCGCCTCTAATGACGCCGTTTCGGCCGCACCTGCCGACACCGGCCTCGTGAGAGCGCTCATGAATGGCCTGTGTACATAAAGTCTTCGCCTCTTTGTTTATAAAACTGTCCACTCGACGCGATCTCAGCGTGTTTGTGTGTGCGCTAGATAAATAAACGCTCTCAGGCATTCGAGTGCTTTAGCCTTATACAATTGAATATCTCACCCGACATTGTTTGGCTCGTATGGCGCTCTCGAAGGCTGGACGATCCTCGTTTCGGATTCCCCATTGTTTGGTGAGAAAATGAGCGTTTTCGTTCCGCGCGGGAGGCAGCGGTCGTCGGATTGCTTCCAGACGGTTAACCTTAGTCGAGAAAGCTAAATAACTAATTAAGTGCGCGAACATAGTCATAATACGGAGCGAGAGCGGTGGGAACAGGCGTCTTACCCAGCTATAGGTTCCCTGCCGTGTTGTGAGCTACTACTGCAGCTCCACTGGAACAAAAGGCGCCCACCTACGTTTGCAAAGCACGCACCTCAGCAAAACATGCTAACTCGTATGGGTTAACTAATAGCGCACGCCGGATGGGAGATACCTAACCAGATAAGTGCCGTCACAACATAACTGTATCGATAATCGTATCTTGGTCGTGTAATGTCAGCCGGTACGGTAGCGACGACGCCTCGGGCTAACCGGCGAGGCTGGACTGGCTCTCTCATTAATATTTTGTACGAGACAAAACTATCAATGGGCCAATCGGGGTCTTGCAAAACACGAAGCACTTATCAACTCCTTTCAAGTTCGAAATTCGATTTTTGCAGCCTTGGTAAGATCAGCTTTAGAAAAATATCCTCGGAAACGAGAGCTTCGCACGCACGATTTTGAAATCCGAACGATCGTCTTTTGTTCGCAACCAGTTTGTCACTGTCAGATGGAACAATCACCGTCGCATCATCTCGCAGAATGTAAATTTCGCTCGATTTTCAAACCGAAACTGCTGGCCGCTCATTCGATAGCGATCTAAATCTTCACGTGCGGTGGGCTGGCGTGCCCGCATCATCCGTAAACAACAAGCCCGTGGCAAGAGGCGAGACAAGCGAAGTGTGCCCACCTATTATTTGGGGGCACATGCTTACCATCTGTCGGCGATTGCTTCCTGCGTGCTCGTTACATCAAAAACTCAACCTTCCGGACTTTGTCTTCCGTGATTTTTTGTCGACTGAAGACCTAGGACGACGAAAGATGGTGTGGAAAAAACTGTTTCCAGTCCCGGTCTTGGAGCGTTTTAGACGCAAGTAAACAATGTGTCTCCCAGGTGCTGCCTGAGGCGCTAACAAAAGGTTTTCGGGGTGATGCGATCGCTAGGAGCTCATTGTTGGGACGGTAGATTATTTATTTAGTCGGAGCATCCCTTTATGCGTCTTTAGGAGCGATTCTGGACCATTCTGAGCACAATTGGGTGTTTATCTATGATATATTGGATTCTTTACATTGTCAGTCGTGTGTCGCGTTGTTCATTGAAGATTTTCGCTCCTTTTTTTAGAAACGCGTAGAGATTCATAACTGACTTCCATTTGCCACGGGTTCTTAATTTCTTTGCAACGGTTAGACGACTTTTTCTCGACGACGTATCGACAGCTGTTCTATCCACAGTCGAATGTTTAGTTAGATGGAGAGAAAAAAAGAGCCGATCGTGATTTAATTAAGCATTAGGCGGGTACGAGTCGATACTACGTGTAACCTGTTATTATCGTTGATTAGATTTCTGTTGGAAAAAGTTTCTCGGTAGTGGACGACGCCCATCGCTCCCGAGAGTATTAAAAGAAATACACCACTGTGAGCTAATGGTTTTCGGTAAACCGGACCGTAGACACACCTCGACATATCTTCGGATCTCATTTTTTAGTAAATCACCGGGGTCGTTTTGGTTTATTCGGTCAGGAGTAGTAATTATGTCGGTCAGAGTGCAGCCTGTGAGGGAATCTAATTAAGAAGTAGGTGGGTCGGTATTTGCGGACCCCATCTTGGCTTTTCGAATTCAAAATTCCAATTGGGAATTAGCTGCGTTCGAAGTTCAAGACTCCGAGCGTGTTTTGTTTTGGTTACAGTGGGTTCGTTTATAGGATTTGTTGTTCTTATTAGGTATGCGTTGCGGAGCAAATTATCGTGATGATATATTTACGGAGCAAGCGAGGCGGGGTGCAATTCATTCCGAATCGTTTTTTCGGTCACGCTATGTCGCATGTGCGGCTGTCGATTGTTTATTGGCCGTTTAAGCGTTTTGTCGATGTCCCGGTGCAAGCCAAGCCTATTGATTCGATCGCCATTCCCAGTTGTAAATCCGAAGCGATAACGATCGGAAAAGAAAAATTATTACAATGTGCACATGGCAACTCTAATTCCCGTGTTCGATTGCTTGTATCTTCGCGTGTTCTCGCCAAAGCACGCGATCGTAAAGACGCAGAACTTTCGGTGGGTAATCGGTCCTTCGCCTTTTTGCCTTTTTATATAACACTAACGGCAGTCTAGGTGTTTTTTATCGTGCTCGCTACTAGTTAGTGCGTCATTGTCGGTCAACGGCCATGTGGAATACATTAGAACATTTCTACTAAATTTTCGTCCTACAGAAGGCTGCGTTTATTAGAATACGAACGGCATTGGGATGTTACTCACGCGCGGCTTCGTGCCTCGAACACAAACCAGCCGAGCCATGGGAACATTTTTGTCTTCCACGGTAGTATGATAATATGAGCATTCAAATATACATACTGTCCGTTAAATGCACGATAAACACCCAGAATTACAGTGAAACCTGGATGCGAGCGTGCCGGACGTGAGCCGAATATCGCCGATATTTACTCGATATGTAGGTGTTATAATTGCATACTTAATCAGCCTAAATTACACTTACGTCTTTCTTTTGGACGCAGGTCATATCTCAAGCAGTTTTCCCATAGTTTTCCGCTTCGATTAACTACTTAAAAACCTCGTTTACTTTTACTATATTATTTAGGAATGTACTAAAAGCTTTCCGGAGTTTTTACTTGAGTTTTGAGATTTGAAACATGTCAATCGATCTTTATTCTTAGAAGACTACCTAATAAGTACATAAGACAGACCGAGAGAGACGATAAATCATCTCGCTAAAGTACGAGAGTTCGCATTTTTGAACTAGCGGCAAAAACCCTATTTCTCGCAATAATTAGGTAGGTGATAGATTGATAATACTCACCATCTGATCTTGACGTATCGTTCGTATCGTGCCACGCTTCGACTATAAGCGAAAAGGTGCCCTGCAAAATAAAAACAACAAATTAACACAGTTGCAAAAACTTCGATAACTGGAAAGAAACGAAGGTCTCAGGGCGACAAGCTCTTACATCTATGAGGTATTATTTCTTACAGGAGATATTACAAATAACTATCGTGTTGCAAAAGTTGCAGCCAGTTGGCCACAACGCGTTTACGTCTAAGCCTGAAAAAAAAATAGCATTCAATATTTTGTTTGAGGTACTGTGCAAACTACCTATACTTGAAACACATTACAAATACTTTAGTCTGTTTCTAGCGTAAGTTTAAAAGTCTTCACTTTAAAACATGATTTTTTTTATGTTCTAGTATGTATGTAGTGTATGTACCTCTGTGGTAGTAGGTACGTACATAATACCAAGTAGTCTTTGGTAAAAAGGGAGCTCGTGTATCTTAAAAAAAGGTTATGAGGGCATGTCATGAATTAATCGGTCAGGAATACGAAAATTACACGGAGCCAATGAGTCTGTAAGGCGCCCTCTTAACAGCTGCAGAAGGGCAGCATAGCACGCTTTTTTAATTGGGTTCAATAGCTCATCACAAGCTATCGAATATTCACGCCGAAATCTGGGTAGTTTGCAAGCCGCGGTTATGTAAGTAAAACGTAATTGAAATATTCCTGTAAACAACACAATAGCACACTAGATTGCATTAAGATTATTGTAAAAACACTGACCCCTGAGATACAAGCCTAAGACCTAGTTCAGGGGCCAGGGTACCATTTTATTTTATAAGTGTGTTATATACTGAACTGGTTTCATATATTTTTTTTATTTGTATTGCTTTTCTTTGATTAAATAAAAAAGAAAAAAAAGTAAGATAGCCTGTCGCAAAATGCGCACATTTATTTTGCCAGATAATTTTGGGATTAGAAAAAGGCAAAGAATTCGTGGTTTCCGGTTTTCCTATCGCAACCAAAGGGTCTCTGGAAGGGCCTCAGCTAAATATGAGAGACGCGAGTTGGTATGCTTAAGGGCGTATAAATTAACCATATATGACGAACGAGACAGGTGATACGGGGGCAGATGGGCAGAGTCCCAATGCGAAATTGTTTACAGTGCGTACAGTAATAAATTGTACGGGTCTAGACTTATGGCCTTATTGTCAAGGACTTAAAGGTTAATTTCGTACATGAGGTGCGTTATCGCGCCCAAATATGGGATGGAAATGGTCGCGGCTGTGTAGGCAGCTTGCTGAGGAGTGAGGTCTATCTGTGTTGTGTACCTGTACCTATAAAATATAATAGCGCTTCTCTCTCATAGTTTTATAGAAAAAATGCCGGCTATCGTTATATCTAGAGCTATATTAAAGTTATATTAAAGTAGAGAGAGCAGATTTAGTTTACTATTTAAAATGTGTTGGTTACTGATTTTCTAGTGCTGAATTTTTGCTTCGACAGTGTGTAGGACAGACTGTACGTAACAAACAATACGTACTAACTATATGCGATCCACAAGGCAAACTAAAATAATCCTTACATACTAATACGGTTAAGGACTACAATACGAGTGCAAAAACGCAACGTTTTTTCGTCGCCAAACTACGAACGTCAAAGTCAACACGTCGGCAAAGCTCGTCAAGTGAAAAAATAAGTAAGTGGAGCGGGGGCCTATCAGATATTGACATTCGATGTTTGATCAGTGGTTGAATCGTCAGTCTCTGCTCGGACCGATTATGATAACACGGATATCAATCTGAGGCGCCGGCAGCCTCGAGTTATCGATTTGTTTTTCACCTCCAGAGCCCTTGGGTTCCATCCCAGCTAGCAGCAATGAAAAAATGAAAAAAAAAGTTTAAATGAAAATGTATTAATACCTGTCGGTACATAATGAAACATAATCTAGGTATATTTTATCACCAGAGTCCTTAGGTCCCACCCCGACTGTACAAAAAACCGACCAAGTGCGAGTCGGACGTGCGCACGAAGGGTTCCGTAGGTACCATTATCTATGCAACATTTGAATATTTCAAGCGTCTACCTGTTGCCGTTATGAATATCATTCGAAAAACGGCCAAAAACATCACGTTTGTTGTATGAGAGCCCCCCTTAAATATTAATTTTATTATGTTTTAGTATTTGTTGTCACAGCGGCAACAGAAATACATCATCTGTGAAAATTTCAACTGTGTAACTGTCACGTTTCAAGAGATTATAGCCTGGTGTCTGACGGACGGACGGACAGCGGAGTCTTAATAATAGGGTCCCTTACCCGTTGGGTACGGAACCCTAAAAAACAAAAAATCTAACAAAAGAGAAAACTAGGTGTTTATCAGTTTCAGAGTCCTGAGGTTCCATTCCTATTTTCCTTATAATCAGAAGGACGCATGAATGTAAAAAATAACTCGTTGGATTAAGAAACCCTAAGGAGGTCGGAACTAAATAAAAGAAGCATAAACAAAAACGGATTATTACTGTCGACACTTCAAGTTGTCAATTAAAATTCGGCCTGGACTTTTATAAACGAATTAATAGCGTGTAAAGAGCTCACAAGGGTGATGCAGAGTGAATTCTGTGACTTGAGTAGTTCAGTAACTAGCTCGGAGCCATATTCTAGTAGTAGGTAGGCTATATTTATTATTATTATTATTTATAAGGACTATAGAATCTTGCCCTCTCCAAGTTCTACGTACTTTAAGATTTCAGGCTCACGTAATTTAGAAATCTGCTGTGAAGGAAAAAATTAACTAAATTAAAAATAAAAGAAGAATTTATTATAGAAACAAGACATATTACATAAACAAAATAAACAGATAAGTAACATAATAATATTGTTACAACAGAAAGAATACAACGTAATACAAAATGGACAAAGCAAAAAAAACATAGATGTAGCCTGTGGCGAGTCTCAGAAATTAAAAAGAATACCCCCAAATAATCCTAGAACGCAGGGATGGCGAACCAATGGCACGCGTGACAAAATATTTTGGGCACGCGCACCGATCGAGAAAGTAACAAAGTTACAGGTACAGATTCGCCTAGTGCGGAGGCCACCGGAAAGCGTACTTTGTAATCGAAATTTATTTTGGCGTACCCTCATTAAATTAATATAACATATATAACCTTTTTGCTAAAATAATTTTTATTTGTATTTGCAACAAATGATCGCGAGTTGGAAATATGGCATGGTTTGTGAAGGAAATATACCTAACTGAAAGATTTATTACTTAGATAGTATACATTATTTAAGTATAGAATGCTTGAAGTGGATTTTTTGTTTGTAAATGATGAATTTCGAGTTGATAGTACATACCTATTTATTTTTATTACTTTCCCACACAGAGCGGTAGCACAGCACCAGCCTCACATTCAGCAGGTCGTGGGTGAGGGAACGCGGCTTGTACTAAACTTTGTTTTCTAAGTTACTTACGTAAGCAATACCACTTGCTAGCAAGGAAAACATCGTGAGGACTCCTGAGTGTCATCTTTAACTCAAAATTGTTTGATGGCACGTCTATGGCCTCATCAAACACTTCTTTAGAAAATATGGCACGTTAATCAATAAAAGTTTGCCATCCCTGCCCTAATGTTTCCGTTCCGTTCCTAATCGCTACCAGAACAGAATAGAGAGGTCCAAGAAGTCACGGGTCGTCGCATGCGCAGCTGCAACCGACGGATATGAAGGGTCACCGGCTAATTCCATTTTGTGACCTCACACTTCCTCCTATTTGTACCTACTTTGAGGTCACCAGATGTCCCTTAACTAGAGGACTAAGTTTTAAGATCTTGAGGTCTCTCGTATAATTCCGTTATTGGTTCATTTTGTGACCTGTCCCTTTCAGCTACTTGTATCAACTTCTAGATCACCACTTCTTTTAATTGTAACTTAAGAAGATTGGAGATCTGGTGAGCTAATTTACCGTAGTACTAAGTAAGAAATAAGAGGTCGCAAATCAGCTGTTAAAAGGGGGTTAAAGAAATGATTCAGTTGCCGATGACATATGTCTCCAGAAGCAATTAAGAGCTTGGGAGATGAATGTAAATCTTTATTTGCATAGTTTCAAGACTGACAATGCATGATTAGCATATTGCGCGTGTGCAAAGCGAGAGTAAGCCGACAGAAGTACCTTCAGATTATTATAGCGTACAAAGACAAGGCCCCTTTGAGCTGAGGATTGAAAGCTTTTAGGTAATCGACTAGAGAAACTAAAATTTAATAGAGATTAAAATTTTGGCTTGACAGTCCACAGTTTTAAGAACTCTTATTTCTAATCTTTCAAATTCTGAAATAGCAGCCCACGATGTACTTCTGGTGCAATAAGTCCGTAATTTGCTAAAGAAACAATGAATATTGTCGATTGATGAAAAGATGGAAACCACAGCCAATTAAACGGAGACATCTCGAGAAATCAATTAAGATCACACGCTCGAAAAAAACGACTACTTTCCTGCATTGATTTACATCCAATTAACGTCTCTTTTGACGCTGTAACTTCTCCGCGAGTCTTGTAATACGTGTACAATATTACCGGACGTGTAATCCAACCTCAGAATACTAAATACCTCGTGCAGCGCGACCACGCCAAGTTATTCCTTAAAAGCAAACTTACGCTGCCTCTATCAGGCTTTTACAAGCCTATTTAGAGAGAAAACCAGTTAAATAAGGACCGAGGCATGAAACGGTGTCAAATAATATGATTTGTGTTGATCAAATATGGCTGGTCGCGCTACGATGTGTGTATTGATTTGTTAATCGTGTATGGAGAACGAATTTCGGTCACCAGTTAACTATATGCCAGTTTCCCACGAAACTGAATCTCGCTGGATTTGGATGCTCATAAAAAGTGACGCAAGTAAGTAGACTTATTTAAAGTGACTGTACTTACATCTAGATGCACGGCAATTTATTTCGGTCTGAGTAGAAGTGCTACGTGCAATTATGAAATTGAAAGGTCATCGGACATCGATCGGTCTGAGTAAATATTAAACTTAAGGGAATATGGCCACTAGACACGAAGCGGGGTAAAGAAAACTTTTTTCGAATGCTGACTGGAATAAAATGATACGAATGAAAATTAAAAAGAAAGTATGTAAATACATATTCCAAATTTAAATTCAGTTTTTTAACGCGTACGGAGATTGAAACGTCAAAGAGGACGTGGTTACCGAATTCTCTGAATGAGAATGATGCGTGAGATACAAAAGCGTATCAAAGGAATTAAATCCTTCGTGATGTTTGTGATGCGTTAAATCGTATTTAAGGATTTAAAATTAAAAGGAGTTACGGTAATAGACTGATATCATGAGCCCAAGAGGGCCTCAATTGAAAATCGTTTTATGAGGGTGCTCTAAAGATGCTACCTTCCATATCGAGCCGGTCGAGTTATTTCGTTATTAATTAAAGAGCCCAATATCTGACGGTGGGAACGGACCGATCGACCCTTTTGTAAGAACATTTAGCGCCATATGTTACGGATTTTTCAACCAAAGCCTCATTGTTCCTAAGGACAATACAAATAATCAGGTGTTAAGTATTTGGCTACATCTTTGAGACACGTGTTTGGTTGCCCATTGTATTTTTTATTTGTCTAGTGAAATGAGCCGGCTCAATGAAAATAAGCTGCAAGAAAACAGATGTTTTACTGTGTTTGTTTCCTTTTGTGGCGACTGCGGGCATACCGAAAATAGTTTCAAGAACCACACGGTCTATTAAAAAATAAATAATATTGGAAAGTTGTGTCAACGTTGACCGCTGAAAAAAGTCTTTAACGAGGCCTGTTTTAAAATACACGATCTTGTATTTGTAAAAATGGAACAAGCTCGCGTTCGAAATTGGAATATTACACAGTTAATACAGCCAGTACGATATGGAAACGAAAGTAACCAAAGAGTTCACGAAGGGGAAAGAAGAAAAAACGCTCTGAACGCTTTCCAGTTTCGAAATATTTGGAACACAAACACCCGGACAAGTGGAGGAGTCGTGATTTCATATTTCACACTTAGTTAGTGCGCTCTCATTGCGGACAGGTTCTCTTTTAAATACGGGCCACGGGTAAAAAAGTTGGGCTGCTTGCGTTCATCAAATTAAAAGATATGCAAATTCCAATACGTCTGGGCCGATAACTCGAAACGTGTTTCGCTCTTTGAGCGTCTTAAATCGTATTATTAATGCTTTTAATTTAATTTTATCTCCCTCTATTTCGGCGTTACCGTGGTTCGTTGACACGCAATGAATCACTTCCATTTATGTACGTTTTTTTTTTCTCTATGAACTAAACAAAACGCACGAGGTGAGTTTCGCGTGATAAATGCCATGAGAACGGCGACTTCCTGCACAAATATTCTCCCACAAAAGCATCCAGGCTGATGTTTATTGGCGACGGTACATGTGCATTCGACAGAATGCTAAGCAGGTCCGTGGAACCACGTAACTATGTCGAGCGGTACGGTACAGCCACTATAAAACCGCACTAAATCAAATACGACACGTGAAAGTACAAGTTGATTATTTAAAGAGGTAATTCAATTTGGTCGGTTTGCAGTTCGTATGAGTAGGTCTCGGTGAAGTGAAACAAGTGGATTCCAGAACGGACCTTGCAATCTTGCATCTGTGAACGTTCGAAGTTGCGTTCCAAATTTCTGCGCAACTGCGCCAGGTGACTTTGGGATGTCACATAATCTTGATAGTTTCAATTACGAATAGTGCCAATGTTTTTGGGTGCAACCCAAAAATTTGAGAAGAGTAACGATACAAATTAACACGTATTTCATGTCGTTTCATACGGAAGGGTGTCTCGGTATATCATTATGATTTACGCCGCTGTTAGGTTCATATACAAAAATTGAGACGTTTTGCAATGAGCTGCTGAATATTTTTAAATGGTATTCTGACAGCTGAAAAGAACTCCTTGCCAAACTTTTCTTCTGTTGCTTACAATTTCAGCTGCAATAAATTTGATTGTGAAAAAAACGCGATCCGAGCGGAATGAGAGGATGTGCAATAAATTTCAAGTGGTCAAAAACATTTTCACACGCAGCACATAAAGATTATTCATCATAATATTGGTACCGTAATGAGGCTCTGAACATTAAAATTCAGTGCCACAAAACAAACAAGGCGGGCGGAAAAAAAATAACACGAGAGAGCCGCTTAGAGACCATTATGATCGGATTAATTGCTCCGACAACTTTAACGAGAAACATTATAAAAAAGAAGTTTTACGAAATGTTAGTTTTATACGAGTGACGATTACCTACCTCTGCCGCAGCTAGGAAACATTAAAACAGACGTAACCACTTTTTACCGCTAGCGACCGGTCCCGGCTCGCACCGAAACACGAAGTAAGTCAGACATTAACAATTTATTGCCCACAATTACAATTTTCGCGAAAAAAACCCCGGCCCCGGCTCCGGAATTCGGGACTTTAAAATCCGCGCAGCGAAAAGGACGATTAAAGATGGTAACTTTAATTTCACGAGGAATCGGCGGCATCCGAGGGGCCGAGTGACACCGAGCGATGCCCGACCGCGGAGGAATTCCAAACATGAAAATGCTGGCCATAAACAACGGAACGATTTGAATGAAGCATAAGAATTAAAAATAAAAACGATTCACAGATAACAAATTTCGGGAGATGTCCGCACCGGCCCCGCCTCGCGGCGTTAGATCGCCCCGATAGCTCTGAGAAGGGTTAGCGATGAAACCGAAACCGCATCGGACAAATAAACAATTTAATGATCAGATCATTCCCACTGAGTATATTTGAGAATGACGCGAACGGATCGCCTTGAAAACGACTCCTCAGATACAAGTTTCGACTTGTACATCGAGATTTTTCTCACAGCAACTGGAGCAGTAAACCCGGTGACTGGATAAGTGACGTGTTTATATTCTAATCATGAAAGCTGGTAGCCGTAGATGGAAATAAAAGGAAAACATTTTACAAGCGGAGGCGAACGAAAGACCTAATCTCCGACATCAACAATGGCCGCTGGTAAATTTTCCGAGAACGATCCCACACCTGAATCCCAATGGGCCGATCTAATCGCTGTTTGTACAGCTCGCGATCGCAAACATCTCATTTGCAAACGGACGTTCGGTTCCCAGCCTATGACCGGCCTTTGACACGTCCATAAATTCGTTGACGTCTGCCCGCACATAGGTAACTAGTTACATACCTGGACTACACACCACGCCCCGCCCATACTAAATAATAAGATTCGCGCTGGCTGCGGATACCACCGCAGTACGAGCGGAGTCAGGATTCGTAGAAACTGCGCGCGTGTGATGAATAAAGGCGCGGATCGCGAGGAATTTCATCATCGCAGATTTGAGAGCGGCCCGCGCCCTCACCATACGTGAGAACGCCCCTTGTCTATCGTTGCCGCTGCCGCTTGTTAACTAACTGGAACGGATTCGTTTTGATTTTGGAACGCGATGTGACTGGCCGATACGATGACGTTCCCAATTCAAATATTTGATTGACACCTCAGAATTTTAATCCTCTACTTGTCTCTTGTAATTTGGCGGAGGCCGTGACAGATTGCAGCCGGTAAAATAACATTTTTCGGCTACTATTCACGGAGGATAGGAAAAAAGAACCGGTTCTTTAGAACAATTTTATTAACAGTCGTAAATGTTTAGAGAGACCGCGTTAAAATGTCAGATCTGACCGTAAACGAGCGTCCATTTGAAAAAGGAGTGTTTTCTTTTCTTCCGCCCGACGCATAACGAGAGCGGTTAACTTTACCGTCTATTCACTGTTGATGAGCTTATTTTCTTTATCTCGTTGTCTATGACTAATCGTTATTTACGATCTTCGAATTTCGAACGTTGTTATTTCAGCGTCGGGGAAGCACTCGATATAATTGGAAGTTTCATTGTTGGCGCTTGTTTAGGCGCGGGATTAAATAGAAAACCAGTGTTCGCTAATTGTCGGGTCCGTTCGAATACCTGTGCACTCGCGTCGAACAGACAATGCAACGCGGTGCAATTATGAACGCTCCGATTCTTTAAATTTGAAACTTATGAAATTGCAATTCAACACGATTTGCGGCAACCGGTCGGGCGGGCGGCGTCTTCGCGCTTTTTGCTTTTAATTAGAGATAAAGACAGGGGAGCAAGCCTGAGGCATTCCATAGACTTTATTAAAAGAAGCGGAAGCATGGGTAAAGTATTTTAAGAGACTCCGGCCGAGAGCGGATTGAGATTAAAGGAAATTATTAAGAGCTCTCTCGGCTTAAAAAAACTCATTGTAGACGGAAGTCGCGCACCGGGAAAGAAACTCACGGAGGGGGTTCAGTTCAGCCTTATAGCAATATCATGTTACTATGCGGTAACATTATGATCCACATTAAGTACCAGGGTTTTAAGTGTTCTTCTTTTTGTGGCCGTGAAATTGTTTCTTACATAACGACGGACGGCCAATGAATAACAATGTCGTGGTACGTGTTAACGATTACCCGCGGGTCGACAATTAATCACGGATTTAACCCTCGTAGTTGTATCGACGCTAGGATTCGGTGAGCTTAGCATTTTTCTCGTGACGTGAGATGTATTGTTAATTACTTTCTAATAGAGATGCCGCTAGGGGAAGAACAGCAGCGGGTTCACACGGTGACAATAGACCGCTTTACGCTGACGCCCGTGATCTACCGTTCCATCATTGTTTTGAAATTCGAATCGAACGCGTGACGTCACTGCACAGTAACGCTATCTTCCACGAAACCAACGCACCTCACACGTTAAAAAAAATATAGAACGGAACGTTTTCAGGGCACAGCACCGAGCACACGCGTTTTCGTATCTACTTTCGTTATGCTAAGAGGGGCTTATTTAGAGCGTGAAACTATTTTACGAAACATGCAAAATAAGGTAACAATCTACAGAATTAGT
This sequence comes from Yponomeuta cagnagella, assembly GCA_947310995.1. Lineage (NCBI taxonomy): Eukaryota > Metazoa > Arthropoda > Insecta > Lepidoptera > Yponomeutidae > Yponomeuta > Yponomeuta cagnagella. The sequence continues at coordinate 5,594,362 of OX371285.1, read as the reverse complement.
CACGGCTTCGCTCATCCACTTGTTGTTTCATGTTGGCAGTGTGTTTCTTAACTTAACGACACAAATACATTAATCAACGGCCGAAAAGCTCAAGTTTGCGTAATTAGGAACGCTGGCGAAGACACTGTCCGTTCGCACGCACAAAAAGTAGGTATAATGAAGGTACTAATAGAAAATTGTAACAATTGACGATAAAATCTTAGTTCGTGTTTAGGGTTCCGTACCCGAAGGGTGCAAAACGGGACCCTAGTACTAAGACTTCACTGTCCGTCTGCCTGTCTTGCCTGCCACCAGGCTGTATCTCATGAACCGTGATAGCCTGAAATTTTTACAGATGATGTATTTCTGTTACCGAATAAAATAAAAATTTAAGGGGACTCTCATATCACAAAAGTAATTTTTTCGCCGTTTTTTGCTCGATATTAATAACGGCAACAGGTAGCTCGAAATTTTCACAGAATATTTACTTGTATTAGATATGCGCTTCAAAAAAAAATAATTAAAATAAAATAAATATTTAAGGGTATCTCCTTATTCAAGGCTCCCAAACAGCAAACGCGATTTTTTGCCGTCCTTAGGGTTCCGTACCCAAAGGGTGCCAAACGGGATAGTTAGGCAGTTAAAATTTCCACAGATGATGTATTTCTGTTGCCGCTTTAACAGCAAATATACTAAAAACAGAATAAAATAAATATTTAAGGGGGGCTTTTTGGCGTTTTTTGCTGATATTAATAACGGCAACAGATAGACGCTTGAAATATTCACAGAATATTTAGTTCTATATTCCCTTCAAAAATAAATAATTAAATTAAAATAAAATAAATTTTTAAGGGGGCTCCCATATTATAACAAACGTAATTTTTTACCGTTTTTTTCTCGATCTTTCTGTCTAATGTTGTATAGATAATGATACGGAACCCTTCGTGCGCGAGTCAGACTCGCACTTGGCCGGTTTTTTATTCACCGTTGAGGCACCCCCCGCATCGTCTCTCGACATGCCCGTTGGGAAAGAATCTTCGGAGAAGGATGCCTACACTGTAGAAAAAAAAATGCCGAAAAATATTTTTACAACTTGTCTCACTCGACTTTTGTGATTTAATTAGCCTTAATTAAGTGAAAAAAGCGGCGCTACTCTTTGGTTTTCTCTCACGGTAATGAATGTAACTTGTTTGTAATATAATAACAATATTGAGTGTGAGGTTGATCTTGATGAATAAAATAAATTGGTTATAAGTTCGCGCGCTTGCAAATAAAAAAAACCGGCCAAATGCGAGTCGGACTCGCGCACGAAGTGTTCCGTACCATTATCTATACAAAATTAGACACAAAGATAAAAATACAGCAAAAATATCACGTTTGTTGTATGGGACCCCCCCTTAAATCATTATTTTATTTTGTTTTTAGTATTTGTTGTTATAGCGGTAACAGAAATACATAATCTGTGAAAATTTAAACTCTCTAGATATCACGGTTCTTGAGATACAGCCTGGTGATAGACAGACGGACAGACGGACGGACGGACGGGCGGACGGACGGACAGACAGACAGCGAAATCTTAGTAATAGGGTCCCGTTTTTACCCTTTGGGTACGGAACCCTAAAAAAGCTTACTGCTTACATGGACTTCATTAGCCTGTCCCATTTAAATGTCGCAGGCAAATAGAGAGAAAAAAAAACATGTGTTGTTTATGTTTCCTTTTTCTGTATTCTTGGGCACGTGTGTATTTGCAACGGTGCGGTGTTCAGAGGCCGTTGCTAAAAGGTTTAAGTTAATTGTTTGTGGAACTTTAGTACAATTATTTACACATGTAATACATACAAACATAAATTCACGCCTGTATCCCAGAGGGGTAGGCAGAGACTAGGGACTGCCACTTGCCACGATCCTGACAGATCACTTCCGCTTCCTCAACATTCATAAATGCATGCATGCACGCACGCCGGTTTCGGGTATAATTATTTACACGTTACTTTTTAAATTAATTAGACGATGGATGGGATGGGATGAAATAATTCTATTATCCTAAGCATTTTCTTGTACATGGTAAACAACAAATTCTAGCAACAAAGAGATAAATAAAATAAATACAAGAAGAAAAGAGCTTACACAAAGAAGAGGATCCACAAAAACCGCTGTCCGCAAACAAGACCAAGCCGATTATAATTAAGCAACAAACGAATTAACTATTGACCGTTTATCTACCTTAACTGGGCAACAAAGCGAGATGGACAATTTATCAAGATAACAGACGCAATAACAATGCCGATGAGTTATGTTAATACTCGAAACTTGAAGAAGAAAACTCAACAGAAAGGAACGTTGTTAAGAAGTATAGTTTCTTTTATTTTGATTATTTTCTGTTTTCTGTAAGTACAACAAAACATATACCCACGCCTGAACCGCAAAGGGGTAGGAAGAGACCAAGTTTTGCCACTTGCCACAAACCTGGCAAACCTCTTTCGCTTCATCAACATTCATTAGTCGCTGTATGCAAGCACGCTGGTTTCGGGTATTCCCAATCTCGCCCTTCGCTAATACAAACTTTATGTTTACAACAACTAGCGCCGCGACACAGATCTGTGTCCAACTTAGTATGGGCCACCTATACGTTCCATTCCGCGAGGGCAGTTCAAGAGCTCTATTTTTGAATCACTCGTATCGCATCGAGCGCTCGATTTCTACTGATTTTCGTTCGACATGTTCGAGATGTCGAACGAAAATCAGTAGAAATCGAGCGCTCGACGCGATACGAGTGATTCAAAAATAGAGCTCCAGGGGTTAATTTACTCTAACAGGATCTTAACTTAATAATAATAATGTATTCTTAGTCTCTGCCTACCCCTTCGGGATACAGGCATGAGTTTATGTTATGTCTGAATGTAGCCTATCGATACGTCCCACTATAGGGCACAGGCCTTCTCCCAGGAAAAGAGTGGCCGTGCCCACCGCGTATGGGCAATTTCACGCGCTGAGGTAAGTGAGCACCTCAGACACTCGGGTTTTCTCAAGATGTTTCCCTTCACCGTTACCGAGGGGTATTGCGGGACCAGGAACAGGATCTTAAGGCTAAGAAAAAAACCTATAGTTCACGGCCAACCAAGAGAAGCACGCGCGGAAGCGTCCTCTGACATTTTCAAACGTGAGGCAGGTGCAATGATGAATAATAATTAAAAAAAAAAAACCAATTACATAAGGTTGAACTTATTCGCGGCAAAGGGCGCTGCTCCCGGTATAACGGAACGATATTGTGACAACAGAAGAAGAGAGTATTTAGCCCTTGATAATAACCTCTTTGGTCATAATGTCCTAGTCGCAGGATGACCGATTCGTAAAATGTCGTAAAAAGCACAGCAAGCAGGCAAAAAAACTAAGTCTAAGTTTAAACTAAGTCTAGCCTTAATCTTGATTTTACAAGTTTTTAATTTATTTCATACTCTCAAAGCATAGGACAATTTGCGTCTAGGACGTTCTGCGCCTAATAGCGCACCGGTTTTTTTTAACTAAAATAAATAATCGCACGCATCCTGAAAAATGCTTATTATACCCTCTTAACACTTGTACAATCTTTCACTACACTTCTGTCAAAATTGTTTTGTGATAACGGTTTCTTAGGGCGAATTCTACTGAATGGGGACTCCCGTTCATACTGTAGGACGATTACGGGGTTGGTCCCCGACGTAAAAGGGTGCAATTAAGCGGAAGGCCACGCCGTTAACCTTTCTTCGTCTATATTTACTTTTATTATTAGGTCTAAAACACTACTTCTTAAATAGGTTATTGTCGCATCCGGAGTTTACGAGCGGCCAGTGTTAAATAATATCTAAAAAGGTCCGGCATACCATTTGCTAGTATGTATGTAGGTTTTTGCTAGTTATCTTCTACTTCTGGTTTATTATTTATGAAATAAACACAGATACACACTCACACATCTGAAACAGTTCCACGCAACTTGGAATAAAGAATGAGATTTCTTTTTTTATAAAGCCATCTCTCTAAGAAGCTTATGATGAATCGTTTCTATGCATCGTTAGCGCCGCGCGCGCATGTATGTACCTATTACCTTTCGATGTTGTCAGTAATATTAATATGCTCATGACCTATTATCGCTAGGTTAGATCCAGAGGGTCTGGCTGTCGAAGAATCTTATTTAAAAAGTTCAAGACTTATGCTGTGAGGTAAGCTTTGGCATTAATGACACCGTAAATGGCGCAAATGACTGCCTCCTTGGTCTAGCCGTTAAGGCGCTTAGCTACCAAAACAGAGGTCGTGTGTTCGATACCCACTGGGCCGCCGTACATTCATACAAATGGCTTCAGTCTGGGTGTACTTTCATGTTTGAAACGTCCTTGCCGGGTTACCATAGCACAGGGTATCCTAGTTTGGGACCAGGTCAAGTGAATGTATTGTGTGGAAGTTATTTTAAATCAGCTGAAAATGTCTTTCATATTTCATACATGTTACATATTAATTTATTGCAGTCATGTTGTACATAAGATGGTATCATTACATTACTTAGGTACTTGGATCATACAAGATGGATCCTCTGGGGCGTGTCAATATTAAGGTGCATAATTATCGAATATTAATTATAATTACATTATTAGGCTTATTGAATTAAATTAATTTACTAACAGCAATAATTTAATGATTATATTATAATTAATTTCTAATGATATTTACGGGCTTATTTCGAGCCTACATAATTAATCACATTAAATTTAAAAATAAAACATTGTTTTAACATCTTAAAACTATTACAAACAGTTAAAACCTAACCAAACGAGAATCGTTTAGTTTTGGTGATTTATCTGTTAAGAATTCGTTAATTGAGTAATAACATTTAGGGATTAATAATTTCCGTGTGGCGCCGGATTAAAAATAGCGTCACTCCATTTCCTTCCGTGGATGTCGTAGAAGGCGACTAAGGAAATCAATTACCAGGAGACGGGCAGCAGCGTCTTCCTGAGATTCCAACCGCATACTGCGATCGCCAACCCGCCTGCCAAGCGTGCCGATTATGGCAAAACCCCTCATGGTTATGAAAACCCACGAAGGAGGCCTATGTCCTGCAGTGGGCGTCGAATGGCTGATGATGATGATGATGAATTTCTTAAGCAGATTGGCAAACTTTTTAGGCGGTTCCGATTTCATAGTGTCTGGTATTTTGTTCTATATGGCTATCGCCGAGAATTTTGGGACTATTATTAAATGTTTGGGTTTGACTAGCTTGTGTTTCGACCTAGAGTTGAAACTTAATATATTTTTGTTTTGCTCAAATAAATTCAAATTTTTTTGAACAAAAAGCGCAATTTCATACATGTATAGTGTCGGTAGAGGAAGAGTCTCGTGTTTCTCTTGCTATGCGTCTAATCAGAACTTTAATAATTTCTTTTATGTTGTTATTTTCATACAGACTGATATATTAGTCGAAGTCCAGATGTACTAAATCCGCAGTGGGCACGCGTGGCAATTGAAACCAAACAATTATCTTTGAGTGAAGGACCAGCCACAAGATGGACAGATGACCTCATCCAAGTGGCAGGAAGACGCTGGATGCAGGCCGCTTCCAACCGGTCTTTTTGGAAATCCATGGAGGAGGCCTATGTCCAGCAGTGGACTTCTTGTGGCTGAATGATGATGATGATGATGATGATGATGAAGGCCAGTGCCTGTGCCCTGCAGTGGGACGTGTATAGGCTGCTTATTATTATGTTATGTAGGTGTACCTACAACACACATAAAAGAGATATCGGACTAATTAGCAGGGGTGTCCAACGAGGCTTAGTAATTTCAAGCATAGATACTTAATGAACGACTGTTATGCAAAGTTCACGGCTAAGAAAAACCACCACTGTAGCAGCAAACGCACTTGGCTATATCTGTAGAGGTAATGGTAGCCATGTTGGGAACCGTTACACGGCCGCGAGATGCGCCGGCACGGAAAGGAGGATCGAGTTTCAAAATATTGTGATACTGGCCGCTTGAGCGCCGCGCTCTTCGAACTTCGAAAATTTTAAAAGCGAATTTCGGAAATTGAACGCGCCGTTCACCTGCCGCTGGCGCACAGTCACGAAGGCGCAACGAACGGCACGACGACACACATTATGTACTTCACTCCGTACATGTCGGAGCAATATGGCAGAAACTGGCTTTTCTTACGATGACCTCATTGTGGGAAAAACTTCAGACTAAATAATGACTGTTAGAGCAGATTGTATACACGCCTAAAGGTCGAGGTGAGGTATCCGTATGGGCCGTACCAACAGGGTCTTATCGTGAAATCGACGACATATGGGATGACACATGGGAGATCCTTGTCTCCCTTGACGATTTGTTCGGGAATTCTATAGAAAGAAGATCAGCCGTATGGCTCAAATGTCAGAGGTTTAACTCGTCAGGTTTTCGGTTGTCACTAGGTGACGTTTTCGCTCAATTGATCGTCCTATAAGCGCCATACGATGAGGTAAAAGAGACGTGGAAATTGAGGCCGGAAGCGTCAATTTGGCGCCAATTCATTCGGAATGATACTGCCGGGAGAGATGGCTGTATCCGGCGCAATATGGGTGATGGGTAGAAAAAAAGAAAAAAGAAGAAACTTTTTTCTTTTTTTTCCAAGCCAATTCACAATTGTGTATAAATTTGGAGTTTGGAGCGATACTGGCCGAATAGAAGGCTGCATCCGCTACTCGGCGCAATGTGGACGATGCGTGAAAAAACAGTTCCTTTTCCAAATATCTCACCCGTTCGTTCCTACCTGACCAAATGTCACGTTCTAGTCCAGATGGCCAGCCGGAGCTTGTGCAAGCTTAGGATTGTTTGCCCAAACATTACGAGATGGTACGTCATTTGAAGAGGGCCGCTAAATAAAATACAAACAGCACTCGAAACTGGAGGCACAGAACTCAAAAGACAAGAGAATGCGCGCAGCAGTTATGACTTTTATTAAGAGTGTATTTTGTGTAGCGCAGTATTTGTGAAGTTAGGACTTTTAAATGCGATTTTGTGGTGAGATTGTCAGTGAACTAAGGTAATTAAATTCTCCGACTGTTTTTTTTATTTGTGACACAACCATCAATCGACCCTCCGTTTAAAAGATAGGCTCGGTAAAATCAATAAGTCATAAAAGAAGCATTAAGTAGCCAACAGCGCGTCAATAAATCATAGTCGGGCAACACTCAAATTCAAATAATCCGTACGGGCCAAGAGGCAATCGCCTCCAATCGTAAATAATAGAGAGAGAATTACGAATTCTCTTTAGAGGAATGGTTCGGATTCCGGCAGAAGTGACTGTAAAGAATTTCTTGATGATTTAACAAGCGGGCCCGCGTGGGACGATTACGGCGCTCAATAGTAAAATTTTTAATTATTAAATCGGAAGCCTAGTCCTTACATTAGACGTCACGATATAGCGACACGGCCTATTATTGTCTTGTCTACTGAAAGTATGTATGGTAGCTATAACCAGTGATAGTTAAAACATAGATGTCTAGCGCTAAAAATGACCCCACGTGGGGTCAATTGGGGAAGGCGGGCGGGGCTTGTCAATTGTGTTACCAATCGGACGAAGTTCAGTATTACCCTGCAAAATATCTACGCACCTGCCACCGTCAGACCGCCATCTAGCGAAATACCTAGATATTTCGACGGGTTGTACATCATGAAGTCAATGGTTTGACGTTTTTGTATAAAACCAATCATAAGTTACGCTATCATTTACTATCGCCCAATCAACGTTCACGTTGTCACGCATGGCGCACAGAATGAACCAATCACAGACTGTTTTACTCTACAGCACACCTTGCGCTCATTTCATTGGCACAGACTAATCGAGAGGACAGGGGCCGCTTTTGAGGGTGAATATTGTAGGAAGAACTACTTCTATGGCTTTTTATTCATATCCCTCTATCTATTAATATTTTCTATTAGTATTTTCGAAAATAGAACTGTGTTTTTTTTAATGCCAAATAAGTTTGTCACTTCCTTGCGATATTCAAATAATGAAGTGTCTCAAGTTAAGTTTTTAAAATGACAGACAGCCGTATCGGCTTCGTGTGGTTGTAAAAAGGGCGTATAATGCGTGGTTAGCCAGCTAGTATGTTGTTAGACGGCAGCCTTCACTGCAGACGGTTCCCATCTTCATACATCTCCGATTGGAGCGTGGAAGTCCAAGATCGTGATTCGATATTGTAATTGCCTGTTATTTATTTACCGATCTATCTAGTTCCCAAGGATAACGGACATCTTAATTGGACCTTAGTTACGGTTCGCGCGTGAATTGTCTCTCTGACATGTCTGTTGGTCTCTTGAGATAAAATAAATGAAACAGCTCAGGAAGCGTAAGATCCTTGATATTGTGTTAGGTTAGCTAGATTCATAACTGCATAAAGGGTCTTAGAAAACCATCTATCAAGCATGATAGGAATGTCTGCTTCTCGGTCAGTAGAATTGACTTTGATTCTTTGTGCCACCGGGTAAAACCGGGTTCTACAAAATACTTATAAATACTTACAATTGTAAGTCATTTTCATTGTTTGGATTGGCGAAAATGACGGACAACAGTAAGTTTACTAATAATTGTAGCGTTATGGGATAGGGTCCCGATTATTTATCATTTCTTGCACCGAAGAAGCTGTACAATCACGAACTAAATCGACCTTACTTTCAACTGCAGCGTTTAGTTCAATCATGTCACCTTTTTTCTATTTTATGACATTTCTTAAATCTAATGGAAAAGAAAAAAACTTACCGGCCACGTGAAGTCGAAAGGGAACGGTACGGGGTTGCTGAACCCCTCCACATTCAAATTTGGAACGTCCAGCGAGTTCCCGCCAAGCACGGGCGTGGTAATGTCGCCGAACGTGCACGGCGATGTCGTGTCAATATTCGCCTGGTATATCTTGAGGCACACGCGGAATTTTGTCCTGCACGGCGCCAAGCAAGGCGCGTCACTACTACTCGAGGTACCATCACAGCACTGCCCACTACTTAACCTACCCAATGTGTTCGTGAAACTTTTTATCCTGAGCTCGAACGAGCCGGAGGTAAGAACCTGAAAGAAAAGAGAAGAAACTTTTATTTGGTACACAAAATAAGCAATGGATTACACGTATGTAACCAACGTCCAGAATACGACCTAATGTAAACACGTAGGTTATTTTGTCTATCCAGGCCATGAATAAAGTCTAGGTGGGTAGTGCGTTCTGGTTTAGGATTAATCATTTTTACGAAAACGGATTTCGTTTGCTTTTCCAACCAGCAACATCATCCGTTGGTTATTACCCCAATTTTAGTCGCGTAAGTAGGCAACCCTATTGTAAATGTCTAAAACACATTTGCAACAGCCAATCAATCAATAGCATCTTGACAAAACAAACAACACACCGAAGATGTTAATCCACAAACACAAACTCATATTTGCACAACTGCCTGTGTCATATCGATCCCGACGAGACATTAGTAGGTAACGGTTTTACTGGACAGCTATGTAGGTCGCTTTAAAATGGGGTTGGCCTCATATGGGGCCAATGATATGGGGTGCTGGCAACTACAGCATTGACACCCCAAGGTTTAAATCGACATTCGATCGCGCGTTCGAACATTTCAATTTTCTTTTTTGTTTGTTTTCATATTTCGAATGGCGCCTCCCGCAGCGGCCTGGACTTTTTTCTTTTTCTTCGTGTGAGTCTTCGATGAAAAATGGTCGCGATTTGCTACTGGCTGTTGATAGATAAGCGGCCGTCAAGTAAATGACATGAATTCCCCCGTGTTTTTTGTCTATGAATAATAATAGTAGCTTTTTGTCTCGTATCCCCAGCGGCCAGTTCAACCCTTGTTTAAAAATGGAACGTGCAGTTGTTCGCAGCGTTTATGGGGTCAACTAGTTTTGTACGTAGGGATAAAAAAGCAAGTATGCATTCAATTACAATGGAACTCCTATATGGAGGAATGTCGAGGAACTATCCACATGTTATGAATTTTAAAGGTCTAATTTTGAACTACAATGTTGCTTAGTCCCTGTTACTTGTTTTAAGGCGACGGAGGAGTTTTTGTAAGGCATCGGAAGGAAGTTAAAGGATTGAGTTATAGCGATAGGGTTAAATCATTACCGGTACATAAGACATCAGGAAGGGTTACGTCAAAGATTCTCAAATTATAGAATCCTAATTCATTTACTCGACGATTAATTGACTGCTCAGCTTGTCTGAACCATAAATTAGATTCATAAAAACTAAAGTTTAAGTGCCCTATCATTAAAACGGACGCGCTATGAATGTATAATGCCATCGTCTGCCAGGAACAAAATCCTCAATGAACTTACGTAATAATTCTCTTATCTTAAACAGTGTAGACAACATGTCGGTCTGAATGTCAAAATATCACCCCCGTTTACACAAAATGCGGTTGAAAAAAGGACTACACCAGATTTCAACAGACTTCCTGTTAAAGGCAGGGGTTGGTCGGACATCGACTCACCTCAAAAAGCTAATACTTAGGGTTCAAAGTCACGAGTAAACGCGAAAAACAAAGTTTCACGACCTCTTGCTCAAACCACGCAAGGAGGAAAAGGATAGAGGGAATAAACAATCACGTGGTTACGGCAGGTACGTAGGAGCGTAGAAAAAAAAGTTTTTTAACTCATAAAAAAGATACGGGCCACTCTAAACATCCCTTGCTTTTTTAGTTAATAATAGTCTTGAGATTGTTTGGAAAAAAGACGTCCGCAGTAGCAGGGTTAAGATTAATAGTGGCTCACTGTTTAATTTGATAGTTCGCGTAATTAAAGCACCTTTCATAGATCACGATGAAGTATCGAAACTTTGGACAAACATGTCGGTCGAAGAAAAAAACGGTGAGCGGTCAAACGTCTAGCCCGAGGCTGGGTCCAACCCGACAATTAAATAATACTTACTGACTACTGAATAAGTTATGTTTAAAATATCTTCAGGCTATTTGACGCGATGACTCTCTGATTGATGTTATTTTTAAAGCTGCTCTAGAGGCGCAACACTTTTATAATCCTCGTCACCAGGAATTAAAATTTCGAATTTCGAACTAGGTAGTACATACTCGTTTGTTTTTTCCTCTTTATTTGGACACGAGGCGATTCAATTTGAGCGGCTTTATGTACCAGTAATCAATTACGTACAAGTCTAATTTATTTAACATACGTACAACTTCACATTAATGCATTCGATGTAACAGAGTCGTGCACATCAATATTCAGTCTTCTTTTTGTTGAGGAAAGTAACACTGGCACGTAACATTAATTGCGCCTGCGCACCGACAAAACCTTCCAAATTGATTTGAGTAATCGTCTATCGCGCAATAATAGTCCAGTTATATATCGCGTACATTAATTCTTTTTCTCACTTAATTGCAGCGCGCTATGGTCACGAACTTTAGATATATTCCGAACTGAATTGCTATGTCAAAATGATTTAATAAGACTAGATTCTGAGCGCGTACGAAGCCTGTTACAGTGGATATAAATCAGTACATAAGAAATGATGGAAGGAAATTATATTCAGTGCGTTTGTTGCTTGTATAAAGCTTTTTCGGATCGACAGGTTGGGTGCGTTCTAAATATAGCCGGGTAATAATGAAACGCAGGGCAATGTTTTTCATCTCGACCGTTAAGTACACACGCGAAATGTGTTAAAATAAGCAAGCAAATACAAGTGAAGTCTTTTAATAGCCGGCACGCGACGCGCGGCGTGGCCCGATTCACCCCGCCGATGCAGCCGAATTCGCGATTCAAGTTTAAATTTGGAATCGCGGCGGCGACGTATGATTTTTTTGCGATCGTTTTTTGTTACCCCACTTGCGTTGAGCCTCAGATGTTATAATAAACGGCCAGGCCGAAAATAAAGTTAGTATGATTTAATTGTTGGCTTGCGAGCGTCATAAATTATTACTTTGTTTTATACTATTGAATGAGCGGTGATGTGTAATTGGTTACTCCCTAGAAGCGGGAGAGAACGGTCAATTCTCGAGCTTGAAGGGGAACGGTCGCGGCGTTGTACACAAAGGGGCTTACAGTTTCAAAGAATTCCTCCTTACAATGATGAAAATAAAGGATACTTGCCCATGTGCGCACAAAACGTCGTCCCATTCCGTTCGGCGCGCGACAAAAGTCGCTATGCCTTTGTTGTCCGTTTAATTTTGCAGCAGCTGCGTTACAGACATAAAAGAAAACTCCGAAGGAGCGGTATTAGCGTAGAAGCATCGTAGAAGCTCCGTAGCAGAGTAGTGGTCTCCTAGATTGCCTGGAACGTATATGGAAAGCGCATAATAAGGCATTTTGTGGTTGTTTAAGCGCTGCTCGGGTGAATTGAGATTTCGTGCTGCGCCGGGGCGAGATGCGGTCATACAGGGTGTCCCAGGAAGTATTGTCCCAGTGAAAAGAGAATGTTTTTAAACACACAGACACAGACACACACACACACACACACACACACACACACACACACACAAGCACACACACACACACACACACACACACACACACACACACACACACACACACACACAAATCGCAGTCATATTTTATTTATGAAACTTACTGACCTGTACTGCGAAGGTTTGGAACATATTCATTTTAAGTCAGTCCCCTAACTAAGCGAAAAGTTTCACTTCTCGTCATCTCTTCTTTGGGATCGAGACACTTTAGGACACCCTGTAGTGCGCTTGCGCTATCGTAAACTGAATCTTCTTGCTCCAATCACCATTCAGTTTACGTGTGAACCACTCTACCGTCCACAGATTATCTAAGATGGTGGCCGGAGTGTCGGGGATCTTATTAAAATACCTTGTATTATTGACAGTTAATATGAACGGTGATTGAAAAATGTTTGCCGGTTACGTCTGCACTATTCCTGCTCACACGCATTTTTCTACTAGACTAGAATTTATTCTTTTCATTTGTAGTTAGTATTAATAATGTATCAAGGGTTTGATTTATAGCGTTTCCGTGAGCATAGTTGCTTGGAATAAGCAGGAAATTGCAGAAATGTATGGGAGCTAAATTAGTCGTACAAGCACCATTTTTCGAATAGCAGCTGCATCTACGCGCATCGGATTAACCTGTGCACTATCGAAATAGCACGCATGCGCTCCGAAATTACTACCTAATGGTTTAACATAGGGTTCAGAATAGAACCGGCGTGCAGTAGCCGACATACTTGTACGATCCATTGCAGCGTCATTGCATCGTTTCATTGAATAACCCATCTTGCGAAATGAAATTGGCTGAATGGCAAATCACAGTAATATCCCCCCAGTTATTCCTTTAGCAGTAAAAATGGCGATATAGGTATTAGTTCTCTCTCTGTCACTTGCATTGAAAGGACACAGGTAATTTATCTTATATCAACAACGTTTTATAAACGATATGATATATTTACCAATGCAAAGACACGTCATAACTTTTTTAATTATTGATTCTAGGCCTTGTACGGGACTTATAATAATAAACGAGTCATATTTTATATATTCTTTTTGTTGCACTAACCCGTGCTGTGGACAATTTTTACATATTATTGCGAAGTGCTTCAAAGTAGGTAAGTATTACCTGAGACTACGTGGGACACACCTAAAGACGATTTCAAAGGCGACACCAACGCGTCTCAAAGCCTAATTATTTAGCGGAGTACAAATTCTATGGCCATTATTCATAACAGTCGTTTATTCAACGGCCTTAAACGTCTGCCTACAGAAGCATCGGGCTCCACTCATCACTTCGCTATGCGCCTGAAGCGAACGTTACAACACAGTTGCCAACAGAACCTGACACATTTACCCATTTTGGCATTTAATAATTTGTACAACTCACAGCGACATTGCAAACACACACTAAACAATGGGACCTTAAATTAGAAGCTGGCTGGTTAGATAGAATTACGCGGCATCAGAACCGAAGGTTTCGAAATTCGAAAATATAAATAAAGAAGAAAACAAATGCGCAGCGATTCGCTTCAATGATGGCCGCGATGTAATGTAACGAGCGGCAAGTCCAGCTATTCGTGTGTTAATAAATAATGCATAATATTGACTTCCCTGAGCATCCAGTTTGGCGGCATTGCGTAATCTGATCAATGATCCTGGCCGGTCATGTTCCTTTTTTCCTGCGCCCCGCGAACGAGACCAGGGAATCAATTAAAGGGCCAGTTTCAATAGAGGAAAAAGTGAAGTTAACCTTTTGAAAAGCCTAGGTAATGGGAGGATGGTGATCGGCACGGCAGCCAAGTCGTGAACAATGGAACGACTATGTCACGGTTAGGCGTAATGAATTCGTCATTTGTCATGTTGTCTAGATGCGTTTGGGCGATAGGAGAGCGATCTATGCACGCCGTAACGTATGGCGTGCCTTTACAATCGAGCCATTACGTGGTGAACTCACAATGAGACGAAAATCTCAGTTTCTCATAGTTAGGAGTTAAAAACCCGGCGATTATACGAGGAGTTTCGTTCAGAAGGCTAGTTTTATAATTAAACCGGTTCACATAGAACAAAAACCTTTATTTTTTCGGACAATAGACGAAATTGTAGTAGGGTTAACGCTACCGTTATGGAGTTTCACATACTTAAAGCAGTAATTGCGACTAACATGACATACGACGATTAATTTGTTGATTGTTGCCGTATGTGAAATGCGCGGCCTCCGAAATTATGCACGTAGATAGGCAGGTAGGCACGGTGCAATTCAGAGAAATATTTTCTAAATTGCCGGTGAAATCGTGATGGCTGAGCCGGAGCTACAAATCCCGATCTGCTCGAGATTATCAAAACGCTGTCATATTAAATTTATTAGTATTAGCAATTATTGAAAATGGCAATATAGGAAAGATCTGTCATGTTGACAGTTGATTATCGCGGCAGCGGCAAATCTGATCTGTTGCTTTTTTAAGATTAGTATTGTGTTAATGATCAGTATTGTGTTAATGATTTTGAATATATCTAATATTGTGAAACTAATCTTGGTTTGATTCTTTATTTATTAGTAAGTGTAATAACAGAACCGAACGCGTTCATTAAAATACTGGCAATTAGGAATTCGTGTGAGCGGGTAAATTACGATAAAGCAGATGTTGTGCTCGCCAGTGTGGGTACCCAGCACCTGCTGCCACGCAATGTGGATTGTACAGCAAACATGCCCTGCGTATATTAATACAGTGTACGCCACGCAGTGGCCATTGCTTCGACCTGAACAGATGCAAGGCGAAGTCTGATTTTTTAAGCAACTCCAAACGCAATCGCTAACTATAACAACTATTTACCTAGGTGCAGGTAGGTACCTGTAGGTACCTCCAATTCCAGGTAACTTACAAAAAAATGTTGGGCAATACGGGGGCCATACATTAGTTACGTCACACTTTATTTATCAATGATTGTTCAATGGTGATTAATTAAGCCCGTACTCTTTCTCTGAGAGAAGGCATGTGCCCTGCAGTGGGACGTATATACAGGCAACATAAAAAAATCTAAGGTTTTCTGTGAGGTTTTGTAAAATTTCTAAAATGTTACTTACCAAAATTTTTATAAAAATTCGTGGAACTCGTATGACGTAATTCGTGCCCCTAATTTCTCAACCTATCTTCCCCAGATCGCTTGTCCGACGTATAATTTTTACGTCTTTAGTTCGTAAGCATTTTGTTTGATTGGTAGGCAGTCATTATTTTTTCTCAGCTTCATGATCGAACGTTTCATACGTGCTATGACAAGCAATGTCCTAGTTATGCGACAGGTAGACGCCAAGCAATCGAGAATATACAGAATATGGCATGCAACAATCTCGGGCATTAATACAGTAATGTCCTACTCATTGCAAATTTCTTACGACATGGGAGGAAAAATATACGTAAGTATAACCGCTTATGGTAAAATTATTACACAGACGGTATAACTGACGTTATCCTCAATTTAGACAATATTGTAATCAAATAATTTAAAGGGATAATCGCATTATCATGCCGGCAAAAAGTGGCCTAAGGTGGATTATTTATTTATGCTTTTATCGTATTTTAAATTGGAAATTACTGGGTTGCGGTTGCACTCAAGACGTGTTTCCTATACCGCTTCCGATCTCGGAGCGATTCTGGCATCACGCGATGCGCGGGAGCGCATAATCTGCAATTCCAAGTGGCCATTATAATTCATGCAACGAAATGGAGCATTATCGATTCCCGAATCTTTCCGCACGCAATGAACCTTGTTTAGAGCCTTCAGTAGCCGATAGGTTTTAGCGAAATGGACAATTACACAGCAAGCCCCTCAAACGGGGCAACGCAAACCAGTCCCGCGCAAAATACCATGTTTTTTAATGAAACAACACGACTTCATTCATAATGTATAAAGCGCCTTGAAAACTCGCACACAGTCGCCGACCTATAAATAGTTATTGGTGTGTGTGCCCGTAGAATAAAGGCGGCGCTGGCAACACCGGACGAACCAACCCCGACCTATGTAATTTATTCTGTCCAGCTCAAAAACAATTAGCACGCAGGACGTAAAGAGTACACGAAAATCGCATAGTCATCATAATCACACGGAAGAGCGAGATCTTGCCACTTTTTCTGCGACACAAAGTCAATAATTTTACATTATTTCGTCAGCTTCTTTTCATGAATTAAAGCCAGATAGTTAAAAGACGTATGATGCATATATTTTTTTTTATTATCGAATCACCCCTTGTTAATCTTAGAAATGGAAGATTTCTGTCACTCGACTTGCGACACAAAGTCATTAATTATTACCATTAAAATTGATGACTTAGCTTCAGGAATGATACCAGCTGTATTGGAATAAATCAGCAACAAAGCAATCTTCTTTTCCTGAGTTCGTTTCTTTTCAGGAAAAAAGCTAGATATGTGTAGAGTACTTACCTATTAAAGGTTTTCTTTTCATAATTGATTTGTTATACTTAGAATTTCTTTGCCACCCTGACTGCGACTCAAAGTCATAAATCGGCATTAAAATAAGTTCGCTTCAGGAATAAAAGCCTCACTGTACCGGAATAAGACAGGAATAAAAGCCGACAACGGCATTAAATTTTTTTTTAAATCACCTTTTGATTTATGAACCTTAGAAATCGTTGATTTTTGCCAAATTATGAAACAAAACGCACTAAATGTAACGCAAAATTAATAATGATATTTTTTCTAAGTAGTGGGACCAGCCTGTCTAGTTAAGCGAGTTTTGTATTGATGCAGGTTTTACAAAATAGCACAGTTCATTCTGCCCAAACTGCTTTCGTGTATGTGTGCAACGCTAACGGGACATGCAAGCAATGATACTGGCAGGCACCTAGTAATAAGTCCAGTGAAGTTTTGTTTTTTTAATAAAAAAAAGTGGCCAATGCAGTACGGTTCCTCTTTTGTTTTAATACAAAACAAAGTTGATGCAAAGAAAAGGAGGTTTTGCGCAGCGTTAAATTATAACCGACGCAATTTTGACCATTTATGAATGGGTGAAAAGTCGCATTGCAAACCTGTTAGGTAGGTACAAAAGTGTTGGAAGCGGTGTTGAGAAAACTGAAGCATATGAACTGAATGAGACGAGGCTGTATGCCACTTTAGCATTTCTAAAACGGATAGTTTGACAGATGTCAAGAAAACGTCACACGATTGGAGGAGAGGAAATACCAAAGAGAAAAGCTGTCGCACGCTTCGAAACTCAAATAAAAAGTTACCACAAATTCAGAACCTAACTGGACCCTTTTTGTGAAGCAGCGATATGTTCGGAAGGGTCGTCAACGTCGCGCTTGAGCCCGACAATTCACTCGAATCTAGCGACAAATACGGTTCCCTTTTTTAATAGTTTCGAAATTTCCTGCCACAGTAATGAACGCTAGAAATGCATGGCTCTTTGTTAACGCAATGACGTCATATCAAATCTTGAGATACGGATTTGCGACCATCTCGCTACTTCCGATAATGTCGCATTTTTCATAATAAGGGTCTACTTAGATACTGTGTGGTGGAATAATAAATATGCCATGCGCAAACGCAGGGTGCATGATCCCTCCACAAATCGAAACTGGTAAACGAAGAGGGCAGAAAAGGTTGTCTGGTGTACATTTATCGATTTTTTCCCAACTGGGGTCCATATTGACATTTCGGTGGGGCGAGCTGTAGTTACTTTGTTTGTCTCTAAGTGCAGGTTGTGCATAGAAATGGCAGCAGTTCCGTTCAAATACTTTAGCTACAGTGCCGGACCTGATCATAGAGAGAATTTAATCTTTATTGAAACAGGCAATGTTCTTGCTACTTTTTGGTCTCTGAGAACCAATTTTAAGTTATTAAATGTCAGTTTTATGGGTCAAAGGTTGCAACTCCATCCCTGGCAGTTCGAATCGAATGGGAAAGCGTTTATCGAGTCGGGGATCGAGATGTTTCGATTCGAGTGATTCATGCCTCGAGCTCGCTCGCTCTGCTAGATAGCTTAAAGATGCTGCTCTTTTAGTACAAATAAACAATCCGCTCGAGTGTCTATCTGTCCGTGATGCAATTGATTGACTGTGCTTTCGGATTCGATTGGTTAATAAATAGGTACCTACTCGAATTGTTTGGAAGATCAGGTAATAGGCAAGTTAATAGTGTGGGCGTGGCTTGTTTTTAAACGACACTTCGGACGATCGCCCGAAATTGAAAAATTGAAAAAGAACAACCCCGATTGGTTGGTTAACCTTGACCGGGACGGGTCAACGCCCCGAATTTCCACTACAACACTGCAGATTTTCCTCCCGCTAACCTAGTTGTCAGACCTAGATTTTCCTGAGAACAATAAACAAGCACTTTGTAGCGTCGTAAACTAGCCTGGACTACTAACCCTTCCAAAAATAACTCGGCAGACGAAGTTATTTCTCGTCGCTTAGCCACATCCTAAGCTAAAAGAGCCCTCAGGAATGCATCTATTTTAAAGCCGCTGAGGTTCGCTCGACCCTAACTGACCTCGCGCCGCGCGCTATTAAAACCTGAACTTTCTTTATAACTATGTACCCAACTATGTTTGCCTGGTAAACGTATCGAACACTCGGCCCGTCTTTACCTAGCGTAAATAGGGACCGGTCACGACAGCGAGCCCGGTCAAACGGCCTATCCCACAGCATCTAGCATCTGAAGTTAGCCTAGCAGAGCTCTTTCGTGGGAACCTGACGCGCGGATCGCACGGACTTTTCACCGAGCCAGATGAGACCCGCGGCGAACAGGTTTTTTCACTGTGTCGGTGAAGTGACCTTTTAGCAGACGATGCATTGTCTGGGGCGCAGTAAAATAACTCTCCCACTTGCACTATCCCCGCTAGGTACTATTGACTGGAAACACCGTACCCTACGTTCGCATGGTTTCGCAGATTGATTTCGCGAGCGGCCCTAGGTATTGCGGTTTTTTCAGCGCTATCAGTACCTGGGGTAGAAACCCTATGAGGGCGAGCAGCACCGCATGGCCGCGCATGATGGCGCGTCCGGCTAGCGGCGCCGGCGCATACAATCACCCACTAGCACACAAGCGACGGGGATCCCAAGCAATCCATCACTATTAGCACTGCAAGTCACACAAACACTGATATGTCACTGGTCCTGAGAGGTTGCACTGTCGAACTACGTTTTTCGAAGAGCGCGCGTCGCGTGTGTTTTGGCGCGGAGCCGTACAAGCATACGACATCGGCGGCGGTTGGCGGCGGACTGCGGGCGGGCGGGCGAGCACCTGGCTCGGGGTCGCGCGCGGCCGCGAGATGGCGCTGAGCGGCGCATCTGCCGATCTGCCGGCCGGCCGCGCCCCGCGCCCCTTCACCCGCTGCACGGCTGCGAAGCAAGCCGACTTGGCTGAGCTCTGACTGAACACACGTGCCGAGATGATAAAAACTGTGGACACTAGAGAAGCGCAGAAGCGGCATAAGTTTCAAGCAACAGCAACATGCTGGCTGTCTGAAGTCTGGAATGCATGTTGGGTTTGAAAAAAAAGTAAACCTTCTCGAATACAGTTTACTGCAGAAATTAGGCAACACGACATTTTTATTTTCCGATGTGCCTTCACAAAATAATGAAAAAAAAAACTATTAATTAATCTACCTACATCTAAGCCTACATAGTTTATTCGCTTAGATATTTACTTGTTACGGCTAATAATTTGCCAAGTTAGGTAAATAGCAATAAGATTTAATTAGATCACCATTAGAGCCCAACTTAGTCACGGCCAGCAAATACCATTGTCGCCAATAACACCTAAAGCGACTAATTTAAAGGCAGCTGGCCCCAAAAGTGGTCATTTTATGTCGTAAAATTCATACATTATGCATAAATAAATACACCTCGTCCGTAATTTCTTTTTATTTTATGTAACAAACCAACGGGGTTATTCTAGATCTAATCGTTAAATGAATAAACTTTTGTTTAGATTTTTTTTTAAATATATCACCTTTTTTGTGTCTGATAAACTTGATGTAAACGAACCCAGGAAATAAGGATGGAGTGATTGTGTTAATCCGATGAAAATTACCTCATTACAAATAATTTGATACACAATTTTTTTCTGCTCTAACATTTTAACCATTTTCATCAACGACTTATTTACATCCGGGGAAAGTGTATCTGAGTTATAGTATAAAGATTAGACTCTCATACCAAACGGCGGCGGGCGGAGTAAAAACTTCGTTCAAGTGCAAATATGCGATGTGCCTAATCGAAGGCCATAATAATTATAGTTAATTGCTAACTTAAATTAAACTAGCCTTGTTATCAATATCAGCATTAAATCCTCGGGCCACACCCAATATTTGATGAGTAGTTCTACACTTGACCGAGTATTAACGGTCAATTTACCTAGATCAATTGTTTCTATGAAGTATTTTGCAGAGTAGTTTGTATAATACTCGTGACTAAGTTAAATTTAAGTTGCATATTGTGTTGGTAGTTTTGAGAAATAAGTGAATGTGTTGGGTTTGGTGTTTAACAATAAGGGTGATATTGTTTTTTTGTAAAAAAACTTTTTCAAAAAATAAAACTAAAAGAAAAGTATTTGGAGATCAAGAAAAACAAAGGTGGGTAGGTAAATATTGAAATAATTAAGTACCTATAGGTACAGCCGACAGCCCATCAACCTTCAAACTTATATACGCTACTCAGTTACATACATCACGGGCCACTTGGCAACTGAAATGTAAAGGTTAATGTGCTGTTGACTGTAAGATGTCGACATCTTAAAAAAACCGGACAAGTGCGAGTCGGACTCGCCCACCGAGGGCTCCGCACAAATTTGTAGGTACTTACGCATTATAAATAGTTCAGGAATCGAGTCTAGCAGTATTCCCGAGCTTTTTCCGAACTTCAAAGACTATTTTTTTAATTACAAATGTATAGTTTTCAGATTTTTCCCTGAACTTGTTGTATAGGACTTTATTACTTGCCAAATTTTATAGTACTAGGTCAACGAAAAGTATCCTACAAATTGTGATTCCCTTGAGAGTATCGAAATATACGATTTGTACTGTAGACTTGAGTTTATTGGTTTAATTTCAACTCTAAAACTTCATGCGTTCCTAAGCTCTTGACAGACAGACGGACGGACAACAAAGTGATGTTATAAGGGTTCCGTTTTTCCTTTTGATGTACGGAACCCTAAAAATGCGCAGTAGTCGATTTTTGGGACTCATTGGCGAACTGAAAGTGAAAGATGAATATTCTGACTAATAAAATTAAGTAAATCACTTTACCTAACTTGCGATAGTATTAAAGAAACTCGACCGCACTACCAAGAAAAAGTATTTGGTTTTTAGCGTCCGGATACCCTGCGGATGGATGTCTTGGAGTCCGTTGCGTTTTTTCTTTTATTGATAACCTTTATCGACATTAAATATTATTAATAAAGTGGTACCTATTCCGCTTTTGCCACGGCCCAAGAAAAGTACAGGTGAAAGTTTAAGAAAAATATATCGCACCTTAGGCAGTACAAGGGCACAACTTACAAAAAATGGTAAAATGAGTTAAGTATGCAGAAACGCCTTAAAACACTCCTCTATCTGGTGGGATAAATACTCCCATTAGATTCAAACAGAATCTAATGGGAGTCTTTATCCCACCAGATAGAGGAGTGTTTTTAACTCCCATTAGATTCAGTTAAAAAGCGACTTTTTAACTGAATCTAATGGGAGTTTTTATCCCACCAGATAGAGGAGTGTTTTAAGGCGTTTCTGCATACTTAACTCATTTTACCATTTTTTGTAAGTTGTGCCCTTGTACTACCGAAGGTGCGATATATGTATTTAATAGTTTTGTATTCTTACTTTCAGTGGGGAGTGACCATGTCACTCACTACATGTATTGTATGTAGGTAACTAACAACTAAATGGGCGATTACGGGTGATTTTGCAGCTGAAATGTAAAGGTTGATGTACGACTAATAACGAAGACTGTACCTACAGTCAAAAGCAGTTCAACCTTTAAGTACATTAGGTATAGTTATATTGCAACTACCTCAAACATAAGCGAATAAAGTAAAGGTTTATGTGCCGTCGATGATGTGATGACTTACGTTTTTAAGTTTGGATTAAAACAAAAAACCGGCCAAGTGCGAGTCGGACTAGCGCACGAAGGGTTCTACCATTATCTATACAAAATTTGAATGTCAAGCGTCTACCTGGTGCCGTTATTAATATCGAGCAAAAAACGGCAAAAAAATCACGTTTGTTGTATGGGAGCCCCCCTTAGATATTTATTTTATTCTGTTTTTAGTATTTGTTTTTATAGCGGAAACAGAAATACATCATCTGTAAAAATTTCAACTGTCTAGCCATCACGGTTCATGAGATACGGCCTGGTGACAGACAGACCCTTTCCCTCTGGGTACGGAGCCGTAGAAATGGTTTTGGAATTACCTTTACGAACATTTCTCCCCTCGACAAACTTAGGTGGTAGGTAATACTTGGAACTAAGACGATTGGGAGGTTCTAGTCAAGGTTCTTAACACTTTCCCTAGCCTCTACTTCTACCTAATGTGCGCTAAAATGGCTCGAACGCTCGATAAATTTTTGGCAAAATTACAACAGTGCAATTATTGCACAACAATAATTGAATTCGTGCCTGCAAATGCCAAATTTCTCTTGGCCTCGGTCAAAATTCAGGTTAACTGGATAATAAATTCATTTACCTAACACTGTTTGGGCTTTATGATACATTAATTAACTTTATTTTTGGTAATTTCAGTTTCTTTATTATCTCAGCTTAATTGCATCTGGATGTCGTTGAGTTAAAGTACCTAATTACCTAATCTGATATTTACCTAGTAGGTAGGTGAATTATTTTGCACAATTCCGGAATCATTAAAAATTAAATATTATTGACCTTCTAAAATCACATTGTAAAAATAATCAATTTAATGTTTTTCTAAGAATGTTCAAACAACACTAGACGAACTGTTCCTGCTAACTTAACTTGCATCAGAATCGCTAAACGATAAAAGTATTTATAAAATGTATAACAGATTAAGGCCGACTTGCACTACTTTCTTAAATGTGGCTTTGTCATCACCATCATCATCAGCCATTTGACGCCCATTCCAGGACATAGGCCTCCCTTATGGTTTTCATAACCATGAGGGGTGTTGCCATAATTGCCACGCTTGGCAGGCGGGCTGGCGATCGCAGTATGCGGTTAGAATCTCAGGAAGACGCTGCTGCCCGTAATGTATTTCTTTATGTGTGGCTTAAACAGCATTTAACTAAAATTCTTTGATTTGACCTGCAAATGCTTTATTGCACAAGAGATACATATGCACAAAGGCGAGCTTAATACTTAAAAGTATTTTCTTCCAGCTAACCATGGGTGGTATGGATAGAGGAAGGGGTAGTGCTAGTAAAGTTTCTTCACACAAAAGTCGATTTAAATGGCGACATAAGTGACATTTAAGAAGTGATGCAAGTCGGCTTAAGGTCACCTAAGGGCCCTCTTTCATGGTTTTCAGTGACAATTCGATGGACATTGCATAGCTGATTAACCAAGTAGGACGACTCGGCTACGCGAGGTTCGTCGAATTGTCATAATAGTCTATAAATTGTAATTTTATGAATAGCGGCCCAGATCTGAAAAATAAATTGTATTTTAAATATGCGTTATTATAAATGTCTTTCTTCTTCTTCTTCTTATTTTACAGGTATTTGGATAATTTCAGTAATAACAACAATGACCCACCGCAATCACAAATTAGGATACCCTGTGTAACCAGGCAAGGACATCAGAAACATGGAAAACACCCAGACTGCGACCATTTGTACAAATCAAAGTACAGCGTGGCAACCGAACCTACGAGCGGTGGTAGCCTAGTGGGTAGAACACTGAGAGACCCAGGTTCGATTCCCAGTGCGGGCATGTCTTTGTTTTCTAAGTTATGTACATTTGTGAAGTTATAGTAGCAATACCACTCGCTAACTGTGAAGGAAAACTCGTGAGGAAACCTGAGTGTCTGAGCTATTCACATAACGCAGCGCTTGAAATCGCCAATCCACGGTGGGCATGCGTGGTGGGTGATTAAGCCCATACTCTCTCTGTGAGAGATGGCGTGTGCCCTACAGTGGGACGTATATAGGCTGCTTATGTTATTATAATCGAACCTACGACTTCTGTCTAGAACATTATTCCCATAACATTTTTAAGCTAAGAATATTTTCCGGAACATTGTCAGGCAGTCTATTGTCGCTTGAATTCTCGCCGGGGAGAATATTCTCAGGGATCTTCTATCTGTCCCTACTTCTGTCATGTCAAATTGCAAATATCTTTAATATAATAAAAACCGGACAAGTGCGAGTTGGACTCACCCACCGAGGGTTCAGTACAAATTTGTAGGTACTGAGC
Source organism: Yponomeuta cagnagella (assembly GCA_947310995.1). Lineage (NCBI taxonomy): Eukaryota > Metazoa > Arthropoda > Insecta > Lepidoptera > Yponomeutidae > Yponomeuta > Yponomeuta cagnagella. The sequence goes on along the minus strand of OX371285.1, from coordinate 5,569,524 downwards.
TTTTTCCAAATTTCAAACAGTTTTTTTTAATGATTTAATTACAACTGTATAGTTTTCAGACTTTTCGCTGTACTTGTAGTATATGACCATATTACTTCCCAAATTTCATAGTTCCAGGTCAACGGAAAGTACCCTCTAAATTTTTATTCCCTTGAGAGTGTCGAAATATACATTTTTGCGGCATGAACGGCCGTAACTTTTGTTACGTTAACTTAGAAGTTTGATTTATTCATAGCTTCAAGGGACTGTACACTTGAGTATATGGTTTTAATTTCAACTCGATATCTCCACGCGTTCCCGAGATAAAGGGTCTTGACAGACAGACGGACGGACGGACTGACAACAAAGTGATCCTTTAAGGGTTCCGTTTTCCTTCTGAGGTAAGAAACCCTAAAAATAGATTAAATACATGTATCAGTATAGAATGCAGGAAGCCCAGTCCGGAAGGATATCCTCGCCATATTTCCGACAAATCCGTGCACTGATTCTTAGCGATAAACAACACCCAATTAATGAAAAACCGCACGTAAATGGCCACCCAGACAAAAATGCGTGCAAATAGCTCCAGAACAAAAGAAAACAAAGCGTTGTACATCCACAAACGTTCAGGCCACGCCTTGCCGCGATGCAAGTGCACCTTCACATGCTATTGATACCCCTGACACAAAATTGTTTTAGGATTCCGCAGTCGCTGGCGCCACAAACCTTGGAGGAAACATTTACATCTAAGATATAATAAAACCGCAAACATAACGCAAAACCTGAAAACCGTTAGTTCAGTACCTATCGATAGTACAATAAATCTTTCTTGGCACTACCCCTTGCACTATCCACATAACCCAAGGTTAGCTGGAAGAAAATACTTACTAGTATTAAGCTCACCTTTGTACAAACACCCCTTTTGTGCGTTTGTGCGTACTTTTAAAGTATTTTTGAATGAATTGAATGATAGTAGAACACTTATCAGCGATAAAAAATTTAAAATTCCCAGGTTATTATATTATATTTCATGCAAATTAATCGCGTTGAGTTTTAGAATTGTGTGAAAAATATAAAATTGAGAATTTTAAACGTAAGGCATGAAGTAGAATTCGATGTCCATGTACCGTCGTATGTGTAAATACTATGTACATGTACAATCGACGATGCAGCTCACCTTATTTGACGTGTGTTAATGTAATTTAAAATAATCCTACAGAACCAACAAATGAAAAACGTTAATGATATTTCCTTGCAGATAGTTAGCATTGCGTTTAATTGTTAATTCCGTATGATAACAATCCAACCGCGAACGTTTAGCAATTTAACAATATATTAATTTATTCAAGGACTGCCGATGCTGATAACAATAACAACGTGATTAAGTTAGAAGATGAGGCTGTATTGCGCTGATATACGTTTATGTACGCTGTTAATGATTATTGCCTCAATATAATAAAGCCTACTTAAGTATTTTTTAATACTAATTTTCGAATTATGTATTCCAAAATTTTCATCATCATCAGGACATAGGCCTCTCTCATGGTTTTCCAAGCTTCCTGGTCTTGTGCCGCCCGCATCCAGCGACTCCCCGCCACCGTAACCATCTGGTGGGTGGGCCTTCGGACGCTGCGTCGTCAGGTCCGCAGTCACCAGGTCAGAACTTTTTTGCCCCAACGGCCATCAGTTCTCTGAGCTATGTGCCCCGCCCACTGCCACTTCAACTGAGCAATTCTTCGAGCTATATCAGTAACTCGGGTTCTTCTGCGGATCTCCTCATTCCTGATTCGATCACGCAGTGAAAGTCCTAACATAGCTCTCTCCATTGCTCGTTGGGCGACCTTGAGCCTTTTTATGAGGCCCAGTCAGCGACCAGGTCTCACATCCATAAGTCATCACTGGTAACACACATTGGTTATACACCTTTGTCTTAAGACACTGAGGTATTTTGGACACGAAAATTTGTTTTAGTTTCCCGAACGAGTTGGATTCGACGAGGGACCTCTTTCTCGAAGTTGGACTTACTTAACTGGACTGTTTGTCCTAGGTATATATATTGGTCGACAACTTCGAGGTCAGAGCCGCCAATGTGGATAGGAGTGGGTGCTACACGGGAGTTCGACATTATCTTAGTCTGGTCCATGTTCATTTTAAGACCCTTAATTCTGGTATTAAGGTAATTGAGCACGGAACTCAAATCTTCCAGGGTCTCAGCCATAATCACTATGTCATCGGCAAATCGAAGGTGAGTTGTGTACTCGCCATTTATGTTGATGCCAGTCCAGAAGTTTGAATACGTCTTCAAGTGCAGCTGTAAACAGTTTAGAGATATGACATCTCCCTGTCTCACTCCGCGCTGCAAATAAATAGGATTCGTATTCTGGTCCTATAGTCGGACTGACATTGTGGCGTTTTTGTAGAAACACTTCAAAACTTCGATGAAGCAATAGTCGATGTACCCATATCTCGATCGAATCGAAGGCTTTTTCGTAGTTCACAAACGCTAAGCATAGTGGTAGATTATACTCCTTGGTCTTCTGTATAATCTGCAGCATGTATGTGGTCCAACGTCCAGGCCATCGAAGCGGTTTTGATGCTCAATTTGAAAGCTCTCGGGGTTTTGAATTTGGGCCGGCACTGGTCGAAGCGTACACTTCATCAGTTTTGCGCGCTCGAGTTTGAGGTTAATATTCAACTTGCCTCGTACCATACGGTGATCGCTGCCTGTTTTAACTGCGTTGATCACAGAAACATCGTTGAATATCTGCCTACTCGTCGACAAGATGAAGTCTATTTCGTTTTTTGTGGTGCCGTCCGGACTCATCCAGGTCCACTTCCTGCATTCTAACTTCCCGAAGAAAGAGTTCATCATAAAAAGGCCTTCTTTCTCCAAGAAGGCAGCCAGTAGATGGCCCCTATCGTTCCTTTGCCCTCCAGTTTTTCGTCAGTCCTCAGTGTCCTCGCGTTGTATTTTACCAGGTCGAGGCGTCGTTTTTGGTAGCCGGATCTCTGTCGGGGATTCTTTGCACCCCTGCCCCGCCGTTACCATGACCGCTACCGTAGCCAATAATAGCGGGGGCCTCCGGGGACTGGGGGCCTGGGTATTTTGGATGTAATCATGAGGGGTTTTTGCCATAATCGCCACGCTTGGCAGGCGGGTTGGCGATCGCAGTATGCGGTTGGAATCTCAGGAAAACGCTGCTGCCCGTCTCCTGGTAATTTATTTCCTTAGTCGCCTTCTACGATGTGCTGTCGACTGAACACATATTATTTCAGCTTGATGCTATTTTTAGCAACTTCTTAATCAGCACCAATTTGAAAAGAGAACCTTATCCTGACTGTTTGGTTTTCTTTTTAAAATTACAACATCGTTGAAACATTTCGCTGATGATTTTTTTATCTCAAAAATGCTGAAATGCTATTAGCTACTGGCATCGTGTACACAGGCAATTTATTAGTACAAAAGTTGGCTCTATTCATCCGAGTGCACTAAGCTTCAGAATGGCTAACATCGCTTACTCGGTTCAAGTGCAATAAGGTAGCGAAAACCCGGCTTAAGCGTCAAGTAAAATTTTGGATTATAGAATTCGTGTGGCGCCGGATTAAGAATAGCGTTACTCCATTTCCTTCCGTGGATGTCGTAGAAGGCGAATAAGGAAATCAATTACCAGGAGACGGGCAGCAGCGTCTTCCTGAGATTCCAACCGCATAGTGCGATCGCCAACCCGCCTGCCATGCGTGGCGATTATGGCAAAACCCCTCATGGTTATGAAAACCATGAAGGAGGCCTATGTCCTGCAGTGGGCGTCAAATGGCTGATGATGATGATGATGATTATTATTAAAATAAAATGTCGTAACATAATTAAGCGGAGCGCATTGATGTAAAACTTGATGTGCTGTCGACTGGACTCTTGAACACACACTTGGTGCCTATTGATGCCTAGACAAATCGAGCGAGTATCTCAGCCAATTATACGTGTTTATCGGCATTATCCTTGTGTTATTATGTTTAATTGTTGGAATTAAGCTAATTGGTGATACTGATCCCCTTCGGCGGATCTGTCGGAATGCTTCGACGGGCTTCAGCGACATGAGCAAATTGACAATGGGGATTAAAACACAGGTGGCAGAAATTGACGTTTACAGCTTTTTAGGGTTCCATAGTCGACAGGGAACCCTTATGGTTTCGCCATGTCCATCCGTCTGTCTGTCCGCGGCCTATCTCAGAGACGATTAGTGCGAGAAAGCTGAAATTTGGAATAGACTCATTAATCACGCCAAAAAATCTTATAAATACATTTTTATAGGGTACCTGGCCTACACCATAGTGTGGAGAATGGTTGGATTGGTCGTTTAAAAGTATTGTAGGTGTAGGGAGATAGTTTTTTTTATTTAGGGTTCCGTTTGTGACATATTAAGCTTTAAAGCGCAAATTTTTGTCCAAGTAGAGTGTCCCCGATTATCCCTATAAGATTTGAATATTTCACGCGTCTACTTTGCCGTTATGAATATCGAGCACAAAACGGCAAAAAAAATACGTTTCTTGTATGTGAGCCCCCTTAAATATTTATTTCATTTAGTATTTGTTGTTATAGCGGCACAGAAATACATGATCTGTGAAAATATCAACTGTCTAGCTATCACGGGGCATGAGATACAGCCTGGTGACAGACAGACAGACAGACGGACAGTGGAGTCTTAGTAATAGTGTCCCTTACCCTATGGGTACGGAACCCCAAAAAACACGCACTAAATTCGAAAAAAAAGTTAAAACTAAGTTTTTTTTAATTATAAGTTTTCAATTTCAATAAGAATTGAATAGTTTTTTAGTTTTTCTTCCAGAAAATTGATAAGCCTAGGCAAGACAATTATGTAAGTTATTATCAAAATTGAGATGCCAAATATGAAATTGAAATGCATTCCCACCTACGTAAATACATACTCTTTTTTGTCATGATGTCACGATTTTGTTCAAGAATAGAATTTACTTAGGAACGCCAAGATATACATTTAAACCTTAAAAATTAAGGTACAGTACAATCGGCAGCCTTATAACTAAGAGTAATTCCTTCCAGACAACCATTTAATTTGAAAATAATCGTACCAAAAATACCAATGATAAATGCAGTTAGGTAGGAGAAGCCTTATAGGCCAATACAGGTTTCACCATTGAACCTTCTCTTAGATAAATTACCAACATTCAGTCCCAGTTTCAATTCAATTAAATCAACAATACATACCGTACGTCCGTATAAAGTTTCTATGCGCACTCCATTAGCCTAAGTGAACGAAAATAATGAAAGTGCCTCAGACAAACTGACAGACGGAGCAAACAACTTTATTATGCATTGTAACGCTTGACATTTTGACTCAATGTTCATCACTCTATGATGCCGTCATAAAACTACAAACTTATTCCGTTCAACCAGTCTAAACTTTAGTAGCTTTGTCTTAAGATGGAAAATGCATTAGTGAAGTTATTTGTTGATTTTGCCTTAGCTCTATTTGCCGTATGGTTTCATTCCGCGTATTTGACGCTCACGAAGCGATGTTCTCGGCAAATATAGATCTGTCTAGGCTTAAAAATAACTTGGGATTCGCAATCTTAAGCTGCGCTTAAGTAATCCCGCTCGCTGAGTCAATCTCGACTATCTCGAGTTGAATGAGAACGATTTTAGAGCATCAAATAAGTAGGTAGGTACGTTTATAACTACGAAAACATTAAATAAATTTTTTTTCATTATTTCGGGCTGCCTCATTTTTCTTTGCAACAGACTTAGATAAATTTTTTAATTCCTTCGCCTTCGGGCATCTTGCAAATTTCGCGCCGTAATTTCCAGCCTGTGATTTTTTTTTATAGCCTCTTTTGATCCCATTCTGTGAAGTTGAATATTTTTATTGGTTTATTTATTTCAATGCCGTTGTCTATGCGCCATTTAGCCAACATTCCGATGTTCGAATCCAACGGCCTAGTAACTAGGCATCGTCCTTCCCGCGCACAAGAATGCAACGTTACGTCACAAACATTCACTTGCTCCACTAAATAGGTACCTACCTACCTACCTAACCTACCTAGATCTCTAAATTCATAGCATAATAATCACTATCAAATTCGCTTGATAGTCGACAGTCTCAGTAGAAAGAGAAAAAATGTAATAACTAATACTTTGCATTTGTGATCAAATTAAGCAATCACAACAAAAAATCTTCGGATTTTTTTACTCTTCTGGAAGCCACAAATACGTAAATGTTAAAAAACGGGCCAACGTCTCGGGTCGAATAGCAAACATGACAAGTAGGAACTCAGCCAATTTCATTGCCTACTCGCGATTAGCAGTATTTTGATATATACGGAAAAAATATTGAGTTATAAGCTCACAATAAAATAAAAAAATCAAAATTAAGAATTTTATTCAGTATAAAGAATATTTCTTTATGAACGTCTAAGAATATTACTTCCGCGACGATGCTAAGCTAACACAGAAACACCACATTTTAGAAAGTATATTTTGTTATAAATTAATATTTTTCCGTATTAATAAAAATTAGGTACCTACAGCTAATTCCGAGTAGGCAAAGAACTTAGCAGACACATAATGTATTTGTTTAGAGACGAGAAATTGGCCTGATTTTTTATATTCATATTTTGGTGAGATTTAGTTTATTCTGTAACTGTTTATTAATTATAAGTCATGTTTTACTATGATACTGCGATGTATATTGCATAGCCGATTAACACACAGATTAAGAAAGATTAATTGTACTAATCGGCTATACGCCATATACATCGAATTGTTACAATAAACTACGAACTGTATTTTTATGAAACGCGGTCCGTAATGAGCACATAGATAACCACATCTAATAATAATCAGTTTACCTTGGTCGATCTCTACATTACGAAGAGCAGAGTCAATAAGCTTCCCACACAATAATAAGATCTAAAAATGGCCGTAAACTATTATTTCTAACTTGTTTGCACGCTTCCAATTTGCGTAATTTCTTAATGAGTTAGGAATTCTGTCTTTGAGAACAGCAACTGTAGCATGAGTTAGAAATTTGACGTTACAGCTTGGGAAAAAAGAGTACAAATTAAAGAGTAAGATTTAACAGACACACAAAGGTGCACTTAAATCAGTTGCAATAGGAGCTACTTTGCAATAAAAATGTAAATCTGCCGTCGACTGTACAATATAAGTGTACAATCAATCAACACTCGCGTACCTAAGTACTAGACGTGTGCGCCGATACGTTGGCGGCGGCGTGAGGGCAAAAAGCAGTTGGCGGCGGCGGCGTAATCAGTGCGAAAGGGGATTATGTGCAAACTCAGAGAGCATTTGAAAAGAACGAACTGGCAAACGCAGCGTAGGAAGTCCATCGCTGCACCGATGATCTGAGGCATATTGCTAGCAGTGGTTGGATGAGGATGACCGAGGGCAGAAAGAAGTGGTTTGCCTTGTGGAAGGCCAATATCCTGCTGTAGACAAGTACTGGCTGATTGATTGATTAAAAAATCGGCCAAGTGTCGGACTCTTTACCGAGGGTATATTGCCGAGTTTTCTTTCATTCAATTCGGGACCTTTAGCGGGAGTACGACTTTTTATTGGCTGGTTTTATTATTTTTCCGTTATAATAACACACATTCAGTGAAGATTTCAAGTGGAACCCTATTATAATTCAAGAAAGTCCTTCATAGGTCAGCCAGACAGACAGAAAAACGTCGTAGGCGTATTAATAGGGTCCCGGTACTCTTCGTGTACGGAACGGATTTTGCCATCCTTGATAATTTTTTCCTGTAACAAAGCCGCGCCGATTTTAGCGGCGCCAGCGTAGTCAAACCACCGGCGCTCAGGGGCGCGGCGCACAGGACTGCTAAGTACTAAGCCCTTAAAAGCCGCTGAGGTCTAAACAGCTTTTAATAGGGAAGATGCAAGACCGGTACCCAGAGTCTGCCATTAATTATGCGGTTGACACGTCATGCCACGCTCTTAGAAAGCCTGACCCTGGGGTCAAATCGACCGGGATGATCACTCGAGAAATTGCTGGACCGGTATTGGTCGTTACAAGCTGTAGGATGTTTAGGTTGGCGCGCCAAATTGAGGGCTGAGTCCGAGTGAGATTCGAGAATTTTTTTTATACTTCTACTTACCTATGTTCCAGTTCAGGGGGAGTATATTTTACTCCCTCTCTGACAGACAGAAGGCCTGAACATATTATGTATGTAAAGGTTGACATGTTGATGACTGCACCTGCTTTTTGGTTAACAACAGCTCTGGAGCTTTAAATTTTTGTTGTAAAATCACCCGTAAGATGAGTGGGCAGAGTGCAAAGGTTGATGTGCTGGCGACTGTACCCGTACCAGGATAATATGACATGGATGAAGTGAAATATTTATTATGTATCCTAAGTATGTAACTCCATGTACTTATAAAGTACCTTTCCTTTATTTTTTGTCGTGAGATCTTTTTCAGTGACCAAATACATGCTTGCAAAATTACGGTCTTATTTTATAAAAACACGATTCGTTAAAACACTCGATAAACGCCGATTAAAATAGTCTGTGGTGGAGATTTTAAGAAAATACGTACCCGCAGAATAAATAAACTGCCTCTAAGGAGTGCTTTAGAGGAATCGTGTTTTTATTAATAATGCCGTTAGTGTTCAAAATGAGGCCGCTTCAAAAAGGTTTGAAAGAATTTGCCCGTTTGCTTATTCTATCAATTCTATCTGAAAGGTTTTGGCAATCATAACATCGTGACCACAGATATGCTCTGAGATCGTGACAAACAACCATAGAAACATAAGGAATTATTCACTGACTAGCCTGATATCAAATGATTATCTGACATTTGAGAAATAAATACACATGCACTGTTGTTTTCGTTTAAAATCGACCTAGATTAGTAAACGTTAAAGTTTAATTTCTCCTAAAAGTATCAAAGATGTTTGTAATTAGTTAATTTATGCTTCTTCCCACTTTGTTACTGACAGATTTTTTATCATTACACTTGGAACTGATATTCCCATCCCATTGATTTAATTTAAACTATTAATATTTTAAACATTTACGGTATCGTTTCATTTATACTATTATAATTAAGTTTTCTCTTTTTGACTGTGTAAATTCTATTAAAAACTTAAAACAGTATTAAATATGGACTAAAAATTATTTTAAATGAGCGTTTTGAAATATTTTGTTGTGAAAATGCCAAAACTGCTATATATTTCTAAAATTGTGAAACTGAATTTGCTCCGTAGCTGAAAGACATTCATTAACAATTTTTTTATCGTAGCTGTATCTATTTTATACAATTACATTGACGAAAAATTTACGTGATTAAAGAACACCGCCTAACAAGCTTGATTAGGATTGGATCGTACTGCGGGGCCCACTGGAAACAACTCCGTATTTATTTTGTATGCAGGCACAAGTTATTTGTTCAGAAACCAATTTGTCCCGATGTCAGATTTTTAGATTACTTGAAAGTAGACGCATAAACTCTTGCAACGAATATTTACCTGGTCACTTGCATTCCTAAGAATTAGTTCTACATAAAAGATCACCAGAATTACTTAATTCGGTCTGTTAGATGTAAAGGTCGGGTTACATCTTCCTACTTTAACGTACGGTAGTTTATTTTAATTATTGACAGAGGCTGGATTGCATTATGCAACCGTGTATACGATTTGTAGCGTGAAATATTTACATGTTATGATAATGGCGGCGGAGTCAACGGTTTATACCTGGGTGACTTGCCACGAGTTGTTCAATGTCGCCTACGAGGCTTAAGAGAATGAAATGTAGACAATCTAAGGTAAAATTTAACTTTTAACAGTTTTTGGAGTAAATACTGAGCCAAAAGCTAATTTTTTTTATGGACTCTAAAATTTTACGATAAAAATGGAGGTAAATTTTGACTTTGCACGCTTTCGGAACGAATACTGAGCTGAAAGTAGAATCTTTTGAATATCGTCAAAAAACTACGATACAAATGTTGTAGAAATAATAATAATAAATTATTTTTATACCAGCCAAAGCCATGTTAAATGCTATGTTTATTGCCATCTACCTACGCCTGACGCCTCTATGTAGACACTTAGCTTGGCGCTAGTCACCCGTAGTTAGTAGCTCCAGTAATCTCTCATGGTAACCTCGCCGAGGTGTTTATTGCATTTATTCCTCTATAAGTTATCCGGGCATTATTAACTGGGGCCCAATAAATGTCTCTTAGCTCGTTCCAGCGTCATGTTTTCGTGTTTGAAAAGGTCTCCGCGGTTATATTGGCGTGACGAGGTTCGTAATAAAATCATGTAATTTGGGACGTTTGGACAATTATTGTTAGAGAATGCGGTCGATAGCTCATTGATCTTTACACGCGTCCACTCTACTAGCCTAGAGTCTGATAAACGCATCGTTGTTCAATAGAGTGATGTTAGCACGACAATGGCTGTTTTTTTACGTCTCTGAGTATGGGCTTAATTACCACGCGTGCCCACTGCGGATTGGCAATTTCAAGCGCTGAGATATGTGAACACCTCAGACACTCAGTTTTCCTCACGATGTTCTTTGATGACATTAATAGCTGTTATTTCACGTTATTTCGTAGTCTAATAAGAAATAGCATCACAATGTCATTCCAATGGTATAACCCGCGGAAGTTAAATAGGCATCTCTCGGGATGGAGATCGAATCCCAAGAGCCCGAGAGTTATGCCATTGGAATGCGATTGGTTAGTAGACTATGAAATATATAGCGTCAAATGACAGCCATTGTCGTACCTACTTCTTTTTTCGTTGCTAAAGCGTCGACTCTTCCTCAGAGATCTTGCTTCTAAAACCGCGTCACTGTAATCGTGCTGGGTGATACCTCCATACATACTATGTGCCTGGTACGTTATTGTTGTCTACGAAATATGATCTATATCCCTGGAAATAGGGCGTCTGAGTGGTTCCTTCGTCTGTCCGGTGTAGACTTGAGAGAGTTGCTAGTTGAGATTGTATTAGCCCGATTTTCACTGTACTTAATTGACTAAACTCGGGTTCTTATTAGATAGAGATTAGAGGGCCTTCTATTGAACTGCTTCACAGGAAATATTGGAACGCCAACCTAAATTAAACTCTAAGCCTTCACAATAAGAGAGGTTTAAAGACTAACATATAAAGGTTGACAAGCTGATACACCGCCGCCGTTGCTTCTTCCACTTGGAATCGAACCTATAAGGCCCTGGCCACACAGAAGCGATGTGGGGCGAGGGCGCGGAAAAGAAGCGTCGTCTTTCCAATTCACTTTCATACAAAATGTATACTAAAGGGACGGGTCGAAGCCCACACAGAAGAGACGGGGTGAGGGAGCGAACTCTATGCAACGCGTCGCGTCTTTTCCGCGCCCTCGCCCCACGTCCTCCCTGTGTGTCTCACGCCTAACGTTTTCGAAGCGTGTGTTTAGAATGGAACGGTTTTTATGAGTCGTGTCGAATCGATGTCGATAACGAGCATGGAGACTTGATGGCTGGAGATGATCTCCTGCCACGGTATGGAGGCTGGCTGAGCGGCCACTTGGAAATTGAGGCTTATAAGTATCAAAATTATATATATTATGTATAAGATAAGATAAGAAGACAAGAATATTCTTTATTGTATACCGGAAAAAATGTGACAGAAACAGCAATGATAAAAGAAAAGATACAATTGGCGGTCTTATTGCTAATAGCAATTTCTTCCAGGCAACCTCATATCGGAGAATTTGCCGAAGGAGAAATAGACACGGGTAGTTGGTGCAAATACGAATATTAATAGACATACATATACGTAATAATAATAGTAGACTTACTTATATCGTACTTGAATACTATACATCGCGGTATTGAAATAACACGAAATCTGTAAATAGTTTCCTCAGTATCGATAATTCCTGTAACTTTCAATGACCAAAAGTTCAAAATTCTTAAAAATTTTATATGTATAGTCGTCAGTACAAACAACTTCCATTTCTTGTTAAATTGGCTACAAACAACTTTTATTATTATGAGAATTTCTTTAGTATGAAACAGTTTATTTATTATTATTTTATATTTATTTTTATTAATTTCGAAGATTTCTTCATAGTAAAAGTCATTCTTATTGACCAGCAGAACACCCTATTTTCTGATGTATACATATAGTCAGTTTCTTACGCTCGGCAAAGACTAAAATATAAAAGTTAATCGCTTGAGCGACTCTACAGGTCTTTCTCAAGTGGCAAATCGCCTCCGCCTTAGAATTTTAACAATTCCAATCCAGACCATACGATTTTATACCGAACCAGTACCGTACCCTCGCATGCCACCAGCGCACAGACGAGCAGACACGCCTTTTATGTAATTAATTTCTAATTGGAACGAAGCACACTTTGTGAACGAGAATTTTTATTTTTATTGATGTATTTATTGACCTGCTGTTATAAAATTCGTTGATTTTTGGAGTGGTTTTGTTTCAGATTTTGGGGTTATTGGAATTTTGATTGATTTATCGAAGCCGTTTTTTGTCATAGTTATTATAACATAAAGTTGCTTATTAAATATAGTTCCAATTCCAATGCTTTATATAGGACTTCTTCTCTGAGAGACATAACCAATCTGACACAGTACCATCTTAGGTATATGTAAAATATCCCAGCTATTCAGGTTTCCTCGAGTTTGTATGACGTTTTGCTTACTGGAAGTGATTTAACATATTCAGGAACAGTGTTCAGGTTTTGCGATTATGTATTCTATTCCACGTTGTACATATACCTAACTTCCACACAACGCAATCACTTGTCCTGGTCCGAAACTAGGATACCCTGTGCTATGGTAATCAGGCAAGGACGTTACAGACATGGAAATACATCCAGACTGAGGCCTGTTGTACAAATGTACGGCGGCCCCCAGTGGGAGTCGAACCCACGACCTCCGGCGTGGTAATACCGCTAGACTATAGAAACAGTCAATAACATAAGATTTTAGAAGTAATTGAACGCGCAATTCCTCAAATTCCCCAAATGAAAGTTCCTTTTTCTTCCGTGGATGTCGTAGAAGGCGACTAAGGAAATCAATTACCTACCAGGAGCCGGGCAGCAGCGTCTTCCTGAGATTCCAACCGCATACTGCGATCGCCAACCCGCCCGCCAAGCGTGGCGATTATGGCAAAACCCCTCATGGTTATGAAAACCATGAGGGAGGCCTATGTCATGCAGTGGGCGTCAGATGGCTGATGATGATGATGATGAAAGTTCTGAATGAACTCCTAGTGAATCTGGGATCCCGCGCGAATTCATTCGCAAGCACACCTAGCACAGATATTTTGACGTAAAACGTCTTTCAGTTCGGTAAGTAGGGTTTCACTACTAAAACCGCATGCAACAAAAACATGACGCGTCGGCGACGGCTAGCTGTAACTCTGTAACTACGTGTCGTGTGCAATTGATTTATATATCGCTGAGTAGAGCAAAGGAGCCACGCAGGTGTTCTTGACTCGCGCCGCCAGATGGCGCCAGTGCCGCGTAACACATTCATAGTTTAAGCTACAAATTAACGCTTACTTTACTTATAGAAGTTTCACGTTAAACCAACGGCCGTGCAAGCCGACGCAGCCCCACCCGCTTTTGAAAAGTTACGATCGTCTGCCTACTTGATATGCAATCAATCCGCCTAGACTTTTGACCTAAAACACTAAAAGCTTACGCAATAAAAGCGTCTTCATTTCAACACGTTCGCGTTTCGCTAAAGTATTTGAATATTTTCTACTTAACCCAATATAATGAGGCTGATTGATTTACGGTATCACGATGGCTCCGCTAATAAGGCTTTACTTTGTTCTAGCCGACCAGAGTTGGTGGAGTCAACTCAGCGAAATAGAACAGCTCAGAAAATGCACTCAATAACAGTGCTCGTAATTATTTTCCATTACAGTTTGTATCCACTCGATTAATCAGCAAGTATTCGTCCATTATAGCAGTGATAGCCTAGTGGGTAGAATATTGGACTCGGAAGCGAGAGACCCAGGTTCGATTCCCAGTGCGGGCATGTACCTATGACTTCTCAGGTATGTACATTTGTGAAGTTCTAGTAGCAATACCACTCGCTAACTCGGACAACATCGTGAGGAAACCTGAGTTTCTAAGGTGTTCACATACCTCAGCGCTTGAAATCGCCAATCCACGGTGGGCACACGTGGCGATTAAGCCCATACTCTCTCCCTGAGAGAAGGCCTGTGCCCTACAGTAGGACGTATATAGGCTGCTTATGTATTCGTCCACTGATGGAAATAGACCTCCCTCAAACCACGTCACTACCTTCTGTCCTCGACCATCCTCATCCAGCCGCTGCCAGCAAGCTGCCTCAGATCGGTGGGCGTCCGTAGCTGCATTTGGCAGTTCACGGATATTCATTATCATCATCATCATCAGCCATTTGACGTCCACTGCAGGACATAGGTCTCCTTCATGGTTTTCTAACCATGAAGGGTTGTGCCATAATCGCCACGCTTGGCAGGCGGGTTGGCGATCGCAGTATGCGGTTGGAATCTCAGGAAGACGCTGCTGCCCGTCTCCCGGTAATTAATTTCCTAAGTCGCCTTCGACGACATCCACGGAAGGAAGTGGAGTGGAGTGGACATTCACGGATATTAACGGGTACTTATTATTAAAGATAAGATAAAACATAAAGATAAAGGATAACAGAGCTTTATTTGTAAAACATGTGTGTTGTGTTTAAACTAGGTGGTGTTTTTGTTTAAGGTACAGAGCACGTTTTGCCTGTGCAGCATACAAATTTATACATTTAATATACCTAATTAAGAAAATAACGTATTAAGAATCTAAATTTCTAATTCTTACAATCGCAAGGGTAGAAAACAGGAATAATAAAATAAAATAAATTAAAATGTCCATAAATTGAAATTCAAATAAAATAAAATAAAATAGAAATGTAAATAAATTGAAATTAAAAAAAATTTACTATTTCCAAGTATTAAAATGATTGTTCGGTAAAGTACTCAAATAAATTATAATAACATTTTTCAATGAAATGGAGAAATTTAATTATTTCCAAGTATTAAATTGATTGTTCGGTCAAGCATGCAAATAAATTGTAATAACATTTTTCAATCAGCAAAGTCTTAAGTTTAAGTTTGAAAAAGTTTAAGTTCGACTCTCTTAAGGGCCCGTCCCTTATTATAAATGACAGAGCCCATACAAAATACGAATATTAATACGAAAGGGAGAATATGAAGGGGCTCCAGGGAGTAGCGCTATCGAGGAAAATTGGTCCCATTCTAATTTGGTGAAGATCTGATGAAGACTTTCAGAGATGGAGAACGGAACTCTTCAATGGACAGCATAAAATAAGACCTAATGGGGCACATCCTTTAGTTTACTAATACGGATATTAATCCGTATGTTTCATAAAATAGCGTAAAAGTAGTCCCAAGGTAATTTGGTGATGTTCTGGTGAAGACTTTCGGAGATGGAAATTGAGAACTTCGTATTTTAAAGCAACGAATTAAATAGGGTAAATTGTGGTTATAAGGGACTTGTTTATTTTCCTCCCGCTTCCCCACTAAAAATTGAAAAATAACAGAAATGAAATAAAAAATAAAAATAGACTTCAAAACACTACAGTATTAAAAAGTTAGAAATAATAAAAAAAATAACCTTTCAATAAGAAGTATGTATAGTCGTACACGTAGGTATCGTAAAAGTATAATTTGAAGTCGCTGCCCAGCTTCATGACCAGCACCGAGTACAAACATACTTATAATTTAAATGTGTTCTTTTAAATTATTTCTAACTTTTGAGTCCTGTAGTGTTTTAAAGTCGGTTTTTATTTTTTATTTAATTATTTTTTTTATTTACAGATCGATTTCGCAAAAAGTGTCTCTATTTTGAGGAACCATGGCTATGAACCTAAGGCAAAACAACATAGGACTAGATATCATTAACGCCAAAAACGGCCTTTTTGGCGTTAATGCTATCTAGTCCCAAGTTCGTGAGCCTAGGTTCTTTGTCGCGGTAGTAAAAATCACTGTTAAGATCATCGAGAGATTATGCAGAGAATTTTTGCAAATACGATCTGTAAAAGAAGATATAAATTTTTTTCATTGGTGGCGCCAGTTAACCCACTGGATCCTCTTAATACAGTTAGTTACCTTCTCGTTCGGCTCTTCAATTTTCCTAAAGTTCCAAACGGCGGAATATAATACAATATAGAATATTTTGACGGCGCTACTGCACGAAAACAGACCAGAATATTTCAGTACTTTACTCCATCTTCAAATACTATCAGTGTTGCTTCTACATCTTTCCACTCTGTGCCAAGCGTCATTGACAAGATTAGTGTAGTCAATTTTAATCTTAATTGTGCAATTAATTAGATAAATTGTTGCTTGTCAACGGTGTTTGGGTGTAGAGTTACGTCGTCGATTGCAAAATGCTGCAGAAGATGAGACGATGTTTAATTTTTCTTATGAAGATTATTTTGGTTGTTTCCTTGCTAAATGTACGTATACTCTACATTAAATCAAGGTTTTCTACATGTAAACACATAGTTGATGAAAACTCTTAAATTTAATATTTAATTGTTAATGTTTAGATTTTTTAAGTTTTTTTTTTCGTAAAAATTTTGACTGGCTATCTAATAAAGGCCTTCACCCTCGGCCAGACCGATTTCAAGCATATTTTAATGGCTTTAGAGTTTTAATCTAATCTAATCCACTCTTATAGGTCTGAGTATTCACTTCTGTTCACTTCATCTCATTAATCTCTTCTACTCAGAGGTTGGTGGTGTAGGTGCTGGGAAAGCCTACACCTTTTAAAACCGGCCAAGTACGAGTCGGACTCGCGCACGAAGGGTTCCGTATCATTATCTATACAACTTTTGAATATTTCAAGCATCTACCTGTTGCCATTATTAATATCGAGCAAAAAACCGCAATAAAATCACGTTTTTTTTATTGGAGCCCACCTTAAATATTTATTTTATTCTGTTTATACCAATGTTGATATAGCGGCAACAGAAATACGTCATCTGTGAAAACTGCGGCAGTCTAGCTATCACGGTTCATGTGATACAGCTTGGTAACAGACAGACTCGGAGTCTTTATAATAAGGTCCTTACCCTTTGGATACGGAACCCTAAAAAAATAGTCCCAGACACTACAGCGGCAGCGTCTTAGTGGTAATATATGTAGGTAGGAGTTGTCACAAGACGCTGTATTAACTAGTAAAGAGTAGAGTTAGTATCTTTTAATTTGATTTTAATTCAATTATGTCCCTATTCCTCTATATATTTCCGAACTTTGATAGTAATTCTATTAACAGGTTTGTCTACATTTGTGCAACATTCGTCCGAGTACATTATCGTCGTGTTGTCGTGTCGTCTAGACAAAACAGGAAGTCACGTGACTTCCTTTTTTCAGTGTGACGAGTTATCAAAGTTATTGGATTGGTTAGACATTGAATTTGTATCATAAACTACATTGAAGTTAATAAAAAAAATTAACCATAAAAAAATAGTTATTTTCACCCCTATAAATAAATGCGAAAGTCACGTCTAATATTAAAATACTTGATATAGTTAGTATTGCCATTGGAAGGAAGCAGTTATGTATCTAATTCCGAAGGAGCTAGAAAAGTTTTTAGTTAACTCTACATACTTACTACTTTTTTTATTAGTAAGTAATTACTCACACACATTATAACACTTTCATCTTGTAGGTTTATAAATGACCAAAAATGGATAGAACAAGGTGACAACTTCCTTTAGTCAGGTAGACACTCCGACCTCCTCAGATGTTTTGTAAAGCTGGAAACTCCTTTCAAGTTTTTTGAACATTCAAGTTTTTTTTTCGTAAAAATTTGACTGGCTACCTAATAAAGGCCTTCACCTTCGGCCAGACCGAATTCAAGCATATTTTAGTGGCCATAAGACTTAGAACTCCTTGGTGCTTGAGGTCAGATGTGATTGTAGGGAACAGGTGTTGAAAATGCAACAGGTGACTTGCGTGATCGCCAATATATCTTAGTGATATATACACGCCATTATAAAGTGATTTTATATACTTACATCTCTTATGTACTACATACTAATTGCTTGTACACTTGTGGAATACCTATTTAGTACAAACTTACAATCACAGGGTAATATAATGGTACTTAGATATTTTTGAAAGCTTAGAGTAATGAGAGTAAACTCGCCTATGTACTTTGTCTATATTAAGCTTATGTTTTTTGTAAACATTTCTTTCTTCGTGTACAATAAAGTCAGATTATGATGTTGACTGTCTACTTGGTATTAGTAACGGGTTCGACTATAAAAACAGAGGTCGTGGATTCGATTTCCGTCAGAGATCGCAGCACTTAATTTGTGCAAATAGCCTGTCTGGGTGTTGTGTTTGTGTTTGTGTTGTACTTGCCTGGTTGCCCTGGCATTGGGTATCCTAGTTTGGGACCAGGACAAGTTATTGTGTTGTGTGGAAGTTATTATTGTGATTATTACAAAACAAAACATACTAGTTGTGCCCGCGGCTTCGTCCGGATTCGGATTGCAACGACTAATGAAGCGAAGGAGGTTTATCAGGATAGTGGCAAGTGGCGAACCCTGGTCTCTTCCTTCTCCTCCCGGATACAGGCGTGAGTTAATGTAATATAATGTAAATTCGGAGATTACCTTCTACAAACAAACTTACATACGCACATTACCTTCTCTTCCCCCTTTATAATTTTTTTGTAGATAAATTGATATTTTTTGTACATTGATAGAGAATAGATAGATTGTTGGTATGTGGTTAATGAAGCAGGTAGCGTAAGACCTGAAAATTCAGTGCGAGTATTCAGTTAAGATAAATTACGACTTCCAGTAAACAAAGTAATTTTCTAACGTTTAATTTTTGGAAGTTTCAAATTTTCAAAGAAAACGCCACATTTCAAAATTAAAAAAATATGTACCTAATTTAAAACTTTTACATAGGTACTTTGATTAAGTTTCATTGACGCTACAGAAACGACGCGTTTTGCGTTATTTTATAACGCCTTTTGTAGGTACTTATTACATTGTTTTTTTTAATGCTAACCAAGTTGATTAGATATTATCTAGTAATGCAATAATATTTTCCTAATGAAAGGTCTTTGAGTACTAGCTATTTTAAACTTTATTTAACCCACTGTACCGAATTTACATAAAGTAGTTAGTAGTTAGTTGGTGGTGTGTGTAAATAAAAATTGCTATATTACGCAAATGTACTGTTTGACATTCAGAAGTGAATTCCGGCCGCATTTAAATTATTATTCTTTTGTAGTTTTTCTTTTTACAAAAGCAATGTATGGCCTCACTGGCCAGTGTTTTTCAAATCGAATAAATTTCGAGTTCGCGCCATCGATTCGATTGTTTACGGATGAATCGAGAACCGATTAATAACATTTAAACGTGGAACGCGAGGTGCGTCCAATGGATTCGGATGTAGAGACTCGCGCATGCGCTCACGGGTCAAACTACATTCTGAAGCTTCTTGCTTGCAAAACACACGATTTTGAACTTTAAAGCCGCTCAAGAAGATGCATAACCCAAGTATTGGTATGCTGGTAATGATTATAAGATGCGCACAGTTATGGTTTACGGTGGAGATATTTCATGAAAAGAACAACTAAAGCTGACTAATTAAATTTTGTTTCTGATGCTCGCTGTTGAGCCCCGCTGCTTTCTGAAAGGCTCAATATGGTCGTTAATCGGTCATGTCATTGAATGAAATAAATTGACAGCCTGTGCAGTTATTTATGAAGAAGTGTGACCTAAAATACACACGCATAATCTTCGAGCTTGAATAAGTATCCCGTACGTTTTAAAAGAAAATTGAAAATCTTGAATGCCGCAAGCATAAATAACGCATCATACCTATGTATCCTGTCGATAGCATGCTTTTCTTCTCGAGAAAATTTATTCTATAAATCCTCATAAAAATCTCTAAAGCAGTTGCTTAACACAGAAACAAAAATTATGCATCTGAATAGAACCGAAATTCCTCACAAACCAAGTACGTAGAGCCTTGCCATACAGGTCTGTTTGTCTGCGCGCGCGACCTCTGCGCCCAGCCTGACCTAGAGCTCGCGGGTGGGACGTATCATTATAGCTATTCACTTACACAGGGCATGTGCGCGGCTGCGTGGTATGATGGAGGCGGCATGTTGTTGGGTTGGATAGATAAATGAAACCTTTTGATTGAATAATAGAACGTGGAATCAAATAAATTCGCTTATTATAAATAGAGAATTAAGAAAAGAACTGTACATATTCGATGGAACGACAGAAAATAATGAAAAAGTAATCGAAAATCGAACGGAGCGGATCGTGAGCGGTGGTAGCGGAGCGGTAGAACGTCGGCTTCTCATTCGTGAGGTAGTGGGTTCGAATCCCAGCATATATGTACCAATGACTTTGTTTTCTAAGTGACGTACATTTGTAAAGTTATTACCACTCGCTAACGGTGAAGAACCACAACGTGAGAAAACCTGAGTGTCTGAGGTGTTCACATACCTCAGCGCTTGAAATTGCAAATCCGCGGTGGGCACGCGTGGTAATTAAGCCCATGCTTTCTCTCTGAGAGAAGACCTGTGCCCTGCAGTGGGACGTATATAGGCTACATAAAAAAATGAATGTAAAATTATAGTTAAGCCGAATTCATATTTTCTAAAGGGTTAGTCCGTTTCATAACTAAACAGTTCAATGTTAAGTGTTTAAATATGACTGTATTGTGTCTTTATACCATCACTGTATGCACCTAAAAAAAAAACATATTTGATGCCATATAAATATAATACATAAATACATACTTACATTTCATATCATTCAGCTTTGGTCTACATGTAAACAAACCGTTGATAGAAATTGTTAAAATACGTGAAGTAATGTCATTTGTCTCATTAATACAAGAAATACTAACTCTTGTTAGTCAATTTTACCACAAAAAAATTACACCCACACCAAAGTTGAATTAATCAAAATATACGACAAATCACATAATATACCGATTCGAAAAAAAAATAGGCCTCAAATCGATTCCGCGACGACCATAAAGGGATTCCTAAAAAGAGGCGCATCCGAACCTCCTATATTCTCGTTCCGGGAGAACATTTCGTGTGCCATACACTACTTGGTGTCAAGCCACGGAATGCCACGCTAACTACTCGCCCTAACGGAAAGCAGTCGCCCATCTTCATTGGAAAGCGGTTGCATTGAAAGGCTGAGTAAAGGTTTCCACAAACAGGATATTAGGCATTCTACTTACTGGTTTTGCTCGGGTAAAGGTTGTGCTATGATTCCAGCACGCTTGTAGGCTGTTTCACCATCACACTAGGTGTGAACTTACCGGGCGGATGATATTGTACTCTCCAGCTATATCATGATTAGAGATGGGTCGGGGAGAATATTCTTCGAGAATGTTCTCAGACAGCGAAAACTTTTAGTTAATTCTGCTAAGTTATTTACTGGAATCTCAAAATATCTTAAACTCAGTTTACTGTAAATTATTTCATTAAAGACAATCCACACTTTTTTCCTCTAGAAAAGTGTTTTTCAATCTTTTTGAAGACGCGACCCCCTTTCATAATCATCATCAGCCATTTGACGCCCACTGCAGGACATAGGCCTCCCTCATAGTTTTCCAAGCTTCCCGGTCTTGTACCGCTCGCATCCAGCGACTCCCTGCCACCGTAACCAAGTCGTAATTGTTCAGTTGAAGTAGCAGTGGGCGGGGCACATAGCTCGGAAGTACTGATGGCCGTTGGGGCGACCGCGTACCGGACGACGCAGCGTGGGTAGGCCCCCCACCAGATGGTGAGACCCCCTTCACTAGTAAAAAATTCTAGCGACCCCTCAGGCCCCCAAGTCCATTGAAAGTGTCAGTTATTTTAAAGATGTAGTTAGAACCTACAACTAAGTGTTACCATATGCTTTTTACGAAATCATACATAAGAAGCCTATATACGTCCCACTGTAGGGCACATGCCTTCTCTCATGGAGAGAGTATGGGCTTAATCACCACCCATGCCCACCGCGGATTGGCGGTGATGTACTACATTCCTTTTTCTGCGCCCTCAAAAGCAAAAGATCCGTCTTGAAAGCTAGCCAATGAATTTATGGTGGCTAAATTGACGGAGGCATTTTCATGAAAACTCAGCGACCTCGATTATAAAAGATTTGTCGTATAGGCGCGCGAATTTGCCTAATTGATGATTCCAATTCTATAAAAACTCAGCGCCTTCCAAAACAAAAGCTCTGTTTTGTAAGCTAGCCAGATATTGTACTAAATTTACAGTGGCATTTTCTTAAAAATTTAGTGTAAACTATTGTAAAAAATAAGCTCACCAAAAAATTTACTAAATTGATGGTGCCAATTTCATTCAGTTCTGTAAAAACCCAGCGCCCTCAAAAATAAGAGCCTTATAATGATGCCCAAAAATGATGCACAAAATACACTCCCAAAAATAAGTCATGTCTTGAAAATTTTATAAATTGACGGGAATTCATTAGATTCGTAGAAACAGAAATTATGATGGTGCCGAAAATTTAATAGACTGACAGTTTGGCATTTGTCTCAAAACTCAGGGCCCTCGAAAATAAAAGATTAAAAAATAAAGTTTAAAGTCCCTCAAATCAAGACCGTTCCAGACCGTTTGTTTTATTCCACCACCACTCGTCAATTTTGCCACTGGCAACACTAACTACAAAACTTGCATTTTACTTTTAGCTGGCTGGCGACCGCGACCTCCCGGGGGGTCGTTACCCACAGATTGAAAAACACTGCTCTAGAATATCCTTCACTTCAATTATTATTCTGAAGTGCCCATTTTAATGACTAGATAAGGGCTAACGGCGGTGGTAGCCTAGTGGGTAGAACCTTGGACTCGGAAGTGGGAAACCCAGGTTCGATCCCCGGTGCGGGCATGTACCTATGACTTGGTTTTTCTAAGTTATGTACATTTGTGAAGTTATAGTAGCAATACCACTCGCTAACGCTGAGCTATTCACATACCTCAGCGCTTGAAATCGCCAATCCGCGGTGGGCACGTGTGGTGATTAAGCCCATACTCTCTCCCTGAGAGAAGGCCTGTGCCCTACAGTGGGACGTATAGGTATAGGCTGCTTATGTAAGGGCTAATGAGAATGTTCTAGCATGACGAGACCTTTCAAATAATTCCGCTCATTTATTTACTGGAATTCACAAATATCTTAGTGTACCGTAAATTATTTCATTAAATATAATTCACAATATATTTCTTGAAGTTCTCGACGTGCTAGAATATTCTCCCGCGCTCACAACTAATTATGAAAGGCCATATTAATAAAGCGCTTAATCTGCAGAACATGCATGACTTCATTAGAAATATAAGTTTTGCAAAAAGTCTGCGTTCGTACATTGAGTTTGAGAATTGCCACCTAACTCGAGATATTCATCAAGTTACTCCTCATGTGACGCCACAACATTCTACAAATACATTTACTGTCACTGCTGTATGTACGTGTACGTAGGAAGTCAAAAGTGATTGTAAAGGAGAAAGGATTTGTCGAACATTCCTGACATTTTTACGTTTAGCGGTGGTAGCGCAGAACGGTGGATTCACATTCGTGGGGTCGTGTGTTCGAATCCAGGCATATACCAATGACTTTCTTTTTCCAAGTCGCATTTGAGAATTTCTGATGGTTTCGAATCCCGGCATGTACCAATGACTTTGTTTTCTAAGTTTGTAATAGAAATACTACTTGCTAATATTGAAGAAAAACATTGTAAGCAAACCCGATTGCACGAATGAGGTGTTAACCTTAGCGCTTCAAATAGAAACTCCACACAAGACACGCGTGGTGACTAAGCTCAAACTCTCTCTCTGTGAGAGAATTTCTATGCCCTGCAGTGGGACGTTTATAGGCTGCTTATTAAATGCTATTCGGACAAACTCGATTTGGACGGACGATCACGTCCATAACTGCACGACATCGTTGGACTATCATTCATACAACATTCACATATAGACTGGCTCGTTGGTCTAGTGGCATCACCACGTCTGATTACCATGCCGGAGGTCGTGGGTTCGATTCCCACTGGAGGCCGCCGTACATTTGTACACACGGCCTCAGTCTGGGTGTATTTCCATGCTTGCGATGTCCTTGCCTGGTTACCATAGCACAGGGTATCCTAGCAGGACAAGTGATTGTGTTGTGTGGAAGTTATAAGTTATAAATGGCCTTAGATGTCGTATCGTTATGGTTATCCAATGTGAAACCAGCCATCGTCGAATCAGAGTACCGAAGGAATGTGGCAAGTAGAAGTGACAAATACAGGTCTCTTCCTTCGTCGGTCGGGGACACAGGCGTGAGTATTTCCCAATGGCATTCTTATAGCCGTAAAGCAAGCAGACAGATCAGCCCCTATATTACGCGCACCAAATCCTGAGTGATTCCAATCGTCTAACTATCAAATTAGTATGGGATTTGACATTTAGACGATTGGAATCGCTCAGGATTTGGTGAGCGTAATTAGGCTACAGATGGGTAGGCAGACCACCGACCTGATGGGTCGATGACATTACTAAAGCCATCGGAAAGCGATGGACGAGATTGGCAGAGGACTGAGAAGAACGCGGCAGGAATGAGGCCTATGCCCAGCAATGGACTCTATTATGCTGACTGGGCAGACAAATGTACATGGTTATTTTTAAAATGCGCAATTCCTGAAACGTGTCGGTCCGAGATTGACGTTTACAACAACTTTTGTTCTACGACAAATAATTCATCTATCTATCTACGACTAAAGAACATTTTTTGTAAAATTTTCCATGTTACAAAAAATATTACTTTTTACGTTTTTCTTGCTTTGAAGTGGCGCTGTGTGATACATAATGCCAAAACCGTATGTGTTAAATAGAATAGACATTGCTTTACGTTAGACAATGATTTACAGCCCCTCTACTCTCGATGATAATTTAGCCAACTTGCGTTATTACGATTGAGTACATTTATTTAATAGTTTGGCCAAAATTTGCTAATAATAATATCAGTTTCCAATGCGCTCTGAAGCTCCAATAAGTTTAATGCTATTTCTTACAACTAAAACTTTTAATAAGTCGTTATTTCTGACTTATTACATTTAATTGTGGCGTAATTTGAATATAATTACATCGAGACTTGGGGGCTGAAGGCTGCGACACTGGTAGAGCACTTAAAGCGCGAATTTAGTAAAATAATTATGAACCCAGATATTTCGAAAAATAAAAATCTGAGAAAAACCTCATAGAATAAAACTTGTTGCCAAAATCAAACTCATACTATTATATTACTCATATGTCTCAGGAACTGAACATTTAGGTAAATAGGAAATAACCATGTAGGTATACGTAGGTGCTAAAGCTTGAAAATCTCCTGCAACCACCAATGGGATAGCAACAGCGTCTTCCATGAATGAAATCCACAAAAACCACCAACATTTCTCCCACACGTCCATTGAAGGAAGGAAAGGGAAGCTGTTATCATCCTATCGAGCCATACCGGACAATCAGGTCCGTACTAAAACTGTTAAAATCATACCGAAAGAAACTCATTTCAAATTTAGACTTCCCTACCTCGTGATAAAGTTTAATGTTGTCTCGTGATGGTAACAGGCTTCAGAAAAGCAATAAGTTTGTTTTGCGAGACCGGTCAGACTGCACTCGTCGTATCCTGTCGATCGGTCCTGCCGGACAGGTGGTTATGATCTGAGAACTGCCTTTTTACTGACGGGCGGTGGTTCGATTCCTGGGAGAGGTGACGCGTTTGTGGGCGTTTTCGTTGTAGTTTTATATGTTTGTACCTAATAGGATGCCAATGGTGTGGTGCGCGCATGTTGAATTGATGTTATATAGTGTGCAAATGTTTCGTTTCAATCTGAAATTAAATTCTGTTTGTTGGAAAGACTCTTATTTCTAAAAACACGACACCTTAAACTACTCAGAGGCAGTTTAAACAGTTTGTGGTAAAGGTAAATATGTGACCTCTGAGGAGTGTTTTAGAGGGATTGTGATTTTATAAACAAAACCTTCAATCCTCAACTGTTCCGTCCATCTCATTTCAATTCAATCTTCTTCTACTAACTATGAAATTAACGGGAGTAGAGATCGTCAGTTCTACTAACATTATTAGATCTGTCGAAAGATCATTGGATACGGTATTTTGGTTCTGAATAGAGGGAATCTCTAACATCAATGGCTACAATTAAGTTACAACCTAACCAAGTGCCCAATTTACTCGGCCATTATGCGCCCGCGCAGTCACTGACCGTAGTGACCGTTTGCTATTGACACAAATTATAGACCGTTTTTCTCAGCCGCTCGGGGTTTTTACTTACTCGACCCATTACGTCATAGTAACAACGAACGGAAGTCTTTCCCTGATTCGCCCCATTGCTTTCCTGATTCAATCTTTCTCATCCCATACAATTTTTATTATGGGACGATATTTATAATTTACGTGAACTATTTTTTTGTTATCATCATAGGGAGCTGTTATTATCTTACCTTAAAATAAATCTGCTTGACGTCGGTAGTTTTCAATCTATTTTAGCAAATCCTTTATCAGAAGAGTCCTTTTTAGTTTACAAATTCGTTTACCATTCTTAGCGTCAAAGAAGAGAAGAACAGCTCTCTCAGACCCCTAGATAAGATACTTAAGAAGTTTTTAGTTTTTTCTTTTGTTTTCCAATGTAATTATGTGTGAAATGTTGTCATTATAAGTTACGATGGGGCTGACATGGTAACTCGGTGACAAAAGTCCCTTATTAATAAAAAGATTTAAAAAAAAATAAAAATGTTATCATCATCAGCCATTTGACGCCCACTGCAGGACATAGGCCTCCTTCGTGGTTTTCACAACCATGAGGAGTTTTGCCATAATCGCCACGCTTGGCAGGCGGGTTGGCGATCGCAGTATGCGGTTGGAATCTCAGGAAGACGCTGCTGCCGTCTCCTGGTAATTGATTTCCTTAGTCGCCTTCTACGACATCCACGGAAAGAATTGGAGTGACGCTATTCTTAATCCGGCGCCACACTGAGCAGAATGCACGCGTGTAAAGGTTGATGTGCTGTCGACTGTACCCTGTTTTTCTCAGCCACTCAATTACCTCATTATTCTTATATGGTATAAGTGTACCTAGTAAGATCAACCGGGCCTTTGTCGATTGGGTCAAATTGGCTACCAAACCATAGACAATGTTACAGACGTCAATCATCGTAATTGAATTAAGTTTTTTTTTTGCACTGTCATTTATCGAATTTGGGCCCGTATACATGGTGTTTAGCAAGTCATAGCTCCAATGAGACGAGATTATAAATCTTACTGCTATTAAACATAACGTAAGCTCACGCCTGTATCCCGGAGCGGTAGGCAGATCCTGACAGATCTCTTTCGCTTCAACAACATTCATTGGTCGTTGCATGCTCACGCACGCCTGAAAATCCAAAAACAGATTGTTTTGAGGCAGGCGGAAGTGTGTGATGGAAGTAGTCACAGAATTCGCTAGCCAGAAAGATAGAAGGGGTAAGATGGACGAAAACAGATTTCACGGTAAAATGCGTAGAGAAACGAATATTTAATACAAGCGTAGCAATCGAACTGACAGGCAATGTTGTTGTTGTTTATAGTTGCTTATATCCTTCTTGGACTCCCACAGTTTGTTCATCCAGAATGAATTCTATCTGAACCTTCTTACAGATGACATATTTTATGGCATCTATTCTTACCTTTACGTGCAGGGTTACTTTTGCAATAACCGAAATAGAAAATGCTTAGCACACTATAGGTACCTCGGTATTTCCGTGATTTTCCGCCAGATCCAAAGTTGCCTGTAATTCCGCTCCTCCTTATTTCGTCTCGACCATTTGTAATCATTTTTATGACACCCTGTACAGTCATTTCAAGTTCAAGATCGATTTAATATAATGAATGGATGGTCAAATTGAGGCGTGCTCGATGTGAAGCTTGAATGAATGACAGTTTTGTTTTCTTTTGGTCTTGACTCCATCACGGTTTATTTCTTCTAGTTGCTCGAGTCCCGGTTTACGGTGGGGTTTAGCATGTTTCACCTTGTATTAAACTACTTTTTTAAAGTTAAAAGCCGGTTTACTTCTATAAATAGTAGGTGTCAATTTAGTGAGATAATTGTTGTTTCAAGTGGGCTCAATCGTCTATCTTATTGTTTTTTTGTGTATAACGCATTTGAATACAATATTTTTTTATCTCTGGTGTGGTTTCTAAATAAATACTTTTTTTTTTACTTTTGTACAGTATACAGCATCAACCCTAAGATACGTGCACTTCAATCAATTACGGTGATTTTGCAACAAAAGTGCTAAGGTTGATCTGCTTTCGACTGTACCTTAGCTTGCCGGAACGAGTAAAGAAATACGTCACTTTATTTCCTTACAGTAAAGTTGTCTTGTATAATTTTATCTTGACTGCCGTTGGTCTGGCTTGTTTATCAAACCAGAGGTCGTGGATTCGATTCCTGCGGGAGGCTGTCGTACCATTTTACCATGTGTCTGATGTCCGTGTCTGGTCATCATAGCATAATATCCTAGTTTGGACCACCGTCAGTAATTGTAGTGTGTGATTTTGCACCTAATAACCTGTGATTTCATAATTTATAGCTAGATTCATGGCTAGATTAACCAGCATCGGGGACACCAATGGAAGAAAAATATAACTCCTTTAATAAGACGTGTTTGCAAAAATTTACAAACAAAAATCAAGATCATAGGTCTATTTTTAGAATCTACAGCCTACAATTTAGGGCCAATAGCAAGGGCTAGATAGCATTCCCGCTAAAATTCATGTGCAATAATTATATGTACAATTAAGATACATACACTTAGATAGATACATATACTTTTTATTTTTTCCTGTTTGACTGTTTGTGTCCCAAATAAAATAAAATAAAAATAAAATTATAAAGATATGATGTTTTTTCATTGGTGGCGCTTGCTAGTCTTTTTACAAGTGTAATACAGCAGTCTTATTAATTTCCTTAGTAGACTTCCACTTAACTCCGTCCCACAAGCGAACTCCCGATAGTGCAGGGCTAGACATTGAAAAAGTCCGTCCCAAAAGTCCGACCGGTAATTCCTCCGCCATGTTATGACTCATAAACTCTTCCCATAGAAACCAACTGCGGTAGTCGACGGAGCTCTTGCCCATATGGAAAATTACTGATGATCTCACAAATCCATGCCATTTCCTTCCTATTCTTTGTTTCTTTCGTTTTCTTTTTGTTTTCTGCTCTTTACGTCTTTCTCCTTTCTTATTTCTTTCATTTCGTTTTCAATGGGAGAAATGGAAAGGATAAAGAACAGGAAGCAGAACGAAAATGGAATTTCATCCTGTTTCATCTTATTTATTTCTAATTTCTTCTTTCTTCCCCATTCTTTCTTCTATTCATCTTTCTTCCCTCATGTTTCGTTCTTCTATTTTCTTTTTTCTGCCCTTTTCTTTTGGTTCAACAACGAGATCAACAAGCGGAAAGAACACCCTGTCATATTGTGTCTTGAAATTTGTCAAAACATTTGCTTTTAGTAAATATGAACCTTGAGTCTAGTCTCTTCTCGACATATTCCTGTTTGCTTTGTTATTTTTGTAAAAAATCTCACTTTCGCAAAGAAATATTTGTTCCATGTTCTTTTTCTTCTCACCTTGCCCATGGGACAAGCTCATTGCCCAGTGTGGGGACAACGGTTGTGTAAATCTGTAACCGATTTCAAGATGTGGTAACTGTTGGCGGTCAGTTTTATTTTAAGTGTGCGGTAGGAATCGAACCCACGACAAATCAATCGTGATACCACTAGACCAACCAAGCAGTCAACAAATAAGAAAAAAAATCCTTCTCGACAATAGACTCGTTCGACGAACGGGCCAAGTCCCAACTATTGCAGAAGTCAATGATGACTAAGGACTAATAAATTCAAGACTTCGTGAAATCGTGAGGAAATCTCCGCATACGTGGGCTCCTCTTCATAAAACGAAGTATTACTGTAACTTCGTGATGGGCAATAGGTAAAGTTGCCCATTCGCAGTGAACTGTGGGAACAGTGATGCCATTTGGAAAACTTTCTGTTTGGTTACGTTACTAAGCTGAAGATTACGATTTAAAAGCGTATAGGAAGTATATATAGTAAGGCGTATAGCCTACGATATCAAGGCGAATAATATAACGCCCGTGTGTGGACATCTGGATATTGTATGGTAGCTAAACCATGATATTATATAGATATACCTACAGGGTTATTTCTAAATAGTAAATTTTTACTTAATTTTTTGTAACCTTTATGGATATCCAGTCTGTTTTTCGTCATTTATAACAGTTTTTGTTCTACAACTTTAGAATTTTTTGTTCAATTTTCCAGTATTTAATAATAATACCGTTGTAACGTTCTGTTAATGCTTAGTAATTGTACCGTTCTGTTAATGCTTTCTAGTGGCGCTGTTTAAGGGGATCCCGTGGGCTAATTAGCGCCACCGACGAAAAAAAAAACATATCTTCTTTTACAGATCGTAGAGCTTGTCGATAAACTGCATTAGCAGTTTGGCAAACTAATCAAACTGTGGTATTTCATGTTTTACTAAGAATAAATATAAATTAATAAAATAATTTGCAAAAAGTGTCTGTACAATCTTTCAATCATGTTAACAGTGATTTTTACGCCCCACGACAAATAAGGTAGGATCACGAATGCTATCCTAGGTTTTTTGTCTTAGTTTCACGGCCATGGGTCCTGAAAATCACTATTAACATGATGGACTGACTTTATACTTTATTGCACACAAGACATTTAACAGGACATTACATAAGAAATTACATGTACAAAGGCGAGCTTATCTCTGTAGAAATTATAAGACACTTTTTGCAAATACGATCTGTGATTTTTTCTGGAACCCCATTATTAATGTTTAAAAATACATGACATCCACTACGTTGGAGGGGTGCTAACGTGCAGCGAATGTGGTCGCAAATTGGCTATATCAGTCACCTGAGAGCGCATGAGCGTAACAGTCAGATCCCAGTCCATGTGGCCGAATAATGTCATATAAATATATACATATACAGATAGTTTTTAATATATGTACGTATATATATACATATTTTGTATGAATATGTATATATGAATATATACGTACATATATTAAAAACTATCTGTGAAAAGAAGTGGCACAAAGAAAAAATAATTGTCATTAATTACAAACTCATAGGACAAAAGTTGTTTTAAAACACACTCCAGTTGGCCTGTTTCAGGAATTGCGCATTTTAGAAATATGTATATGATGCGCTTTACCACTAGAATACATTAGCTCAAGACGAATACTTTCAAAGACATTTCAATTAGTCTTTCTAGCTAATAGACATAAAACAGTAGTGCCAATAAGTATGATTGTACGGAAACACTTGTACCTCTTTTAGGTACTAAAAGTTCCGTTATTCGAAATCGTTATGTCACCTATTTGGATGAACAGCGGTGGTAGCGGAGCGGTAGAACGCCGGGCTCACATTCGGCAGGTCGTAGGTTCGAATCCCGGCATGTACCAATGACTTTGTTTTCTAAGTCACATACATTTTTGGAGTTGTAGTAGCAACTTAGATACACCACAGGCTACCGCTCTATAGTCCTGTTTCATATTTGTTTTATCTGTTGTGTAAGTATTTAGTTTTCTTTCTGTTGCTGTGCATATTATCTTACTTATCTGCTTATTTTGTTTCTGTGATGTGTCTTGGTGGTATAATAAATGTCTTTCTTCTTTTTCAATACCACTAGCTAACTGTGAAAACATCGTGAGGAAACCTAAGTGTCTGAGGTGATCACCTCTTCTTCTTCTTCGTCCTGTGCATTTCCACTAATGGAGGTTAGCCGTCGGCTCCGCATGTTATTCTTCGTTTCTTGTCAAGCGAAAAAGGTCTTCAAAGTTGGCCGTTCATTCCCTGTGGTTCTGGGCCACGACTGCCTTCTTCCCCCAACACACCTCATTCCCTGAATCATGCGCTAATAATTGCTTAATCTCGCAATCACATACCTAAGGACTCGAAATTGCCAATCCGCGGTGGGCGCACGTGGTAATTAAGCCCATGCATCCTGTCTCTCTGAGAGAAGGTGCCCAGGAGCTCTATTTTTGAATCACTCGTATGAAATTGTATCGTCGAATGCGACTTAAGTCACACTCGTCTTCTAAGTCGCATGATGTCGTTTTTCCGTATTTTTGAATCGTTCGCCTGAAGTGTTGCCAGTACAATTTGAAGTATTGTATTTTATCCATTCCACGCAGAAATTAAAAAAACCGGAAACTACCGTAACAGAAACGGAACGTAAAACACTGTTTTATTGGCTGTTTAAATAAAAAATCTTTGTCTTTTGATACAAACAAAACACTACTACTGTCATTTTGGTTTGTGTTCTAACCTGAGGTTCTAACGAAATGTCGAAATCGTTTTTTGACAATTAATCTACCGATCGCCATGCGAGACGAGTGGTAAGGACCATTCGTTGCAGTTCAAGTGATTATAAAATACGGAATTTCAGATGTCGAACGAAAATCAGTAGAAATCGAGCGCTCGACGCGATACGAGTGATTCAAAAATAGAGCTCCTGCAGTGGGGCGTATATCGACGTAATCGTTGTCCTTTACATCTACGTAATGAGATGATTTGTATACAGCGTCCTGCCATTGGACGCTTCACTCACACTACATGAGTGAAGGGATCAATCGGACGCTGCATTGCCTGAGACATTGTTTTACGACGACGTATTATATTATCCACCAATCCGGACTTGGCCCCCGTGGTGGAGTATGGCCTATACCTTCCTCAGGGAAGAGACCCGTGCCCCTCGGTGGGGACATAATGGGTTGATGATGATGATGATTATATTATCCCGAATGCGAGGCAATGTGCGTTCTACCGCTGCGCTACCACCGCTTGCTTCTAGAAATAATATTGTTCTGTCAGAAAAGCCTTTCTATACAGGGTTATTTCTAAAATGTGCAATTTCTGGAACATGTTGTTTCTGACATGAAACTTTTGTTCTATGACTTGAAATTTCTTTGTTCCTTTTTCCACTTTTTTTAAAGATTTATCGTGGATTTTTATTCTTTCTAGTGGCGCTGTTTGGCAGATCATGGTTAAAACCATATTGTTACATAGATAGAGTAGACATCGTTTTATTTAAGGAATTTATTTATTAAGAAATTAATTATGTTACATGCATGTAGATTAATAATAATAATTGTACTACAATTATTATTTACTGGACCCTCCGACATTGGTAGAGCGCGCAAGACATGAATTCAATAAAATAATGTAGTTATTTTATTCTTAATTTTCAGATTATTTAAAAAAAAATTAACTTAGAAAAAACACATGCATCAAAACTTGTTTTCAAACACAAACTCTAAATGAGATGATGATGTCTCAGGAATAGTCCATTCTTTTTAAATTACCCTCTATATTAGCATCCTCTTTTTTAGGGTTCCGCACCCAAAGGGTAAGTAAGGGGTCCCTTACTAAGACTCCGCTGTCCGTGTTTCATGAACCGTGATAGTAAGATAGATAGAATAGATAGACAGAATAATAGATAGAATGATGCATCATTCAAAGACAAGGGGATTCCATATTTTAGAAAAAAAAACAACAACGCTGCAGATTGCCGATGATCATAAAACAATTAGAATGATCAATTCATTGTTCCGAGATGCATCATGCATGCATATCGTTAAATCACAGTATGACTGTGGGAACGGCAAGTTTATTGGTATCCTATTACTTATGACGTCATGCGATAATAGTGACGTCATTGTTTTTATAATCGTCAGCGATACACGATCACGATTTGTTTGATAGAGTAGGTAATCTTTATTACGCCAGGAATTAATAGAAACTTTTTTTTTTAAAAGTATTCTTGGTGAATTTCACAAGTGTAAGTGCCTCATGGGTCTACCGGTTAACACGCTTGACTACTGCGGATTAATACGGGGGTCGTGAGTTCGATTCGCACTCGAGCCCGCCGAACTAGATTTGGTATACATAGCCTCAATCTGGGTTTATTTCCATGTTTGTGACGTCTTGGCTTGGTTTCCATAGCACAGGGTATCCTAGTTTGGGATCAGGACAAGTGATATTATTGCATAGGAGGTTACCTATTAATTTAGTGTAGCTTGTTCTTGTTCCGATACACTTGGTCTTCAACTAACATTTGGTGGCCAGATGTTAATGATAAAGACGAGTTCCGTAGACCAATAAACCCGCAGTTATAGACCCAGAATATAATTGCAACTCCCAGCCTTAATCAGTGAAAGTTCCAGGTAATATTAATAAGGCAAACACGTGCGTCTCATTAAGAAAGGATCAATTTTGTAAGCAAAAAGTGCAAACCCTAAAAGCCTATTGTTTGTTTATCAACAGTCACACGTGTGCCAGTGAACAACGTTACCCTTGGTGCCAGTGCAACAATGTGCTTAACCTTAGTTACTGAGGACAAAAGGGTAATAATACCTTATTTTTCTAAACAAAAACAGTCACAAATGGTGTCCAGGCTACACGTGTTCTTGCCAATGTTTTGCCGTGGAGACAGGTTTTGACTTGGATTTCGCTTACTTCGGTGTAAGATTATCTTGGAGCTTCGAATTTGAGTCCTTTACAGGCATATTTACGGGAGTTACGTTACGTGGTTTGAAAGCCGCGGTTACGTAATTAGTAATAAAAAATTCCATCTAAGACTATTCATCATCATCATTATCAGGAATTTGACACCCACTGCAGGACACAAGCCTCCTTCGTGGTTTTAATAACCTTGAGGGGTTTTGCCATAATCGCCACGCTTGGCAGGCGGGTTGGTTGGAATCTCAGGAGGACGCTGCTGCCCGTCTCCTGGTAGTTGAGTTCCTTAGTTGCCTTCTACGACATCCACGGAAGGTAATGGAGTGACGCTATTCTTAATCCGGCGCCACACGGAACACTTTAAGAATAGTTATAAGAATTACTTTTAAGAATAGGCGTAAATAAAAGAAAAATGTGTTGAGAAATATTGTCTCGAGTTGAAAAGTCATGTTTCAAAACATGCGCGAACAATAATTAGTACCGCCTCTCCGTCTATCAGAACCATAAACCGCGGAGTCGCGGCATGCATCCACCGCTCTGGCTGGCTACTAATGAATTTAATAAATTAGAGTTTGTGTCGAGGTTTATTTGGAAAGTGCCTTTGAAAAAACCGAACTAGGGTGTTCGATAGCTATTGTTAAGGCACGTTCATTTTGCTACATTGTCTCCGCAAGCTGTGAACTAGAGTTGCTACCGAGGGACAGACTTAGAAGCGTAGGCCGACCACCAGCCACGTGACATAAAATAAAAAAGAAATATATAATAACTCCACACAACACAATCACTTGCCGTCATCGCAAACTAGGATACCGTGCTATGGTGACCAGGCAACGAAATCACAAACAAGGAAATACACCTAGACTGAGGCCATTTGTACAAATCAAGTACGGCGGGGTCCAGTGGGAATCGAACCCATGACCTCTGTTTTGTGACTATAGAAATAGAGAGCGTGTTAACCGGTAAACCAACGAAGCAATTATAATTTCATATGTTTCGTAATCTTTATTTTGTTTATCTCTGTATAAAGGATACCTCTGCTTCATGAGCCCATTTCACGTCTACTTCAGGATTGATTCTTTAGTCAGAGCAAATAATTCCATCTCCATGCAACGAGGTCGTGGGGACCACGAACTCGTAGTAAAACTTTTAATGGCGTCCTGACAATTTTCTTTACGACTTTGGCATTTTTGAATTGATAACTCTGGCAGTGCGATCTGCAAAACGAATCGTGACACGAACGTAACTTGTTAGTATTCTATCGCTGCTTAGATTGTACCAAGCTATTGATTCTGGTGATCTCTAAAGTAGTAAGGAGTGGTAAGAAATTACAGATCACAAATGAGTGGAGCTTGTTCGCTTCCGTATTACGCTGGTTTTGTTTGACCTTTACACCATCATCAGATAGTTCAACAGGCGTACTTTGAGCTACTTTTGCGTTTTGTAAAGTGATACAATGACTTAAAGAACGCAATGCTATCATGCTACTTCAATCTCTTCAATCATCACTCATACTGATTTTTCATGACGTCATCTCTATGAAAACCGTTTAAACGATAGGTATATTATTTGTGTTTGAGCTTTTCTAAATTAGAGCATCCGTGCGCAGTTGGCAACAAATGTCTTCTTACTCTACCTTTAATTTTGTACACTTTCTTGGTAATAAATAAAATTAGATTTATGAGCAGCCTTTAAACGTTCTATTGCAGGGCACAGGCCTTCTCTCAGAGAGAGAGATAGATGCGCCCACTGCAATATCAGTGATTTCAGCCTTTGATGTGGCTCTACGAACACCTCATACACTCAGGTTTGGTGATAATAGTATTGTTACTCGTCCTGCTCGGATTACACAGTCTTCCGATGTATAATATGCAGTTGACTTCTCAGAGCATTTCTCCACCGACTATGCCTAATAGAAGCTTAGCTGCGATGTTGTCTCAAAGGTCGATCGAATGTCTGTTGCCACTTCTACAGGGTGGGCCGATTTAGTCTGCTTTGGATTTTCACTAGTGCAGACCCCGTAAATCCGGATAATATAGCTTTTAGCCCTCGACCAGAGATTGTATAGAGAAAAAAATGCAACATTATCATGTTTTTCTGTAAAGTAATATAAATGATTTCTATACATTATTTGTTACTTTTACTACTATATTAATTGTATTATTAGCAAAGATATATTATTAGATGTACCTCTTTTTGCAAAGGGCAAGATAAAAAGTACCCGAAACCGGCTTCCGTGTATGCAACGACTAATGAATGTTGAGGAAGCGAAAATGATCTGTCAGGATCGTGGCAAGTGGCAGTCCTTGGTCTCTGCCTACCCCTCTGGGATACAGGCGTGAGTTTACGTATATACGTAAAAACACTTATGAGTTTACGTATCTATGTACGTACATACGTACGTATGTCATCATCATCATCATCATCATCATCAGCGATTTGACGCCCACTGCAGGACATAGGCCTCCTTCATGGTTTTCCTAACCATGAAGGGTTTTGCCATAATCGCCACGCTTGGCAGGCGGGGTGGCGATCGCAGTATGCTGGTGAAATCTTTAGTAGAACGTACGTATGTATGTTCTACTAAAGACAAGTTCGTCTCAAATACAAATTATTGGCCTAAAGCGACTAAACATGCCACTAGAAAGTTATAGAAAAATGATTTAAACTGGTGTCAAAAGCTTATCAGAGTATTACCTGATCCCGATATTTGAATAAAAAATACGAATTAATTTCGACAGAAATACAGACACTGGATCGTAAAATATGTTTAAATTGTGGCAAAAAATACAAAAATTTATAACATTATGACGGTGAAAATATTTATTATATAATTATTTTTGGTAAAGTTTTTGTCGAAAGTTTAACAACATTATTCTAGTATTACTATGACATAAGAAAAACTTACATAAAATAGAAAAACTAATATTTATACACGTTTGAAGAATAAATAAAAATTTCCAAAAAGTTGACTCTGTAACGGCTGGTAGAGGGCTCGAGACGAAATATATTTTAAAATACTATCAGATAATTTAAATCAGCGTATTATTTATATAACGCAACTTTTGACACCTCTTACGTAATAAAAATCGAACAAAAAAATCCCGTACAAAATCGGACCACCCTATCTACATGCGCTTGCGCATCTGTCTAGAAGGAAGGCGAGGTTTGTTACTGAATACCTGGATGAGAAGGAAGAATCCTTCAGCTGACCACGTCGCTGTAAGAAGGGTTGGTTCCGATTTCATAATCACTGGAACTGAGCCTTGATTCTGTTAATGCGTTATAGTTTATAGCACAATGACAGATTCATGGTTGGGTCCCGTGACATGTGTAAAATATAAAGGTACTTATTTTTGGAGTTAGTCAAAATGTGTTATTGAAATAACGCATTTACCTGAAAACCGTTTCCTCAGAATCGATAAATGTTAAGGGTTAAGTTTTTTTTTGTAAAATAAAAATTATCTTATCTGAAGAAGAAGAAGAAGAAGAAAGACATTTATTATACCAACAAGATATCATCACTTACAATAAGCAAAAGTTTAATTCTTAATTTTATTTTTCATACAATTTGACCGCGCGTCAACTTTCAAGATAGTAAGTACGAAAAATGCAAACAAAGATAACTTTGGCAAAAACACTGATGGTTGTAAAAAAAACAAAAATTCCCTAACATTGACAGAAACACTGGTTGCCATGAAACTATTAAAAAAAACAACAAAAATACCCTGAGATTAGCAGAAACAGTTTCCGATAAAACCATAAAAAAAGAAATTTAATGTTGTGGTTAGTAGAATTGATTTAATTATCAATTCTGAAGAACCGCTTTTCAAGTTTACTCTAGTTAAATAACACATAATCTGTCACATCATCGATTTTATAATTCTACACCTTATGTACTCCATTTCGGTGTCATAGCGAAATAGCTCCTTAGATTTGGGTCAAGCATCGTACGCGAGCACGAAGCGATGTAGGTATGTGTGTTTGTGTGATGTTTATCTTTTCTATTGACAGGCTAAGTAGCCTAAGTACCTATTATAAGCGATTAATATAATGGCAAAGGTTAATGAGTTTTTTGCAATGTTATCAGCATTGTAGACACTCCATCTTACTGCCAGACTGTGTACCGTTCACACGAATGCAGATTAAAGTACATGAGGATGATTTACAATGGGCAGGCAGGCAGTGTGCGGGTGGGGCGGCACGATTTCAATCTGAAATAATTCTTAAATACTTATAAAGTTAGGAATTAAAATTATTGCCAAAAAAAGCCCGCGCGGCCGACGAGTACGTCACGGGATCGGGTTATTTTTGCACTTGTGTTGTAATCTTTAATTTCGTAGGAATTTAAGGATTATTTTAGATTGAAATATTGCCGTCCGCATGGCCGGCCCGTCGGATAATGTGGATAACCTTTAGCTTTAAATAGGTACCTACGCCGGCAAAGAGCCGTGGCAGCGCATTGGTTGAACGCTTGCCTCACATTCGAGAGGTCGTGGGTTCGAATCCCGGAACGCATGTAAGATACGTACATTTGTGAATGTTTAGTATCAAATTCACTCGGTTTTGAGGGAAAAAATAGTGGGGAAATCCGAGTGTCTTAGGTGTTCAGTTCACATACCGATGCACTTGAAATAGCCAATCAGCGGCGGGCACGCGTGGGGATTAAGCTCATACTCTCTCTCTCTCTCTCTGAGAGTTGTTATTTTTAACTACAGACATAATATGCAATGTGTTAACATAAGCATCATCTGAATCACATCACCTATCTAGCGTTGGAAGGAGTTATTCAGACCCGAATATCAGATATTCGGAGATAAATCCGACCAATCAACGATCATGGCGCCACATAGGTACATCATCATTCCTTATGGCGCAGGTCGTTTTTGGACTTATTGACTGGATAGAGCTTACCCCTGGATTAACAGATAGGTAGAGCTGTCTGATAGCGTTGTCGCAAATCAGTAATTTTCGTAACTTTTGATAGTTTCATCACCATCATAAGAAGCCTATATACGTCCCACTGTAGAGCACAGGCCTTCTCTCAGAGAGAGAGAGCATGGGCTTAATCACCACGAGCGCCCACTGGCGACTAAAATATGATCTTTAGATGTTAAAGACTAGTGTTAAAGTCTACTTAACCCTGTCTCCGGCCTATATTCGACCATCTGCCAATAGGCACTAACACTGTCGGCGTCGACAGGGTCTACCGACCATATGCCCGTCGATTGTTAAAAATCACCTCTCTTGCCGGTAGACAATAGCCTACGGCAAGATTTATTAGCTAAAGAGAGTATTAATTTTTACCTTTGTAACATCTGGCATTCGAAGTTCAGGGTTAGATTTTCGTTGATTTAAAAAATCAACGAAAATATGTTATTGAACTTATTCAAAACATGAAAACCGTTTCTTCGGTATGTATTTATAAACCTAATTAAAATATAGGTTTAAAGAAAGTCACTTTCGTAAAATTATCATGCGTAAAGAATCCAGTGGCTGGATTGATTAAAATATGTTTGGCGAAATTATGGCCACTGAATCCAGTAATTGGCGATTAAAACGCTTTTAATTACTTTTACATGACAAATGAAAGCTCGTTAACACGTTTATTGCCAATCGTTATGTATTTACGACTTCCAACAATAGCCTAGCATGCGTTTATTTGAGTTATTTAAATATGTTTCCCATCGAAATAGCTACTATTAGGTAGGCTGTAAGGATAGGTTACGTCTTTTGCGGAGATAAAACCTTATTTTTATGGTAAATCCTGGAGAATACGGTCAGATGGTCGTGCATCACATTTAGTACAGTAATTTTAGTATAGTCCGACATATTAACTTGTCCTTAATTGCCTAGAGCAATTTTTCGGTGGCTTCATGGTTGTTAAAAAAAATGAAGATTTTTTTTTAAAGCAACCGATTGCACGAATCTTTTTACGACAACGGGATTAAATAGCAGGTTGCTGTATAAATTATTTATAAGTTATTATCATAAATATAGTTGGCTTACTGTATCATGGAGAGAGAGAGTAATTTTTTTATGTACGTTATGGGTTTCAAAAGGATTATAAATATAAAAAAATATTC
Organism: Yponomeuta cagnagella; assembly: GCA_947310995.1. Taxonomy (NCBI): domain Eukaryota; kingdom Metazoa; phylum Arthropoda; class Insecta; order Lepidoptera; family Yponomeutidae; genus Yponomeuta; species Yponomeuta cagnagella. The sequence continues at coordinate 5,528,798 of OX371285.1, read as the reverse complement.
TGCGCCATTTTGTTAGTAGGTACAGTCGTCGCCTTTACATACGTGTACTGTAATCAGTTACGTTAAGGACGACTGCAACAAAAATGTTAAGGTTGACCTGCTATCGACCTCTTCATAATTTCGCTAAAATTCTCAGTTACAGGTATTGTAGAAGTAAATAATTGAAAACTCAATAATTAGAGAGCTGTCTGACAGGCTCTTTTTGACCGACACATACAACAGCTGGACAAAAGTAGCTTGTAATCTAAGTACTAATATACACTCTGACCCTACTTTGTTGTACAAGTAGTTGCTAAGAAACTTTTTGTTAAATTTAATTTCAACAATTTAAGTTTATTTTTTGTACCGCCTGCCTGTATGGACATATGGTCCGAAATAAAGTTTTTATTTTTTTTTATTAAATGCCTTTATTTTATTTGTCAGTCTAGTGTGGTATCACATGGTCTACGTGATACCGTAATTAGACTGAATTATAATTCAACAATTAATTAATCAATAAGCCCGTAGTGGACTGCCCGTCCACTGCTGGACAAATACACCACTTCGTTCTATCCTTGGCCATCCTTATCCAGCCGCTGCCAGCAATCTGCCTCAGATTACAATTCAACGATTATTGCGATGTATCACAATATTGATAATAAGGCTAGTGTCGGTTAGCATAAGCATAAAGCAGCCTATATACGTCCCACTGTAGGGCACAGGCCTTCTCTCAGGGAGAGAGTATGGGCTTAATCACCACGCGTGCCCACCGCGGATTGGCGATTTCAAGCGCTGAGGTATATGAATAGCTCAGACACTCAGGTTTCCTCACGATGTTTTCCTTCACAGTTAGCGAGTGGTATTGCTACTATAACTTCACAAATGTACATAACTTAGAAAACAAAGTCATAGGTACATGCCCGCACTGGGAATCGAACCTGGGTCTCCCGCTTCCGAGTCCAATGTTCTACCACCGCATTGCAGGCTACCACCGCATTAGAGTCGGTTGCAAAACTGAAAAACCGGCCAAGTGCGAGTCGGACTCGCGCACCGAGGGTTCCGTACAAACCTGCAATGTCAACAACATTTTTTCACGGGTTAAAGGCAATTAGATATAAGTATTTGATATGAATTTCAACTTGATAGCTCTACGCGTTCATGAGGAAAAAAGTAATAAGTTTATATTTATTAAAAAATATATATTTTGTAATGTAACTAAAAATTTAAGGTTTTCGGAATTTTTCCTTTATGTGTGCTATAAAACGTTGCTTCATGCCAAATTTCAAGATTCTAGGTCGACTGGAAGTACCCTTTAGGTTTTGATTCCCTTGCGAGTACTTGCGAGTTTCAAAATATGCAGCTTAAATTGCTGTTTCTTTTGATTGCGTTGACATAGAAGTTAGATTTTGTTACAGCTTAAAGGTATTATAGACCTGAGTATTTGGTATGAATTTCAATTTAATACCTCTACGCGTTTATGAGGAAATGGGTAGTAAGTTTAAAATTATTAAAAAAAAATATATTATGTGATGTAACTAAAAATTTATGGTTTTCGTAATTTTTCCTTTATCTATGCTATAAGACGTTGCTTCGTACCAAATTTCAAGATTCTGAGTTCACGGGAAGCACCCTGTAGGTTTTGATTCCCTTGCAAGTGTCGAAAATTTGCGGCATAAACGGCTGTATCTTTTGATTGCGTTGGCTTAGAAGTTTGATTTTTTCACAGCTTCAAGGGACAGTAGACCTGAGTAATTGATATAAATTTCAGCTTCATACCTCCACGCGTTCCTGAGAAAAAGGGTGTTGACAGACGGACGGACGGACGGACAGACGGACAACAAAGTGATCCTATAAGGGTTCCGTTTTTTCCTTTTGAGGTACGGAACCCTAAAAACCGGCCAAGTGCGAGTCAGAGTCGCGTACGAAGGGTTCCTTACCATTATCTATACAACATTTGAATATTTCAAGCATTTACCTGTTGCCGTTATTAACATCGAGAAAAAAACGGCAAAAAATCACGTTTATTGTACGGGAGCCTCCCTAAAATATTTACTTTCTTCCGTTTTTATAGTGACAGAAATAAATTATCTGTGAAAATTTCAACTGTATAGCTATCACGGTTCATGAGATACAGTCTGGTTACAGACAGACAGACAGACGGATAGTGGAGTCTTAGTAATAGGGTCCCTTACCCCCTACCCTAGGGTACAGAACCCTAAAAAAGAACAGATGTATTGAAAACTTTCTTCAGTTAATGCAAGTCTACCGAATATAAACATAAGACGATTTAGAATAAGTCAGCTTTGTTCCCGTACCGGGCTAATACTTGCATCGCAAAACTTAAAAAAGTATCCCCATAAAGAACATCTGCTGTTTATTGACTTGTCAAGTAGGTAAATCCAGTTTAGAAAAAGATAAATCACTTTATAATCACGTAATAAAAATAGTATAGCGGTGGCATTATGCCTGAAATTAAGAAGTCATAATCATAATAAAATTTAAAAAAAACAAACGCCAAAAACCACAAAATGGCCGCCGCGTGGCACGCGCCATCTTTAGCATATTATCCGTACACAATATGCAATTTAATGATGCAACGTGTAATCTTATGCACATAAACTTCTCGGCTGGAACCGACCGAAAACAGCTCGACACTTTTATGTCATCATGCAAAAGATTATCAAAGTATCGGGCATCGCTGCCGGCAGGTCACGCGCTCAATTGTGGTGCGAGTTATTGGTCGTATAGTCATTATACCTTACCTAAACTCCAAGTGATGCACAGTTTACTAAACAAAATAATGTACACCATAAGTACCTTTAGTGCAAGAAACATTTTTTTACTTTTTTAATACTTTTACTTTGTATAAGGGCGACTTGTGAGTTGCGCCAAGTCACTGGATATAATGTAAGTAAATGGATAAAATACTCATCCACGGATAAACGAATAAATAGCAGATTAAAAGGGTTGTCAGTAATGCAATTTATCTGTGGATAGGTCTGCAAATGTCATGGTGCAGGTCGTTTTTGGACTTATTGACTGGATCTTGTTTATATTATTTTTGTTGCACTAACCCGTGCTTCACTTCGGCCAGATGTCGCTGCCTGTACGTAATACAGAGAAGTTTGTAAAGAGGCTCGAAATTTCATCGGGAGAGCGCTGGCACGGTGAGCCAGAGGTCGCGGGTTCAAGTCCCGGCATGGGTGGAATTTTTAGCCTCTAAATAGGTTTTTAAAGTATATCTTGTAGGTACTAATTCGCTTCGTGATAGATAAAGACAAGATAGATAGATTAGTAGTGATAGAACATTATTGTACACAAAAAAGGTTTTTTATTTATGTAGCCTATTACGTCCCACTGCAAGGCACAAGCCATCTCTCAGAGAAAGGAAATTACTCAAATATTTCTTAAGAGTACAGACGGCGGCCTTATCACTGATAGTGATCTCTTCCAGACTACCTTTGGATGACTTAAAATGTGGATGACAAGAAAGAATGACATCAGGATTCAATTCAATTCAATCTTTATTGCCATAAATTACAGTAAGTTTAGATGTTACTTAGAGTTAATATTGCACAGTGTAATTTTACCGATAACGGCATAGCAAGTATGTACCTAATTGTAAAATGTCCAAATACGGAATTAAAGATTATATAATAATACCCATATCACAATAAATTATAATAGTATTCATTCAATAATTACAAAAATATAAATCTTTTCTTAAATTACATTTCTTTTCTTAAATTACATAATCTGTCAGAATTTTATAACGGATTTTACATAGTTATAAAATTCTGACAGATTATAGGGACACATTTCCAATAGATATTTTTTTAAAGCCTTTATGAACCGATTACCTGACAGAGATTCGGGATATGTTGGTATTTTGCATTAACCATTTCTCGGCAGTCCTAAATCAATCCATCAGCCCATATTCGTCCACTGTTAGGCTCCACTCATAGGCCTCCTTCGGGTACGCTACTTTTTCCTAACCTCGGTCATGCTCATCCAGCTGCTATCAGTAATCTGCTCCGGTCTCCAGCAGCACTTGCCTTTCTCTATTTCATCTCTCGGTTGCACAGACGATATATTCTATCCATATATATATAGTATATACATATATATACAGTGTCTTGAAGGCACTTTTGTCTTTTGGTAATTGTTTAAGCGTTGACGGGCGGGAGGATTCACTATTATTAATTTACTGGTGTTATATAAATGCGCCTCCGTGTGGCGCCGGATTAAGAATAGCGTTACTCCATTTCCTTCCGTGGATGTGGTAGAAGGCGACTAAGGAAATCAATTACCAGGAGACGGGCAGCAGCGTCTTCCTGAGATTCCAACCGCATACTGCGATCACCAACCCGCCTGCCAAGCGTGGCAATTATGGCAAAACCGCAAAACCCCTCATGGTTATGAAAACCACGAAGGAGGCCTATGTCCTGCAGTGGGCGTCAAATGGCTGATGATGATGATGATGATATAAATGCTGTTTTAATTTTAATCTAATTTCTATCGACAATGGTTTCTCTACTAGACATGGTGATCATGGTGTCATGGTGATCTTCGGTTGTCATCTTCAGGCTAAACTGCACCAGAAGTCAGTGGCCGCAGCATTGTCAACCGATTGCAGAGCGACACGTGACGCCTCGCTATAATTTTTAATTAAAAAAAAGAACCCGAGAGCCATCGGCTCAGGATCACCTGCCGATGGGGCCTGCAGATTGACTGAACCCTAAAATACTCGGCCCTCTATACCAGTTCTTAATTTCTTTAATTACCGTTTAGATATCTCGGCGGCCGAGCCGGGTTTTCGAGTTTTTACAGGGAGCCGTCAAAAATATCGTCGACGATATACGCGTGAGGGGTTGTATTATTGTACCTCAGACGACTGCACATCGACCTTCACATACGTGCACTCTAATCAGTCACGTTAAGAATTACTTTGCAACAAAAATGTAAAGGTTGACCTGCTGCGGACTGTACTGAAGGGGTTTTAACTGGTACCTAACAAAACAAATTCTTAGCGAGGTAAGATTGTCAATTTGAAATTCGAATGTTTAAACTTCTTGCGAATCTCTTATGTTTTTCGACAGCTGAAGGGTTAACGAAGTGATATTTATGTGAGTGATTTTGAGTTACGATTATTTTTAAGTGACTTTCCACTCTATTGGGAAACCATTTTGACGACTTCAAAGTGTCAAAATGTGCATGTATTTGACAGTTCGGAGCAGGTTAAATCGGACAACTCTCTGTGGACAACTTACGTAGTAGCACCCCAGAGCCGATTCATAGTGTATTATGATGATTTGACGTACATTGCGTAGCCCGGTCTTCCTACTTGTTAATCAGCTGTGTACATCGAATTGTCGTAGTAAACCGTGTAGGATAGAATTGAATTACGTGTAGGTAAGGTGACAAGGGTAAGCCTATCGACAACAGTAGCTTCGGCTTTCAAAGTAAAAAAAAAATATTCACAATAAAAACAAAATGTTTACTTAATGAACGTCAGAGCCATTAGTTTCACAATTAATAGATTATGCGCAGAAGAAGCTAACAAATAAACTCCGAATGATTCTTTTCAAAACAGGTGTGCTTGATTTACAGAGTTTTCATCTTAAAATTACACTTTACTTGATACAAACGTCCCCGTTAACATTATTTAAATAGCAGAGGTCTTTGTCTTCCAAATAATCCTTGATGTTATAATAGGCTTTTTTTGCACAGAGTATGCTTAACACATTTTGTAAACCGCGTCGGTGATAAATGTAATATCTTGAGGAATCTTATTGTAGAACAGTATCATAAATTTTATCCGCATAAAAAAATCAAAATCATAAATCTTAGATTTAAAGGCCTCAGCAGACTTATTTGGTAGTGCAGTGGGGGGTGGTTTTTGGTGTTCGGGGTTAAGTGTAGGAGACCGAACCGCGACGTCTATTGTAAATGGGCTCTCTAGAGTTCGTCCGATAAATTCCTTTTCTGGACGTAAAATTTAGTTTGATGGCCCATGAACGGACGTGCTAATTTTCGAGACGTAAAAACGGATTTTAACGTTCAAATTTCATTTACTGTCGGTGTCTTTTGTTTCTCTATACTTTTGTTATTTTTTCATGCCATAAATTTATTATTAATGCATTAAAGAAGCGTATGGACTGACTACCGGCAAACTCTAGGAACTCTTTGATCCATCGACGTTGCTAAATCAAATCATTAACTGAACAATGCGAAGTTAGCGGTTAATCCACTAATTGTAAGTATTTATAGGTAAAAGCTTGGGATGATTTTACTGCTGAAAGCTTAAACTATTACATAGAAATCTAATATTCAGTTCGGACTTCAAATTTTGGTTGCAAAGTCGCTCGTAACGCATTTGAATAAAGTGCACATCATATGTAATGGGTGAGTTCATCGATCGTATAAATAAAAACCACTTCCACACAACACAATCATATCAATAAAATAATAGTCCGTACTGTAGACGAACGTAGAGGCGAAAACAGATTGAAAGTGTAAAAGTCGATGAGTTATTATTAGACTATTTTCTCCGTATGCCATTCGATCTGCCCATATTCGTCCACTGCTGGACATAGGCCTTCCTCAAGACGCCCTACTTTTTTCTGTCCTTTGCCATCCTCTTCCGCTGCGCTGTGCCTCTGATCGTCGGTCCAGCGAGCTGGTGGCGTTCTACGTTTGCCAGTTCGTAGTCTTCACTCGAGAACCTTCGTAGTCCATCTTCTATCGGTTCCTCGGATGGTGAGACCCAGAATGTGTCATAACATTTTGGGTATCACCATCCGAGAAATCTATTTTTTTAAACGATCAAAGTCCAGAAATAAAAATCGGGGTTTGGTATGCCTGTATCAATGAGATATATACTATGTTACGTTTCATTTAGCTTTGGTGTGGATGTAAACAAAAAAAAAATGCTATCAAAGTCAAGAAATGAGTTAAATGTCACCCAAGATGAGCAAACAAGCTTATCATTTTAACGATTCTATCTATGATTTGTTTAACGTAGATCAAAGCTGAATGCCAGCCAGGGCCGCGTTTCATAAAATTGCGATTCATTTTATTTTATTTTTATTTTATTTTATTAGTTATAACAAACAGGTTATACAATATCACATGATTAACAAATAAAAGTATGAAATCACGTCATCCACATATTACTTTAAGATTACTCTTACCTTTGGGTAATGTGTCCCGGGGCGGCTTATTCTCGTAATGATTTTGTGTTTTCTGTTGTTTTCATTTCACATTTTTTGTATTTGACGAAGCTTTTTGCGGTTTTAATAGGTTGACATTTTGATAATATTTATTTTTCCTTTGGTTTTTATTGTTGTAGAGTGTTTAAGTTATAATTAATTGACATTATGAAATTTGACATTTGACTTTAAGCATTGAAGGAGAACAAAAAAAAAATTACCCTAGAGAAACATAATTTTAAATATTTTTATATAGGTCTATGCTGAATAATTGATTACAAGAAAGCGCTACAATTGCATGCCAGAAAGTGTCGGAAAGGTATTAAAACATAGTTTATTATTAGCCGATTCGTACAATTACTCTTCCTACTTGCTAATCTGTTGGTTGATCGGCTATGCAATGTACATCGAATTGTCACGGTAAACCAAGAATTGAAGCTCTTTGAAATGGGGCCTAGGGAAATCGCATCTATGCCAGCACGTTGAAGCAATTTCTCACATCCTCTACTCAACATGCGAACAAAACCCCCAAAAGTCCGTTATAATAAGGTAAATACGCCTCCGATGAACAGATGCGCCGGTTCTTCTTGGCGCAAGGTTCTCTTGGCTCGAATTTCTCACAGAGTATCACAAAGGCACACCTAACGGATTGGAAAAACGCATCTGCTGATCGCCGATCCTCCCTTTGGGTAGCGGTTCAAGTGCGGGCACTGCTCAACGCTTAGTAGGTCCTAGAAATTTTCGTATTAATGGGAAACTTTTCTCAAAGTTTGATTGGAGTGACATTGTTTTTATGCAATAGAAGACAGTAAATCACAGAAAAAAAATTAAAACAAAAGAAAAAAATTGCCTATATTGAGATTAAAATTTTTTTTGTGCCAGTTCTCTACTATAAAAAAAATGTTGCTTTAACCTATTTGCTATAACCTATTGACAATAAGCATTCTTTAATCGACAATAATGCCTGAGCTACATTTCGTATAAATCCTTGCGACTCTAGTATCGCTATGTTTAAGCTACATTTTATAACTAATTCTAGAATTCCTACGATACATTAATTATAACCTAATTGATCGGTTTACCTGTCAGCCAACTGCCGGGTCTTGTGGACAGAAAGCTTCGTTCGCGCCGTATTATTGGCAATATTCCCGGTACATCAATTTAGGTTCGCTGGTGTCCGCTCGCCTCTCCCAACTTAGACCCCACGATAACAATAAAAGGCTGTCTTAAAGGGTTGCTGCCACAAGGTGCTGCACTACGTTTTTTGGCCACAACTGAATGAGAAAGGTGTTTTCTTTGCTTTACGACCATGGGAATATGTTTGTAATGTCTACAACAGTTTGTACCTTCTTGGTAGCTCATATCTCGCGTGGAATAAAAGCTAAAATCGAACGAAACACTTTCGTAGCTGACTGTGTGGCCTGACAACACAATATTTGAGAAATAACATGTGCCATAACTCTCAATGGTGCAGAATAAGGCACAATGTTCGTCAAATAGTAAAATAATGAGTACCTAAGAAAAGAAGGTTTCTCCAGCTTCCAGTTTCTCCGGTTTAGTAATTTTCACCCTTTTGAATAATACAAATAAAAGCTGTAAGGTTGGAAGTGCTAACATGTGAAATTGTCATCTGTAAATAAAAGAGGGTGGTTTTGGATCAAGTGTCGAATCAAATTATACTGTTAGATGATTTCCTGGTTGTACGTCTTTATGTGTAGATTTCACTATAGTTATAATGGTTATTATGAGAAATGAGACAATTAGGCAAGGCACTGAGGTGATTGACTAGCCTACAAGATTAGCACTTGAATTAGCAGTGCGCTAGTCACATCTACCGAAGAACCGATAACTGATGGATAAACCGATTCTTTAGGACTTTTGTCAGGATCGTGCAAGTGGTCAAAGTGGGATACAGGCGTGAGTTTATGTATGTAAAAATGTTCTCGAGTAGATACCATGAACGTAGCGTAGAAGCCCACCAGCTCGCTGGACCGACGATCTGAGGTCTGAGGCAGATTGCTGATAGCGGCTGGATGAGGATGACGGACAGAAAGAAGTGGCGAGCCTTGGGGGAGGTTTACGCCCAGAAGTGGACGACTGTGGACTGATTATTTGATTTAACCAACTGTAAGAAATGAGGCAGACTGCTGAGCTTCTGCTGAAATAAGGAACATAATTATTATAGGCACTATCCCTTCCTCTATCCACAACACACATGGTTCATCATCATCAACCCATTATGTCCCCACCGAGGGGCACGGGTCTCTTCCCTGAGGAAGGTATAGGCCATACTCCACCACGGGGGCCAAGTCCGGATTGGTGGAGGCTTGTAGACTAGTAGCTCGTCTACTGTCAGCCGCCCTAAGGCCTCTGACTTGGCTTAACGACTGCCATATATCGACGGCAGCACCCATGGTTACCTGGCAGTAACTACTTTAAGTATTAAGCTTGCCTTTGTGCAGATTGTTTTCCTGCGCAATAAAGAAATCAAATCAAGCAAATAGACCTAGACTTGTCCTAGAATGTGGGCTACATTGCAACGAAAATAACGTAACATAATAGAGTGCACGCAAGTAAAGGTTCTGTTGACTATACAGTCGACAGCCGATTAACCTTAACATGTTTGTTGCAAAATCATCCGTAGCGAAGCTGAGTATAGTGGTCACATGTTTAATTTGATGTGCAGTCGACTATACTTAGGCACATGGTTAAACATTAAAGGGTCTAATAGCTATGGTTTATTACGCTAACTACCTAAGCATCGCAAGTAATTAAAAATACCATGTCCTTGCATCTTCATATGCTTTTTCTTAGGTATCGTGTGTTTCCTTTCAGGAATAACAAAAACGTATCGGATGTCGTAAGATCTTCTCACACGATTTTTAAGTTATTTATTATTTCTGCGTCTGCCAGGTGCTTGTTAAAACAAACTTGATAAATTGCCTACAAATGACATGTCAAAATAGTCAAAAAACGTGCCAAAAAAGTCGTCATACAACCCACCATATGGAACTTTACAATCACGCGCCAAAGATTTTTCTCCAAAACGGATGCATCCAGAAATGGAGGGCGGAAATTGGCAACTTTTTATTAGAAAACTGTAAAAAAGATCTCTGCTGCAAGCAAGATGTGGGACAGAATATACCCATTGCATTTTGGACCCAAATACTTGCTGTTAAATCAGGGATTACACTCTAAACATCTAAATTAAGCTCGTCAACGAAATAAGAGCGAGATTTTTTGGGAACTTCTTAAGTTTATTAGGTCACCTTTTTTATATCAATTTATTATGCAGATGTGTTTTTAAAAAATAAGAAGCTTCCGTGTCAGGCAGATGCATGAAAACAGACCTTGAAGATATTTGTTTGGCAAAAAAAGGCACCACCTTTGGTTTGGCTCGCATCAGGCGTTTTTTTCATTCATTTTTTTCTTTATTTTTCTAAGGAACTGATGTTAGAGATATGCTCCGAACAAACAGCCAAACCAACCTAGCACTAGCACTGACTTATATATTATGAACAGTTTTTTTTTTCTCATTAGGTTCTTTTTCTCAAGAATTAATCGCATTTAAAGATAGCTTACTTCAAGAAGTTTAATATAATATATCTGTCTAAGTATTTAATGAAATACGTTGTGAACCTAGACCATCAGAATTAAAAGCCAAGATTGCAATCGTAAACTCTGGCTAATTTATAATAGGGCAGCGCAGCCATGATGCTTTTTACAAGAAAACGTTGTAAATCACACAAGAACCCACACGTTCATATCGTCCTAAATAGTCTTACACGTCAGAACAAATCACCAAAACGACGGTGATCTGCATTATACTCGTCAAACTAAAATTCACGATGTAGTAAAAAGGCCGAGTGAACGTAGTTATGCATTTCGAATGTCATTTTGCTTGGGGCCAAAATTAAGATTCGTCAAGACTCAAGACACGCGTCCGATGATGGCCGAGCGTTTCCGAAAATGCCCGAAGACTACTGCCGAAAAACCACTCAATACGTGTTCTATCCTCGAATTGCTGGACTGCCCACTTTGGTTCCTACTGTTATCGTCACAAAGTCGATATTACTGTAGAACTTTTCAGTGACGAGAGACCTTTTGAAACTGAACTCCGTATCATTGAGCAGATGTACGGTCCAATGTTATGAAGTAACTTTAGTATCTTTATGGGATTTTTTTTCTTAAGAAAGGCATATGCTCTCGGAAGAAAGATGTCCAGGTACAAGATACAGCCTTGTGTTTTGGAGCAGATGCTTTCTACTGACCGTCAGTTGTCTGGTAAGATGTATCATTTCGTTAAAATATAGGTGAGTGTGTATGCACATGTAATTTCACTTTACTTTGCAGGTTCGTGAAATTGTCACCTTTGTGGCTGACTTAATTTGGGTTTTTATTTTATTTTATTTAAAGCACACCAACAGATGACATAGTACAAAAATATTACATAATAGCTTAGTTTTGTGGGTTTCAATCTACATACTATATTAGCTAATTAGGTACGGCGAACCCAACATAATCTAAGATTTTTGTTTCTTGATACTAGTTCTCCCAGAACTAACTCCCAATGTACTATCAACATAAAAAATAAATCTAGACACTGCTGAAGAATCAGCCGCTATTAGTATTGTTATTGCCTTTATTTATTATGAAGATATAATACTAGTACACTAAGAAAAAACGGTTAAACTATAATTATAACTAGTACTTGTTGTTTACATAAACTATTAACTGTTAATGAATCCGGGAATACAATTTTTTAGGTGCCATCGAATTTAGCACAAAGCGAATTATCATCACCGCACAGGCATGCGTGAGAACGGTGAATATTTGAGTACCTACCTATATTTATTTCAGTATAGGTTCGAAATTGGAGTTTTTTTGTCCATTTTTTCTCCAAAATGATCTAGATTTTGAATGGACACCTAGTTTAAGTTTCATTAAGTCGCAGTTACTGCGCTACGTTGAATAAAAAAAAATTGATTTGATTTGATTCGATTTGAAAGGACTGTGAGATGATTGTGGGATTTTCAGCTGGTCTGGCTACATTATAATTTGAAGCTTTAGTTTTACCTAACATAACATTTTCTTGGCTAAACACAGACGAATATCGTGTCTACGCCTGTCATATTAGGGGGTCTAAAGTTTTAGTTCCTTTCACACTATTCTTCAACACTTCAAACATACATTTGAAGAAAAAAACCCTAAACTTTGTTCCCCAAAAACCCACGTCGGCTGTTTAGAACTGCATTTTTTTCGCTAATCCTGTGCAGTTTTTTCCCAGCATCATTCGGCGGAGAAGAGAATACGGAGGCGTTTTTTTCTTCGTCACAAACATGGCACGTACCAAATGTCACGGAGGCAGCTGCGTTTAGTCGACCAAGAAACCCATCTTTTCGCGAAAATTTGTAAATCGACAGATGTCTTACAAGCTACAACTCTACGGACGTCTTTAGGAGGAAATAAGTTCTAGAAGAACTCGGGTTTTGACTGTGATAGGACCTTGTTCAAGTGAATGTCGATTGTGAAAAGTAGCGTTATTTTAAGTCTTAACACCTGATTCTAACCGGACGTATCGTCGGTCGAATTTATTATTGGAACATTTCAAAATATGTATAGTAATTGTCGTTTGAAAATCTGTAAAATTTAAAAATTCGTAGTAAAATCATTGTTTCTTTACTGGTCGAAGTCGCTTTATAGTAGTTATAATTAAGGTGCTGTTTTCTGGTGTGTACGACAAAGAATATTCTTAGGTTATCTTCTTATCTTAAGGTTTTTGGCAAATGGACCCATGCTCGGCAATATGCCGCCCGGAGAAGCATGCAACACCGGTCGGCGCTGATTATCAGCATAAGCCATTAAGACAAAAAAAAAGATTGACAAAAACAAAATCACAAACGGCGTCGTAAGTCGTAACGCTGGAGTGTAAAAAAAATATTTATACATATTTAGAGTTTTAAATATAAGTAGAGAAAAAAAATCTCAATTGCAATGGATTACAAATACAGGAAAGAGCCAATCCAGTGTATTTGATTTTGACAGCAGGTCGATGTTAAGTTAACAAATAATAAAAAATGCCCTTACGTGTCTCGCAAAAACAAACATCCACGCAGTGTTGACCAGTTTCGTCAACACTGCGTGGATTTTTGTTGTCTATCGAGCGTTTATACCAGTGGGCATCAGTGACCTAATTTATATTTTATTGGTCTTATTTAGAAAAACACGATTTCTCTAATAAACCTCTCAAAGGTATTTAAAATAATCTGTGGTTATGTCTTTCCCATTATTATATTATAAGCAGCCTATATACGTCCCACTGTAGGGCACAGGCCTTCTCTGAGAGAGAGAGAGTATGGGCTTAATCACCACGCGTGCCCACCGCGGATTGGTGACTTCAAGCGCTGAGGTATGTGAATAGATCAGACACCCAGGTTTCCTCAAGATGTTTTCCTTCACAGTTAGCGAGTGGTATTGCTACTATAACTTCACTTTCCCATTGCCACAGGCTATTTAAGCGGGCACGGAAAAGGGTTTTAAGTAATCGTTTTTCTAAAAATAAGACCGCTATGTTTTCATCATCATCATCAGCCATTTGACGCCCACTGCAGGACATAGGCCTCCCTCATGGTTTTCTAACCATGAAGGGGTTTGCAATAATCGCCACGCTTGGCAGGCGGGTTGGCGATCGCAGTATGCGGTTGGAATCTCAGGAAGACGCTGCTGCCCGTCTCCTGGTAATGTATTTCCTTAGTCGCCTTCTACGACATCCACGGAAGGAAATGAAGTGACGCTATTCTTAATCCGGCGCCACACGGAATGTTTTAAAGATTTGAATTTTATCCGAATAATATAACACTTAGGATTTAAAATATCAAAATCATATAACGTGTTTTTGAAAAAAGTAATATGTACCTGAAAACAGTTTCTTCAGTAGGTATAATATGTATATATATTTACACCAGTTCGAATAAGAAAATATTTAAAATACTCATAATTTTTTTATTACTTTTCGGACAAATTCACCGCGTCATGTTTCAGCATTGTATGAAAATAAAAAAAAAATAAAAAAAGAACCTTTGACCTGGAACTATGAAATTAGGCAAGTAATATCGTCTTATACCACAAATACTGGGAAAAATCCAAAACTATACATGTGTAATTAAATTATAAAAAAACTTGTCTTCGAAGTTCGGGTAAAGCTCGGAAAAAACTGCGAGACTCGATTCCTGAACTACTTATAACATGTAAGGTATCTACAAATTTGTACGGAACCCTGGGTGGGTGAGTCCGACTCGCACTTATCCGTTTTTTTTTTCATTGCCTCTAGTAAGAGAAGTAAGAAGCGTTAGCATAAAATAATTGAGATAATAAATAAGTATAGAAAAAAAAACGATTTCCGCGACATTTATTTATAAATGACACACATGCTTATCACATACTATTTGATTCCCGAAAATGTCGTTATGTACTTATTTTGTAAGATGTTATGATGTTTATGTAGGCTGCTTATGTGCTGCATAAATTATCCGTAAAAGTCATGGTCTTCTAACTAAAGTGTCATCATCATCCAGTCTCATAACTATGGCCATAACATAATGAGGCCATAACTAAATGTTCCACGGCCCTAAAGCTTAAGGCTGTAAGCTGTGACTCAGCTTTGTCTTGTCTCTCTCTACTGTCATAGAACAAAAAGAAACAGAAAGTTCACTTTGACCACATTTTGAATTTCACGTCGCATTTTGAACACAGAATGCCACAGCTCTAGAGCTTAACAGTCTTATTTATAAAAACACCATTCCTTACAACACACCTGAGATGCAGTTTAAATAGTCTGTGGTAAGGGTAACATTCGAAAGTTCAACAGTTATTTGACAAATTCTCAGACAACAAACAACAAAACGCACATTCCATACAAAAATTTTTCGCAAACCCTACACCTCATAAAGTAATTATTTCATGTAATGTCGTTTGGCAACATAAAAAAGCCAGAGAAACCCCGCGAGGCGGCCTCGGGAGCGGAATTTAAAAAAACATTCCCCCCTCACCGGAATAGTGGGTTAGGTTAGGTTAGACTTGTGATCTCACTGCGCGGAGCGAGCCTAGCTCCTTCGTGGTTACCAAAAACTCACCTAGCGAAATAAATTTAGTAACTTATTAGGTTACTTTAACAGGATGAAAAAATTCCCTTCAAACAATCGCAAAGCTCTTGTGTAAACTTACCTATAAATGATTTGGCCCAAATGGAAATGACACCTTTGCAGAATAACATTTTCGAAGTTATATGGAAACTTTGAAATTAAACATATTATAAGTGACGCATTTTAAAAAAGAACGTCTTTCAAATGAATATTTGTATTTGGATGTCATTGTGAAACAACAGTTTGTAAAACGAAACGTTGACAAACATTGCTTGTGGAATGATACTGAATTATGTGAAGAACTGAAGAACTCCTGTGGTAAAGGGAAAGACGTAACAACAGATTATTTAAACTGCCTTTGTAGTGGGTTTTAAAAGAAAGATGTTTATACAACTAAGACCGTAAAACTGTAATGTGTAAGTTAGCTGTGTCTTTCCCTATTGTTGTAGAATAAAAAGAAATCGTAAGTTCACTATGACCACCTTTTCACGCTGACTATTTCCACTTAGCAAAAGTTTAAAAATCACTATTACATTACTTTTGAAACTTGATGCAATCAACTAGTATAAAAAATAAGAATAATTGAAAATTATGCTTATTGACAGTGGTTTAATTATTGATGGCGTTATGCGTTTGTCGTTTTGTGTTTTTTCAGTAACACGCAAAATGCTGCACAAAGCTATCCTTCTAAAAACATCTAATTCTATGTTGTGCCTCTACCGTGCTCTTGCGCAGGTCATACACACACACACACACACACACACACACAAACCAACCGTAACTTAACATACGGACCAAAATCGTGACTTATCTTTTTGTTACGTTGGTTCAAAAATGTGTATTCTATCTACTGCTTTTTGACTGAGAGTATTTCCTTTTAGGGTCCGTAGTCAGTTAGTAATGGATTGTCGGTTAGTCGATTTAACAGCCCGTTAAAGTCCTCGTGGTTAAGATTACGGATGTCAGTAAACTTAAGCAGTTAACCAACTGTTTACATATGGAAAGCGGTGTTTTAAACCTTTTTAAAAGTTCTCTTGTCTACTTTACGTGAGGTATTTAATTGAGATGTCACTTTGACGATTTTTTTGTTAACCCTTTTAGTTAGGCTTACGTTCTAACTATGAAGGGAAACATCGTGAGAAAAACAGAGTCCATTTGTTTCTTCTATTTGCCAAGGACAATGGCGAGTTGGACTCACGCACTGAGCGTGCTAACAACAATGTAATACATATTACCAAAAACACTATTAGCAAAAAAGGCTACCTATTCTTTTTTTAAATATACAGTTCAGGATCCTTAGCTGGGGTCCAACCACACTTGGCTTGTGTTATATTTCGTAGCTCTGGGAATAGGTCGTAGGCTAATTAATATGCTAGTAATATAACATAAGTTCCACAATCACACAAGTTTGATTTTTAGCATAAAGACAATTTTTTTTAATGATTTAATTAAAACTTTATAGTTTTCAGATTTTTCCCTATACTCTTGTAGTATAAGACGGAACTTATACTTGCCAAACATAGTTCTAGGTCAAAGAAAAGTACCCTATAAATTTTGATTCCCTTGAGTGTCGAAATATACATTTTTGCGGCATAAACGGCCGTATGTTTTTTTTACGTTAATTTAGAAGTTTGTTTTTTTCACACCTTCAAAGGACTGTATCTAGAGTCATCATCATCATCATCATCAGCCATTTGACGCCCACTGCAGGACATAGGCCTCCCTCATGGTTTTCCAAGCTTTCCGGTCTTGAGCCGCCCGCATCCAGCGACTCCTCGCGACCTGAGACCTGAGTATATGGTCTTAATTTCAACTCGATACCTCCACGCGTTTCCGAGATAAAGGGTCTTGACAGACAGACGGAAGGACAACGGACAACAAAGTGATCCTATAAGAGTTCCGTTTTTTCTTTTGAGGTGCAGAACCACGCGTTACTTTTACTATGGACAGTGCAGGGTTCCGTATTTGGCCGTCAAAATAGGCAAATATAGAAGGAGGGGTTCTTAAGTTCACGGTTTACTTCATCAAATAAATTTTCAATTGGATTTGTGCGAAATTTTCCTTTCGTAAGTCGATAGACTATCACTCGTTAACTTGTAAATCCTGTATTAATAGCTGTGACGGTTTTTCTTCCAACTTCGTTATATGTAGGCTACTGCCCTGAATTTTTTCGCGTTACAATTCAATTCAATTCAAAAATTGTTTATTGCACAAAAAGGTGTTTGTACAAAAGCGAGTCTATTACTAATAAGAATTTTCTTCCAGCTAACCTTGGGTTATGTGCCAAGAAAGATTTATCAATGATCGAAATGCGATTAAAATGTATAGTCATTAGTCGATGCATGCACGCACTTTTTACCTTGCTCCCTGCGTATAGGTCCCCTATTTGGTCGAAGTATGTCCACCTGGGACTTCCACCCACAATAATTATGTAACTTACCGCCGACATATATGTAATAACTGGTCAAAAGAAAAAAATCAAGTACAAAATTATATTACTAAATAACCTTATACTTGATAGGCAAAGTTATAGGTAGATGCACATATTCCATATAATCATCATCCACACTACATTGACCGTGACCTTTGTAAGGATTAAACAGTGCGTAATTGATATTACTTCCTTGATCGAAAATGTTGGTAGCAGTATTCCTACTATTGTCTTAACAATGGACGTTGAAAAACCCAATAATAACTACATCACATCATCAAAATATCGATTAGATTTCCTTGCACGTGAGAATATGGATTGTACACTCAATATTTGGCAACAAACGGTCATCAAGGTACAAATGATAGAAATATGTTTAACAAAAAGACTTGCGGTCTTATTGATAAGAACACGATTACTTAAAACACACCTCAGAGGCAGTTTAAATAGTGTGTGGTAAAGAGAAAGACTTAATCACAGAACACCCTGAGACTCCTGCTTAACACCAGAATATAATACAACTTTTACTTAGATTGTTACCTATTTTACATAGTAATAAAATACAAAACCAAACTACGTTTGTATGGGCAAACAAGAGGGTTTGTTTGCCCTCTGTCTGTGATGAGATGACTAACAGCAAGTTTTCGAAATCCTAGAAAGTGTGTTTTTCGAAGGAAGCCATATAGCATTCGCTAGTAGAATTTTACTGTCAAAAGTTGTCATAATGGGCCCAAATATGGCCACAATTAAGGCACTGTTCTCGGCACGGAATGCAAAGTAGCTATCCGTTCGCGAATAAGGGATTTCGGTGCCCAAAAAGAGCTCTCCGACTCGTTATTTGGACTAAAACCGCAAACATAATCTAAGTAAAAGGCTGCAAAATTGGACTATTGCTCTGTTGGTCCGCTCTGGCTGAAGACGAGACGATTACGCCACAGAGTAAGCGGAACAGAAGAACCGTCAATCAATCAGTCCATTTTCGTCCATTTCTGACGTTCCTCCGTAAACGGCATGGGTAATGTGACGGGCTGAGAACGGTTCTCTGTGAATGTTTTCGCATGAAAAGACCTTATAAAATGAAAAATCATCATCATCATCAGCCATTCGACGCCCACTGCAGGACATAGGCCTCCTTCATGGTTTTCATAACCATGAGGGGTTTTGCCATATTTGAAAAATCATGTCTTCGTTCAATTAATTCAATTCCGCATATACTGAGTAAATTATTTCAATGTCCCAGGCACTGCAGCGTCCAAGTGGTCCCTTCATCCGTCTAGTGTAAGTGAAGGTGCCACTGGGGGCTGTATAAATCATCTCATTACGTAGATGTAAAGGCCATTTTTTTATTTACTTCAGCAAAGTGAAATTGTCTTTATTGCCAACAAAAATTAAATGAAGTACTTACAAGAACTGAAAAATGTTAAAATACTAAATTTGCTCAGCCTAAAGTCGTCACGAAAAAAACATAAAAATACATTTTTCCAATCTTAAGTTCTCGTCATGCGAGAATATGCATCGTCCCGCCTATAATCAAATAAAATAAATATGCAATTAAAATAAAATAAATATTTTTTGACTTTTTTCCGATATTTGTGTCTAATGTTGTATAGATAATGGTACGGAACCCTTCGTGCGCGAGTCCGACTCGCAGTTTGCCGGTTTTTCTTACTTAAGTTTAGATGACAGTAGTCATCAATCAACAAGGTAATAGGCGCTAGATGTTGATCCGACAGTGGACGAAAGTGGACTCATTGAAGATGGTGTAGAACTAATCTATACTTTGCATGCAGTCACTTCTGTATCCTTTGTTTTGTGATTACACTTCGCATATCCGACTCGGTTCCCACGACCGACGCAAACTGGTTATTATAGACACCGTCAAAGAATTCCAGCCCGTATTCTCGAAGTTTTAAGGCTGACTTTCATATGTGACACAATTGGTTGAGTCAAATATAGCGACGCGTAAACTGAACTCAAATGCAATGTGCATTGAATTCAAAATACGAGGAATAAAGCCTCCACAGGAGTAGCCTCCGAGAAGGCTATTTGAAAATTTGAAATTGGTTGTTCGGCCACGGGGTTTTGAGCTCTGCTTCTTTGGTTTTAGCATCTAAGTTGTGTCTCCTCGTGTAGCGGTAAAATCTGTCTTATAAAGTTAAGTAGTGAACGTATTAATTGAACCAGTTGTGTTTATATTGGCCTTTTGCTGTGATGCGCGCTCCGTATCTGAGATGACAGGCGCGGAGAACGCGTGACTGTTGATGTGTGTCAACATGACAGTATTTCCTTATCTCTGTAAAACTCCCTGCATGCATAGGTAGTATGATGATTTAAATGTCAAAATTGGCGACTTTCCGGTACATTGTAAAATTCTGACATTCTAACGCCACCAAACGTGTGACGCGCGCCATCATAATCTACGCTGGTTGGTGTAGTTTGCCTCTCGCTCAGACAATAATTGTGTGAGCGAGAGGCAGTTATTCAGTCTCTTTCTTAAACTAACCGCGCTATACGTAGAGACCGTGTATTTGATTCCAGCAACGTTAACTTATTCACGGAGGGGTAGGGTAGATACAAAACGCTTCGAAACTGTTTTCAAGGTTCCATACCCAAAGGGTAAGGGACTATTACTGAGACGCCGCTGTCCGTTCGTCGGTCCGTCCGTCTGTCACCAGGCTGTATCTCATAAGCCGTGATAGTTAGATAGTTGAAATTTTCACAGATGATGTATTTCTGTTGCCGCTATAACAACAAATACTAAAAACCGAATAAAATGAATATTTAAGAGGGGCTCCGATACAACAAACGTGACTTTTTTGCCGTTTTATGCTCGATATTAATAATGGCAACAGGTAGACGCTTGAAATATTGAAATGTTGTATAGATAATGACCGGGTTTTTTTTTTAGTTTTGGTGCCCTGACCCTTGGTAAGTTACTTGATATAAGTAATTCCTGAACGCTGGCCAAGAACGGGCCGAACGGTCGGTGGGCAGACCACCAGCCTGGTGGGCCGACGACACTGTGAAGGCGACTGAGATACATTAGAAGAGACTAGCAAAGGATTGGATGGGTTGGCGTGAAAGAGAAGAGGCCTTAGGCCCAACAGTGGGCTCTGATTATGGGCTGATAAGACTGAGGTGTAGCATTTTATGCGTGTGGAGTCTAAATTAATAATAGGCACGATGACAGTAATTGAAAATCACTAAACTTATGTATTTATTTAACAAGAATTGACAACATTTAAATTTTTTAGCATACCTACGTATTTTATTGTCTTATTGACCCATATTTTTTTATTATCCGGCTTCAAAAAAGGACGAGGCTATCGATTCGACGCGTTTTTTTCAGAAATTCGATGATTTTCATTCATAATTTTCTGTTTGAATTTCGTCTTATTCTAAAAGAACGTAAACGCCAAATGACGTCACACATACGGCATAGTAATACTAACACTTTTGCCAACGTTTTAAAAACCATTGTTGATTGACGTTTAATAACATTTCTCTTGTCAGTCAACTATGACATCTGTCATAACATAACAACTTTTTTTAATATTAGGCAACGGTAACTCCTTATTCCACCGTATGTGTGATGTCAACACACAATTTTTGGTTTTTATTTATTTTCTCTAAAATTAAGCAATAATAAAAATTGTAAATATTTTTTTCGTAATCAGGATAGCAAAATTAAGAAACGGTATTTTTAGTTTTAGGCGTTGTAAAATATAAAATGTTGTCAATTGAATTGTGGAATACGAAACACGCATTTATTTTTTTATTAAGAGCGGGATTGATAATTATCAAAATAATTAAAATGTACAAAAATCTTATGTCCACCATATTAAGTTGAATAGCGAATGGCGTCACTGTGAGGAACACGCGAGTAAACATAGAATAGAAACAAACATATTACTTTGTAATCTGTGACATAGTTTTACACCACAGATTAATTTTACACTTTTGCACTGTGCCGTTACGTGGCTGTTACTAGCACCGCCATGACGAGCGTTTCGGTGAGAATTTTAAATCTAATTAAAATGTATTTTTTTACCATTAAACTTTAACTGGGACCAAAAATATGAAATAGATTGTAAAAAATGTACGTTTTGGGACATTATGGGACAGTTTTTTTAAATTTGTCGTCATGCCTATTGTTGGAGTAGCTGTTTTCATTGTAGACTGCGACATTTTTTTGGGTGTTCTGTACCTATGTCAGATGCATTCTTAAAATTAAATGAGAGTACCTAGAAACATTTCACTTTGAATTTGGACGTTCGCCTAACCCTGTCATGTGTTTATTTATCTCCCTAACTTCTAGGTTAAGACGGTGAACATTACTCCGAATTTTCTAAAACTACGTACCTAGGTAAATGTTTCAATAAAAACAAATGGGTGTTGAAAAAAATTATGAAATAAATGTTGGACCTACAGCAGTAGGTTTTCCAGAGTTTTTACTTTAAGTTCATTGGGTGTGAATTAAGAAAGTTATAGCTGAGGTCCTATGTTCAGAACGCTAATGCTTAGGAGGAAAGTGTGATAGCAGTTTCAAATCTCATTTGCATTCGGGGCATATGTTTGATTGCAGAAATTAAGAAATATTAAATGTATTCCTGGCCAGCCTTCTTGCAATATAATATATGCCTTCGTAACGTCGCAACCCTTATTATTACCTCCATATTTGTCACAATAAACCATTTTAAATCTCGAGTTATTGCGTTAAAAGTCCAGTGCGTTCTGACGATAAGTTAGGCTACTTGCATACTGACGCGTATCTAGCGGATAACTGAGATTAATTGTATAAACATAATTATCAGTAGCTTAAATCTCGATGAATTATCGAGCCCCCCATTTTCGTAAATTTTCGTAAGTACATATATGGTTTTCGCCACGACGCTAGTTTCGGGCGGGACTTTCAAAATACAGTCCGTCATCATTGTAAAATCTCATTTGTAAAAAAATATATAAGTAAAAGGAACACGAACACGACGCTGCGCTCAAAGACTAAATTTTGCAGATGTTGGGGTGGCGACCACAGAACAGAGAAAATAAGTGGCGACCGCCAGGTTAAAGTGGGATTGGGCTGGCCATGTCTGCCGTACGAGCACAGATAGATGGGCCAAAGTTGCGACCGACTGGGATCCGCAAAATGGATACCGACGTGTACTGTGCCAACGTCGACGCAGTCCAAGGCGATGATGGCTTGACGACCTAAATGCATTCTTGCCCATGGTGCAAGGTGGCTGGGGAAAGGGAGAGATGGAAAACAGGCGGGGAGGCCTTTGCCCAGCAGTGGGACACAAAATAGGCTAAGTAAAAAAATAAGTATTTACAAAAAGTTTGCAGGCCCAATAGTGAAAGAACACGAGGAAAAACGCTCTTTTAAGTTCTAGTTCAAAATGGGCATGCAGCCTAACTGTCAAAGCGTAATCAGTCATTCTCAATTCCGCCTGTGTCCGTCGATTACCATGCGAGACCGCGCCAGATGCGGTTAAAATGCTATATTTTTAGGCCGAATCATATGAAAATGCTCAATTTTCCGTTCACATCACGTAGAATAGTCGGGTCGGGGAACCCGGAATAGGCGAGACCATTCCACTGCTAGGATTCTGTTTTGACTATGCGATTTGCATTTTTTTACCTAGTGCATTTACATACCTACTTAAGGTGGTAAGTTGGGTTAAGATTGCAACCGTCTGGGTGGTGTAAAATGGTCACCAATGACGTGTCAGTATATAGGTCAATGATTATTATTGTATCGTTAACAGAATCTTTATTATCTTTTACTAATGGCTTTGAGCAGTTTTTCGTTACTCTTGTGATAGATAAAGACAACTCGGTACTCGGTTTTGTCATTTCCGACACATTCGCATTTTTTTTAAATCCGATAGACTCGAATTTTAAAAAAATGCGAATGTTTCGGAAATGACAAAACTATAATCAAATCGGATTGAATAAAGAGAGGCATTTCCTATTATGTTATGAGTTTTAAGGATTTTTCGATCATTGAAGATTGATTTATTAAATACATTAATTAAACATACAAACTGCAATAAATAATGTTTTTCGTACTTTTACAATTTTGTTAATTATTAATCTGCTATCTACATGATACTTTTCAAAAGCATTTTTGAACTTAAAATATAGTTGATGCCTCTCAGATTTGACTTTAGTACAGTCATTTACCATTTATTTACAAAAGGACCCGTTTCTTCTTCTTCTTCTTCTTATGGTGCCTCTCCGACTAGTGAAGGTTGGCAGTCAGCTCCGCATATTTATCTCTGCCTATCGCAAGGCAAAAGAGCTCGGGAGCGCTTGCGATTCCAGTCCACTCCTAAAGGTTTCTCAAGCAGGATTTCTTTCTCCGGCCTACGCGTCTCTTGCCAGCGATTTTTCCCATAATCATAAGTTGTAGGAGACAATATCTTGGGTGTACGTGCCCCAAGTATGCAATCTTTCTTCTTCGGATGGTACGGATGGATCTCCTAGTTGGTAACCTTTTGGGTCCAGCTAATTTTAATCATGCGGCTGTAGCACCACATCTCGAATACTTCTATACGTAAAAGGACCCGCTGTGGTCGCAATTTTACTTCAGGCATCAAACATTTTTATGATTGTAAAACAATGAACTTGTGTACTTTTTTTTGTAGAGCGGTGTTAGCGCAGTGGTAAAACGCCTCACATTCGGGAGGTCTTGGTTTCGAATCCCGGCTTGTACTAATGACTTTTTTTTTTCTAAGTTACGACATTGGATGTGATTCGTTAGGAAACCTGGTGTCTGAGGTGTTTACCTCAGCGTTCGAAATGGGCAATCCGCGGTGGGCACGCTTGGCTCATAAGCTGATAAGCCCATACTCTCTTTCTGAGAGAAGCCCTGTACCCTGCAGTCTGCCGTTTACAGATTACCTGAGTAAAAAAATACTTCCGACAAATGTGGTCTGAAGTGGTGCTTTATATCCTATATTTCAGTTTTTGATGCATAATATTGGCATGAAATTCTTGAAGTTTGTATTTTTTTTAATAAAGGCATTTTTCATTTAGTTTTAATCTAATTTAGCCAAGACAGCTCTCTCTCGCTGAGAGAGAGGGTGGGGTGAGAGAACAACACAGAGCGATGAATGCCTTATTTCCTTTGGTTACCCCTAAATCATCATTGGCTGGCCTATATGTACACACCGACACACAGTGGGCTGAATTTGAGCTTTCATAGACATTTTCATTTAATCTTTTAGGTGTCATTTTTTGCTATGGTTTGGAAGACTAAGTACATCTCTAAAAACATAAAATTAACTGATTGACAATGGACATGACTCATATATAATATTTTCTGAAAATTTGTATGGAGCTGATAGCACAATTGGCGATAACTTTGCAATCGCACAATTGCGCATAATATCCTCGGACTTTATTTTACTATGATTTATTTATAATTTTTTGGCATACTGTAAACTACGCGCACGGGCGCGGTTTTTTTTTAAACGTAAAAAAAACTTTTTTTCATTTAAATTTATACCCTATTTTGAATCTACGTATAATCTGAACATAATTCAAGGTGCCAAAGTTCTAAGCAGTCGGCTCATCACAAATAAGAGACAATTACTAACTATTAAGGAGCTTCATAGAATAATACTAGTGCGACCAAGGGAAAAATCATATGTTTTTTTACAGATCGTATTTGCAAAACCTACATTACATAAACGACACGCGCACGCATCAATTCACTGAGACAGACCAAGATGCTAGTATGTACCAACCAAGCGCGCGGTTCATCGGACCCTGTGTCAAGCTTATGGTGTCAACTCGCACCCGACCTGTGATATTAATTACACAGAATATATTGTTTTTGATGTCTTTATAAACTTGCATAGTTGGTCCAAAACGTGAATGATCCTCATTGTGCGATTGCAAAGTTATCGCCAATTTTGCTGTCAGCTTCATGCAAATTTTCAGAAAATAGATAGTATATGAGCTACTTCCATTGTCAATTAGTAAATTTTATGTTTTTAGACATATAATCAGTCTTCCAAACCATATCTAGGTAAAAAAAACGACACCTAAAAAATGAAATGAAAATGTGTATGAAAGCTGAAATTCAGCCCACTATATGTATACGACACCACCATCAAATCCACCAAGAAATACCTACTCCAACGCAAGCGCCGTTTAATGGCGATGACGTGACGTCTACCGCGGTGCCTACTGTTGGAACTGGCTCCCACGATCCGGCGCTGACGCATCCTGTGTGTACCTTGTTGGTAGGTATGCATAGAAAGTTGCTTTACGTCCGCTCGGTGATAATTATGAAATTGTCAATGGCACCTGTGTTCTGAAGAGATTTGATTCAACTGTTAAATACTTAATTTGTGGAATGTAGGCGGATATTTAAGGTGATAGTAGTACATTTATGTTTAATTCCACTCTACTGAAAATAATATTATTAAAACATAACATAAACTCTGCGTCTTGTCCGGCACTTGCCACGATTCTGACAGATGTCTTTCGCTTCATCAACATTCATTAGTCGTTGCATGCACGTACGCCGATTTCGGGTACTTTTTATCTTGCCCTTTGCTAATACATCAATGGTAGTAATAAAAAAAAACCCGCCCGCCCGCAAAACTACTAAATACTTCATACATATAAATTTAATAGGTGAATAATATTTGTGTCAAAGAGATTAAAATAATAATTAAAGTGGCTTGAAAATAATTTATCGAATTTACAGAATCCTTTAAATCAGAATATAATTATGCTTCAATTTACAATTATATGAATATCAAAGTGTTTAAATATTGTTCGAAATTACAATATCTAATATATAAAAATCTCGTGTCACTTTGTTTGTTATCGAACGCCTCCGAAACGGCTTCACCGATTTTTATGTGTATATTTGTTAGGTCTGAGAATAGGCTTATTGATATGACAAAGCAACATTTGCCGAGTTAGCTAGTTCAATCCAATAGCTGTTTTTGACGGTAATTTATTCTATTAGAGTTTCTGAATCTAGTAGCTTTTGTTTCTAACAAATAAAGCAACTTCAGTTCCTTGAAATATGATTTATACAGGCTTATTTTTGAAATGCGAAATTTCTGTAAATGCAAATGAAAAAAATTTTACAAAATTTTCAGCAACATTCTGTAAAGTCGGTAGCAAGGGGTACCCACCTAAATAAATAATGGAAATACTTGAGCTTAACATCGAAGATGAAGCGAAGGGAGTCATCACTATTAACATCCATGTACTTAGACGTTTGAAATCGCACAGTGATTACACAACCCACAAAACAGGCCTAAATCGCCCGTGATGTCAACAAATACTGTACAATAGAACTAATCAAGTCATTGCTTCTAACGATGCCTGCGCTTGTCGATCAAGAGCCTACATATTAACTCAAACTAAAATAGAATAGAAATATAGAAATAGAAAAATATAATAAATGCTTACAAAAATTAATAAAAAAAAATATGTTTGTTTACTTAAAGTAAATCCTTCCCAATATACTTTTTTAAAGTGGATAAATCCTTTCCAAAAATCAGAAATGCTCCCCAAAATAGATAAATCCCTCCCAAAATATGATTCTATAATTCGATAAATACATCACAAAAATAATGAATTTGTACCAAAATATGTTACTTCCCACAACAAATAAGTCCTCACCAAAATGGATAAGTGCTTTTTGATAAATGTGCAATGGATGTTGACGAAGCGTGAGAGGGTGGTGAGGCGCGATCGTGGTAGGTGGCAAAACCTGGTCTCTGCCTACCCCTCCGGAATACAGGCGTGAATTTATGTTTTGTTTTGCTGTTCAATTATATTTTTTGTCTTTTTCCGGGTGTTAAATTACAAGCCGTATCAAATCCTTCATGTAAGGCTTTTAATATATTTTGTTTTCTGGTGTGTACAATAAAGTGTTCTAATCTAATATAATCTTTCTTTTTGCAATAATGCGGCATACGGGCATACGGTGTCCATAGTGTAGTGCACCGAAGATACTAAGCTTGAGGCTTTATGGAAACAAAACCGGTAAACATAAACACCGATTCAAGGTCCCTTCACGTATAATTACCGCTAATAATCAGCGAAGATGCGTTTACGCAAGTTAGTTCTCAAAACAAGTAATAAAGTTGCTCAAAACAAGTCGATACAGCAGATTCGCTTGATATCCACTAAAAAATATATTTATTGTTTCATATTTATATGCTCGAGCTGCCGGTTAATATTACCAGTTAATACTGTTTAATGTGTTAGGTTATCTTTTTTGACGTTTTCGATGTTTCAATATTGTATGTACTTAACAGTTCGGAGCAGGTTAAATCGGATGAGTCCATACGGTGGAGAAGTTACGTACCTGGTATCGGCCCAAATTATACCAGCGATCGCAATACTTTCTTCGCGATATATGCATCTTTATGTGTACTTTATTGCAAGTTATTTGCGTTGATAATTGGATCAACCCCCTACGGGACCTATTTGAAACCCCTTGTATATTCATATATGGAAGTTAAATAAACACACATTATCTTGAACAACTTCCATCTACCAACTAAAATAAGCTAATTGCACTGTATCATTGTAAATATTTTGTTTGCTTTTTTCTCGGTGTGCAATGAAGAATATTCATACCTTATCTTAAGTGGGATCTGTCAAAGCTTCATCCCACTTCTGATATTTCAAAAAGAAACGCAGCAAAAGCAACACTTAAACTTATGACATTTACCTAACTTTCAAATTTTTATGTGTTGAACACTAGACACAGTCTTTCTCTAAATACCGATAAAACTATTAACGGGTATTCAAGATATGGTGCGGCCATTCTGTAACTCCTATCCTATTGTGTGAAAACGGCCAGTGTTTATGCAGTTTCTGACCATCTCTTTATTTATAGCATAGGTGCAGTGGCCCTGTCTTAGACGATTGTGACCGAGGGATTGCGTTATTAAGTCATTAGATAAGTTTTATCAGGAATAACGATAACAAGAGTACGGTTTTCCGGTTTTCCTAATTTCAATTCATTTCAAATAATTTTATTTAAAATATAAAAATTCATATAAAGTTGTTAGTGATCTTATTCTAGTGTTAGTCTATATTCTTATTTCAGTAACTACAACGCGCTGTCATTGCTTGCCACTTGAAGATGGCAGCAATGGTTTATGTAGGCATGGTTCCACTTCCACCATCAAGGAAACAAGCGTAAAACCAATGGGCATTGTCCTAAATATTTACAATAGTTACGATTAATACTTTATTTTAGAGGTATAAGGTCAGTAAATATAATACTATAATTATAAATTAATAATATTCACAGATTTTTTGTATTTTTGTGAATAAGTGTGTGACTAATTCGACCTTCAAACCTTCTTTTCACACGTGAATGAAAGTAAATTTAATATTTTTGAATAAAAAACGCCAAGATATTGACATCTCGGTATTCAGCAAAAAAAAAAAAACAAAAAATATTTAAACCTCCTTTACGTTTGCATAGATTAGGAGTCGTTTTAGTATTGTTCTTATTTACGCTTTAAAAATTAATTAAAGCAGCTCAAACCGAAACATTCAGCCCAGGCTCACAATATTACATATTTTCTCGAAAAAATAAAACCAGAACTTAATTTTCTTGGGACTTCTTAATTTAGGAAAACCTGAAGCTTTCGTTTTTTTTTTCCAGCAGATGTTACTCCTTCTGTGTACGAGTATATCCGTCCCCTGTACAATTCAAGTAAACTTTGTTTTGTGCGTTGGAATGTTTTGTTGTACTCATCATCATCAGCCATTTGACGCCCACTGCAGGATATAGGCCTCCCTCATGGTTTTCATAACCATGAGGGGTTTTGCCATAATCGCCACGCTTGGCAGGCGGGTTGGCGATCGCAGTATGTGGTTGAAATCTCAGGAAGCTGCCCGCCTTCTGGTAATTTATTTCCTTAGTCGCCTTATACGACATCCACTAAAGGAAATGGAAATTTGTAGTTATGTATTGTAATAACTGTTAATTATGCCTTTCGTCCTAAACTGAAATTATTGCTGTGCTTTGTTTATATGTAATATAGACATATATATACATATATTATATACCAATATATTGTCTATGACTTAAGGGTATTTTGAACCTAGTTCAAGCATACATAATTTATGCTATTTTTACCGATGTTAGATTTAAGCCGATTGTACACTGTTATGACTCTTGTATTTGAAATACATCTTTATTTATTATTATAATAACGTCACATCACGAAAAAATAACAAACAGATGTGTGACATAATATGAAAATGTATTTGGGTTTATTTTTATTAAAACTAGCTGAAAAAGTACCCGAAACAGGCGCGTGCGTTTGTTTAGCGACTAATGAATATTGATGAAGCGAAAGCGTGGTAAGTGGCAAACGATGTAATTATAACATATTTTGATTATTTTCATTTGCTTCAGTACGAATCTACTATTATAGTCCACGGAATTTACTTTACACTTTACATCAAATGAGGTAGTTCTGATTTTTTATAATGTTGGTAGTGATGAGATGGTAATGACAAATCTAAGTTTTCCACCTCGAAAGCCCTTCCGATCATTGTTAAATACTTAAAAATCCATTAAATTTTAGGACTTTGGCCGTTTTTGTCAATTTTTACCACAAGGACCTACGTTACGGCATAGGTCACTGTAGACACTTTTAAGTAGACTACATTTTCCATTAAATGAGAATAATTTGGTTTTAGTAGGTTTTAGAGGGAAGTATTACAGCTCTTTTTTTAGTTTTCGACAATTTGGACCCCTAAGGAGTGGGTTTGGGGCAAATGGTTCATTGGCCAAATATTGCGTCCAAATCCAGCCACCACAACAAAATTGGCGCCACTCCTCACGCAGAACAGTCGGCAGCACCTCAACCTGTACCAGCTTGCACTCTGCTCAGTTACGTTACGAGTGACTTAACAACAAAAAAATTCAGGTCTAACAATTGTATACTTTTTTTTATCATAATTTCTTTATACAAGGTTTAAAACCTAGTGTAAATTTATCCTAGGCAAAAACAGTCTTAATTAGGAAGGTTTATCAGGCTAAGTAGGTAAGCCTGTTATAAACATTAATGCATGAAGATTACACTTTTTTTATACATATTGTTATGCTCACGTCACTATTTAATAAACAGTACATCACGAGGTATGCGCACTTTATAGCAATGCACGTTTATAATATACCTCATTAGGTATGGATACTTATTAAATTACATTTAAGTTGTACTAAATTAAGATATACTAGGATAAGGCTAAGGCCGACTTTAACCGCCTCCCAAGTGTCGCTCAAGTTGCCATCCAAATAGGATTATTTATGATAAATTCCAGTCCACGCCACCCAAGTTGTCTACAGTACTATCTCACGATCTGACCATGGATCGGCAATTATTGTAATGATAAATCGTAAAATCCAACACATAATATACGCGAATCTGATGAGCATTGTAATGATATACATTGCTGCCGGTGGCTGTTGTTTCGTTGGAGCTGTGGTGTGCAGACATAAAGTAGTCTCTTGTACCACCGACACTTTGTCACTTTTCAGATGTCTTTGCAAAGCCTGGAATTCACTAAATTCGCGAAATTACACATTATGTGCTTGTAGATACTTACAGATATTCTACAGTAAATACAAGAAGATACGTAACGCTATGACTACACGTCCGATTTTGATGAATGAGGTGTGAAACGGTTCCGTTTTTAGCGAAAATACTATTTCGTTGTGCAAAAACGATTTATAAAAGAAGATATGTTTTTTCATTGTTGGCTCTAGTGACCCTCATGGTCTGTTTAAGTTTCGGACTTTTCGGATTCGGAGCAGCGGACTTAATACTGCTTGATTAAAATTCCGTGTGGCGCCAATTAAGAATATTTATTGTCACTCCATTTCATTCCGTGGATGTCGTAGAAGGCGAATTACCAGGAGACAGGCGCAGCGTCTTCCTGAGATTCCAGCCGCACTGCGATCGCCAACCCGCCTGCCAAGCGTGGCGATTATGGCAGAACCCTTCAGGGTTACAAAACCATGAGGGAGGCCTGTGTCCTGCAGTGGGCGGCAAATGACCGATGACGATGATGATGATGAAATAAAATTAGCCCCTAAAATTATGAACTAAATTAAAAATGTCCGTATTTTTTTCTTGCAGCGCGGACTTATGGCCCTACTCAAACACTGATTTCCTCGTGATGTTTTTTCCTTTACCTTCAGAACGAAACATTTTTTCATGTGACGTTTGTATCTTTGTTCATGTTGTTAATGTATTTCAAACACGTAAGTCATAGGCCAAGGTCCAGGTTCCGCCGAGAAAATAATTCTGTCCTTGCGTCAGGCTTGGTACCTAATAATCGTGATTACGCGCTGATCTAGAGATATAATGGTAATTATATTACACAGTTACGCCACATCTAATGGGATTCCTCTGAAAGAATCCTTGCTTCCGTCTGTGTTCACGTGCTGTAAACACTTCGTTGATAAAAATTCTAACCTAATTATATATAGATAGATAGAAAAGAAAAAGTTGTGTTTGCGCCCATGCACACACATGTGCAAGAAATACTGACTGCTTCGTTGGTTTAGCGGTATCACGTCTGATTGCCATGACAGAGGTCGTGCGTTCGATTCCCACTGGGGGCCTCCGTACATTGGTATAAATGGCCTCAGTCTGGGGGATTTTTCACGTTTCTGATGTCCTTGCCTGCTAGCTAACCATAGCACAGGTTATTCTAGTTTAGGACCAGCACAAGTGATTGTGTTGCGTGGATTTAAATAAAGATAGCGCAAAGAAAAGTACAGCAAATAGACCGGCAAAAAGAACAGAAATAAACACAAGCAAATCAGTAAATAAAAATAAGCATACGATATACATAAGCAGCAGCCTATATATCTTATCTTCAATATGTATGTACGTATTTTTGTTGTTATTTATTTATTAATATTTATTTATGTACTATCATCTAGGTTTATAATAATTTCTATTATCCCCCCCCCCACTAAGTCTAAGTTAATGTATTTCCCTAGGTTTACGTAAGTTTATTATTGTATTTAATCTTCTTCTTGCACTACCCGTCGCCAGTCTCTTCAAAACCAAAGGTTTGCTGGAAGAGAATGCTTCTTGCATTAAGCACGCCCTTGTACACTTACAATGTAATTAGTGCAATAAAGAATTAAAATAAATAAATAAATATATACGTCCCACTGTAGGGCACAGGCCTTCTCTCAGGGAGAGAGTATGGGCTTAATCACCACGCGTGCCCACCGCGGCTTGTGAACTCTGAGGTATGTGAACTCAGACACCCAGGTTTCCTCACGATGTTTTCCTTCACCGTTAACGAGTGGTATTGCTAATATAACTTCACAAAGTACATAACTTAGAAAACAAAGTCATAGGTACATGCCCGCACTGGGAATCGAACCTGGGTCTCCCGCTTCCGAGTCCAATAGTCTACCCACTAGGCTACCACCGCTTCGCTTGTTGTTCGCTTACATCTATCGAACTGTGATCTGATACAGAGTATAGAGTCTTTGTGGGAAGATTAGATAAGTATTGTTGCATATTTTCATACTTCAACAACAGTGCCGTAACAAACAAGGCAATGAATAGTACTTCTCAACCGATGACTCATGTAATGAGATGGAATCCTATTGGGCATTGAAAAATCCTTGAACAATATCTAGAAAATAATGCCTCTACAGGCTTGGAATTGCATTATTTTCTAACAAGGGTAAATAACAACTTCAAAATGCAATGAATGAGATTAGATTGAAGCTTATATTGTATGTAAAATGTTTATATGGAACCATTATATTACCATTGTATTTCTGTAAGCTGTAGAAAACTTTGTTGGTTGTGCATTTACTTACTGTTTATACAATTGATAAGTTGCACTACAACTTTTCTATATGCCTCATATGTTCTGTTCGCGCTGCTTTGTTTTTTTTGTTTTGTTTTTTTTTCCCTGTATTTTCTTTGTTTACCTATTTACTTATTTACTCTGTGTTTCTGTGACAATTTGAATAAACGTCTTCTTTTTTTGTTTCTTTCTTTCTCTCACTAATATATTTTTTACAACTGTTTATTTTCTCTAATAAACAAAAACTAAATAAACAAATAACATAACTATTATTTAATTTGTTACATTTAACTAACATAAACACTAGTGTCCAGACTGTTAATGCATGTAGACATTCACCAGAAAACGGCGTGCGTGCATGCAACGAATAATGAATGTTGTTGAAATGCGTCGGTCAGGATCGTGGCAAGTTGTAAACCCTCGTCTCTACCTACCCCACCAGGATACAGGGGCGTGAGTTTATGTAATGTAATGTTAACCTTTTTCTCAGGTAGGTAAAATGAGTTTTTGTAATAGGAAGTGTTCACTTGATGCTCAGCAAAAGGATTCAAAAATAGCAGCACGTGCCTAATTAAAAATGGGGTAGAGAAGTTGGAACAGGGAGTTTAGGAGGGTTGGGTGTACTCTCACTGTACCTTTTCCTTGGGCCTTCATAAAATGTTTCATATTTTCATATTTAATGATAACCGTAACCGCACAATTCTAATATTCATACAACGTTCGCACAGCGGCATTATGAAACTACCAGGGCCCTACTTGATACAACTACAATTTCATGACAATTCGATGTCGTAGGTACATCGCATAGCCGACATTAACAAGTGGGAAGACTCGTCTACGCAATCCCTCGAGACAAACCAGTTATGGTTTCAGGAGGTGCGAACCCATATAACCTGTACCTATATTATGTTAGCCTAAATAAATAAATAAAAATAAATGTACATCGAATTTATATATTGGTTTAACGGTTTCACTAACTTTTGTTTCACCCTTTGTTTTATCATTTTTTTTTTTCGATTTTTCTTCTTAATTTTATATATCATATTCTGAGGAACGTTTTACCCCATGTTTCTCATACTGTGAAAATTTTTCGACCTCCTGTTAACAGCTGTCAGTTAATCAAGTTCTTATAAAAAAAAACTGTCAGCAGTTAACAATAAATTAACAAATTGTAAATATAGTGGGTTACCTACATGACTTGTTCTTTCTTATATTAAACTTTATATATTATTCCTTCGATTACAAACAAAAAGCTGTACAAATCTAACTGATTTTAATTTACAAAGTGATTAGAATTACCGGATTCACTGCGGGTAACTCTAACACCTGTCTTTGCGATTCGCGAAACAACAATATTTTATTTTGTTTTAACATTTTACAATGTATTACACAAATATTCTGATGTCAATGAACTCTTTAGTTTGAAAATACTTTACCGATCATCATCATCATCATCATCATCAGCCATTTGACGCCCACTGCAGGACATAGGCCTCCTTGGTGGTTTTCATAACCAAGAGGGGTTTTAATCGCCACGCTTGGCAGGCGGGTTCGCGATCGCTGTTTGCGGTTGGAATCTCAGGAAAACGCTGCTGCCCGTCTCCAAGTAATGTATTTCCTTACGTCGCCTTCTACGACATCCACGGAAGGAAATGGAGTGACGCTATTCTTAATCCGGCGCCACGCGGTTCCTTTACCGATATCTGTATATAATGTCTAGGAATTAAAATCTGTAACCTAAATCAAACACATCAATTTATCGAAAAATTGCACGAAATACAGTGAAAACAGAATTTATCCAGAGGCCAACAGCACAATACCGACAGGCACGAAACCAACAAAAATCGCAAAACGCCCTGACAGTCAAGTGGCACTATCCCTATCTTCACTCCATCACGTTTGGGGGCGGCTAGAGTGAAGCAAAAAGGGCGTTTCAAAAGTGATTATCCCGTACAGGTCGTAGAGTTGCCACTTCCCGAGGTGACGAGCTTTTCAACTATTTTCGAGTGGCCATTTTGAAAATTTCCGCTTTTTGGGAGGAAGTAGTGGTTAGAGGATGTTTTATAAATATGGGTAGATGATCGTGGTTAGATTATCTAAATGCCTGATAACTTTGTTGGCACGACACATGTGGCAGCTTGGAAAAACCATGGAGGATGCCTATGTCCTGCAGTGGGCGTCAAATGGTTGATGATGATGATGTGGCAGCTTTGTCTGTTAAAAATAAAAGAAAGCGCTGTTAGGTACTGCAGAATGTCCAATTCGCAAAACGTCAGGCGTTCTCAACATGGCCAATTCGCGTAGTGTCTAATTCAGTTACAAGTCCAGCTTCCATGCAAATTTTACTTCGGAACTCGGCTCAGGCGCTGATCTGCAATTTTTTTTTAATAAAATTAAGTCCCTACTATGTCTACTCGAGTTCTGAGGTGAAATAGACTTGTAACTTCAATTTTACATTTCGCGGTACATCGAATTGGACATTTTGAGAGCTCTTAACATTTTGCAAATTGGACATTTTGCGCCTAGCGGGAATTTTCGTTGCAACTTCCACCGTAACACAATTTGAAACGCATGCACGTAAATATTTAAGAAAACGCGAGAGTAACTTTTAGGAATCTGTTTTATTTTTCTTTGTTCCTTGACATAGTTCTTTTTAAATTTTTAAAATATTAGACATAATAATATAGAAAAAGTATAAAAGAAGTAAAAACATAAAAAAGGTTGGTTGGTCGGTTCGGTCGGCAACACAATAACTATACAGAATATTTAATCTATCTGTGTAAATGCCTCGGTCAATGCAATCTAGACTACTCATCACAGCCATAAAAAAAATTATGTCTACTTATTCGAAGACAATTTCTATACAAAAATTACAGGTAGAAAGATCACGTTACAGCGACACCAAATCCGCTAATAAGCATCAAACGAGCTCTCAAATTATAAGCTCGATTTAATTAAACCCGTCCATTCAACTCGGGTTTCGCGTCTGAGTCAACACAAAGATCGTCTGTCACGGATGCTTAGAACTCGGTAAAGGCCAGCTTAGTGAAAACTTTAAATCCGAGATTGATTGATTACAATCAAAACGGAGAGAATTAACGTCAGACGTACCGCAGAAGAAGCTGAGAAAAAGTAACACGCGAATGCTTCGCAAAAAACAACGAACGATTTATTTTTGTTCAAATGCGTATGGGAAGTAATTTAGTGTGCATACCTATATAATACAGCCACGCGCACTGTGCGGCAAATGCCTTCTCTCAGGGAGAGAGTGAGCATGCCCACCGCGGATTGGTAATTTCAAGCGCTGAGGTTGTGAGCACGCTTTACATTGTACCCTCAGGCCTTCTCTCAGAGAGAGAGAGAGGGAGTATGCCCACGGATTGGCGGTACGTGAAAGCCTCAGAGGAAAACATCGTGAGAAAAAATTATGTTTTCCTCCTCAAGATGTTTTCCTGTATATACTTATATCGGATGTTCATATACTAGTAAAATTTCGCTAGCACTTCATAGAACTACAATTCATGGTTTACTATGACAATTCGATGTGCGTTGCATAGCCGATTAATCCACATATTAACAAGTAGGAAGACTAAATTGTCATAATAAAATATGAATTGTAGTGTTATAAAATGCGGCCCTGAGCCGTGTTTCATAGAACTACAATGTAAGCAAAACTACCGAGCTAGATATCAACATCTCTAAAATAACCATTTTAATGTAAGCAGCCTATTTACGTCCCCTGTAGGGCACAGGCCTTCTCTCAGAGAGAGAGTATGAGCTAAATCACCACGCGTGCTCACCACGGATTGGCAATTTCAAGCGCCGAGGTATGTGAATAGCTCAGATACTCAGGTTTCCTCAGGATGTTTTCCTTCACTGTTAGCGAGTGATATTCGACTCGACTTCGCAATGTACATCGAATTGTCATAATAAACTATGAGTCTTCGTAGTTGTAGCTTCCTGCAAAGCTAGTGTTGTCTTTAATTAGGCACATTAATTGCAATTTAGGCAACACAGTTAAGATATTAACTCCTACGCCGTTGTGAAATCATTGATGATTAAGGAAAGGATTATAATTATTATGATAACTATCCATAATCTCGGATGGCTTCAATAAACCAAGAAAATCTTTAATTGTTCTGCTAATTAAGAACAATTATCGGCTTGGCATTTGTAATTTAGGCAGCATTAGTCAAACAATTAATCTAAAATTTGTGTCGTAAAATTAACCAACTCCTTAGAGTCGTCATCATCAGAGCTTCACCAATATAAATCACGAACACCCTGGAACTTGCTTTAATGCGTTAATACTTCCTCAGTCCCAGTTCCAAACTTCAATCAATCTACAGCTGGACATAGGCCTCCCCCAAGGCCCGCTACATCTTTCTGTCACCGACCATCCTTATCCAGCCGCTACCAGCAATATGCCTCGGATCGGCGGTCCAGTGAGCTGTTGGGCGTCCTACGCTGCGTGTGCCAGTTCGTGGGCTCCACTGGAGAACCTTTGTACCCCAATTCAGAACTGGTTCCTCGGCCAGCGTGAAGGGACGATAGTGGCCCGTGGACTGTATGAGTTGATGGTAATAAAACCGCGGGTTCAAGTAGGCTGGCCTTGCCGTTTATTTGGCACTTAAAAGAACTTACAAAACAATTTTAACACGTAAATTAAGGACGGCGGACGCACGTAGAGAGGGACGAAACAAGAGTCGTTCATTCATTCATTTATTTATTCATCGTTCACTCAGCTATCTATCTTCATATACTCAATGTTGCAGTATTGCCAACACAGCCAACAGCCGGTTCAATTATAGTACTTAGCTTATACTATCTTTTGTGAAAAGTTCATGACCTTCTGTTGGTTTATATGCAAGGTTTTTTGCGCAGAGGAAATCCCAAGTCCACTTGATATGGTTTGCTCGATCACTTTTGGGCTAATATTGGTTGAGTAAAACAAATCCACAAATCCTATGCCTAATACACCGACTAGAATAACATTGGCGTCAGGTTTGTTTTAGTCAATATTGGCCGAAAGCATCTTAGAGCAAACTTTGCCTTCCCCGATGTCGTGCCAAGTCCGACGAATAATTTTAGCATCTAGTGATGATATATTCTTAACCATTTATGATTCTGTCTTCTGGGACATGTGTCATAAAACTATAATTCATGGTTTACTATGACAATTCGATGTACATTGCAATGTCGATTAACCCACAGATTAACAAAACGACTCTGCTGCGCAATGTACCTCGCACCGTCATAATAAAATACCAATTGTAGTTTTATGAAACTCGACCCTGGTTGTGCAATAAAGTGTTGTCTATCTATCTATAATAGCAATAATATCTTGCTTTACATAGTGGTGATTGCCTCTTTGGTCGAGCGGTATTACGCTAATATGTGCCATTGTACAAATGACCTCCATCTGGGTTTTCTTCCATATTTGTGATGTCCTTCACGGAGTAGGACTTAGCACAGAGTAGGTATTCTTATTTGGGGCAAGGACAAGTGATGGCGATGTGTGGAGGTTGTTACTTTTTTTACGTTTAAAGTCCTACTTATCTAATACCTTTAGACGAGCAATTCTTGTATATAAGTATATACCGGGTGGCATTTTAGTCAACTGCCAAACTTTAAAGGGGCTTTTTACTCATAAACATAATCAACTTTTACTATGGGGCCAAAAACATCCTTGGGCCAAACAAATCAGAGCAAAAAATTAATGAGCTGATCCATACATAAGACAGAAGCAGTACTGCACCAAATGTGTGAAACAACTGATTTATATTTTGCTCTGATTTGTTTGGCCCCATAGTAAAAGTTGTTTGTATCGACGAGTAGAAAGATCCCTCAAAGTTTGTCAGGTGACTAAAATGCCGCCCGGTATATAATAATCTGAATCTCGGAAACGGCTCCAACGATTTTTATGAAATTTAGTATGCAGGGGGTTTCGGGGGCGATAAATCGAGACTAGGTTTGATTAACAAAAAAAAAACCGAGCAAAGCTCGGTCATCCAGGTACTATTATTTCAGTACCGGCAGTCATCCTTCAGGGGTTCAGGAATATGAAATGACCCATTATGCTCCGAGCTAAATACGCATTCCCTGGATATCTGTAAATAAACCATTTAAAAACTGTCCTTCTAGTTAATTACTTTTTGTTTTTAAAATAGTTTTCTTATCTGCTTAGTTACAAACAGTAAAACAGTTCAAAAGAATTCGACGGAACAATTTGGATCGATCAATATCGCGTAAGAGAAGTATTTTATTGCCGACAACATAAAAACAACAACTATGTTGTTGAGCGTTTTATCTCTCGGATCTGCAATGCTCTACCTCTATGAAGAAGTACAGAAGTCTAGCAATAACCACTTATTAAAATTTGTGGTAAAGACATTAAAGGTACTTTAGGTAAGAAATTGAAAAAAAAATTTTTGAGACTTCTATGATAAGATAAACAGTCATTTTACCTACTCCTAAGTGTTTAAGTTTTGATTTATTTATACTTACAAAGATTTATTCTGCATTTGCACACTAATTAACCTCACTCCACAACCACAATATTTTTGAATAGATTCCGCATTCGATTGTGAACTTACTGAAAGCATTTATTTAACCCATTAACACTTACTTTGCGCCTTAGATGGAAAATTAATTCCCTAGCAGGGATTCATCGGGATGTAATTCCCACTCTATGAGGATTTGTGGAATTTCTCTCCCCAGCAAGATACAACTGTGTGCCTAAGGGTGTGTCGTCTCCTGCTACAAAAATATTACACAAAACATTCCGTTTTCTTTGCGCAAACCATTTTTATTGCTAGGGGATGCAAAATAGAAACTAAATTTGGAGCATTGAAAACCGACTGTTTTGTGTAATGTTTCATGATAAACACGAGCAGGAGACCCGGCTTAACAGGTTTTTGCGGACAGAATTTTCAGAAATCCAGTGGGTATTTGTAAAATTTTTGGAATTGGATTTTTTTTTTTATTTTGAGTAGAGTGAGACATGCCTCTGTCGCACTAGATATTTACCGTATGCGTTGTAAATGGAGGAAATCGCCAATTGTCTGAAACAATGCACCTCGTGTGGCAGATGGCTCGATATGTATCAGTTGTAAAACTGTTCCGAGTACATTGCGGATAGGTTGCGAGGACTAAACTAGAACCTAAGTAAGTTGATGTGTAAAGCGGGAAAATATCGGCAGCTGGGTAACTGGAACAACCTTCGAACTCATGTAATTCCAGGGGTCTCTTTCATAGAACTACAATTAATGGTTTACTACGCCAACATTGCAAAGTGGATCAACCCACAGCTTAACGAGGAGAACCCGGCTACGCAATTAACATCGAATTGTCATAATACACTTTCATGAAACGCGGCCCAGGGGCCTGTTTCATAGAACTACAATTCATGGTTCACTATGACAATTCGACGTACATTGCAAAGTCGATTAAGCCACAGATTACCAAGTGGGAAAACTCGGATACGATATTATCATCGGAGTTTCATAATAGACTATGAATTGTAGTTTTATAATACGCGGACCAGATTGGACCGTAGCTGGCGTAATGCGTAAAGGGTGCGCCCGCGCAGCTAAAGGACGCACGTGCCCAACCACAGCCCTTTCACTTCCACCCTCTATCACTTCCGGTTCCAATCTGTTCATTGTTTAGTGTGGAAGTGCGCGCTTTGTTGTACAGTATATAGAATATCAAAATTTAAATTTTAGTTGCAAAGTCGCCCTTATCGTAAGTTAACGTAAAAAAATCGAGGTACATTGCGTAGCCGATTAGGACAATAATTAATCTTCCTACTTCTTAATCTCTTGGTTAATCGGCCGTGGAATGTACATAATAGAAAAAAACTGTTACTATACAAAACCTTGAATTGATTTTCTAAGCGACTATAATTTATAACTTCACAGGTTCTCGGGCCTAGGTTCTAGGTTGTATATTCTAAAAAATGCTATTACTATCATGTTATGTCTCTAGAGTAAACAAATACTGTACATATTTTATTACAAATTTTATATATATATTTTAATCAATACAATTTTAATTTACATATTTTTTTTTTTTACTGATTTTATAATTATTGTATTATATTAATTAATTCTGCTGTAATGTTAACATTTTTATTGCTGTTATTATTGTCAAATATGGACCCAGGTCTGAAATAAATATTTTCATTCATTCATTCATTCATTGAGATTAATGGTAAAATGGTTTAGAGATTTGTGAAGTTTGAGTATTTCAGCAATCATCAACATCATCAGCCATTTGACGCCCACTGCAGCACATAGGCCTCCCTCGTGGTTTTCATAACCATGAGGGGTTTTGCCATAATCGCCACGCTTGGCAGGCGGGTCGGCGATCGCAGTATGCGGTAGGAATCTCAGGAAAACGCTGCTGCCCGTCTCCTGGTAATTGATCTCCGTAGTCGCCTTCTCCGACATCCATAGGAGGAAATGGAGTAACGCAATTCTTAATCCGGCGCCACACGGAAATTTCAGCAATACCAGTCGCTAATGGTGAAGGAAAACATCGTGAGGAAACTTGAGTGCCTGAGGTGTTCCTATAACTCAGCGCCTGAAATTGCCGATCCGCGGTGAGCACGCATGGTAATTAAGCCCATACTCTCTCTTTAAAAAAAGGGCTGTGCCCTGCAGTGGGACTCATTAAAACAATTGTTATAGCTTTTTGCAAAAACGTATTATAAAAATTATATGATTTTTTCCATTGGTACTTAGCACCGCGTAGTCACTAAAGAAGATTTTAAGATTTGAGTATCAAATAAATAATTTACTTACTTAAAGGGGCTCCAGGGAGCGCTAGCGCCATCGAGGAAAACAAACTAATTACATATGTAAATGTACAAGGGAGTGCTTAATGCAAGAAGTATTCTCTTCCAGCAAGCCTTTGGTGTTGAAGAGACTGGCGAATGATAATACACAAATAAAAAAATAACAACCATAATACGTACATATATATTGAAGATAATTACTAATCATATTTTATATTCTTTTTGTTGCACTAGCGACAATTTTAAATGAAAATTTTTGCTGAGGACAATTTTAAAAACCTATTTTAAAATCATATTTTTTTACAGATCGAATTTGCAAAGATGTGTACAATCTCTCAATCACGTTAATAGGACCTATGGCCGTGAACCTAGGGCAAAAAAACCTAGGACTAGACAGCATTAACGCCAAAAACGGCCGTCTTTGGCATAAATGCTACCTAGTCCCAGGTTCCTAATCCAGGTTCTTTGTCGTAGGTCCTAAAAATCCATGTCAACATGATTGAGAGATTGTACAAACACTTTTTACAAATACGATCTGTAAAAGAAGATATGACTTTTTTTTTGGTTGGTGGTGCTAGTTAGGCCTCTGGATGCCCCATCTACTTAACAAAAATTCTTCATACAAAATTCAATTTAAATGGCTACTTAAGTGATATTAAGAAATGGTGCAATTCGGTCCTTGCGGTTGTCACCCGTTCGTGCTGTCATTTAGTTGCGAAATATTGTTAACATCACGTATTACATTATCGCTTTCATTCCATCTATCAATCCAGCATTGTTTTCCGAAAGCATTCCCTTTTGCTTTCTTAATTTTATTAGGGTTCCGTACTCGAAGGGTGAAAAATGGTGCCTTTGGATGTATGAAGGATTTTATCACAGCAAATACTAGTAAGATCCGTACATTACATTAAATAAACTCGGACGTATAGGTAGAGACCAAAATGGTCCCTTTGGATGTGAAAATGCATTTTATTCAAGCGAATACTACTGTACCACTTTCCCAGATGCGCACCTCTAATTAGTAACTAATTAATCAAGAATTATTCAATGAATTATTAGAATTTAAAACTCTCGAACTGAAACTAAAACATTAGTAGAGATACACTTACTTGTAATTTTATGAAACAATTACAATATGTTTAAAAAATGCACAACGTGATAATTGCTGAGAAAGTAGATTACAGATCGTATACTTTTTATTATGATTAATATTATTTTGCTAATTATAATCAATCAACATTATTGACTTGCAATTTTGTTAACATAAATGTCACACAATTTTAAGTTTTCCTAAAACATTTGTACGCCTTACAGGCTAAACATAGCGCACATTAGAAACTTATAACACCATGCATGTATTGTATACATATGTTTGACAAATAAAGTATTTGTATCTATACAGATATTTCAGTAAATTAAAAATTCCAATAAACCTGGCGATATTGGTATAAATGCGGAACCCGTAGTGGACCAATTCGACTTGCACTAAGTCGGTTTTTTAACACGAGAGTGGAAGGGTTGAACAGATGCATGACTTTGGCCGCGCTTCATTTCGTAATTGGTTCTGTTCTGTTACAGTTTAATTGGATTTTCATTGCGTTGTCGACTAAACAGCTGCCCCTTTGACGTAATTAATTTGGATGGAACAAGCGCACCCCTTAACATAGACGGTCTTAAAACACTGACGCCGGATCCGTCGGCTTCACACACTGGACACCAGAACAAACTACTTTATGAATTCTGGGAAATCAATTCAACCTTACTGAACTATTAGACTTCCACACAACACAATCACTTGTCCTGGCTCTAGAGTCATAGATTTACAATCCTACTAAAATATAAATGTCATCATTATTATCATCATCATTCAGCCACAAGAAGTCCACTGCTGGACATAGGCCGCCTCCATGGATTTCCAAAAAGACTGGTTGGGCCTCCAACGTCTTCCTGCCACTTGGATGAGGTCATTTGTCTATCTTGGGGCTGGTCGTCATATATAAATGTAAAAGTTTGTAAAGATGTTGATGGCTGATCGGATTTACGTGATACATGGCGTACAGATAGACAAAGACCCGAATTGAGACATAGCATACTTGATATCCCGGTAATACGTTCCAGTGGGATAATATTAATTTTAAGTTAAAAAAATAGATGGCGTTGTGCGAGCGAACGTTGTGTTTTAAAAGTAGATGGCGTTGTGCAT
Source organism: Yponomeuta cagnagella (assembly GCA_947310995.1). Classification (NCBI taxonomy): domain Eukaryota; kingdom Metazoa; phylum Arthropoda; class Insecta; order Lepidoptera; family Yponomeutidae; genus Yponomeuta; species Yponomeuta cagnagella. Next base: position 5,484,178 of record OX371285.1, on the reverse strand, counting down.
GAATCGTATAAACGGATTCTGTGGCGGTACGAAGTTCGCCGGGACGATCATAGCAATAGTAGCAATAGCAGTTCATTATCATTCTAGTGGTACACAAGCTCATTTCTGGGTGGTTTGAAAGCCGCGGTTATGCAAATAAAAAAAAATTGAGAAATCTTGTATCGTGTTGAGAAATCTTGTTTAAAAAAATGCGCCAAGAATTAGTACCGCCCCTTCGCCTAACAGACCAATGACCCGCGGATCCCCGGCACGCACGCACCGCTCTGGATGGCTACTAATGGTTCTAATAGATTCGAGTTTGTGTCAAGATATTTTTTAAAAGGGTGTTTTATTAAAAAAAAAAAACTAGCTTATTCGATAGCTATTGTCAGGCACGTTCATTTTGCCATGTCTTTGAAACCACTCAAAATCACTGCTGTATAACCCGCACACAATAAATAGGCATCTCTTGCGAAGATCGAGACCAATAAAGCAGTCAGAGACTAGAATAAAAAATAAAAACCGGCCACGTGTGAGTTGCACTCGCGCACGAAGGGTTCCGCACCATTATCTATACAAAATTTGAATATTTCAAGCGTCTACCTGTTGCCGTTATTAATATCGAGCAAAAAAACTGCAAAAAATCACGTCTGTTGTACGAGAGCCCCACTTCAACATTTATTTTATTCTGTTGTTGCTGTTGTCATAGCGGCAACGGAAATACATCACCTGTGAAATTTTCAACTGCCTAGCTATCACGGTTCATGAGTTACAGCCTGGTGACAGACAGACAGACGGACAGTGGAGTCGTGGTAATAGGGCCCCTTACCTTTTGGATACGGAACCCTAAAAGAATTAACTTTATTTTCACCGATCTTTTGGTTGTGGCACAGATACGGAGCATAAGCACACGCCAGCGCTACGCTTCTTTGAGATCCTGATGATACAATATGTACGTTGTACATTGCGCGTTGAATTCTGTTACTCCCTTTTCAAACGAAAGCTTGAACATTTCGACAGGGCTCCTTGGAAAGAAATGATTGGCATACGACAGGTAACAACAAGATGTATTTACGCAAGAATATGCAAAAAATTACTCTGCTATTCTGAACCTTAATATCAAGTACAATTTAATTTCCATCGAAAGTTCCCTTAATTGAAAACGAAAGTATTGGTATCTAATAATTTCATCCAGCCGATCTAATGGTTGTCTGGAAGGAATCGCTTGTAGTGATTAGGCCACCCCTGCTCTTAGGTTAAGAAATATCTGTGTTTCTTTTATGTCTACAATAAAGTTAAGATAAGATAAGATGAGAATATTCTTTATTGTGTACCGGAAAAAATGTTACAGAAACAGCAATAACAAAAGAAAAGATACAATTGGCCGGCCTTATTGTTAATAGCAATGTCTTCCAGGCAAAATCATATCGGAGAATTAGCCGAAGGAGAAATAGACACGAGTAGTCGGTGCAAATACGAATATTAATAGACATACATATACGTAATAATAATAATAAAGTTCTCTATTTCTACTAGATTAGAACGCAGAGAGCTGTTGGACACTATTGTATTATACATTTCTTAAATATCTAAGGGCCAATTTTTTAATAGTCAGATAAAACTAACCTGGAGAATAAATTGCATGCTGTCACTGTCTAAATCATATGACAAGACAGTGACAACATCAGTTTTATTCTCCAGTTAAGTTTTATCTGACTATTGAAAAATTGGCCCTAAGTCATATTTACCAAGGTGTTGCCGAAAAGCGTGATAAACGATAACAAAAATCGCATGCAGCTGCAAATGTATCGGAAAGAGGTTGCATGAGCACACACTGCCAGTTAAAACTTAATATTCTGACTGTTAGTGGCTGTCTTAATCACATTCTTTCATAATTACTCTGAGCTGTAATTACAGAACAAGCGCAACAAAGGTACAACTCAGTTGTAGGAGTGATCCGAAGGAACTTTTGAGATCCCGTAAATGTTAGTTACGTTTTAACTTACAAACAAGATCGACAAAATATTGAATTCATAACCGATATTTTTTACATTTATTTTTTATTTTTTGCCTATATGCGTCCCAATACAGGGCACAGGCCTTCTCTTAGGGAGAGAGAGTATGGGCTTAATTACAACACATGCCCACCGCGGATTGGCAATTTCTCAAACAAACTCAGACACTCAGATTTCCTCACGACGTTTTCCTTCACCGTCTGAGCTATTCAGATAGCCCTTGCAATCACCAATCCGCGGTGGGCATACTCTCTCACTGAGAGAAGGCCTGTGTGTGCCCCACAGTGGGGCGTATATAGGCTGCTTATGAAGACCGATTAATCCTTCTGTAATGATGATTTCAGTGAGGACACAATCTCCGCAATAAATAACGTTAGTTACTCGTTCGTTACTATCTGCTTTATGCGTTAAGTAAATAGCTTACTTATCTTGCTGAAATTGTGCAATGCCGTAATTAGTTACTGCTAAGCTAAATGAAGACAGATCGATATTGGAAGACGCAGTATAAAGCCGGGTTTTGACGGTCTTAGTGCACTCGGACCGTGTGCGTACAGTTTTAGTTGACTATGACGACGCACACGGTCCAAGCGTGCTAGAAAAACAAGAAAAACAAAAGTTTTGAGACTGGAAAACTGTCTGCTTCTAGCTTTTACGATAATGCCGTCCATGTTGTGTGAAAGGTCTGCTTATTTCGTTTCTGTGATATATCTTGTTGGCATAATAAATGTCTTTCTTCTTCATCAAATTTATTCAATAACTAGTCGGACCCGTGAACTTCGTATCACCTACATCAATATTTTTTTTCTTCTCACCGTTTAAACCATCCCTGTACTTCCACAAATATTAAAAAAAAATTGAATTTTCCAAATCGGCCCAGCCGTTCTCGAGTTTTAGCGAGACTTAAGGGCCAGTTTCTGAATAGAGAATTACGCTAAGTAAATAGTTCACTGTAGTGCTGTCTCTTCGAATTTCTCAGAAAAGACCGTGATAGAACGCTACTTAAGTGTTTGCTTTGTGAAATTGTCAGTTCAGAGACCGGCCCTAACAAACAGCAATTAATTTTTATGTGTAAAGAAGCTGAATTGTTATCCAATCCCTTTCTTATACTAACAGTGATTTGATTTGCTCCTATAAAATAGGTACCTAGATAAGAATATTCTTTATTGTGTGTACAGCAAAATAAATAGAAAAACCGTAGCTACAAAAGACAAGGTACAATTGGCTACCTTATTGCTAATGGCACTTTCTGCCAGCCATATTGGACAGTTTGCCGGAGGAGAAATAGAAACGGGTAGTCGGTGCAAATACGAATATTAATAGACATACGTAGCCTTACTACGAGTAATGTTATAAACGCGAAAGTTTGTATGTATGCATGGATGTTTGTTACTCTTTCACGCAAAAAAGGCTCAACGGATCCGGATGAAATTTTGCACAGAGATAGATTATAGTCTGGATTAGCACATAAGCTATTTTTTATCCCGGAAAAATACACATCAAAATTACCACGCGAACGAAGTCGCGGGCAACCGCTAGTACGTAATAATAATACCCATGTAATTTCTGGTGTACAAACAATAAATAATATTCTATCTATCTACCTATCTAGTTGTAGCTAAGCCTGAGATATTCGCACTTAGCATACTTAGGCCAATGTACGTAGTTAAATAATAATAACAATAACTTCCACTCAACACAATCACTTGACCTGGTCCCAAACTAGGATACCCTGTGCTATGACAACCAGGCAAGGACATCACAAACATGGAAATACACCCAGACTGAGGCCATTTGTACAAATGTACGGCGGCCCCCAGTGTGAATCGAACCCACGACCTCTGTCTTGGTAGTAAGCGCCTTAACGGTTAGTATGTGGAAGCGGTGGTAGCCTAGTGGTTAGAACATTGGACTCGGAAGCGGGATACCCAGGTTCGATTCCCAGTGCGGGCATGTACCTATGACTTTGTTTTCTAAGTTATGTACAAACGAGACTTTTCCTGAACAACTGAAGTTGGCGAAATGATACCAGTTTTTAAAAAAGGCTCCAAAACGGACGCCAAAATGTATAGACCAATTTCTCTTCTTCCAACACTATCTAAAATATTCGAGAAATTACTGCAACATAGGCTTTGTACGCACTTTTCTTTAAACAACGTAATAAACAAAAGACAGTTCGGATACAGGAAGGGGGTTGGTACTTCAGATGCGGTAGAAACTTTGATCGACGATACGGTGAGATATCTTTCAGAAAAAAAGAAGGTTGCTGCGCTTTTTCTGGATCTCAGCTCAGCGTTTGATACTGTCGACCATCACATTTTGTTGAGAAAATTGGAACACTATGGTGTACGGAAGGGCTTATTAGGTTTAATGGAGAGCTACTTAAATAACAGAAGCCAATACGTAGAGATCAAATGTACCGATGACAATATAGAAAATATGGCGCGATCTAATGTCAACACGATAACGCGCGGAGTGCCACAAGGATCTATATTGGGGCCTACTCTTTTCACAATATTTACTAACGACCTTATTGACTATATCAGTAACAAAATCCCAGACCTACATGTAGTGCTATATGCTGATGACACAAATGCTGTTATTAGTTCTGACGATATAAATGATCTCAATGGTAAAGTCAAGGAAGCTATGTTAGCTTTTCATACATGGTTTGCCTCCAACAATCTAAAATTAAACACAAATAAAACCAATCTAATGTTGTTCAAAGCTACAGCAAAAAATAATGATAGACTTAATATCTCAATAAATGGCAGCACTATTACTCAAGTAGACGAGGTTAAATTTTTAGGTGTCAGACTAGATTCATGCCGAAATTGGAAACCGGAGTTGCAAGCGCTAGAAAATAGCATAAGTTCAGCCTGCTATGCACTCAGAAGTTTAAGAGAGGAAGTAGCACAGGACCATCTCCTAACAGTTTATTACGCCCTAGTTGAGATCCAGACTACGATATAGTATAAAATTTTGGGGCAATAGCTACAAGTATAACCTCAAAAAAGCGTTTGTCTTGCAAAAAAGGGCAATACGCACTATTGTCAGAATTCCACCATGGATATCGTGCAAAGAACATTTCGCTAGGCTGGGTGTGTTAACCGTCCCCTCTTTATATATATATGTATTATTGTCCGATTTTACAAAACAGATTACGAGACAAGAGACCCCAGAGGACAAAGTACTGAGGTTAAATACGAGGCGCAAAAATGTTCGCATCAATACTGTGCCTCCGTTGTTGAAAGTTGTAGAACATAGTGCTCGCTACCAAGCTGTTAAATTTTACAATGCGTTGCCTTTAAGTTTGAAGATGATAGACTCAACTAGTATTTTTAAGGATAATCTAAAAAAATTCTTACTCTCCAAATGCTTGTATTCATTGGATGACTTTTTCTGCTGATATTAGTTACATTTATTTTATTTATTGACATGAATCGAATTTACTTCATATGGACTGTTTATTTTAATTTAATTAATTTGAATGAAATTTTTTTGATTTATTTATGTGATTAGTTATAAGTTATTTTTTTTAAGATTTCTAATACAATGTAAATTGTTTGAAGAATAAATAAATATCAATATCAATATCAACATATGTGAAATTATAGTAGGAATACCACTCGCTAACGGTGAAGGAAAACATCCTGAGGAAACCTGGGTGTCTGAGCTATTCACATACCTCAGCGCTTGAAATCGCCAATTCGCACGTATGGTGATTAAGCCCATACTCTCTCTGAGAGAAGGCTTGTGCCCTACAGTGGGACGTATATAGGCTGCTTATGAATGATGATGATGTAGTAATGTGTAGTTTTTAAGTTTTGTTTTTATGCCTAGACGAACGTGTGCGTATGTTTTGGGAGGCATTCAAGCTCTGAACCATAAACTTGTAATTTTTTATTTTCTTCTGATTCTGATCATCTTCTGATTGTCAAAATAAATAAATAAACGCTGAGCTATGTTCACACCCTATGCACTCATGAGTGCTTAGGGTGTCAACATAGCAGAATCTTTCTTCAAAATGTTTCACTTCACAGTTAGCGAGTGGCATCGCAAACCCGAAGAAAAAAAAAGTTCTTAGGGAACTACGAGAACCCCTTTGTGGAGAAATAACGTGTTTAATATGATACAATCTGTCAATCAATCTTTAGCTATAAATATCTATGTACTTATTCATTCACATAGGTTTTGGATTTTTAATTTATGTACCTATCCATTTACCGACACCATCCAAAGGTTATCTGGAAGGGATCGCTCTATGCGATAAATCCGCCAACTGTTAGCCGACACTTCACATGTAGATTTTTTGTTTTGATTGTTGAACAAAGTGTCAATGTCATGTGGATTATAATGTGGATTTACAGGAGAATGATGAAAATATCTTGGACAGATTGTGCCAAAACGAAACGGAGAATGCACAAGGGTTTGGTTTGGAGCTGTTAAAGACCATAAAGAGAAGAAAACTGCAATGCATGGGTCACATAGTGCGAAGGAATAAATACGATCTCCTCCAATTGATCCTGCAGGGAAAAAGACAAGGCCGCGGAAGACCTCGCCGTAGAAGAACTCACTGGCTACAAAACTTGGCTGAATGGTTTCAGATAGGCACCGGTTGATTTGTTCCGAGCCGCCACATCACGGGTCACAGTGGCCACAATGATAGCCGACCTCCGCTAGGAGATGGCACCACTGGCCTCCTTCTGCGAGTCAGTCATGACTTGCAAGGAGGAGGCTGAACGCGACAGGGAGCGGGCGGACCCCACTCGAAGACGCGGCCGAAGACGCGGTGCCAATAGGCGCCGCTAGTGTGGCCGCGCAGCCCTGTAGTACCGGGCGTAGAATAGGACTACGGGATCTCCTGCCTGTCGTAAGAGGCGACTAAAAGGAGACCTTGGAGCCGAGGACGGCAAGAGCGGGGGCTCGAACCGTCTGTCAACCGGCTCCGGGAAGGCGGCGGTGTGTGGTGGCCGCACACCGCTGTGGCGGAGGCACCAGGTAGGCCTCGGCCTACCAGCGGGGAGCGCCAAAGCGCACAGTGCGAGGGGGTTCCGGAGTGTTCTCTGAGTTCCCGGAACCCCCCTAAATTGCACATGGAGGGCCACCGGGGGGGTTTTAGTGGATAAAAATCCCACCTAACCCGGCTCCTCCCCCGGGGAGTCGGGTATCTTTGGAAGATTTCCCCCTCGTCAACAAAAAAAAAAAAAGGAGATGGCACCACAAGAAGAAGAAAAATAATAACATAACGTCTATCTACTCGTATCTCTATGCGTTTAGTTAGGAGTTAGGGTGACAAAGGAAGTAAAATTAACTGACCATTATCTGCAGGGTTTCCAGGCCCCAATCTAGCGATCTGCAATCATAAAAATTACTAAAAAATGCTCGTCGTAAGTTCGCAACTCAATCTTGAATAGTGTTGCCATGGCTCAGGAAAAGTCCGACATTTTCGGCTTTTTGGTTCTCAAACCAAAAACAGACTTTATTCGTTCAAATACAAAAGTTGATATCAGTAGGTACGTAAGTACACTTCAAATAGGTGTGTGATGAAAAGGACAGGGGTTCAGCATAATTTACTTTACAGACTCTGCCCGGGTATGACAGCATACTACATAATGAACCGACAAACCGAGAAATTGAACAATAATAATAATAATAATCAAAGCGTGGGACATTCAGTATTTCGAGATGGCAGCCCCTAGTGTTGCAGCAGTAGTTAGTCTTTTATGTAAAGAGCGCATTATCTTTACGATCGACTTACGAAAGCGCGGCGCATGCGCAGTGGGAAGCAGAGCGAGAAGCCGTTAGCTACCATCACGCCAGGGCCCGGCGGAGTGGGCAGGGACGTGAGCCGACTGAAAATTTGTGTGAGAATATCGTAAAACAGACTGCCGGCAGCGGCTGGGTTAGGAGGATAAAAAAAAACATAAGTACATAAGCAGCCTATAGGGGCTTACCTATAAGGTAAGCCGCGTAGGGGACAGGCCTTCTCTCAGGGAGACAATATGGGCTTAATCACCACGCGTACCCACCGCGGATTGGCGATTTCAAGCGCTGAGGTATATGAATAGCTCAGACACTCAGGTTTCCTCACTATGTTTTCCTTAGTTAGCTTACTTCCACAGTTAGCGAGTGGTATTGCTACTGTAACTTAACAAATGTACATAACTTAGAAAACAAAGTCATAGGTACATGCCCGCACTGGGAATCGAACCTGGGTCTCTCGCTTCCGAGTCCAATGTTCTACCCACTAGGCTACCACCCCCGTAAGAAAAAAAATTGGAATAAACGAAATAAAATAAACATTTAAAGCGTCGAATTGTCTGTAAAAATCAGAAACTAAAAATTTATTTCAGCTTAAAGAATTTCCCTTCTGTTTGTTGAATGTCAAGGTACAATTAGCCGCTGCCTGAGGCGGTGTAAAAAAAAAAACGCCACTCTGACCACATTTTCTCAAATCATATTAAGTTGGTACGAGTACCCAGTAGTACAGTCGACAGTAGGTCACACTTTCACATTTTTGTTGAAAAGTAGTCCTTAACGTAACTGATTAGAATGCAATTTTGTAAAGGTTGATGTACGGTCGACTGTACGTCAAGGAGCCCCATAAAATTAAAGAACAGTTAGATGGGCTAAACCAAAACAATAGTGTAGAGTTCTTCGGTTAAATTAAACTGGGTAATCAAAGAAAGCAGTAAGTGAAATTGAGTAGAAAATTGTAACTGCCGTGTGTCACAAAATATTCGATGGAAACAGAAAGACGACTTCATCCGACCATTTCCCTTAACAGTATCATAAATACCAGTTTTTTAACATAACTCCCTCCCTCCGATATACCCCATTGTTGCCGACCGACCAACCAACCTTTTTATGTTTTTACTTCTTTTATACTTTTTCTATATTATTATGTCTAATATTTTAAAAATTTAAAAAGGATTATGTCAAGGACCAAGACAAATAAAAAAAAGATTCCTAAAAGTTACTCTCGCGTTTTCTTAAATATTTACGTGCATGCGTTTCACCCCTATTATGAGGAAGTTAGAGATCATCCTCATCATCACCAGCCATTTGACGCCCACTGCAGGACACAGGCCTCCCTCATGGTTTTCATAACTACGATGGGTTTTGCCATAATCGCCACGCTTGGCAGGCGGGTTGGCAATCGCAGTATGTGGTTGGAATCTCGGGAAGACGCTGCTGCCCATCTCCTGGTAATTTATTTCCTTAGTCGCCTTCTACGACATCCACGGGAGGAAATGGAGTGACGCTATTCTTAATCCGGCGGCACACGGAATGCCCACACACAGAATATTTAGTTCTATATTCGTTTCAAAAATAAATATACAAAATATTATTAAATAAATATTAAATAAAGGGGGGCTTAATATACAACCAGTGTGTGTTACCAGTGATGACTTATGGCACTGAAACGTAGTCTCTTACTATGGTCCTCATAAGAAAGCTCAAGGTCACGCAACGAGCTATGGAAAGGGTTATGCTCGGAATTTCTCTACGAGATCGAATCAGAAATTATGAAATCCGTAGACGAACGAAAGTCGTCGACGTAGCCCAGCGGATTAGTAAGTTGAAGTGGCAATGGGCGTGGCACATAGCACGCAGAACTGATGGCCGATGGGGCCGAACCCAAAACCCAAAAATGGCAAAACCCTTCATGGTTATGAATACTATGAGGGACGCCTATGTCCTACAGTGGGCGTCAAGCGGCTGATGATGATGATGATGATTCTGTGAATATTTCAAGCATCTGCCAACAAGCTTGCAAAAAAAAATACGTTTATTGTATAGGAACCCCCCCTTAAATATTTATTTTATTCTGTTTTTATTATGTGTTATAACGACAACAGAAATACATCATCTGTGAAAATTTCGACTGCCTAGCTATCACGGTTCATGAGATACAGCCTGGTGACAGACAGACAGACAGACAGACGGACAGTGAAGTCTTAGTAATAGGGTCCAGTTTGGCACCTTTCGGGTACGGAACCCTAAAAAGCAGTGATAGTATTATGGTAATTGGAGAGAGCTCAGCCAAAATATCGGTAACAAATTTAGACAAAATATGCTTTCAGTTTTCGATACAACTAAAACGTTTACAAAGTCGTTATTTCTTAATGCTTGCATTTAATTGTGACGTTACGAAAAACTACCATCATAGTTTATCTTTCTATTTGTTTATCTATTTGTTAATTAGCTATGCATTCTACATCGAATTGTCATAGTAAACAGTAAATGGTTGTTCTATGAAATATATCTCTGGTTTCTTTAAAATATTTTCATTCATCACGCACGACTCAACTCGCATGACGAGTGGTACTTCTGTCATATTTTAACAGATGTCGTAACTGTCTCTGCAAGTGGCACCTTCGTTTGACATTACTGCTTACTGAAGTATGACAAGAGTACGCCGACTTGGTATTCGCCTGGAACTAGAGGATCTTAGGGCTGGTTCACACTTTGATTATACAATGTACATGTGTGCACTCTATTCAGTTATGTCACGGACGACTTTGCGACGAAAATATAAGCGAAAACCTATAATTAGCTTATAGATTTATTCCGAAGTTATTAAGTAAGTCTTTGGTTTTCCATTTTTTTATAAAATAAAATAAGTATAACATAAAATAAAACCGGCCCCTATCGGGTGCAGGAACCATTCGATGCAAGAATCAGCCTTTCTCGGATAACAGGTTGATAAGGCGTTAAAAACACTTTTTGGAGACTCAGAATGTAAAATATAAAAGTTCGTGACATATTTTAGTGCTAGGTATATCTAGGTATATCGAACTGCTCCGAAACTGCTTCACCGATTTTTATGAATTTTTCCCTGTATATTTGGTAGGTCTGAGAATAGGTCGCAGGCTAATTAATATGGCAAAACAACGTTTGCCGAGTCAGCTGGTAAGTTATAATTTTATTGAGATTTGAATTTGAATTATCATACTGATTTAACTTATAATGATTTATTTATTGATCGACTTATTTGATTTTTTATCAATAAAATTATCATAAATACACTTACTTCGGGCATACTTCGACCAAATAGGGGACGTATTAGCAAAGGGCAAGATAAAAAGTACCCGAAACCGGCATACGTGCATGCAACGGCTAATGAATGATGAGGAAGCGAAAGTGGTCTGTCAGGAAAGTGGCAAGCGGAAGTCCCTGGTCTCTGCCTACCCCTCTGGGATACAGACGTGAGTTTATGTATGTAAGTACTATCATAAAAATAACTACTAAATTAAAATCTTTGCAGGGTATTAGTATTAGTTTTGTCGTTATGTAACAAGTGCAGACATTATGGTTTGCATGAATATAGGTACGTGAAACCAAGGAGCATTAAAATATTTCTAACAATACTGTAATCGTTGAGCAATCAGTGAATCATCCGAGAAACTAGTCGGATTTAAGAATCGTACTCAGAGTTACTCAAGAACATCGCAATGTACGCCTACATAGCTCTTACCACGCGCGCTTAAGTTCTATTATCGATCAAATCGATACACATTACTCTGTAGCCGTCAGTAGACGTACTTACGGATGTTGAGTTGAGCAATTCCAATAAATATCAAGGATATAACATCGTCTTACGTCTCGTATTGTATTTGGACTTGTTCCTGACAGGTTTTGCGCTTAGTTTGATTAGCTAATCAGGTTACGGCGGATCCACACTCTCCGAAAGTACTTACCACTCAGGTCCTTGCGTGGTGACTCAAGGAAAATAAAAACCGGCCAAGTGCGTGTCGGGCAGGGTTCCGTAGAAAGAGGGTTTTTTTTCTGCTTTACAGAAGTAACAACTTCATCGAAGTCATTTTCAATGGAATTTGTTTGTACCAAATTTTACTTTTATAAGTTGGTTGTCTAGTACTCGCTAACTAGTAAAGCCTACTTAGCCGTGATACTTTTCCTTTCAAGTTCATTATATGTGCTACTACCCTAAACGTTTTTTTACGTTTCTACAATCAACAGTTTAGCCAGGGGGGGGGGGGCATATTGGCCATATTGCGCTAAATAAACTTACGCCTCTATCCTGGAGGGGTAGACAGAGACTAGGGCTTGCACTTGCCATGAATAGAATTGAAGTAAAGAAGAAGAACACTCTGCATAGAATATTATATTCTTTTTGTTGCGCTAACCCGTGCCGAGGACAATTTTAAAAACCTATTTACAGGCTAAAAATTCCACCCATGCCGGGACTTGAACTCGCGACCTCTGGCTAATCGTGCCAGCGCTCTTCCTACTAAGCCAATGGGCAAGTGCAAGAGCATCGGCGAAATTTCGAGCCTCTTTACAAACTTCTCTGTATTACGTACAGGCAGCGACATCTCAGTTAGATTTTAACATTGGAATGATATCGTGTGGCGCCGGATTAAGAATAGCGTCACTCCATTTCCTCCCGTGGATGTCGTAGAAGGTGACTAAGGAAATCAATTACCAGGAGACGGGCAGCAGCGTCTACCTGACATTCCAACCGCATGCTGCGATCGCCAACCCGCCTGCCAAGCGTGGCGATTATGGCAAAACCCCTCATGGTTATGAAAACCATGAGGGAGGCCTATGTCCTGCAGTGGGCGTCAAGGGGCTGATGATGATGATGAATGATATCGCTGTACCTACATGATTATATTCTTGTTGCACTAATAGGTTTTTAAGTATGCACAGAATTTAAGAATTGTAAAATTTTCACTCGCCAAGATGAAAGAAACTACTCGTATTACGTCGAAACCTGAGCGGCGGCGACGTTCATTGATAAAGTTTAAAATTTTTAATATTAATACATATTTTTCGCCAAACTGCAACAATTTACTATCCTACGTATATGTGTAATTCTTTCACCTGGTGGTGCATTAAAGTGTTCTCTATCTATCTATCTATATTTCACTTTACTCAGCTTCAGTCCATATGCAAACAAATCGTTGAGAGAAGTCGCCAAAGTACGCGAAGCAATACTGTCCAGCAAGTTGCTTAGTTCAGGGCCGGATTTAGGGGAGGGCAGGTGGGGCTACTGCCCTGGGGCCTCCACAAGGAAAGGGCCCCCACAAGAGGCTAATATGTACTATCATTAAACGCCAATATTTTATGAGTACTTATAACGTCTGTTTGTTTTTCAAATTTAAAAAAAAATCGTCATATTCATTGTAGTTTTTGTTTCGTATTTATTATTTGGGAATAATTGGGGGCCGCTCCTTCGTTGCCCTAGGGCCTCTAGACCTCAAAATCCGGCTCTGGCTTAGTTGTTAACACTCAGACAAAAGTTGAACGAAATAAAATAATAAACCTATGCCACTTGCTGAGCCGCGTTTCATAAAACTACAACTTGTTACATCTCGGCCAAGCCTCGGAAGACGAGTCTACAAAGAGAGTAAAGACGCCGTTAGGGCACTGTTCATACACTGCATTTGCATTCTCTCGTGTCACCCTAGAGTGTAGACGCGGTATCAAGATAAAAGGCTTAACAAAAAATTAAATGTTGAAATAGGTGTATCCATAAGTACTCATGTTAGGCTAGACGTAGATTTATACAAATATCCTGCCAGTCATACTTTTGGCGGTCATCTATAAATTCATGTAGCTGGCTTAGCGTGGCCTTTATATCAAGCGATATGATACAAATCTACAAATTTACCATACTTTGCATCTTTAACAAGGTAAAATAAGTTAAGTACGACTCTTATTTTGTAACTGTTGTCTCTGTAATTGTTTTTTGATGTACAGTCGACAGCTGACCACAGAGAAAAAAAAGAACAGCCGACCTTTTACATTTTTGTTGCAATGTCGCCCGTAAGGTAACTGAGTAGAGTGCATCAAAAATTGCAACAAAAATGTGAAGGTCGGTTGTTCCTTTTGTTTCTCTGTGGTCAGCTGTCGACTGCACATCAAAAAACAATTACAGAGACAACAGTTACAAAATAAGAGTCAGCCTTAAACGTTTTATTCTTCAAGTTTCAAGATTATGTGAAAATCCCGATTTACTTACTTACAATAATGTATCCGATCAGCGGGCTCGTTTACTAACTTTCAACTGGGAGGATTCTGTCAGTAATTCTGACTGTTCAAATACATACATATTTTTTCATTACTCATAGTCGGAAACTAGCTCTGAAGTTGCCTGAGAAGCGGGTTGAAATTAATATTATTCGGCCCTAGGGAGAATCGTTTTCAACTTACCGCTGTCAAATTTCTGTTGAACCATGTGCCAACTTTTCAAATTTCAGCTAGCCAGCGACGACAAAAAAAAAATGGCGGGAAAGCGGCAATCCGATCTTCATTTGTTTTTTCGAGTTGTAGAATTTTGCTTGTACTTCCGTATAGCGGAGATGTATTAACATTTTAGCTAATTCATGTTTTTATTTTTACTTTCACTATATTCGCAATGAGAGGCACAGTATTTACCTCGGGTGAAAGACTTATTGAGTCCCTCGACCTATTGGTTGTCTCGGGACTAAGTAAGTTACTTTCACTGCTAGGGTAACAATCTACTTACACTTCTGAGTTGACAAAATTAAAGGTCCAGTTAAGCCAGGGGGCAGAGCCTAGAGTCTAATAAACACATCGTTATTCAATAGAGTGATATTAGCACGACAATGGCTGTTATTAGATACTATTTAGTATTCTATTAAGCGATAGCAAAACAATGTGATTCCCATGGTATAACCCGCGCGTCTCCGCGTGGCGCCGGATTAAGAATAGCGTCACTCCATTTCCTTCCGTGGATGTCGTAGAAGGCGACTACGGAAATCAATTACCAGGAGACGGGCAGCAGCGTCTTCCTGAGACTCCAAAAGCATACTGCGATCGCCAACCCGCCTGCCAAGCGTGGCGATTTTGCCAAAATGGTTATGAAAACCGTGAGGGAGGCCTATGTCCTGCAGTGGACGTTGAATGGCTGATGATGATGATGATGATGATGATGAACCCGCGCAAGTCAAATAGGCACTCTCGCGAAGAAGATCGAGTGGCGCGAGGCGCCGAGTTAAGTTATACCAACCATTTCCGTACTAATATGACTCTATTCAACAACTATACATTTTAGATGCTTGCCCCCAGGTTGGCTATCCATAATGGAGTGCTGGTCCCAACACTTATGTATGCTAGCCAGACTTGGGTATGGCAAAAGAAGCAAGAAAGTAGGATTAATGCAGTAGAAATGAGGTCCTCGAGAAGTATGTCTGGTGTTACTTTGAATGACAGAATACGCAATAGTGTGATTAGAGAACGTTGTGGCCTTAGTGACTTGTTGAGGATGTAGTGACTAGAATTAAGAAAGGAATGTTGCGTGGGTTTGGACATGTGGAGAGGATGAAGGAAGAAAGATTGACGAAACAAATATATCGAGCGAATATGGGTGGAAGATCCGGTAAGGGACGACCCAGACGAACATACTTCGACCAAATAGGCGATGTATTAGCAAAGGGCAAGATAAAAAGTACCCGAAACCGGCGTGCGTGCATGCAACGACTAATGAATGTTGACGAAGCGAAAGTGATCTGTCAGGATCGTATCAAGTGGCAGTCCCTGGTCTTTGCTTACCCCTGTGGGATACAGTCGTGAGTTTATGTTATGTTATGTTTATGCCCCCTGGTTTCGTTATCATCCGCATAGTAGAGATTTTTATGACTGTTTTCTATTCTTTGTTGTTTTGATTACTAGCGAGTATAAAATAAATATGACTAGCCATTGGGAATGAAAGGCCAGGCCACAGAATTAGCTCTTTGCGATAAGGAAAACTTTAAGTCCAAAACGAACCACTTGCCTTACAGTTATCGTAGGCAGACAAAAAAAGCTCGAAACCCCCTTTCAAACCTAAGAAAATAGACCGCGATGATACAATATCAGAAACAATATCGTATCACTGCCCGACCGCTAACATCCTCTCTATTCATAAAGCGACGCGTGCTTTCCACGTAACTTGGGGTAATGTTCCGACCAACCAAAGTTGAGCCCTGAACGTCCGTGCAAAAGCCGGTTGCCGTATGGAGTTTTGAGGCCAAAGGAGGGCCGCGGAAGGCCACATTAAAGTGGTGAAGCTCAAAGTAATATAAACCACCACAGTATGTCCGTTCCGGTGGTAGACATCTCCGCTTGGTGGACTTTGGACGCCTTTAGAGACGAAGATTTGGCCCTGTTTGTTAAACCAAAAATCTGTGGACTAATCGCATCAGAGTGTTTCAATTCCAATGGTCTGGTAAGTGGCCTCTGGTATCAAAACGGCAAGGGAACTGAGCTGTAAAAGTTTTGCCAAACAGTGTACAAAAATTTACGTTAACATACGTGACTGCTCTTTTGGCCTAGCGGGTACAATTGGCTTCGATTGCCTCTAGATGCCGCGAATATCCTTGTTTGTGATGTCCTTCTTGTGACGAATTTCTCGCCGCAAGCGACTGGCAATGTGATCGCATCATAATCATTAAAATAATAAGTCATTGACTTTATTTGTATTTTATGTAATTCTATGCATTTACTTATTTATTTAATCATCTGTTTTTTCATTTATTTAACTGTGTCTTTATTGGCATGCACTGCACCCCATCCGAGCATATTTGTGAGACGGACAGGCACTGCCTGAAAGTCAGCACAACGCTGAGCCAGCTGCCTTTTCCAGCAACGGCGACACACCGCAACTTATCTTAATACAAATTGTATTTTTTTTTTGTTTTTTACTTTTTGTATTGTGATTTAATATTTTGCTCTCCAGGCTAAACTTCCATATTCCTGGTAGGTCTCTTAGATATAAATATACATTCCACACACCCATCCCCTCAAGAAATTACAGAACAAACTCTTTCCTTTTCCGAGCTTGCTCAGCATTCAACAGTTTAATTGATAGCCCGAACACTGACTTTGATGTCAACCACGACTCCGTTACTTCAGTTAGGTGAAGGTTGGCTGCAAACTTCTTCGGTAGCGAGTTGCCTGCTACTGGGTGATGGGCTTGGTTCTTTTACATTGTTTGTTTATTACATAGGTGATGGTTAGATTTGACTGTTTTGCTAAACTTATTTAAGTATGGATTTGTTTTCGATATTGTAAATCTTTGTGTGCTCTGAACTACAGTGTCGCTATAAGTGAAAACCTTTTAATGACTCTCAGTTTCTATAATGTACAATGTACCTTTTTATCATGTTACTTTTAGTCGATGGTTTTCCTAAAACTCAATAAATAAATAAAAATAAATAAATAAAGTAATGTTATTAATGTATAATGTATGTTCTGTTGTTGAAATAAATGGTTTTCTTCTTCTTCTTCATTGTCTGCTCCTATATTACGCGCACCAAATCCTGAACGATTCCAATCGTCAAACTGTTATTGCTATCGCGAACGTCAGGATTCCGACACGATTTGGTGCGCATAATTAGGTTCCGTGAGGCGCCGGATTAAGGATAGCGTCACTCCATTTCCTTCTGTGGACGTCGTAGAAGGTGACTAAGGATATCAATTACCAGGAGACGGACAGCAGCGTCTTCCTGAGATTCCAACCGCATAGTGCGATCGCCGACCCGCCTGCCAAGCGTGGCGATTATGGCAAAATCCCTCGTGGTTATGACAACCACGAAGGAGGCCGAGGTCCTGCAGTGGGCGTCAAATGGCTGATGATGATGATGAATTAGGCCTCTGCCTACCATAACACAGGACAAAACAAATGATTGGGATTTGGGTTCAAAACAAATGATTATGCTGCTTGGAAGTTATTATTATTCTATGGTTTGTCACATTCTTGTTAAAATCAAAATCAAAAAGATTTTCTTCAAAGTAGCACATAAACTGCCACTTCATGAACTAAATGACAGATTAAACTAGGAGTCCTTTTCAAAATCTAGATAATTTTGGAGAAGAAACGATAAAATTGTTACAAAACACTAAAAGACAATAAAAAATATACTAAATGGGACTAAACCCTCAGTGCCATAAGACATACTCCACCCGCCGTCTGTTTGACCCATGAGCTTGACCTAGGAGGCAACAATGCCGCACACAACTATGTGTTCTACCTGTCTAACCACGTGGTTGTAGAGATTTCTCGTCAACCTTAACTCTGTAGTAAGATCCACATTCAAACTTATTGCTTGGGACTACAAAGATTTTCATTACCTTTACTTTACTTTATACTTTATTGCACACATAAAATTACACGAATAAAACAAAACATCATCATCATCATTTGCTTTCATCATCCATGACCTAGCACTCTACTTCAGATCGTCGGGCCAGCGAGCTGGAGGGCGTCCTACGCTGCGTTTGCTGCCGATGGCTAGTGGTTTACAGCAGGGCAAAAATGGCCGAAGACTGAACGAAGTGGCTTCCCGTGGGGGAGTCCTTTGACTAGCTGAGGATAAACTTGGATTGATGGATTGGAATGGATCCATCATCATCATAAGTCTATCTGCCCATTGTTGGATACCTTTCCTTCTTATGCCATCGTAACACCCACGTTCTCTTCACTCTGTACGGTATCATCCTATCAATGCTGCTTCTTCATCTGGTGTCTCTTCGACTAGCGAAGTTTCGCAATCTGCAGCTGTGCATAATTTCTCTCTATCTCTAGCAATTAATAGATCGGCAGTACTTACGACTCTAGTCTACTCTCGTAGGTTTCTCAATCAGGATTTCATTCTTCGGCCTTTGCGTCTCTTGACTTTTGCAATCATTATGAGTAGACGACCATGAGACAGGCCACAGTTATGCAACCGTTTTCTTTGGATTGGTATTCCTTTTTTGTCGCGACTTCTCCTTGGTAACCTTTTTGAGACCAAATAATTTTAAGCAGACTGCTCACCACCACACCACAAGTCGTATGTCTTCTTATATCATTTGGTAGGCTGGTAGATGCATATCGTACTGAAATTAGAACGAACAGACCCTGTACTACGAGCACCAAATCCTGTCGATATTCTAACATCAAGCTGCCAAATCCCATACTTATTGCTACGTCTATGTCGGGATTCCGACAGGATGTAATGCGCACAATTAGGCCTCAGAAATAGAATCGCTCTGGATTAGTCCTCGTAACATGCCCACTGATATAATAAAAGCCTCTGTTTGTCGCAGTTCTGTAGCGCAGGGTACCGACCTGTCATTATAAATAAATATTGTTGTTATTTATTTACCCGCCGATGATTTATCGAAGTGAGGTCTCGACTCGAACGCCGAAGTGAAAAGAAAAAGCGCAAAACGTCCCGCGGTTTTTAATTGAGTTTTGAGATGGCCACCCACTGCAGGCGGAATTGTGAAGGGTTTATTTTTAACATATCAAACGAACTGGAAAACGCAGCTTAGGATGCCCACCAGCTCGCTGGACCGACGATCTGATGGAGATTGCTGGCATCGGCTAGTTGAGGATGGACAAAAAAAGTGGCGTGCCATGGAGAGGCCTACGTCCAGCAGTGGACGAGTGCGGGCTGATTGATTGATTGATCAAACAAACTTCTTCCGAAAGAAAGAAACGAAAGTGGGTCGCGCCAAGAAGCAAACCTACCTATCCAGGATACCAGCGTGAGTTTATGTTATGATTAAGTTATCTATCAGAATCGTATAAACCGTTTAAGCATATAGAAAAGACTTTATCTACTGGTAAATACGAACAATGTTTACCATGGATCACGGACAAGTGTACACTTGTATATTAGTTCAATTGAACTCCAATAACACGGCACCTTATAAGGCCAACCAATAGATGGACCAACTTGTTAGGAGCGTGGCAGGTGGAAAACCATAGTAAAACAAAATTTATTTTAAAAATAATTATAAATAATCTCCAAGCATATTAACAAATAAAAGAGGTTTGTAAGTGTTCCGTGGCCTTAAAATTTTAAAAACCGCTGTCTAAAACCTCTAGTATTAGAGGTATCGTCACAGACAGTACCAACAATCGTGTCCGCTATAACGCGCCACACGTGTGCGCACGCGCCCGGGGCGTGGCGTACCGGCGTGCGCGCCGTTCCGGAGCATGCGCAGGAGTTGACGAACCTCGCGCGTTGCGTCGGGGGTTAGGGAGCCAAGACGAGTAGTTTGTGGGCTGGAAGATATTGTTTTGAATTTAGATTGGTACTCGTACCAACAAATTTTGAGAAAAGTGGTCAGAGTGGAGTTTTTTGTTTTGCTGTCTTTTTCTCTACTGCAAACTCGACCGGAAAGCAGCGGCTACTCGTAACATAGTACATTGGCTTTCGCCAACGGAATGTAAAATTCTTTGCGTTGAAATATTTTTTTTTATTTCTGAATTCTGTTATTTTTTTTGGTGATGGCGTTTAACATGCTCGACTAGCGAAACAGAGGTCGTAGGTTCAATTCCCACTGGAGGTCGTCATATTTGATTTGTATAAATGGCCTCAATCTGGGTATTTTTCTAAGTTTGTGACGTCCTTGCCTGATTACCATATCACAGGGAATCCTAGTGTGGGGCCAAGACAAATGATTGTGTTGTATGGAAGTTATTTTTATTGATTGTATCATTCTCTAGCCGAATTATTCGATGTTTGGCTTAGAAAATAAATAAGATTTTTATGTAGTAACATCATATCATCAAATACCTCCTCCCATTTGCCACCTCTGACCACTATCGCAAGAACCTGTCGAGATCATTCCGACATCTCTAAGAGCAATCGCCCATGACGACTTGAAAACGCGATTCAAATGCGATTAACGCGCGCGGGCGCGGCGCTTCCGCAAAAATGGAAGCAAAACATAGGTATGCTGTGGTGCAGCGTTTGCATCGCTCCTCAAAAATGACACAAAATGCGCGTCTACTGCGTTACACTAAGTCGTCGTGGGCAATGGGTCTAACTTTTATATCGGAGCGAAAATTTCATAATACTTACAGACCTTATGATCTCCATAGAAGGACGAAGATGATAAAAGCAAGAGGTGTTATTATTCTGTTTTTTTTTTCAAACTATCTTGCAAAAGAATACGTGCTCTGCATGTAGCAAAAGGTGTATAAATAAAATACAATGTTGTGCAATAAAACGTACAAATATGGTGATAGTTTGCAACGGATGACAGATAGGGCTTAAGTGAAGCGTAACTCTATCACGCTCGCTATTTCTTCACCTTGCGCGGGCGCATGCTCGCGGGAAATTCGAGAGTTATGCAACGATAAGTTACGTTGTACTGTGCAATCCTAAGTATAAAGAGTTATTTCTTAAATTCGCAATTCCTGGTATATGCGTTTTCATGTTTTTTTTGTAAATATTTCAAAAATATTAATCACATTTTTTACTGTTTTTTGTTTTTTTCTTAAAGTTTAATTATATTTTTGGACGGTTTTTCTGCAGTGGTTTGATAGATAATGCTTAAAACATAGGTGTTAAACAGAATGGAAATTCTCCTCAGGATAATGAATTTTTCCTAGCCTTTGGTAGAGCGCCTAAAATGAAATTATGTAAACACAAATATTTCGAAAAATATAAATCTGAGCAAAATCTTATATATTACCCACACCTGCAAAATTTTTACCATCGCCCATCATTTTTATTTTTTTTTTATTTTTAACATTTAAGAATAAGTTCATACAGTAAACATTCATACACCCTCAGCCACGTCCTCCACCTCCACCTTCATCGACCTTACTTATGACTTTAACTTTAAACTTAAATTTTAATACGAATTTGACTTTTGACTTTGTCCTTTAAAACTTCGATTAAAAACAGAATAAAAACAGGATAAAAGATAAATTCCAAGTAGGTAGTTTTCAGTGATAATGTCTCAGCAAAAGGTAAAGTAGGTAGTAATGAAAAATCCAAAAGAAATCTAGAGTCGCTGACGTAATTTTAAGTTTTGATTTAAAAATTATAGACAGAATGAAAGAAAAATCAAAAAATGGTGTAAAGAGGTTTACACCGTCGCAAACTAGAGACTTCTTTCTACGTAAAAGGCCTGAGACACACAGAAAGAACGTGGGGCGAGGGCGCGCCCAGCTTCTTTTCAGCGGACAAGACGCGTCGTATTTCCAATTCACTTTAATTTATACAAAATATATAATACCGAAGGGACGGGACGAAGCCCACACAGAGGAGATAGGGCGAGGGCGCGAACTCTATATCCGCGCCCTCGTCCCACGTCCCTTCTGTGTGGCCAGGGCTAAAGAAAGCAATAAATGACTAATTAGTGCCCTAATAACATAAACCATTTATGGTATGAAATTTACCGTGAAGACTTTATTGTTATTGTCACGGAACCAGACGGAAAATGCTCTTGTAAAGCAGTTTAATCGTGAAACGACTTTCAAGAGTCATTTATACTTCATGTCACGCGGAAGTTCGATAAATGTAAACTAAAAATATTGCAATATTTTCTTGTAACGGTAACTGCTCGGCTTAGAATCTGATCGTTCATTTACATGAGGTATAGAAACTAATGACCTTATTTATAAAAACACGATTTTTTAAAACCCCCTCAGAGGCAGTTTGAATAGTCTATGGTGAAGGGCAAAACGTAACCACAGATTGTTTAATCTGCGTCTGAGAAGTGTTTTAGCGGTAGCACACTTGACTACCAAAACATAGATCGTGGGTTCGATGCCCACCGGATGCTCGTATTTGTTTTGTACAAATGGTCTCAGTCTGGGTGTTTTGCCACGTTCGTGATATCCTTGCCTGGTTACCATAGCACAGGGTATCCTAGTTTGGGCCCAGGACAATTTTGGTTTGTGTTAAAAAATATTAATAATGCAACGAAAAAATGAAAATTTTATTTAGCCATAAGTGAAACATTTTAAAGTATCATAAGAGACAGTCTTAAATGTAGATATTTACAATATTTTGCGATACATTTTGCACTGCGGCCCCACACTAGGCAAGCCTGTATCGTGAGTTGCCATTGTAGTGGTTAAAATTTTGGTTCGAAAAGCAGGAATGTTTGATTAAGACCGAACAATTAATTCTAGTAATGCGTAAGCTCAATCTAAAGAGTGTTTTGTTTGCATCGAGGGAACTATCGCCTGGAACAACGTTTAACGGTAGCTAGACACTGCAGCTGTTTAAGACAGAAGGCTTCAGCACTAAACTTCAACCATCTAACTAATTGGTGGGTGAAGCAAATCGCAACATTGTCCGGAATTTCGGAGGCGAACACTGAAACGGTTAACGAACTATTAAGCAACGTCGGTGTGGGTGCACCTTAATTTTACAAGTGCTACTTTGTAAACACAATTAAGATACAAACTAAAAAGGAAACGACAGAAGTTCGGCGTAGTGCATAGTCACAAGATCAGTAAGAGAATGCAGCATTCTTTTAATTTTGTCGTGTGTACATATTTTTTTAAACATAACATAATCTCATGCCTATATTCCAGCAGAGGCCAGGGTTTGCCTCTAGCCACGAACCTAACAGACCTCCTTCGCTTCATCAACATTTTTTTTAGAATTGAGTATTATAAAAGTGTTTTATTTTACCGGATAGTCGTACTTAAATCAATGTAGATGAATGTTTGCGAATTTTCATCCGACCGATGCGAAATTCAAAGTCATTCCTATTTAACATTTAAGGTGAAATCCATTATATAATCAAATATAGTATTTATATAAAAATTTATTGTATACTTTTGATGAGTTTAGTCTTGGTTAACCTTTGTTCAGTTTAACCACTAAGTTTGATTAAGTATACCTGTCCCTCTCTAAGCTATCTTCGCTTTATTCTATAGCAAAATAAATTTTTATACTGGAGCTTCACTTGGCTATTCATATTTACGTTATTGAAGACGATTTACACATTGTATATAGGTTTTACAAAATTAATGCTAAAGATTCGTCGGAAAACCAGGCGCTCGATGGTTGATCATTGATTAAACCAAAGAGGTCTGGCAGGATTTTGGCAAGTAGCAAAACCTGGTCTCTGCCTACCACTCCGAGATACAGGCGTGAGTTTATGTAGTGTCATCATCATCATCAGCCATTTGACGCCCACTGCAGGACACAGGCGTCCTCCGTGGTTTTCATAACCATGAAGGCTTTTGCCATAATCGCCACGCTTGGCAGGCGGGTTGGCGATCGCAGTACACGGTTGGAATCTCAGAAAGACGCTGCTGCCTGTCTCCTGCTAATGTATTTCCTTAGTCGCCTTCTACGATATCCACGGAAGGAAACGGAGTGACGCTATTCTTAATCCGGCGCCACACGGAAGCGTATGTAATGCAACGGATGGTTAATATAAACTTCCACACAACATAAATACTCAAATATGCAAACACAAATGGCCAAGCGAGGTGCCGGCATAACAATGATTCCCCACCAATCCACCTTCTATAACGTACTCGCTCCAGTGTTACAAGTATAAAGAAGCTCCGTAATTAAAACGGATACAAAGTAATTCCTTAAACTTCTTTGATGGATGGACATTTGTTCATTAATTTATTATCTAATGGGTCCGTTGGAATGAGGGCTGCGAAATGAATATGCATTAAATTCATTAACTTTGTCTTGTTTCATTATTTTTATGCTGTTTTAAGCGGAGTTTGGAGAAATTTTATTACAGCTAAGTTTTATGAGGAACGGTCTCAGGTAATTGGTACTTTGTCATACTTTTAAGCTACTTGGTGAATTCGTTAATGTATAGCCCGATTTCCTACGCCAATAGAATATGCAGAATGTTGAACAAAAGACTTTGTTTTCCACGAAGAAAAACTGTCCATGTAAAAATGCATGTTATTGTCTTGTCAAATATATGGCGAAAAAATACAATTATTTAACTTTATGTAATCTTCCCGTCAGTATTTACACAGAATCACTTTTTTTAAAAGAATGTATTTAGCCTATAATATTACAATTAATTATACATAATTATGGTTATCCTCATGCAAGAGAATAAATAGGTTTCGTTGGAGGATTCGTAGCCTTTCTTTTGATGCGTGTGTCTTTCTCTCTTTTATGTATGGTTTCTGATGTTATTAAAATAGTTGCCAGCCAATTTGTTGCAAAAAACTTTAAAAGGTAAAAACAAAACATACCAACGTACTTATTCACACAGCAACTCTCCGTAAGTCTACAGAATTTTGGAATTTTCCAGATCACTTCTTGTACGCCAAGTAAGAACATTTTGGAACCGTAACCATCTAAGAAAAACACGCGTCCATATTGACTCATGCATTTGGGCAATACGGTATACAGACAAACTCACAGACCAGGGCCGCGTTTGACACAACTACCATTCAGAGCTTATTACGAGAGTTCGATATTTATAAGCGATATTTATAGTGGGTAGAACATTGGACTCTGAAGCGGGAGACCCAGGTTCGATTCCCAGTGCGGGCATGTACCTTTGACTTTGTTTTCTAAGTTATGTACATTTGTGAAGTTACAGTAGCAATACCACTCGCTAACGGTGAAGGAAAACATCGTGAGGAAACCTGAGTGTTTGAGCTATTTACATACCTCAGCGCTTGAAATCGCCAATCCGCGGTGGGCACGTGTGGTGATTAAGCCCATACTCTCTCTCTGAGAGAAGGCCTGTGCCCTACAGTGGGACGTATATAGGCTGCTTATGATGATGATGTTTATAATTACGCAGCCGAGACTTCCCACTTGTCAATCTGCCGGTTAATCAGCTATTAACAATTTACATTGAATTGTCATAGCAAACAATGAATTTAGTGTCCTGGGTCGCGTTACATAAAACTGCAATTCATAGTTTTTTTTATGAAAATTCGAAAATTAGTTTCGTACTTGTTAATCTGTGGGTTATCTGGCTATACAACATACACGTCATTCACTATAACTTGTCCCTTGCCACCGTCATGTTTGCACGCTATGACAGGGGCACAGAGTACATTATGAAACTGGACAGGAGACTTCTTATGGTAAACGCACTTTAGGTACATCGAAATGTCATAGTAAACTATAATCGTGGGGCCTAGACAGACAGACAGACTCGGCGTCAGATTTGTGACACCCCTCTGATTCGTATATAGGTGGTCAAAAACCAGACATACTTGTCTCTCTTCTGGCCTCTTGCATGATTTTATTAATTTTCTCGTGTAATCAATCTCTTAGAAAGAATCGAAGTAAAATTAAAAAGAAAAAAAAACACTCGCTGTTTGCTCGCCCATTACCACTTGCGCGCGCGCACTGCAGCGTAACCGAAGGGTTGCCATCTTGCCCCTTCTTACCATCTGTAGGCAGCAATTTCGACCTTAAAGATGCTCTACCGCTGCGGTTCCCAAACTTTTAACAGACGATTTCTTAAAACACTCCTCAAAGGCAGTTTAAATGGTCTGTGGTAAAGAGCATGACGTAACCACAGATTATTTAAAATCTGAGGAGTGTTTAGTGCACACGTGTTTATATAAATATAAGACTATGGAACGCTGACAACATTATTTTATTGTACTGCACCCCATATCAAAACATAAAATTCAAGATTTAACTTCACATCAAGCTTCTGAAGGTAGCACTGGCTCACTACACTAATCCAGTATAATATTTGTAGCTGAGGAATTATCAAGCCGCCGCTCAAGACCGCAGCAAGTGGATAAAGGCCCTATGTCCCTCATGCGGGACAAACGGATATAAGCGGTGGTGGTGTGGAATTATTTAACAGCCAAAACAATCGATTATTCAGTGAAAAATGTGATTCGCGTTACGCGCAAATGTGACTGCGGCTCCAGTGACTTTTCCAATGAACTCTTGGGTTCCGCGGAACCCAGTTTAGGAATCACTGCTCTATCGGACCCGAGAGTTTACTTAGTTGATTCATAAGATGACTTACTTAGCGTCGAGAATATGGGAATCGTCTTTAAGTAATTTTTAAATGAGTAAAAAAAGAAGATAAGAGTTAGCACGCACATGACCTCACTTCCTATCACATTCACAAACTTGCGCCTGCCGAAGGGTTAGACCAGAGACCATAAAAACTTTTGCAATTTTTGCATCACCAGCTCGCTGGACCGACGATCTGAGGCAAATTGCTGGCAGCGGCTCGATGAAGATGGCCGAGGACAGAAGGTAGTGGCGTAGGGAGTGGCCTCCCCCAAGGCCTATGTCTAGCAGTGATTCCTAAACAGGACAAGTACGGGCTGATTGATTGATCACTTTGCATAACTAATAATAAAATTACAGATTATTGACTCTACTATTATCTGCTTACTTCTTACTTCCAGGTGTGGGTCTTGGCCTCTTCAACATTTTCCTTCCATTGCGCTCGGTCCATTGCATCATTCTTCCACCTGATACCTTCCCAATCTTCTTAAGACCTTCAAAAAAACCATTCACCATTTCAAAAAAAGAACGGTATTTGTCGCTAGATTCGAGTGAATTGTCGGGCTCAAGCGCGATGTTGACGACCCTTCCGAACATATCGATGCTTATAAGGGCCCAGTACCTAAATTCTCTATTCTATCTGCCTGTTCTATTGCTCATAATATTAAAAAGCGCTTTTATCTCCGGGATTATTCCTTAGTGCGTTGTCAAGTTCCTCTTTCGAAGTGAGGCAAGAGCGCTGTATTAATACGACTCTGTACGACCATACGGTCGTATTTATAAAAACACTACTCCTTAAAACACCAGATAAACGCTGATTAAAATAGTCTGTGGAGAAGATTTTACAAAGAATTGACGTAACTGCAGATTAAATAATTTGACTCTGAGGAGTGCTTTAGAGGAATCGTGTTTTTATAAAAAAGGCCAATAGTTTTTTGATCATCTTTGCCTTTACACTCTACTCAGTTACGTTATTGCCATTAAATGATATCGCTTTTAGCTACAAGACCGGCGAATGTATATGGCCAAACTTAGATGCGTAAGGCGTTGTAATTAGAAAAATCAGAAATCAAAAATATATATCAACGTAAAGAATTTACATTCCGTTTGTTGAATATCAAGGTGTAATGTTAGCCGCTACCTTGGAGTCGAGTTAAAAAAGGCAGCGTAAAACAAAACTCCACTCTGACCAACTTTTTTCAAATTGTACTAAATAATAAGTTGGTTACCAATCCGCGGTGGGCACGCGTGGTGATTAAGCCCGTACTCTCTCTGAGAGAAGGCCTGTGCCCTGCAGTGGGACGTAGGTATGTAGGCTACATGGAGACAAACATATATGTGGGTATGATAACTACCCATGAGTTCCATCAGCAACTTGCTATGCTATGAAACATTAGTTACCCTTACAAAAGTAGGAAAACACTAATTCTGCGGCCAGACATTGAGGAGTTCTACATACAATAAAGAGTTCTAATCTAATATAACCAAATTTAATCTAAAATGTGAAGGTTGTTGCGCTATCAAAGTTCTGCATGGCCAGCCACCGAGTCCAAGGGAAGGTTCAGTTTTACTGTAAAAAAAAAAAAAAAAAGTAAAATAACATTTATTGAAATAACACAGTTACAGCATATTTTTGTTACATAATAATATTTTGTTTAACAAAAGAGGTGGGTAGGTGCACAATACACAGTTTAACGGCAATCCCCAAACTAGGCGAGGCCTGTATCTTGGGGACTTTATTAGTGTTCACAGAATACATTTTTCACGGCAAGCTAATTACGCAACACGGTTACCTTACAAAATAAACGTTTTTGTGAATATATAATCTAGAAAAACACACTACTATATGGCATTAATTTGAATGTTAAATATATATAAATATATATGAATACACATAATTATATTGTATAAATATATATAATATAAATTCATTATAATATAAGAATATAAATTTGTATAACTACATAGATATTAAATATAGATAATTCAAAAGTAAAATAATAATAAATATATTTAGTTATGTACCTAGTTTTGCTTGTAAATACAATAATTATTATTTAACAATCGTAAATAAGTTTTCGGTATCAGTATAATTCTGCCTGTTCAAGTATTTTGTAATAGAGATCTTTGCTTCAAAATATGTCAAGTTTATTAAATTACACGACAACATCAATTTATTATACAAGAAAGGAAAAATAAAAGGGTGGAAGCGCTGTGCAAACGATGTTCTACATAACGGTAAAGGTATTCCATGGGGCCTTCTTGAAGAGTTTGGTTCTGGTTTGTGCTTATGTTGTGTAAGTACAGCTAATCGAACAAATAACTGGCGTACTCGCAATTGACCGCTTTCCCTATACAAAGCGTCAGTAGAGAAGGAATAAGGTTTTCTAAACATAACTTTGAGAACACAGCGCTGGGCCCTCTCTAACTTAATTAGAAAAGTCTTGGCAGCACTCCCCCAGATCGAAATGCAGTAAGTCAGGAGAGATTCACATAAAACTTTGTAAGTGTTAATGAGAAGTTTTTTCGACACTGAATTACGGAGGAGTCTCATTACGTACGCAGTTTTACGAACACGACCGCAGAGCTTAGAAATATGTGGCAGAAAGGACAACTTCTCGTCAAGCATAATTCCCAAATATTTCAGCTCGCATACTCTTTGTAGACTGATGCAATCGCATTTCAAAGGAAAGGTCATATGTGGACAAGTATTTCTATGGACTTTAATGGTTGAAAGCTGTGATGGCTCTGTCGCACGTGTTATATGGAACGCAAGATATTTTGTTTTTTCCGAGTTTAGGGTGAGTAAGTTTCTATCCAACCATTTAGCAACGGCTGACATACCTGTGTTAGCGGCAGAATATACCTCTTCCCAAGAACGGGCATTAAATAACAGGGCCGTATCATCTGCGTAACAAATTATTTCGGCGTTTGCTAACGGCAATGATAATAGGTCATTAATATATATAATAAATAATGTGGGGCCCAATATACTACCCTGTGGTACGCCAAACCCAACTACTGACAGGTCACTACAGTGAGAATCGACCTTGACGAACTGCCTCCGTTCCGATAAATAGCTTTTAAACCACTCAAGGGCAATACCTCTGACTCCAATAGCATCTAGTTTTCTCAATAATATCGGAACGGAGACGGTATCGAATGCTTTCGCCAGGTCGAGAAATACTCCGATGCATTTCTCACCTTGGTCCATTTTTACAGATACCATTTGTACTAAAAGTTTTGCGGCATCATCGGTCGATTTTTTTTTACGAAACCCGAACTGTTGGTCTGATATTGTTTCATTTTGTGCCATAAAGCTAGTCAAGCGATTATTTACTAGCCGTTCTAGTAATTTCGAGAAAACGCTTAGCAACGAAATGGGCCTATAATTTCCCGGTAATTCTTTTCGTCCTGCTTTATGCACTGGAGATACGGAAGAAGTCTTCCATGAAGTAGGGAAGACACCACTAGTCAAACTCAAATTAAAAATATGTGTGAGAGGCACAACTATAATATTGGAGATGTACTTTATAAATGCGTTTGTAAATCCATCAGGGCCAGGTGCGCATTCGTTTTTTAATTGTTTGATAGCCAAAGCTACTTCATTCTGATCAGTTGGAAAGAGAAAAATTGATTTCGGAGAATACGGAATTTCTACTTGATTTGCAAGATCCTGTTCTGATACGTTAAGTCTCTCCATGATTTTAGAAGCTAGGTCTCTCCCCACGGTCGTAAAAAATGTATTGGTATTATTAAGAGCCTCTAGAGGAGTAGGAGCAGAGTGAAGGAGCTCATCAGCCCTGCCACGCACTGTAGTGGTGTGCGTTATATTTTTGATACATTGCCAAAGCTTCTTGGGGTTTTTAAGATTGCTTTCCACTTGATTGCTCTCATATGCAGACTTCAGACAGTGTAACAAATTGTTGCAGTAATTTTTATACCTAGTATATATCACCTTTGCCAACTCGTCATTAGGCCTCTTGCGAGTGGCAGCATGAAGTTTATCCCTGTTCCTCATACAGCGGATAAGGCCGGGGGTAATCCACGGCTTCAACGTGAATTTGCACCTGCTTACGCGTGCATATGTGGTATGATTCGAAATAGCGGAACCAAGTAGCGACTCGAGGACAGCTACAGCCTTCAGAATATCTGATTCATCTGTGACCTGAGACCAGTCACTGTTATGCAATTGGTCAGCAGCTGCCGAAAAATTTATTTTGATTTGAACCCTATCATGTTTTTTGGAGGATTGTAACATGCAGATACTAGCTATGGCAATGTCGTGATCTGTTTGGGAGGTTTTGCAAACCAAAGATCTAATTTTCGATTTAGCCTTTATAAATATGTGGTCCAGGCATGTACGCATCCGTGTGGGTTTCTCTATAGCTGGCACAAGCCCGTGCTGGGTCATTAGATTCAAATAATCATTACAATGTTTGTCATTAGTATTTTCAGCAATGTTTATGTTAATATCTCCAGCAACAATAATAAAAGAATTAGATGACATAGGCTCGAGGAGCGAGTTGAGAGAAATAATAAAATCAGCTGTTTTACTAAAAGCTGGTGACGGGGATCTGTAAAGACCGATTATAGTAGGGCCATTATTAACATCTAAGACAAGGCAATCCGCTTCATCAAGCTGCGGTTCACGCGATGAGGCTGACCAAGAATTCTTAATATAAATTACTACACCACTATTTTGGTTTGTGTGGTTCGTAGTGTTATATGAGGTGAATCCGTCTATTTGGTGAATAATTGGATTTTGGGGCAGTCTACATTCGGTCAGAATTATGAAATCTAAGGAAAGATCAAGTCTCGCAAGCATAACCAAAAATCCATCAAAGTTTTTATTTATACTCCTGATATTGAACGTGGCTACTTTGAGATTAAATTCGGGTGTAATAAATTGTTTGCAATGCTCAAGCACATCAAATTCGCGACAGTCTACAAAATCGAATTCTTCAATATCTGTTTCAAGGTTAAGGCCTTTTATTGTAATGTAGGCTAATAATATCAGAATTCACCAATTTATTACAGATTATCGGAGCTTGCCAGTTTATACTGCATGAATACGTGCGATATTTTATGATAGTGATATGATATGATGAAAAAATACATGTGAATATAATAAATAAATAATAAAATATATAAAGATATGATACTGAAATAGATATTATGAATGAGTACAATGATTGCCTTATAGTATTACAATAATTATTAAATGAGTTCAAAGAGCATTTTAATATTGTTGTTAAAAATGGAACGTGTTGAAAGAAACTATTTACGTTAGACCGGAGCCGACACCTGCGGCGCAGCATCATCGGTAGAAAGGCCAAGGGCAGGACCAACCAGTAGTTCGAGATCTTCAATGGTGCGAATGAGCAATGCCGGCCTCTTGTCGGCTTTCCTGATGTTAATTTGGCCATTTCGCACCCAGCAGTAACGAAATCCATATCGTTTTGATCGGAGTCTTGCTTCGCGAAACAACTGTCGGCTCTGCTTAGTCAATCTTTCGTTCAAATATATTTTATTTCCCGAACCCTTGACTATATCATCTGCAGTTAGGCCGCGCCGAAGTCTAGCCGCTATAAGCATTTCGTCCCTCTTGGAGCGGCGCAACAGTCTCACTACGATTGGCCGTGGAAGCTTTTCAGTGGGCCCAGATCGAGTTACAGGGCGCTGACGTGGACCCACTCGAGAGATCCAATCCGTATCCACGTCAGTAAGGTCAACTCCGATTTTCGCGGCGGTTAGTAAAACTATATGATGTAGATTTTCATTTTCGACTTCAGGTATACCAGAAATTTCAATTTCGTTTCGAAGTACTGATTGCTCCTGGCTGTTAATAGTCTGTCTTAGCTCACAAACCATCGCTGAAAGATTAGAGATTTTCAGCTCCTGAGCTGCGTGTTTTTTCTCGTGCTCATCAATCGTTACACTAAATTGGGAGACAGTAGAATTTGCGACTAGGAGTTGTGCCTTGAGGTCAATCATTTCTTTCCGCAAAAGTCGAATTTCATTGGCCAGATCAGCAATATCAGATGGTGATGAGGACGCTTCAGAAGATGACAGTGCCTTACTGCCAGCAGCAACTCTGGCCCTTGAACGGGAAGTGACGTTTTGCTCCGGAGCTGATCTTCCAGTGGAAAGAGTCTCCAATTGGGAGCGGTCAGAGATGCGGATAGGCGTATCGCAATCCTTAATAACCCGCTGTTTACAGTGGCATGCAGGACATAGCCAGCTGTCTTTGGCCTTGGTGTCCATAGTATCAAAACCTGCGTCGCTGACATTGGCACACAGGAGATCGTACCACTGCTTGCAGACACAACAGACGAGAGTAAGTTTTTTATCTTTGAGGAGTTGGCGGCAACCAGAGCACTTCGCGGGTTTAGGTGGCGGCGAAGATGGAGGGTGGTTATCACTACTTTTTGCTGACTGCTGCTTTGACTGTGCCGGGATCTTTGGAGGCACGCTACTTTTTGAAGCCATTAGTTGCGACGTTACGTTAGAGGCTTCTATAATTATTCCTCACTGAGAGGTTATTCTCGTAAAGTTGCACTAAGATAAGCAAATACGTCTTCTTGGGTGAAATCACTGCACCGAAATGTTTTATTGTCGTTCTCCGAAAGGGGTTGTGAGTTTCTGTGACCATCGCTCGTTACAGTCACTGCGTCGGGGGTTATTTTGTTTTATAGCAGTGGTAAAACCTGGCCCAGTAACGGATGTCGTGGTGGATGATTGATGGGTTAAATAAATATAGATAGGCAAGAAATAAGTACTCGTGCAAGATAATGACCTGGGGCTAGTTTTAATACTCAACTCATGGTACATTATGACAGTTTTAAAAACCTATGCAAATTCAATGTACAGTGCTTAGCCGATTCTTCCTACTTGTTAATCTGTGGTTTCATCGACTTTGCAATGTACATTGAATTGTCATTGAATCGTCACGGCCCCCGAGGGCTGATTTGGCAACTGCCAGAAAAGTTCTGGTACAAAAAGTTCTGCGCTCATGAGATCATGATTATAATAAGTTAGCCAGAAACGCGGTTTAAAAAATGTGTAAAGCCCTTTGCGCAAAAACAGATACTATAACATTACAGATTATTTAGATGACAGCTAAAGCCTTCCAGTTCAATGCATGAATTCTAGGTTTTAGAATAAAAATATTATAGTTAAAACTCTGTCAATTAAAGCTTTGTAAAAAAATCTCTTAGATTTTGAAATTGTCTTGTTTGTATAACTTGTAACGTTAATTAAGTCGTAGAGTCTGCTTTATTTTGAATAAAATAACTTACATTCTGTTTTTTTTATTTTTGATCCTGGTATTTTTTATTTACATACATACATACATAAACTTACGCCTGTATCCCAGAGGGGTAGGCGGAGACCAGGGCACAGCCGACTGCCACTTGCCACGATCCTGTCAGATCACTTTCGCTCCCTCAACATTCATTAGTCGTTGCATGCACATTATTATGATGATTATTTTGTACCATAAACCATTACATATATATATATATATACTGCCCGACTGCCCTTCTCATTTTTCCTACAGCAACTTTCCGTCACAGGGTTGCCTGGAAGAAATTGTACTGTGTATTTTTAAAATTAACCTAAAGGTTGATCAGCTGTCGTCTGTACACGACAGTTGTTCAGAGTCACGCAGCAACGTAGTAAAATTAAACGATTACCGAAGTCAAGTCAAACTTTTCAAATGTCTCTGGCGACCTAATTTTTGATACGAAATTTATTGCTTCCGAAATGATACGCTCAATCATAGGGCTTAATGTGGAACACATAAGGACTATAACTGTATACCTTAATTTAGGCGAACAGATCAGGATATAAACGGTCTGTTTATTCTATTATATGATCTAAAGCTAAGAGCGTAGAGACTATGAGATATGTGTCTAATTTAAGTGGATCAGGAAAGTGTAGGGCATTTCTAATTATTGTATATTCCAATGGCAGGTGCTAGGTTTTAATGTCCGTGATGGGTGAAATTTATATGTCCATTAGTAATTTAACGGGACTCCGTTTTATAAGTAGGGATGGGGTTCGTTTAGTCATTTAGGCGTATCATTAGTTATTGACACACGCCAAGTGGAAGAAAGGACTAAAGCGAAGTTTATTAAGAGGCAAACGGGTGGTAAATAGTGCAGCGATAAATAATCACATCTTCTTTTTGCAAAAACGAACTGCAACGTTTTTGAATAAAATTACCATCACAAATCTCAATAGTAGCTATTTTTAGAAACTGCAGCTGTTATCAAAAGCGTTAGGGGGTTGATGATCTCTTCTACTGGAAACTAAGGGTTGGGGGATGATTCCCAGAAGGGGAACCTATACAAGAGTGCGATAAAAGAGGTTTGGTCTGTCTGGCTAGGTACTCACGTGTTCAGCGGCGCGCATCAGCGCAAATCCAGGGTATCGAGATGGCACCAAGTTCATTAGGCACAGCACAAGCAGTGGAAGCGTTGAGAGTCAGGAGAAAGTCCAGGAGAAAGCACTATTTCCGCTAAAAGCACATAAGTTCGAAAGCGTGCGCGCGGCGCGGCGATCCAAGGGCAACAGGCTTCTCGTTGCGTAGCGGCGCTTTTAGGTATGTACCTAGCCAAGTCATTCTGTCAGGGTGTATTTGAAGGGCGCTAATTAAGGGGGGGCTTCTCAATGTCCTTAAAGGATGAAGAAGGCGCTATAAATTATAAGATGAAATAATATGTGGGTGTACCTAGTTGATAACTTTTCTTAACATAACCCCTGCCCTAAACATCACAGATGTTTACGACAAAGAAGCGAAGGGGATGCTATCTACGGGAAGGCGAACAAGTTTAGTGAGAGAGCGTTTTTTCACTCCGGAAGGGGTTTGTACATCCACAACACGAACGACACTATCTTGACCGGGGTAAACATGAAGGATGCGGCCACGTCGCCACTGTAGAGGGGGAATATTCTCCTCCTTGAGAAGAACGAGCTCACCGACTACAGGAGGATCTGAAGGAGTTGTCCACTTATGCCTACTCTGCAAAGTGGACAAATATTCTGCGTGCCAACGGGACCAAAAATGCTGAGTGACTTGTTGCACCAACTGAAAACGCGTAAGGCGACTTATTTTCACATCCTTGAAAGGGTATTCAGGTACAGCCACCAAGGGTTGCCCAATCAAGAAGTGGCCGGGAGTTAAGACCTCTAGATCCGGACTTGACGCTAATGGGCACAGAGGGCGAGAATTGAGGACGGCTTCGATTTTCGTAAATACTGTAGTCAATTCCTCGAAGGTTAGAGTGGTCTCACCTATGACACGTTTAAGGTGCGTCTTCGCTGATTTAACAGCCGCTTCGAATAGACCGCCCCAATGAGGGCACAAAGGAGGATCGAAAACCCAGTTGATACCTCTTTTAGAGGACTCGTCTGCCAATTCCGACTGGTGCTCAGCAAGGAAGGCATGCAAGTCACCGAGATAGTTATTGGCACCAATATAGTTTCGTCCGTTATCAGAACGTATAAGGGAAGGCAGGCCACGGCGAGAAACAAAACGTGAAAGGGCCGCAATAAAGGCTTCCGTCGTAAGGTCCGATACGACCTCTAAATGGACCGCTTTAGTGGAAAGGCACACAAAAATACAGAGATAAGATTTTACAATTTTTCGGTTTCTAAAGGTTTGAATTTTGGTATAAAAGGGGCCAGCAAAATCTGTGCCAACGCCATCAAAGGGCCGTGCAGCAACCACTCTATCTCTTGGCAAATCGCCCATAGGGGGCTGAGTAACCGCTGCTTTTAAGCGATAACAGGATAGGCATTTAAATATCACATGATTTACTAATCGGCGAGCAGATAGGATCCAAAATTCACGGGTCAGTAGGGCTAGGAGGGCATTAGGACCAGCGTGAGAATTACTCACATGATAGTGCGACGCAAGAAGCTGGACAAAATGACCAGACTTCGGTAGGAGTAGGGGGTGCCGGGCATCATAGGGAAGATCCGAGTTTCTAAGACGACCTCCGACACGGATTAGGCCGCGGTCATCGAGGAAGGGACTTAGACGCCGAAGAGGAGATCGGAGCAGAGCCCCGCGATGGAGAAGGTCCAACTCTTCGGGAAAGGAGGTAAGCTGCACTTGTCTAACAAGGTAAAGTAAAGCTTCTTTACGTTCATCCGCAGTAAGGTAGAGTTGGGGAACAAAAATTTTAGGAAATCTAGTCCGTTTCACAAAACGCAAAATGTATCCGATCACGCCCACGAGCTTGGGCAGGGAACTGAACCTGTCCAAAATATATGAAGGGTCTGAAGGAGGATTAGGTGTTGTCACAAGCAAACAGCGTATTCCAGGTAGATCGCTAGGAGCAGCGGTTTCAGATGTGGGCCATTGAGATGGAGGTTTTATTAACCATGGAGGCGACCACCATAGTGGGTGTTTCAGCAGGGAGGAAATAGAGATTCCGCGGGAAGCACAATCAGCAGGGTTGAGGTCACCAGGAACGTGCCGCCAATGGGAAGGAGTGGGTGAATGTTGTATTTGGGAAACACGATTTGCTTCGAAGGTCTGTAAGTGATGTAGGGGGGTTTTTATCCAAGCTAGGACTACACGGCTATCTGACCAGCTGTAAATACCATCCAGCACTATAGATTTTTGTAAACAGGAGGCTACATGATGGAGAATCTTGGACAGAAGAGTCGCTCCAAGAAGTTCCAACTTAGGAATCGTAAAACGAGTTCTAACTGGAGCGACTTTACTTTTCGCCAAAATTAGATGGATAGAACAGGGGCCAGAAGAGTTCTCTGTACGTAAGTACACAACGGCAGCGTAACCTGATTCGGAAGCATCACAAAAGCCATGTAGGGAAAACGAATTCGCACCGACAGACATGATAGGGCGCGGAAGGGTGACACGGTTCACATTTCTTAGGTCTTCAGAAAACTTACACCACTCTGCTGCAAGAGAAGGAATCAAGGGGTCATCCCAAGATAGGCCAGACAACCAAAGCCGTTGCATAAAAGCCTTGGCTTTAAAAATCACGGGTGTGATCCAACCACACGGATCGTAGGTACGGGCAATTAGTGACAACACTTTACGTTTTGTAGTTTCGTTCTCAGTGTAAGGGGAGAAACGGTATGTAAATACGTCAGCTACGGGATCATACTGAACGCCAAGGACCGCAATCGTTTGGGGATGTTCTGGATCTTGGAACGAATGGGGCATCTGCAAATACTCTGTTGGTAGGTCCGCAAGGAGTTCAGGCCGGTTTGAGATCCACTTTCTCAACTCGTAACCACCAGATGTCATTATGCCATTCATCTCGCTCATAAGGACACGGGCTTTATCAAGGGAGGCAGCCCCGGTAAGACAATCATCCACATAAACATCATTCTCTAAGACGGAGGCTGCTAGGGGAAATTTTGACCGCTCTTGTTTAGCTAACTCAAGGAGGGCTCGTATTGCAATGAAAGGGCTTGACCTGAGACCGTAAGTGTTTGTATTAAGCTCATACGTGCACAAGGGAAGATTGGGAGATTCACGCCAAAGTATGAGCTGATATCTTCTGTCTTCTGGATGGACCCAGGTCATCCTAAACATCATTCGGATATCTGCTACAAATACGACTTCATGTCGCCTGAAATTAAGAAGGATGCAGCTAATGTCTTGTTGTAACTTAGGACCAGAATGGAGACACTGGTTCAAGGACACGCCGGAGGAGGTAGGGGAGCTTCCGTCGAAAACTACACGAATTTTGGATTCGTCACTGCTTTTGAACACCCCGTGATGAGGAATAAAATAATGTTCTGCTAGAGACTGGTCGAAGGAGGAAAGCGACATGTGGCCGAGTTCTAAATACTCCCGCATGAAAGACACATATTTCTCCTTCAGTTCCTGGTTCATCTGTAGGCGTTTCTCAAGGCAAAAAAAGCGCTTTAGGGCGATGGACTTAGACTCGCCAAGATGAGGACGGTCGGGCAAAAAGGGAAGACGAATCATGAATCGACCATCAGGTTCACGGCGAGTAGTAGACTGAAATATTACCTCACATTCATTGTCTATAAGATCCAGGGGGAACTCAGGTGGTTCTTCTACCTTCCAAAACCTTTCAACCATCTGGGAAAGGGTAACACCGGTCAATGGAACATCAGGGGGAGTTGAATTTGGAATGGGGCCAGAAAGGATGTATCCCAAGACAGTTGGGACTGCAGTGAGACCAGCAGGGTACAATACAGGCAAATCGATACGCAATAAAGATCCAAACACGTCAGCACCTAGTAGCACATCTATAGGGCCGGGGCTATAAAAGGAAGGATCGGCTAGAGGCAACGAGGAAACACATGATACTAAACTAGAGGACAACTCTAGTTCAGGATGTATACCGGCGATAACATCGAGGACCATAGCCGAGGCGGTGATCTCAGGAAAGGTAGACTCCGCAGGTTTGAAAGTGAAGGAGACACCACCTCGAACTCTTACAGATTCGACATTACCAATACCTCGTACGGGAGATGAGCTGGGACACACTGGCTTGTTTAGCTTATCTACTACTAGATCAGTAGTTAGCAAACAGCCTTGGGCACCGGTGTCACAGAGTGCACGCGCTTCGACATAATAACCGGAAGCGGACCGCACATGTATGACAGCGGTAGGGAGGAGGACTAACGAGGCAGGAATGACAACATGTGAGGGTGGTCGGATATGTGGGTAAGCTAGTCATTGGCGCTGACGGTCAATAGAAGGGGAGCGGTTGAATGTCCTAGAGGAAGAAGGCGTCCCGTAAGAGTCACGAGGGGTAGTAGGCGATAAATGATAAGAGCGACGTTGAGATGGCGGCGTCTGGGAACATGGTAAGTTATGTTCCGATGCAGGAACAGGAGACCGCGAGGAGGGACGACTGAAATCGCAATGATATTGGGTGACCCCGTCTATGCGGCGGGTGCCTCCCACAGTACGGTGAGTGCCCCCGCCCGTACGCGGAGGAGAGGAGCGTGAATTCTCCGTGGGAGAAGAGCGGCGTGGAGGGGATTCACGGAAGGTAACATTGTTACGACGAGGGTATTCAGGGTTCCTTGAATCATTAAAACACAACAGCGTGTGATGGGTCGATCGACGACAAGTACGGCAATGATAGTCACGAGGGCACATAGCGATCGAATGCTTATCCAAACAGCGATAGCAAAGGCCGGCCTGTCGCACGAATGAGGAACGCTCACGTGGGGACAAGCGGATAAACTGGTCACATTCACGAAGGTAATGCAAGGAGGAGCACATAGCGCAAGGGCTTATCGCTGGAGGCTTAGGATGGGGCACTGTGGCAGAATAAATGCGACGGTAAATAGGGGCACGTGACTGCTGCCTTGGTGGAGGAGAGTGCGGGGTAGGCACGGGTACGGAACGATCATTATCAATAAGGGCCGTATTTCCAACATTATCGTGGTGCCTACACTCGTCCTCAAGGAAGGACACTAGCTGGTCGAAGGTAGGAAGGTCCTTCTTGTTATCGCCATAACGGCGCTCAAAGCGGGACTTCAAGTCCGAAGGCAGTTTGGTCAAAGAAATATGGACCAGTAGGTAAGACCATTCCCCTACAGGTAGACCGAGTCGCTCGAGGCATCTATATGCTGTCAAAAGTGGGTTAAGAAAGGAGGCACGTAACCCAGTCAGCTTAGGGCTAATTTCTTGGAGGTGCAAAATTTGGGCAATATGTGTATCAGCGAGGACACGCGTGTTATGGTAACGCCGCTTAAGTAGGTCACGCGCAACCTCATAGTTGCCTGCTTCGATGCGTAAGTGTTGGATCAACCGGCGAGGCTCGTCACTCAGGGCACCTACTAGGTAGTGTAGCTTTTGGGTAGGGGTAAGGTCAGGTTGACAGTCAACTACGCTGTCAAACTGGTCTAAAAAACTGACCCATGAATCGGGGCGCCCACTGAATTTTGGGATCGGCAAATCAGGTAATTTTTGTCGTGCTTGACCGTCCGACAATCGGGAATGACTGGTTAAATTGGAGAGAGGAGTGGGAACGACCGGCTCCTTGGGCTTGAGCTCCGAATATTTCAAGCGCAAATCGTCCACCGTGTCGCACATGGACCGCATCTGGGTCTGAATATACTCAGATTCTTGGGTATCAATGGACGGGTCGAGACCACCCAACAAACGACTACAACAATCAATAAATTTCGTAAAGTTCGCTTCTAGGTCACCCAGTCTAAATATAAGTTTAGCTGGAGCAGCAGTATTCAGGATATCGTGGGTTGCAGTAATCCAACTCACGAAAAATCGAACCGTCCCCATACTCGTTCTGTACTCGTCAGTGTCAGTAAACAAAACGTTCTCATACCTATCTGGCATTGTGTAGTTGTAACAGCAAGTCAATCAATACGCAATCAATATAATAGGCAGGTGTGAATTCACCGTAAACAAGATGCTATCAATATTACAATAGCAAAGTTACACTTGCAGAATAGGCATATAAAATACAGGACAAAATTCAATAGTAATAAAAAACTCGAGTCGACCGCTCCACGAGAACAAAAGAAGAAACCGGTCAGATACGACTCGCTTATCGCCGATGCACAGTTTTAGACAATTTAGAAATCAACGTAATTGAATGCAATAGGTATGTAACAAATATTCGCCTATAGGATTGAAACTAACGGGAATTAAACCGCGAAAAAAATGGGGATGAGCTAAGAGTAGGGGGAAGGTCGTACCGCAAAGGGGTGAAGTATCAAAAAACTAAGGGTTGAATAAAAAAGAAGAGGGGAAAGTAACCACGCTCTGCTACCAGAAATGTTATCAAAAGCGTTAGGGGGTTGATGATCTCTTCTACTGGAAACTAAGGGTTGGGGGATGATTCCCAGAAGGGGAACCTATACAAGAGTGCGATAAAAGAGGTTTGGTCTGTCTGGCTAGGTACTCACGTGTTCAGCGGCGCGCATCAGCGCAAATCCAGGGTATCGAGATGGCACCAAGTTCATTAGGCACAGCACAAGCAGTGGAAGCGTTGAGAGTCAGGAGAAAGTCCAGGAGAAAGCACTATTTCCGCTAAAAGCACATAAGTTCGAAAGCGTGCGCGCGGCGCGGCGATCCAAGGGCAACAGGCTTCTCGTTGCGTAGCGGCGCTTTTAGGTATGTACCTAGCCAAGTCATTCTGTCAGGGTGTATTTGAAGGGCGCTAATTAAGGGGGGGCTTCTCAATGTCCTTAAAGGATGAAGAAGGCGCTATAAATTATAAGATGAAATAATATGTGGGTGTACCTAGTTGATAACTTTTCTTAACAGCAGCATAGAACCTAGGGTCAATAACCTAGGACCTAAGAATCGAATTCCACAAAAAACGCTTGTTTCGAGACAAAATACCGTCTCGCTCGCACATTTTAAGACTACATATTTTTTTTTAAATCACAAAATGTTAGATTGTGTCAGCAAGACGGCATGCAAGACGCTTAAAAAGCCTTAATTTTATAGGTTTTCAGCCCTTTAGTTCTAGGCTGTAGTTTCTAAAACTAGCTACAACTAAGATTTTTGCAAAAACGGTGCAATACGTTTTTGCAAAAAGGAGATATAATTTTTTTCATTGGTGACGGTAGATAGCTCCGGGTAACCCCTTAAGACTAAGGTGGCGGATAATATGCACGATGTTGAATTGTAAATTTTGTACCGATTGAGGCACGATTCTACTCACCATATTGAACTGTTCTACAAGTTTGCTTTATTCAGAAATAAAAATAATACGATATTCGTTTTTTTATTCCACTGCAGGGCACAGCTCTCTCAGAGAGAGAGAGTACGCGTGCCTTTGCGATATTCAATAAATATTTTTAGTTTTCCGTGTGCCTACCTGCCTTAACTCCTGCTCTAAATTAAAACCTAAGATCTGGCGGGGGCTCAGCTCTCTCCGATTACCAAAATAGTGAGACGCTGTCTAAAAAATTATAGATCTCTGTTATTATTATTTTACTAACTTTTGTGTGTTTTAATCGGTTTCCATTCTATTCAATATATAATCGTAAATCGTCGCTCGTGTCGTAACTGAGTATGGTGTACTGATGTAAAAGTTGATGTGCTGTCAGGTGTGAGTTTATACAATATAAACATTCTTCTTCTGTTACAGGAAATGAGAGTTCTATCTTTCACGCCGGAAAATTTCAAATCTTATTCTCTTACAAAGCTAGACTATTCGCTGCAACGCAACTACAGCAATGTAATAAAAGTAAAAGGAAATAATGAAACAACAAAGTGCGGCGTAAGTTCAATAAAGTATTTATTATAGAGATTCTCAAAACGACTTCCGCTCCCGTGTGGTCACGAGCGAGCGAGCAGGCGCGTGAAATATTCAAATTTGGAGTTGGGCCCATTTACACTCGAAGAGTCTTACGTAAAGGTATATTCACATGCTTCTGCTCTATTAGACCCAACACAGACTGAGCCTAGTGTGCTGGCCAGCACCACACTAATTTGTAATTTCCTAGCAATGAATAAATACTTTTTACTTTTTAGGGTTCCGTGACTCAAAAGGAAAAACGGAACA
The DNA here is from genome assembly GCA_947310995.1 of Yponomeuta cagnagella. Taxonomy (NCBI): domain Eukaryota; kingdom Metazoa; phylum Arthropoda; class Insecta; order Lepidoptera; family Yponomeutidae; genus Yponomeuta; species Yponomeuta cagnagella. Next base: position 5,440,966 of record OX371285.1, on the reverse strand, counting down.
CTTATAGGATCACTTTATTGTCCGTCAGTCCGTCCGCGTAAAAGCGTACGTGAACTCTATCTAGATTATGAATATTATAAGTGTTATTAAATAACAGAGAAAGTTATGTTGCATTGGTTTTGATATACGGAGAGGATGAAATATATCGGGTGAATGTGGGTGGTAGGTCTGATAAGGGACGTCCCAGAAGGACATAACGTCGATCACATAGGGGATGTATTAGCGAAGGGCGAGATAAAAAGTAACCGAAACCATGCGTGAATACAGCGTCCAATGAGGATGTTAATGAAGCGAAAGAAGTCTGTCAAGATCGTGCCAATGCCAAGTGGCAAACCCCGGTATCTGCCTACTTCTCCGGGATACTGGCGTGAGTTTATGCACGTATGTATGTGTACTAAATCTAGAATAAGATGATTAACCACTTTAAATATGATTTTTTGTTTTCAAATAAGTTACTTCATTGAATTAAAATTAAAAAAAAATCACACGACCCAGTAATCACCTACTTACATACATTCAGATATTTTAGTCAATTTCACATATTCTAGTACAATCAGCTACAACAATGTTTCTGACATTTCTGCAAAATACTTTACGTAATTAGTAAGTTACATAGTTATTTAAATTAACAAAGAACTTATTTATATTTGTAAAAAGATGCTATAAATTTTGTTTCATTGACCACACAAAAAGAACGAACGAGAAAAAGAATCGTTCTTTACTAGACTGAACTAAATTCAGATTGTTATATGTAAAGATCGTTGCTGAGACAACAGCTGATCAACCTATTTTTATTAAAAATCACCTGTATTGTAACTGAATAGAGCGCACGCGTTTAAAGGATAACAAGCTATATCATCATCATCATCATCAGCCATTTGACGCCCACTGCAAGACAAAGGCCTCCCTTATGGTTTTCATAACCATGAGGGGTTTTGCCATAATTGCCACGCTTGGCAGGCGGGTCGGCGATCGCAGTATGTAGTTGGAATCTCAGGAAGACGCTGCTGCCCGTCTCCTGCCAACGAGCTATATATTGAGCATAATTTCTACAGTCGACAGCACATCAACTCTTAACATCCGTGCACTCTACTCAGTTGCCTTAGGACTCGCAACAAAAATGTTAAGTCTGACGTGCTCTCGAATGCATTTAGGAGGCTGGTTCGGGTGCAAAAGATGGTTTTGATTAGTTAAAAAAAAAAAAAGATCGGACGTGATAAATTAAAATAAAAAACCCTGGTTCTACTTTATAAATAATTTCTATCAAGTACATGGAGATTATAGAACCTTCACTAATAGTTTTGGGATATCTACAATAAATGATAGTGGACTGTATTCGAAGAAAGGTGAGTACAATGCAGATATTTAGGTATGTACCTACTATACAATAGGTCGTTTTGAGAGACGATGGTAGTAGAAGTGCCGTATGCGGTGGCACAAGCGGTGGTAGCCTAGTGGGTAGAACATTGGACTGGGAAGCGGAAGACCCAGGTTCGATTTCCAGTGCGGGCATATACCTATGAATTTTCTTTCTAAATTATGTACATTTGTGAAGTTATAGTAGCAATACCACTCGCTAACGGCAAAGGAAAACATCGTGAGGAAACCTGGGTGTCTAAGCTATTCACACACCTCAGCGCTTGAAATCGCCAAACCGCGGTGGGCACGCGCGGTGATTAAGTCCATACTCTCTCTGAGAGAAGGCCTGTGCCTTACAGTGGGACGTATATAGGCTGCTTATGAATGGGGCGGCACAGCAGCGGGGAGCCCGTCTCGCCCCGGCCTCCGCCTGCGCCCGCTCGCCGCCGCACTATGAGGTAGTGCGGCGGCGAGCTGTCTTGACCACAAATAATACCGAATCATGTTTACGTTTTGGTCAAGTTCTGTAAACATTGAATTAAAGGAATGTGCATTTTCAAGAACGGTACGAAAATTCTCCTGCGCCCTACCGTTTGAAGCCTTCCGGGTGAAACCCTACTGCGCCTTAATACTTCTTCTTGTTTTAGTGCCTCTCCACTTTGCCAAGCGAAATAGAGCTTCGACACTGGAATCCCCAGGCCGTTCTCTGATGTCTAGGAGCCATGATTTTAATTTTTCTGCCGGTCTTGAAACTGGGCATATTGACTTTCTTAGCCGACTATCCGCAGATCCGTAACACTACTAACACTCACAGAACAGCGAGCGTGTCCGAAGCAGAGATGCAATTGCATAAAGGCCGCTTCGGGCGCTCGAACCGTAAAAATGTATGATTGATAACGCGGTAGAGGAACCGTCGCGTGGTGGCGAGGACGAGTTCGGTGGCTGCTTATGGATATGGCCACTATTGGCTACTCTTATTGCGCGTGGCGTAAGTGCTGGGGATTGAGCAAAACAGAGTTGCCGGTAATGTCCATAATAATTGTATTAAAGAGTTAAACTCCAGCTTCTTTTTTTTTAATTTCACTGTGACACTACAAAAATACAATAAAAAAAATATTTATTTACATGAAATAGATTTATAAAAATAAGAAAGAAAAGGTAATTGTTCTGCTAACAAACTACAGTGCCCTATGCTATGGTAATCAGGCAAGTACATCACAAACATGGAAAAGCCCAGAACGCTAACACCAACTTCCAGACCTGTACAAGTGTACATGCATGCACTCTACTGAAAATTTACAGGAGGTTAACACGCTTGACTACCGAAACAGAGGTCGAGGTTTCAAGTCCCTTCTTCGACCGCCATACTTTATTTGTACAAATGAACCTCAAGGACCTCCTCAACGTCTCATCCACACAATGCCCCCGCGGCCGCAGTGAAGCAAGGCTGGACCGTCGACCGGTCGCACATCGCTGCTCGTCCAATTATCATATCCACTTTCCCCGCGTCGGGTTATGCCATCGCCATGTTATGTTACTGCCCGGCCTGGAAACTGGGTCTAGTCTTATTGGATAGCTGGGGCTCGATTCTGTCACATTCTAGTATAGCTAGGTCTCAGACTCGTTGACCGGGTACCCAATATCGTCATCCGTCGCGGGACAAAGGTCGACGACATTGGCAAAGATAAGACAAGAATATTCTTTAATCTGCACTAGAGTACATGACCTAACAAATTGAAAAATACACAGTACAAAGGCGGCCTTATTGCTAAAAGAAATTTCTTCCAGGATAAGTTTTATGTGGAAGTTATTTGGTTTTGTTATTTTTCCTTCAAGTTTTTATCATAAATAAAAAAATATTGTATACCAGAAAAAGATACATTAAGAGCCTTACATACACATGTAAGTTTTGCCGCATACAATAAGCCATATTATCGACACAGTTACAGATCTTTGCGTCCGTTACGGACGATTTAAGCATTGCCTATAAGAGAAATGACTAAAAAGTCCGATTCGGGATTGTTAGATCATACTGCATATAATGGAATACACAAAGGAAGACATCGGAGTAAGGTTTATCTGGATTGGGCTGTTTTTTCCGTAATCAGTATATAAACAATAAATATTGTACCACGATACGAGTCTAAAACTTGTGGATGAGATTAAATTCCGAATAAATACAAACACTGAAATAAATAAACATAAAACTTCTTCATTACATTATAATCCCTCTGTAGAACATTTTATATTTAAATAACTGGCTACTGAACACTAACTAGGCATTGAAATATGATTCGATAAATAAGCGAATTAATTTAAAAACATCAACATCCATATAGAAAGATGAATATCTCAACAGCTGCCACGGAACGTTGGGTAACCTATCGTAGATTAACGAATGAGTTATTTTAGAACTTTCCTGTTAACTCATTGATACATATCTCACATCGAAACTGCCCGCTTGTTGTCTGATAAGCTTGGAATGATAATTAAGATTCATCTTCCACATGCGTTTCTAAATTAGAGTCGAGGAAAACATATGTATTGAATTACTCGAAATTATTTGTGAGGGAAAGTCTGATCTCTTCTAAGATCGTCACTAGCGTTTACCTGCACAGTGGACAGGTCATCGCCATTTAAATTTTAGTTCCAAACTCGCCCCTGACGTAAAGGTTGATATGCTACCGACTCATAGAGAGAAACTGCAGGGCACAGGCCTTCTCTCAGAAAGAGAGTACCGGCTTAATTACCACGCGTACCGTCCGCGGATTGGCAAACACCTCAGACACTCAGGTTTCCTCACGATGTTTTCCTTCAATTAAAATAAAAAACATTGGCCTTTGCATCTACGTAATGAGATGATATAGGTATACATCGTCCAGTGGCATCTTTTCTATGGGTGAAGGGACCACTCAGACGCGGCAGTGCCTGGGACATTGTTTTTTAGATGGAGTAGGCTTGTCCAGCACCTATACCATCCTGACAGATTAGCCGGCCAAGACCCCACGAAAGACCAAAGTTTCCTTACGATGTTTTCCTTCACCGTTAGCGTGTGGTATTACTGCTACAACTTACCCTAGGCCCAGATCCAATAATTGGGCCAATCATTGGCCTTAAGGAAAATCCGCCTCTGTTCTGAGCAAACATATTTGAATCGTGTGATTTTAAAACAACACAAGTCACATGTGTTTTTAAAATAACACTTGCCCATTTTTTTTTATTAAATTATTTACACCTACCTATTGATTTACATTAGAAAAAAAAATATTGTAGTTTATTCATACAGAAATCAATATAATATGCTAAAATATTGCTGTTGTAGTTATTAGTATTTGAATAAAACAGTTTTTTCTATTTCCTGCAAAGTTGTAATTAAAGGACATGTGTCGTTTTAAAATCACACGATTCATTTATTCCCAAAGGCGAACCGAGTGTTCAAGTACAGTCGACGGCACTATCGACTGTACTTATTTAGTGAAATTAAGTCGGTTTGTTCCGATCCTTCAAAACATATAGACTAAATTAGATTGCCTTAATTGCTAAGTTTTTATGTTGCTTGTACATTTTTATTCACATGTCTACAAATGTTGTGAACACAACACAATCACGCCCCATCCCATACTAGGATACCCTGTGCTATGGTAACCAGACATGCATGTAAATACCCCACCCAGATTGAGTCTATAACTGGGACGAATATCAGAAATTTAAACATAAATTGTGTACTAGTTGATGTTTAGCATTTTAGCGTTCCTAAATAAATAAATAAAATTCTCAATTCAGAAACTCAGCTAATAAGCATATACCTACCACTGTAACGTTAAATTACATAAAATTACACGTTTTTTGAGTCCCAGTCCCGAATCCCAGTCCCGAATCCCCCGCACGTATTGATATTTGTATTAATTCTTTTTTTTAGTCGGTTGCAATTTTTATATCAATAACATGATTTTTGTTTTAAGTATTTAAGCACGTAAAATTATCTATTTAGGTACATAACTTAGCAACTAATAGTGCATGCTGTGTTTCACTACAATTAGTTAAGGTATCTTAATAAATTTTATCATTACCTTAAGTTTGATGTATCTATCGGTACTAGTTGCGGAACCAAATAACTGAAATATAAAATAAAACATGTAAAACCAAATCCTATCATCTGGTGTTCGAAACATAATCCCAACTTATTAGTAAATCCCGTTTTTAATGCAATTAACATGGGAAGTGGTGACTTCCGTGTACTGCTGGAATCCGATACTGATTCCAGCCAATTTGTTTAACTGTTGATTTGAACCGATTGTTAAACTGCTCGTCGGGTCAATAACAGATCGTTTAACTTGGTTAGCGCCCATTGGAATCTGTTTGCTCGCTTGATAAGGAGGCCATAGACCAAGAGAGAGAATAGAAACGGCTCTAGCGTCAATTTCCATGATTACCTTGGAGAGCAATCTTTGGTCTTCATTTGGCCAAATTAATTTAAAAGCTACATACATTCTAAGGCGTTACGTGCAAGGTGTGACATCATAGATTGAACCCGTTTTGTATGGCACGTTTTTGTACCACGTGACTAGAATGAGTTTTCGAGGGGTTATATAATGAAAGTACTAATAATTAAACGTAGAGAAAAAAAAAACATATTTATTTGTCTTTTAATATGGCCTCTTCGATTATATTATACAAATTTTTTGTGCAAGTCTCCATTGCCGATAATATTCTTTTCAAAAGCTGAAACCTGTTGTATAAAACGATAACTCAAAGAAAGTAAACAAGTAAACTCAAATAAACAGATATTCACCTCTCGCTCACATAACATAGGCAGTTTTGTGTACGGGTTGTTCAATTACTTTCTTTGATTAACCATGGTATACAAATATCTGGATGATTACAAAAATGTTGGTCAAGAAGAAAATAGGATAGATGTCCGGGATAAAGTAACAAATCAGTTGGGATAATTTACTCTTTTCGATCAAACATAGAAAGAGGTCATTTCTATTAACACAAAAATGGAGAAGACTCAGACATAACACGCTAGTGATAAGTACCATAATGTTATGACATAAACCTATATAATATGGATAATGAGGATGATAATAATTATAATACATAGTACTGAATCATAAATATACCGTACTTAGTCTGTGCCAGTAAAAGTACTTTCCAGTAATTAATGCACGCAAACCACGCACTCGTGTGGTTTCGTCGAATTATACAGTTCGTGTGATAATGTTACATTTCTCCCGAGCTTTCATCACACGCGCGATACATGAGTAGAGAGAGAGACAGAGGGACTTACTTAACTTCTTGCTTAAATTCTTGTTGGTGTAAGCGAAAATCGCATAGTCGCGCAACAAAATAGGTCGCATACAAAAATTGTATGAAAACATGACATAATACCACAGATATTTAAAGATAGCGTATTCCTATGATATAAAAGAATCGCTCCGCAAGGAGTTTAGGGCCAAAAAAGAGCAAAAAGAAAAATTCTAACAGGTAGCCAGTGTCATTCACTTGAGAATCAAAAAGAGGTGCTTTGAAGAACGGTCTGGATGTAGAGTCGTCCCACAACACAGTGCATAAGATAGCTCATGCATATTTGCTGTTACGTTATGTGTGAGTAAAAACCTTAAAAAGGCCAAATTGTATTTTTTATAATTTCGCACTTGGTTTTTTCTCACTCACCTGACGGTAAATGAAGAAGAGCCCTAAGAATTCTTGTTTGTTAGATGTTGTATCATCAATACGCTATTATTGAAAGGTTTTTAAAATAAGTCTTAGCTAAACAACTTTATTCTTCTGAGTTTTTTGAGGCTTGGAAAAAGTACAAAACTTTTCATGAAGAGCTAAAACGCTGTCAACATTTTGTTAATAAATTTTGATGTGACTCAACCAGCGTATTCATCAGTCATCTGACACCATGCCGGAACACGACGAATCTCTTGGCAATGTCTCTTTATCTGGGAAAAAACTATCAACTGTCGAGTGCATAAGGAAAAATATGGAGCTTCTGTATTCATCTACTTTATGTGAAACACTCTAATTTTGAAATTATAATTAGGAACAGTTTTGTAGGTGTTCGAACCCTTTTTGGGCCAATTAGTCTGCGACATTATTGTGCTTCAAGCTTTATTGAGTAATTAAGGTCGTGATGGCCTTGTTACGTTAATCAGTTCCCTCTTTGCCAACCCCTTTTTTATATTTTATAACCCGGTATTTCGCTTTTAAATTATCTAGAGATGTCCCAGGCGGACATACTTCGACCAAGTAGGGGATGTATTAGGGAAAGGCAAGATAAACACTACCCGAAACCAGTGTGTGTGACAACGCAACTACTAATGAATGGTGATGAAGCGAAAGAGATTTGTTAGGATCGTGGCAAACCCTGGTCTCTGCCTACCCTTCTGGGATGCAGGCGTGAGCTTATCTAATGTAAATTATCTAACAATCCGTTATCGCTTATTATTATGTTGTCATGTATCACGTCTGTTAATTACATGTTATCCCGAAACTACTGTATTCATCATCAGCCTATATACGTCCCACTGTAGGACACAGGCCTTCTCTCAGAGAGAGAGTATGGGCTTAATCGCCACGAGTGCCCACCGCGGATTGGCGATTTCAAGCGCTGAGGCATGTGAATAGCTCAGACACCCAGGTATCCTCACGATGTTTTCCTTCACCGTTAGCGAGTGGTATTGCTAGTTATACTTCACAAATTACATAACTTAGAAAACAAAGTCATAGGTACATGCCCGCACTGGGAATCGAACCTGGGTCTCCCGCTTCCGAGTCCAATGTTCTACCCACTAGGCTACCACCGCACTACTGTATTAGGTACCTACTTAAAAAAATATTATAATCACCCCTCCTCAGACTGCAGTTTATTTTAAGAGTTCTTATTGCTCTAACGCTGACGGTTCTTAGGCCGTTAAAAGGCCTCTTGTAGAACGGTTGGATAATAATTTTGTATCTGTTTATTATTATTTGTATTATTTATTATTATTATAGGAAACCTGAGTGTCTGAGATTGCCATCTTTGAAATTGCCAATCCGCGGTGGGCACACGAGGTAACTAAGCCCGTACTCTCTCTTGAAGAGATGGCATGTGCCCTCAGTGGGGCCGTATATAGGCTACATAAATAAAAAAATATTATTTATTTAGTTCGAATAAGATTTTCTCACAATGTGTTCCTACACGGTTAGCGGGTGGCGCTAAAACATTGTGAGGAAACCCGAGTGTCCGCCGTGATCACATACCTTAGCGCTTAAAAATGCCTCTCTGCGGTGGGCACGCGTGGTGATTAAGCCCAAACTATCTCTCTCTCTCTCTCTCTCTGAGAGAATCCTTGCAGTGGGTGGAACTTATATGTTATCGGTCATCTATCTTATCTTATATCTTATTTGGTTTCAGCCCTTATTATGAAAAATGTGACGTTATCGGAAGGGTCGTCAACGTCGCGCTTGAGCCCGACAATTCACTCGAATCTAGCGACAAATACCTACGGTTCTTTTTTTGAATAGCTATTACTATTCTACTAAACTATTGTCGCTAGATTCCAGTGAATTGTCGGGCTCAAGCGTGACGTTGACGACCCTTCCCAATATATCGCTACTTCATAAAAAGGGGCCCAATTTTTTTGCAAAATAAAGACAAATACGTCATAATAACATTTTTAACTAATAGAAACATTTGGAAATACTTTTTTTTTAAATTATTTCCCCCGCATGAAGGTGCACAGTAAGACTTTAAACGTTTCATGTTCCGTATTCAAAATCCCCGTTCCATTTTCAAATTCCAGCGCATCGTGGGAGCGGGGCGCGCAAACAGCGATCCGCAAACACCCAGCTGACAGCCAGCTTGTTGTCTCAGTCTATCACAATGATAGATGAGAGGGCACTAAACTCTACCGTCTGGCTTTGATTGATCTTTAGAACTGAGCTGGGGTCTAGGGAAAAAAGTTTTGTTGTAAACACTCTTAGCTTGTAGGATTTCAAGGCTGCTGTTACGAATCGCTACAGGTATAATGCCTGACAAATAGCTTCACCAAGTGACTTTGACTTCGCGTGGACGTATTTCGACTGCCTCGTTAGTGTAGCGGTTAATACGCTTAAATACCAACACGGAGGTCATGGGTTCGATCCCACTGGAGGCCGTACTTGGTTTGTACAAATGGCCTCAGACCTTGCCTGGTTACCACAGGACGGCGTATTAGTTTGAGACCCGGACAAGTAATGTTGTAGTGCGAAAATTGATTAATTTTATTATTTATTTATTTATTTCGTGTCATATCAGCGGGATGTAGCTTAAAACGTGTCCATTACAAACTTATCCTGATTGCGTAGATTTTGGTTCAAGATATCTGCTGGACATTATAAACACACTACCTCGATGGTCTAGCGGTATCAAGTCTGATTACCACGCTGGAGGTCGTGATTTCGCCCAACTAGTGGCCGCTGTACAATTGTACAAATGGCCTGTGTCAGGGTGTATTCTATCCATGTCTGTGATGTCCTTGCCTGGTGACCATATCATAGGGTATCCTAGTTTGGGACCAGGATAAGTGATTGTATTGTGTAAGTTATTATTGCGACGACACCGGCGGCGGTTTAGTTCGCTCAATATTGTAATGGCCTGCTTACTTAGCCCAAGGCTGATTGTAGGGTAGGTTTTTCAAATCAAATCAAATAAAAACCTTTTACCCATTGTAGCGCAAAAACTGTTACTTAATGATGGTTACAAAATATACACAGGTATCCATTTAAAGTAAGATTGAGTTTGTTAGGGAGGAAAAAATACGAAAAACTCCACACATACCCCCGGTTTCTCGTACGCTAACTATCTTTTAATCAACTGTTAACAGCTGTCATTCCTTTTTCTTAATGCAGCTGAGAAACTGAGGGCTAGTCTTTTCAATAGGCAATTTATTTTACTATGAAAACGTTATACAAAACCATTACATCTAAACTCCTTTCTCATTTCATATCTCAAACTAAACTATTAATAAGTTTGCAAATCCAAAATTAAATGCAAAGGTTTGGTGGTGTATAATTTCTTATTATTATTAAATCCTTTATTGCATTTAAAACAGGCAGTTTAGCACATAGGCGAGCTTAATGCTACTTAGCATTCTTCACATCAAAAAGTATGCAAAATTTCAATGCCCCAAGTTTATAGGATCTGGGGTGCGACCGCGTAAGTCCTCAACTGAATGGAGTTATCTGATTTAGCCTACTCCGAACTGTCAAATACATACACATTTTGACACTTTGGAGTCGTCTAAATGCCTAACCCGATAGAGTGGAAAGTTACGTGACACAAGAGCTGGTGTAAAATTGCCTTACAAGCTACACGTGAAGGTAAATAAGAGTGTGTAAAAAAAGGGTCTGCTCATGGTAATCTGACACTAGCTAGAAGGTAGGCAGTAGGCAACGCTTACCGTCCTCTACATCCTCGCAAAGAATCCGATACTGCACTTCCGACCGAGCCAGCCTACATCCGTTATGACTTGACTCTATCTGTGCAGGTAGGGGATCTGTGCATCTTATAGGGTACTTAACTTTCATTTTGAACGGAAACAAATATTCTAATAATTTTATGTAGCCCATATGTGTCCCACTGCGGGAAACAGGCCTTCTTTCAGAGAGAGAGACAGAGAGAGAGTATGGGCTTAATTACCACCCATGCTCACTGCAGATTGGCAATATTAAGCTTTGAGGTATGTGAACACCTCTGACACTCCTTCGCCGTTACCGCGTGGTATTGCTACTACAACTTCACAAATGTACGTAACTTAGAAAACAAAGTCATTGGTACATGCCGGGATTCGAACCCACGACCTCCCGAATGCGAGGCCAGCGTTTGACAGCTCCGTTACCAACTCTAATAATAATAATACCTCAGCAAAATACCTAACACATTTGCCCAAAGGGGTAGTAGAATCTATTATCATTGATAAGCACAAAGAAGCGTTTTAACTGTTTGATAATGTCTGTCCATTTCTAATGAATGAATCTTTCTTTCTCAAAGGACTAGAGACCTTTTACTATATTACATAAGCTCACACTTGTGGGCTGGACAGAGATCAATGACACTATTACGCATCATGATGACATTCAAAGTAACATTACACATACTTTTCAAGGACCTCATTTCTACGAAATTCGTCTTACCTACTTTCTAGATTTTTCTCCCGAATCCAAGTCTTTTTAACAGACTTCACAAAAGGTTATTAATTAACAGGGACGATCTTTGATGCACATACTTCTCCTTCCCAATGATATTGTCAGGCAAGTCATTGTTCAAATATTTGCACCCAACTTCCGATAGAAGTGTAAATAGTGTTTATACGTCACTTATTTATTTTGTAAATTTTTACTTCGTAAATATTGTTTATACGACACTTATTTCGTATTAATTATTAACACTTCATATTTTATTCATTGACATTTAAGCCAATTCATTGATGTATTCTATCTTAATGTAATCTATCTACTTTATATTTTTTATGTACAGTCAACAGCAAATCAACATTAACATTTTGCACTTTGGTTTGTTCTTATAGCAAAGATATAGTAGTGAGTTCAGATTCTCAGTGTGCAGGTCAAGTTGCTATGGTTCGAACTATGTAAGCAAAATATTGGACTACTTATGTTTATGCCTCTGATCACTCTTCAGAGATGTCGTAGCGTGAATATATCATATTATATTCTAAGATCTGAGGTTTTTATTCCAGAAATACTCTATAAAGAAATACTCACCAACTCATCACTCCAGACTCCTTCAACCAAGCTCCTTTGTTCTAACATTCAACCTTTCCACGTACAGCTAACGATATAAAAAGCCATAGGCCTTACTGCTCAGCGCATAAAAGCTAGTATTAAACAAAAACGGGTCCCTCGGTATGTCTTAGACTGTAACCTGCGGGCCGCACCATATGATCGTCAGTTGTTTGGAGCAATTTTTTGCCCAAAGCAGGTGGCCGACGCACAATCTGTGCTGGGCTTGAGAAACCTGCGAATTTAAATGCTGCGAGTTGGAAAAAATTATTCGACTGTTGGGTAGTGACGTAGAAGGTGTGCTTTTGGGAAATTGACACTTCTATCGTCCACTGACTAAAAAGCGGTTCAGAGTGATTGTTGAGGTGATAGTGGGAACCTTATCGCCGTTTTCTCAACAATCACTTTTAGGACTTAGCCGCTTTAGTTAGTAGACTTGGTCTGGATTTTGTCTGACTTCAAAGTAAAGGAGGGTGTTAGTCGTTTTTCTTCCACACTTATTTACTTATGTGTCCATGCATGGTTTTTTAGAACAACCCACAGGTTAAACGCTTCGACCGATTTTAACAAATAATCTGACATTTGAAAGGTAATGGCGATGCAAGTCTCATCAGTCACGTGACGTCAAGAAAAACAAAATGGCGGATTTTGGCTGTGACATTGTTGGTAATCATAAAAAAGTATCAATTAAAAAACCTTACTTATATATTTATTTTATCGAATTATTATTTTTGAAACTTGGAAGTTTTTTTCAGGGTTTCGAAGAGTTTCTCTATAAATTTCATTTCCTTTCATTTATTCAATGCATTTCATGAACAATCTCGAAAAGATACAAAAGTTACTTAACTAGGTGAACATGAATCCTGTAAGGGTATAGCAGATTGACATGTTACCTTACAATTATATAGTTACCAAACAGGACATTAATTACAACCTGTGGTTCTTAGAGCCACATAAGCTTGACTAACAGTATATTATGTAGAGCCAAAATACAGTGCATTGGACAGCTTTGAGTGTCAAGTACGAACTTCCGGTCTGTCAAGAGAATACCTTCTCCCCTCTAGCCTCTTTCAAAGGAAGAAGCGAGATAGCTAGCCAGAGAGGGATGGAGATAACGCCTTTCCGTTTCCTTTCTGTGTCAACAAAAAACAGGAGCATCTGGGATAAGGTAGGCAGATTTGACGTGTGTGATTCGGATGGACCGATGATGGGAACCCCGAGGCGGATGTTGGGATAAGAATCTCGGGGACACTAAGAAAATATTTTCAAACTAATGTTACAAACTTAAAATAAAAAAAACCGGGCAAGTGCGAGTCGGACTTGTGCACGAGGGGTTCCGTACCATTATCTATACAACATTAGACACAAAGATCGGGAAAAAACAGCAAAAAATCACGTTTGTTGTATGGGAGCCCACCTTATATATTTATTTTACTCTGTTTTTAGTATTTGTTGTTATAGTGGCAACAGAAATACATTATCTGTGAAAATTTCAAGTGCCTGGCTATCACGGTTCATGAGATACAGCCTGGTGACAGACAGACAGACAGACACATGGATAGTGAAGTCTTAGTAATAGGTTCCCGTTTGGCACCCTTCGGGTACGGAACCCTAAAAATTGGTAGGAGGATATAATAGGATTAACATTAGTTTGTAATGTTCCAAATTTTTCTGACACTACCCCATCCACTCTTCAAATCAAAGTGGATTAGCTGGAAGAAAATACTATCTAGTACAAAGTTGTTCTAGTGCAATAAATAATTTTTCATTCATTCATTCATTAAGCTGGCTTTCCCTTTGTATAATTTTGTAATATATGCTAAGCACCTGATGTTCTTGTGTCTCACGAATCAATAAATGAATTATGAATTATTATGATTTCCTTAATAATTTCCAGAAATTTAGGTTCGAATCCCGGCATGTACTGGCTTTGTTTTCTAAGTATTTACCTTTGTGAAGTTACAATACTACTCGCTAACTGTGATGGAAAACATCGTGAGGAAACCTGAGTGTCTGAGTTGTTCACATAACTCAGCGCTTGAAATAGCTAATCCGCGGTGGGCACGCCTGGTAATTACGCCCATATTCTCTCTCTGAGAGAAGGCCTGCCTGTGCCGTACAGTGGGACGTTTATAGGCTTCATAAAATAAAAGTAATCGTAATTTCCTAAAATTAGTACATATATCATTCTTCCTTCCAGGGTAAGCCTGAATTTACTTGTGTTTGTAAAAAGAAAAATATATGTAACTTATGTAGGAAATAAATAGTAATATATTAAACGGGTCTAACCGCGATTATTTATTACGTAAAATTTAATTAGCTTTGATTCCCGACGTAGGAAAACTAATGTAGGAGATACAAATTCTTTGCCTTGAATACATAAGCAGCCTATATACGTCCGACTATTGGGCACAAGCCTTCTCTCAGGGAATGAGTATGAGCGTAATCATCACGCGTGCCCACCGCGGAATGGCGATGAGGCATGTGAATAGCTCAGACACTCAGGTTTCCTCACGATGTTTTCCTTCACAGTTAGCGGTGGTAATGCTACTATAACTTCACAAATGTACATAACTTAGAAAACAAAGTCTAGCTAGGTACATGCCCGCATTGGAAATCGAACCTGGGTCTCTCGCTTCCGAGTCCAATGTTCTGCCCACTAGAACATTGGATTGCCTTGATTAATATCTACTAACTATAAAAATCATTAACATCTGTCCAAAACTTGTTACAAAAGACTCAAGTTAGAAGCAACAACAAAAACAATGGGTTTGTTTTTACACGGTTAAACAGTTACCCTTTAGCTTCCGTATGGTTATTTTTAACTACGTTTTCAACTAAAAGTGCCGGACATATTTTTGTCGTAAATCATTTTCACATGCCTTTAACATTCTACTTATGAAGAGTACACTCAGCGCTGGTAGTGCATCAAAAGTTACGTAAATCAGCCTTATTGCCCTTCGCCTTTATGCCACATACAATAGAAGCTAGGTTTCAGGTAAAAAAAATCACAAATTATCTTTTTACTAGAATGTCTTTGGTATAGTTCAAAATGTCAGAGTTTAATTCAGGTTGACGATGCAAAGCCCTATGTGCTGTCGATTGTACTTAATTTGACAAATCTGTAGCTGACTGTACAAGTAAGTGAACCGAAAACTTATTCTGTTTAACGAATCGGACGGAAACGTTAATGAATCGTTTAAATATTGCTCAGTGGTTTGATGAAAGATAGTTTTATAACTACTTTGTGTTTGCATTTAATTTGATTGAAACGGTGGTACCTATGGTAAGACTGTGGTTAAAATGGTGGCATATGGGGGGAGGGGCTGGACTTGTTAGGCCTTTTTTAGGGTTTCGTAGTCGACAAGGAACCCTTATAGTTTCGCCATGTCCGCCCGTCTGTCTGTCTGTCTTTCCATCTGTCTGTCTGTCTGCCATAAAACCATTGAAAATTACGTTGATGAAGTTTTTAGTTCTGTAAAGCAGATCAAACCCCCTCTTTCTGCGGAACCCTACACTGCGCGTGGCCCGACACGAACTTGGGCAGTTTTTTTATACCGATTTTTACCTATAAACGGTAAAACAAAAACCCTATATATATTATATCGAGTAAAACAATATCTCCACATTTATACGAAATCCTGACCTGGGGGGGGGGGGGGTTTATTCATAAATACGAATTAGTTTTACTTTGAAATCGCGATAAAACAATGTCAGTTGTTCCATATTTTTTCAGATCATGGTTAGGTTCATGGTTAGGAAAACCACGAAGGAGGCCTGTGCCCTGCAGTGGGCGTCGAGTGGTTGATGATGATGATGATAATGTTCCATATTAAAGGTTTCTAAGTTACTGACCTTTGTTTAAACTAGCTATCCGGGGAGCTATACGGGAAACCTACATGGCAATTAAACCTAGAAAAGCGACAGTAACTTTTTCTAACATTTCTATACAAATATCGACGTCAAGACCAATCAGAATAATCCACTCATAGTGTTTATTTTGAGCAACCCTTTTTATAAGAGTATCGCGGTCATTAAAGATGTTTTTTTTAATTCTGATCTATTTTGGTGCTCAAAGTAAGTATCTATAGAAAGTGGGAGATCCATTTAGGTATTGTTAGGTAGAGATTTGTTGCTCTTCCGGTAGTAAATAGTTATTTTACGACAGCTTTTAGCCAATAATGAGCATAGCATCTCCTTCAGGTTTTCTTTGAGTGTAAACAATTTTTTCTTAAGTACTATTAATATCAAGAAATCGATGTTAGAAGTCGATATTTCTTGAATTATGACGTGGGACGAGCAAACAACTTCACAGACATTACTGTTTAAGGCTGGGTTCTCTGACACTACCCCTAAATCGGGTATTTTAAAACACATTTTACTCTCTAATGGTCAGTATTTAAAATCTTAAAAAAAAAAAAAAATTACCTTCCTTTCAATGTCCTATCTAGGGCCGTCGGTCATTACTTTTTTGATATTTTAAACTTTTAAAATCGCGAACATGAGTCTAAATTTTCACTAGGTATGGTTTTACTTGAGCTGTACTGAGCTTTAAAGAATAATATATGTACCAATATTACTATCAATAAATGTGTTAGTGACATCGGCCGTCAAAATTCTATTAATAGGATTTGTAATATACTTTTCCCCCAAATATGCGCTCGCGCAGCGCAATAAGTTCCATACAAATCCGTGCGCTTGGAGAACCCAACCTTAACAATTTTTATCAACAATTGGTTTAGAAAAAAACTAAATGATATGAAATATACTGTTGATAGCTACTCATCTTTATACGGTTGCTCTCAGTTATGTTATTTATAACAAAAGTAAAAAATTTGATCAGCTGTTGACTAAAATCATGCTGAAATACAGCTTGAGCTGTGGCTTGAGTCTCTAGCATGAGTTTAAAATCTCATAAATATAAATTGCAATTGATTTCAGGTTGCAATTGAACAACTGTAAATTCTGGACCACTTTACTCAATTTATTATTCAATTCGATTGTTTTGAAACTGATAAATCTTAACTCAGAATCGACTCGAATTGAGAATCGAATTGATATTTGACTCGATTGATTCATTGAGCTTATCCTCTCTCCATCCCTCGATTTCTCTCTATGAGAAAAGGCCCGTGACCCAATAATAGGACGCACATTGATTGACTGAAAATCCTTTATTGCACAATAAACAACATTTGTACATAGGCAAGCATAATACTAATAAGTACTAAAAAAATAATAAGAAAAATTATAAGTAAAATACATAGGCTGTATTTCATACATGGGCACTCTAGTAATTTATTACGAAGTGTATGATTCAATATTAAGCAATTTACGGCACTTTATTACACTTTCAACAAATTAAATAAGATAGTGACGTATCAGCCATATTGAGATGCAAGACGAGCCCTTTTCATATGTAAATTATCGCGCTGAGTAAAGAAGGGGTGGGCAGAGCTTTATCGTGGTATGATTTATGGGTGTCTGTAACAAATTGGAAATAAACGGGTAAGGAAGGGGTTAATAATAGACCAACTCTTTAGGACAGATGGAGCTTATGGAGATTTTTGGGTCTATGTGAATCTGATTAGCCCCTGAACTGCCCTCGCGGAATGGAACGTATAGGTGGCCCATACTAAGGAAGGCTGCTATAACGCCTGGCATGTCGTCTCGCTCGCACACTGTAAAATTTTTAATGATGGTAAAAAATCTGTGAAGGAAAACATCGTGAGGAAACCTGAGAGTCTGAGGTGTTCACATACCTCAGCGGTTGAAATTTCCAAAACGCGGTGGGCACGTACTCTCTCTTTGAGAGAAGGCCTGCGCCTTGCAGTGGGACGTATATTGGCTACCTAAAACAGAAGTATAATTTTGATAACATAATTATATTCATATTCTTATATAATTTATTTAGACCCACTCTCTTCATCTTACAGTCCCATCCGTCCTAAGGTTTTATACTATGTAACTTAGATATTTAATATTTTTCATGTAGCTTTATAATGTATAGTGTGCAATTAAAGGTATTAATCTAAAAGTGTCAATAAAGTGTTCTCTATCTGATCTATCTAATCTAATCTAATTTAAATGTAATCTAAGGCTTTGCTAGGTAATATTACTACGTTTCGGCCATCCTTATCCTCGTCGGTCAAGCGAGCTGGTGGGCGTCCTACGCTGCGTTCACCAGCTCATGGTCTTCACTCGAGAACTTTTGTACGCAACCGATTTTATCGGTTCTTCGGCAGAATTAGCCAGCCAGAGAAGTTCTGTGCAATGCATCAATGTAGTGGGAAGTATTATTGTTTGTATTGATGAGTAAAATACTACTAAAACAGAGGTCATGGGTTCGAGTCCTTGGAGGCCGCTAGTTAATTTGTACAAATACCCTCAGTCTGGGTGTATTTCCATGTATGTGATGTGCATAGCACAGGGTATCCTAGTTTAGGACCAGGAAAAGTGATTGTGTTGTGTGGAACTTATTAGAAAATCCTATCAGCAAACCGCTCTACTATTATGGGAATAACGTTAATCAATCGAAACTTGTTCTTGCCATTTTGACCTTTATTGCCAGTGGCAATAAATTTCTGAGTTTTTTTTTGTTGTAAGCTTTATAGTTGATTGCAATCAAGCAATGATAGGGCCTTATAAGTCTTTGCAGGTGCTAATTAATGTTTCAACCAGTGTCCAATTATGAAGTTTTCTCAGATTCGTAATATACTCGTCTAAGCATTTCCAGATATACGATTACGTCTATACAGGGTGTAACAAATTACTTGTTAATACGAAGATCTTTGACTATGAGGAAAACTATGAAATGTGGAAAAAATTGCCGTTTCATAAATATAGATCTCTTACTTTAATATCACGGAACAGCAGATATTTTTTTGTACTAAAGGTGTTCATATACCTCAGCGGTTGCAATTGCCAATCCGCAGTGGGCACGCATGGTAATCAACCCCATACTTTCTCTTTCTGAGAGAAGGCCTGTGCCCGGCAACGGGACGTAGGCTACATAACAAAAAAAAAACCGGCCAAGTGCGACTCATACTTGCGCACCGAGGGTTCCGTACTCTTGCTTGGCAGTTTTTTATTATTTATCGTTAGCATATATTGTATGTTCCGTCAAGTTTGATGCCTGTATGTATTACCGTTTTTACGATAGAGCATAAAGAAAAAAACGACTTATTATTATACCTCAGTTTCGCCATGTCCGTCCGTCTGTCTGTCTGTCTGTCCGTCCGCGGCCTAACGCAAATACCGGTGGTACTAGAAAGGTGTAATTTAGTATGTACATACATATTTATCACGCCGACAAAGTTAAAAATAAAATGATGGAAAACATTTTTTTTTACTGTACCTCCCCTAACATGAAAAGTGGGGGTGATTTTTTTCCCCATAATGTGAGGCATCCTTGGATTGGAAAAATATTGTGGGTGTAGGAAGACCATTTTTTGATTTAGGGTTCCGTTTGCGAAATATTAAGCTTTAAAGCGCCAATTTTGTCCGAGTAGGGCGTCCTCCCCCCTCTCCTGGCTAAACGGTTGATTGTAGAACCGTGAAAAAATTCAGGGTAGTAGCTATATAATGAACTTAAAAGGAAAAGTATCGAGACTAAGTAGGCTTTACTGGTTAACGAGTAATAGGCAACCAACTAATAAAAGTAAAAAAGTCGTACAAAATTGAAAATGACTTCGATGAAGTTGTTAGTTCTGTAAAGCAGATAAAGTAAAACCCTCTTTCTACGGAAGCCGGGCCCGACACGCACTTGGCCGGGTTTTCTTTAATTTTTTTTGTTCGTTAAGCCGATAGACAGACAGACAGACCGCGGAGGCAGAGTAATAGGGTCCCGTATGGCACCCTTCGGGTACGGAACCTTAAAAACTGAAGTCACTATGGTGACTTCCCCGTCAATACGAACAACTTTTATTATGGTAAAAGTTGTTCATATTGACGGGGATGGTGATTTTGTTACACCTACAGGTATAACATACTGTCAAAGCTTTAAAAAACCTAACCTTAAGATCTACAAAGTACGCGCCTAAATATAGACAAACGGTCTTATTTATAAAAACACGATTCCTCTAAAGCTCTCCTCAGAGGCAGTTTATTTAATCTGTGGTGACGTCTCTTCCTTGTAAATTCTCTGCCACAGACTATGTTATTGGGCGTTTTGTTAATTTCAACTGATAATATGATAAACAGTATGTATACAATAATATTTCCCCAGAACAATCTCACAACACAATCACTTGTCCTGATTGCCTGAAGCCTAATTACGCGCACCAAATCCTTTCGGAATCCTGACGTTTGCTATTAGCAACTATATAGTATCGATATTGACAGATAATACAGAGGCTGGTCCCAAACTAGGATACCATGTGGTATGGTTACCAGACAAGGACATCGCAAACATGGAGAATCATCCACACTGAGGCCATTCTTATAAATTAATTAAGTAGGCCTCCAGTCAGAATCTAACCCACGACCTTTGTCTTGGTAGTCAAGCGTGTTCTCGCTAGACTAACGAGGCCGTCAATAACACAATCTCAGCTTTTTGCTTTTCTTCGCTACCAGTGGTGATGTGAACACAAATAAAACACTAAACTGCAACATCCTCACATCTGTCCGTCCGTCTGTGTATTCCCTTATTCCCCAAAGAGATAGCCCATAATCGTCGTTAATATTCTGGTGGTTTTCGCGAGCCAACCCCTCCTGTATATTACATGACCACCTGTTGGTCTGGCTACTTTGATTTAACACGAAACTTGTGCGAGCTTGTAGAGCTGCTTGTACACAGGGGTATTTTACGATTTTGGAATTAGTAATTAGAAAAAGGTAGTTTAAATAGTTTAACACTGACCATGCTGGCAGCTGCAGCCATACATCTATGAAGAGAAATTTAAAACGTTGTCGTTTTAAATTATGTTAAAAGATATATCGACGGGGAAGAAGCAAATACTTCTATCTTACATTTTTGGGCAAATTGACTTTTAGATGTAGTTGGATGCAAAATTAAATTTAACGTTAGCTGGAAAGATCTCCTATCTATATTTCCCAGTTTTAGGGAGATTTTTAATGTATAGAAATAGCTCTTAAAATAAAGCTTTAATATGTTGTAATAATTTTAATGAAAATATCTCCTTTCTACGAAAAGAAATTACTCCTATCTCGTTCGCGCGTGTTTTTTTCTGACAATAGCTCCTATTTTCGCCATGAAGCGTGTTTACTCGAGCATTCTGGAGCAAACACTCCAGAGAAAAATTCAAGTGAAACGTTACTAGGACAAGGCTAATATTAATAGGGGTTAAAGTATGAAATTGCCGTTTTATTGCAATAGGTTCTTTGAATTGACATAGAATCTTCATGGTTTGAGGTTTTCGAATGAAACTTTTTTCAAATGGTTTCTATGATGTTCTTTTTTTAAAAAATGTGAAACATTTGAATATCGACTTTCATATGTTTTTGTTATTCAATTTAGACAACAAAGATGGATACTGCGAAAATTCGAGTGATTTTTTAATACGAGTTCCGACGCGGAACTAACGCGGCATAAACAGCCCGCAATATCAATGCTGCGTTTGGAGAGGGGTCTACTAATGAACGCACCGTGCGATTTTGGTTTAAACGCTTTCGTGATGGAAATTTCGACTTAAAGAACGAGCCACGAGGAAGACCGCCCACACAGGTGAATAACGATGAATTAAGAGAGATAGTGGAAGCCGACCCTAGTCAAACTAACCAGGAATTAGCGGCATGGTTTAACGTTACCTTACCCACAATATTGACTCACTTGCGTCAAATCAATAAACAGCCCCGACTCATGAATCGATCTTCACCATTATTGCTCCATGACAACGCGAGACCTCACAGCACGAGAAACCATTTTGACCCTTCAGGAACTGCAGTTAGAAACCATTTGTCATCCTCCGTATTCACCAGACCTTGCTCCAACGGACTACCATTTTTTTCGTGATTTGGACAATTATCTACGTGACAATAAGTTTTCTTCCCAGGAGACAGTACAAAATGCTTTCACACAGTTTGTGCAGTCTAGATCGTTGGAGTTCTATCGCAAAGGCATTAATGACCTTCCCATTAGATGGCAGCAATGTATAGATAATAATGGCAACTATTTTGATTAAATAAATTTGTTAAAAATTTAAAAAATAAACAATTTAGATTTTCAGTACAAATCGGCAATTTCATACTTTAACCCCTAATATGTTATACAAAAGGAAACTAATCTCTGTATTTGTCAAGTCAATTGTATTCCACTTTTCTGTCCACAAACTCACGCAGATTTAAAAAATACGGTCCAAAATGTATCTGGATTTACAATCTCTAAAATCGATGTGTCCACCATCGCAAAAATAAACAAACAAAAAGAAGATTTTTACACTTCCACCTTTTAAAAATCAAGATGGCTTTCAAAGCATATAATTTATTCTTAGCATAATGTTAGTTTCATATCATTTATCCTTAACATAACGTTAGGTAGGCTTTCCCAGCGCCTACGCTACACTCTCAGCTTAACTAGCGGTTTCTCGTACACGAACAATCTTTGAATCGTCCAGCAGCTGTTAATAGAAGATTAACATATTTTATTGTTCTAGAAACAGGGGGTAAGTCTACCAGCAGTAAAGCCGGAGAGTATTTGTTTTTGTTATTCTTACTTTATAGTAAATTTTTTGAAACCTACCTAATTAGGTGGTACCTACTTTATTATGTTAGATTAAGAATTTGTAAATGCAAAAATGTAGTTTTATTTGAATAATTTCATTATTTTCTTAATAAAATACGAATATTTTGTTAATTTATTGCATGTTTTGTATAGTTAGCAGTTAAAATTTTACTAACTAAATCTTGCCCCATTCCTTTATAATATCTCCTAACTTGAACTCAATTTGAAATTCGTTTAAAGCAATACCTACTATCTTACAAAAGCATGTTATTCAGTACTTGTTGTTTTTTTCTAAATTAATAATAGTTTTCTGATGCTACAGAGAATAGTTTACAAGGAAGAAATATTTACAAGTTAAAATACCGCCTAACGTCAAAACTTTCAACATAACACAGAAATCAATAGCTTCTATCTTACACTAACTTTGAATCCTCTATGTCTACTAAATTAACATTAGTTTAAAAAAAAGGCTATTGAAATAATAAAACAACCTTCAGAACATGAGGTCGCGCTAAAATTATAAACAAAAATTTTATTCAGTTTTTTCCTCCTCCTGTAAAGTTAGGTCTGTGTAAGATAGAAGTATTTGCTTCTTCCCCGTTGATATGTAGTAGTTATTAATAGTGGCCAGTGTTTTGTAAGTATTTCCTGCACTGACCTTTACGGTACTAATACTACCCCAGATCAGTGATTTCCTATACGGGAATAAGATATTGGTCGAAAAATATTTATTCCCAATTTTTTATTTCTTTAAAAAGATTGGAGTTGTCTTAATTGGGAGTAACGAAGTCAATGTGAAGGGGAACTAAATGCTTTTTTAAAGAAAAAATCAGGAGGCAAGGGGTAAGGTGGGGATGCGCGCCCGCTGTTTCCGCCGCGGCCGGCTTGCGCAGACACATGCACCACAGATTTCCGGTAAGACATTCCGAATTCAAAAACACCTGGCCAAGAACTTTATAAAGAGTTGGCTTTTTGTTCCACTAACCAACCCCTTCGACGGGGAAGATTCGTTTTACCCCTTTTCATTACTTTTTTTACAGCCGCCTGGCTTAATTCCCTCTTGTCTATGCCCCGCTGCTTTCGAAAACGTTCAGGTTTAAACCCCTTTTCTATTTTTATTTTTAAGCAGAGGTCGCGGTTTTTCTTCTTGAATGTGGAACATTTGAGATGGTTATCGGAGGCGTGCTGCGTTTTTGCCTGCATGCCGTTTTTTTCGAGATGTTATTCGTTGTGCATATGGCAGATTATTTTAGTTATTTTTAGGTAAGCATGTGCGGCGCCATTCGCGGCAGACGGTGATGTCACTCCTTTATTTCGTATAATTCGAAAAGGGGTAAGTAAACTTTTTGTCTAATGTTTAAAATTGGAACGCGACATTCTTGCAACGCTTCGTAAATAGTCTCGGCTACAGAATCGATTGTTACTCATTGCCAGTGTTAGAGAAATTATTTCAACCTGCAGACGTACCATATAAAAAAATACTTCTAGAATCACCGCAGAAGTTCAGTTCGTTGACTGGCCAAATTATCGGTAAACAAATACGCCATGTGTCGTTGAGAACCAATATTAAGGTACCCTTTATCGAAATAAAATTAAAACCTGACATCTTAAAACCGTTTCTTCAGCACTTATCCTAGATATAAAAGGTTAAAATTCACTATTTGGACAATTGACCACTATTGAAACTTTGTTTGTAAAGTTTCAATAGCAAATTTAGAATAAAATTTACAACATTCTCGGTAAGTAAAATGATTAAACAGTTTCCTCTTCCGATTTCTACTCCTTTTGACTATAATTTACTGACCCTCGAGTTTTCGTACATTAGAGCAACAATATTGACAACAATTGACAAGCTGTTAACAGACTGTCGACGTGACGGTTGCATTTGTTTTTTTTAAGTGCATAAAGTTTGGCCAACTGACAGCTGTTAACAGTTAGTTAACAGTTGTTTGTCCACGAGAAACCAAACCAGAGATATAACTTCCACACAAAACAATCACTTGTCCTGGAATCAAACTAGGATATCCTGTGCTATGGTGACCAGGCAACGACATCACAAACATAAAAATTGTCCAGACAGAGACCGTTTGTTTATATCAGGTACGGCGGTCTCCAGTGGGAATCGAGCCCACGACCTCTGTTTTGGTAATCAAGCGTGTAAACCGCTAGACAAACGAGGCAGTCATAGAGCGTACGGAGTTGAACACAGTCTTCTGGCGATATCATCCGCGCACCGTAGGGTTATCTAAGCGCCTTTTAGAAGTAAAAAATCGTGTTTATGTCTAATTTGACTGAGACAGATGCGGCCTGTCAGACTAATGGACTGGAGATGGGGAAAGTGATCGAAGGCGAAGTTTCGCACTCTGTGACCTGACCTCGCCGCGGCGACTTATTCTGTATGTTTTTTTACGCTTTATTGCACACTAACAGTGCCCGTGACTACGTTCGCGTGGTACACGGATTAGTCTACAGGCTATGTACATCGTCCATGTTCATTTTAAATACTAGTGAAAGAAATTTTGAAATAGGATAAATACTTTCGGATGCTACCATACTAAAAACTTACAAACACATAAACTTTTCCTCTTATAATATTAGTAATATTTACAAAGTGTAAACCGACTACTACAATTGTAACTGCCAATTGTACTGTGTATTTTTCAAATTTTTATGTCATGTGCTCTTGTGTACAATAAAATATTCTTATCATATCATACTACGAGAAGATGGCGCTATAATGCCAATTAAAGAAAGAGGCTGGGCCATTAATTTTTCTGTCTATAGATATTGTATGAGTAAAATGCAAAGAGTTATTTAGTTCCTTTCTTGAATTATTGTAGTACAATAGTTATTATTATTGCTATAAATCGTATAAAATGTAGCCTATTATCATTATTTTACTTTATCTCAGCTCCTCGCTCGAGCCATTATAACTAATCGATTGAGACCTAATTCATCAAAATCCGATGAGTAGTTTGGGCGTTACGTACGGCGTAACATCCGTAAATACAAACATACTTAATAATAAGCATGTCTCTTCTGATTTCTCAAAAAATGTCACTAAAAACTTTAGTGAAATTCTTAATTCAGAAGTCAATTGTTTGTCTAGCTATTGGTATTTTGGAACACAGATTTGAATCCAAATTCTTCTTACTTATTCGTTGTTTTGGAAGTGCAACGAGAGTGAATATTTTTGTATCAATCGGCACCATAATGGTAACGTTTGATTGTACTGAATACGTACGCTTTTAAATGCACTCATACACAGTTTTATTTATTAGGTAAGTACTTAGGTACCTACCATTCAATTAAAATTTAAAATGCATTACTGATTTATGAACGCAAATAGTTTTTATCTGCTTTTATTAGAAGTTTGCTGGCAAAAAGTATGGCTCCTTAAACTTAAAAAGTTAAAAGCTAAGACCAAAAACTGAAGCTATGTAAAAAGACAGAAATAACAGGTAAACGAAAGTGTAAATCCATGCAGGTACTGCAGTACCTATTATATTTTCAAGTCGTTGGTCAAAATGTTAGTTACGTAGCCTTTTGATTTTTCTCAATTATTATTTAAGTGTATTGATTTTTATAATATAATTACAAAACCATGAAATCACATGTAAATACAAATATAGAAACCGCCAGGAAAAATCGGTTAAAAAACCTAACTTCAACGGACAAGAAATCGTAATTGAAGAAACGAAAACCGTCATAGAAGACGTTAAGGTGGTAACACGTGGAACTTGGGGCATTTAATAGGCTGAGGTACATTCTAAGAAGTCAATAGTTAGGTAGATTTCCTACATTGACTCAAATAAAGCGCTGTTACCTCTGAGATTGCTCTTCACTGCGCCGTAGAGTCGCTGTTTTGTTTTGATAAAAGTTTCAGAACAGTTCAGTTTACCACTTGCCACGATCGATATAGTTTGTAATAAAAAAAAAATTAAATAAAAAATAAAAACTGCAGCACTAAAAAGTTAGAAATAATTTAAATAATTAGAAGTATGTAAACATGTAGGTATTGTAGAAGTATAATTTGGAGTCGGTGCCCAAAATATATGTGCTGGTCATGAAACTGGGCACCGACTACAAATTATACTTCTACAATACCTACATGTATACATAATTCTAATTATTTAAATTGTTTCTAATTTTTTGGTACTGTAGTGTTTCGAAGTTGGTTTTCATTTTTGATTTAAAAATTATTATTATTTTTTATGTAACTTTTTTATTTTGCAATTTTTATTGGGGGAGCGGGAGAATAATAAACATGTCCCTTATAACCATAATTTACCGTACTTAATTCGTTGCTTTAAAATTTGATGTTCTTTATTTTAAACGAAAGTCTTCACCAGATCATCACCGAATTAACTTGGGACTACTTTTACGCTATTTCATGAAAGATACAGATATCACTAAAAGATGGGCCTCATTAGGCCTTATTTACTGCTGTCCATTGAAGAGTTCCGTTCTCCATCTCTGAAAGTCTTTATCAGATCTTCACTAAATTTAAATGGGACTAATAGGACGTTATATCTATTCAAACAAAAAAAGAATTGTCGAAATCAGTTAAGATTTGACGGAGTTATGCGAAAACATAGCAAAAAATATATATACGCATCGAATTGATAACCTTTTTTTTGAAGTCAGTTAAAAACTCTAAAGCTGATCTAATAGTATTTATTTATTAATTACATTAATCTAACACTATTTATTTATTAATTATATTAATATTACACCACATTTCAACCTCCAGCCGCAGTTAGGTTTGCTTTGAAAAAAAATAGTCCGGTGCAGTTTACAGTAAACGCTAAAGTTAAGTTAAGCAAGTTTTTAGAGAAAAAAAAAAATTATTGGTAGAGCAAAAAGTTTTGTATAGTTTTGCGTAGCGAGGCATAACGCCTCATGTTTTATCTGCATACACCTTTATATTAATGCTTTCTCTATTCGATTTAACCTTTGATCCCTTTTGACTCGCCGTGAAGAAGTAAACTCCACTCATCTGTCAATGTAAATTTTTTATTTGAGTACAATCACAGACACCACACAAAACATTCAGCTCTTATTATATGCGATATAAGAATGAGAGTCGAACAAAAATGAATACTTTTATCGAACAGTTGCCTATACTTACTGCGGCAACATTGTCGGTGTGCATGCGAATACATTAGACGAAGATCGTGATATCAATATGTTTATTTAGACAGAGAGTGGCGGAGACTGTGTTTTGACTTTTGTAAGTTTTGTAACAAGCAACAGCATAGTGTGAAAGAATTTCTGCCAACTGACGGTTGGAGCGATACTACAGTCGATATCAACGTTTACATTTTAGTCGCTAAGTCACCCGTAATTATAACTGAGTAGAGTGCACAGATGTAAAGGTTTGCTGTCGATGGTGCAGCTCTGTATTTATATTTTCCCATAACCACTGCCTAATAGCCACTCACATAATCACAATCTATATCGTTTTTTTAGCGTAGTCTACGCTACATGTGTGGTCTAAGCCCGTATAGCACGTGCCAAGAAGCCAACCAGCTGCCTTGACAAAAAGGAGGAAGCGCAGCCGTCATTGGGATGCTTTTTTTTCTTAATTTCTATACCAAGTGCACGCGGGCTAGTGTTTCGGCCAGTACGTCCCACTTTTTGATTAAAAGTTTATATTATAATTTTGATCGTGACTAGCAATCTGGCAAGTGCGCAGCATAATAAAAAGAAAAAAAATGTCCATTTGGAAGTTGCCTTAGTTTGTTTTTTTAATTAGGTAGGTATTTATATTGTCTAAACGCTAATGTCTCGCTAACCGTGAAGAAAACGTTGTGAAGAAACCTGTGTGTCTGAGGTGTTCACATATCTCAGCACTTGAAATTGCCTATCCGCGGTGTGGGGCGTAATAGGCTACATAAAAAAATGCTGTTTATTATAAAATTCTAATAAAGCTGTTTATCATAAATTTATATAGTGTATTTTTGTGCATAACCGTTTAAATAACGACGCATTAACTCATTAAGAGATGAAGAAACAAATCACTTACCAGCGACAATAGAAAAAAAGGAGAAATCAGACCCTAGCACGTGCACAGCGACACATGTGCACTATAAAGGACCTTTTGATAAAGAAAAAGTTCAATAGGAAGAATCGGAAGTTCAGTTTTTAAATGAATTCCGCGCTGTATAGTTTGAACTTCGAATACATGCTACCATCTCCGGCCTTCTTCCGGACGTCCAATATAACTAGATACACCCTGCCTCCCTTAATTCCTTGAAAAAAATTATAAATTGCGAAGTATTTGTTGTTTCCTTGGGGGTCACTGTAAGCTGGTGTTGGTTTGATTTCTTTGCATTTTATGAATGAAGTCTCGTAAAGTAGTGGCATTGAAAAGATATTTGAAAAAAAAAGTTTGTTTCCGCTCAATTCCAATCAAGGTTAGGGGAAAGAACATAGTATGTCACGCAGCGCACTACCACGCAGATAAATTAGTCTTGGAGTAAGCTTATTTAAGCTTTATTCTGTTGGATTTGGAATTTTACATCAATCCATGTTCTATTAAGTAGCTGCCGATAGCCTACTAGTTTCTAATATATTCCTTACTATGCAGTTAAGAACCAACAAATAACTTAGAACTTAATAAGTAATCTGTTCTCTACAAAAAAGTAGGACACTACGATCAAGTAGTTTATTACAGCATTTTTATAATAAATTATTATTGACACGATTCTCCACGTGTCTCAACAGCGCGTGACTTTATTTACTTTAAATTATTTTTATACTAGCTGTGCCCGCGACTTGGTTTCCGTAGTATTGGTCTAGAAAGTACCCTTAACCCAGGACATCAATATTAAACTCGCTTGCAACTGTCGTTTGCGTACATTTTCTATAAGTAAAAGGCTAAAAAACACATAAAAAGCAACCGGGCGTGCGTGCATGCAACGACTAATTTGTCAGGATCGTGGCAAGTGGTCTCTGCCTACCTCTCCAGGATGCAGGCGTGACTTTATTTAATGTTATGTAAAGTCGTTAAGCCAAGTCAGAGGCCTTAGGGCGGCTTGACAACTTCTGACAGTAGACGAGCCACTAGTCTACAAGCCTCCACCAATCCGGACTTGGCCCCCGTGGTGGAGTATGGCCTATACCTTCCTCAGGGAAGAGACCCGTGCCCATTGGTGGGGACATAATGGGTTGATGATGAAAGGCGTAAAATTAAGTTTCATCCTTCTAGCTTCAAGTGTCTAGCTTTGATAGTTTCCGCTCGGCGTTGATGAGTCAGTCAGTCAGGACATGTTATTTTATAAGTACAGATTTATCTTTGATTCTGGTACAGACGTCTACACATTGACCTTTACTTACGAGCAGCGGCTTTGCACCGAAAACTATCGAATTGTCGTTGACTGTACCATGATGGCAAAAACGTAATCATCTTAAAATTCTTCCACCCGCATATTTTTAAATAGTCGGATGACAGTCCCATTCCCACATATGTTGTGATTTTTTGTCCGTGAAAAAAATCCGCTCGCTTTTTTACCGAAAAGTCCATTAAAAAGTGCTGTTTCATAAATCATAGATAGAGGTTGCATCTGCTCCGGGCCTGAAGCATAAAACCAAAGATATAACAACAGAAGAGCCACTAATAATTATGGTTTCCCCTTGTATACCGAAGGTAGCAAGTAGAGACAGAGTGCGAGAGAAAGAGATAGTAGAACGTACTACGATACAAAAGTAAAATAAACCTTAAATACTGGTGAAGTTCGAGAATATAATACTATCGCAAAAAAACCGGCTCCATGGAGCTGACGGGGACGTTTACTAGTCTCTTACTTTAGTGTTTCAGGATAGTTTTATGGTATTATTTATAAAATCGCGATTCCTTAAAACACTCCTCAAAGGCAGTTTAAATAGTCTGTGGTAAAGGGAACAACGTAACCACAGACTATTTAAACTGCCTCTGAGGAGTGTTTCAGAGAAATCGTGTTTTTATAAATAACACGGTTAGTTCGTTTCGCTGCGCCCCCACGTCACCGATCAGTTGTAACGTCACTTTCATTTGAAAGGTAAACCTTCTGTCACACTACATCCTAAGAGAGCCTGCATCCATATCTGGTGTTGTTTTGAAAAATTGCTTTTGTAAAAGCGCACAAACGTACGAGTATTTCCAAGCGACAGTTACGGACGTTTTTTAGAAATTCCGAATTGATTGATATGCCTGCAGCATGCACGCCATTCGATTGTCTTTAGTTTTTCGATGTTACAATACGAGTTATTTTTGAAATTGGAACTTTTGCAGTCTTCTCTGTGTGTGGTACAAATGTGTGCATTGACCTCATATCAACCAACGATATTATTCTGATCTCATGCGATGTTAGTTGGGGCCTCACTTGGCCACTCGTTTTCGTGTAATTGTAAAAAAATATTAACAATTCATTGCTGGGTTTTCTGGCGTGAATCTTCTGATTATATAAATATCCAAATGAAGCGCCAGCATCAAACCTATAGAGTTGACTGCCTAAACAGAAGTGTCATATTGTCGAAAGTGGTCGCTCCACCTGGCCTTGATTTTGTGACTAGGATTAGTAACTATTTCTATTATTATTCTTTATGGCAAACGAAACATTTAACAAGACATTACGTAAAAATAACATTTACAAAGGCGAGCTCATCCCGGACTATTTTGGACGAATGTTGCCTCTCGGAAGTCGGAAGTAGAGCCCGGAAAGGAAGTGCACCGGGAAAATGAACTTTATCTATCTATGTAAGTATAAGGTCCCGAGTCCTCGAGGTCAAAGCCGGCGTGAAAGGTTCAGATGTAGTACATACTAACGCAACTATAGAACAATCGTAGAACGACTAATCAATTTCCATGTACCTACAGTGTCTGAGCTATTCACATACCTACCAGGCTTGAAATCGCCAATCCGCGGTGGGCACGCGTGGTGATTAAGCCCATACCCTCTCTCTGAGAGATGGCCTGTGCCCTAGAGTGGGACGTATATAGGCTGCTTATGATATGCAGTCGGCAGCACATCAACCTTTACATATGTGCGCTCTAATCAATCGTCTTAAGGGTCACTTTGCAACAAAAATGTAACTGTTGACCTACTATCGACTGCACCTATTGGTACAACATTGAAATGCAATGTTAATCTTAACAGAAATACTCCAGCGGTTCTACAGTTACTTAACTTGGTAGATCTTTAACAGAATTGACGTCATTACCCTTATATATGTGTCCACCTCACTGAAAGGCTCCATTCGATTGGCAAAAATAATAACTATGCCTAAATAGGTCACCAATTTGTAACTAGATCGAACCCGGACCGATGTAAAAAAAAAAACTGCCATCAAAATGACTCTACCTGCCTTTTCAAAGGCCCATTACGATTTAGAAACTAAATTAGATTCCGAATAATATCATTCGAACCTATTTCCGGTCAAATGGTGCACATTAAAATTGTAACAGAAGGTGTACCCTCATTCTTTTCTTTTTCTTAACATATGACATTATTCAAGACATTCTAGAGGTCGAATGTACCAATGACGTGGTTTTTTAAGTAACGTAAATTTATGAATTAGTAATAATAATAATAACTTCCACGCAAATCAATCACTGGTCCCAAACTAGGATAACCTGATTCATCATAGCATTGAATATATTGTTGGTGTAATAGGCGCCAATTTTCAAATTGAATTTCGCAAAAAAAAATTTTATAGTTTCGGAAGTATAAAAGTTTAATTTCTTGGTGCAAAATGGGCAAGAAAAAGCCTTAGAAAAGAAAGAAGGACGAGAAGGAGGGGGATCTCACCTGTGCTGGTAACCAGACAAGGATTGCTACGAAATGTTAGTGTTTAATACATTTTTGTTACCTACTATTGCAATTAATAAATAAAAAAAAAATCTCCTAAATTGAGATAAACGTTACTTATATTTGAATTTCTATATATTTTTTTTTGGCACAAAGTTATGTATTTATAAATTTTTATTTAGTACCTAGTTTTAAGGTTTTTTTGCGGTAAGCC
Source organism: Yponomeuta cagnagella (assembly GCA_947310995.1). NCBI lineage: Eukaryota > Metazoa > Arthropoda > Insecta > Lepidoptera > Yponomeutidae > Yponomeuta > Yponomeuta cagnagella. Next base: position 5,408,154 of record OX371285.1, on the reverse strand, counting down.
CTACCTGAATGACATGTTTACTTCATTTGGCGTGGAGGTGCTATTTGAAAACCAAATTTCAAATAGAAACAGCAAACGCTGAAATAGTATCATTGTCACACGCACACTTCTTTATTTTCTATTATTGTATGTAAGCATGTTTCTTTGTGGCAATAAATCATTCATTCATTAATTCATTCAAGGATACGAAAATAGACCCCGACTAAGGCCTTATGCACAAATCAGGTTTGACGGCCCTCTGTGGGAATCGAACCCACGATCTCCGTTTTAGTAGTCAAGCGTGTTAACCGCTAGATCAACGAGGCAGTGGTTAGTAGCAATATTATATCACTCGCTAACTGTAAAGGAAAACATCGTGAGAAAACCTAAGCGCTTGAGTTGTTCACATATAGCACACGCGATGATTAAGGTCATACTCTCTCTGAGAAGGCATGCGCCCTGCAGTGTGACGTATATAGGCTGCATTAAGATAAGATAAGATAAGATAAGATAAGATAAGTGATATAATTATGTGACCTGCCAATACGAGGGTTAAATTAGCTGTTGTGTAGTTCTTTTGTGCGTTTCCTATGCCGATGTCCTTCGTAGACCAAGAACCTCTAATAACGAGTTGATTTATAGCACAATGTGTCCTCGAGCCTCGTTAATTGACCAATTTCGTGTCAAAATAGCTTGGCCGATTTTTTTTGCGCGCGCCTAAATAAGCTAAGCATGTAATTTTAAATAGGCGTGCGACTTGTGCGTGGCAACGTATGAATGTAAGTAAGAATATGTGGAAGAATACATTATAAGTACATTTTTAAAATAACCCTGTAGGTACATACTTAATACAAAATACATATTACTGGTACATTTAGCACACTGTTGAGGTTACATAATTTGCATTTGTTTTCAAGTGCCGACAAGGGTGTTTTTATTTGTGGAAAAGAAGAAGCTGCGAAGAAGTTTCAGGGCCCTTTTTCTTAGAACTACAATTCATGATTTACTATATCAATTCGATGTAGTACATTGCGAAGTTGATTAACCCACAGTTTAACAAGTAGGAAGACTAATTGTGCTAACTGGCAGTGGATATCGAATTGCCGTAATGAAATTTAAATTGTAGTTTTATAAAACGCGGCCCTAGGCCCTATTTTATAGAACTATAATTTATTGTTTACTATTCCAATTATTCGATTTACATTGGAAAGTCGCTCAACCCACAGATTAACAGGGAAGACCCGGCTACGCAATGTACATTGAATTGTCGTAATAAACTTTGAATTGTAGTTGTATGAAACGCGGCCCAGGGGTGCGAACGTGGTCGCACCTCCTCCTCCTTTTCGCAAGTCCTGCACTGTATGGATTTGTCTGATTTAGCCTCTAAACTCTCAAATACACACTTTGACACTTTTGGGTCGTCTAAATGCTTAGCCCGTTAGAGTGGAATGTTACGTGATACAAGGGCAGATCAGGCAGTTTAAAATACAATCTAAATAATTGTAGCTTACTCCGAAGAGCTAGTGTTCTCATTAATTAGGCACATGACGGCTGCGCATTTTTTTTCTTACCGCAGGGGACTGCCGTAGTTGCATACTTGGTGTATGCATATTTGGTCGAAGTATGCACATAGACATAAACGTAGACATCATTTATTGGTAATATTCATTGCAAATCAAGGTGATATTACATAGCTAACTTAAATTTAGTGATAGGAATAAAAAAAAATTACAAATGTGAGAAATTATATGTCAACATCATAAAAATGTCAATCAATTATACTTAGTCAATATACGCATTAAAAGTATACACAGGTAATAATTATTTTATAGAAAAAATATTCTAATTATGTTTTCATAAATATTATGACGATGAACAGTGATGTCTTATGGATGTGGGACCTGGTCGCTAACTATGGGCCTCTTAAGAAGCGCTCAAGTTCAACCGCCCTATATCTATCATAGTTTTGCGAGGTACTGAACCCTCCTTACCCCAGCACGGCCTTTACCACATTTTTCGGTGTTAACGACCATTCAGAAGGCCAATTGTCGAGCGATTAACAATTTGTTCCGTTAGGGCCGCGCTTTTAGTCACTCCGTACGAGACGTTAACCACGTTATCTTATTTTTAAGAGTGCTATGTTGTTCGCGCGTATGTATGTTTACATGTTTCCTATTTGTGTTAACGTTTTGGTTTTTCTTAATAATCATTTATTTAAACTAAGGGCATCTCTGTCACTATCTTAGCATGTAGATAATAGCTATGATTTGAAATACCTGGTAAGCTTCAAACGCGTTACTTTATTATACAGACAAAGAAATTAAATAATACAAATAATTTATTTTATAAATTATTTGTATTTTTGCAGTCCCTACAGGCGCGTGCGAATATAGAAAGCAATAGTGTATAATCGAGAGGCAAATACAAACGCCGCCATATCTTTTCCCTTTATTGAAGTATTTGCACTGTACTCCTAATTGATTCAATAAACATATTTTTATTGTACACAAGGAAAAAACATGCATGAAGTATTTTACAATACAAAGATACAGTACAGTTGGTTTCCTTATTAGTCAGAATTTGTAATAACAAATGACGAATGAGAAAAATACAACACTAAAACATAAAAACTAAAAAAAAACGAGTGCTAAAAAGTCACAAGCAAGTGACTCAAACATATCAGCTATTTGAAGCAGCAGTCGGGTTTTTGGTTTTTATGATTAAGTTTTTTATGCGGTTAAATGGAGACCCACGTTTCCATGGAGTTAGTTCCAAGGCAAAATCGCCAGAGAGTTTTCTTTATATCACCTAAATACTCGGTTGCGTGTGCCACTTTTGCGCAAAGATTTTTTGTTGTACACTAAACTAGCATTTCTGTGTGTCATTAATTCACGTGTGGTTTGTTTGACCTCATAAATTGAAGACTGGTTTCAATAGTTGCCTCAATAAAATAGGATTATTTCATCTGCTGGTACCTTTTCTAAGAAAGAGATATTTTGTCCCTAACCACGGTCCGCCAGAATGGTGATGTAAATACCAAGTTAGCAATTTTGCATCACCTTTGACAATAGAAGGTAAGGAATAGAAGGCTCCAAGAAAACCATCGTGAGAAAACCTGCGAACCCGAATACGTACCTCAGCATTTGATCGTCGGCAATCTGGGCCCGCGACATCTCTCACTGAGAGAAGACCTGTGCCCTGCAGTGGAATGAAAAGACTTACACACAACATAATATATGGCCCTGGTCCTAATCTAGGCTACTCTGTGTTAAGTTAATCAAGTAAGGACATCACAAACATGAAAAACACCCAGACTGAGGTTATTAATCCAGGCCGCCGGCCTCCAGTGGGAACCGACCCCACAACGTGGAAATAATTCGTGCAAATAAACAATTTCAATTTCAATTTCAAAAACCTTTATTTGTAGTAAAGCGTGTTAATCGCTAAACCTATGAAGTATTAAATGTATTCTCTCTCTCTCTCTCTCTCTCTGTGAGTCCGACAATGGAATGAAAACTCTCTTTCTCTGGGAGGTGTGTGCCCAACAGTGAACCTTCTTCTTGCTTCATTGACTTCCAATTCTATTCAGAAAACGGCTACTATGAAAATCAAAACCGTCTTCTGTGGCAAGACTGGTAAGTAATGAAATAAAGAAAGCACCAAACTTATTGGCCACCCCTATCAGTTGAAAGAAACCGATACAAACGCAGATACGTTTCAATATAAAACCACAACAAACCGAGCTGGCATCTGTCCCGCATCGAATCGCGTCCCCCAACGTCCGCAACCCCACCGCAACCACTCGCCCCACCTGTTGTACTGATTTCGTTTGAACAATGTGTAGTGCCTACAGGACATGGTGCGTAGCTACGGGAAAGCGAGAACGGTAATGCGCGAAGGTAATATCAGAGTATCTGAGAGAGTATAATATCAGGTATCATCACCATCGGCCCTTGCGTCCGTTATGGACCACTAGCTGTCGCGGCGAACTTCGTACCCCCACAGAATCCGATTATACGATTCTAGTTACCATGGCAACGCAATAAATATCTTAGTTTTCTTGAAAAAAGGTTACGGTAATAATGAAATATTATCCCACGGGAACGCATTACCGGGATATCAAGTATCTTATGTCTCAATTCAGATCTTTCTCTATCTGTATGCTAAGTTTCATGTAATTCCGTTCAGCCGTTATTGCGTGATTGAGTAACAGACATATCTAAACGTCTTCACAAACTTTCTCATTTATACTATTAGGTAGGATTTGAGCCTCAGATGACCTATGGTAGCGCCTATCCACTATTACATAAGTCATATAAATGATAGTGTTTCTTAGTTTACGTACTATACTTTTAAATAATGCTTTAATGCAATAATTAGAGATTTAGCGGCTGCAAATGGGCTGTATAGCTTTCTCTACACTGGATTTACTCATAAATACAAAAAAATATAACAATAACTACGAAATATTGAAAATGATATCAGACGGTTTCACACTTTTTTTTAATATTTGAGTGAATGTGTGAATAAGCTGATATTTTTTCAATGATTCGGAGTTCCTCTCACAATAAAAGCTGTTTTATTTATGAGTAGGATAACGCCCTTAAGTTTTACCGGACCATTCTAAAACATCCTTGTATATTGTACAAGTTTTCTTCTATATCCAACAGGTATCGTAGTATCGACTTTAAGTCGAGAAAAATAAAATGAGATTAGATCGTGCGTTCTAAGCGCAAATTGCAAAACACTGTCAGACTATACATTCTGAGTACCTACCTTGGCAATTGAATTCCGCCGTAAAATTGAATTGCCTTGACATAATATGCCTTCTACCGGAACGCATTACTTTGTTCGTTTAGGTGTATATAACAATACCTATATTAACTGAACGTGTAGGTTTGTAAACACGGGCTTAGTGGAGGGGTGGAAAAATGTGATGAGTGAAAGCAAATTTGTGTATGATTTGGGTTAAGCAGTGTTAATAATAAATAACTTTCACACAACACAGTCACATGTCCTGGTCCCAAACTAGGATACCGTATGCTATGGTAACCAGGCAAGGACATCACAAACATGGAAATTCACCCAGGCTGAGGACAATTGCACAAATGATGTACCTACGGCGGCCTCCAGTGGGAGTCGAACTCACGACCGCTGTGTGCGTAGTCAAGTGTGTTAATTGCTAGACTATCGAGGCAGTCAGCAGTGTTCTTGTTTTGAGTAAGTTCGCGCCGCTACAAAACGAGACCAGTGGATCTTATAAAGCTCGTTACATCTAACTAGCGTTGCCAGACGTCCCGTATTTCTCGGGATTATTTCCCGTATTTCCCGGGTATTTCCCGGGACGTCCCGTATTTTATTACTCCAGTAGTACTCCGGATGATTTGATAAAGAGCGAATTACAGACCTTTTTAAACTATGACTTCATTGAATTTTACAAATACAAATTGTAAAATCAAACAAAGATATGTTATAACTTAAACGATCTTCTTTAAAATGTAACTATTAACTAGCAATAAAATACATGTTTTTTATTTGTCCCGGGGAAAAATTTTAAGTACCGTTTTTTTGCCAAAATTAGCATTTGACCCTTACAGTACAAAAAAATCTGCCAATCCTACATCTAACATAACACCTAGCCTAGTTTCAGGTTAGGATCATCCCGTGTGGCACCGGACTAAGAAAAGCGTCACTCCACTCCTTCCGTGGATGTCGTAGAAGGCGACTAAGGAAATACATTACCAGGAGGCGGGCCGCAGCGTTTTCCTGAGATTCCAACCGCATGCTGCGATCGCCAACCCGCCTGCCAAGCGTCACGATTATGGCATAACCCTTCATGGCTAGGAAAACCATGAGGGAGGACTATGTTCTGCAGTGGGCGTCAAATGGCTGAGATGATGATGATCATTAACTGCTATAACACGGGTAATTATAGAAAGGGACTGGATAACTATTACGTAACGTCTGATTACCATGCCAGAGGTCGTGGGCTCGATGCCCACTGGGGGCCACCGTATATTTGGACACAAGGCCTCAGTCTTGGAGTATTTCCATTTTGCGTTGCACTTGTCTAATTACCATATTCCCATTATATTTGGCGTCGGTTCTCCGTATCATGCGGCTCCAGGCAGCTCGGTCCTGGGTCGTCGCTTTGTTGACTTGGGCTTCTTTTTTAATACGCACATCCATGTGATTCAGGGTCTTCCTCGTCCTCGGGGCTTAGTTTCGATATCTAGCACTTTTCTTTTTATGTGGTCGGATGATCGCCTCATAACGTGTCCGTACTAACGCAGACGGCTCTCCTGTAGTTTATCTGCGATAGGTCTCACTTTTAAGGTGCCTCTTGTGGGTGTGTTTCTGACATAATCCAGCCTAATTAGACCACTTGCCCACCTGAGCATCTTCGTATCTGCGCAGTGTAATTGACTTACAAAAGGTCTATATACTAGAATAATAGTATCAACATTTACCACAGTTAAACTTGGAAATATTTATTTCAAACTTACTTCAATAACATAGGCAGCTTCATAGAGTGTTAATAAATTTAAATTTAAAACTCCAAGTAACCAATGTTCTTACAATGGTAATTACGAAGAATCTTTCAAGGTTAACCTATCTTCAATGTAGGTCTAGCAGACGCGTTAACTTTGCAATGAGGTGGCCGCCGTTTTGACCACCGACGTGCTCTTGTCAGCGGTTTCCAAACTTTGGGTGCCACAACTACCACATAGCAAAGCTAGAAATCCCGTGGTTAGTAGTTCTGAAAATTTGCTCTTAAATATGCGGGATGATAAGTTGAATTAAATTGAATAAAATATTTATTATACATGCATAAAAACAATTGTACAAAGGCAAGCTAACCCAGGTTGATGTGGAGTGGAAGGTGTGAAAGATATTATAAGTTAAGAATTTAATTTGTGTAAGTTATAGTAATTAATTTTATCATTTTAATTTTAAAATCATAATCTTATCCACTCATGTGGATACTGGATAATATTATGTAAAAATAACAATGGTTACGAGGCTTTGAGCATAGATTCATAGATACGGAAATTTTATAGGACTCGTTGATTCTAACCTAAACTCACGCAACATAAACGATAAACAAACCATTTCCATTAGTCAAAATTTCTCAATTTGTTTATATAAAAAATAAACATAATATCAAAAGTAAAGCTTTTGCCTATTGGGAGTGTTTTAATTATTATCGGTGCCGAATAACAAGGTTTTGCATTACTTTAAAATCACGTTGAATATGAGTGTTGAACCCCAGTATAACACCGCCATAACTTATTCGCTGGCCAAAACGAACCTTTTCCGTTTTTACTCTAGTCACAACGGCACAAAAAAAAAACAATTTTGTAGACAAGTATTTGTTTTCAAAACTTTTATTTTTCCCGAGTACCAACAGAAGTTTGAGAATCTCAACAAGGCTCAGGATTGCGCCGTCACTCCTGCGCATTTTGCACGGTGCATGTCATCAATCATCATCATCATCGTGCGATGCGCGCCGGTAGACATGGCATCAACATGTTTCTCCTTTGCGATTGATACAGTGAGGAGTTTATAACCTGACAGTTGTAGTAGCTTTCCACACGGTGCTTCTAAAAGGTCTTGGAGTTTGTTCTACCGGTCAACACAAATAATTTTCATGGTATTTTTTAATGACTCTCGATGCTCAAACATAGTTATACATGAAACGGGTCTCATCATCATCATCATGAAACGGGTCTAATCGTAAATATTTATTGTGTATAATTTAATTACCTTAATCCCCGACGTTTGCCGTAGTCACGGGTAGACGGGGTGGCCAGTATACTCAATTTTTTTTTCGCAACGGGCCAACACACTACACTCGCTACAAATAAGTTTTAGTACGGGATTTGTTATTCTGCTCTGAGGTAAAAAAAAAATATCAGCTTTTCCCTTGGATATTAAACTTTCTTTCTAGCGAATGTATGAAACAGCTGATTTATTTTGGTGATTATTTTTTTCCAATTTTTTGGTCGGTACTATTTTCTTAGTTTCAGGATAGTTTAAGAATTTTTTTTTAGTTGTTACCAAGTGAGACTTTGCCCGCGTTCAACTCTGTAGTTTAACTCGTACGATTTTCTTTTTCACTGTATTATTTATTTCTCCTTCTTACATTAAATCAAAGTAGAGTAGGTTAGAGGTAGAGAAACAATCCTTTAATGTTATTACACACATCGGAAAATGTCTATGGCCATGGATTCTCGGCCAGTCAAGTCATGACGGCGAAGTTCTTTAGAAAATATGTATACTATCGCAAATAAATTATGTAATTAGGCTTACGGTTAGCAAGACAGCCGATGGGGAACTTGCACTAAATATATTTCATTACAATCGGAAAGGTCATGTTAAAAGATAAACGTGATTAAAACTTTTCATAATACGAGTATGACGCTAATACTTTTCATAATATGACCTGTCGAGAAGTCAATATAGTCACGTGCTAAACAAATCGGGCTCAAACTATGACGTCACAACGCGTGCCGCCTTCTAATGTGTGAAGCGTTTATCAATATTTGATTTTCTCGTAATATAATGTTTTTATTCATCTACGCCCTTATTAAAAAACATTTAGAGTTCAATGAAAAGACAAAATCTAATATTTTTTTATTATTCCAGTAACTTGATTTTTTGAAATTTTTGAGACCTTAAAAACGACAAAAAATATATTTTTATGGTTTTGTTCTTAAACTTTTCCAGAGTTTTATGTGTCTTCTATGGTATAAAAGCAATGTCACTCCAATCTAAGTTAGACGAAAGTTTCCCATTGGTTGCCAACCTCCTATACACCACAGGCTACATGTTGTGTATTGATGATGTTTTGTATAAAGTTTTCTTTCTGTTGTGCATATTATGTTACTTATCTGTTTATTTTGTTTCTGTGATGTGTCTTGTTGGTATAATAAATGTCTTTATTCTTCTTGTTCAATAGGCGACGGCACATAAAGAAAAAGAAGAAGAAATAGGGTTTTCAAAAGTTATCGATAAAACCCGTATGCCAATAGAACGCACATCTCTACAGCGCACTTGCACGCACGGGCATGAAAATCTGCCCGACGCGAGGCGATGTGATCATGTGCCCGTCAAACGGTGCGACGAGTAAATTAGCGCGTGTCTTATCGATAATGACGGTCTATATTAAATCTGCCGTCGCCCCACACTAGGTGATGGCGGTGATAGACGCGTTTAACTACAGTTTTGACTCAAAATTCACCCGCGCTGGCAACATTCAATCATGCGCGGAGAAAATGTTTCAAATAGTTTTTTTTTACTTCACACCGGTTGCTCGACGCTGTAATGCACTGAATATCTATAGCGTATCGCCACTGCCAGTCTGATTTAAAAAGTGGGCATGACCCGAGAAGAAACTATTCCGGGCCACATTCGTCATTTGCTGAGCATAAGCCTCCCCACCACGCCCGCGCGCCCCACGCGCGAGAGGTCTAACAGGCTTTACCTTCAACCTTTACGTTTTCGTTGCAAAGTCGCCCGTAACGTAACCGAGTAGAGTACACGCACGTATGGGTCTACTGTACCTACAAAGAAGACTACAAAGAAACTGAGCCTGACGGGGCCTGCACCGCCAGCGCATTCCGTCGCAAACACTTAACGGATTTGCCGGCGACATTTTTATTTAGGTTTCCCACGAGCTCCCGTGATGGATGTATCGCGGACCCAACTGGGAAGGTATGGGCGGTATGCGACTGAGATATAGGCACCTAGATACAGACAATGCGTAAAAACGCTGAAAGGGCGGGGAGCTGTTGTTGCCGTGTGGTGATTCAACACGATTGCACTTGGTGGAGGTTGAGAATGCTGTATCTTCGGACGTATCTGAATGCCCTTTGTGGTAAATGTTGGTGCAACGGGAATCAGCGTTTGGCTTACTAGTTTGCTTTCAATGAGAGACAGAGTGTTTCACCATAGCAGTACAGTCTCTAGGTATTTGTGGTCCGCGAAAGGTGGAGACTAAAGGTGGAAATAAACGGTTTTGAATGTGGTTCAGGTAAGGAGTGTGAATAACATTCCACGATTCCGATTGGAGGGGGTAGGGGGACAGGCGTGTGCCGCCATCTTGGATAGTAGGTAGAATAAAGAACGATAGACGTACAGTTGACAGCTGATCTTTTCATAAAACGTTTGTTGCAATTAGAGTGCATGCGTCAAAGGTTGACGTGCTGTCGACTGTACCTTTTGATGACAGGGGAGACTCAACTAAACGCAGAAGAGTAATAATATAATAGCAGGAAAATGGCTGTCGGCACTATTTTGGCGTGGCCTTCTCTCCGAGAGAAAGGAAGAGCTTAATTACCACGCGTGCCCACCGCCGATCATCAATTTCAAGCGTGGCACGGTCTATGTAAACATCTCAGATTCACAGGTTTCCTCACGATGTTTTCCTTCACAGTTAGCGAGCGGTATAGCTACTACGAATTCACAAATGTATGTACCTTAAAAAGTCAATCGGTAATTGTGAATATGTGGATGAACTTGTAGCCAACAGAAAAATGAAACATGTCGCGAGAGACGCAGTAGAAAAATAAAGACTTCGACTAGACAGGTTATATGAACAGTTTTGTTTTGGAACTTTATCTTTGCTCGCTTGGTCGATAACGAGACGTAGAGCCGCATTATGCATGTGTAATCCCAGTTAAAAAAAAATTAAGTTGAAGATTCAGCATCCAGACCTAGATTAATTGTTGAAATAAACAGTTTCAGGACAAAAAGTATAACAAAATAATCTAGCTCTGGAAGCTGAATCTTCCATATGAGAAAATAGTGCTTCCAAAGGTTGCTCTATATTAAATATGAATGATAAATAAACTGTACATATCCGTACTCATACTTCAATTTTAAGTAAGCGTAAAGGCATGCAGAAGAACACTGTGTTGTACATACAATACATGCAAGTGATTATATAACATTATGTACAAAATATTGTCCTTTTTATATTCCGTGTGGCGCCGGATTAAGAATAGCGTTACTCCATTTTCTTTCGTGGATGTCGTAGAAGGCGACTAAGGAAATAAATTACCGGCAGTTGCGTCTTCCTTAGATTCCCGCACACCCCGATCGCCAACCCGCCTGCCAAGCGTGGCGATTATGGCAAAACTCCCATGGTTATGAAAACCATGAGGGAGGCCTATGTCCTGCAGTGGGCGTCGAATGGCTGATGATGATGATGATATGGAAAGTATTAATATTGATAATATTAATATATTAACATTAAGCTTTGGCCTTTACGTAATTAGATTATTTATACGGCATTCAGTGGCTCCTTCACTCACACTAGATGGGTGAAGGTGCCTGGGACATTGTTTTAAAAGAAATAGGCTTGTGCAACATCTATACCATCCTGATAGCTTAGTCGGGCTAGCCCACAAGTCAATACGTGCGGAGCCAACCAAGCCGCGGTGTTTTCCCTCACTGTTAGCATGTAGTATTGCTACTACCGTGTGGCGCCGGATTAAGAATAGCGTCACTCCGTTTCCTTCCGTGGATGTCGTAGAAGGCGACTAAAAAAATCAATGACCAGGAGCAGCGTCTTCCTGAGATTCCAACCGCATACTGCGATGGCCAACCCACCTTGCCAAGGGTGGTGATTATGGCAAAACCCCTCATGGTTATGAAAACCACGAAGGAGGCCTGTGTCCTGCAGTGGGTGTCAAATGGCTGATGATAATGATGGTGATGATTGCTACTACAAATTCGCTGATGTACGTAACTTTGAAAATAAACAAAATCATAGATACATGCACGCACTGGGAATCGAACCTGCATGGGTCTCCTGCTTTCTAGTTCATTGTTCTACCCACTGGGCTACCACCGCTATTAACATTAATACCATTGTTTTCAATTCCAACTCGTAAGATATTACAAATACCGCGCAAACAACATCCGAATCTTTATTGTCTAGCTAAAACCATTTGTACTTCATTATAACGACTGAGTCTGTGTAGTGGATGTGGAACGTAAAGGATATTGGAAACAAATAAACGGGCGAGCGATGAACTTTGGCTCGGATTGTGCTTTGGTAGGACAATACTGAGCTACTCGGTTTTCAGGATATGGAAGTATGTTATGGATATGCCCTCGTTATTTGTGTGTTTCGAACTATTTTATCTAATGTATCTCGAACTTAGCTCAATTTGGTAAAGCTGATGCTCATATTATGCTAATTCAATCACTTGTCCTGCCCCTATAAAATCCTGAGCGATTCCAATCGTCTCACTGTCAAAATAGTATAGAATTTGACAGTTGACGCTTGAAATCTTTCGGGATGTGGTGCGGATAGCGATGCAATCACATCACTAACATGGAAATGTAAATACAAATATCTTTATTGAGAAATGCAATTTGCCACAGTGAATTTTAAAGCCCTTGCTCTCGAACTAGGAAAACTTGTGCGTCAGGAGCAAGTGTCTTCCCTTAACTTGGTGTTACAACGGAATGCAAATTATTGCTAAACAGTGCTAAGCAGTGTACCAGACAAAAAAGTTAAATAAAAGTAAGTAATTAAAGTAAGCAAAAATAGATTAGCTTGAGTGAAGCATCTCTAAAGAACAATAAATCATTATCTAGAAAGAATAACAAGGTAATTGAGACTGAGGCAATCTGTCCAATTTAAGTACGGCGGCCTTCAATGGGAACCGAACCCACGGCGCCTGATTTGCGCCTTAAACAGCATTTTAAGAGTGTTCTAAGGAATCACTCGCTGGATCAACGGCCTGAAGGAGATTGCTGGATGAGGATGGATGAGGATGGTCGAGGGTAGAAGGAAGTGGCGTGCATTGAGGCCTATGTATGGGCTGATTTTTATAAATAAGACTGCTAGGGTTTTGGTTGAAGAAAACTGCAATAGATGGGTCACATAATGCGAAGTCCGATCAATAAATACGATCTCTCCCAATTGATCCTGCAGGGAAAAAATACAAGGCCGCAGAAGACCTGGCCGTAGAAGACCTCATTGGCTACAAAATTTGGCTGAATGGTTTCATATAGACACCGTCGATTTGTTCCGAGTCGCCATATCACGGGTCACAGTGGCCACAATCATAGCCTACCTCCGATAGGAGATGGCACAACAAGAAGAAGAAGGGTTTTTCCATACGGTAGCCATATCCATGCTAACACCGACGCTATCATCAGTGTCGTTGTGAACACAAACTTCATCCATTGCCTGGGTCCCCTCGCCAATAAATCTTCCACTTTGACTATTGTTCGATAGTCTCACTGCACGACTTCCGTACAGTCATCTATGAGGAAAAAACTTAATTTTGATCCTTGTGGCTCGCAAAATAGGGGGGAAAGCAGGCGTTCTTCAGAATAGGACTGTTTGTGAAAGTTTCTGCGTACCATAGCTACCAGGTTTTTTGTTTTGTGTAGAGAGAGATGGTAATGATTTACGGGCTGGAATAATTATTTGGAACCTGCTATGAAAGAAGGCGAAACAGGAGATTATACAAAGAGATGGGCGAGATAAAAAGGAAATACAGGGTTATATTTATTATTTTACAAGTACTCTGCCTACCCCAACAAGTATGTTCTACTTGTTGGGGTAGTTGTTATTGTAAATGACAAACTCTAGCCGTCATGTTTCAGAAATTGCGCCTTTTTTTAATAATCCTGTATACACATTCACCGATCTAATTGCATTGTTTATTGGGTAAACTAATTACCTTTTTTAAATTAAGTTAAGTAGGTAAACTATTATTATTAACTGGACTCCGAAATCAATTATTTGCCTTGTTTTTATGTTTTTTTCTTAAGTAAACTATGTATGTGAGTTTTAATAAAGTCCTTAAAACGACAAGTTTTTTACCCGATTTAGATACTTTAGTTGTACTTTATTGCACACGAAACATTTAACAGGATATTACGTAAGAAATAGCATGAACGGCGACTAAAGGCGAGCTTATCTAAGATATTTCTTCCATCAAACCTCGGAGAGTTGGAGAAGCAGTAAAAACAGGTGTATATACGTGTACAAATATGTGTGATACTAGGTTTCAAGTATGCCTGTCAGATTCAGACTCCGCTATTCGAACTACACTTTGGTACAACTATTTGTTTACATTTGAAGGCGCAAATCGAAGAAACACCGACAAGTACAGTCGACAACACATCAACCTTTACACACGTGCACTCTGATCATTTACGTTGAGGGTGACTTTGCATAAATGTAAAGGTTGACCCGCTGACGACTCTACCATAGTATCTAGTTACAGGCACAAGAAACAGACTGTCTGTTCCACCCATAAGTCACTTCCATGACCTACGCGAGTCAAAGTCACTGCGATCAAAGGCTTAACGAAGACGGTGCTCTATTCTGAGAAACTCGTGTATTCGAAGGTGCAACTCCCGTTAGATCAATACTGTCGTCCACAAGGTAAAACCCCGTTATCTCCAAAAAAAAAAAAAAAAACAACAAACAAGTAGCAAAAATATATGATCTTTTTGAGCACTTTAAAATAGCTTTAACTTTAATTAGTATCGATAAATTCAGCTTAACAAAAATATATTTTGGGCGTTATTAAACACAATTATCACTTAATAATTTGTAACTAACATCGCGGCATTTTTCAGTTGTTTATCTCTGGATGTATAAAAGCTATTATTAAGAGATTATTCTTCTGATTAAGATGTCATCAAAAAGTCGATACCGGCATTTTAGCTTGTGGATGGCAGAATAGAAGACACAGCAAAACAGAGCCATATTCATCAGCACAATGCGGCCCACTACTAGGCTTAATGCTCTGCTAGGCTTTCCCTCATAAGCCATCTCGCAGGGTCGCGAATACCATATTGCCATATGGCGAAAAGGGCGGTACGTGGATGCGGATGGTAAGGGCATCCACATCTACGCCATTCTACCCTCGACCTTTTTGCGATTTCAAAGTCTTTCCCACAATAAAAGTTGTTCGTATTGACGAGTAGAATACCCCATTTTCATCTTATAATAATATAAGAATAAAATCATCGAGTAAAATACCTCATCTTCGAAAATATTGTTTAAATATATTTTTCAATACTTTGGCATCAAAAGCCGATTTTGGGCCAAATCTGACTTTGGCCCTTTTAGCATTTATCCTGCGTATAAACTTCATAAGAAGTCATCATCATCAGCCATTTGGCGCCCACTGCAGGACATAGGCCAAGCTGGTTTTCCTAGCTTCCCGGTTTTTAGCCGCTACATCCAGCGACTCCCGCCATCGTTTATTTGTGTTTTAAGGAATTATTATGAATAAGTTTGTTGCAAATAAGTAAAAAATTACAATGTCAATGTAGCGGACTTAATACTATAAGCATTTTCTCCCAGTCAAACGCAGGTGGTGCAAGAAATTAACTGAACCATGTTTTTATAAATAACATCGTCTGAAGGTGGAAAGTTAAAGTGGCAATGGCGCTGTCTATACAATGGGGAAAACACCTTGTTTGCGTAGACCAATATGCCTATCTATATCGTCTGGCTGCAAGACCTATAATTAAACTCCAAAGTGACAGATTAATGTGGCAAAAAACGTAGGGTTATTAAAACTGTTCGGGCAATCTAAGGCCTGAACGGTCGAGTTAGACTGTGCTCGGGTTTATTTTGCGCGATATAAATCAATTGCGGTTTTGGAGTGTTTTCGGAGGATAGATGGGGAGCTGTGGCTGTTTTGCTAGTGGGATTAAGTTTTGATTTTTTATGACGGTTTCAAGTTTCATCAAATTGTTGAAACAGTCTTACTATCCTAAGAATTGATCGGTATATTGGCAATATTGTCAGGTACGGTACATTGATACTTAAAAAAATTACTAGCTACAGTTATGTAAGTCTATCGGGCAGAAGGTGCTTGACTTTTCGTAATGAGCAAAATTGGTATAATGGTTTAAGACAAAGACATGAATGGGGAGTTACTGAGTTATGTGGATTTTATTTGTTATTATTTCAAAATATAATCACTTAAATAATGGACCATCCTTTAACTTTATAGCAGTGTTGACGGTAGACAAGTTAATGGATCATCATGGGAGACCGATTTCTTTTCGCTCATTTTGTACAACGTGAGAATAAAGGTTGCACGAGGCACTAAAACAGCAATACCCTTTCGGCTTTAGAGAAAAAATATATAACTTTTACAATACAACAAAGCATTCTCGCAGTATTACTCAAGCGTCTAATCACATAGTTAAAAATAAACAAAGTTTCGATTTCGTTTGTTGTTTTCTAGGATTTACGTCCCGATGTCGAATCGGATCCCTGTCATTGTGTGGTCTTATGCAAGGACAAGTCTAGTTAAAATATTGGAACTAAATAATATATTGAATAAAAGAACTAGGTATTAATATATATTGATAAGTGTATTTATGGCAGCTTACAGCTATTATCCTACTGGACTGAAACGACCGCAACAGGATCGAAAACGACCCATTGAAAATACATCGTACCTAATTCTTGGACTGAAAACTGAAAGCGCAGTGTATAAAAATCAGAAAAGTCCGAGACGAAACTCGATTATTTATTAAGCAATAGGTTTCGGAGAAAAAATTGTTCTGGTAATGTTAATAATTTAAAATGTATCGCTCTATTTCACGAACTCTGCTCTCGGAGGCAACATACCTCTACTATGTTTATTTATCCACATCCCCCGCCGATTGTCTGCACTCTTTGTTTGAAAACAGTCTGCAGTAAACGGTCTTACTCTGGTGCAATATACATAGGAGGCGTAGGCAGATACCAGGGTTTGCCACTGGCCACGATCCTAACCACCCTCAACGAATTAGCGTAAGTTTGTCTGCTTTGACCAAAACACGTATCTGTACCCATCAGCTTGTTAGAAGATTGTTATACTTCGAGAAACAGGGTATGTAATTCTTTGCATAAATCGCACTCGAAATGGTGAATTCCTTCCTAAACCCATACAATTGCAAATATTTCATTCGTTCATTTTCAATTCAAATTCCTTTATTTAAATCATAAAAATTTGTGCAACGAACATTAACACAGTTAACGTTAATTTATCCTTAATCTTAGACATTTCGCCAGCATTAAAACTATGTGGGAATTTGTGACACGAAAAATAATATTATTAATTAGACACTATTGATAGGTACTTACGCTAACATAAACCATACATAGTATGCGGGCTTAGAAAAGACGCATTTGTTTCACTACACATTCCTTTTAGAGCTTTAAGTCCAGTAATACTGTCTGTATTTTAGAGTAAGATTACTCGTACAATGTGGGTGGAATACAAACAATTTTCTATTCGTTTAAACGGCTGCTGCGTCGTCGTGGTAGTCTAATACGTAGTGATGGGGCAAATAATTCAATAAAAAAATCCAAGAGACACAACTCCACTTATTATTAGGCAAAGAATTAATACAACAAGAATAGTTCGATTAAAATAAAGTACAATGCCGTATTGTCGTACGTACAAACAGCACATTGACCTTTACATCCATGCACTCTACTCAATCACGTTACGGATGACTTTGCAACATCATCTTTGCAAACTCTAAAGGTCGATGTGCTGTCGAGTGACAGCAGATTGATCTTTACATGCCATTCAGGTGTCTTTGCAACGAAAATGTAGGGATTGATCAGTGGACGACTGTGGATCAGTTGACTGCTAATCAACCTTTAAATTTATGTTGCTAAGCATCCCTTAATGTAACTGATTAGAGTGTACATATGTAAAGGTTAGCTGTCGACTGTACTTACAATACAATAGACAAATGTTTAAAGGCAAGTTCACTCAAGAGTAATGTCTCAGGCCTGCAAATACAGTAGTAGCGATGACGATGTGACGTCATTGAGTGACGCCACTTTGTATGTTCCTCGTACTCTGAATGTTTTGACAGTGGCGCGTGCGCAATTGAAATGAAGAGCCAGGAACAGGCTAGAATTACATGAAGGAATTAAAGAACTACGGTCTTATATATAAAAAAACGATTCCATAAAACAGCCATTAGTGAGGCTTATGTCGGTCTTAACACAGATCTTAACTAAATTATGATTTAGTTAAGTTCCGCCAACATACGCATTTTAAAGGCATTACAACATTCCGGACCACTTACTTACGATTCACAGACGACTCGAGCTCTGTCTCTGTTAATCAGAACGAAACCTTGTCGGACTCTTCCGATAAAAAACCACGTAAGTGAATCCGAAATTAAGTTAATAGTACCATTACCATAACCATTAGGTATTAATCTAATTCCGGATTCACTTACTAACGATTCACCGACGACTCGAGCTCCGTCTCTACTAGTCAGTCCGGTCGAACTCTTCCGACAAAAAACCAAGTAAGTGAATCAGGAATTAAGTTAATAACGTGTAGTGCTTACGAAAGATTCAGTTCGAAAATTACCATAACCATTTGTAATTCTTTCTTCTGGTTGCGCAAAAAGTGGTCTCTATCTATCTATCTGTTTTCTCTTTATCTTAAGATGTAGGAAAGCATCGTGAGAAAACCTGAGTCTTTAACCTTTGTATGGTATCCTAGCTTGGGATCAGGTCAAGTGATTGTGTTGTGTTGAAGTTATTTATTTATTTGCGGTGATCCGATCGGGCCATTTAGAATTCCACGGATTAAAGTGTTCATATACCTTAATACTTGAAATGAGTTCTCGTTCCATCTCAAATTTTAAACGAATATTTAACAATGAGTCAAAATTTATTTCTGTGTCATGTTTTATATGACTTTTAGGCCCTATCGCGATAGTCCAGCAGCATCTTGCAACATGAAATTTTCAGAGCTATCCATAGATAAATTGCATGACTGACAACGCTATCAATCAGCTATTTATTCGTTTATCCCGGGATACGGATTTATCTATTTACTCACTTATCCAGTGACTTGGCGCAAGTAGCCGTTAAGTACTTGCCAATTCAGTATTCACTCTCTCTCTCTCTCTCTCAAAGAATGTCGGTGCCTAAAGTGAGTTACGGAAGGTCTACAACTTTCAAACTCTGCAACTATAATGAAAAGTAATGCGCGTACGCACGTGCCATCTGAAATGTTTATCGGCGCACAAATACCATTGTTACGAGCATTTCCAACTACCTACATTACTTCCGTTATCTTGGAACCGCGGCTGTGTGGACAAAGATGAATCTGTGATTGTTTGCGAGCAAATACTGGGTATGGAGGAGATAACAGTGATCGACAATTCAAGGGAAACGTGCTTAAGCAGTAAAGAGATAGTTGAAGAGACTACACTTCCTAAAATCAGCGCCTCAATTCTGTTAGTTAGAGCAATAGTGAACAAAAAATGAAAAAATATTTATTTCTAAAACAAAATTTTACACACATGGGTATTTGTAATGTATGAGACCTCCTTTTAAGTGTATAACACCTGTGCCAGGAGATCCCACTCTTCCACAACTATACATATTAAGTTTTAGAAACTATGATTTTATAATATATTTATTGATTGTGTATATGTGCGTGCGGGCGTGCGTGCGTGCGTGCGTGCGTGCGTGCGTGTGTGCGTGCATGCGTGCGTGCGTGCGTGCGTGCGTGCGTGTGTGTGTGTGTGTGTGTGTGTATGTACCTATGTTGGCTGGATTTCGGGCTGAATTTGATGTGTTTGTTTTTTTCTACTTATTTTCTATTTATTTTTCTATTTCAGTTACATTAGATCAAGACACTTAGATTAAAACTTCATTAATATCTCTATTATTCATATTTAGTTTTGGATTAAGTGTTCACAAACACGCGACTAACTCGCAACATGGTCTCGATAACAGCGTTGTGGTTAGATACCTCGGTGGCTGCTACAACATTTATGCTGAGTCGGGAACCATGTTAGGGGCTCAATACTTTAAAGTAATAATATTATTTATGTTCGAATTATGATTTTAAAATTGGATCTACATATTTTTTGTGCTAATCTATTCAATTGATATTTAATGTTTTTGATAAATTGTCTTTTTTATGTTTTTTGCTATCGTTTTGTCTATGTTTGGAGTATTGTGCCGTTAAATAGTTTCTCTCTCTCTCTCTCTCTCTCTATTTCTCTCTCTCTCAATAGTGATTCCGTTGTTTTGCAGTCCGGTTTTATTAGCCATTCTGTTAATGCATTTTTACAGTCATGAGAGTGCATTTGATAGATGTATAAGCTACGACTTATTTTATTATAGAGATAGCTTGATAAGGAGGAATATTGTTGGCTGGCAAAGGATGTTTTAATAGAACTTATTTCGACTATTTTATCTTTTCTTCTTTTAGTTAGAATTTGGGGGTCAAAGACGAGGCTCTTATGTTTCCTTAAAATTACATGCAAAGTATATAATTTTCTGACTGTAAGCAGATTACAAAAAGCATATAGTGAGTCTGTTGGAAATCTACGTGGCATAAAAAAGAGAAAACAAAATAGTACAATGATAGGTGCTCGGTTGGGTCACGTGACGTGTTTTTCATACTACGAGTTATGGCAAAGGTTTTGTTAGTGTGCGCGTAGATTTGATGTTATCATCGTACTATAATGCACGGTATGATTGTCTTTCAATTACCGTTTACCGGTTTTTCAATTGAAATTTACACCAAGTATCACTAGTATCTTGAGCATTAGTGTCTTGTATCGTTCTATCTCGTTCGTTTTTGAGATATCCGTAAATAGACACTATTGTTCCCTTTATGCATCTGTGTAAAAATGGAAGGATCTACTTGTGAGTGTGATTTTTTTTAAATGGGGAATACTGCAGTCACAAGAAATACAGGTGCAGTAAAATCCACGTAGACATCCAATAATGCTTCATCTCGTTAACACAAACGAATTTTAATAAGGGGAAAATTTTGAAAACGCAGAAAAATCTGCATCTGGTTTACACTTTAACGCCGGGTATAGAACAACTGATATTTATTCAAGAGCAAATTACACAAAGCAAAAAGAAATACACAATTTACAAGCTTCAAACACTCTAAATCGAATCTACACCAACCGTGTTGCCAGAAAAATCCATTTGATAGCCGATCAAATTGATAGACTTTACTGTTCAATAGGGCGTCGAATTACTATAGTTCGTTTAACAAATAAAGTCATCAACTCGGCCAGCTGGCTGTCAAAACACAAGCTTCAATCCTGTAAAGGTGTTACGGGAATAAAGGACCTCTGACACTATCTGTCGAGCCATCTCTTTTTAGGCGTTTTTCTGATAATCCTGCTGTTTCCATGTTATTATTTGTTCGCTTTGTTGGGAGAGGTCTGTTTTGTGATAATGAACACGTTTGGTGCATTTTTATGATCCGTGATGCCTGGGACGGCTTTCGATCGATTTAGAACTTGAAATACCTATGCGTGATTTGATTACGGATTACTTCGATTCCCACTGGGGACCGCCGAGATTTTCACAAATGGCCTCAGTGTGGGTGTATTTTCATGTGTATAATGTTCTTGCCTTATAATCATAATAGCGTCACTTCATTTCCTTCCGTGGATGTCGTAGAAGGCGACTAAGGAAATCAATTACCAGGAGACGGGCAGCAGCGTCTGCCTGAGATTCCAACCGCATACTTAACTGCGATCGCCGACCCGCCTGCC
Source organism: Yponomeuta cagnagella (assembly GCA_947310995.1). NCBI lineage: Eukaryota > Metazoa > Arthropoda > Insecta > Lepidoptera > Yponomeutidae > Yponomeuta > Yponomeuta cagnagella. The sequence goes on along the minus strand of OX371285.1, from coordinate 5,386,614 downwards.
AAGCGTGGCGATTATGGCAAAACCCTTCATGGTTTGAAAACCATGAGGGAGGTCTATGTCCTGCAGTGGGCGTCAAATGGCTGATGACGATGATGATGAATGTTCTTGCCTGGTTACCATAGCATAGAACTCATACACCAGGGACCGGGAGAAGTGATTGTGTTGTCTGGAAGTTTTATTTATGCTTAGCCACCTGTAGTCCATTCGGTGCAATAAAATATCAACATTACTATCTCACTTCATCATTACAAATTTCACACGCGGCATGTCTGTCTGTCCGCACTTTATTGCATCACCGCGCTCATGAGACTTTAAAATCGAGATATAACAGCCCATTCGAGTCATTCGAATCAAGAGATGAGAGGGCGATAGAGCCATCCAAAAGCTTGAGAGGGCAATATAGCCATCCAAAAGCTTGAGAGGGCGATACAGCCATTCAAAAGCTTCATTGGAGTGCTGGGGATAATTCTTAACATACGAATAAGTGCCTAAAGCTATACAATTTGGTGCACTAAGTTTGTTTCGTCGCTTAGCAAACGACATCCCACAAGTAATTTTTCCCTTATAAAATTACTACTGTAGAGACAAAAAACTTTTTAATTTCGTAAACAGTTTCTGCGGTGTTCTATGGGTAAAATATTTGCGCGGTGATACAATTTTTCGAATAACGGCCGCTGATTAGTTTGAATGCTTGAATCTTACAGGTTGAATCGAATCGCGCTTAAATTCTACACCCAACGCCATTCAAATGTCAATGTATAAAATAATGAATTCACACTTACATCAATTTCCTTATAAGCAAAATAAAATAGTTTTTTTCTTATATTAATTTTTTTATTATTTAATTTTAGCCGTAAGATTACTTTCTTGTTTTGCATATAATTTTAGGCCATGAACCTTTTTATTCTTTGTACTTATTATTATAAAACCAAATATCAAATACCAAAATATCAAATATCGACTTGAGCGGTGTTGTTTGCTATGCGACGGTTTGTCAAAAAAGTGGTTTGGCATTGGTCTCTAACAATTTTTTTGGGACCCCTATGTAAATCAGAAAATTGGGGGGGGGGGTCTACTCGTCAAAATGAATCACTTTCACTATGGGGAAAAACTTTGAAATCGCGAGAAAAATATCAGAAAAATATCGTGACAAAGAACTGAGTAGAGTGATCTGCTGACGAATATACAGTCGACAGGTCAACCTTAACATTCTCTTGCAGAGTCATACTTTACGTAACTGATTCGAGTGTACGTTTGTAAAGGTTGATGTGCTGTCGACTGTACGAATAATATTCCCTTTTCATCTAAAAATAACCCTGTACATTAGTAGAATAGCCCAATAATTACAAGAAACTCCATAAACCTAGCCCGCTCCGAGCCAAAGTAAACCATAATACTCGTATCATAAACCATCGACTTTAGTATCCAGAATCAGATCGTAATTATTTAAGTCTACCCTTTCAAGTGCGTACAGTTGACAGCACATCCATCTTTACATACATGCACTTTAGTCAGTTACGGTAAGGGCGACTCTGCAACAAAAATGTAAAGGTTGACCGGCTGTCGACTGTACAAGCAGCGCGTCTGACCACGTGTAACAATATGACCAAGTTTGTCTATTGGCTTCGTTAAGGCACATTGTTTTTGGCTTCGGAATGTAGATTTAGGGCCAAAGTTGCTGCTGAATTTATTATGACATTGACGGCCGGTATCATAATCAGCATCGATATTTGGTAACATATCGCATACCGCGACACGGTTTGGAACGATTTCTATACGAAGTACTTATTGATTCATTCATATAAAATACTCTCATTACTGAAAAATCAAAAACTGCTGGCTGGCTGTTAAGTTCAGTTACGGCTGGGGAGAGCGTCGGTCATGTGCCCTCCTGTGAGTGTGTATCTTATCTTACCTATAAAGGTGCAGTTGTATTCAGCAGTGTAGCAGTTCAATGTGTAGCGGATCAATACTGTTATTTATATTTCTTATTTATTTTTATTTATGTATTATCATTTATGTAGGTTTAGAATCATCACCATCATCATCAACCCATTATGTCCCCACCGAGGGGCACGGGTCTCTTCCCTGAGGAAGGTATAGGCCATACTCCACCACGGGGGCCAAGTCCGGATTGGTGGAGGCAAGTTAGAATAATTTCTATTAATTCCCCCCCTCTAAGTCTACGTTAATGTATTTCCCTGTGTTTACGTGAGTTTATTATTGTGTGTCATCTTTTTCTTGCACTACCCGTCGCCAGTCTCTTCAATTCCAAAGGTTTGCTGGAAGAGAATGCTTCTTGATTAAGCACGCCCTTTTACATTTACAATGTAATTAGTGCAATAAAGAATAAAAATAATAAATATATACCCTAATATTATCAAATCTACGCAATGAAACAGCATTCTATCTGTGCACTTTGTTGGTACACTTATAACTTCCCTTCTGTCTCGAAGACGTTACAAAACGCGTGGCCGGCCATGGTCTCCCATCAGTTCCCATAAAGCACGTTGTTAGCGGGAGCGCCGGCTGGAACGCTAGGAAGTTGCCGTTTAAGATGCAACCTGGGCTGGCCTAGGAGCAGAGTGGACAAGTAATTTTACAAGTGAGAAACGCAACCAAGTTATGTAATTAATGAAGAAGCACTAAGCATTCGCTAATCTGATCCAATCCAGTCAATATTCCTCTATTCTCAGCCATCCTCATTCAGCCGCTACCATCAAGCTTCGGATGGCAGTGGCAGTAGGCTCGTTAAATTTGTTGAAGAACCGATAACCGATGAGGTAAAAAGGTTGAAAGTTAAAGAGGAATGGTAACCACTACTTAGCAAAAGCATCGTAGGAAGCTGTAGGCTGGACCCAGAAATAGAATAAAGATTTTCTTTCGTTTTTTGATCGCAGTTGGCCTCAGTTTCACCTGATGATAAAGCAAAACGAGCCCTAAGATGTTCCATACTTGCATATGAGCTGTGGCGTTAAATTATATGTAAGGGTTTAAAAATGTTCAAAATCATCATCATCATTCAGCCACAAGAAGTCCACTGCTGGATATAGGCCTCCTCCATGGATTTCCAAAAAGACCGGTTGGAAGCGGCCTGAATCCAGCGTCTTCCTTCCACTTGGATGAGGTCATCTGTCCATCTTGTGGCTGGTCGTCCTACGCTGCGCTTGCCGATATGTGGTCACCATTCGAGAACTTTTCGGCCCCATCGGCCATCAGTTCTGCGTGCTATGTGCCCCGCCCACTGCCACTTCAACTTACTAATCCGCTGGGCTATGTCGACGACTTTCGTTTGTCTACGAATCTCATCATTTCTGATTCGATCTCGTAGAGAAATTCCGAGCATAGCCCTTTCCATAGCTCGTTGCGTGACCTTGAGCTTTCTTATGAGGCCCATAGTTAGAGACCACGTTTCAGTGCCATAAGTCATCACTGGTAACACACACTGGTTGTATAATTTTGTCTTGAGCGATTGAGGTATGTTAGACGAAAAGACTTTTCTAAGTTTCCCGAATGCTGCCCAGCCGAGTTGGATTCGACGATTGACCTCTTTCACGAAGTTGGACCGGCCTAGTTGGACTGTTTGTCCTAAGTAGACGTATTCGTCTACAACTTCGAGAGTCGTGTTCCCCAATGTTATTGGGGTGGGCACAACACGGGCGTTCGACATGACCTTCGTTTTGTCCATGTTCATTTTAAGGCCCACACGTTGGGAAACTCGACTGAGGTCTTCGAGCATTATGCCGAGGTCTTCCATCGTTTCTGCCATGACTACTATATCGTCGGCAAATCGAAGGTGCGTGATGTACTCGCCATTGATATTGATGCCGCGTCCCTGCCATTCCAGAAGCTTGAAGGCATCTTCCAGTGCGTTCGTGAACAGTTTCGGAGAGATAACGTCTCCCTGTCTCAAAATAAACGAAATTAATTAATCACCAGTTTGCAATGCCATACTAACTTCTTTAACCGGGTAGACGTGAACAAAAATCAAAAGAAAGTTTTTCACGAATTTTTAAGAATTTGTCGCATTCGCTCCTAAGCTATGCCCGGTCACGCGTCTCGCCTCACTTAATGCACGCTCCGAGAACTGAACCTGCCAACAGTCTACCTACACTCCAACACCATACATATCACATCACTTCATCACACAACCGCCCGACAATTCACTCGAATCTAGCGACAAATACGGTTCCTTTTTTGAATAGCTATTACTATTCAACTACGGGAACTATTCAAAAAAAGAACCGTATTTGTCGCTAGATTCGAGTGAATTGTCGGGCTCAAGCGCGACGTTGACGACCCTTCCGATACTGTCGCAGCTTCATGGTATTGTCTCTGTAAATTACTGGTGTGCAATAAAGAGGTATCTATCTATCTACATGTATATTCTAGATGTTCTTGGTTACATAATCTATGGATTATGTATTAGGCCTTTGCCTCATGGTGGTAGGTATATGTACCTCCCACTGCGGGGCAAAGGCCTTCTCTTAGAGAGAGAGAGTATGAGTCTACTGACCACGAGTACCCACCGCGGATAGGCGGTTTTCTCGGTTGCAGTTGACTTTTAGCCGGGGACAGGGACCAAATCAACCATTCCTAAGTCCCTAGAGGTTCTATTAAAGAAAATGTATACAATAAAACATTTTTTTCTCTCTTTTGTGACCAGCGCTAGTCGGTCTTTTTGTGAATTATTCGATAAATAGCAAATCATTGAATTCTGATTAAATCTAGTTATAGTACCTATCACGATGAGAGAGATTGCCTTTAACTGAGGTTGTCCTAGAGATGTTACTTAAATCGTTTAGATTTAGGCCAACTCTAGGCCAAGCGTAGACAATAACCGAATCCACATCTGCTACGAATCCACTCTACGAGTACCTATAAGTAAATAATACTATTGGCAAATTTAAACGTTGTTTAGCTGTCAACTGTACGTGTTAGGTTTTAACGGTGGTTTAGTACGACAATGGGAAACTTGCGTCTAACTTAGATTGTAGTGACTTTGCTTTTATACCATAAAAATCACATAAAAACCTAGAAAAAATGTGAAAATAAGACAATAATATTTTTTCGGGGATTTCGGGGTCACCAAATAACATAAAACTTATTAGATTTCTAAAAACCTGTCCAGAGGCTAAAAATTCCAGGCATGCCGGGATTCGAACCCGGGACCTCTCGCATGGTATGCAGATGCACTACCGCTGCGCCACGAGGTCGTCTGATGATGATGACGTCCGGCATGTTGTTTTATGAAATAGGGCCTGAGTCGTACCGAACGGAACTGTGCATGCTGTTATTACGGACGGGACACGTTGTAATACTCATAATTTTGTCTCCGTTTCTCCGCTAGTACGCAGTCCGTAGTCTTATGAATGGACGGGACAGGTGTAGAGATGATTGAGTGATTTGTGTCAGACTGGACGCCGACAGTAGGCTAACCATTTCCCGTGGGTTTGCTTGGTTTCCGTACAACTACATTTTCGTTTTTTTAATACAAGTTTATTTTTGAAACACAATCTAATATTCTTTTTGTTGCGCTAACCCGTGCTGACGACAATTTTAAAAACCTATTTAGAGGCAAAAAAATCCACCCATGCCGGAATTTGAACCCGCGACCTCTGGCTAACCGTGCCAGCGCTCTCCCAACTGAGCTAATGGGCAAGTGCAGACATCGGTGAAATTTCGAGCCCCTTTACAAAATTCTCTATATTACGTACAGGCAGCGACATCTGGCCGAAGAAATTTAGGTACATCACTTGCAGCCCCGAGTACAAACACAATCTGTAAAGGTGAGGTTTAAAAATACTTATAAAAAAACCAAAACCCGCCTGATAAAAATCTTAAACAACAGCAGCCTACGATTCCTTGAAACACTCCTCAGATGCAGTTTAAATAGTTCGTACCAACAGATTATTTAAACTACCTCTACCTCTACTCAGGTTTCCTCATGGAAAACATCGTCAGGAAAGGAGTCTGAGGAGTTCACATACCCCAATGCTTCCATGGTGGGTTTGTGTGTTAATTAAACCCACTCTCTCTTTCTCTCTCTCTCTCTCTCTCTCTCTCAGAGAAGATCTTTTCCCTGTAATTGGACGAATTTAGGCTGCTTATGCTTGCAACATTAATTAAGTAGTCACTGCATGCACAGTCGCTAATTCCGGGTGTTTCTTTATCTTGACCTTATTGCACCATTCTACAATGTAAATCGTGCTTAATGCAAGAAGCATTATCTTCCAGCAAGTCTTTGGTTCTGTTGAGACTCGAAGGGCAGTGCAAGAAAATAATAAAGCTACGTAAATATGGTAAATACAATATACCTACTATAAATACTAACTTATATTATATCTATAAAAGAGAGTCCCTTTTCTTTTTGACCATAACGTACATACTTGTACATAATAATATGAATTATATATATATATATATATATATATATATATATATATATATATATATATATATATATATATATATATATATAATTCATATTATATATATATATATATATATATATTTATTTATCAAAACAACCAAACAAACATACTTTTCCATACAATTAAACTGTAGTCCGGGATACAAAATTACCAATATACAGCTCGGCAATCGTCTCCCTGCCGGTACTTCTCCGAGTCCCCCATTATATTATCGGAATCCTTGTTGACCTTCGGAACTGCTATCTCGCTAGGACCAGACAGAGGTGTCATTTAGATATTTCCTCCAGGTGCATCCATTTACATGCCGTAGAATGTTAGTACGGGTTTGCCAAGTACTCTCCCTACCCTTGGTGGAGAGGAGGGCATTGTTAAGACACCTTAATCAATTATCTTAATGCTTTAAGTTTGATGCATTTTTTAGTACTTTTAACTGTTGTGGAAACTAATAAGTAAATAAAATAAAATAAATCTCCACTAATTCATTATTAATTACTTGTCTGTTGTAATTTTATGGCGTGGACTTTGTAAAATTAATAAAATAATAAATAAAATAGTGGTGACTGGTTAAATTTTTGTCCACAAATCCCCTGTAAACACTCAGTGGAGGAAATTTCACAAATCTTCTCCAAATATTAATTTGATGGATTAGCTTGATTAGCTTGATGAATATAAAATCAAATTGTTTTTATACAAAATAACACAGAAACTGCGACTTAATGAACGATACAATAAACTCGGTAGGTGTCCATTTCAAAATCAAGATCATTTTGGAGGAAAAAAAACTGCAAACTTACGGCCTTATTTATAAAAACATGATTCTTCTAAAACCAATATAAAACCCCCCTCTCCTTTCCACATCCAATACAGGCAGACACAATACCTACACACCAAACACACACTCACACACACACCGACTACGTCCTTCTTATAAAAAAGCCCCCATGATTTCAAATCTATAAACACGTATGTTAGTTATTATTTATTTTTTCGTTTGTTCAGCTTTTACGTTTGGTTCCTGCTTTTGTTTATTGTAGAAGCGCGAGTATCTGTTATTGGCCCTATTTATTTTTTTCACGCTTATTTAAAAATTTTATTTATAACACAACAAAAAGAAAACTAATTGAAATAAGAAACTGGACTTAACTAATACCTAAATGATAATAATATTTAAATTACATAAATTTATTTATTGTATTTTAGTATTAGCACTATTATTAATTAACCACGCTGTTGATACCCCTAAGATATAAAAATAAAATAAACTCTGTTTATTATCAGACTATTTAAATCGGCGTTTTGAAGTGTTTGACCTCATCCAAGTGGCAGGAAGACGCTGGATGCAAGCCGCTTCCAACCGATCTTTTTGGAAATCCATGGAGGAGGCCTGTGTCCAGCAGTGGACTTCTTGTGGCTAAATGATGATGATGATTTTGAAGTATTTTGCGGAACTGAGTGGTTTATAAATAAGACCGTCAGACTTTTCATATTTCTTTTTATAGGAATGTATTAACAACTTTATTCACCGGCGCAAAATAGCACTTCTCTTGCAGCTTCAAGTACTTGGTGTTATTCTTCCCTCCCCCTTTGACCTTCACCTTGCCGTATCGTGCCATCGCGCCGCGTCCCAGAGGGTGCTTTGAGACATGACGCGCAATCAGGAGAGCGGCGCGTGCGCATCGGTTGTGTTTTTTTTGTAGTTTATTTACATTGGCGTTGGCACTGTAGAGTTGGCGTGTGGCGCCGGATTAAGAATAGCGTAACTCCATTTCCTTCCGTGGATGTCGTAGAAGGCGACTAAGGAAATCAATTACCAGGAGACGGGCAGCAGCGTCTTCCTGAGATTCCAACCGTATACTGCGATCGCCAACCCGCCAAGCGTGGCGATTATGGCAAAACCCCTCTCGATTATGAAAACCACGAAGGAGGCCTATGTCCTGCAGTGGACGTCAAATGGCTTATGATGATGATGATGAACTGTAGAGTAGTTGCGTTTTTTTTTTAAATTGAAATATTCAGACGAATAATGTAGCGTTTTATATGCAATTTAGGGTTTCAGGGCTTAGGGTTCTACTAAGGGATCTGTCGGGATCGTGGCAAGTGGCAGTCTCTGGTCTCTACCTACCCTCTAGGATACAGGCGCGAGTTTATGTATGTATGTGTACGTATGTTTCGTTGAATCCAGAGCGGAGCGCTGCGCTGCCTCCAGAGGGGTAGGCAGAGACCAAGAAATGCCACTTGCCACGATCCTGACAAAATCACTTTCGCTTCCTCAACAATCATTAGTCGTTGCATGCACGCACGCCGGTTTCGAGTAATGTCAAAGAAACACTCACCTTAAAAATAGTTGTTTGCTCCCTAGGTAAACAATCTACTATTTGTACCTTTTTTTTAATACAATTTTTACATGTAGATAAAATCTGTATGAAAGGAAATAGTTCTTTGGTTACTTTTTTTAGATATTTTCTCTATTTTTGGCGCGCCAAAAACACGTGCCAGCTATACCAACCAACCTCTTTGCGTCGATCTCGCAAGACGCTCTGTGTATTCGCGCATGCGCCCTGGCGGCAATATGGCGTCGGGCAGGTGATCAGGGCAGCTGCGCCCCGCCAAGGCCCCGGTACCTGCCCCTCGCTGCGATACCCAGTTGGTACGTTTGAGACTTGAGTTAACCTCTTAAAACATCCCTGAGTTAGGTCACATCGAATCGGAAGTGTACTGGCAACACATTCGACATGGCTTGTTTTGTAAGTTATAACAATAATATTTATTTATTTCAGATAACATTGATCCATTTGATTAGTAAGCAATATTATGTACAGACAGTTAGGTTAGTAGGCGTAAAAACAAAAATTTATTAATTATTTGTGATACTTGAAATTCAGTCACCGAATAATAGCATTTTTCTATCAATAGTGCAGCGGGTGTTTTTTGAAAAGACGCATTGGAAGTTTTTTTGTGTTCATCATCATCATCATCAGCCATTTGACGCCCACTGCAGGACATAGGCCTCCTTTCTTGTGTTCGCTGGCAGTTTATTATAAATTTTGGGCGCCATAACTACCAAGAATGCTTTTATGCATTAGGGCATTTTTGCATTGTTGAAGACACAATCTATCCCCATTACGTAGATTGGTAGAGTGCATGTCCTACTTCTTTGAACCTCGTAGATATAAAGAGGGTGTGGTTAATATTTTCAAGCTTGTAAAGGAGTTTTGGTGTTTAAGAATAGCGTCACTCCATTTTCTTCCGTGGATGTCGTAGAAGGCGACTAAGGAAATCAATTACCAAGAGACGGGCAGCAGCGTCTTCCTGAGATTCCAACCGCATACTGCGATCGCCAATCCGCCTGCCAGGCGTGTCGATTATGGCAAAACCCCTCATGTCTACGTCCCCCTACGTCCTGCAGTGGGCGTTAAATGGCTGATGATGATGATGAAAGGAGTTTTTACAACTATCTGTAGTTTTTTTTTTGGTAACCCGAAAACTTCTATTTTTTTCTCTGGTTCTATTTTTTTATTTTTCCTGTTTTTGTTGTGCCTTCTATGGTAATGTCACTCCATTTTAAGTTTGACGCATGTTTCCCATTACGTCTTATAAAAAAATTAAAAAATTATAGCGAATGTTTGGAAAGGAAAATATAATATCAATTTAACACTAAGTATCGAATTTAAAAAGTAGCAGCTATCAAGCAGTTTATCAATTCAAAGCACATGATATTCATATGCCGGTATCTAGCAAACGCATCATTATAATGATGTAGAGACCTGCTAGAGTTGCCAGTGAATGTGCGCAGCGTTAAGAATAATAGCCTCATCATTAGCAGAGCATAGTTTTATTCAGAGCTGGCCATCAATAATTTAAATATCGAATAATCGAACACCATTATCATTTAACACTTGTTACAAAATAGAAATAACAAAAGAACCGCACTGCCTGAAAAAGGAAGCTGGTTATAATACAGTTTTGTCTGAATTACTCTTAGTAATAGGGCCGTCAAGTGTACTTGTTTAGGATATTTTTATGTAATTCCTGGTGTCTAATAATGATATATGATACTTCTATTTCACTTTTTTCTTAATAAGTGGAAAGGTTGAGACAAGCTTTAGTAAGTCACCCAGTACACGATAGCACACAGATCTGTGGACAGAAAATCTGTGTTTCCACGGAAAGAAAAAGGAAGTGGGACAACAAAACTATTTCTTTTTTGTTTATGTTCCATGACATCACATTGTGATCATTTTATAAAGAGGACAGAGCTCTTCTAGACTTTCTGTGAGATTACATTACATGTTGACCCGTCAGGTTCATTGCACTTGACAAATTGATTGTTCCATTTGATTCAATGTGTTTGCAATTTGTAATTCGATCGGACCATTTCGGATTTTTTTTACAAACGAAAAGGGCTCAAATACGATAATTTATTGTTCACGCGCCTTAGTATAATTTCATTCACCAAATTCCCCTTTCTTGTCCAGTTTGGAAGTGAAATACGGCTTTTGCTACCGTATTTATTTCATTCATAAAATAACCCCTTTTTAAAGCTTTCTTAAGACTTTAAGACTGCTTTCTTCGTAAGTATATTTTGAAGCGTCAAAAACTCAAAACACACGAGAAGCGAGTACTGTCGAAATAGTTTTTTTTTAAACAAGTTGACCAGTTTTAGTTTTAATTTCTTCAAACCAAATGACATTGATAAACAAAGGAGTTCAAAAATAAGACTGGCCGTGGAAAAATCTAACGCTCTTCCGCAATTTAACAAAGTTGGACAGCACACCTTGCCAGGAACAAAAAACTCGGCCAAATGCAAAAGGCAGGTGGTGTTCCCAGGGTTTTAATAATCTTGAGTGGGAATCGGGCCGTTTCAGTCACTGCTCTTCACTTAAGCAGATTTTTATGAAAGTAGAGGAAGTTCTGACGATTCTTCGTTCAGTCAGTAGCACCTGAAACTAAACCTTAAGCACTTGCGTCAAAGTTTTGGCGCAAAGTGTGAAAGATTTGCCCCTATGTTGTTTCTGAGTGTACGAAACGTCGCTGAACAAAAACAACACGAAATTAGGCGCGGTTTAAGTTCTTATCTTCGCAAAAAAGTTTTACTTGATTTTCCATGTTTGTATATGAATATTGGAAATCTTATACTTCGCGGTTCATTAATGAACTTGTCTAGTTCGAGGACGAGTACGATAGCATGTAAACGTTAAATTATAATTAATAAATTAAATAAGTAACTTGAAAAGACGTTACAAACTGCTTCTCGTCAACGAGTGAAAAACAAAACAAACAAACAATATAGGGTTACCACTAAAATGCGCTATTCTTACAACATACCTATTTATCAATTTCAGTTTATGTTTTGCAACAACTTTTGTTCAATAAGTTTTTTCTCAGGATGAAATTTTTTTTTCGAAATTTCAATGTTTATACAGTCTTATTAAAATAGCGCTTATACAACGTCAATATCGCAGCCTCCAGTAAATCATTGTACTACACTACTATACAAGTACTAGCTTTTGCGAGCGACTTCGTCCGCATGCGACGAATAATTTTGGGATGGAAAGTATGTCCTATGTCCTTCCCCAAGACTCAAACTATTTCCATACCAAATTTCGTCTAAATCCTTTCAGCCGTTATTGCGTGACTGAGTAACAAACATCCATACATCTTCGCAATTTATAATATTACTAGCTGTCCCGACGAACTTCATTCGCATTCCAACACGTTTAATTTCAATAGGCGATATATAATACCTATTAACAACTAATAAATAATTTCCAGGCATTTCTTAGCAGGAGTAAAAATATATAATTTTCCCTTGCCTCGCTTTTTATCAGCGAATGCAATCGGCAAAATGAATTTGGAGTTTATAATCCGAGTCGAGGAGAGCGTAATTACTTTCTTTCTTTTAATTATAATTTAGGGTTTCGTCCCTGTAATAGTAAGTTTCAAGCCCTATTTTCCTACCTAGTCGATTAATTCGTCTACTGCTTGGTATCGGCTTTTATGGGAAACTTAGTCGCATAGGAATTGCCCTATTGAATTTCCTTAATAATGGAAACGACTTCGTTATTTCCAGGATTGCACAAAAAAGATTGATCTTATTGATTAAGTGTTAAATAAGGATAACTTTATATCTTTATAAAATTATCTATTGGAATAAAACTTTTTTTTTCTTCCGTAAATGAGATAGATAGATAGACTGAGAACACTTTATTGTACATAAAAAAGGAAATTAGCAGATATTTTACTTAGGCTGACTGGCACCACTTTCTTAAATGTGGCTTAAACGGCATTTAACTAAAATTTTTCATACAAAAGTCGATTTAAATGGTGACCTAAGTGACATTTAAAAAGTCGTACAAGTCGGCCTTATTGTCTAAAAACTGCACATTTTCCACACCTTACTTGAAACAAAGTTTTGCAAATGTTTTCCAACATAGAAATCAATATTAGTTTAGAGAATTGATATCATTTTCAATTTTGAAGATCGGTCAAAAACTTACGGAGCTGTCTCGGAGATAACTCTAAATATTTGTGTTTTGTATGGGTAATTCGTGAAAGGTGATCCTAAGAGATCGGCAAAAACAACAAAAAGTCATCGTTTTAATATGAATTTGCACCTTTTACATTGTATATAAACTCACTCCTGTATCCCAGAGAGGATAAGACCAGTGTTCGCCACTTGCCACAAAGTAATAAAATAAAATAATAAATGAAATAAAACATAATTTATTAAGAAATTTCACAATTTATAAAAGGGTAAAGACCTTGTAGGAGGTAAAAACCTGTATTACGTAATTGTAGTTATTTTTTAAGTGTATAATTTAAAATTAAAATAACATAACATAACATAACATAAACTCACGCCTGTATCCCAGAGGGGTAGGCAGAGACCAGGGACTGCCACTTGCTACGATCCTGACAGATCACTTTCGCTTCCTCAACACTCATTAGTCGTTGCATGCACGCACGCCGGTTTCGGGTACTTTTTATCTTGCCCTTTGTTAATACATCCTCTATTTGGTCAAAGTATGTCCGTCTGGGTCGTCCCTTACCGGCCCTTCCATCCACATTCGCTCGATATATTTGTTTTGTCAATCTTTCTTCCTTCATCCTCTCCACATGTCCAAACCAACGCAACATTCCTTTCTCAATTCTTGTCACTACATCCTCTTTCAGTCCACAACGTTAACGTTAAAATAAATAACTATTATGTGCACGGTGCCTTTTGCCTGCTAGTGCGCTCGCGCTTGGCTAATAGTTAATTAATCATACAGCGGAACTGAGTTAATTAAGAAAGCTTATTGTAAAAGATTAAACTTTTAAAGGTAAGTTTAGTACTTACTGGCTTTAAGCGTAATCGACGCAGGTACACTCGACAGCACATCAACCTTTAAATGAGCACTCTATGTTACTGTCCTCTATTTGTTCTCGAAGAATTTGGGAAGAAAATCCTACTTTAAATAGGTGGGATTTCTTCGGAGATTCTTCTTAACTTCGACACGTGCTTAAAGAGTGACTTTTTACCTACGTGAAAAATCTATATTTTCGTTTGATTTTTGATACGTCTAGGTAACAATAATAATATCTACCACACAACACAATCCCTGCCCTGGTCCCAAACTAGGATAGCCTGTGCTATGGTAACCAGGCGAGGACATCGGAAACACGGAATCACACCTTGACTAGGGCCATTTGTACAAATCAAGTTCGGTCTCCAGTGGGAACAAACCCACGGTCTCATTCAGTGCATTGGCGGTAGGTACTCATAGTTTTTGGCACGTTACTGTTTCACTCTCAATTTTTATATTCTTCAAGCGAAAACGTTAAGAAATCGTACAGTCGACCGCATCGTCGATTTTAGTTTACACACATTTACGCACATTTTAGTTACCAAGTCGCTCGTAATGTAACTGAGTACGGTGCACGGATGTATGTCAAGGTTGTTGTGTCGACTGTCCTTGCACTTATTTAGATTAACATGCCAAATAGGAATGCCAGGAACTCATATAAAATGCAGAACAATTTAAAGCTAAAACTCTACATTTAAATGCTCATCAAAAATTAATTACCTTCAACTTTCATTTCTCATTTCCTTTTTGCCTCGCGTTTCTAGTACCTTATAAACAGACTTATTTTTACCCGACTGCAGCAGATCAAAAATGAAAAAATGTGTGTGAAAAACAGAAAAAACATGTATGACTGCCTCGTTGGCCTAGCCGTTAAGGCGCTTAACTACCAAGACAGAGGTTGTGGGGTCGATTCCCACTGGAGGCCACCGTACATTTGTACAAATTACCTCAGTCTGGGTGTATTTCCATGTTTTTCATGTCCTTGGCTGGTTACCATAGCACAGGGTATCCTAGTTTGGGACCGATTGTGTTGTGTGGAAGTTATTTATTTATTATTTATTTAAGTATGTTTGTATTTACGGACTTTCCACGCACCGTAGCGCCTAAACTACTTAACGGATTTTGATGAATATCAATCGATTCTTTATTATAGTAAGGTGATATGGGCTTTGATACATTTACTCGTTCTATGCATACAAAATCAAATTGTCGGACATATGTTTCGAACTAATAAATGGCGCCAGTTGTATTCCTGAAGTCAGAAACGCTGAAGTAAGTAAAAAAGAATTTTGTCCTCTTTCATTAGACATGAAACTCGAAAATACGGTAAAAAAAATTCAGGGACCCCCTATTTTTTAGTTGCAACGTACGACAAATTGAGTTTGTACTTTTAAAATGTCTAAGACCGGATTTTTAAATAGTCAGATAAAACTTAACTGGAGAATAAAACTGATGTTGTCACTGTCTTGTCGTATGATTTAGACAGTGATAGCATGCAATTTATTCTCCAGTTAAGTTTTAACTGACTATTGAAAAATTGGCCCTTAGTGTGTAAAAGTCTCGTCCCCTGTCGAAACATAAACGAATGGATTGTCACCTCACTATTGACTCCTCGTAATATTATATCTAATAGCAGTTGATATCCATCTTGCAAAAAAAAAAAAACGTTTTTTCATAGTCGGGCTACGGTTTTTATGTTTTTGCTTTTTGTTGTCCGTCCTAGACAAAACTCCCCTTCCATATTGTTGCAAAAGGTCCTGATTAGAGGACCATAAATAAGCGTCTTTAGCCAACCCTTTTCTCCAAAACCCCCGATTTTTTGTGTTACGAAAGGGTTAAAAGAAGCCAAGTCGCCGGCAGATGCGCGTGCGCATCGCAGATGCTATGCGAACCAGGATTAATGATTTGGCTACTGGGTTTTTAATCGACTTATTTTTACAACGGATCTTTATGTTGCTACTCGTATGGTTTACAATTTTACGGCGCGGAATTGGCTGCTGAGCCTATGCGCGCTTATCTGATTGTGAATATAAAAACCAACGACTACTTTTGTGTGGAAGACACAGTAAAGTAAGTTTTCTCGGGCGAATACTAACGGTCTTATTTATAAAAACACGATTCCTTAAAACACTCGATAAATGTCGATTAAATTTACGTAGGAAAAGAAGTAACTCTACAGATTAAATAAACGGCCTCTAAGGAGTGCTTTAGAGGAATGTTTTTATAAATAAGGCCGTTAGTGTTTTTCAATTAGTTGTGAATATTTTTACACGATGTGTGAATTTAAACACTGTTTTTAAATAAGTCTTAAGTTGTTAATAGCGGTTCTATTAGCCAGAAAAAACATTGAGTTTTTTGAGGCTTTGTAAGCCTCTACAAAGGCTTTGTAAGCCTCTACAAAGGCTTTGTAAGCCTCTATCCGTTGGCGCCGGATTAAGAATAGCGTCACTCCATTTCCTCCCGCGGATGTCGTAGAAGGCGACTAAGGAAATAAATTACAAGGAGACGGGCAGCAGCGTCTTGATGAGATTCCAACCACATACTGCGATCGCCAACCCGCCTGCCAAGCGTGGTGATTATGGCAAAACCCCCTCATGGTTATGAAAGCCATGAGGGAGGCCTGTGTCCTGCAGTGGGCGTCGAGTGGCTGATGATGATGAAGCCTCTACAAAACTTCAATTTTAAATTTAACTTTTCATGAACAGATAAAAACGCTGTCAGCCATGATGTTCAAAGACTATCTATGCAATGATATAACCACAGATTATTTCAATGCTCTGAGGATATCACATACTTAGTTTGCAAGCAAACTAGGGCGTAACTAAACTTAAACAAGTTTAAAATTGTTTTTTTTTTATTCTTCACTTTTATGTATTCAGGCCCAAGTACTGTCGGCATTAAATACCGCTGGAAATGAAACGGTAAAGGAAAACATTGTAAGGAAAGCCTCGTGTCTGAGGTGTTCCCGTGCAGCACTTACTACATCCGTAAAAATACAAGGCACAAGTATGGGGCTAAGGGCCGATTTCTAAATTGAGAATTTCACTAAATTAAATAACGTTCTGTCACGCTCTTTTCTGAGAAATTCTAAGAGACAATACTACAGTATTGTCAATACAACTATTTACTTCGTGAAATTCTCAATTCAGGAACTGGGCCTGTCTAAATTGAATCCATGATAAATTAGAGAAGTCAAAGACAAAAAAATTATTCACTATAAAAACAAAATGTTTACTAAATGAACGTCAAAGCTGTTAGTTTCACAATTAATAGAATAATGCGGAGAAGAAGCTAACAAAGAAACTCCACATTTATTCTTTTCAGAACAGGTTTGCACTACACTAGACAATCGTCCCCGTTAACATTATTTATACACCAGACATCTTTGTCTTCCAAATAATCCTTAATGTTATATAAGGCTTTTTGCACAGAGTATGCTTAGCACATTTTTAAACCGAGAGACTTCCTACCTCAGTCTGCCTATGACCATGGCTGCATTAGAGCGTGCACACGGTTTATCTATTTTTTTTAAAAATCACTAAGTTCACAAATAGTAAACTCAATAAACTGAATGGTGATTTGCTAAAAGTAATGTATATGTGTGCGTCGTGAATCATTAAAAGTTACTAAGGCCCAGTTTCTCGTACACTAACAAGCTGTTAATCTACTGTTATTATAAGCTGTCAATTGACCAAAGTGCATACAAAAAAAAACCACTGACAGCTTTTAAGGGTAGATTAACAGCTTGTTAGTGTACGAGAAACCGGGGGTTAGGCATTGGTCAGGGATATTGTACAGTCGATGGCACATCAAGCTTTACCTTATAGAGGTTGATGCACTCTACTCGCATAAATAACGGGCGAATTTACAACGAAAATGTAAAGGTCGATCGACAGCCGACAGTACTTACATTCTTTGTTCGGCATTCATCTAAAGCTAAACGTAAGTTGGATCAACTCCCCACTACGGAATATACATTAAATATTTTAACATTCATGAACCAATTTTTTAAAGAGCAACTGCCCTAAAATTGCATTAGCCTTATTAACCTTTCCCAGCAGCTTCTTTAATTCCTATAATAACCGACCCCCTACCTACCCCGGAAGACGCAAAGCGTGAGGACCAACCGCCAGTCACCGCTATAATCGAATGTAATGTGAAATACTTGCGCACGCGCGCGAAATAGCACCTGTATATGTAACGGTGCATGTGTGGGACGGGCGCATGCGAGACGGACGCAGTAGATGAAAGAGTTTCTTTCTGAAGAAAAAAAGTAGATATGAAATGAGATTTAAAAATATATTTGAACAATTTAGTTACATATTAAGTGAGCCCTGGCTCGCAAACTAAGATACCTACGAGAAGAAATATAATTTTTTATATTTATTTTTCACATCAATAGTAATGGATGTATCGTGCCGGGGAATGTTGCCAATTTTTTATTATTGCCCGGGAATGTATAAACAACAAAAGCTCACTATCGCTCTATTGCATACAATACCCCGAAAGAGCCTGCTCAGCTATCACGCTTTTGTAGGTGTCACATTGGTACCCGGGCATATTGGACATATTCCTAGAACCGGTATATCAATAGTGGCTACGGTTATTGAATGTGTAGTGTTCCAAAAAAAAAAAAAAAAATAGGAGGTGAGTAAAAACCTTTAATTATCATTAAGAGGCCACTCCCCCTACTGCTTGGTATAAGCCTTTTCCTCGTCATCTGGTTCTTGTCCGTCACTGTATCACTGTCCACTCTGTCCAGGTCTACCTGCCGTATTCTCGCCTCAACACGTGACCTGCACATCGGCACTTCAGATACTATTTCTTCCTTCTAGTAGAAATATTTGTAAAATTGTCTGGAAGAGCTCTCTCGTAGAGATAAGTATAACGAGACGAGTAAGACGTGGTCTACCTCTCCAAAGGGGTCCGAATCAGAGACCCTTTGCTGCACCCGTAAACCGCTCTCTTCTAATCTCTGATGATTTGCTTGTGCTTATTTTTGTTGCTCTTTCTGTGCTTCTACTTCCTTTACAAGTTTGCTTCGTGTTACTTGTGCCAATTTATATCTGTTCCATATTATGGGTGTGTTCTAAATGCTTTTAAATTAAACAAATCTTATGTTACACAATAAAGAATGTATGAATAAGGTTACATTCGGCTTCATCTAGCATAAGCCTATCCAAGGTGAGAGAATGCTGCCTGAACCGCAACTAGCACCTTGTCATTCGTGCTCGTAATTTATAAACACCACTTTCCACTGACAATGTTGGGCATTTAACTGATGCTGTGCCCTCTTTAGTAGTATTTAAGCGCCACCTGACTTACCCGCAAGGGTAGCCTTGATCGCCTTTAGTGGTTAGTATAAAAGAATAGTTTCGGTGTGGGTATTACAATGTATGGGTGGTCACTTTGTGTAGGTATGCGTAAAATACCTTGTGAACTGTAGAATACGAGTGCTGTAGAAGGGATAAATGTATTCATCATCATCAACCCATTATGTCCCCACCGAGGGGCACGGGTCTCTTCCCTGAGGAAGGTATAGGCCATACTCCACCACGGGGGCCAAGTCCGGATTGGTGGAGGCTTGTAGACTAGTGGCTCGTCTACTGTCAGAAGTTGTCAAGCCGCCCTAAGGCCTCTGACTTGGCTTAACGACTGCCATCTATCGACGGCAGCCGGCACCAACATCTTAACGTGCTTTGCGAAGCACGGAACCGCTCGGAAAAATGCCACTAGCGTTAGGCATAGACGGCGACCCATCCATGCACTGAACGCGCCCTGTGTGATAATTGTATTATACAGGGTTACATTAATCTTATTTTATTTTACTTTATTGGTGTGTAAAACTGGTAACAAACAATCAATATCATACAGAATAGGTTTAACAGTGTAGATTTAAAATGTCACTCAAAGCATACACACGCGTAAGATCAGGAAAATGTAAACAATTCATGAAACATGTCGGTTAGAGTTTGTCATTTACAACTTTTGTTCTACGACGTTTTTGTAATTTTTTTTTACTGTTTTTCTGCTTTGGAGTAGCGCTGTTTAAGTGATAATGTTTAAAACCATTATGTGTTTATTAATATTTATTTATTTTATTTATTTATTTGTATCACCACTTAACATCTATCATTACAGGTGTATTACCTAATGCGATAGAGTTAGATAAAATAAGTCCTTAACTTAAAATCCGAATTATGGCCCTCTTGAACTCGCTCAGACTACAGTAAAATATATCTACATGGTCGGCCACCATGTTGAGCAAGGACAGCGCACGCGTGAGAGGCGCCCGCTGCAGCAGGTTGGTGCGCGCACGCGGCACCGCCAACAGCGCGGGCCGCCGCCGCCGCCCCGCCAGCCCGTCCGGCACGTTCAGCCGCAGCTCCTGGAGGATGGCTGGGTGGTGCAGCTCCCCGCAGAACACGCGAAACAAAGATTTAGTTTAGTGAAGGCTGCGGCGCGGCAGTGGTAGCGCGTACAGCGCGAATTTAATAAAATCATAATAAACTATGATAATAATCTGAGCAAAACTCATAGAACAAAAGTTGTTGCCAAACATGCACTCTAATTGGAGGATCTCAGAAATTGCACGTTTTAATAGAAATAATTTAACCCTGTAGGTATATGGTTTAACAAAAATACGTAACGATATTTTGGGGAGTAGAAATGGTGTGTGAAAAAGATTTCTTAGGATAAGATATTCTCTTGTAAATAACTTGCAGGATAATAAGTTTCGAATCACACTCTGAAAGCATTTCTGTTACATTGCCATAACAGCGACCCACAATTCGAAATAATTTGACAGTGGTGATTATTACTTTTTACATTAATTGGAACAGGGCAAAGACCGTCAAAGCAGGTGTTGATCAACTTTTAATATTGGGAACGCTCTTCTTGCAAAGGGTCGAGATAGTTCTTAGTATTATACAATTTTGCTGGTAAATATACTGCGATTGCCAACCCGCCTGCCAAGCGTGGCGATTATGGCAAAACCCGTTATGGTTATAAAAACCACGAAGGAGGCCTATGTCCTGTAGTGGCCGTTAAATGGCTGATGATGATGATGATGATGACTGGTAAATATTAATCACCCCGTATTCAACCACTTCTGGACCTTCTGGGCCTTCCTCGAGGCATGTCACTTATTCTTGTCCTCGGTCATTCTCATTGAGCCGCTGCCAGCAAACTACTTCAGATCGTCCAGCGAGTTGATGGGCCCTACACAGCGTTTGTCAGTTCGTTGTCTGCACTTGAACCTTTGTACCCCATTGAGTATCGGTTCTTCGGCATAATATGCCTAATAAGGCATAATATGTCACATATTATGTTACCAGCCTAATGCCACTTTATTCTGCTAATCTTATAGGCTACGTCAGCTCATTATCCTCTTATATATAGCGACAGACAAGTAATTTATACTTAGTAAAATTATGTGTTTCAACTTCGATGCCATGATAGCAGCCTTGGCCACCATTACGCTTTCAGTTTGACAATTCTGTTGTTATAAATAGCCACATTCAATTACCCACATATCCAGAGCTTACGTAGTATTATGTAAACATAATAATACGACTGCCGTCTTTTTACACGATTACTGTTTTATTTTTTAATCGATTAATCGACACCTGCCTTTGCTCAATGATAGGAAAGATCTAGAAGGTTTAATGGGCTTTCATTTTGTCCCAAATGAAAAGCAGTATTTCTGGCGCCGTGTTGTTTACAGCACACACCAGCAATGTATGCTGAGTTGATAACCTTTTTTGTTACTACCGTTTATTTTTCTCATTGTTGTTGTCATGGTGTTAATATAATTAAGATATTTTTTTAAGTATGTGCTTTTGGGGTAATCTAAATAAATGTATTCTATCTGGTTTGGGACCAGGGCAAGTAATTGTGTTGTGTGGAATTTCTTTCTTTTAGCCATGCGTCATTTACTTTACTTTCTGGTTCTAGGCAATTCAATACCTGGGTCATTTCGCAGAATTCGGCTACGTAAACGGCTTCGCAATGTACATTAAACTGTCATAATAAACTATGATTTATATAACGCCACCCAGAGGGGTGGAAAGTATATATAGTAAATATAATGAAGTATAAAGTGAAAAGTCAAAGTCAACATTTCTTATTCAAAGTAGCGTCAAAACTGCGTCTTATTGAACGTTTGGTGCTAACTAACCAATGAAAAAACAATGTATAATGCGCTTTTGCAAAAAGTGAACATCACAAATCTCTATAATAGTGATAGGCATTTTTAGATAATAAAAATAGCTATCACAATTATTGAGATTCAGAGCTCCAAACTCAGTTTAATGTTTAACTCCGTTCAGATTCATCGCTGACAACAGTTCCGTCCTTCTAGGTAGCTTTAGAAAGGTAATAGGAATAGCGTAGCGGTTTCCTGAGCGGATGGTGGACTATAAAATATCACGTGTCAAGAATAAGTCAATAACATTCGCTAGCGATGCCAAATAAGTGCTGTGATATTGCTATTAAATTGGCAGTTGAAAGTAAGCAGTATATTTTAGATGACACATATTTGTTACTTCTTCCGTTTAATTTCACAGTTTGTTATTTATTAAACAATTCTTGTCAAACTCTCAGTAACGAAGTTTAGAAAATAGCTGCCTATGGGAAATCATGGAAAATCTGCGCCGTAAATCCGCTCACAAACTAAACTCATAAGTCAGGGTACTGTTTCATAAAGCTACAGCTAGTAGTAAACTTACAATTTTCACTCATTTTTTCACAACCCAGCCTCACGATTGCTCGATTGGATACTGACAATTGTTTGCTTATTACTAATTATAACTTAATGAAACAGGGTCCAGCATAGTAAAACGAAGCGAGTCACGCGTTTTGTGGCGCAAAAAAGTCACAATTCGACCATTATTGGAAATTCGCGATTGTAGACGTTAAAACGCAAAACTCGCGTCGTCGCACTAACCATGCATGAGAGATTTCCTAAATTCCTCTACGTAGTGTCCTTGAACGCACCACAAAATTCCGTCCAAAAACGCCGTCATCCACACCACACACTCGCAGCCCATATGATGCCAATCAGTCATTGTTTATCCATAAACTTGGCTTATTGTTCGTCGCTGATAAGGGATCAGCGCCTAACTTCATCCTCAGTCCTCCTAGTCCACTAGTCCTCAGTCACTAGATAGGGAGACAGGAAAGGCCCGCATCGACCGAATTTCTTAGGAAGGTTGGACTTAGGAGCATTAAAGCGTAAGTTTTATTTGCTTTGGCCTTTGTGGAGAGATAGAGAACGACAGAAAAAAATGCATATATTTCCATTCTCGGGTCTGCAAGCGTAAATTTCTGAAGTGTTCAAAACGAACTATTTATCTTTAGCGTGTAACGGTGTAAACCTTTTTACAGCATTTTTTTTAAACACAAAATTTAAAATTACGTCACCCACTCTAAGTTTCTTTTGCATCTAGGACTTGGAGATGGTCCTTGGAACAATTAACTTTTCATCACTTACAATCTACATCTAATATAAACACAGTTTCTTTCGAATTCATTTACATTTTATTGATTCTACCTCAAGAACCCTTCAAGCGTTTATGTATACCTTATGTACGAAGTGATCGTTTAAACTACTTAGCGCATAGAGTATGATTTAACCGTGAACTAAAGCTTGGTAAAGTGCAAAAATCTGAAGTAAAACCCTACCAATTATTTTATCGAAAACAATCCAGTTAAGTACGACACTTATTATAGCCAGAATGGCTTTAGCTTTTTATACCTAATGTACAAGAAAATAACATACAAAGGAAAAAAGTCTTAGCAAAACTTTTAATTAATTAAATAATTAATTTCTACTCTTTTTTGCCAAACTGTACGTCGCGTCTCTGTAGCGCTCTTTCTGTACGTAATAATTCTGCATATTATATTGAAATTGTGACCGTGTGATCATCACACCAGTGACATCAGTGGTGGGTGGTCTCTACCCCCCTTTAGATTGAGGGGGACACGTGCGTCTGCGCAAAGGACAGGAGATCCTTTGTGCTACTTGCTACTTCCGGTCTCAATGTTTGATTACGATTTTTTTTTTATTCTGAGTAGTTTGGTCGTCGTGAAGTATGTGTTCTTTTAATACATGCTGCGTAGATAAAACATCATTTATCTGCAAATAACATAGTGACTGACTTTAACAAGACAAGCGCAGTCTTCTATAAGTCATTTCGTTCAGCTTTTGTCTGGGTCTAGGCATTTTTTTTAAATATGTTCTACTGAAAATCAAGAAATATATAATAGAGTTAAATATTTATTGAGTGAATGAGATGAATGAATGGTCTAGGACGAGACAAACAATTTGATAGACATCATTGCTTCCCCTGTATTTTAACGATTTCTATCTTTTAACAGTTGGTTTACTTCTAGACGAATATTAAATAAAATGAAGAATACCAAAAGTAAGTCTTTGATCGTTTTAAAGGTTTTTTTTTTTTTTTTGCGAACATCGAAAATTGGACCAGGCAGCCTTTTTACGATTTACTTCGAGAAAGCATAGGCCTCATAGAGAGTAATACAGAGCATGACCACCTAAACTCCACGCATACAGGCGATTTCACGTGTCAGGATAAATACTGCAGACACTCAAATTTCCTCAAGATGTTTTCCTTTACGGTAAGCTTAATAACCTGCTCGTATGGAGCTACAATAACATCACTATTTTGTACCCTATACTCCAGTAACACCTTGCCGTCACCCACAGACGCCAAATCAACCAAACACCAGCTGCTCAAGCAATACTAACCTAATCACCTTTCCTTCACAAATCACGCGTTTCGCCCGATTTTTTTCCACCGTGCAATATGGCTTGCAACTTGTGCCCGCATACCACTTTTTTCCAGCCAGCACGTGCTGTTTTTTTTTTCACGTAAGGCTTCCGTGTATCGCAGCTTTACATCTGTCAAGCAAGCTGTGGTTTTGGCGCGCAGCCGGAGAAATTAAAAAGGTGCTTGGCCTGTTTTAGTTTGGTGCGTTTGAGAAGTTTTCAAAACAGGTCGTGTTACGTATATTTGCAACATGATGCTGTGTACCTGCGCGTTGCATCTGGTGCGTTTACGTTACTCGCAAGTAATTTTTATTTTTATAAATAGCTCGAGGAAGACTGCGAAATGTGGTGTTTGGAACGATTAAGTAGGCTGGTTGCTTTCGCAGCCGCTCTTTCCACAATATGGCAGAATTTTAAACTATTCTAGAACATTCCTCCTATTCAATTACTTACAAGGCTGCGATTAGTTGATGCCCAGTCTGATAAAGATGTAAAAAATATCTGTGATGGTTCTATCCACGACTTTATCCGCCAATATTGTGGCTTTACCAAATGATACCGTCATACAATGTATCTAGAAAAATTCGGTATATATATATAGGTACATTATTGTAAAAGAAGAAATAGTTATGTCTCCGATACAGAAGTTGAAAAACAACTTTTCTTAATTTTAGCATGTAACAAAATCACAGAATCTTCCGACCCTCCATCTATACACCGTAAACGAACAATGAGGAGATCAAAATTCCGTTATGCCACTTAACAATTTTCCTTATCTTGTGTTGCTACGAACAGTCTTTCAGCCAGTATTTTTCTCATCAAGGAGCCAGCCGCAGCGTCGACAATGCTTCATAAAGATCACCGTGCGTAGAACTGAATAGTGTGTAGAAGGAACATCGCCATCTCATAGTACGAAACAAAAAAAAAACACGAAGAAAAACGATGTAAAACCTTACTGCATAATAGTAGGTACTCGGGACTGTAAGTGATGTAAATTACAAAAAAAAACCAATTTAAAAACCAATTTCGAGGCTAAAAATTCCGCCCATGCCGGGACTTGAACCCGCGACCTCTGGCTAACCGTGCCAGCGCTCTCCCAACTGAGCTAATGGGTAAGTGCAGGCATCAGCGAAATTTCGAGCCTCTTTACAAACTTTCTCTGTATTACGCACAGGCATCGACATCTGGCCGAAGCAATTTACATCACTTGCAGCCCCGAGTAACCCACTTTGCAGTTAGGTTTTTACATCGGAATTATATCGCTGTACCTACATGATTATACTCTTTTTGTGGCGCTAACCCGTGCTAAGGACAATTTTAGAAACCAATTTAGAAACTAAAAATTCCACCCATGCCGGGACTTGAATCCGCGACCTCTGGCTAACCGTGCCAGCGCTCTCCCAACTGAGCTAATGGGTAAGTGCAGGCATCATCGAAATTTCGAACCTCTTTACAAACTTTCTCTCTATTACGTACAGGCATCGACATCTGGCCGAAGCAATTTAAATTACTACATCACGCACCGCCAAGTAAGAGATTATGCATGCATGTCCACCTCTTTGACGACTTCCTAGCCGTAAAATAGGGGGAATAACTGAAATATCGATGAAATTTTAATCTGAAGGTAAAGCTACGCCACTTATAATATACAATCGAAAGATTAATTTGAAACTTCTACATTTTTGCCTTTCTATGCTCACGATGTGAAGACGATAGCATCTCGGGTCAACAATCGATTGTTGTGGTCCAAAATAGGTGCATTGTAGTGGTTCGAGATAAAGATCGATAGGTCGAATCGTATAAAGGAGATTCGTTCGAGTAGGTACTGCTTTTGGGATGCAGCTCGTTGCTATCAATTCGTTTTTGGGTGCTCGATTACGTATTGTTGTTATTGTGTAGGTACAGTTGACAGCTCACCCACCTTTACATAAGTTCCCTTAAACCAGTTAGGTACTTTAAGGACGACTGTCGACTGTACGGTAAGTAGGTACATACCTATAACTAGCGACAGATCAGTAGACAAATATTAGTTCAAAGAGGCTCTTATCGCGCTCGTATGAGAGACAAATCATTATAATTTAAGGAATCAACACTAGCTAGGGTACCTAGTTGAAATGCGAGTTCAATGACAGTAAATATAAGTGATAAAAAATAATCTTTCCATGTTCACTGGTTTCCCAATTACGAAATTTGTACTAGCAAGAAGTTTACTTTGTAACAAAGGCAAACGACTGTATCTGCAACTGCACATCAAAATTATACAACGGTAAACATTTTTTGGCAAATTAATATTCTTTTATTCTTTCACGCACATCCTATACAAAAGACAAAAAACTGATATCAAATTCACGAAACTGTGGCACGCAAAAGTTAAAACTTTATCATGCAAATATACAACCGTTAACCGTAAGAAACGCGTTAAAAAGAATCCGTACCGTATCGAATTCCAGTCGGATATCTGTCCGTCTGTCTGTCGGTAATAGAGATTTAATGGTGAAGTGTACGGTATAGAAAGGAGGATCGTCTTTCAAGTAAATTTAAAACTGTGGCTTCTGGTTTTGACATTCTGAAAACTGTGTAATATGTGGGGCCTCTACCTAAATAGGCATTGGGATTAACATACACATGGCATTAGTAGTGTAACTTATTACTATATTTATATTACAGACAAACATAATGGGCAAATCTTGAATCTTGATTAGTTTTAAATTGTAATAAGATATTTTTATTTTAATAATTAAAAAAATGCATGTATTTTTATATTGCTGAGCGCTATCGTGGTATATTTCTAGTAATTATGAACTGCCTATTTGTGGATGTCTGTTATTGGCCTTGTGAACTGTTTCTTTATTCATCATCAACCCATTATGTCCCCACCGAGGGGCACGGGTCTCTTCCCTGAGGAAGGTATAGGCCATACTCCACCACGGGGGCCAAGTCCGGATAGGTGGAGGATTGTAGACCAGTGGCTCGTCTACTGTCAGAAGTTGTCAAGCCGCCTTAAGGCCTCTGACTTGGCTTAACGACTGCCATCTATCGACGGCAGCCGGCACCAACAGCTTAACGTGCCTTGCGAAGTTTCTTTATTATTGTGATCAAATTATTTGTTTTCGCTGTTGATATCCTTAATAAAATAAAATAAAAATAAATAAACACGATTTCTCTAGGACATTCCCAAAATTCAGTTACGTTGGAAATTCCGAATACAAGTATTCAGAACTCAGATGCAGCAAATAGGAAAATTTCATAGGCTTTCATGGACCTGATCCAGAACAGATAGGAATTGAAGAAAATCTTGTTGGCCCCTTGGGGCCCCTCGGAGGATTAATGAAGAATAAGTGTCACTCCGGCTATAGAACACGCAGTTTTTTCCACACCATGATGAACAGAAATCCTCGCATTGTACCGTCTTTTGTAATACAAGTTCCCGTCAACAATAGATGATTGTGCTTCAAATGCAATAGTTTGTTTGTGCTCCTTTACTCGAAGAAATACATCCTTACCTTTATTTATCTTGGCTTCTTTATTTCGAGTTATGTCAGCTGTTCCAGTTTGTTTGTACTGCGGTTCAATTTGTGTGAGAATTATTAATGGTTTGATGAGATTTTTGAAGTGATCGGTTACTAAATATGTGACTTTATGGATCAATACACAGTCTCCCTGCTTCCCAACGTCATTGATTGCAGTTTATAATGTTGTTTTCTTTTACTTCTTTGATGGTATTCTCTAGATATATCTGCGCGCTTTGCTAATCGTTTATTTATTCTTAATTTTTAGTAACTGAAAAACTAAGTGTATATTTCAATATGTAACAAATCTAGGCATTCAGTTTCAATCTACTTCTACCTGATTTCATCGATTTGAAACTTTGCAAGTGATACAAAAATACAATAATTGAATATCTGATCTGATCATGGAGCCAAAACGAAAACGTCGTGAGGAAACCTGAGTGAAACGTAGCGATTGACCGAAGTCTTTTACCGATTGATCGAAGCCTTTTATTCCCTCTCATAAAAGCAATTATCTAGTGTATAACAAGTTTATATGTGTAAAACATCTTTTTAGGGTTCCGTACCCAAAGGGTAAAAACGGGACCCTATTACTAAGACTTCGCTGTCTGCCTGCCCGTCCATCCGTCCGTCCGTCTGTCTGTCACCAGGCAGTATCTCAAGAACCGTGATAGCTAGAGAGTTGAAATTTTCACAGATTATGTATTTAAGGGGGGCTCCCATACAACAAACGTGATTTTTTTGCTGTTTTTTTTTTTGTGTCTAATCTTGTATAGATAATGTTACGGAACCCTTCGTGCGCGAGTTTTTTTTTCTTGGCAATAGATGTTTATGCATTAAGAGTATGTTAAGGAGTTCTATGCCCTACCGTTGGATGTCTATGGTCTGCGTACAAAACTGACTAAGATTGTATAGAAAAACTAAACAATCCCTTCCACTAAACGTACGCTTTTAAATTAGATATCTCATGACCTTTGACTATAAACATACTGTCTATTAAAGACGATTTTGGCAGCAATCAGTTTTTTATTGTCAAAAATATTATCTAAAGAGGACATGCTATAGATGTAAACCAAAGAGTCGGCAACATGCCACCCCCCCGTGCAGAACACGAGTTAATTTAGAAGCCTAATCGTAACAAGAGTAGAAAATTTGTAGAGCCAAACAATATAAAAAACTATAGCTAACATTAAATACGTAGTTAGAATAAGATAAAATTCAAAGAAAAATACTTGAGTACATTTCTACAGTATAACTAACTTTCTAACTGGTCTTCGAAAGTTTCCAGCCTTAGTAGTTACGGTCACAACCCGTGTTATCCCATCTTTTCCGGGATGTAACTCGACTATGCGACCTTTAGGCCAAACGCCTCGGGGTAAATCCCCGTCCGCGATCAATACTACGTCACCAATCTTAACGGTCTTTAGTGAGGAGCCTACGTTATGAGCGCGAGGAGTCAGAGAGGGTAAATACTCCTTCACCCATCTTGCCCAAAAATGATCCGCTAGTCTGAGACCCTTCTTCCAGTTGGCCCTCCGTATCAAGTCTGAATCATTGACATCAGTGAGGGTTTCGTAAGGAGACGAACTTCCGATCAGGAAATGGAAGGGTGTCACGGCTTCGTCGTCATTAGGGTCAGTCGACACGTGAGTCAAAGGTCGAGAGTTGACTAAGGCTTCTGCTTCTGATAACAATGTTGTTAGGATATCTTCCCGAGGGGATCTTTCTTTTAATGTGGCATACAGTGCAGTCTTGACGCTTCTGACTAGTCGCTCCCAACATCCTCCCATGAACGGGGAGCTCGGGGGGATAAAGGACCATTCAATTCTCCAGGTTGAAACTGCGCTCGATCGGAGCTGATTGAATATATTGTTAGCGCCAACGAAGGCGGTCCCATTGTCTGAAAATATCTTTGACGGTGCACCACGCCTGGCTATGAATCGTCTGAGCGCCATAATAGCGCAATCCGCTGTTAAGTCATGTACAATCTCAAGGTGTATAGCACGGACAGTCAGACATGTGAAGAGTGCGACATAGCGTTTCTCGTTTCTACGACCAACTGTTATTGTCAGCGGGCCAAAGTAATCCACTCCAGTAAAGGTAAATGGGCGCTGATGAGAAGCCAGGCGTTCTGGTGGGAGATCTCCTGTTGGTGGAACAGTGGGCACAGCACGGCGCAATCGACAAAGGGGGCATGCTCTCGCGATTTTCTTAACGGATGGACGAAGGCCAAATATGTAATACTTCTGACGCATCTCGTTGATTACTGTTTCATTATTTCCATGCAGAAACTTTTTATGATAGTATGTTGTGAGTAGCGTCGTGATCGGGTGCTTGGCGTCTAGTAATATAGGGTTGCAGGAAAAACCAAAGACGTCAGCTGCACCAGTTCGGCCTGATAGATGTATTAAATTATCTTCGCCAATGTGAAGATCTAATCTCTTCAAACGACTTTTGTTAGGCAGTAACATGTTTGCTTGTAATAACTGATACTCTTCTTTGAAAGATTCCATTTGTGCAAATAATATTAGCTGGGTCTCGGCTTTTTTCATGTCGCGTGGCTCAAGCTGCGGGGCTTCGCAGGATCTACTATCCTTCTTACCTAAAAACGACCGAAAAGATCTGGTGACAAGGAAAACACGGGCCATGGTACCAACTAATCTTTGCCAACTGCTGAAATGCTTTATGTCAGGTATCAGTGGTAGTGGTGCTTGACTAGCAGGTCTAATAAGCGCGACCTGTTCAGAACGTGACTTTAACTCCGAACATGTAAACTCGGGCATATCAGCAGTAGGAGTCTTAGGCCACTCTGTTGGAGTAAGAAATAAAAACGATGGGCCACGAAACCAACGCGAGGAAATTTCGAGTTTCGTTTTACATCTCGTACCATCATCTGCTATATTAAGCGCGGTAGGGACGTACCTCCAATCTGAAAGTGACGTTATTTCTAGGATTTCACCAACCCTATGAGCGACAAAGGGCTTGAAGGTACGTCCGTCACTTTTAAGCCAATTTAAAACTGTCAATGAGTCAGACCAGTAGAATACCTCATCTGGTTTGCGCTTATGTGCATCTATTATATAATTAGCAAAACGCGCAGTGATCAGGGCAGCTTGTAACTCTAGTCGGGGTATCGAAACAGGCTTCAGAGGAGTTAATCTCGATTTTCCACCTACAAGAGCAATCTCGACGTGTCCGTCAATGAAGGTGTAACGAAAATAAGCGACACAGGCATAGGCCATTTCGCTTGCATCAGCAAACACGTGGAGTTGTCTGCAGGTGGGATCACTTTGAGTGAAGTAACAGCGTGGTATCGACAGACTTTTACTGATATTAGTAAGTTCTTCACACCAAAGCGACCATTTATTGATCACCTCGTCCGGAACTTGTTCATCCCACTCAATCCCGAGTCGCCAGATCTGTTGGAAAAGTACGCGTCCTTTTATTACTATAGGGGTCAGTAGCCCCAATGGGTCGTAAACTTGCATAAGACTAGAAAGAATTAAGCGCTTACTGAGTTTTTGTGGAGAATGAGGGAGATTTCTAACAAGCGACAAGGTGTCAGCTTTAAGATCCCAACGCATGCCAAGCACACTAACGTGAACGGTCGAGTCCGGAGCCTTCAATTCATTTGGTAAAAGAGATAAAGCACCGGGTTCATTTGAAACCCAGGACCTCATTTCTAGACACGCTCGACTGTGCACGTACACGATGTCACGTGCTAACTGGGCGGCTTCCTCAACGGTGTTGGCTCCGCCAAGAAAGTCGTCCATGTAATGGTCATTGATGATTGCAGATGTGGCCACCGGATATTCAGACTTAAGTTCCTGCGCGTTCCGGTTTTTTAGATACTGTGCAGTAAAGGGACTAGATGCCGCACCAAAAATCATCGATGACATGCGATATTCGAGAATGTCATTTCCTGTATCATCACGCCATAAAAAACGTTGAGCGTCACGATCCGCTTCGCGAATTTTCGTTTGCGGGAACATTTCCCGAATATCACCATTCAGGGCAACGAGTGGCTCACGAAACTGCATCAGAACGCTCAAAAGAGGTCTTAAAATATCGGGTCCTGATAGAAGTAATTTGTTCAAACTAACCCCATTGCATTCCGCTGCTGCGTCGTGAACGACTCGTAGCTTCTTTTTTTGTGGGTGCATGACACCAAAGTGTGGTAGGTACCATGTAACGTTTTTAGAGTTAGGAGGTCCCGCGCTCAGCTCGGCATACCCTTTCTCAATAGTAGCTTTAATGTTTTCCTTGTAAGCTTTTTCATACTCCTTGTTTTTTGTAAACTTTCGCTCTAGGCTGAGGAATCGAGAAAGTGCGAGGTCGTAACTACGAGGGACGTCTACGCTATCGGTTCTCCAAATAAGTCCCGTTTCAAATCGCCCAGATGGTAGTCGACGAGTCGTACTGTTAAGCACGTCTATGGCTCGCCGATCCTCAACCCCCAGAAAATCTTTTCGAGTAGGTAATGCCGATGGATTCTAACTTATACTGATCCCTAACAACTTCGTCTAATGCCCGGTCTTTAGTAAAATGTATAGTTTCCTTGTTTACGGGCAAGCATTTTCTTGTCGCGAAACCATAAACCACCCAACCTAAAGCAGTCCGAACCGCTACAGGTTGTGAGGGGGAGCCACGTAGCACAGCCAGGGATATCGTGACGTGCCAATTGTCGTTACCTATAAGCAGAGTAGGTTGCGCATCCTCATAGCAGAGCTCTTTTACGAGATGTTCTAAATGCTTCGCCTTTAGAATATCTATTTTTGATACCGTTTGACTACCTAAACAAAGGTCTTTAATGGAACGAACAGCCTTTAGTTCATGTGTCTCATTGCAGTGTTTCCCTTTGATTTGTATATTTACATATTGAACCTCATGAACTTTAGAGATTCCGCCTACTCCGTCTATTTTAAGAAGAGAGTCATGACCTACAGCACCTATTGCCTCTGCAGTCCCACGATCTATAAGAGTTGCTGTAGAGCCATCATCCAGCAAAGCGTAAGTATCTATACAACCCTTCGGCCCTGACACGGTGACGGGAATAACTTTGAGCAGAGGACGACGGAAACAGCTAGGTTCGCCAGAGTCTGAGGCCGTGTGTGCGACGAGGACATCATCTACGTCACCTTCGACCGATGACTGATCAGTTTGTTGATCCTCATCCTGAGTTGCCGCCACGGTAACATGAGTTGAGACATCACTATCGTCGTGTAACAATGAGTTGTGACTAAATTTTCGTGAACAACCCGATATGGTACAAACCTTTTTACACGACCTATAGCTATGCCCACCTCTTTTCAAACACTTCCTACATATTTTATTTTCATTGACCCATTGACGTCTTTTTGATACTGGCAGTTCCAAAAACTTTTTACACTGTGATAGAGACCCACATTGAGAACCACAGTACTTACATCTCTCAGAGTTCGACTCATTGCCGCTAGGTGGCATCTTATGTTGTTTTGTACAAGCAGATGAATTTACGTTAAAGATTTTTGCTGGTGGGGATTTAGTAGATGTCGCTCCCGTCGATAGTCCTCCAAAAGCTGTATGAATTTGGGCTTCGTAGGAAAGAAAATCTGCTAGTATTTCTAGTTTGAATTTCCCGGTATTATTTCTAGTGTGGAATGCAAAATCAAACCATTTCTCTTTGTATACCACGGGCAGCTTAGAAAGGATAGATGTGACTAGCTCGGGCGATGCAAGGTATTCTTTTTGTTCTAATAACCGTACCGTATTAACATAGTTATTTACTTTGCATGAAAAAGAGTTTAACTCGTTCGTGCGATCATAACCAGATATGCGTGGCAAACTCCGAATTTCCTCGACTAACTGTGATACTATTACCTCTGGTTGACCAAAGCGTCGGTTTAACGCTTCAATGACAAGTTCAGGGTTATCAGCGGTAATGAGAAGCGTCACCACGGCTTCATGCGCCGGGCCCTGTAGGGCCGTAGAGAGTCTAGTGAGGTTTTCTAAGACGTCGTACGACGCTTTCGTACGGTCATAAATGCGCCGGAACATCAGCCACTCAAGGGGTTTGCCTGAAAAGGAAGGTAGCTTCATTTTAACAGAACGTTTTTGATTAGAGATAGCTCTAGCAAGGTCATTTACATCACAAAGTGTCGATGGGGCAAATGGGTGGACACCAGGTGGGATAACAATAAATTGCTGAGGTAAACAGTTCGGTGGGAATTGGTGCGGCACGTTTTGAGCAATACCGTCGTAAGATTTGAGCGGGTTAAACGAGCTATAATACGCCGGTGTGGGGAACGGAGGCTGTACTGTATGATTGGGTATCCCAAATCTTGTCGGTGTAGGATTTGCAGATACTAGGTGGTTGTATTGTACAAACGGTGGTCTACAAGGCGCCGGTGCCGGTTGACTTGGACGAAACTGCGGCCCCGCCACGGGCGTGCAGTTCACCCCTGACATTTGTGGCGGCACATGGACGGCGGGCTGGGTTGCACAAAACATGGGTACCTGGGGATTATGATAAAAGGGTTGAGTGGGACAAGCTACGTTCGATGTGGCCATTTGAGGTGTGTCGAAACGATTATGTTCATAAGTGTTTTGGTGTTCCATCGGTAGGTGCTGCACCGGTATTTGTTGCGTATAGGAGCAAGAAGAGCTCGGCACGGGGTGATACCTATAAGGCTGAGGTATAAATTGGGCCTGACAGTTAGAGTTAGGCTGCACAGCAGGTAACTGCTGTGCGGTAGTGATATGAGGGTTTTGAGCACCGAACTGCCCAGAGAGCAGTGGTGGTGGCGGTACAGTATCGACTCGTGCTTGAAGGGTGAGTGGTACCGTCCCCTGCGGTACTATCGTATTCATGTGCGCGCCGTACTGGCTAGCGGACTGTGATGATAGGTGTGTCCCAGTCAAGGTTTGAAGGGAGGGAGGTGCCGCCATCTGCGGTGGTACGATGGAGACATCATGCCCACCGTACTGTCCGTTAGAGTGTAGTGGTGTTGTTGTACTTACCTGCGGCAAGGGCACAGGCTGCGACACCTGCGGCGCGGGTGGAGTGCTGCTAGTCGGGATGGACTCTACAAAGGCAAGGAACTCTGACGATAACCCTGACGATGCTGGGTTTGGAGCATCGGTCCACTTTGTCATTCCAGCTTCATCGTCAAAGGAGGATCCCAGGAAGTCATCAAGTTGACTTTTAGCATCGATGTCGTTTTTCCATGGGTTTTCCCGCACGAGTTCTGCGTCGGCAAGTTTGCCCGCATCTTGTTGCCGTTTTTTGCTTCTTGTTAGCATGAGTTCAAATATTTTTAATATTTTCGAAATTTTCTGACACCATATATTAAAGACGATTTTGGCAGCAATCAGTTTTTTATTGTCAAAAATATTATCTAAAGAGGACATGCTATAGATGTAAACCAAAGAGTCGGCAACACTGTCTATTTGACACTAAGCTAGAAAAACACAAACACGCATAAAGGCATAAAGACCAGACAATAACACGTAGGTGGGCAGTTGGGCACACAGCTTTATCACGTTGTTAATAACAAAAGTGTCGTAACGTTACATTACATCTCATTAAACACAACTAACAGCTCAAGTGACAGGTCGTTTGGTATGAGAAAGTGGTACTTATTCCCATGGGTTGAAGGATACGTGTTTTAGTAGGCTCTACAAAGTATTGTTTTATTTTAAGAACTTTTTAATTGAAAGTTGGTACCAAAGATAGTTTTGCTAAGAGGTACGTTCTTATGAACTTTTGCAGCAACTGATAGTAGTATATAAACAACGAGACGTAATTCTTTAGTATTCAACGTACTCACTTTAACAATAAATTATATCTAAAAATATGTCCCACATTTTTGTCCACACTTTTTGTTGCATTTAGCGAGACCTAATAGAAACTGTAGTACCTGGAACATTAGATGATGTTTTTTAGATGGATTAGGCTTACTTTTTTACTAATTTCTTGTATGAGTTAGGTTCTTTTCAGGATTTTCCACCATTTCACGCATACCCAGCACAAATGTAGAGCGCTTAGATCTTGGCCAGTATCCAAAGAATCCAGAACTTTTAACAGGTCCACACAAAAACGGTCACTTTTATGGGCCTATAGTTCTTGCGTGACAGCCAACACTTTTCCACGGTGATTCGAGAGGCGTTCCACAACTTTACAAAGCTTTAAGAGCTACACTCATAACTCTATTAAGGCACATTACAAAAAGGCGGCACGCGACAGATCAACGGGCGAGTGGGTTAAGAAGGTTTTCTTGGCAGTTCTTCTAACAAGAATTTATCCACTGGCGAATTCGAACATTCTAGACTTTGGAGTTACGTAGGAGAAGTCAGATAGTGTACTTGGTGGCAAATTTGAATGCTCTAGACTCTTGACTTACTTAGGAAAAATGAGATAAATGAGTAGGTACTGCAATCTACTTGCTAAACATTATTAGGCATTAAATGAACAAATGACGAAAATTTAAGGAAAATGAATTGGTCAATGTTACAGCTATCATTAGTAGACACTGTAAAAAAAGCCTGTTTAGTGAAACACGTTATCTTTTCCATAGTTTTCTGCTGTAAGCCCTACCTGCGTGATAGGTTTTTGTTACTTGGTGTGAAGGTGCTATGTAAAAACCAGCGCTATTTCGTATAGAAACTCTACACGCTGAAATAATACCATTGTCACACGCACATTTCTCTGTGGTACAATTACTATCATAAAAATGTCACATGCAAGCCAAATAATAATTTAAACTAAATAAATCCACAACAGTATCGTCATAACTAGTTACATTACAATAGTATTAATAAATAAAAATAATTTCATTAATTAAATAGAGAATGACAATTAAATAAACCACCCAGAGATATCTTCAACCCAAATCTCCCCATAACGCTGACAGATTTATCATACTACAAAAAAAATACTGTCATTGTTTGTTTGTATCAATTTATTCAATTCAATTCAAAGTTGATCTGAAAGCAGAATCACTTCGAAAGCCCACCTTAAGACCCAAACACTTTTCCTAATTGGAGGATCAATTTATCCGCTCGATTTATTTATAGCTCAATTATATAATTAATTATCATTTCAACGGCTCATCTGTTTATTAATTGGTGGCCAGTTAACGCTGAAATTATCAAAAAAATACTCGTACATTGAGATATATTCTTGGTAGTTCTTTTAATGGCTCTGATGGATGCGTGAATTAATTTGATAACTAGTAATACATTTGTAGGTGACCTCCACTTTAGGTGAACCCACTGCTAGAGAGAGCTTAAATTTATCCCATTATTTTTGGCTTTTATAGTGTCGTCACATTAATAAGATTGAAAGACGTTTCTTGAGTCTGTATATTGTTTACTGATTATTATTTTTTTAACTTGAGAACATGATTCGCGTTTAATGATAATTATTTTTTAGGGCTAGTCCTGACCTGTCTTTATGCTCTTAATAAAAATATAACAAATTAAGTAACACAAAATCTGTGAATTAATTCACTTCAAATATAAAATAATCACAATTGTCAGTTTGAGGAATTAGATTACCTATTTGGAGAAGAAATTTCACATTTAGTCGCTTTTGAAAATTCAGATTTAGTTAACAAAGTTTCGTTCGTAATAATAACAAAGTTTATAATTGACATGACTCCAGCGTTAAACGTGCAAGATCAAATCTTCAATGGCACTGTTCATAGATGTCAGAATTGTGAAAGTTGTTCATGTCCCCATTGATAGAAAACTGAATGAAAATCATTACTCCAAAACTGTCAACATGTCTCGCAGAACCTTTGTTGCAAATCTTTGCCTTCCTAGTTTTTCTTGCGAATAAATATTTCTTCACTAAAACCTCAGGGAGGGATTCGGTATCAAAGGGACTGGCCACGTGTTCTTGAATAGCGTATAGAACCTTCAAATAAAGCAAGTTTTACCAAACTTTCTGGCCTTCTAATACCTCAAGATGGCATTATAAAACCGAAGACCACCAAAATGTGTAATTTCAATCGCTGTCAAAGTTCCCACGTCCTTTTGCGCAAATATCTGCAAGAAAGATTTTTTCAGACGGGACATAAAAAGTTACACACGTGTGCATCCGTCAAAACTCGAGCCTGGGAAGCAGCTGTTTTTGACAGGACGGCTCTCGGTTAGAAATAAACCTTCCGAGGTAGGTGGTTCTAATTTTGTACCTTCTACATAAAGTTATGTAATAGCACGTCAGATTGTCAAATTGTCACATAAATAGCTAAGATATCCGTCAATTCCACGCTCAAATTACTGAATGACAATCGCTTTTTACGCCTTTTTAGCAAATTTTCCCTAGAAATGAATTTTAAATTGTCTCTCCCGAAATAATTTTTTTGTTTCGATTTGTAGCCCTTTTGTATTGAAGCGCCATAATCGCTGCAGAAGCAGCTATGAATATAATACTGTCGTTATTTCTACCTACCAAAATACTGTAAGGTAGTCGAAATGTGTATGAATTATGTATGATGTCAAATATTTACTTTTACCTAAATAAATAAATGTGTGTCAAATCTAGCTTAAATTAACACTCTACATAGATACGCTTAAAGTATTTTAATAAGTATTTTTTTTAGGGTTCCATAGCCGAAGGGTGCCAAACGGGACCCTATTACTAAGACTTCACTGTCCGTATGTCTGTCTGTCTGTCTGTCACCAGGCTGTATTTCGTGAACCGTGATAGCTACATAGTTGAAATTTTCACAAATGGTGTGTTTCTGTTGTCGCTATCACAAAAAAATACTAAAAATACAATAAAATAAATTTTTAAGGGGGGCTCCCATCATCATTCAGCCACAAGAAGTCCCCTGGTGGAAATAAGCCTTCTCCATGGATTTCCAAAAAGACCGGTTGGAAGCGGCTTGCATCCAGCGTCTTCCATCTTGTGGCTGGTCGTCCTACGCTGCGCTTGCCGATATGTGGTCTCCATTCGAGAACTTTTTGCCCCCATCAGTTCTGCGTGCTATGTGCCCCGCCCACTGCCACTTCAACTTACTAATCCGCTGGGCTATGTCGACGACTTTCGTTCGTCTACGGATCTCATCATTTCTGATTCGAACTCGGAAGGGGGGCTCCCATACAACAAACGTATTATTTGCCGTTTTTTGCTCGATATTAATAACGGCAACATGAAGACGCTTGAAATATTCAAAAATAAATATTTAAATTGAAATAAAATTAATACAAAATACCCTCCCATACAAAAAACGTGATTATTTGGCGTTTTTTTTCGAACTTTGTGTCTAATGTTGTATAAATAATTGTAAGGAACCCTTCGTGCGCGAGTCCCACTCGCACTTGGCTGGTTTTTTTACACAGTACCTTTGGAAGATCACATTTGTGTTAGCCAAAACGGGACAGGTATACTCACATGTTAAGGTAAGACGGGCACAAATAGAAGGATCGATTTAAGTGAAGCAGCTGTCTTGAAGCCAGGTAGCAAAGCTTTATCGTGAGCTCCTTTGATGCTTGAAACGTCTTTTGAATCTTGGTAAAGAAAGATAGACGTAGGGTCGAAGTGTAAGGAGATATTTACAATCTCACCTGTAGGCTGTGTACTTACCTGGACTGCAAAATACTTACGTACCTATATTATATAATCTTACGCCTGTATCCCGATGAGGCAGGCTGATCATTTGACATTCATTAAGTAAACCTTTTGTTTTTATAGTGAATATTTTTTGTGCGTTTCTGTCCTTAATAATGTTATTAAAATTAACCCAAAATCTGAACCCGAAAGGAATTGAGTCAGTATCGATAATTAAATCAATTCCGATAACAAAAATAAATATTATTCTTAGTTTATTATTATTTATATTGTGATAACAAATCATGTTGTATATATAATAAATTATCAAATATTTGTCACAAATGAACTGTGATGAGTTTTGGGACAAAAGAATTAAAATATATTTGAGAATTCTGCGTTTTATGTAAGTGGTTTAATCAAATAGATACTTAAGTTACAAACATTAAAAAAAATCCATTGCGGATTGTGTGGAATTTAGTGCCAGTACAATTTGGCTTATCTAAGTACTATTTAGGAAGTAGATAGTATCTTTGCCAACATTTAGAGGCCGTTTGACCTTAAGCGTCATTTATCCCAAAGCAAAAACTGCACCGAGAATGTGTTCCTCATCTTACCTTATCAATAATTACAAACGTTGATTGATGTACGAAGATGCCTAAACGGTTCTCAAAACAAATTGATTGGAAAGTCAAAATAAATCATCTTTAAAAAGACCACGCGAACTGAACACCTGGACCACACTAGACTTTCTACCGTTCGAATCGTCATCACAAAATATGACTATAGGTACAGAAGTAACTAGACCGAGTAAAACTGGAGGAAACTCAAATTACTCCTTCAGAAAACAGTGAATGTTGACAGGAATAGTCAATAGCACATCAACCTTTATATATGTGCACTGTACTCAGTAACTGCAAGTTAAATGTTAAGGAATAATCCTTAATCCCGTTTTGTTAACTACCAGGCATAGTCTATGCTTGGTTTAGACAGAAGCCTAAACCTGTAAATTTGTTATAAAAACTATATTTCTTAAAACACTCGATAACCAGCGATTAAAATGATCTGTGTTGGAGACTTTACAAGGAAAACAAGTAAAAACAGATTAAATAAACTGCCTCTGAAGGGTGTTTTAAAAGAATTGTGTGTTTTATAAATAAAGCCATAAGTTCATAGCAGTCTCGCAGAGGTGTTGATTCTGTATTTCATGTCAGGTATCAAGGCATTCAATCTGAAGTCAAAAAGAAACAAATGTGTCTTTCTGTGCATTATTTCATGTCATCACACAAACTCAAGCATGAGAAAAGCAATTGTCAGCCGCGATTCTATTCAATAACAAAATAGTGTCTTGAAATAAATCAAACTGGCCAGCAAGACAGGCAATAAGTCATATTCCTTCCCTTATCTCGGCATTGTGCGGAAGTTCGAATTTCAAATAGATCTCGACCAATCATGGCCGACCATCTGCCGTTGGCGTGGCTCGTGCGATCGTCTTTGATCGATTTTGCGTCGGAGTGTGCGTGACTTTTTATCTATGCGTTTCGCCCGTGTGCGTGCCTCTTTCTTGAGAGATTTGGCAGATGGCACGTGCTTCTACGTTTCTTTCGGTACATCTGTCGGTCCTTGAGCGTTTTTTCCCCGATTTTTTGCCCCGAATGCGGGATTTTTTCTGATTTCACGACATGTGCCACTGGGATGCAAATATGACGTCTTAGAAAAACCCTCGGTTTAATTTCGGGATTTGAGTGCATATGTCGTGGGAAAAAAACTGGAGCTAGACACAAGTGTATTGTTGGCGTTTCTCGGCCATCTGCTCGCACCTTATTGTGTTTTTAATCTGGGACTGCTGATTGTAAGTATTGAGATTGAAAATACTTGTAAAGTAATAATCAAACGAAGAAGTTTTTTTGTAAACTAGAACTATACATATCGATAAAATAGGGGATGTATTAGCGAAGAGCAAGATAAAAAAAAAGTATCCGAAACAGGCGCGCGTGCATGCAACGACTAATTAACGTTGATAAAGCGAAAGAGATTTGTCAGGGTCGTGGCAAGTGGCAAACCCTGGTCTCTGCCTATCCCTACAGGCGATACAGGCGTGAGTTTATGTATTGTAATGTAACTATACACAGAGCTTGTTTCCCCAAATCTTTGTTAAAAGACGTTGTACAATTTACCTTTCTTAGGCCGTATCGTACGTTGGGCCATCATATCACGTTTTACGAGTGACATGACAGTCAAACGTATAGCGTGTTGTTGTCTCATCATATGGAAGCATTAAAAAAAGCACAATTTCCTTCTCCGTCTTTCTCGGTTGAGTTGAAAACAAAACTATAGGTCAATAAATAGATTTCCGTTAAGTGATCCGGTTCCGCTACAACAATTATTATCGTCAAACTAGCACCAGCTTTACCGGCAACAACAACAACAACACATGCTGCGAATGCATTTTGTTTATCCTGACATTATTGCAGTAAGCTGCAATTATTATGAGAATTACTTCTTGTTATTATGACAGGGTCGGTGCGCTGGTTGCGGTCCACCGATACCCTTATTTTTATCTAGCTTTTAGAGGGTAAGACTTACTTATCTTGACAATGCCTGGCCTGTTGGCTGTTTATCTGATACCTATCTGATCAAAGTTTTCATTTTGATGATTTGTCATCTGAGGTTTTACACAACGTCGCATGTAGACGGTTAGTACGCAGAGTCCGCTGTGCAGTCAAAATTATATACAACCTTTTCAAAAGACGAGTCCGACTAGAATAATCATCATCATCATCATCAGCCATTTGACGCCCACTGCAGGACTTTTCTTTCTTCGTTCTCAGTTTTCTCAGTGTCTGCGTTCACATAGTATTGCCCGCTTTACTAAGTCCGCAACCCCATGTGCCACAATACCCACATTGACCCTGCCTTCAGAGAAACAAGTTCAATTCAAAACACTGCAACCTGCGCACGAGAGCATTTGCCATGTTTTTGTGCGCATCCGGTGCGAGAGGGATATTACAGAATGCCCGCTGCAGTTCCTTCTGTAGGAAGCTAAAGACATATTTTTAAGGGCTCACAGACGTAAACAACTCCGAATTTAGATTTGATATTTTACGAATAATGTACTTTGATGAATACGTGTATAGTATTAAATGTGAACAATTCACTACGACTTGAGCTTGCTTACCTTAGAGGCCACGTTCACGTTACTTCTTTGGCGAATTTTGCCTTCTGCAACCACCTGCTATGCGGGGGCGCAGCGGCGGGAAAGCAGGCGGTTCCGCTTCCGGCGGAAATCGACAGATGAGATTCGGCGCAGTTTTTGCGCGCGCAATCCGAGCGTTTCCGGTCGCGTTTGTGCCCGGCCTGGCTCGGTGGGCGGAAGGTGTGCCCTGTACTGGAACCATAGAGCATAACAAGAATGACCACTGAAATCTATGGGAAACTGAATAAACACGCACTGTGGCTCGAAGAACTATTTAAACACTTCGGTCACACACAGCGAATAATCGCTGCGAATGCCCACCCTACTAGTTACAGACGGCTATTGCTAACTAAGAAAGCGGCTGTTAATTTCTTTCGTTTGTTACTTGATTAATGATAGTTTTGGATAATCTTAGTTTCTCAGCTAACCTGTAACAACAAAATTTTCTTCTCTTCGCTACATTGAGATGGCTGCACCAATGTCCAAATGAGACAGAGCTGACAATTGCTAGATCTACTGGCTTTCCACTTTAAAAAAACTCATTGAAGTTGGACCATCCATTTGGGTGCTATAATGCCACAGATAGATATAGGCGTCAAACTCACCTCGATTCTCAATGTCGAGGTTGTAAAATTATAAGGATAGATCTACTATTTCTTACTTAAATATATGTAGTTATTATATAATTGGATTAACATTATATGTAACTTTCGTAACGTTTGTAACG
The DNA here is from genome assembly GCA_947310995.1 of Yponomeuta cagnagella. NCBI lineage: Eukaryota > Metazoa > Arthropoda > Insecta > Lepidoptera > Yponomeutidae > Yponomeuta > Yponomeuta cagnagella. Next base: position 5,343,074 of record OX371285.1, on the reverse strand, counting down.
CAATTCAAACTAGATTGAAGCGCGCGTACGCATCACTTCCGTAAAAATGGAAGCAGAATATATGGTATGCTGCAGCGCGATTGCATCCCTTCTCAAAAATGTCACAAAACGCGAGTAGAAGCGATGGCTCTTAACCGGCCCAAATGCGATTGTGACATTATCGCTACCTAAGTTCAAGGTGTAATAAAGCTTAAACCTTAAAGGAGCTAAAATAAGCTAAAAACAATAGATGAAGTCGTTCTCAAAAAAAAAAAAACTTTTCGGTATGCCTAAAAGAAACCATACATTATCTGGTTCCCTGAATATTTATTTCAACATCTCCATCATCCATTTTTATCTCGGCTTCATAATATTATATTGGTTTAGTCACAAGTTTTCTAAGTGTTAAGTAAATAAAGAAAACTAGGTATTATTGACATAACGCAAAACCCAAAAACCGTTCCTTCAGTATCGACTAATAAAACTACCAATAAATCATGTATTTTAAGTTACTGTATTTTATTAGCTCTTCATACAATTTGATCACAAGTTTCAGGATTGTATGAAAAATAAATTGAGTAGGTAATTAAAACTTTTTGTTACTGGATGTTTGAATACCGATTCTGTGGAAGTAGTTTTCAGGTTTTCGCTATTTAAAACACATTTTAGTACTAGTTATAGACTTTACTGCACAGTTTATCCCCTCGTTACCACCTAAAAATATACGTCCGCCATCAATTACGTATAATCGATCCTGGATCATCTGGCCAGCATTAAGAATTAGGTGTCGAATATTTACGACCCCGCGTCCAGCGTATATGGAAGGCTGGCAGGCGCCTGCGCAGCCGCCGCCATTACGATCACATTCCTCCCTTAACCCTGCCACTGGTCGGTGCCGCTAAAGAGCTTATGTGGGTCTGAGTGACTGAACTACTGATTTTCCCTACCACAATCAATGTAAACGTCTTTTGCTGTGGTAAACTCTACTGCAAAGAGTTGGTTTGCATTTTACAGTTTGCTTGAACTTTATAGCATAGCGCTATAAAGTCCAAGTGAGATAGGTTACAGTCACTTACGCTTAATAAAAACGTTCCGCTGTCACTTTATGTAAGTAGAACTCAAACTGAATTCTTTTTTGCACAATGAAAGTTACGCGTTGAACTCTATTGAATTGCGGCTTCAACAAAATTTATCGCATGTTAATAAAAATAATAATTTGTATCCTATTGCTAAGCTAAGACCTTCTCTTCCTTTTTGCATAACATTATGTAGACTCATACTTGGATACCGAAGGGGTAGGCAGAGACCAGGGTGTACCACTTGCCACAATCCTGACAAACCTCTTCTATTTTCAAATCTTATATACTTAACTATGATATTTTTGTCTAGAATTACCGTTTCTTGGTTTACTTCAGTTTTGCTCTTTTAACAATGTTTAAAACGTACCCAAATCAGTATTGGACATTCTTTTGCCAATCATCGAAGGTTATACAGCAGACACACGACGCCCGGCCGAAGGGTTAAATTGTAATTTAATGTAAACGACAGCAAGTCGGTAATAACAAGAGTCTTGCTCGAAACATTACTTGCGTAGACTTTTCTTTTTCGCTTATAAAATATCAATTTAATAAATGCATTATAGTATTTACCGTTTACCTCCTTATCGACCTTACAAAGTAAGTGAACAGAGGTCACACAAGGCTACAGCTTCTACCGACCTATTTATCCAACCTACTGATGTGCCATTTCCAGGAATTTTGGGAATGGCAATGGAATGTTTGTAAGATTCTGAATAACTTATTTAAAGATAAGCTACAGCTTGAATTTGATGTAAAAATAGTACCATCAACATAAATTAAATTTATGTGAGTTGAGAACATTCCCAGTGCAGCGGCACTGCAACCGGACTCCAGCCCAAGAATAGAGCCTCCTGCTAGGCGTCATCCCGGTCACGCCAACCTCTAGATCTCCAGATCTCCGGTCAATCTCGACCATTGCTTTCGGCTTGATGGCTATAGTGACGTCATCGATCAATCTCCATTATTATTATTATTATTGCAAGAAAAATTATTACATTACAGTTAAAACTATTGCGTAATTAATTGCATTAAACATTATTTACATTATACATATTACATTAAAAAAATATAAAAATTAGAACGTTAAAATTATATACATATGTACAATTTACTTTAGATTTAATTTCAAATTAAAATTAATTCAGAAACAAAATTTAAACTACAATTCATGAAATGAGAAATGTCGCTTATTCATAAAATTTAATTATCTTAGCTAACCCGGTTTTTTTAAGAATGTTTTTTTCCGAATTAAGAAAGCTAAGGTGATACTTAAGTAAGAAAGAGACAACGAGGACCAAACTTAGGTATTTATTTCCTAAAGTGCTTACGACAGTTCGAAATTTTATTCATCATCATCATCAGCCATTTGACGCCCACTGCAGGACATAGGCCTCCCTCACGGTTTTCCAAGCTTCGAACATAACCATGAGGGGTTTTGCCACAATCGCCACGCCTGGCAGGCGGGTTGGGGATCGCAGTATGCGGTTGTTAATTAATCTAGAGGAACTCTAATAATTTTTTAATATAAAATCTTATTATACAACTTGCAGTAACAGTCTTAAAAAATGTAACTACCTATGAACTAGTTTAACATTTAAACCTTTGAAACATAATTACGTAATAAATTGAAAATTGTAATAATTTGTGGAAATCTATAATATTATTGGCTTTAAAATGCAGTTAAGTACCTAAAAGTATATATAAGTTAAAATTAAGCTAGTGGTTCCCTAAATCATCATCATCATCATCATTATCAGCCATTCGACGCCCAGTGCAGGACATAGGCCTCCCTCGTGGTTTTCATAACCATGAGGGGTTTTGCCATAATCGCCACGCTTGGCAGGCGGGTTGGCGATCGCAGTATGCGGTTGGAATCTCAGGAAGACGCTGCTGCCCCTCTCCTGGTAATTGATTTCCTTAGTCGCCTTCTACGACATCCACGGAAGGAAATGGAGTGACGCTATTCTTAATGCGGCGCCACACGGAGGATCCGGCGCCACACGGATTCCATAAATAAACCTAAAATAGAATTTGTTGATCGTTGACTCATAAGGCGTCATAACCGCCTTAATCTACCCCTCATGGACACAGGTGGATGTTTATTAAAAACCTCGTAGATTTAGTTCTTCTGTGTAGGTTTACCTACAGCAGGTCCTGAGTGCTGTCACTACAGTAAAAGGATAAACGTTAGTCCGTCAGTCAAAAACGAGTAACGACCAACTATATTGAATTTGCCTGGCTATTAAACAGTTTAACATGGACACAGTAATAGCTGGATGTCACCCGGGATCAATTCATGTCTCTCCGTGCGACAGACTTTGCAGAGTGAGAAAAGGCCAAGAACTGGGGTAAAAATTAAATATTCAATTATTTGACGGGTAATATCTTCTCTTATAGGAAGTAGTCACAGGTTATACAGTAACGTAGGACTGTGTACGTACTGCACAGTTTTCTATGTAGAGTTGTGTGTATATTGTACCGTTATAATTGTTCAGTGACATAGAAAGGTGTATGTACTGTACAAGTTCTCTTTGAATAGTGACATAGAGCAATATATGTACTGTACAGTTCTTTATGCACAGTAACATAGAGCTGTGTACCTACTGTACAGGTTCCCTAAATACAGTAACTCAGAGCGATGTATGTATTGAATAGTACTCTACGTACGATAAAATATGTACTTCTGTGTATGCATTTTACAATAGAGGACTTGCACAAAAAATATTTTAATATATTTTAGTCGGAGAGCTCATGTTAAAAGTAAAATAAAAGTGGTTAATTTTTTTCTCTACCACTAATACTTTTCATAATTTGACCTGTTGAAACGTCGTTTTAGACACGTGGTACAAAAACGCGCCGTACAAATCGGACTCTAGCTATGACGTCACAACTTGCACGTAACACCTTATAATGTATGAAGCGTACGTTTATCGATATTAAAGTTATCTTTTTAGAAAACGTTTATAATCCAATGAAAAAACGAAATCGAATACGTTTTTTTTTATTATTAGAGTAACATGATTATTCGCATTTTTTGGGACCCCGAAAACGCCAAAAAAACATAAATTTGTTTTTTTTTGTGTTTTTGTAGGTTTTCTATGGTATAAAAGCAATGCTACCTCAGACTAAGTTTGACGCAAGTTCCTCAGTACAATAGGTAACATACAGCGGTGGTAACATATCGGTAGAACCCTTGCATGCGATAGGTCGTGGGTTCGAATCGCGGCATAATGACTTGAATTTTCAAAGTTACATACATTTGTTAACTTGTAGTAATACACTTGTAGTTTAACACTCGTTAACTGTGAAGGAAAACATCTTGAGGAAACCCGCGCCCTACTTGGCTCTGTACATATTGACAGTGCGGACTGTGCTATGAAGCCTACTCTGTTTCAGTCAACTTCGGCGACGTAATTAATTTTGAGAGCATTTTCCAAAATAGTTTGTGAAATTTGATATTTTTTCTGCAATATATCAGCACCGATTTCGGCGTTGGCGAGTGGGTGGTCAAAAGTATTATGCACGATGGATTTTTCCGATTGAGTTATTAATTGTAAAAACCTATTTTTAATTGGTTGACAACGTAGATAGGAATCCTTAAATCGTTATCTAAATTTATCATCTGAGCAAGTGGCGTATTTCTGTAATACTCGTATCTACCTACGTATTAAATAAATAAACTTGTAACAATCCAATCTTCAATCCCAATCTTTAGATGTATCGTCCTATTCTTCTTCTTTGCTCATACAACTTCCTGTCGCAACAGTCTTAAAAAATATAACAAAACCGAACCATAAAGAAAGCGGATGTTCCTCCACGTGTATACAGGTGAAGCTTTTTACCGACTACCTTCACGGAAATCAGTTCAGCTTTCGCTGGTGGCCGCGTAAAAAACTGAGCTAAATAAAAAGTATTGTCAACTCACTACGTCTTGGAAGAAAATATAGTCATCTTCGACTTGGTCAAGTCCACTTCTGTCAAATTAAGAAGGCCCGTCCCCTTAGAGTTTCTAAGGAAATAGTGACGTCTTAAATCAGTGGGGTTATATGGTGACGTTTCAAATCACGTCCCAGCGCTACGTGTCAAGACGTATGGTCAATTTAAAACGGTCAAAGTGCCAGATCATGTCAATTTACCGGCAAAAAGTACGGTTTGTCCATTATTCAATTGTTTATTTGATTATTCACGCACGGTAGGGTCAATTTGGAGTAAAAAGAACTCACACGACGTACTGCCGACCGCACACCAACCTTTAGACTCGTGTACTGTAGACAGTTACGTTATGAGTGACTTTGCTATAAAAACGTAAAGGTTGACCTGCTCTCGACTGCACATTTCGGTAAAGTCGATACATTTCTTGCAAAGTCGTTTGTAACTTAGCTGAGTAGACTCCATGTATGTAAAGGTGAATTTGCTGCTATATTGTACTATAGGGTAGTCAAATACGAGTAGTTTCAACTCCAAAGACGCAAGTAGGTTCAGTCAACAGCACATCCAGGAAGTGGTTCAAAGGCTTGCAAGATTTTAACTTAACATACAAACATATGAAGTTAATTAAATAAAAGCCTGCATTAAGACTAATAGCCTTCTGCAATTAATAACACACTCTTCTAAATTCCACACAACACAATCACTTGTCCTGGCAAACTAGGATACTCTGTTCTATGGTAGCAAATCAAGTACGGCAGCCTCCAGTGGGAGTGGAACCCAGTACCTCTGGTTTGGTAGTCAAGCGCGTTACCGTTAGACCAACGATGCGGTCAATACTTGCAGGTTCGTCTGTCTGTCTAACAAATCAGGTTCTTACATCCAGGAAACTTGCACTGTTCACAAGGACCACTGTAATTACGAGCCCGAAATGACTAATCAACTTATCACAATAGAAATGACAGTATATCCAATAATAAAGTCGACAATTACACTTAAATCCTCAGAGGGACGAGCAGAAGCACCAATTTATTCGAATTCCAAACTACTGGTTGAGCTAAAAATAAAAGTCTTTCGGTTCAAAAATAGACAATAACACATTACTATGCCTCTGTAATTACTTCAATGTACACTCTGCCATGTCGTTCAAAAGTGAGCAGCTCTTATGCTACTTGATATAAGGGAAAGAATTAGATCAATACTCAGCTATGATATACCTACGCGGCTAGTCTACAATTTACATTCTCGGAATAATTGTGAGCGCAAAGCAGATGCTATGTGTACTCTACATATCTTTATGCAGGGTGTAATATAATCCTCATTCATATTCAAAAATCGGGCTTTCTACTCACAAATATGATGAACTTGTACTATGGAGAAAACTTCCACATTGCAAAAAAAATATCAGCTGTTCTTATGTTCACACGTGGTTCACACCGTGTATTTTTAAACTTTTTGATCGGTGGTACTTTTGGTCTGCGATCTGTTATATGAATGCTGAGAATGACGGTCTTATTTTCTGAGTACACGTGTAACGATAAAACAATATCGCATATCTATTACTATTATAATTTCTTTTTCGTTTTTACACCAGAATTTATATTCAGTGTTAAATCCACATCAGGTCGATCTTTGCTTTTTACTTACAAAGTCAGTCGTAACGGTAGGTACTGTCGAAAGCACATGAATCTTTACATCCGCACTCTACTCAGTTACGGGATATTGAAGATATTACATATATGCAGTCTACTTAGATACGATACGAGTGATTATGCAACGGAATTGTAAATATTGATCAGCTGTTGTATGTGCATTATCTAGCAAGAGTGATTTTCCAGTCACTTCTTATGAAATCGAGTCCAAACATCTCGACTCATTAACAAAAAAGAAAATACACCAAAAGCGAACGCGCATGAACTGGCCTAATTAAAAATTCAAAATCAAAATAACAAATTCGAAATTCAAAAAGTCTTCGAACGATCATCAATTCGGTCGTGGGAAAGGTAGCCTCCTGTTTCGAAGGAGGTTTTATACTCTTTTTTTCAAATCCTCATTGTTGATTACACCTGCTTGCTTCGCAGCTTTCGACGAAAAAAATCCGTGTTCCTTTTTTGAATGGACTTCTTTTCTTCGTAGATGACTGAGGTAGCGGTGAGTTACTGCCCTTGGTCTATGTGATACTTAATTTTAATTATCATACTTTTGTATTATCTACATATAATTATTATCTTATGTATGTTCTCTACATCTACTCAATCTACGTTATTTAGAAACAAAAAACTTCAATACTTTGATTAGATACCATTGTAGACTGAATAGGGAAGTGGTGACTGGAATTGAGACAGAAACGTTGCGTTGGTTTGGGACCTGGTGCTATGACAACCAGGCAAGGACATCATAAACATGGAAATACACCCAGACTGAGGCCATTTGTAAAAATGTACGGTGGCCCCCAGTGGGAATCGAATCCTCGACCTCTATATTGGTGGTTAAGCGCCTTAACGGCTAGTCGTTTGACTGGTCGGCAGTCAATATGGAGAGTATGAAGCGAAGGAAGAAAGATTGACAAGGAAATAAATCTCTCTAACAACAATTCTAGCTATTCATATAAAAATAGCTCAGAAACTCAGGTTTCCTCACGAGGTTTTCCTTTACAGTTAGCGAGTGGCATTGCTACTATAACTTCACATACCTCAGCGCTTGAAATCGCCAATCCGCGGTGGGCACGCATGGTGATTAAGCCCATACTCTCTCCCTAAGAGAAGGCCTGTGCCCTACAGTGGGACGTATATAGGCTGCTTATGTTATATAAAAACACCTTTACAGTTTTATCTCGCTTTCAAAAGCAGTTTCCGATGTAAATTTCGCCCGTATCTTGGCGCATCTTGGCAAATGGCCGTAGGCCTACGGTAGAGGACTATGACATTTAGGGTGGGGGGGTGGGGGGATAAAAAGCGACGCGCGCGCAAGGAGACAAGGTGGCGTACCATTCCGCTCGCGTTTTGCGCATAAATACAGTTATTTATTTTCATCGGTGAATGTGGACAGTCGACGGGAAATTGAGCCCCTTAGTCAATTCTCGCACTTATGCTGCTGGTGTTAGGAGCTACTGGTGAGTAAGAGTATTGGAGCTGATTGTACCTTGCGGTTGCAACACCGAGCCAGTATTAAGAACACTGAAGTATGTGATACTGTGAACATTTCACGGTGCTGCCGACATCCGATTTTTCATGAATCTTCAATAAAGGCCGATGTGCTGTTTTACCTAGGTGCTTGATACGCGGTCTCCCAGAGAGATAAACATATACTGAACAATTTCTTATATACAACTAGCTGTTGCCCGCGACTTCGTTCGCGTCGTAATTTTGATGTGTATTTTTCCGGGATAAAAATAGCCTATGTGCTAATCCAGACTATAATCTATCTCTGTGAAAAATTTCATTCGGATCCGTTCAGCCGTTTTTGCATGCAAGAGTAACAAGCATCCATCCATACATACAAACTTTCGCGTTTATAATATTAGTAAGGATGTGCAACATTTAGTCGCATTCTATGACGATAGTTTGCCTCAGAAAAAAAACTTAGTTACCTTTACTATACTGTATGTTATATTATGTAGGTTAAGTAGCCCCTGTCACACACCTAGATAGACTTACAACGTGTAATAAAAATTTGTAAATTTTCAGTAAAGCTTCAGTACCTCACTCGTATTTGCGTATTTGATTAATATTAACCATCTATTGCTTTTTTGACGACTCTTTGAAACAGATTTTTAAAACCTGCAATGTAAATACCTTACTACATAAGCACTACTTAGTATAAATCGTTGGCATATAAGAGAGAGAGTGTAGTACATGTAACACGTATGAAAAAATTCTTTAATACGATATTAGTGTAGCTATGACTGTAAAAAATGTAAATATTATGATCTAATGCTGTGTTTGTTTTTCATGTTGTACGAGAGAACGAGCTTAAAGCTGTGAGGAGTACGCGAATACGAATTGCGCTAAATGAAGCTTTAGCATCACACATATTGAAATAAATTGTTACCAAATCCACCTTTCAGATACTGTAACGCCTAGGTAATCAAAGAAGATTTTAGCGGATAGTACAGTTCCCACAGACTGCAAACTCGGCGTCTAACAGATTGATTTCCATAGCATGATTGTGCTAAAAAATTCACAGCAATTTGGTCGTGATATACTTAATGGGAGGCATGCCCCACTTAAGTCTTAATTAAGATCTCAATAACGTGAATAACAATTCAAAATAAGTAGTTCAGTTCGAAAATCGTGACTGCCGATGCGGTTTAATGTTTTTGTTGTAGTTGGGACCAAAAAATAATCACGTACAAGTAAGTAGTGGCCAATGAAGCATGGTTTTAACCGTCTGGCTGGAGTCCAGCGCTTCGTGATGGAGAAGTAACTTTTTTTCATGTATCATGTTAAGTCTTTTTTTAATTAAAAAAACCAGCAGTGGTAGCCTAGTGGGCAGAACATTGGACTCGGAAGCGAGAGACCCAAGTTCGATTCACAGTGCCGGCATGTACCTATGAGTTTGTTTTCTAAGTTATGTACATTTGTGAAGTTATAGTAGCAATACCACTCGCTAACGGTGAAGGAAAAGATCGTGAGGAAACCTGAGTGTCTGAGCTATTCACATACCTCAGCGCTTGAAATTGCCAATCCGCGGTGGGTACGCGTAGTGATTAAGCCCATAGTCTCTCTCTGGGAGAAAGCCTGTGCCCTACAGTGGGACGTATATAGACTGCTTCTGGTAATAACTGCCTCTGGGGAGTTTTTTAAGGGAATCGCATTTTATAAATAAGACCGTTAAAATACGTAAAAAAAAGCTGTAATGCCTATAAGTTATACCGTCGAATCACACTTCGCAGATCAGTTGAGGCTTATAATAAATCCAACCAGTGTCCTCACCCCATCACGCGCGTTGCAGGGGACATTTCGCGACAGCATCTGCCCGCGTCCCGTTACCAGTCAGGGCCGCCCGGCGCGTGCGCAGCCGAGCCCGCGGCGCGTGAGTGTTATAACCAGCCTATACGCATCCCTCTGCAAGGCAGAGACGTTCTCTCAGTGAACGTGCTTGCCATAAGCAGCCTATAAACGTCCCTCTCCGGAGCAGAGACCAGGGGAATGTTGCATAAAACTAAAATTCATGGCTTACCATGACAATTCGATACACATTGAAAAGTCGATAAATCCACTGGTTTACAAGTAGGAAGACTCGGCTGCGCAATGTATTTTTTTTTATTTTATTCAAAAAACCAACATCGTTGCAGAGTTTGATAACTTAAGGCTGGGTTCTCCGACGTTAACCCTAAATCAGGTGTTTTAAAATACATTTTATCTACACTAATGTTGTAACATTCTACTTATGTTTTCAATACTTGACTTATAATTACTACTGTTATAGCGCAGACAACAAAACACTCAATTTGAGCAATTTCACATGATGGTATAATATTCACATCGATATCGTAAAATCTCATTATAACATCAATAAAACGCGACCAACTTGATTGCAGGGCCAATCAGGTTGGTCGCGTTTTATTGAAGCGCGCAGCTGCGCTCTCATTGGTTAAATTTTAATGGCGGCAAAATCACTGTGATTATACACGTACGCGTGAATTTAATTTTTAATTGCATTAGTGAAGATAAAGTAGTGTATGCAACTGCATATAACACGGGTATTAAAACACTCGTTACTATTATGAAACTCGCTGCGCTCGTTTCATAAACTCACACTCGTGTTTTAATACCCTTCATTATATGACAGTTGCATAAAATACTATTACTCTCTAATGGTTAGTATTATAATCTAAAAAAAATTATTACTTTTCAATTCCTATCAAGGGCCGTTGGTCATTCATTATCTACTTTTATAAAGCATCAAAAATATTCGCGAACATGAGTCTAAATTATCACTAGAAATGGTTTTATTTGAGCTCTACTAAGTTTTGGATAGTAAAAATATACCAAAATTACTATCATTGAATGTGTTAGTGACGTCGGTCGTCAAAATTCGATTAATAGGATTTGCATTTCCGTAATTTACAAAATGCCTACCTTCCCCCAACTATTCGCTCGCGCAGCGCAATAAGTCAGATACAAATCCGTGCGCTTGGAGAACCCGACTTTAAAGTAATAAGTAAGACCAATAACAGGTTTTCCTTTTTAAACTGATAGGTTACTTATCGTAAAATTTGACTTGAGCGTGAGCATCGGACCATCCCCACGAAACCCGTGTGACTCTCAGACCGGATAGGTAATAGGTCAGTACAGCGAAATGTCTTAATAAACTACGAATTGTAGTTTTATGAAGTAGTGTTATGCTCTCAGTGAGCGGACTTGCCATAATCATTCTATAAATATCCCTCTGCAGGACAGTGTCGGAGTCAAACCCAGAATGTTTCGGATGAGAGGCAAGAATTTTACCGCTGCACTGCCACTCGGCGCGTGCGCGAATTCATATTGCTTAAGTCGTAGTTCAAACATTCGGGACTCTCCAGCGTGAAAAGAGCAAAAGGGATCGGTATCTCGCCAGATTTGTAAAGGATTGTTTTATTTCAGGGCTTAGATGCTGTTAATGTATTGTAGTATGAGAACTGCATGAACGCGTCGACGCTTTCAATCGATTGCCGCTTAAAGTCTACGCGCGCACACGTATTAACCTTTCTAGCATTCAATGGTATGAAAAAGCTTGTCACCCGACTCGACAGTGTACCTGTCATTATACCATAATGCACTAACATAATCAAGGCCCTCGGTCCTACTTCATAGAACTACATCATGGTTTACTACGACCATTCGAAGTACATTGCAAAGCCGATTAACGAAAATTAATAAGTAGGAAGACTTGGCTACGCAATGTACAACGAATTGTCATAATAAACTATGAGATGTAGTTTTATGAAACGAGGCCCAGGACGAAAGACAGGCAAAGAAACTTAACGGATAATTTTTCTCCAAGACTATCGTCAAGGGACTCAGGATTCAGGCCTAAGAATAGCGCGCTCGCAACATCCCCTAGCGCGCAAGATTTGGCGGCGTCCGGGGCCGGTTGGCGCATGCGCGGCCAAGTATGGGCAGTCACCTGCGCGCGCGCCACCTGCCGAGCATCTGACACAGATGCGTCCCTAGTGTGGGCTGGAGTATCGACGAAATGTGAGACCATGCCAATAACATTTTATAAATACCAAGGTAAGTCAGGAAACAACCATGTTCATGTCCTAATATCGTTAGAAAAAATATATAAAATATCCAATAATTATTTTTAATTTTGGTTTGTCTGGTACTATTAAACCAATTGATACAGACAGCTAGTTGAACAATCAACAAGGATTTTAATTTATCTTTCGTTTGACATCAGCCACCCTTTTTAAGGAATTGCAATGGCACATCGTCGTGTAAAACGGTCCAGTGAAACTCGAGTGTTTTGTACGTAACAATCAATACAAACATCTTGTACTATGAAACCACAGCTGATATCGCCAAATATAGCAGCTGTCCCATAGTGATGATGACTTTTCCGACCGGGTTCAGTCACAGCTGTTACGACTGGGAAAGTGTCAGTCATGTGCCCTCATGTGACTGATGTAGCTTATCTTGGTTGGCTACAAAGATGTGGTTGCACTGACTAAATGTTCGGTTCGAGTAGTACTGTAAATATATATTGAGTATCTTATCTCTGTAAATTATGACTGCCTCGTTGGTCTAGCGGTATCACGTCTGATTACGATTGATCACGTGGGTTCGTTTCCCACTGGGGTCCGCCGTTCATTTTTAGAAATGGCCTCAGTCTGGGGGTTTTCTTGCCTTGTTACAATAAGTACAGGGTATTCTACTTTGGCACCAGGACAAGTGATTGTGTTGTGTGGAAGTTATTTATTTATTTATTATTTATGATTTTTTTGCAATAAAGAGTTATCTATTGTATGGCAGCTGGTGATCTAAATCTAACCTAATCACGTCTGGCATGACGAGCAGCTCTGAGCCATACCTGTGGCCATACTATCAAATCCACGACATGTAATATCTGATTGCAAGAATTCTTCGCATTGATAGACAAGGGACTGATACGCTTAAGCAGCCAATACGATATATATGATAAAGTGCATTAGATAAGATCGACACAATCGATATCGATACTTTTGATTATATTAAAGCAACATCCCCACCCAGTTCACACATCTCGTTCAGAGACAAATTAGCACTTGGCGCTTCATTTGCATCACAATTGGCTCTCTGTACCATTAAACGACCATTTGCTGTGAAAGCGCTTGAAGCGATGGTTGTCATCATCATTACTGACCGGTTTCCTGTGCAGCCTACTGTTTGAGACTAATTTAAGTTAGGTTCATTGATCGCGAAAATTAAACACGAATATAATAAATGAGGAGTAGAGGCTAAATAACGGACGACATGCGTCTGGGGATGGAGAAGGGGAGGTGACAGTTTTGTCGCTGCTCGACTTCAGCAACGCCTTCAATGCAGTCGATTTTGACATTTTGTTGGCGCTGCTTTGTTCTCTTAACATATCTCCAACGCTAATTGACTGGTTTCGTAGGTATCTACACGGGCGCCGGCAACGTATTCGTATTGATGATTCCTTCTCCGAATGGTGTAGAATATCTGCCGGTGTCCCGCAAGGTGGTGTGTTGTCACCCCTTCTTTTTGCAATCTTCATTAATAGTATCTCCCTCAAGTTATCTTCTTCCTACCACCTTTATGCAGACGATCTTCAAATATATACGCAAGCTTCAGTGGACCAACTTCACACAGCAATAAATATGACTGGTGCATATTTTGGATTGGAGTGTGTCACACGGACTAAAAGTAAACCCTAATAAAACTCAAGTCATCATTATTGGCAGTCCCCGATTTATCTCCAGAGTTGACGTCAGTTCCCTTCCACCTATCTTGTTACCCATACCGTTCAGCTCGGTTGTCAAAAATCTAGGGGTCTTGATTGACAGTACTTGGAAATGGTAAGTCGGAAGATGTTTGCATCAGCAGGTTCTGTAAGACGCCTCAGCAATTTCCTTTTTACGGCTACCAAGGTTGCGTTGGCTCAGTCTCTCCTTCTACCGATTCTCAACTACGCTGACATCTGTTACCTGGACCTCACTGAGGAGCAACTAAATAAGCTTTAGCGTCTCCAAAATTTCTGCATCCGGTTCATATTTGGTTTACGCAAATATGACCATATTTCTGAATATCGAACTAAACTCAAGTGGCTCCCAATCCAACTCCGCCGGAATACACATATTCTTTCTCTCCTCTATTGCATTCTGTTCAATCCAGCTACCCCATCTTATCTCAAAGAGCGTTTCGAGTTTCTCCATTCTGGCCACAGTCTGACTCTTCGCTCATCGCAAAACCTTCTCCTTAAACTCCATCCCACAGTACCAAATTCTATGGCACCTCCTTCACGGTTCAGGCAGTCCATTTATGGAATAACCTGCCCGTGGAGGTTAGAAAAGCAAAGTCCTTGTCTTGTTTTAACCCTTAAACGGCCATAGCTAGTATAAATTTTTCATTGGTTTTGGACTCTATCTCAAGGAGGTAAGGTTCAATTTAAAGTGGGAACTGTTATCCCTATGGTCGAATAAGGGTTAAGGCATTGGTGAAATCTCACTACCTCACTGTTTGAACTGTGTAAACTGTTGCTTATATATATTTAATTATGTATTTATTTTGTAGGTATTCATGTATATTATGTACATGTAAACTGCTGCTTATATATATTTAATGTAGTAGCTATTTTTTAGGTATTCATGTAAGTATATTATTGGTACAATATGTAATTATAAGTACTTATATTCTTGTAATCTCTTGCTACACATATAATTTGTTACTTCACATAGCATTATATTTCAGATTCTCTTTTTTTTTGTACATCCATCTACCGACTATATTCTTGGTGCATTCCTCTCCATCCAAAGGTTGTCTGGAAGAGATCGCTCTAAGCGATAAGACCGCCAATTGTATACCACTACTTAGATATAAGAAGTGTTCTCTATCTATCTATCTATCTAATAGAGTAATCCAGTTCTATATAATTAAATCATATGTATCTCATGATACGGTTTCATTCTAATGTGGTATACAAATAATATTTTATGTATCTACTGCGAAACATATTCAGGGAACGATCGGCACTACGCAACTAATACAGTCAAATTAAGCTTTTTGCTTAAATGTTCTGTGACCGTGTTATCGTAACGTAATAAAAAAACTTCATATAAAATTCAATTTACATGGACTTTTAAGTGACATTTAAGAAGTGGTCATGCTAGAAATCGTTGTTTAATAAAGGATCAAACACCTTGAGCCAGTCGGAGCACAACTTCGATTGATTAATCGCAATAACGTTTGAAGGTACTTAATAATTGTTTTTAAAGTCGTATGACCATTAACTATGCATTTCATTGGTTCACAAATATGTGGCTCACTCAACACATAGTCTTTCTCGTACGAACGGGGCATACATCTATGTTGCTTAACTTTAATAATGTAAGGCTTGCTTACTTTGTAGGCTTACTAGCTGACTCGACAAACGTTGCTTTGCCATATTAATTAACCTACGACCTGTTCTCAGACGTACTAAATACATACACAAAAAATAAAAATCGGTGAAGCCGTTTCGGAGGAGTTCGCTATCAAACACTGTGACAAGAGATTTTTATATCTTAGATGTGGACGCTACAACCAATCAACCGTTAGCGAAGACAATTTTGCAAATGCTTGTTCGTGTTTTTCATTAAACGTTACACAAAACGTGTTCCAGATTTTTATCTGCCACAGGTATCAGAGTCAAACAAGCATTGTTATATACTCGTAATTGTATCAACTATGTAGGTACCTCATATTTGACGTACGTACTTTTATTATGTATGAATGTAACTAGGTTATTGCATACGAATGGAAGCGGTGGTAGACTAGTGGGGAGAACATTTGACTCGGAAGCGAGAGACCCAGATTCTATTCCCAGTGCGGGCATATACCTATGGCTTTGTTTTCTAAGTTTTGTACATTTGTGAAGTTATAGTAGCAATACCACTCGCTAACTGTGAAGGAAAACATCGTGAGGAAATCTGAGTGTCTGAGCTATTCACATACCTCAGCGCTTGCAATCGCCAATCCGCGGTGGTCCCGCGTGGTATTAAATACCATACTGTCTCCCTGAGAGAAGGAATGTGCCCTACAGTAGGACGTGTATAGGCTGCTTATGTATACGAATGTAACCAGGTTATTACATACGAATGTAGCTAGGAATTATATTTATGGAATGCTATTAGCAATACATAAACTCATTAATTTATTTGTTCATTCATGAATTAATTCATTGTTTTATTAAATTATTCATTCGTTCGTTCGTTAATTTACTTATTCACGAAAGATAAAAACATTGTTTTTATTTTGCAGCAACGTAAATATTTTGGGCATTGACAACGGATTCTATTATGGACTTAGCTGATGTTTTGACAACATGAAAATGCCATTTGTCGCGCCTCTGGAAAAACCTAGTTACAGCTTATCTGTTCATGAAGGTTTTTCAAAAAACTGTGTTGTTTTCAAAAACACGATTCCTCTGAAACACTACTCAGAGGCAGTTTAAATAATCTGTGGTGACGTTTTTCCCTTTATCACAGACTATTTAAACAGACTCTGACGAGTGTTTTAGAGGAATCGTATTTTTATAAATAAGACCGTTTTAGTATCTCGCATAGCCGGTAAATTAGCCTAGTATTTTGGTCGTATTTTTCCAATTAGGTACTATTGCTTTGCACTAAGAATTGTCGTGCAAAACAAACTGAAATGGCGGCTATTATACATGTTTTTTTCTCTCTTACAACGTCACATCCGCTCAGCAACCTGTAGTAGCTATGCGATATTTGCAATCGTAATATAAGAAGTTAAATACTCTAATACTAACACTTGCTATACACATGGCGCGCGGGTTTACCTGATGCCCAATGATAGTAAAAAACCGGTCAAGTGCGAGTCGGACTCGCGCACGAAGGCTCCTTAAATATTTATTTTATTTTAATTTAATTATTTATTTTTCAAGCGAATATAGAACAAATATTCTGTGAATATTTCAAGCGTCTACCTGTTGCCGTTATTAATATCGCGCAAAAAACGTCAAAAAAATTACGTTTGTTGTATGGGTGCCCCCTGAAATATTTATTTTATTCTGTTTTTAGCATTTTTTGTTATAGCGACAACAGAAATACAACATCGGTGAAAATTTCAACTGCATAGCTATCACGGTTCACGAGATACAGCCTAGTGACAGACAGACGGACATTGAAGTCTTAGTAATATTTCAATTTCAATTTCAAAAATACTTTATTGCACAAGGGGTGTTTGAACAAAGGCGAGCTTAATACTTGTAAGTATTTTCTTCCAGCTAACCTTGGGTTATGTGGATAGTGCAAGGGGTAGTGCCAAGAAAGATTTATTGCAAGAACAAAGATAAAAAAATGAATAAATAATAATAATTGTATAATAAAGCGGTGGTAGCCTAGTGGGTAGAACCTCGGACTCGGAAGTGGGAGACCCAGGTTCGATCCCCGGTGCGGGCATGTACCTATGACTTGGTTTTCTAAGTTATGTACATTTGTGAAGTTATAGTAGCAATACCACTCGCTAACTGTGAAGGAAAACATCGTGAGGAAACCTGAGTGTCTGAGCTATTCACATACCTCAGCGCTTGAAATCGCCAATCCGC
Source organism: Yponomeuta cagnagella (assembly GCA_947310995.1). NCBI lineage: Eukaryota > Metazoa > Arthropoda > Insecta > Lepidoptera > Yponomeutidae > Yponomeuta > Yponomeuta cagnagella. The sequence goes on along the minus strand of OX371285.1, from coordinate 5,325,336 downwards.
GGTGGGCACGCGTGGTGATTAAGCCCATACTCTCTCCCTGAGAGAAGGCCTGTGCTCTACAGTGGGACGTATACAGGGCGTCCCAAAGTTATGGGCCATGAAGGGAAAGTACCTTAAATATCGTAGATAGGGTATTTTGCTGAAAGAAGACTTTATGTTATTTTTAAAAGTTAGTAATTCTGCATTCAAAGATTTTCTAAAAATTACTTGTCTTGTCTGGGAATCGAACCGACTTAAATGTAAAAAAAACACCCCTAATTTTATGATGCCAATCGAAAGAATGGCCAAAAAATAATAACTCTTCTTAAATAACATAGTATTTTAAAAGAAAGGAACAGCGTGAAATTAATCATTTTAATCAAATTAAAAACATACATGAAACTGCCGTAATCAATTAAACTTTTAAAAATAACATAAAGTCTTCTTTCAGCAAAATACCCTATCTACACTATTTAAGGTACTTTCCCTTCATGGCCCATAACTTTGGGACGCCCTGTATAGGCCGCTTATGTATATAATAATTACGGTAATAGGGTACTATAGGGCACCCTTCGGGTGTATCGTACGCTAAAAAGTATAGATGTCTAACTAGCGCCAAAATCTGACCCTATGTTCAATTGTGCCAAGTTCAGCCCCCATTTTACGCGCACCAAATTCTGAGTGATTCCAATCGTCTAACTGTCAAATTAGTGTGAAATTTGACAGTTAGACCACTGGAATCGCTCACGATTTGGTGCGCGTAATGATAATTATATCTCAATACTATATCTTCATCGCTCGTAGCCCCGGCTGCCTGAGTGATCTTAAACGATTACGAAGGTTAAGCAACACTGGGCGCGTTCAGTGCATGGATGGGTCGCCGTCTATGCCTAACGCTAGTGGCATTTTTCCGAGCGGTTCCGTGCTTCGCAAGGCACGTTAAGCTGTTGGTGCCGGCTGCCGTCGATAGATGGCAGTCGTTAAGCCAAGTCAGAGGCCTTAGGGCGGCTTGACAACTTCTGACAGTAGACGAGCCACTAGTCTACAAGCCTCCACCAATCCGGACTTGGCCCCCGTGGTGGATTATGGCCTATACCTTCCTCAGGGAAGAGACCCGTACCCCTCGGTGGGGACATAATGGGTTGATGATGATGATATCTTCATCCAAGTGGCAGGAAGGCGCTGGATGCAGGCCGCTTCCAACCGGTCTCTTTGGAAATCCATATAGGAGGCCTATGTCCAGCAGTGGACTTCTTGTGGCTGAATGATGATGATGACTATCTTGTAAATTAGTTTAGTGCAATAAAAGTACTAGTAAATAAATAAATCTTGCTAAGTGCCAAGACATTTCCGACCGGTTGTACATCAGTGAAGTTAATGGCTCGACGTTTTTAATTTCTAGGAAGCAAGTACATCTAGGGTTTTTTTTATTCGTAACTGACACCTACCTAGGTATTGGCTCGTCTGATTAGATTTTTGTAAGCGGATTTAAATTTCAGAGAAACATGAAAGCTCACTCAACGATCTTAGAGGTTAGAAGAGCGCTTTATTATCGAATATGGTCCGTACTTCGACCAAGTAGAGGGAGTATTAGAGAAGGGCGAGATAAAAAGTACCGAAATTGGCATGCGTGCATGCAACGGCAAATTAATGTTGATTAACTCCTGAACTGCCCTCGCGGAACGCAACGTATAGGTGGCCCATACTAAGTTGGACACAGATCTGTGTCGCGGCAGACGAGTGGTTAAGCAAAAGAGGTTTGTCAGAATCTTGGCAAGTGGCAAACCCTGGTCTCAGCCTATCCCTCCGGGATACAGGCGTGAGTTTACGTAATGTATGACGATATGGGCCCATTTCACAATAGCCTAAATTGAAAACTTGAGATAGCCGGCCAAGTTCGTGACAGACAGACATTGCAAACTTTTGTATTAATAAGTAGTGTTCGAGTCACCTTATCGGCTCCAAAATTACGTGGTTAAATATTTGTTCGCACCAAACGACCGCGGCTGCTTTTTTAACTTCGCAAACTTCGTATAGGTATTAAGTGAATTCGATTAGATTACGATGTTCTTTATTGTATTGGATGCGTTAGTGAGCCTTAACAGGAGTTCCTTTTGACCCTATAATACCCATTAAGATCAAAGGCAAAGTACACAAAACAGCCGTGAGACCCGCGATGACGTACGGCCGTGAGTGCGGGCAATGCAGAAGGCGCACAAACAAAAACTGCATGTGAGCGAATTGAAGATGCAACGCTAGGCCGGAGGACTTACTAGACTCGACAATGTCAGAAACGACCATAATAGAGCCAGTTTCAAAGTGGCCTCGATCACAGAGATACTCACTGAGAGATGGGTTAGATAGTAGGGAAATGTGATGAGACGAGAGGACAATCATATTGTCAAACAGGCCCTACCATCGCCAACCATCAAAAGAGGTAGAGGACGTCCACAAACTACCTGGTGGTCAACGGTAGCAAATGACTTGGAGCGAGCCCCATTGAGCGAACAGACAACCCAGGACAGAAAATCCTGGAGCAAACTAGCGAGGAGAGCCGACCCCAAATAATGGAATAAGGCAAAGACAAAGAAGAAGAAGTTCTTTATTGTAACTACGCACTGAAATTAAGTAAATAGAATTATTTTATTGGCTGCCTAACCTCTAAAAATATTTTTTTTCAAACATCCAACATTAATCTAGTACAAGGCAATTAAGTGTACGTGGTAGAGTAAAACAGACTAAGTTACATACGGTGTCTTAAAATTGTTTGTTCTTGACTATATATTTTGGGTTTTGAAGCATCTACATTAGAGATTAACACACTCGAAAGGGTTTCATGAAAACAACATGAAAACCTAAAAGAGTTTTCACGTCCTAAAACTTTAATTACGGATTGGAACATAATCATGAGCCATAAAAGGTGAAATCTTAGTAATTATTATAAAACACTAACCTGTCGGTTTACATTGTGATCAAGCAATGATTTGACCCTCACGTCTATCATAACCTAACCTGCGTCGCAGTACAACTCATAAGATAGTAGAGCTCAAGTCACACTGGTTTTTAGCCTGCGCCGAAGCACGCGATCTGTCGTGTTTTATCACGACATCTAGTGGGAACATCTGGCATTCACACAAGTCGGGGGATAATCACACCATTGGGTCGGTACGGTAACTTTTATAACCATCCAGGCTAATTAGGAATGAAAGTAATTAGTTTTTGCCATGCGAAAAAGGGAAAGCTTTCCGATGCATAACAATGTTAATTCGTAGATTTTAATATGGCTGCCTTCTTGGTGTAGCAGTAACATTATTGACTGCCAAGATAGGCTATATACTTTGCACTGCAGGGCACAAGCCTTCTCTCAGAAAAACGGTGAATGTGATGTAATATGTAAAAATTAAATTAGGTTTTACCAAACCTCTCTAGAATAACCGGTATAATAAATACATCCCATAGGTATTTTACAACTATGTGCGACTCCTACCAACTAAAAGGTAGTTGAAGTGACCCTTTAGATGCAGAATTGACTGATGGCCCGACACGTGCTTTTAGATGGAGTGGTATCGCCATAATTATCGTCTTATATGTTTCTCATGTGTTTTATCACACGTCGAACAATTTACTTTTAATGATTTTCTGTGTGTTTGTGTGTGTGTGTGTGTGTGTGTGTGTGTGTGTGTGTGTATGTGGGTGTTTAGGTGTGTGTGCTTGCGTGTGAGCCTCGGATTGAGATCGGACGTAACGACACGACATTCTTGCTCTACTATTCACACAACTGAAATGAAAGAAACTAGCAGTCCGACGATATACTGTTGTTACGGTTATCGTCAAATGTGAAACCGGCCATTAGCGAGTGGCTACGATAACTCCGATACCCTACTGCACTTGAAAGTAGCGCTATAATTTCCGCCGGCGACGCGACTTTTATAAAATGTCTACCGGAAACAGGGGCGGGCGGTGCGCTGTGCAAATATCACTACAACTTGCACCGGCAGCTGCGTACATAAGTGAGACATCTCAATTTCCGAACACAAAACGCACTGTGCAAGTGCAAGTGGAGTAGTATCCAAAAACATTCGTTACCAAAATTTAGGCTGGCAAAGGTTAATAGATCTTTTATGGGACATTGTATACGTTTCTACAATAAGACCCCTACAAATATAACAAGCATGCCAGAAACGCGGTTCAAAAATGTGTAAAGCACACTTTGTGCCAAAAGGGCTACTATAACATTAAATATTATTTAGATGTGATGATGTCCCAGATGACCCAGTTCCATGCATGAGTTCTAGGTTTTAGAATAATTATGTAACCTCTGTTAATTAAGGACTCAAAAGACAAAGTTTGGATTTTTTGTCTATTTTTTCTCCAAAATGATCTAGATTTTGAGATGGACACCTAGTTTAACTTGTACTTTGAAAAAAATATTTTGGAATTTGAATTTGAAAATCCCGTAGACTTTGTTTTAATAAAAAATGTAACACTTCCGGTAACAACCCAAATAGAGTTCGTGTTTTACAACAACATACAACGTTGTCCTTCATTGTAACATAAAATAGTTTTTATCTGCATCTTATGCCAACAAGTTTCAAACGAACAGTCACAGCTAGGAGCTACCTACAAAAGATAGTAAGCAAATTTGTAACCGCCACAGCTTAAACTATGTTTAATTGGTAGGTATGAAGAGTGAGTTTCTCTGTTCAGAAGAGCATTAAATTCTGCGATAAAATTATGGACATTTCAGAAACATTTTAATTTATAGGGTTCCGTACCTCAAAAGAAAAAACGGAACGTCCGTCCGTTCGTCCGTCCGTCCGTCTGTCTGTCTGTCAAGACCTATTATTTCAGCAACGCGTAAAGGTATTGAGTTGAAATTAAAACCATAGGTATACTCAACTCTACAGTAAAAAAAGTTATGCAAGTAAAGCCGTGTATGACGCAAAAACCGTATATTTCGACACACTCGAAGGAATTAAAATTTATAATCTAGAACTATCAAATTTTGCAAGTAAATATTATCATATACTACAATTACAGGGAAGAATCTGAAAACTATACGTTTGTAATTAAATATAAAAAATAGACTTTGAAGTTCGTGAAAAGCTCGGAAAAAACTGCGAGACTACAAATTTGTACGGAACCCTCGCTCGGTAGGCCTTCTCTCAGAAGAGGAGAGACAGAGAAGACCTGTACTTAACAATCAAAGAAACTGTTTACATCTAAAGAATTCACCGTATCATTGCAAAAAACTGTACACCGCCGTGTACTTCTACAGATTTACGGTCTTATTTATAAAAACACGATTCCTCTAAAACCAATCTAAAACCTGTCCAAACCCTGTTTATTAAATGTATCTGTGACACCACAGACTATTTTAATTGGCGTTTTTTTATGAATCGAGTTTTTATAAAATAAGACCGTCACTCTACAACTTCGAGATTCCCTAAGTATAACAATTTACGTATTATTTTAATACAATCTCGGTGAGCAGCGCCGCGACAGAGAAAATAGGACACTATTAAGGGTAATTTACTTCGACGCGTCAAAGCAAAAAACGTAAAATCACCGCCGCCGAGTCGCGGTTTAATCGAGAAATAACCGCTCAGTTTTGTGCTTTTAAAGGTCACGTGCGGCCTCTTCTTTAACTATCCTAAGAAGAGAATAATAATATTCAAATAATTAAATTCTTATTTAATAAAAACAGACCAAATCGTCGGCTTATTGCAAGAAGTCATTAACTGCAAAAGCTCACTAACCGCTTTTTTTAAAGGTGTGGACATAGATGTATTGAACAATGATACAATAGTGGTGTTTGAGTATCAGGCATTATTTTAACGATGTTATAGGGAATGAGGAGGAGGAAATACAACCATTAACTAACACGAACTAAAAAGTCCTTTTTCTCCCAGTAGTGAATATGTCGGTTAATGAGTTCTTGCAATAAGCCGATGAAATGCAGTCGGAGCCACTTAAAACTACCATAGTCTTAGCAAAAATGTCTTTTCTTTTATTCAGCTTTTCACTCCCTTAACAGGAGTTCAACTCACACTTGGCCAGTATTTATTCATCATCAGCCATTTGACGCCCACTGCAGGGCACAGGCCTCCCTCGTGGTTTTCATAACCATGAGGGGTTTTGCCATAATCGCCACGCTTGTCAGGCGGGTTGGCGATCGCAGTATGCAGTTGGAATCTTTATCCGGACGGACGGACGGACGGACGGACAACAAAGTGATCCTATAAGGATTCCGTTTTTCCTTTTGAGGTACAGAATCCTAAAAAAGTCACGTTTCTTGTACCCCTTATTTTCCGTCCCGTTCCCATCCGTCCCGGGCCCCGTGTAACACCCTTCGGCAACTAAACCCGAACAATACCAAATCACAAATGTAACGTTACGATTATGAGCTAAACTAATTTGAGAAACAAAGAATATTGTCATACCAATATCCAGCTAACAAACTGTATTCTTAGCAATTTAATTATAACTATAAAATCAAAAAAATTATTGCAATGTAGAGTGCAGAGCTTTACACAAACATAAATTATGCACTACTACACATTACAAGTAGCGCCATCTGTTTTTTAATAGCAAACAAAGTCAAAAACACATATCTCTGCCTATGATCAGGCTTATAATTATTCTCAACAAGTAGGAAGAAACCAACGTTAGCTGCTTGCCACATCCTGACAATCCTATTTCGTATTTACTGAATAAAAAAAATGAGGTTTTTAGATTTTGGAGTCAAGTGGAATAGCCCAAATCATACCACTATGATGGATTGATGCTACATTTTATTGGTCTTCTGTTCAAGTTACGTGAAAAAATAAAATCTAGGCCTTTTAATTGAAGTATGAATTTGTTCCTACAGTATAAACCAACGGATACCGTGTAAATACACATACATGTACTGTACATAACCCTTTTTAATTTTCGATTCTTTGAATTCCTTTTCTACAGTATGATTGATCAAAATATTAAAAACCGGCCAAATGCGAGTCGGACTCGCGCACGAAGGGTTCCGTACCATTATCTATACAACATTTGAATATTTCAAGCGTCTACCTGTTGCCGTTATTAATATCGAGCAAAAAACGGCAAAAAAATTACGTTTGTTGTATGGGAGCCGCGCTTGAATATTTATTACATTCTGTTTTTAGTATTTGCTGATAAAGCAGCAAAGAAATACATCATCTCAAAATTTCAACTGTCCAACTATCACGGTTCATGAGATACAGCCTAGTGACAGACGGACGGACGGACGGACGGACAACGGAGTCTCAGTAATAGGGTCCCTTACCCTTTGGGTACGGAACCCTAAAAATCAAAAGTGTTCGAAATTCAAAAGGAGCAACCGCCCTCGTTAGTTTACGATGACGTCAGGGGGCGTATCATCAGTTTCCGGTTGCCCTTATCACATCCGGTCTGCTGATACTACGAACAGAAGGTTCAGTTTCATTGCATATCGCCGATATCCATAATATTTTGATTTTATTCGAGCAATCTCAGATTATAAATCAAGAAGAAAATGTGCGTCGTGAGTCCAAGCTTTCCTCTCTGCATGCTCTTCGGAATTAACTGCATAGCAAAATGGGTATAATCACCAGACGTGCCCACCGAGGATTTGCAATTTCAAGTCCTGGTATATGTAAACACCTCAGACATTCGGGTTACCTTAATTCCGGATTAAATACTAAACGATTTCTATTTCAAGGGTATGTCAGAAATTACATTCAGAGACGGTGATAGCCCAGTGGGTAGAACAATGGACTCGGAAGCGGAAGACCCAGGTTCGATTCTGAGTGCGGGCGTGTACCTAAGGCGTGTACCTTCCGCGTTACGTACATCAGCGAATTTATAGCAGCAATACCACACGCTAATGGTGAAGGAAAACATCGTGAGGACACCTGCGGTTTGCTTGGCTCCGCACGTATTGACTTGTGTTTCTTGTGGGCTAGGCCGACTAAGGTGTCAGGATGGTATAGGTGCTAGGCAAGCCTACTCCATCTAAAAAACAATGTCCCAGGCACTGCAGTGTCCGAGTGGTTCCTTCACCCTAGTCAGAGTGAAGGTGCCACTGGACGCTGCATAAAAAATCTCATGGAAAAAAAAACTTTGCATCTAGCAAAGGACAAAGTTGTTTTTTCAGAAATTCATTTCTGCGTACAGGATTCACATTCTATTTGTTGAATGTCAAGGTACAATGTGGTTTTGAGAGTTAGGCTTAACCTTCTAGGTAATATATAGCAAAGAGGTATTAGGTTTAAGGGGCTCTAAAGGGTTCACTAGCGCCGACAATGGAAAAAAAATATGTTCTTTCACGGTTCGTTATTGAAAAGAGTATTTTTCTAACCTCTCAATCATGTTTAAAGTGATTCTCAGCACCCATGGCCCTGAACCTAAGGACTGGATAGCATTCGTACATTTGTGAAATTATAGTAGCAATACTACTCGCTAACTGTGAAGGTAAACATCGTGAGGAAACCTAATTGTCTGCGGTGTTCACGTAGGTACCTCAGCGCTTGAAATTGCCAATCCGCGTGGGGCACGCGTGATGATTAAGCCCATACTATCTCTCTCTATCTATCTCTCTCTCTCTCTCTCTCCCTCTGAGAGAAGGCCTGTGTCCTGCAGAGGGAGGAATATAGGCTACATTAAAGAAAAATCGGCCAAGTGCGAGTCGGACTCGCGCAAGAAGAGTTCTTACCTATACAAAATTTGAATATTTCAAGCGTCTATTTGTTGCCGTTAATAATATCTAGAAAAAACGGCAAATCACGTTTGTTGTATGGGAGACCCCCTTAAATATTTGGTTTATTTCAATTTTGATTATTTATTTTGAAAGTATGGGCACACCCATTGTACTTTTTCATTGTAACTTTCATATTTTATGTCTCGTTTCTTGTGTGCAATAAAGAATATTCTTATCTTCTTATCTTATAATTAAATTTTCTGTAAATATTTCAAGCGTCTACCTGTTGCCGTTAGTAATATCGAGCAAAAAACGGCAAAAAATATGACGCTTGTATCGGAGCCCCACTTAAATATTTATTTTAGTCCGTTTTTAGTATTTTTTGTTATAGCGACAACAGAAATACATCATCTGTGAAAATTTTCATGATTTTCCAAGGTTCATGAGATACAGCCTGGTGACAGACAGACGGACAGTAGAGTCTTAGTAATAGGGTCCCTTACCCTTTGGGTACGGAACCCTAAAAAGTAGAGATGAGTATGTCCTTCTGTCGAGTAACCATTTACGCTATTCCAAGTATCCGGTGCGCTTTGCCACTGTTTAATTACACGTATCGCTCCGGCTGACGGATAAGGCGGTGTTTAATTCAATCTGTCTTGTAGTAATGTTTGTCAGACGACCCTTTTACCCGGAATACGGTATTTGACAGGATCAACAATAAATTATTTCAAATGCTCGATTAAAACAAAAATTACAAAATATCTCGGAAAATGTATCTCTTTTAGTCCATTACTAGTTATTACAATTTTTAAATAGATTAAACATAAAAAGAGTGCTCTGAAATGTGACGTCATAAGCCAGTATTTTCATACAAAATTCCGTTTTAAAAGTAACTCATTTGATATTTTGTCAAATACCCAATTTGTTAACAAAAATAGTTGGGTAGGATTGCTTGTCTGTTACATAAAATGTCTGACAGATAACTTGCACTAATATCCGCGCAGTACTTGAGTACTGCGCGGATATAAGGCACCGCCACCGCGTTGGTGTGTGTCATCCTTAAATAAGCTCTTGATATTGGAAATGTCTTTTCGTTCTCTCCAGTGTAGGCTACGATTTGACGAAAAAGTGCGATCCCCTTATATCTCGGAGAGTTGTGACGGTGTGACATTCAAAAAAAAGCTCATCATCATCAGCCGGGTCCATATTGGCTCAACTAAAGTCTAACTTCCGAAAATGGTCTTACTAACGATTTGTACTCCGAATGATCACTCTTCCGAAAATTTTGGTTCCTAATTTTTTCGTTCATACAATTTCTAGTACTACCGACGAAGATCATAACACTCTGGGTTCCGATTTTTTTATTACTAATATTACTACTAAACTAATCTAAACTCCTAAGTATTTTTTACCATAATGTTGTCATTCATAAACATGTTTTTCATAATATTGTTACTCATATTATCGATAAGTTATAAATCTTATTTGAGAGTAGGGTAGGGGATATCTTTGTTCAGTTGTTTTGCCCAGATGTCTATTTCGGTAGCAACACTGACCAAAAAGTACCATAATTTGACTTTTGGTTGGTATGTTTAGTTCCAAAGTAGTGTTTTTTTGTAGTTTTTACATGTTCTAACCTAACCTAACCTACCTACTGCCCAGATGTTGATTTCGGTACTAACACTGACCTAACAGTACCATAATTTGACTTTTGGTTGGTATATTTAATTCCAAAATAGTTTTTTTTGTTGTTTTACATGTTCTAACCTAACCTAACCTATCTACTGCCCATCAGATGTTAATTTCCGTAGCGTCATTGACCTAATAGTATCCTATTCTGACTTAAAGGTAGGAAGGTTTCGTTCTGAAAACAGTATTTTTTTGTTGTTTTTACATGTTCTAACCTAACCTAACCTACCTACTGCCCTGATATCGATCTCGGTGATTTTAGAATAAAAACAATTCTACTAACAAATATATGATTTCGAATAATAGTGTAAAAAACAGTTATTTTGAGAAAATATCGGAAAACAAATAGTAGTACAATAGATGTTTATTGTTACCGACATTATGAAGTTGGATGATTCGGAATTAATAACATTCGGAACAGAGTAGTTATTAATAGTGATTGTTAGGATGAAAAATTGTAGTAACAAAATTTTCGGAGTTACAATAATCGAGGTAGGAATCTTCGGTCAACTTTGGCGCACCCTCATCAGCCATTTGACGTCCACTGCAGGACATAGGCCTCCTTCGTGGTTTTCATAACCATGAGGGATTTTGCCATAATCGCCACGCTTGGCAGGCGGGTTGGCGATCGCAGTATGTGGTTGGAATCTCAGGAAGACGCTGCTGCCCGTCTCCAGGTAATTGATTTCCTTAGTCGCCTTCTACGACATCCACGGAAGGAAATGGAGTGACGCTGTTCTTAATCCGGCGCCACACGGAATCTTAATCCGGCGCCACACGGAAAAAAAAAGCTCAAAAGACGCATATTTACAAACGCTGTAAGGTGCATAAAGAATTATTCGAGAAAATCAAAAACAGAAGAAGCCCGAAATAGGGAAAAAAATTCAAAGTTTTTGATTTTGGCGCTTGATATTTTGGAAACGAAGAATGATATCAAAAATTTCAGAAAAACTCCTTTGGACAATTTAGTAAGTAGGTATGTAAGTTTGCCCTGTAGCCTAACCTTTTTGAAAAAAAGTCAGAACGACATTTTTCACGTGACATTTATGACTCGATTCATTTCCAATATTCTCGATAGATCTCCGCCTGCCAAGCGTGGCGATTATGGCAAAACCCCTCATGGTTATGAAAACCTTAAGGGTAGCCTATGTCCTGCAGTGGGCGCCAAATGGCTGATGATGATGATGATAATGATGATGATTCTCGATAGTCGTATGAGGCACGAAATCTGTGTTTTTTTTTATTATGTGTCAATTTGAATAAAGTCCGAAGAGTTCTAGTCACATTCCGCGTCCTCCGCAAAGAAGATATGCGTCCATGCGAAGACAAGCTATTTGTTTAAGTAATTTGGCTGATTGATGCAGCTCGTACAGTACATAAAAGCTCAAATATGAGATTAATGTCATTTGCTTATCAGGCATTTTGCGTTTTAGACATTCGTTTTAGGCATTTTGCTACCTAGGCATTGTGCGTTTTAGATGACCTGCTCAGGAGGGGTATTACTGACTGAATGAACCACTTTTTAACCGACTTCAAAAAAGGAGGAGGTTATCAATTCGACGCGTACATATTTTTTTGCTATGTTCCTCCATAACTCCGTCAAATCTTAAGCGATTTTGACAATTCTTTTTTTGTTCGAACAGGTATAACGTCCCATTGGTTCTATTTTAATTTGGTGAAGATATCATGGAGACTTTCAGAGATGGAGAACGGAACTCTTCAATGGACAGCAGTAAATAAGCCCTAATGGGGCCCATCCTTTAGTAATATCCGTATGTTTCATAAAATAGCGTAAAAGTAGTCCCAAGTTTGGTGATGTTCTGGTGAAGACTTTCGGAGATGGAAATTTAGAACATCAAATTTTAAAGCAACGAATTAAGTAGGGTCAATTATGGTTATCAGGGACTTATTTATTTTTCTCCCGCTCTCCCACTAAAAATTGAAAAACAAAAATTTTTAAATAAAAAATAAAAACCGACTTCGAAACACTACAGCACTAAAAAGTTAGAAATAATTATATGTGCTGGTCTTGAAACTGGGCACCGACTACAAATTATACTTCTACAATACCTACACGTATAAATACTTCTAATTATTTAAATTATTTCTAACTTTTTAGTGCTAGTGTTTCGAAGTCGGTTTTTATTTATTTATTACTATTTTTATTGCACCTAAACTAGGTGTTAGGTAGGCTTTTACTTTAAAACCACGGCTCACGGTACCATAAGTACCTTTACGTCAATTTAAGTCAATTTATTAAGTCAATTTATTTGTTATTAACTTGTATTGGACTTGTTCCGGAAGTAAATAATTTATTATTATTATTATTAAGTAACATAATAGTATCAAACACAACATAACATCTATATCTATACAACACAACCACTGGACCTGATCCCAAACTAGGATACCCTGTGATTCGGTAAACAGACAAGGGCATCACAAACATGGAAAAAGATCCACACTGAGGCCATTTGTACAGACGAAAGTACGACGGCCCCCGGCGGGAATCGAACCCACAACTGTTTTGGTAGTCCATCTGAACAACGAGGCAGTCGAGTTATGTCTATTTGTCACATCATCGATAAGACTGGTCGCAATTTAATAATAATAACAACTTCCACACGTCCGGTCCCAAACTATCCTACTCATAATGACCATTTAAAATAGTTTGCATACGTAACATTGACCAACAATATTCGTACCTTAAAAAAACCCCGGGTACTTACCGATATAAAAATCGCCGAATATGTGGCCATATAATAAATGGAGACCGTTCATTTCTAGCCAGTTTGTATGGTATTTTAAGTCACCAAGTTGGTAAAAATTGTTCACACCGTACTTATCATAAGTTCAAGGCCACCGTTTCGAGTCCGAACCATTAAAGTATTTAATTTTTTTCTTCGCGAGTGATTTATAGACGCAGCAGACGCATGCGCTGCTATCAGACGGTTAGATCTAATGGCTTGTTCCTATCTGATTAACTCAGTATATCAAAAAGGAATAGATTAACTCTATCTTCAACTGCGTCACCGTAAAGTTTCTTTGTCATTTTCTTGTGTTCAGATTTTGATACTCCGACCGGCAGTTGTATACTATGTAACTTAGATATTTTTCATGTATCTTTATATCGTATGGTGTGAAATTAAGAGTATTGATCTAACCTAATCTAATCACAGTATTTGTAAAATGTATGTCATCATCATCATCAGCCATTTGACGCCCACTGCAGGACATAGGCCTCCCTCATGGTTTTCCTAACCATGAGGGGTTTTGCCATAATCGCCACGCTTGGCAGGCGGGTTGGCGATGTAAAATGTATGTAAACATAACATAAACTCACGCCTATGGGGTAAACTAAATAAGTAAACTTTTTCACTTTCATTTTTATCTAAAACTGTTTTCACTTACGTCTGTTTATCACATTGGACATTTCGGTTCTCGAATCACGAAATTGATATTGTGAGAAGAAATTACATTTCACCGTCGTTTCATACCTTTTTAGTAAATGTTATGGAATCAGCTTTTCTGACACACTGCTTCTAGTAAAGGTAAAAATAAATCTAAGATTGAAGAATTTGGATCACTGAGGACTAGACCGAACTAACGCAGCTGACCGGCGAATACTAATTGTGTTACGTCATGGAGATGCTACATCCTATACAGCCAAAGACATTGCGGGATATAACAGTAACAATTACAGAAAGGGACTGAGCAACTATTTGCCTCTCGCTAATACAATATTGCCGTCTGTATTGTGTGAGCGAGGGGCAAATTTATAGCTATCCAGTCCCTTTCTTAAACCAATCGTGCTGTGGTTTAAGAAAGGGGTAGGCCATTTTTAACCCGACTGCGAGAGCAAAGGAGGGTTACGTTTTTTGCTTGTATGTGTGTATGATGTTTGATGTGTTAGGCATTGTTTCAGGACTTTTAGGCAGTGGGGTTTTTTGAATACTCTTTATCTAAGAAAAAACATAAAAACTTCTTTACCTACCTATTTAAATAACCGTGTGGGTTTCGGATAAAAAGTATCGGGTTTCAGGTAATTATGCAATCTATGTACAATCGACATCAGGTCAACCTTAAGTTTTTATTTCAAAATCACTCTTAACGTAACTGATTAGAGTACAAGTACGTAAAGGTTGACGTGCTATCGACTGTATTTATCAAATTTCATCCAAATTGTTTCATTTGCGATCATAGTTACTTTGTAATGAAGCAGGATCCTTACACTTTATTCACCTAAATAAATGCTAAGGTTATGTAAATGAAATATAAAGTAAATGTAATAGCAATTTAATTTATGTTTCGTGTCCACCTTCTTAATTGAGTTGCCGTCTAATGGGCCTTCTGTGTTATCTGAACGATAATCAGAAACAATTTAACCCTTTCTAACAAAAGATACTGCACTTTATCTCGTGTAAGCAAGTGTTAAATTCCTATGGAGATTTTTGATTTTCGAGTTTTCGGTGTTGTTTAAAATGGAGACTTAAAACAAAGGGAAAAGGGAACATTTTGGTTTGTGTAAGTTTCGATGATTATTATCGTTCTATTTGGTCAAGCATTGCGCTTGAATTTCTCAGTAAAATTTATTTTTTTATTTATAATTTTATTGCACTTAAAGAAACTGTACAATGTGGCGGACTTAAGGCCACAATTTTTTTTATATCAGTCAACCGCAGAAGGTAAAAGAAAGAGTTGGTAGGTGTGCAAAATGAAATAAAAAAAATTAAAAACATACTTTTATAAGGTGTAATTAAATAAACTTACACATCGTAAAATTCCTGGATATGTATTCCGTACCCTGTACATGGAATCCAATTAACGATGTCTGGTCTGTCTGACCAGTTATAGGTAGCCAATTGAATTTAAAAAAGATATATTGTTTTTATTGTCGTTGTTGATGCCTTTTTTTCTTATTATTATCCCAACAATAACGAGAAATACAAAATTAACAAAATAAGTAGGTTCCCGGATAACAAACGTGATTTGTCTTATGTTTATCATTTTGTTCCATCATGAAAATTGTAACAAATTAATTTTTTAATGTTGCCTATATACGTTCCAAAAGAACGACACTTCTTTCTGAAAGAAGTATAATTTGGAGTCAGTGCCCAAACTATGTGCCGGACACCGACTACAATACCTACAGTCTATTCATCCTTACTTGTCCAATTTAGTAAACAATATTCTAACCTCAAAATTGATATTTGATGCTGAAATTAGATATTTTCTTGCAAGTTCGTGCACTTTGTTTATAAACATAGCAGCGTGTTATCCAAAATGGTGTCCCAGGTTACTTAATTTATGGGAATATGGCAGTTTTCGGCTATAAAGTCATACTTTGCGGGTAGAATCTTGTTTACTAAATTGGACAAGTAAGGATGAATAGACTATACGTGTATACATACTTCTAATTTAAAGGTATTTTTTAGTTAGGAATAATTTAGTGCCGTAGTGTTTTGAAGTCGGTTTTTTATTTTTAGTGGGAGTGCGGGAGAAAAACATTAGGTCCCTTATAACCATAATTATCCCTACGTAATTCTTTGGTTTTAAATTTGAAGTTCTCAGTTTCTATCTCCGAAAGGCTTCGCCGTCATCACCAAATTACCCTGGGACTACCTACTTTTACACTGTATTTTATGAAACATATGCATGTTATTAAAAGATAGGCCCCATTAGGATTACTGCTGTCCATTGAAGAGTTCTAGTCTCCATCTCTGAAAGTCTTCATCAGATCTTCACCAAATTAAAATGGGACCAATGGGACATTATATCTATACAAACGAAAAAATAATCGTCAAGATTTAACAGATTTATGAAGGAACATAGCAAAAATATATCATCATTTCGCGCCCACTGCAGGATAAAGGCCTCTCAAGCTTGCCGGTCTCGTGCCGCCCGCATCCAGACCGTAACCAGGTCGTCAGACCATCTGGTGGGGAGCCTTCCCACGCTGCATATACGCGTCAAATTGTGAACATCCTCCTTTTTTGAAGTCGGTTAAAAATACTTCGCATTCTGGGTCAAATTGTGCCACAAAATGTGGCACATTTTCCCCATCGCACCACCCAAGCAGGTCAGGGCCAGAAAGAGGACGTCGTCATTTCGGCCATTATGAAAACAATCGGCATTGACGTTTGACACTCATTATTATAATTTCGGACAATTTGTCCCTAAGTACAAGCTAACTATCTACTTACCTTAGCTCAGTGTGACACAATGTCCGTGAGCTTAGGTACCTATTTTATTTAAATTGCCATGTTTTTTCTTGCACAATACAGGGATATTTCAAAGAAGAAATATATTTCAGGAATTGCGCATGTTATAAATAACCCTCAATACAGTGTGTACTTTCATAAATAAAACTGCAAGGCTCTGGTAGTTACATGCCAGAATTTCAAACCAGAACCTTATGAGTGCAAAACAACTGCTCTCATACCCAACTCAAACGCAGATTTATCAGATAATCTTTAACGAACATACGTTAACCGTCAAACAGCCTGGAAACAGAGTAGCCTATCGCAACCGAAATTCGGTCAAACAAAAACTCTACATCTGATCATTTCTAACGGCTATCCGTTTTTTATCCCAAACTTTAAATTTTGTACCCAATCTTATTCCAAACCGAAGGGGTTGGCTCCCGAGTTATGTTTGTGGCGATGCGACCCTTATTCTCCGCATAATTATGCAGTCAACTGAAGAAATGGATGGGTTTACGCGAGAGGGAACTAAAACACTTAATGCCGGACGCCTGACTTGCATCCATTACCGGGTTTTCCGAAAACTCTTTAGCAATGACTTTGTAAAACCTGCAATGTATTATAAATCGTCGGCAAATACGCGAATACGAATAGCCAAGAGAAGCACTAGCATGTAATTACCAGTTTGAAGGAGAGAAAGAAATTGTAAAGATAACTTAAATTTTCTGGTCGAACAGTTTTGTCACAAAAATTGTCGTGAAAATGGTGAAAATTACTCTGCAAACATCGGTATTGCAAAAAAAATATTTGTTATTCCATTGAAATCAAATAAAATTTCTAATACCTTTCACTAATATTTAAAAACTCAAATCCATTCCTCTCCATCCAAAGGTTGTCTGGAAGAGATCGCTCTAAGCGATAAGACCGCCAATTGTATACCACTACTTAGATATAAGAAACTATTTGTAATATCTTTCACCTGGTTGTGCAATAAAGTGTTCTCTATCTATCTATCTATCAAAGTTTCATAAAAAAATATGTATTATAAATATGCTTTTCAGTGTTGACTTAATAATTAAAGTGAGTGTGAGAGAGAGAGATTATAGTTATCGGTAATATTGTGAATATTCCTGATATGATACCAGTGCTATTCCCAGTAATGGTAACATAAATTAGGCATAGAATTTTGGTGCTATTCATGGTAAATTGAGAATATTACCTACTAGGAATATTCCTAGAGTTAATCATTAGTAAATGTACCCATCGGCACATCAGTATTCGTAACTATGAACAAACTTCATCTATTAAGAAAAACCGGCCAAGTGCGAGTCGGACTCGCGCACCGAGGGTTCCGTACAAACTTGCAAGGTTTACAAAGTTCGTTCATTACGACAATCGAGTCATAACTATGGTATTTTTATTGCAAAACATGAGGAAAAAAGTAATAAGTTTATATTTATTAAAAAATATATATTTTGTAATGTAACTAAAAATTTAAGGTTTTCGGAATTTTTCCTTTATGTGTGCTATAAAACGTTGCTTCATGCCAAATTTCAAGATTCTAGGTCGACTGGAAGTACCCTTTAGGTTTTGATTCCCTTGCGAGTACTTGCGAGTTTCAAAATATGCAGCTTAAATTGCTGTTTCTTTTGATTGCGTTGACATAGAAGTTAGATTTTGTTACAGCTTAAAGGTATTATAGACCTGAGTATTTGGTATGAATTTCAATTTAATACCTCTACGCGTTTATGAGGAAATGGGTAGTAAGTTTAAAATTATTAAAAAAAAATATATTATGTGATGTAACTAAAAATTTATGGTTTTCGTAATTTTTCCTTTATCTATGCTATAAGACGTTGCTTCGTACCAAATTTCAAGATTCTGAGTTCACGGGAAGCACCCTGTAGGTTTTGATTCCCTTGCAAGTCGAAAATTTGCGGCATAAACGGCTGTATCTTTTGATTGCGTTGGCTTAGAAGTTTGATTTTTTCACAGCTTCAAGGGACAGTAGACCTGAGTAATTGATATAAATTTCAGCTTCATACCTCCACGCGTTCCTGAGAAAAAGGGTCTTGACAGACGGACGGACGGACGGACAGACGGACAACAAAGTGATCCTATAAGGGTTCCGTTTTTTCCTTTTGAGGTACGGAACCCTAAAAAACGGTCCGAAGCGACCATCTAACTAAATTCTGACCAAACGCATTGGTAAGAGCGCTGGCACATGAGAAGAGGGTTTGAATCCCGCATCGGCCCGGAATTTTTCCAAGTGAAGTTTGTTCATAAAGCCTAACATGGGGTGAGACAAAAACTTAATTAATACGTTCTTATCATACTTTACCAGCTCGCATAACGCCCTCCGTCCATCAAGGGGCCGCCGATGTCCGTCCTGTCGATTCGAATCATGCGCAGACGCAGTGTTTTTGTCGCGCACCCTCATTAGGGCACGAATCATCGCCGCAGTCGTGACGTGTCGGTCAATCTTTGTCTAAAGGGGTGGCTCGCTCTAAGTGGGGCGGATTTTGTTGGAATAATAATGAGCTTTGAATAAAAATCTCGCTTCAAGTACAATACAAGAGCTCACATCACCAATTAAGTTCTACTACGAGGTCCTTAATTTCAGTGAAATATTACTCCTGTCATGGATAGCGCTCTCTATCTGTAGAATGGATTTAGACAGATAGGTAAAGAACACTTTTTCGCATAGTCAGAAAAATAGAATTACAATTGTTATTTATATTTATACTTTATTGCTCACAAAGAAAGAAACATTTACACAGGACCTAAGTTAACATCAAGGCGCACTGTGTGCGCCAGGCCAAATTCTCGGCCGGCCCACACTGTGTTTATACGAAGCCATTCGAGCACTTTTCGACCCCCCTCTATCTTTGACGCCAGTAATGTCACAATGTCTAAAAATTTGCGAAGGGGATAAGATTATCGAATTGAAAGATCTTTCTAAATTTCATGCTTCCAGCTAGAGTAGCTTAGAAAATGTGGGGGTCCAATAATTGCAATTTTCGGCACTCACTGATGAATCATCAAAAGTCTCGGGTACTTCCAATTGAACTAGAGATGTCAAATTTGGAAAATAAGCAGTGTTTATTGAGTAGGTAACGGCACAATCAATAATAAAGAAAAATATACAGGGTGGCCGTGTTATACAGGGTCTCAATTTGAGAGGAACTACCTAATCCGTTGTAGATAGAGATAAAAATTAATAGAAGATCTATCCTAATTAACAAAGTTGTGTATTGATGCATATGCATATACATACATATTATAAAAAAACAATGTATTGTTAGCTTAAACAAAATCAAAATAACACTTCTTTTTTACTTTCATAGCGACAATACATCATATTTATAAATCTAAAATCATAAAAATTATACCTATACGGTAAACGTGTTAGAAAGACCCGTAAGTTAAGATGGCCTACCTTAGTACCTAAGTACTAAGCGCTACCATGTAACCCATTGTAGATAGAGAAAAGCTTTGTTAGGAGGTGTGATTTGCAGAAAATGAAATTAAACTATTTTCGTACAATAATGGCCATTCTTGATCATATTACTCATTTCTACTCAGACTGACATTCTTAACAAAACGATGTGAAATCCCATCAAAACAAAAATGTGAAAAAAACTTACCAACTTCTCGTCTTAAAAAAAAATTATATATATAAGAAGTTGACAAGTTCCTTTTCTTCGCGGAATGAGCAGTGTTATAAGAAACAAGGAAAAAATATGTAACTGTTAACTGTCACTAGCGTGCGTGCGCAACGACTAATGACTGTTGAGGAAGCGAAAGTCAGGATCGTGGCAAGTGGCAGTCCCTCGTCTCTGCCTACCCCTATGGTTTGGTTTGGCAGACTTAATAGATGTAAAGGACCTTGGTCTCTGCCTACTCCTTCGCGCTAGAGGCGGGCGCTGTGTAAATATAGTTTACCCTTAGCTTCTTCACGATGTTTTCCTTCAAAATAAGCGAGTGGCATTGCTATTAGAAAATCCCAGATCATATATCTGTTAACTTCTAATAGCAACTTAAAACTAACTAGATAAACTCTGTCGAGGTAGAGGGAAAGAAAAAGAAACTAGATAGGTATAAGAATAAGAATAATTTATTTCCAGATAATTTACAGTATTGATACAATCTAATACAAAAAGAGATATGCTCGTAAAATGTGGAGGACTACCTCATAGGACCCACGACAAAGAAGCTAGAATCACGAACCTGCAACTAGATAGCATTTATGCCAAAAACTGCCGTTTTGGCGTTAATGCTATCTAGTCCTAGGTTTCTTGCCTTAGGTCTACGGCGATGGGTCCTAAAAATCACTATTAACATGATTAAGAGATTGTACAGAAAAATATTGAATTGAATATATTGAAAAGATAAAGAAGACAGTTTGTAATAGGTTGAATCGGGCGAGTCCATACAGTGTAGAACTTACATAATAGCGCCCCAGTTCTTCCGGTCTTGACGCATATTTTGCATAGTTCCGTGTGGCGCCGGACTCCATTTCCTTCCGTGAACTTCGTAGAAGGCGACTAAGAAAATAAATTACCAGGAGACGGACAGCAGCGTCTTCCTGAGATTCCAACCGTATACTGCGATCGCCTACCCGCCTGCCAAGCATGGCGATTATGGGAAAACCCTTCATGGTTAAAAACCATGATAGAGGCCTATGTCCTGCAGTGGGCGTCAAATGGCTGATGATGATGATGATGACGCATATTTAAATGGTGACATCTTTCACACTCTGTCGCCACGTGCTGTGCGCACGAGCACAAATGTTCAGGACACAATAATAAAGCGTCACTAGCGTGACAGGACCGTCTGTCCGTTTGTCTGTAATAACCGATCGGCTTGTCTGTTACTGCCCGAGACAGGGACGAACTCAAGGAAAAATTTGTAAATCCTTATTATTGCTAATATCATACTAAATTTTGACTGCCTCGTTGGTCCAGCAGTATCACGTCTGATCACCATGCCGGAGGTCGTGGGTTCGATTCCCACTGGGGGCTGCCGTAAATTTATACAAATGGCCTCGGTGTATTTCCATGTTTGTGATGTCCTTGCCTGGTTACCATAGCACAGGGTATCCTAGTTTGGGGCCAGGTCAAGTGATTGTGTTGTGTGGAATTTATTAAGTATTTATTTATATTTACTTAAATAACTTCCTCACCTAGCGAATGTATGAATTAGCTGACATTCTCTTTTTATATTTCGCAGCTGGTCTGATTACAAAAGTTGTTTGTATTGATAACTAGTTTCAAAACACTATGGATGTATAGCTAGAGAGGCTTAAGAAATTACGTTATCCAATCTAGTGGGGCTGAAATAATAGATAATAATAGATACACTTTTTCTCCATATCCCTCTGGGATCTGGCACAAAAACTTGAATTCGCTCAGAGAAACACTTCAGCATTATTACACTTGAGTATTCTGACTCATCTTTAGATTGCACACACCTACTTTACAAATAAATTCCTGGTTATTTCTCTACGAAAATTCAAGGTAATTTATTATTACTCAAGACCACGGTATTTCCTTTGACGATTTGGTCGCAAAAGTCAACATCTTGTGATTCATCCCATCCGGTACATCTGCAGCGAATACATGGTTAGCGTAGCGACTTTACATTTTTTTAACTTACCAGAATACTAAACAAACCGTTAAAACCGTCCCTTACAGTTTTGCTTACTCTTCGTGAGAAGGAAAATACTCAAACAATTCGGCCAGGTGTTACGGCGTTTTTGGTAAAAAATTCACATGTATTACAAATAAATAAGTAGCGCCCATACAGTACCGACCAGGTTACGGTGGCGGGAAGTCGCTGGATGCAGGCGGCACAAGACCGGGAAACTTGGAAGCTAATGATGATGATATCAATAATACAACAATACAACACGATCATTAATTAGAATACCCTGTGCCATGGTACTGTGTACTGCTTCTAATTCTCGCTAACTCTATTAATAATAAACAAATGTAACCCGATCTTTTGAATACCAGCAGTACCCACGACTACGCTCGCGCAGTAATCGGATAAACCTATAAACTCTATCCATCCTGAAAGTCCATTTTAAATACCGGTGAAAGGACTAAAACTTTCGTAAGCACTAAACAATATTAACTTATTTCCGGACTTCATTTGAAGAAGAAGAAGAAGAAAGACATTTATTATACCAACAGAAGATATATCACAGAAAGAAAATAAGCAGATAAGTAATATAATACCTATGCACAACAAAAGAAAGAAAACTAAATACACAACATACAAAACGAATAAATAAAACAGGACCATAGATTTCGCCTGTGGTCTATCTAAGTTGCCACAAAAGGCAGCTGACTCAGCGTTGTGCTGAGGAAGTGATCCCTTAGCGCTGATTTTCCGTCAGTGCCTACGGTAACCCATTATTGTACTGCGGAGAGCGTGCCGTAGTGATTTCAGTCAGCGACAACCGGCGACGCGAGCCCCGTCTCTACTCACCATGATTAAGCTCTGCGGATCAGAGCGAAACCTGCTCGAACTCTTCCGATAAAAAAATCATGTAAGTAATTCCAGAATTAAGTTAATACTGGTGAAAGAAAGAATGTGAATGTAAATGTCTGCCTACTGCCGACAGTACCTATACAGACTATCGCTTTATATGCGCGATCGTCGGTTAAGGCAACTTTTTATCTTTTTTTATGTAGCCTATATACGTCCCACTGCTGGGCATAGGCCGTCTCCCAGAGAGAGAGTTGGGCTTAAATACCACGCGTGTCCACCGCGGATTGGCAATTTCAAGCGCTGAGGTATGTGAACACCTCAGACACTAAGTTTTCCTCACGATGTTTTCTTTACCCTTTGTGAGCCTACTACAACTTCACAAATGTACACAACTTAGAAAACAAAGTCATTGATTGATACATGCCTTTATCTTGACCTTTACCAAAACATTCTCTATTTGGACGAAGGCTTCACAAATCTAAGCAATCAAAGTTTTCTTACCCTCCTAATCCACCCCTGCCCTAATTCTTAGGAAGCATGCATGATGCAACGGTCCGAATGCGCATTCAAACCCTTTTTTTTTACAAAATTATTTCAAATTAACAGTTGGAGGTGTCAAAGGGGCTGAATGGCTTCAACCCTTTCGGTTTACCTGAGCGCATATGTCGGCCCACTATTGCATTTCCGATTGCGCTGTTCGGAACGCGAATGCGCATTTGATAAAAATATCTATTTCTATCGGACTATTGGTCCTTAAAATTCGTCGGGTCACTAAGGGAGAGCGACGGCTTTGTTTTGTGTCATCATCATCATCATCAGCCATTCGACTCCCACTGCAGGACACAGGCCTCTCACGTGGTTTTCCTAACTATGAAGGGTTTTGCCATAATTTGCCATATTTTGTGTGTCTTATGCAAATAAATGATTTATGTATCTATCTATCTATACGGATGAACCATGAGCTGGATGAACTGATTCATAAGGAAACAAAGGAGATACTGCGAAGCTCAATGAGACGGACAGGCAACCTCGAACGCATTCCGGATAAAGCGGCGAAAGTAGGTAATGGCCAAATGGGTTCTACCACAGAACATCTCGGTTCTGTGGGTTCTACAACAAAAGAGACCGAAGGGCCGAAAAAGAGGTGGATTGACTGCATAGTAAGAAGATCTTAAGAAGATGGGGAAGGTATTAGAATGGAAGAAAAACTTTGAAGAGGCCAAGACCCACACCGGGTTGTAGCGCTACAGGAAGTTAGAACAAATAAGTTTCAGTACCTACCAACATTTATCCAGAAGTCATCTAAATTTAGAGAATATAAGTAGCCACTTCTATTATGTGGTCATAAGCACACACTCTTTTTTTAAAAGGAGTAATCTGGTAGGAACAGGGTAGGACCGGGTAGGAGCCAGTTCCTACAATCAAAAACGGAACCTGCTGCTTGACTTACTTCCCCGCAAATATAAAAGGTCGTAGTTTGACAAACCACTCTTAAGGTCGGACGATTCCGTTACAAATGATTATTTCCAAATTTGTTGAAAAAATTACATAATTATACACTGGAATTATGTCTGTCTGCATTAATTAAGATTTACATATTTCCTTGAATAAAACTGTAGTTTAATAGGTTAAATAAGATCGATAATGTTTGTATTGACTAAATTGTCGAATTCATTTAAGCTATTAAACCAGTGTTTTTTTTTTTTAAGTAACTGTATATAGGCGCAAATAAAAATCTTAATTAATGCAGACAGATATAATTCCAGTGTATAATTATGTATTTTTTTAACATATTTGGAAATAATCATTTGTATGGGAATCGTCCCACCTTAATCGATGAACTTCTACGTTCACATCTCACTATTCACGATCACATTATTACTTTTGAATTACCAGAAACGCGGTGAAATTGTGTCATTTGTGTCGTACAAAAGCACCTCACCCATTTGTCCTTTACGCAACGGTGCAAAGCAAAGCTGGCGCATGCGCAGAGCCGGCAATCGTTTGTTCCGCGCATGCGCCGTGCGAAAGGTGCGCTTCCGCAGTTGGTGCTTGCGTCTGGACTTTGGGCTATTCCCGGGCTGTTCCCGTCGGGTGCCTTTGTTATTTCAAAATAAAAATTAAAAATGGAAATTAATGTCATGAATCTTAGTTTTTATCTGTGGTAGCGTTTCAGCGATGACCAATTTAAGTTAAAATTATGATAAAATTTGAACCTGTGTCCTCAGTTTTTTCAGTACAATTACAATGCTTTTAGATGTCAAAATATGGCTGAATAGAATGCACTATGATGACCATAGATGTGTGCGTGAACATACATGCCAGGAAAAGTAAACTTATTAGGACGTAGGTAACGTTATATTTTTATGCTTACAATAACTTCATCGCAACAAGTTATGACCGTAGGTGTAATAAGTTCTTGAAATAGTGTAAAACCTGAAAACAGTTTCTTCACAATAATAAATTATTCAATAGTTTCAAATATTTTATTTTTATTTTTCAAGATTCAATAATAAAAAAACTGAACGTTGGGTATGATAATAAAATAATAGTGAGAGAAGCAGAATTAAAACATTCAATTATTTTAATTTGCTACCCACCCGACGATTTTTAAGATAAATTACGTTCTATTTGTAAGAATGCCTGTGTAATACCAATTAATCTGTTTTTTGCACAAGATCCACGCGACCCCATCAGAGCGGAACAGCCCACAAGCGCAGCATCAATTGCGCGCACGCAGACCACATCGGCCACATTGCAGCCACCTCCGACAATGCCGCAACTGGCTCCTTTGTGAACAATTGCACATTTTGCATACCATTGTACTCAAAGATAATGTGGTAGCAACATATTGTTTGCACATTTTGAAGGATACAGTGTTCTGGATGATAAGTGCAACTTACACTACCACAGTACAGTCGACAGCAGATCAAGCTTAAAATTTTTGAGGTATAGGTACAGTATGTGGGTGTAATATAGCGTTGCTAGACGTCCCGTATTCCCGGGACATCCCGTATTTCAGGCATAATTTTAAACGTCCCGCCGGGACAGACTCTGCCTCTTCATGTGAGAGCTATATCAAAAAACCTATTTAGAGGCTAGAAATTCCACCCATGCCGGGACTTAAACCCGCGACATCTGGCTAACCGTGTCGCGGGTTCAAGTCCCGGCATGGGTGGAATTTTTAGCATCTAAATAGGTTTTTAAAATTGTCCTCAGCACGGGTCAGTGCAACAAAAAGAATATAGCTATATCAGATTCAATTTGACAAGTACAAAATACTTACCTTTTGATGGGGCTTTTGTATAGTGTTGCTAAGGATGTGACCAATAATGACATAATCAAAAACCCTAACTCCATTATACTACAACGAGGACTTCTGCCCCATTTACACCCAACCACTCGCGCTACAACCAAACACCTTTACATACACTCTCCTTCGAGCTCTGCCTTAAAGTGAAATAATATTTTTTGGAGTAATTTGACAGTTAATATTGGTAGTAGAAGTGGAATACATAGCACCCAAAATATTTCGCACAAACGAATTTTTAAGACGAGTTAATATTTAGTTAGTATTTTTAATATTTTTTAGTTAACATCATGCAAATTGACATTTAATTGCAACTTTTATGGCAGGGAAGTTGTTCAAAATGTCTGCTCCAGTAAATAGTACCTCACACAATACCAACAGCCAAATCAGACGATACGTCTTTATCCCTTTCTTTTCACAGCAGAAGAAAGTGTTTACATTACACGAATTCACACTTCCCGCTTCTCTACTCGCTCCAGTTGCAGTGGGCGGTTCAGTGCATAAGGGTCATTACACACAAGCGCATAAGGCTGGGGCCCACTGTCTAATGGGGACGCTCGTTAGACGCCCCTAATTATAAGAAGGAGTTCGAGGGAAGTGACTGTAAATTTATCGATGTTTTGCCTGACAACTTATAGAGAATGTTGAAAACGCCATAGTAACCGGAGTAGTGGCAAGAAGTGATACGCCTGAAGATCCACCAAAAACTCGTGAAATTATTATTACTATTTACATTATTTAAATTCTTTATTGTACCAGAAAAAAATTGTACAATTGGCGGGCTTAATACTAAGTAGTATTCTAATCTAGCCAACCAACTGAACAGGTGACGTCAAAACGGTTGGGGTAGTGCCAATGATATTTTGAAATGAATGAATGAATGAAAATATTTATTTCAGACCTGGGTCCATATTTGACAATAATAACAGCAATAATAATAAAAATGTTAACATCACAGCAGAATTAATTAATATAAAATATAATTCGTACGGGCGAAATTTTGAAAGGAGTGCTACATTAAATTACCCAACTGACAGTATGAATTGAACAGAGACTTTCAGTAAATAAATACTTGAGCATTAGTTTGTCTCTTAATTTATCAATATCTTACAATCTCTTTAACTGACTTCCTCTTTTTAAGCGAATGTTGGTATCCAGCAGATGATGACTAAAGATACCATTTAGTACAAACCTACATATATAAACTCACGCCTATATACCGGCAGGGGTAGGCAGAGACCAGGGTTTGCCACTTGCCACGACAAACCTCTTTCGCTTCATTAACAATTATTATGTACCTAACTTAATGAATACCAACCGACAGGGTGAATTTGAATTCGTTCATCGTATTTTGAGGGAAGGTTCTTTTCATTGCGAAAAACAGTATTGGTAATTATAATTTATCAGTAATGGTACAACGTATTTGTAAATATTCGTGATTTCCGACCTTTGTCTCCATTCTGTCAATCCAAATTCGAAGTGGTACGAAGTAACGTAACATTGAAAAGTGTTTTCTAATATGTTAAATGCTAACGTCTGATATGCGTAATCAATTTAAAATAAAACTTATTTGGCCGGCGCCGATCATAAGATGCTCAAAACATTTTCTATTTTTTTTATTGCTTTTCGTAGTGATATTGTTTATGCTTAAGAGAAGTAATTTTGGCGCCAATTTTTTTTCAAACTGTATGTATCTAAATCGTACGCGGTGCTAGCGGAGCGTTAGAACTTTGGGTTTGAATCCCGACATGTACCAATGTCTTTGTTTTCTAAGTTACGTAAATTTGTGAAGTTATAGTAGCCATACCACTCGCAATCTGTGAAGGATAAAATCGTGAGGAAACCTGAGTGTCTGAGGTTCACATACCTCAGCGCTTGAAATTACCAAAAGGCGGTGGGCACACGTGGTACTTAAGCCCATACTCTCTCTTTCTCTGAGAGAGAGAAGGCCTGTGCCCTGCTGTGGGATGTATATATGTAGACTATACTACATACGAACATATAGGTAATTATGCAATGTAATAATTTTGTCGATAGCAATGTCACCCCAACCCTAGAAGGCTGAAGGCGTCACAGGCAGGCGTGTGAAGTTTCGTTGTAATTCACTTTACCTCCCAAAGCTCACGCTTCGATAGCTGCACCTAGTTGAAAAATTATATTTCAACTTGCATTCCAGATTGCGGGCTTAGTGATAAACGGAGCGGTTTGTAGCAAAGAAAGCCTCATCTGCCGTGCTATTGTATCTGAAATCGAGTTTCGGTTTTTTTTGGCGGATTTCTGATGATTTCTTGAGCCTATCTCACCCGTGCAATCGATGGAGTTCTTACTTGTCAACATATGACCCTAAGGACTCGCAACAGCAAAGAATCAAATTTGTGTACATACATACGAGCCAAAAACACTATCTTTCTTTTGGGCTCCACCGTAGTCGGATAAAAACTCTGGCTCTAGTTATTGGTCGTCGTTCCGAGATAAAAACAATAAATAATAAATAACTTCCACACAACACAATCACTGTTACCAAACTAGGATACTATAAGCCATGGTAACCAGAAAAGGACATCACAAACATGGAAATACACCGAAACTGAGGCCGTTTGTACGAGTCAAGTACGACAGCCTCCAGTGGGGATCGAACTTAAGACCTCTCTTTTTGTAGTCAAGCGTGGTAACCGTTAAACAAACGAGGCAGTCAGATGTCACCGCCAATATTTTTTTGGGCTTTAGTTCAAAGACACCACGCCAAGCATACCACTGCACAAACTCTACCGAGGGGCGAGTATAAATGCCATCATCACACAAAGCACAACCTTATTGGTCCGTGAAACTAAATTGCTACCAAAAGGAAATTGCATACTGGGATTTATAACCTTTTTAACCGAGCAGGATGTTTAACATCACATTTAAACTTGAAATATGGAGGAGCCTTTATGACGTTGGTGTATAAAACGGAGCATGTTCCTTGGGAAGCCCTCTTTAGTTTTATAGTTGGTAGATGTCCGGTGTTTTCGGTCTCAACTATTCTCCCAAGTCTTACGAACCTACAAGCGGTCTTGCGCTCACAGTAGTTACAGTATTCCTTAGGGCAATTTACGATTATAGTCCGCACAGATCTTTTTGGCGGTAACGTGAACATAGTCACAGATCGTTTGCACATCGATTAATGTCTTTACAGTGTACATGTGAGTAATTGAGGTAGTGTGATGCGTAGTAAATTACTATTAGTCAATTATTAAAGCAGTCAAATACTCACACATACACTGTAAAGACAGTAAGCGATGTGCAAACGATCTGTGACTATGTTCACGTTACCGCCAAAAAGATCTGTGCGGACTATACATACATTAGTATTAGTGTATCTCAATGAAAATGCTACGTAAGCTTTTCACCCATATCACGGCCAATTGACTACTGTCCTCTGACAACATGACATTGTAACATTATTGTGGAATAAATGTAGTGAAAGTAACATCGCATAAGTACTTCTTCTTTTTCTTCTGTCAACTCAATCAACATAGCATTAAGCAAATAAATAAAATAAATACTGTGCGGACAATCAAACAAACAAGACTCCCCCGAACGAATAAGATGGCGCACTGAAATCATCCAATCGACCTTGATAAAAAGCTCGTGAAGCGTAGGTGGGTTGGATAAAACTAACTAGCATGTCCCATTTATTTGCAGTGTAGAGCAACTTACGATGAGAGAGTGACGTTCAATACGCACTCACTAAAGCAACGTTTTATCTCGATCTTACATTTATCCACAAGCTGCTAAACAACTCGATCATCGAACCGCATCTCCAGGCAAAATTTAACTTTTTTGTACCTCGCCCCAACATCAAGCTCGACAAGATCGACAAGCGTTACCAAATGTAGGAAAATCTGAACCACTCCACAGACTTCAAACATTACGATTTATATTAATTGGACCCATAACCCATGGAATACGGTATTTGAGGCGATCCACAATATTTTTTTTCTTATACTCAATTAAAACAAAAATTACAAAATATCTCGGAAAATGTATCTGTTTTAGTCAACTACTCGTTATTACAATTTTTAAATAGATTAAACATAAAAAGAGTACTCTGAAATGTGACGTCATAAGCCAGTATTTTCATACAAAATTCCGTTTCAAAAGTAACTCATTTGATATTTTGTCAAATACCCAATTGGATATCTTTGCTGACCGTATTCATCAGTGGAAGTCAAAAATGCTGCAACCAAGTCCCAAGAAAGTCATAATGTTGTTTTTTTCTTCAAGATGTGTCTGTTTTAGTGTAATCGTTTTTAATTTGGCAAATATTTACTATACGAGTATAATATATAATATACGATATGTTAAAACTACCTATAAGTATTCACATTATCTCATCAATGTTGTTGCACACCCGTTATTGGGTGTTAGGCTGGATTAAACTCCTATTTAGATTAGAGCTTAACGCCTGTTGGTTGTAAATAAATAAAAGATCTTTTCCCGGCATAAGTAGAGTAATGGAATGTATTTATCATATTTTATCTTTGTATCGAACTTCATGCCAAATGATGCTGACCGAATGGAGGGTTATAAATTCACTAAAATAAGTGAAATTTTTTAAACTAATACTCGCTCCAATCACATAACGACAAATTTTACTGTAGCTCCGTTTCGTACTTAGAGCTGCTAATGTGGTTTAATCGCACAATGGTAAGTCGTCACACAATAACATTTAATCAAACAGATGGGATTGCCCTTTCCGCTGATGGCGTACTGCCCCGTTGATGGGCAGTTATAGACTTACCGCGCAAAGACAGAGTGTATCGAACTAAATTCCGCTCAAAAGCGAAGCCACAACGTAACACAACGTGTTACGTAAATGTGTGCGTATGTGTGCCAAGCGAATTTATCGTAGTAAGTGACGTTCGTTGGCACGTAAACATTCGCATTCAAATTAAAATATTTTGTTCATTATAGAAACAGAATGCTTACTTAATGAACGTTATTAGTTAAGTAAAGTTATTAGTTTGTTAGAAAAGAAGCTAACAAAGAAACTCCATAATTATTGTTTTTATAAAAGTTTCAACTTAATTAACAGAATGTTTTAACTTCGAAATTATTACACATGAATGTATTGAACACACACAATCGTCCCCTAAATAACGGGTATTTAGGACATTAACAGTGCAACACGTACAAGCGGTTACACTAACCCCAGTTTCTCGTATACTAATACGCTGTTAATCTGCTGTTAACAGCTGTCAATTGACCAAAGTGCATACAAAAAAAAACGACTGACTGCTGTTAACAGTAGATTAACAGGTTGTTAGTGTACGAGAAACCGGCGGTTAGCATGTCAATTTGACTGCCAATTTGTTGCTACACTTTCAAAGCTCGGACTGGGTATCCCGGAGGGGTAGGCAGAGGCCAGGGTTAGCCACTTGCCACGATCCTGACAAACCTCTTCCGCTTCAACAGCATTCATTAGTCGTTGCATGCACTGACTGAGTTGCTACACCTGGTAAGTCTATGTGGGCAGTAAGTCCCCGTAGGGTGGGTGCAAGGGCGAAGGTCGGTCGTGGCACGTGCGGAGGAGTGCGTGGGCGGCGCACGCGCGTCGGTGCGGTTCAGCATTTAAAACGCTACAATTTGATTAACTAATTATAGGTTGGGAATATGTGGATATGGAGTAAGATTACGATCTCTTTAAGTTTAGACTTTAAGACATGAATTCCAAATATTTTCGAACCGTTTGTCTGCCTACCTCATTATCTTTGTTTTTGCGGCAGAATAACATCCTCTTTTGTATTCCTCTCTCCTTGGATATGGGTAACATCCATCCACCTTACTCTATTGTAACAAAATATCAATATACTTATATTTGAAAGGGGGGGGAGGAGGGGTTATACTAGTCAATACAATTACATATATATATATATATATATATATATATATATATATATGTATATTATAGTATGCGGTAATTTACCGCATACACCATGAATTTTGGAAGGTTTGAAAGCCATAGCAAATGAATGTGCCTTAACAATAGCTATCGAATGCGCTAGTTTGTTTTTAAAAAGGTACGTTGCAAAAATGTTTCAACACAAACTCAAATCTATTAGGGGACCATTAGGAGCTATGTGGACATCAGAGACACTCAGATTTCCTCACGATGTTTTCCTTCACGGTAAGAGAGTGGTATTGCTACTACAACTTCACAAATGTACGTAACTTAGAAAACAGAGTCATTGGTACATACCGGGATTCGAACCCACGACCTCCTGAATGTGAGGCTGCCGCTGCGCTAACACCGCTTACCGCTTATCAAATATTAATTTAAATAAATTGTCGAACAGCGACCCGTAGCAGCAGTTAAACCTCTTTAGGTTTTAGTTAACTTGTCACAAATATAACTCCAGATTTCTTTTTATTTTAAATAAATAAACGTAATGACAATCTTAACTATGGCCTCAGTCTGGGTGTATTTCCATATTCGTGATGTCCTTGCCTGGTTACCATAGCACAGGGTATTCTAGTTTGGGAGAGGACAAGTGATTGTGTTGCGTGAAAGTCATTTTTTATTACTATTAACAAAAATCTTTTGAACACCTTGTGAACCAAACTTCTTACTATTGAACTCCCTTACCAGCACTTAAGCCACCTAAAGCTGTCGCCAATTAACATAATCGACGTAACAAATAAAATTAAACAGAAAAGCTCCGAAAAGTCACGACTACTCATCGTGTAAACAATGGGGCACGAGCCATAGACCACCGACTTTTATACAGGGTGGTCAAAAAAATACCAACCTTAGCACCAAGCATGAAAACGGATCATTCAGTGCAGTCAACAGTCCATCAAACTTTACAATATCAGGGGTCCCATATTAAAGTAAGAAATTTCATACATACGTAGATACATAAACTCACGCCTGTATCCCAGAGGGGTAGGCAGAGACCAGGGACTGCCACTTGCCACGATCCAGACATATTACTTTCGCTTGCTCAACATTCATTAGTCGTTCCATACACGCACGCCGGTTTCGGGTACTTTCTATCTTTTTTCTTTTCTTAAGAAATTTCATATACTTTTATTAGGTATGTAATAAAGAGTTTTAATCTAATCTAAATCCAACTACTACTAGCCAACCTACCATATTATTGAACAACAGGCAAATTTTTCCTGATTTCGAAGTTTTCCCCATAATAAAAGTTATTCGAATCGACGACAAAACCCTCCATTTTCCACAGAGATTTTCTTACACCCTGTATAAATTCAATATAAATCCGTGGATCACTAGGAAGGGACGTAAACAAAGCAGCACGAGCTGCGAGCGACCACGTGACCACCGATCGTGGGCCATCGTCATGTTCTGTCATTGGTATTCAGTGGCTAAACTTTATTATTGTTAAACGATATGGTAAATGGTTGCTTCGGTTTTGTGAAGAACTGTTTCAACCAAAATAAGTAAATAAAATAAGAAGCGGTGGTAGCGCCGCGACCGCCCACTTCACATTTGGGTGGTCGGGGGTTCGAATCCCGGCGTGTACCACAATGACTTTGTATTTTACGTACATTTGCGAAGTAGTAATGGCAATACCAGATGAGATGATACAATGTGAAGTAGTAGGTCTATGATATGAGGAAATGTGAGTGTCTGAGGTGTTTACATGCGACCTGAACAAAAAAAACCATCCATGACTTGGAAGACACCATTATCACCGACCCCTAAGATATTCAAGACCGTTCAAATATCTTAGGGGTATCCGACGGCAAGATCGTGGGTTCTCGTTTTTGGGATACCCAAGGGGTGGTGATGACTGAATACCTCAGTCATGGAGCCACTATTACGGGGAATATGTACGCAGAACTCGTTAAAAATGTTTTGTTTCATCAAGATAATGCCCTAGCGCACAAGTCCAAAGTTGCGATGCCTGCCATCAATGAAGCTGGCTTTGAATTGGTAGAACATTTTCCATATTCTCCAGACCTTCCTCTTAGTGACTTTTATCTATTTCCGAGATTGAAAGAATATCTAAGAGGCCAGAAATTCGACCAGTGATCGCCGCAGTACAAGGTTTTTTAGAGAATTAAGATTTTTTTAAGAAAGAAATTTTGTATGAAATGTATGCAACTAAAAGGTGACTGTGTTGAAAAATAAAATAACATTTGATAAAAGTTAATTGCATCTTATTCATTCTTACTACTTATTGAACTAGGGGGGTTATCTATGCCACATTTCAGCTCTCTAGTGCTTATCGTCTCTGTGCTAAGCCGCGGACAGACAGAGGGATGAACATGGCGATACTATAAGGGTTCCTTGTTGCCTACGGAACCCTAAAAATAAGAAGTATGCTTTTACCATGGGCAAGGCAAATACTGAGCCATCCGTGTCGATATAAAGCAGGGTTTGATAAAATTTATAAAAATCAAATTTATTTATGGAAAGCTCTGCAAATGTCATGGTGCAATATGTTTTTGGACTTACCCATGGTTAGAAAGATAGATAGAGCTGTCAGGTAGCGTTGGCACGCGTTGGTGCAAACCAGCCTAAGCTTTACAAGAATTCAAAGAATGTTTTCGCCACAGACAAGGCCAATCCTCTGCCATCCGCGTCGATCTACCCTTAATATACCCTCACCAGGGGTGTGAGCAAAAAGTGTAGAGATTTCAAACATCATTAGAGGATCCATTCATCAAGTGTAGCGTAGAGAATGGCATGTGTTGCGTGTCGACAACTTTATTAGTGAGTTTTGTAAATGATTTAATTTAGTTTTTGTATTTTTGTAGAACTAGCCTTTAGAAACAATGTTTATATTTGTTCTATCTTTCTTTCTTTCTTTAGTATTTACACCTTAAAACGTAATCCTGTAAAAAAATCAAAAATGTATCAATTTGTGGAAATCTATTACTGGTTTTAAAATCTACTTAATTACCTAAATATTTGAAGAGATTTATATCTTCTGTAATCCTCGCAGAAAAAATACGACGACTTTTCAAAAGAACCAATGTTTTAATAATAAAACTTGTTGCTTGCGCAAATATTTTCACAAGAAAAAAAACATAAGACGATTTACATAAAAAGAAAAAGGTTAAACTAGCAAGGAGGTTGCATACTTTTTGGCAGACTCAAACAGTAGGTATACGTTGAAACTGTCAGATATTACGTTGTGTTTTCTAAATAAACCTAAAATAAAATAAATGTAGGCGAATCAATCAAAAGCAAGATGAAAATTACGCTGAGCCAAAGAAACCTCAAATAAACAACAGCTAGAAGTCTCATAATGAGCCCACAACATAGGTAGAAAGCACAACATTTCCGCAGTCAAAACTTTAGTTTTTAGTACATTCAAAAACTTCAATAAGTATGTCATGGAAGCTCCTATCACCAGCGTGTTAAGACCTGGTATCGAACAAGAAAACCTGCCCCTTATGTTGACTGTACCTATAATAGTAAAATACGACCGCAAGTTACAACATTAACACCACTTACGGTACAGTTTATGTGCACTAACTGTTCACACGTCGGTGCTTACGGGATTTCGGCTGCGACTAATGGCGGAACGTTTCGACATATGCGAATTATGGCCTACGAATGCTCTGACAAGACTACGACGGCAAATAATCGAAACCTGCCAAGAGTGATTATTGATGTACTGTGCCCGGTAAAACGGCTTATGATCCCGGGCACGAATATAGCAATTATACCTGGGAGAACTTCCCTTCCCTTCGTACACGAAACCGGCGCGTCCAAACCGGCCTGTCAGGATCGTGGCAAGTGGCAGACAATGGTCTCTGCCTACCCCTCCAGGATAAAGGCGTGAGTTTATGTTACGTTTTGTTTTTAACTTGTGTGTATTTTTAATTATTTTTTTGGGTAATCCGCCGCAATCTCGAATCTCGAGTCTGAAGTGACGTTGGGCTGGCGAGGCGGGAAGCTGGCAGGTGGACCAGGGTGGTAACGGAGTGGCGACAGAGAACTGGACAGCGGTCAGTGGGTAAGCCAAACAGTCCGATGGTCGGACGATGTGATGAATTCGTCAAAGGGCCCGTGGATGTGAATGGCGACGGACCGCGAAGGATGGCGTGATGGGGAAAAGCCCTATACCCAACAGTGAGCAGAGGTGGGATGATGAATTCGCCAGTGAATCGTCTAGGTACTTTGCTTTATTTTCTAAATGCTGATAATTTTTTTTTTGCCGTTACCCACATTTCGGCTGATATTGTGTTTTCAGGTGACTGTTGTATTTTGTTTTGTGATTTTATGTTTTTGAGTATTATGTCTGATAATATATCTTTCTTTCTTTCTTTCTTTCCATAATAATAATGAAAATTTCAACTGGCTTCCTACCTCTTATGGTACAAGAAATATCACTCAGAGGACAGACATACAGACAGACGGTGTAAAGGCATAGTAATAGGGTGCCGCTAGTGCCCTTAGGGTTCGAAACCCTAAAGATGTTAACGATCCTCACTGAACGATGAGTTAATTCGTTTTCGTGAGCAGATTGCAATCTTTCTCATGTAAAAAGGGCCGAATACTAGTTTACATTAGCTATTGCCGGCGACTTCATTCGCGTGGAAGTTTTGAGGTGTATTTTCCAGGTTAAAAAGTACTCTATGTGCTATTCCAAGCTATAATCTTTCTCTACGCCAAAATTCGTCCAGATCTCTTCCAGATCCAGATGAACAAAGATCCATCCATCCGAACTTTCGCATTTATAATAGTAGTGTAGGACGTAGATGCAATTTATATGCTGGGCAATGCATCTAAACTAAAGTTCTCTATATAAGAAATAAAATACTGAGTGATCATATAACATACTTACTTTTTATTACCAAATTCGATACAATATCATTCACCAAACGAAACGATGTGAATATTTTATAATTTTATTACTTTTAAAGCTTTTCAGTTTTCCTGAAGAATAAATTGAAGTTTTTTTAACCAACCACAAAAAAAAGGCGCGTTTCTATTAACTTTTTTTTACAGGGACGTCATGCCATGAAGGTTTGATACCTTCTTATACAGTCTTGACGTCCGTGTCAGTTGCGATGCATTTTAATTAGGCAAATTATACAATGTTAATATAATAATGAATACTACTGCTACTAAAGTTAGTTGTAAACAATACTAATCAGTGCTACAATAATATAATATCGCTGACAGTATTAAAATATAATCCTAGGTGTGTACGCTAGGTGATCCTAGGTGAACGGTTTTTAGGCTGAGTAATTATAATAACACGTTGTAAATAGTATGATTGCAAAATAGATAGAGAACACTTTATTTCACAACTAGAAAAAAGAAGAACAATTAATTACACGGTATACGGTTCTACAATAAAAATTCTTAAGGTACCACCGACGTGGATTAAAAAATGTCCTAATCATACTCTGTG
This sequence comes from Yponomeuta cagnagella, assembly GCA_947310995.1. Lineage (NCBI taxonomy): Eukaryota > Metazoa > Arthropoda > Insecta > Lepidoptera > Yponomeutidae > Yponomeuta > Yponomeuta cagnagella. The sequence goes on along the minus strand of OX371285.1, from coordinate 5,287,581 downwards.
TAAAAAAGCCTATCATACCTAACATTAAGGATTATTTGCAAGACAAAGATAGCATTTAAATAATGTCAGCGGGGACGATTATATCTAGTGTAACGTTAAGTTGAAAACTCTGTTAATTAAACAAACCTGTCTTGAAATAAATAAATGTGGAGTTTCTTTGTTAGCTTCTTCTCCTCATAATCTATTAATTGTGAAACTAACAGCTCTGACGTTTATTAAGTAAACATTTTGTACTTATTTCTTAAGCTCTGACGTTTATTAAGTAGGTAAACATTTTGTACTTTATTTCTTAAATCTAAGTAATGTTCCATTTATGCGCCACATTCACCAGAAATCCTTGTAACGAACGTGATTGACAAACTTCGAAACAAATATTTAGTGGCTTTGTGTCGAGTAAACTTTCAAAGGTTGCATATAAAACTGCCAAATTACTCACTTTATGGAACTGGAAATAAAACATTAAATATGTCGGCACATCTCTAAGTAAATGTTCGTTATTACGATGAACCTAAACTAACTGCAATGAAATAATCTAGAATTAAAACGACCTTTTTAACCCTGAGATGACAAGTTTGTCAAGAGAAAATTATTATTAATCGACGCAATTTACCTCGGAAATGAGTTTTTTAAAGTGTGTACTTATTACGAAATCAAAAACACGTGTCGCTTAATGACTGTAGCAGCTGCAGATAGAAGGAAAATACCTCGAATTAGTCAAACTTACACCTTGACAAACTTAAAACGCTGATGAGCAAAGGAATCCCAACTTTATTTTAAAAGTGTTAAAGACCGAAAGACAGCGCATTTAAATTTGTAAGTAAGTAACGCAAGCAAATTCGTATTGCTTAAAAACGACCGCAAACCATCCTAAACTTAATTTTTCACAGTCTAAAACCAAAATATGAGGGTCTGTAGAGTGTAGCCAATCATCTAACATTGTTTTTTTACCAAAGCCAAATACTGTGGTTGTCTATCCCGTACAAACATAGAAACGCACGCTATCTAAATTTTAATATTACGAAAACGGCTGTTCTATTTTTGAATTTTTAAAAAAAGACCCGAAACATGATCGTTGTCTTCAGATGGCCGCGATTTTGTTCTTTTGAAATTGGATCCCTTTCTTCTTCAGAGCGTTTAATTGGGGACCGTCTTAGATGCCAGTGAAGTTAGTAAAAAATAAGTTAATGTCAATCTAATGCCCTAATCAGGGGTTTCCCAGCGGACCCCGCCCGCTAATCTCATATTAGAGGAGTTTCATTGCGAAGAAATTACATTGCGTAGCTGAATAGTATCTACAAATTTGTCTTCCTACATGATAATGGGGGCGAAAAAGTTCTGACCTGGCGACCGCGGACCGGACGACGCAGCGTGGAAAGGCCTCCCACCAGATGGTCTGACCAGCCGGTTAGGGTGGCGGGGAGTCGCTGGATGCGGGCGGCACGAGACCGGGAAGCTTGGAAAACCACGAGGGAGGCCTGTGTTCTGCAGTGGGCGTCAAACGGCTGATGATGACATGATAATTTTATTTTTTTTATTTTACTTTATTAGGAACAACAACAGCGTAATCTGATTATAATTACTTATTGACTAATTACAAAAATAAGGCCAATAACAGTTGTCCACAGCTTACCAATTAATTTATAAACGCATTTATATGGAAAGCTCGCTGGAAAATGCTTTAAAGAACGGTTGATAGCCAAATATTGAATACACGGCAGAATACATTAAGAGTAGTTAGGTAAGTACTTAATTTTAGGTTAGGTAATAAACATGAAAAATGTATCAAACATCTAAAAAAAAATAAACAAGAGGGCAAATGAGCATGCAAGTTTTTGTTTGGAGTCATGAGTGAGTAGTGAAGTGTGTGTGGGTGTGTGTTTGGGTGTGAATGAATGTTTGTGTGATGGAGATTGTATGTACGGATACTTCATAAAGTTACATTATGTGGTAACTGGTTTGTCCAAGATTATCTTATGGGTTGTTTAATTGGTTGCCATATACACCGAATTGTGATAGTAAACCATTCTAGTTTTACGAAATGGGGTGCTGGATGTTGATTTACTCCATCCATTCGGTGGGATTTGTTGTGGCGGGCCATTGCTTTTCAGAGGCTAAGCCGCCCTGGAAAATAACCTTCGATTCGTTAATGCTGCCCAGCCCATAAAAAAGAGTCAACTGCTGGGTAAAAACCTCTTCCCTCTTACGCCAATCCCCTCAGTCCACGTTTAACTAAGTCACGGATCCACCGATGTCATATTTTATCTGGTTACCAGTTCGTTTTTAGTAAGCAACCTAAGCCACGTGGGTATCGTGAAACAATCCCATGTTATTAGCAAAGTATGCAGACAGTTCGCCCTAGTAGGAGCACCATAAGTTTCCGATAAATTATAATAAAATTTCGTATTGCGCCCCGCAAAGAAATGTAGTACGGAAAGAAAAGTACAATAAAATTAGTTGGAGGAAATGAAAAAGAAAAGAAAACATCGGTAGTAAACCCGTGGCTTTGGCTCCTTACCTATTGACTCCGTCTTTTCAGTAAATTAGAAAGCCTAAGTAGTAGCCTCTTCTATCTTAAAAATATAGGGTTTGAGTGGTGAATTCAGTACTTAAGTAAGCGGGAGTTGCCACTTTTAGCACAAAATAAATTGCGAATATAAGGAAAGCAAGAAAACGCACCTATATTTTTTTAAAAGCCCTGGCACTTTGAAATCTAAACTAAAACTACTCATAATCTTTTTTTTTAATCATATTGTAGAGCGGTGATAGCAGAGTGGTAGAACGCCGTTCGAATCCCGTCATGTACCCAATGTTTTTTGTGGTCTAAGTTACGTACAGTTGTGAAGTTGTAATAGCAATACCACTTGCTAACTGTGAAGGAAAACATCGTGAGAAAACCTGAGTGTTTGAGATGCTCACATACTTCAGCGCTTAAAATTGCCAATCCGCGGTGTGCACGCGTGGTAATTAAGTCCATACTCTCTCTCTGAGAGAAGTCTGAAGACGTATACGTGGGGTAATGTTTGCGAGGTTGACATTGATTTTTAGTTATTAATCAACATAACAGTACCGTAATATTAAATTTAAGTTTATAAAGATCTTATGGTAGTCCTTCAGGTTCGAAAGCGTGACTGTGCTCCTTGGAGCGGTTACAGGGAATCAGGGAACGCCGGGCTCAATCCCGATGTAGGGAAGCTACAGTGAGAGTGAACCATTCTTCAATAGAATTAAAGGCAAACCTATCCTAATTGTTAATTAGTTAAATAAATAACTTCCACACAACACAGTCACTTGTCCTGGTCCCAAACTATGATGTCACGTGGTATGGTAACTAGGCAAGAACATCACAAACATGAACGTATGTACGGCAGCTCCCAGTGGGAATCGAACCCATGACCTCCGGCATGATAATCAGACATGATGCCGCTAGGCCAACGAGGCAGTCTTTTTGAATTTAAATTGACCATAAGTAATTACTTCATTAACCATAGTGGTGTAAGGGAAACTCTTGCGCTCAGTTTCATGCTGTAACGCGTTTACCTCCAGTTTCTTAAACTCTAACAATCTGTTAATAGACAGATAGAGAACACTTTAATGTGCATAAAAAAGTAACTTACACAGATATTTCGTAACTTAAGTGTTTCGAGCGTAAGGTTTTTTTACACCCTGCATAGAGTTCTAAACTTCTTTTAGGTTTATTTTTAATTAAAAAATGTTACATTCTAACGCCCTTATTTATAAAAACACGATTCCTCTTAAAACAATCTAAAACTCTGTTTATTTAATCTGTGGCTACATCTTTTTCTTGTAAAATCTCCACCACAGACTATTTTAATCGGCGTTTTTGACATGTTTTAAGGAATCTACTTTTCATAAATAAGACCGTAATTATAGGTATGTTATGTTTTGTAAAGTAGCGAAAGTTGAATTTACGAACATCAATTACCCACTTTATGTTCATAAAGATGAAACTTAAGATAAATGAAATGCATAAACTTAATAGGTTTTTCCAACGCATCAATGAGGCACTGGTCATCTCGTAAAAAATATATGACAACGACGACGGTCCGCGGGAAATTAACCTACTTCTTTTAATAGCTGAGCTGCGCTTGTGCACCTTTGCTATAGCGAGGCATCAGGCACTATTGTTGGGCGCTGAATAATGTAAAGTGTTGCGATACCGCGCGGCGGCGGACCTATAAACAATTTCGCGAAATAAATCCTCGACTCTCGCGCAACCTGTGCTGGGATCACGTGGATTGGCTACTTGCTATGCCTCATCGCGGTGGTAGCCTAGTGGCATTGAATTTAAAATTCAATGCTAGTAGGTAGAACATTGGACTCGGAAGCGGGAGACCCAGGTTCGATTCCCAGTCCGGGCATGTACCTATGACTTTTCTTTCTAAGTTATGTACATTTTTGAAGTTATAGTAGCAATACTATTCGCTAACGGTGAAGGAAAACATCGTGATGAAACCTGGATGTCTGAGCTATTCATATACCTCAGCGCTTGAAATCGCCAATCTGCGGTGGGCACGCGTGGTGATTAAGCTGAGAGAAGGCCTGTGCCCTACAGTGGGACGTATATAGGCTGCTTATATGCCTCATCGCATACTACAAACGTCGTAGTTTAGTTTTCTTATACAATTCACACCATTGTTTGATGTAAAATGAAATTTAAAAAAACTCAAATGGGCTAATGATGTATAGTAGTGCTTACGTAAGTTTTAGCTTAAAGTTGAGGGTAAGGTCCTCTTTAGTTTTATATATGGTGGTGGGGATTTGTGGACAAAAAGTCCACGAAACACCACTGTTATTTAAATAAGTATTTAGCAGGAGGGGTTTGTTGACGTAATAGGGGATGCTTATTTATTACTTAAGACAAAACGGGAGAATATCCGAAGTCTCAATTTTTTATGTATGAGGTTGATATTAGACTTACTTTGTCTTTTTTAGGGGACATAGGGGTCTGAAAGTGCTTGAAATTTTCCTTACGTAATAAGTGAACAGCCCCATATAGATGGACCGAAACAGCCACTGAGTGCCTAGTGGGGATTTGAGGACAAAAATTTCACTAATCCCAATCTAGGAATTTATAGAAGAACACCTTTGGTTCCGCTTCTTACCGAATCAACTGCAACCGTACTGCAAACGTCGTAGTTTAGGTTTCTTATATTATTCACAATATTGATACTTAATTCTGCTGATAGTCTAGTTGATTATTAGCTGTACATACTGACACATTATGGATGCCATGAATGTGAAATAAAAATAAAATACACTTTGGCCTTTGTATCTACATAATGAGATGATTTATACAGCAAGTGGTACTATTACTCACACTAGATGGGTAAAAGGACTACTCGGACGCTAGAGTACCTGGGACATTGGTTTTTAGATGGAGTAGGCTTGCCCATTTCCTATACCATCCTGACAGCTTAGTCGGCCTAGCCAACAGGAGAGACAAGTCAATACGTGTGGAGCCAACCAAACTGCGGGTATCCTCACGATGTTTTCCTTCGCCATTAGCGTGTGAATAACTTTGAAAATAAACAAAGTCATAAGTACATCCCCGCACTGGGAATCGAATCTGGTTCTCCCGCTTCTGAGTCTATTGTTCTACCCACTGGGCTAACATGGCTTTTAATAAAAAAATAATGATAAAAAGACAGAGAGTAAGCACTGAGCAGTACTAGTGCTTTTAACAGGATGGAAGCTAGACTGTGAAAGGAAAATGAGTAGATTATTTGAACAAAGATAGTAAGATATTTATTTTTATTATTCATTTGTCACATTAGCAAAATATACATTATACATTACATCTGGGTATGACACAACACGGCAAGTTCTGACGTATATTTCCATTATAAATGTACACAGCCTTCGCTCAAACTACAAAAATTGAGTGATTGATATGTAGAGACAAATGTGGCACCAAATCATCCATACAACCAGCAACACCTATGCAAAAGCGTGCAATCCTCCTAATCATACTGCAGTGCGATCCGCAAAGTAGAGATAGCATCGGCGGCGTCTCGAGTCCGATGAGACATGCGCTCTCCTTGCATTGCCGATGGGACACACCTCGACATCGACCTAGCCAGAAAGTAGACTTGGAATCAAGTTTCACTTACTAGACATAATATTCTTTTTGTTGCACTGACCTGTGCTGAGGACAATTTTAAAAACCTATTTAGAGGCTAAAAATTCCACCCATGCCGGGACTTGAACCCGCGACCTCTGGCTTACCGTGCCAGCGCTCTGTTAGTACGTTAACGAACCAATTTTTCCGGAATGCAGGTTAAACGGGCGCCTAAGAAAGCGTTATCCACACAAATCCACACGTTGGTTTTATTTACCAAACGACATGACGGATCGTAGAATCAAAGTTTGAGAGTGCTGCTCCAACCCTGACTAAGTAAATGGGTAGACACAAATACACTCTATCCTTTTTAGGGTATCGAACTCGAACATAAATTGTAATATCGAGTGTTACGCTTGGTCTGCATAGCATTTGCATAGTGTTTCAATAATAATATAACAACATACAGCCGGAAATCCGACTCGTAGTTAGCATTTTTGTTATCAAAAGTGATTCGGATTTCCGCTACGTGTTCTAAACTGCGCACGTAAACTCACACCTGTAACCCGGATTTCATTTATTTCGGAACATTTAATGGCCTAATGGCCTACCCCGACCACTAAATGGCCCCGGACTAAATGAGAGGAAACACATCTTTGTTAAGCACGGTAAGTCGTAATGCGGAACCCTCTGTGCCCAAGTCCAACTCGCACGTCGCCGGTATTTCTGTTCTTTATTAGGGTTCCGTACCCATGTACAAATAAATTATTGTTATTATAAAGGGTAAGGGACTATATTACTAAGACTCCACTGTCCGTGTGTCTGTCTGTCTGTCTGTCTGTCACCGGGCTGTATCTCATGAAATTTTCAGAAATAATGAATTTCTGTTGTCGCTATAACAACAAATACTAAAAACAGAACAAAATTAATATTTAAGGGGGGCTACCATACAACGAACGTGATTTTTTGGAGTTTTTTGCTCGATATTAATAACGGCAACAGGTAGACGCTTGAAATATTCAAATGTTGTATAGATAATGATACGGGACCCTTCGTGCATGAATCCGGCTCGCACTTGGCCGGTTTTTTTATTTAGCTTGCATAAAAACAAGCCAATTATCAACAAACCTAATTACTAATACTATTACTGTTGCTGTTTCTGTAACATTTTTTCCGGTATACAATAAAGAATATTCTTATTTTATCTTATTATCTTGCTCTCTTTTAGCGTGTAGACCATTATAATATGTATTTTATAGTAATATTATGCTTAGCTACTTATTTTATTATAGATTGTATTAAATATGTAAATTTATATTAATGTCTAAGTTTACTTAATTACACCTTATCTAAGCATGTTTTTAATTTTTATTGTAAATACTTTTCCTTTGTTTTTTTGCACGCCTGACCACTCTTTTCTCTACCTCCTGCGATTCACTGGCATAAAATGCTTATGGCATTAAGTTCGCCGCACTGTACAATACATTTTTTTTATGTAAGTACAGTTTAAATGCAACGTACTTACGTAATACAGAGAAGTTTGTAAAGAGGCTCGAAATTTCGCTGATGCCTGCACTTGCCCATTAGCTCAGTTGGGAGAGCGCTGGCACGGTTAGCCAGAGGTCGCGGGTTGAAGTCCCGGCGTGGGTGGAATTTTTAGCCTCTAAATAGGTTTTTAAATGCAATAAGTCAGAAACAACGTCTTATAAAACGTCTTAGTTGTAACAAATAGCGTTAAACTTATTGAAACTTCTGGGTGCCTCAGAAACTGAAAGCGTATCACGGCTAAATTTATAAATAAATGCACTCAATTGTAACGCAAGTTGGCTTAATCGGCGTCGAGAATAGAGGGGCTGGTCGGAGCCTCTACGCATTCTTGATCAGCGTACAGTACACGGCAACTAAGACGCCGGCCGGCAAGAGTAATTGGCATATAGGCTGTCTGATTGCGGCGAATAGCACGCCAATGAGGCGGAGATGTGAGCTGACCGAAATACCTGAAGACGAGCCTAGATTTGGTACAGACGGAGGTGGATGATTGCACTGCGAGTGCGGAAAGCCTGTCATTGCAAAGAGTTCCGACAAATGTCTACCCCGAGCCGAGGCGCAGCCGAAGGTGAGGGTTGACAGTCGGAACAAGTTGCAATGACGATTCCGCACGTGTACTGAACAACTATTTTTAATACAGCTGCGAAAAAATTAAGCAATTTAATAAAGAATTTTTTTTGGAAAATGGCGCCAACCGTAAAAGAATATAAGCAGAGATTTTTTTTCTTCACCTATTCTGGGTAGGCAAAGGGAACTATGCCCATACAGCCAAGTCTTCAGTAGAATTTTTTTTATTGATATGAAATAAAATTGAAATATAATGAGATGAAATTAAATGAAACCTGACCTAACTCATTGAATTAAATCTGATATTGAAACAAATTACTAGCTTATTTTTAGAAATATTTGCATGAATCATAAAAACTTCTATGAATATTTTTTAGTAATAACTTCGTGGTTCGTTTTTTCTTTTTAATAGACATTATTTTGACAGTTGGGAAAGAGAACGCAGGAGTTCGGAAAAGGTAAAGAAAAAGCTCGAGTAGATCTGTAATAGCCCACATCCCGAACGCTATACGAGAACGTCCCTACAATATGCCACTTTTTGAGCAACTGTATTAAACAATAATATTTTGAAACAAAATTGAGTCGGTGAGTCTGAAAACAATATCTCAAAAAATTACACATCCATTTACATAGGCACTCACATAAACTCACGCCTGTATCCCGGAGAGGTAATTTGGTACTGACAAACCCAGGGCCGAGTTTCACAAAACTACAATTCGTAGTTTATTATGATGACAATTCGAGGTACATTGCGTAGCAGGCCCTTCGTCTCTACCTATGTACTACTACTACTGCTACTACTACTACTGCTACTACTACTACTACTACTGCTACTACTACTACTGCAGCGAGTGGTATTGCTACTATAACTTCACAAATGTACATAACTTAGAAAACAAAGTCATAGGTACATGCCCGCACTGGGAATCAAACCTGGGTCTCTCGCTTCCGAGTCCAATGTTCTACCCACTAGGCTACCCCCGCTGCCCTTCGCTAATACATCCCCTATTTCGTCGACATATGTCCACCTGGGATGTCCCGTACTGACCCTTCCACCCAAGTTAGCCAGATTTCTTTCGCCAATCTTTCTTCCTTCATCCTCTCTGTATTAAGACCAAAGAACATTCCTTTACTAATTCAATCAAACAGCCCATACTCGTCCACTGCTGGATCTGGGCCTCCCCAAGGCACGCCACTTCTTTCTTTCCTCGGACATCCTCATCCAGCCGTGGCCAGCAATATAATAATAATAACTTCTACACTATACAATCACTTGACCTGGTCCCTAACTAGGATACCCTGTGCTATGCCTCATATCTTCAATTCTCGTCACTACATCCCTTTTCAGTCCATATCCACACATCCATTCCACAGAGCATAAAGCAGTAAAATAAACTAAGAAACCACAGAGTGTAGTCTGTGCCTGTGTCCAGGCTTGTGCAATGTTTATGTATTAGGGAGAGGTCGGTATAATATGGACCAGTAGAGTTGAGCTTTCCGCTTTCCCATTGGTTTCAGGTGTTACGTAGATTAGGGTTTAGAGTTAATAAAACTAGTTTAGGGTACTTTATACTTTATTGCACACATAAAATTACATGAATAGGGTACTGTATAGTCCGCACAGATCTTTTTGGCGGTAACGTGAACATAGTCACAGATCGTTTGCACATCGCTTACTGTCTTTACAGTTTATGTGTGAGTAATTGACGTAGTGTTATGCATGGTAAATTAATATTAGTCAATTACTAAAGTAATCAATTACTCACACATGCACTGTAAAGACAGTAAGCGTCGTCCCCAGATTCGTCGTTGACTTGTATCTGCTTTCGTTTTCTGCGTCTTCGAAGTAACAAAGCCAGCAGTAGTGTTTCCTCGTCAGATCAATCCATTTAGCTACTAAGTGTCCAAAACGCGGCGAGCACGCCGCAAGCTCACCGCCACGGCGCCGGCGCAGCTTCGTCGCGGCGTGCTCGACGCGCATTCGCTACACAATCGTTTCCAAATCGCTCGCAAATCGCTAGTCTGTTAGGGCTGTTATTGGAAAAATGTGAGATATATTTTTGGATGCATGCCTAGTACATATTTTTATCATCTAAGTTTAGAATAAGTGGCATGTGTCTGTAATATCTCCGTATTAAATAAATAAATAAATATGCGAATACTCGCTCGAGGTCAATAATTCGATATTTTGTGAAAATTTATTAGGAATTCAGGAATAAACACTGAAAAGTAGGGATTTTACTCTACTTTCTGGAGTTTACCAGACTGTCTTTCTAACTATCATTTTCTCTCTCTCTCACAATTTCAAAGAGATGACAGTGACTAATTTTGCACGTCCAATTCGCGAGATTTCGTTGCAATAAAGATTTATTTCTCACCAGATCCGTCCTGTCCAGGATAAAGGTCGGGTGGCATTTCGAGGACCAAAAAAGGTGTAGAAATGATGCCGGGTTTCTCGACGTCTCCACAAATTCCTTCGTAGGAAACGAAGATGATAATTGATAATTGACAATTCTTTATTTCTTTTTTCTCAATTCAATTCAATTAAAATATTATGTGAAGAAGAAGCTAACAAAGAAACTCCACATTTATTGTTACATTCCACATTCTACATATTCCACTTCAATATTAAAATTTGAAATTACCTACATTCAATTTTTGTTTCAAGAGTCAATTTTGATCCCCTTTGCTTTGATATATATATATATATATATAATATATTTATCTATTAAACCTTTAATTATTATCCAGTAAGGAGATACGATAAGATAGGAGTATTCTTTATTGTACCAGGAAAAACACAAACATAAAATATTTACAAAAATACAGTACAATTGGCGGCCTTATTGCTTGTAGCAATTTCTTCCAGGCAACCGACGATGGAGAGTTGCTGAAGGAAAAGTGAGACGGGTAGTCGATGCAAATATGAGTATATTTTAGAATCCCTGCAGAAGTGGCGCCAGCTCATTCTGAAGAGGTCAAGCTCCACTGGTTCATCGCGTAAGTAATATCGGGGAACGCCCGCGCGCTGTGTCCGACGTGACAAATGAATTAATAAACTACCCGCGTTTATGGCGGACCTTTGGATGAGCTTTGGTTGCATATTCATAGGTTTATCTTATTGACTTTCCAAGGGATATTAACACGTTTACGGGTATTAATAATAAATAGAGCAGTTGAAGAAAGAAGTGTGACGTAACATGTAACGTAGTAACGTAAGCGTGACGTAAGAGGTAACTTTCTACTGTGGATAAATTTAGGGCCGTAGGACTGGACAGAACGGGCTCGGCTCGGGAATGAAGCCAAAATAATTGTTTGGCTTGGTCGTACTGGCTATTTGTAGAGATTATTAGCTATATCTTTCCGTTCAAAGTATCTTTCCGAGTGGCGCCGGATTAAGAATAGCGTCACTCCATTTCCTTCCATAGAAGGCGACTAAGGAAATCAATTACCAGGAGAGAGCAGCAGTGTCTTCCTGAGATTCCAACCGCATACTGCGATCGCCAACCCGCCTGCCAAGCGTGGCGATTATGGCAAAACCCCTCATGGTTATGAAAACCACGAAGGAGGCCTATGTCCTGCAGTGGGCGTCTAATGGCTGATGATGATTAGCTATAATGACAGGAATATTAAATACTAGGGTGGGCTACTGCCATTTTTTTTAAAATTTAGTCATGACTATAGTCATTCGAAAAAGTGTCAAACTCTTAGGCACTGCTTGAATCGTCCGTAACGGACGCAAAGGCCTATGACAGGATTAGCTGTCCCACTGCTGGGCAAAGGCCTCCCCTTTTGACTTCCATTTCTTCTTGCCATGTAGACGTAAGGGCCCGGAAAGGTGCGCAAAAGTCGCCACCCATTGGGTGCCGTGCGAATATGCAGACTAAAAAAGTACGCTAGATATAAATAATTTTTCTTCAGGTAAAACAAACATCAAACAAAGTATCTACTTTTCTCACAATTAAAAAGTTATTAAAAGGGACGGGCTGAAAACCAGCGCCGAGACTACGCATCCAGTCTCGGCAATAAAGCTGAGCCCATTCCTTTTTACCACATTAGTGAATGAAACAATAACTATTACTTATTATTTTTGTGTGGTAAATAAAATATTTTCACTTCACTTCACAATGTTTCTAACCAAATTATTTTATTTGCCCCATAGATCATTTTAAATCCTGCACCGAAGAGAACCAGCATAAAAACGGTTATAAAATAAATTTTAACTATCAATAACAGGGCAAGGAATCCCAGGAGAGGGCATGCGCGAACGTGACATTTGGCCAAATGTCAGGATCTGTTGTTGCTATGCGACATCGCTGTTATGTCGGCATGGCATGAATAATATGTGCTATAAAAAGGAATTATACTTGTGATGATTAATGTTCGGTGACAAAGTCTAGACAAACAAATGAAGTGAGAATTGTGAGTTACAAAGTGGGTAACGTCGACAACGGGTCTACCTTTCCATTTTTTGTTGTAAAGTCGCCCGTAACGTAACAGAGTGCACACGTGTCGAGGTTATGAGCTGCCGAGTGTACCGACTTGTAAGGGGTTTTGAATAAAGGATCATCTTAAGCGGAGGTTATTTATTCTCTGCTCATTAAAACGAACAACTTATAAATACAATTTCTCCTTCGGCAATCTTTTCAATATAGGGTTGAATGACAGAAATTACTATCAGCAATAAGGCCGCCAATTATACTTTTCTTTTTGTGACTGTTGTCTGTGTAATTGTTTTCTGATGAGTACAATAAAAAATATTCTTATCTTATCTTCTCTAACTGATCACTGTGCCCCAAGATAAAATTTAATTTAATTTGGAGTTCAGTTACTTTATATATTGTTAATTTTTGTTCAGCTCAATAAACAATTTTCATCATTTTCATCATCATCAACTACGACCTCTCGCAAAAAATATCGGCAGTTTCATAGTACCACTAAATGTTGATTCTATTTTTTCGCTACTTCCGATTTCTTCCGTAATGAAAGCTGTTTGTATCGAATATTTTCTGATTGAATGACTTCTTTTCCCAAACATTTTTGCAATGCCCATACGCACTCATGAAAGTTTGACATAAATTTGACGATTTAACATTGATGTGACAGAAAGAATTTTAACTGACTATAATGTCACATCCGCCGAAGAACCGATAACCGATGACCTAAAAAGGTTTTCGAATGGAGATCACGAAAAGGAAGCCCACTAAAAAAAAGAAAGTGTGGTGTGCCATGGGAGAGGCCTATGCAGCAGTAGACGAATACGGGCCGATTGAAAGAAAGAAAGAAAGAAATACATTGATTGATGCAAAAAAATCTGGTCGATCCCTCGCTGCGTGAAAGAAGGACCAACCCACGAAGACATTTTCGCAGTTATATTTGTAGAGATTTTACAACTCTACAGTTTCCTAACTCTGCATTGCCCATTTGCCCAATGCATTGTTACCAACACATCGCACGGATTTGTTAATTTGCTAATAGAGTCCTTAGTCGCACGTGACCGACAGTGGGCAGTGTAGACTTAACTTGACGCTCACATTTGTGCAACCCCCCTTAACAATATTTTTCTATTGTTTGCCACTCCTTACTACTGCTTACTAATAGTTTAGGATGTTAGATCTGAGCGAATTGCGTAATACGCTTTTGCAAATTTTAATAGCGACCTCGAGACAGATGTTTCTGATTTTGCTCGTGTCAAATTGGATGGTTTTGGAATGAGCACATACCTGGTTGTAATATAATTTATTCATGCAGTAATTCCGTTATTAATATTCTTTGGATATATGAAAAGTGCAGAGACTGCCTCGTTGGTCTAGCAGTATCACGTCTAATTACCATGCCGGGGGTCGTGGGTTCTATTCCCACTGGGGACCACCGTACATTTGGTGGAAATGGCCTCAGTTTAGGTGAATCTTCTGGGTGATGTCTTTGTGATGTCCTTGTCTAGTTACCATAGCACGAGGGGGGTTTCCTAGTTCGGGACCAGGGGCCTCATTATGCGCACCAAATCCCGAGCGATTCCAATCGCCTAACTGTCAGATCCCATACAAATTTGACAGCTGGACGATTGGAATCGCTCAGGATCTTGTGCGCGTAATATAGGGGCAGGACGAGTGATCGTGTTGTGTGAAAGTTATTGTTATTAGATATATCTTATCATCAGACTCAGCCTTAAGGTGGGACGATTCCCGTACAAATTATTATTTCCAAATATGTTAAAAAATATATACACTGGAATTATGTCTGTCTGCATTAATTAAGATTTTTATTTGCGCCCAATACATATTTTCTTGAATAAAACTGGAGTTTAATAGGTTAAATAAGATCGATAATGTTTGTATGGATTAAATTGTCGAACTCATTTAAGCCATTAAACCAGTGTTTTTTTTTAAGAAACTGTATATTGGCGCAAATAAAAATCTTAATTAATGCAGACAGACATAATTCCAGTGTATAATTATGTATTTTCTTTAACATATTTGGAAATAATGGGAAGTATGGGAATCGTCCCACCTTAAGCAGTAACATTTAACCAACCCATCTGTTTTTTTCCACCGCCTGGAGTGTTTTGAGGGCGTCGACCTGCTTCTTATGTGACTGAAATAGGCAACCTTGACCGCTGCGTCATAGGACGAGATCCTGAGCACATGACGACGACATATTAGTTGGGTGCTAGGATGGTGGTCGGGTCATTGTCCAATAGTTTTACATAAGTATAAGTGTTTGCAGAGAGGTGATTAAGAGAACTGTGTCCGCGATTTTGGTCGCGTAGGATTCAAATAAACAGTTGTCTAGATAAATTAATCCGTCTAAGCTGAGAGGATACACCGTCATAGCGGCCGCGATCTTCAGCATTAAGGGACCGACTGATTGGATTGGAAGCTAAGAGGATAGTAGGTACAGTAGTGATACCTCCTTTTAAACTTGTATTTAAATATCGCAGTGGGACAATATTTTGTTTCATACAGAAGAAGTTCATCGGGTCATCTAGTTGTTTATAAAAATGCAAATAAGTAGATATATACAATTGGTATTAATGAACTGAAGTTACCGCAGCTGCTATCCTTTGTATTTGCTCAACTGCGTTCAATCAGAAACCTATTGTTACACATTTTAGACAGATATACGTACCTACGGCGATTTACGGAACCGTTATTCTAGTAAAGTAACCAAGGGGGGATGTAGCTCAGTGGTAGAGCGTTCGCTTTGCATGTGAAAGGCCCCGGGTTCGATCCCCGGCATCTCCAATGTGTATTTTTGCAATAATTTATCGTCGTTCATTTAATTAATTCAAATTTTTTTATCCTGCTATACTAGGATTACCGAAAGAAATATTATTTTTAACATTGAATAAAATGTACATAAAAAAAACATGTAAAAACCGTATGCAAATTAGACACGAGTCAAATTGAATACGTGCTCTACCGACTTTGCAGCCTTCGTGAAATCATTGTCTCACATAGAAGAGTGTCCATTCTATTTAACATAGATGGTTATAAGCATTATTTATTTAAGGGGCTCCATAGAGTGAGTGTCTAGTCCTAGGTTTTTTGTGTTAGGTTCACGGCCATGGGTCCTAAAAATCACTATTAACATGATTGAGAGATTGTACAGACACTTTTTGGAAATTCGATCTGTAAAAAAGATATGATTTTTTTTTACTCGGTGGTGCTAGCGTTTACTCCCCATTAACAGCGCCAATCCAAATCAGAAAAACTGCAAAAAGACTTCTTTTTTTATGGACTAACGCGCCTACGAACTCCACACACAATTATATTGCAAGTAATGACAGTGCGTTGTAGTTACTTTAATAAGAATATGACTAACTCTAGAATAAGATTACTAACAACTTTATATGATTTTTTTTATATTTGAAATAAAATTAATTGAATTGAATTATATTACGAATTGTAACAGCTAACGGTGGTTATTGCACGAAAAGGGAAATGATCCCTAAGATACAGGTAATCCTAGTTTAGGGCTCAGGACATTATGTAGTCTTGTAATATTAGGGGTTAAAGTATGAAATTGCCGTTTTATTGCAATAGGTTCTTTGAATTGACGGTGCGTTATTAGACCCCTCTCCAAACGCAGCATTGATATTGCGGGCTGTTTCTGCCGCGTTAGTTCCGCGTCGGAACTCGTATTCAAAAATCACTCGAATTTTCGCAGTATCCATCTTTCTTGTCTAAATTGAATAACAAAAACAATTGAAAGTCAATATTCAAATGTTTCACATTTTTTAAAAAAAGAACATCATAGAAACCATTTGAAAAAAGTTTCATTCGAAAACCTCAAACCATGAAGATTCTATGTCAATTCAAAGAACCTATTGAAATAAAACGGCAATTTCATACTTTAACCCCTATTACTATATCTACGTATTGTATGTTAAACCTATTTTGTGATAAATTACTTACTTACCTCCTTTTTTTTAAGTGGTACGTAAAGTGGATCAGGCCGACCAGACAAGCAGACATGTCTCGACGAGTCCGCGGAGGTCCCACGTGCCGGCCCCGTTCCCACGGCCGCGGGGGGCGAAGCGCCATCGGCCACGGGAGTCCTACCGCTTGCAAACTTTGGACAACATCTCACCCATAGAATTATAAGGCGTAGAATCAGTCTGACCTTCCAAAATGAGGCAACAAAATGGTAGCCAACAAATTAGCATGCTTAGTGCAGTCGGTTGTCCTGTGTGGGTGGCTGCGAACGTCAACTACAATGTCTACAATCCGCTAAGACGCGCACATGTGCGTATCGCTTCGCTTTTGAGAGGAATTTTGTACGACACACTTGAGCGTGGTATGACTATGATCTCACCATTCTTACTAATATTAGAAAGGGTATCATTAATGTAAACGAACAGCAAAAATTAAGGTTTTGATTCCCAAGATTCCCTCGTGAGTGTCGAAATATACGTTTTTTGCGGTATAAACAGCCGTAACCTTTTTTTTGACGTCGACTTAGAAGTTTGATTTTTTCACTGCTTCAAGGGACTGTAGACCTGAGTATATGGTTTCAATTTCAACTCGATACCTCCCCACGTTTCCGAGATAAAGGGTCTTGACAGACAGACGGACGGACGGACAGACGGATGGATGGACGAACGGATGGACAACGAGTGATCCTATAAGGGTTAAGTTTTACCTTTCGAGGCATGGAACCCTAAAAATCATCAGCGACAGTCGTATTCCGGCATTTTGGCACGTTACCTGTGCACTAAAATAGTTGTAACTTCGTCATTTCTTATCCGATTTCGATACTTTCTTCACAGAAAATATATTTTTTATGTCTTTTATAAAACTGCATACTTGGTTCAAAACGTGAATGACCCTTATTATGAATGAATGAATGAATAAATAACCATTTACTGCCAATAACACAGATGTGTTACACTTAACTTACAGACTAATCAAAAACTTAATTGCTTATATTTTATTTTAAAACAAGTTCTAAAGTAGAAAAAAAACTTGGCAATCGGACAGACGCTCAGCCTGTGCTGCGGGATGCAGGGCATACTACAGCGCTGATTTTCAGCGAAGCCCGAAACTTAGAGTAATTAAGTTATTTTTATTGAGGTGAAAGAAAGGTAGAACAGTGATACCAGCCAAAAAATAAATAAATAGTAGATAGAAACAACTTAAAATCTGTTGCTCATTTGAGGACATATAGTCGCACAATTTAACATTACCTATCTGCTAAGCACTAGTTGCGACTCAAACACCTTTATTGCTGGTAGAAAGTATTTTATTGCAGACCAACCCAAAATTTTAGCAGATCGTAACAACCAATAGAATTATAGAATAATTAGCCCAAAAATTACGATTATTTATTGGGCAATATTGTAATATAGTTAAAATTTGTTGTACAATTATTTCAGGCTTATAATCACGGAAATAATGCATTGAATTCGCTTTAAATCTAACTGCAAATGTGGGCCGTATGGATTACTCACAGATATAGTGTGGGATTACTCCACACATCTCAATTATTGCGCTGCAATTTGCATTGAACGATTTATTGAGGCTTACCTAACATAAATACTGAAAGATCAATAGAATGCTGAGTATTTGTGTTAAATCCAATGAGATTTAGTTGATGTTTGATCGAAAGTTCGCGGATGAATCAGATCATAAGTACAGAACTTCGGAGCATTCTTCAGTGATCACGGTTTCTGTACTGTAGATAATCTCAAACGTAAATAATGTGTACATTTGGTTTATCTATGTACATTTACACACATACCTATACTCACCCCTGTATCCTGGAGAGATTGGCAGAGCCCAGGGTTTGCCACTTTCCACGATCCTACCAAACGTAGGTACTCGCACGCTGGTTTTGGGACTGAGTACAATTACCTAAGCTAATTTAATTAACTATAATTAATTAAGGTAATTCATTCTGTCTTGTTTTACGAAGTGAAATCCTTCATTTCAAACTTTTATTCGCGAAATACATACATCTACGAGGATGTGATTACTGATTAATGGAAGTGCATAGTTTTAGCAGTATCAGTGGCCTAATTACGCTCACCAAATCCTGAGCGATTCCAATCGTCTAACTGTCAAATTCCATACTAATTTGACAGTTAAACGATTGGAATCGCTCAGGATTTGGTGAGCGTAATATAGGGGCAGGTCTGATTACCAAGCCTGAGGTCGTAGATTCGATTTCCACTGGTAGCCGCCGTACATTTGTACAAATGGCCTTAGTCTAGATGTATTTCCATGTTTGGTACTAAGACAAGTGATTTTGTTGTATAGAAGTTATTATTTAATATCTGCAAGCGCCTTTACACAAGTGATATCGGTATCAATTGAGGAATATTCAAAGGTAAACTGACTACACTGTAGAGCAGCAAATGCTAGTATTAGGTAACTTTGAGCCGAAGATCCTTTGAGAAGAAGATCGTATAAATAATTGCATTCAGCAAATCAATCACAAAAGAGGCCAATCCTACGCCCACCATTTTAGGGTTCCGTACCCGAAGGGTGCCAACCGGGACCCTATTACTAAGACTTCACTGTCCGTCTGTCTGTCTATCTGTCACCAGGCTGTATCTCATGATCCGTGATAGCCAGGCAGTTGAAATTTTCACATATGATGTATTTCTGTTGCCGCTATAACAACAAATACTAAAAACAGAATTAAATAAATAAATAAGGAGGGCTCCCATACAATAAACGTAATTTTTTGCCGTGTTTTGCTCCATATTAATAACGGCAACAGGTAAACGCTTGAAATATTCACAGAATATTTAGTTTTATATTCACTCCAATAATAGATAATTAAAATAACATAAAGAATTTATGTTATTTGTATATTTTTGTCATGTATATATTAGTTAAGTCCAGTTTCTTATTTCAATTACTTTTCTTTTTGTTATGTTATAAACAAAGTGACCTCTAGAAGTTAGAAAAATATATTATATATATATATATATATATATATATATATATATATATATATATATATATATATATATATATATTTAAGCGTGGCTCCGGTATAACAAACGTGCTTTTTTGACATTTTTTCTCGATCTTTGTGTCTAATGTTGTATAGATAATGGTACGGAACCCTTCGTGCGCGAGTCCGACTCGCAAATGGTCGGTTTTTTAACCTATATTAAACATAAATACGTTATTTTTTCCATTTTCTATGAATCTTAATCTATTATTGTCTATGGAACTTTTGTCTCCCAATATGTCAGATTTCGTTGCTACATCGTTTTGAAGTCACCAATAGTCCTCATTATCACTGCGGACTCTGCTGTTGTACTTTTGATAGCCCAGAATCTCCAATAATATACGTTATTAAAGCCTCAGGCATTTATGGACGAGATTGGCGGGGAACTGGGCGGAGATGGCATGACAGGGAAGAGGCCTATGCCCAGCAGTGGGCTCTATTCGTGAGCTCGATAGATAGATCTACGAATAAAGAAACCATGAAAGTATTTCTACCTACAAAATTCACTCTCAAAACGGCCCCTGTCTTCTCGATTAGTCTGTACCAATGAAATGAGCGCAATAAGTTTAGTGCTGTAGAGTAAATCACTCTGTGATGGGTTCATTCTGTGCCCCATGCGTAACGTGACGACGTGAACGTTGATTGGGCGATAGTAAATGACGGCGTAACTTAAGATTGATTGTATACAAAAACGTCAAACGTGCGTCAAACCATTGACTTCATGATGTATTAGCCGTCGAAATATCTAGGTACCTCGCAAGATGGCGGTTCGTCAGTGGCAGGTGAATAGATATTTTGCCGGGTACTACTGAACTCGCTCCGATTGGTAACACAATTGATAAGCCCCGCCCGCCTTTCCATAATTGTGTGTCGGGTCATTTTTTAGCGCTAGGTACTTTTTAACTATCCCTGAGATAGATCTTCTTTTAAGGCATGATTGTTCAATAGTTGTGTTATTGACACTGTTGGTAGTCTACTAACCAATGGTATAACACGTGCATCTTAGCTCGGCGCCACGTGCGATTCAGTTTTTTGACAAGTGTAATTGGCGAATGTTATACCATAGGGGCGGTGGTAGCCTAGTGGGTTGAATATTGAACTCGGAAGCGAGAGACCGAGGTTCGATTCCCAGCGCGGTCATGTAACTATGATTTTGTTTTCTAAGTTATGTACTTTTGTGAAGTTATTGTAGCAATACCACTCGCTAGCCGTGAAGGAAAACATCGGGAGGAAACCTGACTGTCTGCGCCATTTTCATACTTCAGCGCTTGAAATCGGCAATCCGCTTAGGCCTGTGCCCTACCGTGGGACGTACATAGGCTGCTTATGATACCATAGGAATGACATTGTATGGATGTTGCTTATTACACTACGAAATAGCGACGAATAATAGCTATTGTCGTGCAAAAATAATTCTATTGAACAGCTATGTTTTTATTAGATTCCGGGCCCAGACCACACACTAAAAAATAAAAGAATCGGACAAGTAATCTTGGATTTCTACTGTCAGCTGATATCTTTGAAAACCACGCGCAGGCAATTAATGTTCTATTGAGCGAATCCAAACCTATGCACCTACTTTCCCATAGAGCATTTTTATTGTGCTATCGGAGAAACTACAGTGTTTCCTGCTACGATCAAAATGGCACAATGTAAAAATTTCAAGTCATGCCAAACAAAAAGATTTCTCAACAATGTAGCGTATTGTAAAATCATGCAAGAATGTGACGTGCAATTTAAGTTGTAGTATGGTTGGAAAGACACAGAAGATTGTCCCAAAAGATAGTGCGAAAAATGTCACAATTTTAACGGTTGGGTGGTTAGTTGCCAAAAATACAATTTAAATAATAATAATAATTTTTTTTTTAATAATAAATAGGCATACAAGGTACTAAATGTACTTAAACCGGTGGTTAAGAAAACAGCACCTTTATGTTGTAATTTTATTTTATTTTTACATTTGGAGATCTTACAGTTTACAGTAAGTAAAATAATGACACAAAAAAGCCATGGGTTAGTCTCGCAGTTAGTACTAAATTTAAAAGAGGGTTCTAATTTTGGTTAGGTTAATTGTTGCTTCTTAAATGTTTAAATTATATAAAACATCAAAGATAAAGATAATTATATGAGCTTATGTCTATATTTATGTACAAAGTGTGTTTTTGGCAATAAATGTTGTTCACTTTCACTTTCAGTTTAACATGATCTTTTTGCACTTACGATAGCGTCTGTGCTAGTTCTTTATTAGAACTGTATACAAGTATAACTTTGTTTTCTAAGTTACGTAGATATTTGAATACTGGCTAGGCGTTGAAGAAAAATATCGTGACGAAACCTGAGTGTCTACTAAGGAGTTCACATACCTACTTTATCGTTTGAAACCGGTTCGCGAAATGTTCCACTTATGGCACACGCCTACAAAATTTGTTTTTGTTTATTTACAATTTTACTTCGTTAGATTAAACCTATTTGAGTAACCTCTTTACCAGGTATGGAGAGTGTGAAGATGATATAGAATTAAGAGTAAAAGCGGGAAATTGTGTGAGTGGCTAAAAAAGAGCTAGATTGGCTATCCATAATGGAGTTCTGGTCCCAACACTTATGTATGGTAGCGAGACTTGGGCATGGCAAAAGAAACAAGAAAGTAGGATTAATGCAGTAGAAATGAGAGAAGTATACCTATGTTACTTTGAATGACAGGATACGCAATAGTTTGATTAGAGAACGTTGTGGACTGAACGAGGATGTAGTGACTAGAATTGAGAAAGGAATGTTGCGTTGGTTTGGACATGTAGAGAGGATGGAAGAAGAAAGATTAACGAAACAAATATAAAAACCTATTTAGAAGCTAAAAATTCCACCCATGCCGGGACTTGATCCCGCGACCTCTGGCTAACCGTGCCAGCGCTCTCCCAACTGAGCTAATGGGCAAGTGAAGGCATCAGTGAAATTTCGAGCCTCTTTACAAACTTCTCTGTATTACGTACAGGCAGCGACATCTGGCCGAAGCGATTTACATCACTTGCAGCCCCGAGCAACCCACTTTGCAGTTAGGTTTTTACATCGGAATGATATCGCTGTACCTACATGATTATATTATTTTTGTTGCACTAACCCGTGCTGAGGACAATTTTAAAAACCTATTTAGAGGCTAAAAATTCCACCCATGCCGGGACTTGAAATGCTCGGGGCTGCAAGTGATGTAAATCGCTTCGGCCAGATGTCGCTGCCTGTACGTAATACGGTATATATTACCGTAATCAACTGAAACTTCTGTTTTTCACGCGCATAGGCGACGATTTTATTTTCAACTTTCCATGACAATTTTTATGATATAAGCCCGTCTAGTGCATTTGTTCATATGACCTGACGACAGAGCTTGGTTTCCATTTCCATCTTTCAAGAAAACATTGGGCGTTAATCTACTAAAGCACTTCCTAGAACAGGTATAATATACTAAATACGTACCCAGAGAATGGATAAATACGTATCCAGGGACAAACAAATAAATAGCTAATTGACAGGGGACAAAAGTCATCGTACAAGACGTCTTTAGGGTTCCGTACCGGAAGAGTGCCAAACGGGACCCTATTACTAAGACTTCACTGTGCTTATATCTGTCTGTCTGTCTGTCTGTCTGTCTGTCTGTATGTATGTCACCAAGCTATATCTCATGAACCGTGATAGCCAGGTAGTTGAAATTTTCATAGACTATTTTTGTTGCCGCTATAACAGCAAATACTAAAAAAAGAATAAAATAATTATTGAAGGGTGGCCTTTTTTGCCATTTTTTGCTCGATATTAATAACGGCAACGGGTAGATGCTTTAAATATTCACAGAAAATTTCGTTCTATTTTCGCTTCAAAAATAAATAATGAAATTAAAATAAAATAAATATTTAAGGGGGGCTCCCATTCAACAAACGTGATTTTTTGCCGTTTTTTCTCGATATTTGTGTCTAATGTTGTATAGATAATGGTACGGAACCCATTTTGCGCGAGATCGGCTTGCACTTGGCCGGTTTTTTTGTATTTATTCACTGGATAGAGCTTAGAGGTGTATTGACAAATAAAAGTGCTGTCAGATGACGTTAGAAAAAGACGGCGCTGAGAGCATCTACGTGAGCTAAATGAGCCTTATTCAACAATTTTCTAGCAAAATCTTATTATTAAGTATATACATATTATGTTGTTCTTGAGAACATTGTATGAAAGATTATTGTCTCCGAAAGACATTATAAGCGAAAACTCTCGATAAAATGACTAAGTTATGCCATAAATAACCATCTAGCAACAATACGAGTGAAAGATTGTGTGAAAAGACTAAATTTAGAGTTTTTTTTGTCATTTTTTTCTCCAAAAATGATCTATATTTCGAAATGGGCACCTAGTTTAACTTTCATTAAGTTCATTAGGTCGCGGTTTTGGGGTTACTTTGACTTTTTGATTTTATTTTATTTTATTTTATTTATAGATAAGATCAGCAAAAAAATTTTCAAGATTTGTATTTTCCATTAATCTACATTTATATTTTGAATAAATCCATTATTCTCTTTTATTCGTATCCATCTGTTCTCCCTTTTGGTAGGTAGGTATCCACACCGATAGTGATTTCGGATGCCTAGGTGGCAGTATCTAATCAATTTATTAAGTAGGATAAACAGACAGAATATTCTTTATTATACACAGAGATTACATTAACAGAAATTCAATAAATCAAAGTTCAATTGGTTTACTAAGTTTAAGTACAATAAGTTTACTTATTTACAGCCTTGTTTTGATCTCAAACGGTGCAAGAGTGGCCAAACGAGGGTATAACAAACTTGGGAAAATACCAACACTTTAGCCATTAGCACTACAAACTAAAATAAAGCGACCTCTAGCGCAAATCGAACCCACCATGTTATGCTAAACAAGCGTGTTACCGCTGGACCAACGAGGCAGGCTCTGAAAACCGTCCCGTCCGGTAAAATGGAGCCGTGCACAGCGAAATGTGCATTAGTATTCAGCGGCGCGGGCGCACGACTCCGCGGATTTACTGTTACGACGCGTGAATCTGCGCCTGCCCTGATGCATCTCGCTGTGACCCTGCAGGAGAGATGCTTTATGAAAACGGTGAGGAGACCTCAGGTTTGAGAATGGGACCCATTTAAAGTCTCTTTAAAAATAATGAAAATCACTTTACAGATAACTCTGACTCTAACATAAAAAATGCCACTTCGCACTGTGAAAAAATTATCACACCGTAATAAAATAAATAAACCCCCTCTAGTAAAATACATCCGACTCAAGGTGGGTAAAACGTTCTTGATCCGACTACATCATAGTTTCCATACTTATGGCCGTATAATACTTAATTTTACCGAAGTCTCATGTCTTGATAGCTCAATAGTATTGTGTCAAGATCCTGATACGCAGAATCCGGGTTGAGTCCCCAATTCAAAAAGCTCAAACTCAAAAAATCTTTATTGTAACCATTAAAAGGAACGAAATCACAGGAACCCCTCACTCTTAAAGTACGCCATCATTCAGTGAAAAGCAAATACATATATTGTTTTTTAAAAGTTAAAAGTAACTATAAATATGATTAGTTTAAAATTTGTATACATAAAACTACAGAGTTGGAAGTCTCTGGAAGCAGGTAAAATGAATGGAGTATCTCGCAACGCCTGTCCCGAGTATGGGCACCAATTGAGTCATTTGTGATGGTAACAGCCAGACGGACGGATAAATGACATGACGAGGTTTGATGTATTTGCGTATGAGAAGAAACGGGTGTGTTCACCAAGGCACCAAAAATAAAGGCTTAATTAGTTAAGGCTTAAACGCTCATCAATATTAATAACCCGAGTTGAACACGATTGGTCACTTAACTAGATTGGAATTATTTTCAGTGAGAGCATGCGAAAGTTACTTCTTTGGGATTGTAAACTTTAGTTAATGGTGCTGAAACAGATAACTCAAATATTTATATCGTGTAATGGTTGTGATCGGTTTTGTACACGAAATAAAATAAAATAAATTTATGTCACGGGTCAAAAAATATGATTTTTGTTTTTCCATGGAAATGCTATGAAAATTAGAAAGAAAGCAAGCAATTGAATCCCCAGAATCAAAAAATTTGGACGAAAAAACGGAATCATAACGTTTTCACATGTGTGTAACATTTTGCAATATCAACGTCGATGGAGCTACGAGTACGTCGTAAAAGATTTTTAATGCGGGTCAAAATTCCACGAAATATTCAAATTTTCTCACATTGAAAAATTCACGCCCTTTTTCTTGGAAGCCCGAGCTTCGCCTACTTTTTAATAAATAGACTGATTTAACAAGAAGGTCGGTAGACTGTATGGTCTTATGAATGAATATAACGCAGAACGCACAATTTCGAAATGAAAAAACCTTGTTCGATCAAAAATGCATAAAAATCTTACAATTGTTACGTCATAGATTGAGCCCGATTCAATCGACCAGAATTGCTTTTCGACAGGTCACATTATTAAAAGTATGAGGTAGTCGTAAAGAGAAAAATAACAAAGATCCTTTAACAAGGCTTCTCTAATGAATCCTAAATATTTTTTATGCAAGTTCTTCATTCCAAACTGACCAATGTGCACACGCCTTGCTACGTGTGGACGAAATACGCTAACAATGTAAGGTATACACAACACATACACATACATCGCAAGTACAGACAAGCGTGAGAAAGTACTTGTTCGCCCGATTAACCGCTGATATGACGGGGGTCCACCCACTGAGCGCGCTGAATCTGTGGTACTGGCTGGCATACCTTTGTGCTACCAATTAGGATTACATTCAAGCTGGCAGCCATTTTGGTTTTTTTTTTTTGACGTTTCATAGCGCTTGGAATTCCAACCGGTATAATATTGTTTGTTTGTGATTGCATCAATTCGTAGCATATTAGGTGTCCTCAGTAGGCGGACTATACAGAGTGTTCTTGAAATAAATCTGAAAGCCGTTTCTTTACACTTTGTTACCACTTCTAAGAAGTAAAATTTTAGAATTTTAAATATAATTTTAGTTTCAAGAAATCTCTGAATTGAAATCTTCAGAATTGGAGAATTTGGCCCTAGAGCTTAATGCCCGCGTTTTCAATATAATCTTTAATCTATCGATATTTTAATAGAAGCAATTTGAATATTGCTTTTTAGACTGTCAAATAGTGGTGAATAACAACTATTGTTGTGCTTATATCATTCTATTGAAAACGTGTGTTTGATGTAGGACCTGGGCCAACCTACGTGTATATCGGTACCTTACGATGAGTCACAATGTTGAATTTGCGTCCCGCCTGCCTTAATTAAAAATTTTAAAATTCTCAACGTGAATATTCAATTGCGACTGCCATCAAGCATTCCAAAGAAAGATATAAATCATTTATTTACATTGCCACGAAAGCACACACATAAAAAAATACAGAATCTATGTTCCTAAGTACAACAAGAATGAGAAAAAAAATGAGGAATAAACCGCCTAAATTAAATAGGCATCTCTTGGGAAGAAGATCGAATCGCACGAGGCGCCGAGTTAAGTTGCACGGGTTATACTACTCGTAGTTAGTTAGTTAGACCTGAGATTTCCGCACTTAACCTCATGTTTAGGCCATTGTACGTAGCAAAGCTGTGAGCTCACCCCAGCCAGCCTATATCTTTCCAGAAGGCTAGCAATGCTCTGATGTCACTACAGGCCTCCTGAAGGGATCCCAGCTTCCCAATGATGGCGGTCCGTTGCTTTTCCACGCCTTCACAGTGAATGGTCACGTGGGCGGGTATTTCCTCTTCTTTGAGGCATCCCCGGCAAAGAGGGCTGTCGGTTAGTCCCATGTTGTGGAAATGTCTATTTAGTGAGCAGTGGCCTGTTAGGATTGCCACAGCTTTGCGCAGATTATCCACGGGTTATACTAATAAAGTCAATGAAACAACCGTACTAATATGACTGTATTAAACCACTGCACATTTAGAGACTCGAAGCCTTAATTTAATACTACTATTAATGCTCAGCAGTCGGATTGTTGGTTATTTTTTATTTAATTTTTTTCCTTACCCTCCAATGGGAAACCGTTCATTATCTGTTACAACGATTAATAAAAAATGACCAACAACCCGACTGCTGAGGATTATTATTATTATTAATTATTTATTGCACAAAGACAGTGTACAAAAGGTGGACTTAATGCTAATGGCATTTTCTACCAGTCAACCTGCAGGAGGTACAGCAGAGGCAAAAATTGAGGTACGCGTGCAAAAAAGAAAGAGATAAAAGTACTTATAAGTACCTAATGTATTATAAGGAGGGGGGCACCTATAAAAATAGCTATTTTAGTAATGATGTAATACAATACACACTAATACTTGCTATTAATTATATATACCTATACATACTAATTATATACATTAATTACTAAGCAGGCGGGACCAACGGACCTAAGGAGTTACACGGCTGAATTTGGGTCCCGTCGTTAATACTCAGCAGTCGGGTTGTTGATCATTTTTTATTTTTAATGCTGATTAATATCACAGTTAATATGTAGCCTATGACACCCGCGTACGGATGTTTTACATACATCATATGTGATTGGCCGAAGATCTAAGATCCGAGTATAATAAATTAAATATAACAGCGCCATCTAGTTACTGATGGTTGTACTATAACGTTACTTAATAGCATTTAAATTTAATTTATTCTAAGGATCTGAATAGAATAAACTAAATGTAGCAGCGCCATCTAGTGACTCAATGTGGTACTTTAACGTAGCTTAAAAGCGAATTTTATTTTTTGGGACTTTTCTGTTCTACTTAATGCCAATTTTATATAGCCTAAGACACTCCGGCAGGGGTGACGAATCGATTGAGACCTCATTTGTCAAAATCTGATTATTGGTTAAGGGGTTATGAGGGTACATAGAATCGGACACACATACATACGAGCTAAACACATTACCCTCCTTTTGGGCTCCGCCGTAGTCGGGTAATTAAGTCGTCATGTTGCATTCCGTGATTGAATACGATTTTTTTATTCCACAGTTCGTTAAATCCAAGTCACGCAATGCCATGACAGTGGTTAAGGGAAACGATTGGAATTTTCTTATTAAGAACTTTTACTACATAAACAAAAGCTGAATTAATGACTTCATAGACATTTTAACGTGTTTTGTACGAAACAATGCGAAATTGAAATTAAAGTTATTTGTTTGTATATAGGTAAGATATTTCCAGCCATTAATTACCTGACTCATAAAGGATCGCCAAAACATTTGCATTTTGTGAGCATTTACTAGTTAATCGACTGTTTATTATTGCTAATTAAAGGTGGCATTAATAGTTTTTTTTTTCTTATCAATCAAACGTCGCAATAAACTAAGAACGACATGGGATAACGAGGAGGGTGATATTTCAACAATATTTGGTCGATAATTATTTTAATAATATACATTCACGCTAAAATTATATGACCACTAGAAAATTTGAACTAGTTACCTATTACGGAAATACAGAAAGAAGATCTTTATTCTATTGACACAACTTTAAGGGGCAACCCGGAGCTATGACATTTAGCGCTAGTCAGCTCCATTCCACACCGCCGCCGTTAGTGAAAAAAAAAAACATATCTTCTTTTGTAATACATACATTACATAAACTCACGGCTTTTTCCCGAAAGCGTAGGCAGAGATCAGGGTTGTAATACGCCTTAGTAGTAATTTTTAAATAATATAAGTTTTTTAATAGTAATTTTTAGATCTTACAGGCGGAATCCTAGGACCAAAATCTAAAAACAGCCGTTTTCAGCAGAAATCGACTAAATCGATTTTTAACAGAAATCGACTAAATTGATTTTTAGCAGTAATCGACTAAATCGATCTTAGCAGAAATCGATAAATCGGTTATATTAATATTAATATTAGAGGTAGGTGCTTCAGTCGTCTTCAAACAATCTAAGGGTCTTTGCACATGACGTTTTTTTGCGGTGACGACGCGCGTTTTTAATGAGCGCGTCCTCTGCGCGTTATCAACGCGTATTAGTACGTTACAAACGCCAGGATCTTGTGCAAAGGTTACAGGTTAGGTCAGGTTACGTGCGTATGTACGGGCGGCCTTGCGTTTGCTGAGCGCCCTGATTGCGTTCTATGCTCGTTCAAATAACGGCATGTGCAAAGTCCCTAACATGTCTTCAACCGACAGTGTACAACGAGTGGCGCCCCTCTCAACTGAAGTTGTTTTAAAATATATATAATAGCCACTGCCCGATCACAGTTTGCTGTCATAACAGTTTGCTGGCTGAATAGCCACAAGAAGTACACTGCTGGACATAGGCCTCCGCCATGGATTTCCAAAAAGACCGGTTGGAAGCGGCCTGCATCCAGCGCCTTCCTGCCACTTGGATGAGGTCATCTGTCCATCTTGTGGCTGGCCGTCCTACGCTGCGCATGCCGATATGTGGTGCCGATAGTTTGCTGTAATAAACTTTTTTACAGTCGACAGTTTATACTGATAGGTGACAGTTTATGCATTGGTTGACTCTATTCGAAATCAACACCAAAAAGGTTTCGATACAAAGAGTTTTTACTGCATTCATTACAAAACTTTTTTAATGAAAATTCCAGCGTTTTACCAGTCTGGTGGGCACTAATAAAGCGGTTCTGGCCACAATGGGGGACTTGTTATCCACAGACGCAAAGTAATTTGTCGACACTGCATCAATGAGGCGTATTCACCCTTTGTGTCCGTTTTATCGATTGTTGTGACAATTCGACATACTGTGGGAAACCATTAAGGCTTTTTTTACTCACACTCTAGAATGCTTTATCGTCGATGCCATACTAGTAGGACATTAGACTGGCATCGTGTTCTTATCGACACGCTAAGAAGAAGTAGGATACTTACTTACTGATCATGACGACTTCCTCTTTGTGTCTTTGGTGTAGCGATATCACATCTAATTACCATGCCGGAGGTCGTGGGTTTGATTCCCAATTGGGGCCGCCGTACATTTGTACACTTTGCCTCGGCCTGGGTGCATTTCCATGTTTGTGATGTCCTTGCCTGGTTACCATAGCACAAGATATTCTAGTTTGGGACCTCTACAAGTTATTGTGTTGTGTGGAAGCTATTATTATTATTATATAATCATTCGACTACTCCACAGTATGAATCGGTCTATCTGCCTCTTTAGGGTTGCCTAGGGAATGCGGATTTCCTGAAACATGTCAATGGATAACTTAAAAATGTTTTAATATAATCGGAGAGGCCATGTTAAAAGATAAATAAACGTGCTTAATTATTTCCTTTGCGACTAATACTTTTCATAAAATGACCTGTCGAAAAGTCATTCTAGTCACGTGGTACACAAAAGCGCCATACAAATCGGGCTCAAACTATGACGTTACAACTTGCACATAACGCGATATAATGTGTGAAGCGCTTATCAATATTTGAGTTATCTCGTAAAATTATGTTTTTATGCATTATTAAAATTACATTAAAATGCATTACACCCTTAAGTATAACAAAACGTTCAGAATTCAATAAAAAAACTAAATCTAATAATGTTTTTGTAATTAGAGTAACTAAATTTTTCGCATTTTTTGTGTCCCCGAATGGTCTATTCGAAACAAATATTTTTTTATTGTTTTATTTTTTTCTAAGTTTTTAATTAGAAGGTCATTGGTTTTTATATAAAAGCAATGCCACTCTGATATAAGTTAGATGCAAGTACCCCATTAGTAAAGTTTGTGATTTACAACTACTTTCCTTTTTCTACAACAAATTTTGGACGTGGGTCGGGGGCACGGAAAAGACGCGTCCAATTTACTTTCACAGAAAATGTAGTGAAGGGACGGGACCACGGGACGAAGCCTAAACGGAAGAGACGGAGCAAGGGCGCGATTTCTATGCAACGCGTCGCGTCTTTTCATTGCCCTCCCCCCACGCCCCTTCTGTGTGGCCAGGGCACAGTACAACAGGGGCCCAGGAATTGCATATCTTAGAGGTAACCCTATAGGTAGCTCTATATTCAGGAGCAGATTTGTCTACAAGTCTTCTTCATCCTTATACATTTTTGATGTAAGGTCATCCGTGAACCGTATTGTAACAGATAAGAGGCAATATATTGAGGTACATCGAATATTCATAGTAAACTGTGAATTGTGATTTTAAGCAACGCAGCTCCGCCTGCTTCTGCGACAGCTTGCTCGTTACCCTATAGGGAAGAGCGGGTGATCGTGCTCTTCCACTATGAAGGGAAATTTCCCGCCAGGCAGATCGTATGCCTGGGGACGGCCGGTCCGACTAATGTTCGTCGGACGTTATATTTATGGTATGTCATGAAAAACATTTTGCTTGCGCGATGCAGGAATGTTGGAGTTTTTATAGTGCGCGTGCAGAGTTGACATGTGCTCGCCACATCACTCCCCTTCAAGACCGTAGCTACGCATAGCTAGGTCTGATAGGAATCGAAGTCTGTGTTCTAAAGCCTGCAAGTGCCAGGAGGCGCTGAGTCAGTGAGTCGACTAGCGGTTGAGGGTGTTCGGCGGCTAACAGTCACTTCACCGGCGACAGTACCATGGGGACCGTGCATGTGGTAGGAACCGGTGAAGGCTGCTGTACCACTGGCAACGTGCGCTGTTGCTGTGTGGCTGCCGTGCCGAGGGGTTGGAGGAGATCACCATCAGTACCAGTAGTCGGTGCGTTGACTGTAGTGGAACTGATGAGGTGAGAGGGAAGAGGATGCTGGCCTTGCTTTGAGACTGATTGTATGTGGGGTGCTGCGAGAGCGAAGGAAGGTTGACAATGTTCTGTCGAGGGTCACCACTGTAGGGAAGAGCGGGTGATCGTGCTCTTCCACTATAAAGGGAAATTTCCCGCCAGGCAGATCGTATGCCTGGGGACGGCCGGTCCGACTAATGTTCGTCGAACGTTATATTTATGGTATGTCATGAGAAACATTTTGCTTGCGCGATGCAGGAATGTTGGAGTTTTTATAGTGCGCGTGCAGAGTTGACATGTGCTCGCCACAACCCTATATATGAAGGTAATATAAAAATAACACCATAAGCTCACGTGTGTGTAGGTAGGTAGGTGGTAGGCAGTGTATGATAGTTAATATTGTTTTCCATAAAACCATAATGACGAATTACGAAGTTAACGCTCTTCGGGTCAAGGCTCTGTTTGTCAAAGCAATTGACGCCGAGTTTATTTGCAGTGTTTTCGAACACATTTTTTGTGTTACAAGCCTTTTGCAGAGAAGAGATCCTTAATCTGTGTGTTTACCTCTCTAACATGCCATTTCAGCCTATACGTCCCACTGCAAGACTTAGACCTTCTCTCAGAAAGAGAAAAAAGGAGAGATATGTACTTAACAACTCGTGTGACCACCTCGAATTGGTGAATGAGCATTCACCAATGCTGGGCTGGCTGGGTTGTCCGACATTACCCCTAAATAAGGTGTTTTAAAATACATTACACTAATGGTTAGTAGGTATTTAAAATGTATCATCATCATCAACCCATTATGTCCCCACCGAGGGGCACGGGTCTCTTCCCTGCGGAAGGTATAGGCCATACTCCACCACGGGGGCCAAGTCCGGATTGGTGGAGGCTTGTAGACTAGTGGCTCGTCTACTGTCAGAAGTTGTCAAGCCGCCCTAAGGCCTCTGACTTGGCTTAACGACTGCCATCTATCGACGGCAGCCGGCACCAACAGCTTAACGTGCCTTGCGAAGCACGGAACCGCTCGGAAAAATGCCACTAGCGTTAGGCATAGACGGCGACCCATCCATGCACTGAACGCACCCTGTGTTGCTTAACCTTCGTGATCGTGTAAGATCACTCCGGCAGCCGGGGCTACGAGCGATCTGTATATTACTTCTTATTACTCTTAAAATGTATATTACTTTTCAATATCCTATCTAGGGCCACCGGTCGTTATTTTTATGATTTTTTTAATTTTATAGCATAAAATTATCGCGAGCATGGGTCATACATAACTATCACTAGATATGGTTTTATTTGAGCTGTACTGTGTTTTGGATAATAAAAATTATACCAAAACGACTATCACTGAATGTTTAAGTGAAGTCGGTCGCGGAAATTCTATTAATAAGAATGGTATTTCTGTAATTTTGAAAAATGCATTTTCCCCCATCTTTTCGCTCGCGCAGCGCAATAAGTCCCATACAAATCCGTGCGCTTGGAGAACACAGCCTTAAAAATGCTCAAAAGATTACACGTTCGAGGAGTTTAGTCACTCACAGTCTTATTTATAAAAATTAGATTCCTCTAAAACACTCTTAAGACGATGTTAATGCCAGCCTATGACAGGACTTAACTAAAGATTTATAGAGCGAAATGTTCATGTTATTCCTACTTCAACCGAGTTCAGTAACTACACGGCAATATATCTATGCATCTGCCACCGTCAGACCGCCATCTTGGGAGGTACCTAGATATCTCGACGGGTTATACATCATGAAGTCAATAGTTTTACGTTTTTCTATAAAACCAATCATAAGTTACGCTGTCATTTACTATCGCCCAATCAACGTTCATGTCGTCCCGCAAGGCGCACAGAATGAACCAATCAGAGTGATTTAGATTTAGAGCATATCTATCGCTTATTTCATTGTTAGCAACTAATCGGGGGACAGGTGCCATTTTTGAGAGTGAGTTTTGAAGGAACAAATACCTCTATGGTTTTTTATTCGTAGGTTTTAGATAAAACTGTATAAAGTATTAATCATAAAAAGTTAAAAAGCCCATTCATGTTAAAAAGTCCTTTACTAAAAGAGCCTCTTCTGTATACTTCTTCAGTCTTCGTCACAAAGATCACTTCATAAACATACAACTATACTTTTTTAAACATTATGCGACAGTCGCGTCTGCGCGATGGTAGCTTTTAACGCTGGTGAATTAGTGTGACATTTAAACGAAATCAGAAGTCGGACTTGACTCCTAATCTACTCTTTCATTTAAGAACTCTGAAGCATCTTTTGTTGACCTACAGAGTCTGTTTGTCCACTTGGGAAACCCGGCCCTTAAATCGGCACACATGTTTTTGACTAATGAGATATACTTACATAACATTACTAAACTCACACCGGTATTCTGGAGGGGTAGGCAGACATCAGGGTTTGCCACTTGCTACGATCCTAAATGAGTGTTTTGGTGTGTAAATAAAACATTATCTTATCTTATCTTATCTTATCCTGACAAGCCTCTTGCGCTTCATCAACATTCATTAATGGGTCAAGACAAAATTTAATGACAAGTTTGTGACCCAACATTTAAGTCACATAGTGCAAACAATAAAAATTCGGTATTAACTAACTGGGACAAACTGGCCCGTCCGCGTTGAACTCCTGCGAAACGGCTTCACGGATTTTCATAAAAAAAATTATGTATATTTGGTTGGTCTGAGAATAGGTCGTAGGCTAATTAATATGACGAAACAACGTTTGCTGAGTCAGCTTGTAAACTACAATCCCATTGAAAGGCATGCTCTCACATTTTCACATATTAAGATTACAAAAACAGTGGTTTCACTTGCGCACGCGCATATTTAAAGCAAAATGTAGTAATTGAGTAAAATAATTGAATGAACCCAGAGTTGCCCAACGAGAAACATCCATCCATGTCTATTGTGTCTACCTGAGCGGTGTGGAAAAGCGACGGGCTGCCTTCAAGGCTCAAGCTCAGAGGATGTTAAAAGTCGCAGAAGTCACATTTTGTTCCTTGCAAATAAACGATGAATAACGGACGCATGAAACAGCTGATCCTTTTTCGCGGTTTCAGAGTCGTCCAATTATTATAATTTTTTTATTAACAAAATCCACAGCACAAGTTTAATAATATAAATATTGTAACAAAAAAATGTTGACCGTAGGCATTGGCCTATTTTAGTCCTTAGTTGTAAGGGCTTATTTTATATTGACTTAACTAAAAGAAAAAAAAAATTATAACCCACTAAAGTTGAACCTGACGTTTTTTAGTAGTTTGGTTTTGATTTACAAACAGCATTGTATACTGGATCCCTAAAACATTACTAATAAATAAATAATTTTGGAAGTGATAGGTATTTGAATTAAATAAATTAAAAATTACAAAATATATGTCGTCACACCAGGGGAGGCACAAATGTGTCCACCCGTGACAAAGGCCTCCAAAAATAATGAAATTAGTGCTAAATAATCTATGGATGCTCCTTTAGAAAACGAGATAGGCTTTTTGTTATGTACTTCTGTTTAATTTTTACTCTATGACTGCCATTTCAACTTTAAGAAAATTGTGACATAAAATGTGCTAAGAATACAAAAGCATAACCATTCTTTGATTAACTGTTGAGTTGGACGGATTACTCTGTTTATGCGTGCGATGATTAATTAATTAATGTATCTTTCGTGAACCTACTGTGTCTAGTTATGGTTACCATGGTGACGTGTGTGTTGATACTTTTCGTGCTGTTTGGAATGGCTAGGGAGAGTCTGCAGTTGCTACCTTTACGTGAGTATACTGGAAGCCTTTTATCTGACTGTGAAAGCAAGAAACTTAAAATAATTATAGCATACCAAATTATACATTTTTTTATGTAGCCTGTATACGTCCCACTGCAGAGCACACGCCTTCTATTAGACAAAGAGTATGGGCATAATTACCACGAGTGCCCACCGCGGATTGGCAATTTCAAGCGCTGAGGTATGTGAACACCTTACTACGGTTTCCTCACGATGTTTTCCTTCACAGTTAGCGAATGGTATTCCTACTAAAACTGCAAAACCACAGAAATGAAAACAACGCAAAAAGTGTATTCAATTTCCGAAGAAGAGAAAACTTTTTTTAATGTAACATGAGCCATACTGATTTTGTTCGTATAAAATGAAGCCTATGTCACCCGTACTACAAGTTATTAAGACCTCACCTCATTTATCAACATCAGGTGGGCGCTACGATGGAACATCCATAATAAAAACCAGACATACCTACGTGTATACGTACATACATAGACTGCTAAAATCTTTTAGTTCTGCCGTAGTCGGGTAAAAAGCCTTGTTAGGTAGGACCTGCTCCCTCCTACCTCTGCCTACCCCTCCGGGATACAGGCGTGAGCTTATGTAGGTATGTAAAGAAACTTTTCAGGTTTTACGTTATTCCCATAACACGTTCTATTACTAAAGTAAACTTGTATGTTACCATCAGCGGACTACATCCACCCCTGCAACGAGGTCACGGACGCGTGCTATACAAAAGCCGTAATGGACGCTATACCGGGCATCGTCAAGGGGATCCCCGAGGCCGGAGTGCCGCCCTTGGACCCTCTGAGGTTGGAGAGAAACATCAGCATGAACCTGCCTGGGAATGTCAAGATGACCTTCCATAATGGGAAGCTGTTGGGATTGAAGAGCTGCGTGCCCAATAAAGTTCAGTAAGTGATCGTATAAGAAATGAAACAATGCTAAAGAACTAAGGTGATTGATTTAGCTCTTAAGATAAGTAAACTAAAGTGCTGGTCATTCATATATATCAAAGAAAATATAACCGATGGATTAGAATTGTTCGTGATAAACCCAGCGTGGGACGCCCGCTAGCTCGCTGGACAGTCGATCTGAAGCAGTTTGCTGACAGTAGCGGTGCCTTGGAGGAGGCCTGTGTGCAATGTGTATGAACTTGGCTTCTTATTTTTCGTTAGTACACTCTTGGCCGAGCAATCGTGGTCCTCGTCATCATCATCCACCCTTTCACGCCCACTGCAGGACATAGGCCTCTCTCATGGTCTTCATAACCATGAGGGGTTTTGCCATAATCGCCACGCTTGGCAGGCGGGTTGGCGATCGCAGTATGCGGTTGGAATCTCAGGAATACGCTGCTGCCCGTCTCCTGGTAATTTATTTCCTAAGTCTCCTTCTACGACATCCACGGGAGGAAATGGAGTGACGCTTTTCTTAATCCGGCGCCACACGGAGTTCACATATTCACGAGGACACATATTCACGTGGTCTTCGTGAATATGTGATATTGTGGCGTGTTGTTGCGTACTTCACAATACCTCGACATTCCTCTCGTCTGGAACAGATGCTGTAGGTAATGGTGCATTCATGCAGCGGCTTGCCCACAGTGGCCCTAACTTGATCGATCCAAAGCATTGGTGTTCTACCCCGAGCTCTGGTGCCCTTTACCTTATTCGATTCGATTGTTCGATTAACGAACGTGGGCCCTTATTATGAAAAATGTGACATTGTCGGAAGTAGCGAGATGGTCGTTAGTCCGTATTTCAAGATATTATTTGACGTCATTGGGCTAACAAAGAGTCATGCGTTCTAGCGTTCATTACTCAGTTGCAGGAAATTTCGAAACTATTCAAAAAAAAGAACCGTATTTGTCGCTAGATTCGAGTGAATTGCCGAGATCAAGTGCGACGTTGAAGACCCTTCCGAACATATCGCCGCTAAGTAGTATAGTAATGGGCATTCTAGGACACTTTTCCAGAGAGAGTGGCTTCGCCCCTCCTCTTCCAAAGAGTCCTAGAATGCCCATTACTATACAGGAAAATAACGAATTGATTCGACACTAAGGATAAAAAAGTGTCCTAGAATGCCCATTACGATCGTGGTAACTTTTCAATACAAGTGAAGGAAAATGTTTTGGTTTCACGTCCAGTCCAATGCGTTCAGATTATGTATTTACTTACTCTCAAAATGCATCATCGGAACTTTAAAATAAAAATAAATACTAGGTGAGCAATTTCGCCCAAAAATGCACAAGCATTGTTTGTACAAATTAGTGTTTACAAGGTATGCACTTACCAAAAATACTCTACTGCATAATTTTCACTGTTTTACAGTTGTTTTCCCACTAGTTACACTTAACTAACACCACTAGCTAGACGTGCGCGCCGGTCGAAAAAAATCGGGCGGCGGCGCGCCGCGAAAAAATCCACGGCGGCGGCGTAACGCCGGCGGCGTGGGATTTTTAGACTTTGCAATAAACGTAAACGTATAATGAAAAACCACGCTTAAACAAAAGAACTTTATTAAAAAGATGATAGTCACTTTTCTTGACAGAAATTGCTTGACAGAAATTGTTTGCAACTTTTATAGTTGTCGTGCACAAAAATGATTTTGTTTACCCTAAATGGACTCAGCCGGGACCTTTTGGCTGTTAAAACCAATCCAGCAACCGAAAACACTCTTTCGCTCGGAGTGCTGGTTGCTGGAATGCATAACAGAGCCTGTGCTAACGATGATAAACGCGGGTAGGCAGATTGTCTGGTTTGCCAGTAGGACAAGATGATCTTGCGGGTTTTGTCTCGGCGCGAATTTTAAACTACCGGCGGCGGCGGCGGCGCGCTGCCTCCTTATGGCGGCGGCGCGCCGCGGCGGCGCGCACGTCTACCACTAGCAAATTAAAAACAGAAGGTGCGAGGTCAAATTTTAATTTCGTTAACACCGCAAGGTTCCCTTTAAAATTTGTTCCACACGTACACCTTTGCCAGTTTGCCACGGATGACTGACTCAATTTCACATCCAGATTTTGGCTTGAATAGTAGCGAAAATAGCTGGATTAACAAGAAAGCCATAGTTAAAAACTAACTTGTGTATATTATAAGACGGTGAGAATCATAGTATTCATTAACCTATGAGTCATGAAAGGTAGAGGACTTCTCAACACATTAATAAACAATTTACCTGTCGAATTACATTTACCTGGATATAACTACTGTGGACCTGGAACCAGATTAAAAGAACGATTGCAAAGAGGTGACCGAGGTATCAATCCTTTAGACAACGCTTGCATGCATCACGACATTGCTTACTCTAAGTACACAAATTTACAAGACCGTCATAAAGCTGACTTAGAACTACAAAATATGGCGAAAAGACGTCTGAGATCAACAGATGCTAATACAGGAGAAAAAATTGCATCGTGGTTAGTGAATAAGGCTATGAAAGTGAAGCTCAGATCTGGTGCGGGTGTAAAAAAATTTAAAGTGGGGGTATCTAAACTCAAGTCAAAACTGAAAAAAAATAAGCCAAAAAACAATAAATCGGCAATTAAGTTCGCTTATTCGGCGGCTAAAAAATTATTTTCCAAGAAGAACGTTAGCCTTCCTAGAGTAATTCCTATTCCGAAAACAGGCGGAATTCTCCCACTTATACCTATCTTCGCCGGGCTGTCTGCATTAGGAGCTTTAGCTGGAGGTGCTGCTGGTATAGCTAAAGCAGTAAACGATTCAAAAGCAGCACAAAAAAGTTTAGCAGAATCTGCTCGACATAATAAAATGATGGAATCAATAGCACTAGGCAAAGGCTTATATGTAAAACCGTACAAAAAAGGGCATGGGTTATATCTACATCCTTCAAAAAACTAGTAACCAGGTTACCCAGGAGAGCGCTCACTAATATTGATATAATGAAGTATGCTCATAACATCCCCTACTTTCGCGGTGTTTATATGAGAAACGATTTCCCTAAAAAACCGAATAAAATTGAATGTGCTGTTGTGAATTTAGATAGTGCTGAGAATCCTGGAACGCACTGGGTAGCCTACGTCAAAATTGATAACTATTGTGAATACTTTGACAGCTATGGAGATTTAAAACCGCCTTTGGAATTCATAAATTATCTACCGAAGAATGTTGACATTTATTATAATTATGTTAACTATCAAAGAACAAATTCATTCAATTGTGGACATTTATGCTTAAAGTTCCTTTTTAATTTTTGGGAGAAGCATTTATATTAAGACTATTTCACTAACCATTTCATTTCCAAAATGTCCTTCACACTATCGATTACTGGTTGTGAAACCGCTTTATCAACAAATTATTCGCCTGCCTTACAACTAAGTGAGGAATATGAATGCG
The DNA here is from genome assembly GCA_947310995.1 of Yponomeuta cagnagella. Lineage (NCBI taxonomy): Eukaryota > Metazoa > Arthropoda > Insecta > Lepidoptera > Yponomeutidae > Yponomeuta > Yponomeuta cagnagella. The sequence continues at coordinate 5,247,050 of OX371285.1, read as the reverse complement.
GACTGATCTATTTTTCTACCTTTAACTCAATACCGAATATTGACAGTAAGAATAATAGATTTTATTATGGTGATAATGACATGATTGAAATACCGGAGGGATCGTACGAACTTGAAGACATCAATGATTTTTTAACGAAAAATTTAAAAAACTGTGAATTCAAATTGAATTGTAATAACAACACTTTAAGTACGCAAATATTTTGTTCTGAAGATATTAATTTTGAAAAACATAGTTCAATTGGCAGAATGTTAGGATTCGGTCCAGAGTTGCTGAAAAGCAATATATTACATGACTCTCGCTTTCCTGTCAGCATTTTACCTACAACCATCATACGAATAGAATGTGATATCGTGAGCGGATCGTACATAAACGGGAAACCCAGTCATATTATCTATGAATTCGCTCCCAACGTACCTCCGGGCTACAGAATAATTGAGGTTCCGAAAAACTTGATATATTTCCCCGTAAATCAAAACTCTGTGAGTGAGATTAATATACGATTATTAGATGGAAATAATAATTTAATAAATTTGCGCCACGAAGAAGTACAGCTTTATTTGCATCTAAGACGAAAATGATAAATTTCAATAAAATATCTGAACCTAATAAAAATGTTGTCAGTACGCCGCATGCAGCGCAACCGAGGTCATCTATAAGGAGAAAAAAGTTAACTAAAGAAAACAGACAGTTTCTCAAGTACATCAAACTATTGAAATGAATATGTTGAACATTGCAGACTCGTTCGGTCATGACAATAGCATTGAAAGCTATCAAATTCATTCTTACAAACCTTACGTAAGCAGTTTTAATGCGAACGATGAAATTCGTATTCCTATTAATCAGCAGGATTTGTATGTGCTGCCCTCTTCAAGTACATTGTATATAGAGGGTAATGTTACAGTTCATCGAAACACCGCAGAAAAAGTGGAGAAAGTACAAAGCGTTGAATTTGTGAACAATGCCATTCTGTTTTTATTTCAAGATATTCGTTACGAATTGAACGGGATAGAAATAGACCGAATAAAAAATGCTGGCATCACGACCACTATAAAATCGTTACTATCCATGAATGAGAATGAATCAACGATGTCTAGGTTATGGGGTTGGGATACGAATGGTATGAAAAATACTACAGGTAATTTTTCTGTCTGCATACCTCTTAGCAAAATTCTTGGATTTGCTGAAGACTACAACAAAATTATTATGAACTGTAAGCATGAACTAATCCTGTTACGCAGCAACACCAATATAAACGCTATAAAATTAAGCACTGATGAAATCATCTCCAGTCTTAGTATAAATAAAATCGTATGGCGAGTTCCGCATATCAAAGTTTCGGATCGTGAGAGAATTAACTTGTTGAAGTATTTGGAAAAAGACAGACCTATTACTATAGCGTTTAGAAACTGGGATCTCTATGAATACCCCCTTTTACCTAAAACTACAAAACATACTTGGTCGATAAAAACCACGTCGCAAATCGAAAAACCGCGGTTTGTTATTATCGGCTTGCAAACCAACCGTAAAAACATTGGAACAGGAGACATGTCACAATTTGATCATTGCCATTTACGCGATATTAAAGTGTTCTTAAATTCTACCTATTTTCCATACGAAAGTCTTAATATTAAATTTGCAGAAGACAAATATTTATTAATATACGAGCAATACGCTAGGTTTCAGCAGTCTTATTACGGTCGCCGTTGTGAGCCATTGCTTAGTTTAAAGGAATTCAAAGAAAAGGCTCCCTTATTCATGATAGATTGCTGTCGGCAAAACGAAACCTTAAAAACCGGTCCTGTTGATGTCAGTGTCGAAATTGAGAGCGATTTAGAAATACCTGACCAAACCTCTGCGTACTGCCTCATATTGAACGACTGTATTGTGGAGTACAAGCCATTGTCGAATATTGTCAGAAAACTAATATGAATACAGAAAGTATTTTTGTAGATTTACAAGGTTTTAAGGATTACAAAAATAACTTCATTGTTAAAGAGTTCGCTTTGGCAACCGCTGATTATACGCAAGTGTTTTTAATAAAACCCCCGTTTCCATTTCGTAAATTAACTGATGCCGAAAAAAAACAAGTGCTATGGCTCGGAAGAAATCGAGGTATTTACTGGGGTGAAGGATTAATCGGCTATAAAGAATTTCAACAGTTTATAAAATCACATTTGGTAAATAAAACATTGATTGTAAAAGGGCTTGAGAAAGTGAAATGGGTGGAAAAACTATGTCCTAGTTGCACTGTCAAAGATATAGGAGATAAAGAAATTCCCAATCTCAAAAAAATTATAAGTTATTACTATACAAATCAATGCAGCAAGTATAATTGTCTTACTCACAATGATTACTGTGCTTTGAAAAATGTTTTATGCTTAAAAAAATGGTGTTTAGAAAATAAGCTAGTCATTTAAGGTTAATTTTAGAGTACTATTTTGTTAGTTAATAATTTTATTGAATGTATTTTTTCATGGGTAATAAATTTTTTATGAGATTAACATTGGTTTCATTTAAGAGATATTAGTAAAAGTAAAAAAAAAACACGACACAATTCCTTTTTACACTTTATTCATTCGCATATTAATACCTAGCAACAGTAACATAAAAACTGTACACTAGAAATATTAAGTAAAAATCATTAATCACAATTTCTGTCACTTATTTTTTTTCCAATTACGCGTATTAAATTTTCTGTCATGTCTAAAACATCGTCATATGAGTTCGTTACCACATATTTAATACTTTTCACTTCACTTTGTTCGTCCTGTATAATGTCACTCACTTTAATTTTGATGATACGCTTGCCTCTTTGCGCCGTCCTGTTTATGACGTATGACGCCAGATTCAGCTGCTTTTTCTTAGTCACTTGAGGTCTTGTGGTTGAGGTTTCGGGCTGCGGTTCTCGAACGAGAACTTCTTCGACTTCGCTGTCGTACCCGGTCAGCATATTATGCTGAGTGTAGAAGTAAGGTTCAGACATCGCAGGGCTATATGTCATGATGATCTGAAAAGAATAAAACGAAATTAGAATAATATTTCAATGTAGTAAATTATTACGGGAGAAAAGTCCGGATATACATAACCACTCACCAATTAAAATGTGTGTCGATACGTTGTGCAAGATCGACCGTCTGTTGCAGGTGCTAATATGCGAATGACAGTACGGTACGGAACGTGGGAGCTCCTCAAATTTCATATTCTCTGTGATAATGCAAGCATTGCCACGTTGTGGCCCCCCCCGCCCCGCCCGCACCTCGGTGCGGGCAGTTTAATGTTAAAGACATCTGGTACACTACTGACTCTGCAATTGTTTTGTAGGTTTACCCACGATGAAACAGGCATTGACAGGTATTTTGATGATGTAGTAAAAAACAGGATTTTTATGTAATGAAACCTTTTTATTAACCCCACTTAATTCTAACTTTACATAAGTAATTATTATTATAAAAGAGTTATTTATACAGTAGGTAGGTATTTACAATCTTTTGTACATAAAAGTTACAAAATAAAAAATTGTGTTCCCAAGCTAGTGTGGACACTTTGTCCGGCAATAGTATGCATTATTTATCATCCGTGTTGCTATGTTAATTTTTACATAAGTAATTATTATTATTACAAAATCGTTCTTTAAACAGTACGTAGGTATTTACAATATTTGTATATAAAAGTTACAAATAATTGTGTCCCTAAGACAATGTGGACACTTTGTTATGCATGCTATGCTAATTTTACATAAGTATTTATTATTACAGTTATTTACAATCTTTTGTACATAAAAGTTTCAAAACAAATAATTGTGTCCCCAAGCCAGTGTGGACACTTTGTCCGGCAATATACATCGTTTATCATCCGTGTTAGATAGAGCTATCTTGTTTACAGATTGCGTGTAAATTTCATGTTGTATAGATTTGAAGAGATTCTGTTTTCTTCTAATGACTTTATCATTCAACAAAACGTTCTGGTAGTCTACTACATCTAAATTGCGCACTACGCATTTTTTTATGCCCTTTGCTTTTTTTATGACTTGGCAGTCGGTTTTGATACAGTACAATTTGGAACGAAGACCGATAAATTCCGTTATAATCTCGCCACCTAATTCATCTTTGAACAATCCAGGTATTTTTTTGTTCTTCAAAGGTAAGCCAAACTTATTGTTGACTTTATAATTACTTGTATCAAAAAAGTCCGCCAAGGACTCCTTCATGTCATCATAGAAATCTTCTGTGTGGATTTCGTAAACAAAACTGTCTGTGTCAGTGTAACAAAGCTGAACTTGATCGCCGTACTTCGGTTTTATTACCGAATAGTGAAAGTCATACATGTGACTTTTCGAAAGTTCCAGAACAGTAAAACCCACATAAATTGGTTTGTTCAAGATTACTCTTTCCGGTTTCATCTGAATAGCAACCAAATCTTCCGAAAAAACGCTTGCACTGTGAAAGTTTGGACGTGCGATTAATTTGTCAGCTGTTTGATGTTTTTTAGTTTTGTTGGTGGTATCACACCATTTTGTAACCAGTTTTACATCGACGTGTTTTTCACTGTCTTCGAGCGTTTTTCCGAAAATTGAGTTGTTGTTCAACTTGAACAAGTCTTGTTGAAACTGTGTTTTGGCTTTCTTTCTAAGTTCCGTATTCAAGTCGATGTACTCTTTTAAAAATGCTCTCTGGCGAAATGTTATACCTCTGTGAATTTTTCCAAGGATCAATCCATTTGCCAAGCATGTTTTCAGGTGTACGTAATGTATTACATAGTTAAATTTATGATACAGATTAGGGGTCAATTTAATTGTTTTACCTCCTGGAGGAATGAATTTCTCTGCACAGAATGGATAATCATTATGTGAATCATGTAATTCATCAGGATATAACAAGTCCACTTCCAATATAAAGCCGAACGGGGCATCATTCAGAACGTCTGTCAAGTTCAAATTCTCAATTTCAGTTTCACTCAAAAATCTGAAATCAGAAATCGGAAGCGATTGGCACATACTGTATCCGTATAGATTATTACAATCAATGTACACCAAATATGAATCGTCTTTGGTCGGATCGTAGGAGCTCATATATGGGTTGTTTGCTTTTGAGTGTCTTTTAGAACACATGCAAATGCCACCCCTGATTCCTTTTTGGAACATCCGAATGATTTCCAAGTCACTTATCAGTTCTAGTTGAACTCCAGTTTTTAATAGCATGGCGTCAAAAGATAAACTGGGAGATGTCAAGTAGAAAGCGGGATCTAAACTGTAAAAAGTTTTACAGGTTTTTCTAAAATTTTCAAAGATATCTGTTAATAACAGTACATCTGTCTTCAGATAAAGATCTGTGTACTCTCCCATATTTTTTATTTTAAATGTTTGCCATATATTTTGAGCGTGAGAATACTCTTCTTCAGATATATTTTCATCCGTCATAGAGTTGTAAAACAGTGACTTAGCCGGCAGTTGCTTATCTGCAAATGATTTCCAGCTCGTCATATAGTCGTACGGATAAACCCCTTTACGAGTAAGTAATGCAAACTCGTTTTGTTTCGGGAAATATTCTGACATGTATGCAAAGTCAGTTTTGTGTAATCCAGCAGCCAATTTTTGTAGTGATGTACCTAAAAACTTAAACGAATCAACAAAGCGGACTTGGGCAAACTTATCATCAGAAATTTGAATAAACTTCGTGAATGAAATGTAGTTTTCTTTGTTTTTTGGTATTATTTTTATGGGACCACAAAGACTAGTTAGTTCTTTAATGAACAAATGACAATCGTAACCTGCTAGGTTATGGAAAAATACTGGAACTAGTTTTGGAACCCTGTACTTTAAGTTGCAATAGCTATGCGCGCTCCCTCTGAACAAACCAGTCAGGTGACAGTGATCGCGAATTTTATCTGCGAATAAAAGACGCCCACATATGTGGCAGAAATCTGCTTCCTCGTGCTGTTTAGCGTTTTCACTTGTGAACACTATAGGAACATTTTTATTTAGAAAACGATAGATTCTTTTCATTTCACGAAGGAGAAGTTGGACAAATTTTTCAACACAGTCAGGTCCGCGGTACTGTACAAAGCGATTCAATGCCGTGTCAAATGAGCAGACAACGTGGTATGCGAAAGCGATCGGGCTGTGTTTTTTTGAATTATCTGTGAAACTCTGTTTAGGGTTCGGCTGACAGCCTTGATAGGGTACCAAAAGCGTTTCAAAGTCAGCGTAAATGACAAAAGGCATATCTTGTTTACGTGCAAAGTTTTTGAATTGAATATATGTTCCTTTGCCGGGAAGAACTGTTGCAACTCCACTACAAAGGTGATTTTCCAAGGCTTTCTCGGATGAAAGGAAGAGCAGACAATCTTCACAAAAATATAGCTTGTCATGATGTTTGGTTAATTGACTGCGTACAAGACGGGATAAACTTCTTATCAAAACGTAATGAGTACTATTCCCTTTCTCTAGTAAGAGTAGATTAACCCGGTTTTTCCTGTCATTGTATTCTGATTTATATATGGGTCCAACAACAGTTCGGTTATTTTTCAGCGAGTATATATTAATGCTTATACTTGGATTATTCTTCTCGAATGTTTTAATATCCGCTGTAGTGATGGGACAGCTTAAGCCATCGGTATTCAATACTTTGGTATAGTGCGGGTAAGACGATGTTCGGTCAGCTCTGCCTTTTGGAGTATGCAGCGCTGCGACAATGCTCCAAAGAAAACAGGCGTTATCTTTACTGTGCATGTTGAGACACGCTTTTTTATTTTTTATGAATGGAGGCAAGTCAATATGATGTCCACCACGCAGTACTTCGTATTTGTTGATATTTAATTCCAAATACAAATTGTTCAAAAATGTCCACCCGCTGTCGCGCTCTTGAAACTCTTCTATTTTCTTTTTTATATTGCCTATCGTCTTAGTTATCAACTCCTTGAAATCAAAATTGCGGTGCAACGCCACATTTTTTGTTCCAAAAGACTTTACTTCCTGTCCTTCATTCTTAAACAGAACGAAATTACCAAAAAATTCAAAGTTTACTTTCACATTCACATGCTTTGCTAGTGAGTCTCGCAAAAGTTTCTCAATTTTAGGAGCTATCTGTTCGATAAATGTTTCAGGTAGAGAGTGTTCTGAATCTGATGCCATAATTCTATACGATGCTATGCGACCGCGAAATGCTGTTGCTACTTGAATCACCCCATCGCATTCTGGAGCAGCACAGTTATTTTTGTGTGCAGTACTACGTAAGTGACCCACCCAGTACCTTTTTTCAACTTGAACGGAACAAGCTGTACAGAACGGCATTATTAAGTACAACACACAGAAACAAAGTTTAATTAACAAATAAGATGTAACTAGATTAGTACAATCATGAAGGCAGCCTGTCCACACACCTACCTACACCGAATAAAACATGACGGCCACAAAAAAAGAAAAAAAAAAAGAGTTACTTAGTTAACTAAACATAATTATTTTATTTCACCGCGTCTGTGTAAAAGGTGGACTCGCTGTCTTTGAAGAGCGGCTTTACCTTCCTGATAAAGCCTTGCAGAGCATCCCAAGGCGGCGAACCGCGGTCCAGTTGCGCCTTCAGCAGCAGCTGCGCCTTTTTCCAGTGTTCTGGCTTCTTGGCGTCCCGCGTGGCGTACACCTTCACCTCTATGAAGTATTCACCCTCGAGCGGTGCGGTCTTCCGCAGCGAGCCGTTGGCTACCTTCGTTGTGAGCGAAGAGGTCACAGAGTGGTGAGCTGCTGTAGCAACTACAGCTTCGTCGTCATCCGACAGCAGGCCAAACAGGTCCTGCTCGCTCACCTTGCGAGGCTTCCTTTTAGGTCTGTAAGTAAAAGTAACATGTAAATAAAAAACAAAATGCTAATTATTTGGTCTTAGAGGTTTTAAAGCTAAGTGGATTACTTACAGATCGACAAGGATCTGCACCAACGTGAACTTTGACAGAAACAAGCAAATATCGAGCTACTGTGGGAATCGAACCCACTACTTGGTAGTCGAACGCGATACCGCTAGACTAACGGGGCAGCCGAGTTATGTTACGCAGCGTACGGAATCAAACAAAGACATAGGTGCATGATATTCAATCTCTGAGAGATTAAATAAAATCCACTCTGAAGTCTACAATAAAATTATTGAACGTTTTTGAGTTACGCATTACTTACTTAGACTGGTCTGCGTGACTGCTTTTCCGCTTTGGCGGAGCGCGCGCCTTTTTCTCCTGCGCCTGATTAAAGATGGAGTCTGCCTCTGAGTCCGACCTTGAATATAAACCAAAACAAAAATGTTACTGATATACAAAGAAAAAAAAAAAAAGAAAAAAAAAAAAAAAAAAAAAAAACATACCGTTGAAAATTTTTTTATTCGAATTTAAGGGATCGAGGATCGGATGCCAAACATTGTAATCAGACATAGGTACAGTGGACTGTTATTGGTGATGATGAAAAAATACGAGAATTTATGGGTTGGTGGAGGCGTAAAAAAAAAACCTTATCGATGTCTAGCAAGCAAGGTATCAACTCGGCAACCCTCATTGGTACTAAGCCAGCAGGCCTGGGCCAGGTCCGCAGCTTGATACCAATTTGGTAAGCCTCCTTGTTACCGAGCCGGCAGGCCTAGGGCCAGGTCCGTAGCTAGGTACCAATTTAGCAGGGAAGAGTACTCACTCACATTTCTCTCGAAGATTGGGTAGAGCTGGTTACTTGTAGTCCAGATTACTATCACTGGTAATTGCAGCTGGCGAATGTGATTTGTTCAGAAAACGGTCACAATTTATAGTCGAATAAATGATTCGCTAGCGATATTTTACTAATACATGTACGATATTTACTTCATCATACCTTTTCCATACATAGGAACATGTAAAATTTATAGGGTTGTCAAATCATGAAATTAATACTTTCATACATAGTGTCGACCTCGACTTTGCCTGCCGCGAGTTATCAATATCTATGAACAAATTAAAAAATAGCATTAATTATAATGACCAATAATTGAGACGTTGAATAAAATATAATCATGTTAGTAGACATTCACGAAATGTATAATATTTAGTGTTAAACACGACTTTAGATGTCGATAAATACCTAGATACTGTGAACCAATTAAATTCCGACATATCACGAATAACATTAGTAATGTAGACTAAGAAATTCAGAAGTGGGACAAAATAAACTATTATTATTTACCTAAGGCATTACAGTCTTCATTAAATTATTTTAGTCATGCTCACAAATTTGATTGCAGACCGACAGACAAAGCAACACGTGATTAAATATACAAAAAGTTCTAAAATGTGCTAACCCTAAAAGGGCACAAAATGCTATAACAACAAAAATAATTTTATTAATGTGTGAAGTTTATCGGAATCAAGCGGAGTCCTATTATGTAATTGATACGGCTCCTTTAAATGGCGCCGTCGGTGTTCGAAAGGTTCGTACCTGCAATTCCATGGAAATGTACACATTTTGCTGATTTGTTATTCTCTGCGTATGCTTCGGAACACGTGTCAATGAATGTTTTAATGCCATTCAGGACTCTAAATTGACATAGATAAGAAATATGTTTACAATTTTACTGAAGTAGACTAGATATTAAGTTTGCAGGATATATATATATATATATATTTTTTTTTTTTTCATATTATAGGTGTTTGATGTAGTAAGTACTTTATTTAAAATTAACTTATAACATTAAAGAGTGAAGCCATGCATTTTCACTTATTTTTTCTTTCTTCAAATGCTAATGATAATGATATAAATAGTTAATAGGTTTGTGTCCGTACTCATAATATTATTATCAAAAATTTTAATTTCCTATGTATGTATTGGTAAACTTTCTTACAGACCCACACACACACACACACACACCCACACACAAACACACCCATACAAATGCATACAGAAAAATCACATGGTGAGATAAGACCGAAAAAAGCAAGCTAGTTTATTCGCTGGAAATAACTCGTAGTCCAGGTTCTCAAAACCCAGATGACGTTTAGTCGAGTAATTCTATAATTTCACAATATAAATGAAACGTAAGCTTATTTATGTACCAAAAATACTTGTTTCATATTCTTATACGAAATATTCAAAACAAAGGACAAAGTTTTCTTATGCCGAAAGAAAGTGATTTTTCGTAATAGGTAAACTAACGGAATCGAACCCAGTAGGAAACAATATTTTACAGAGCATAAATTTTGCATAATTAAATCGATATGCTTTTACTACATAGTTAAGTTCATGTACCTACCTTACCGATTCGGATCATGGACTATACAGATGTTCACTGTCGTAGCGTGAGAGGCCGTGCTTAAGGCGTGACAGACATATAGTGAAGTTACGATATTGATACTTAATATCAAGATACTAAAGGTAGATTATTATTAGGGTATCGCAGACTATTAAAAGATCTTCGGTTTTTTGAAAACTTACTCAAATTTTTCGTGTAACCATGGTACAAGTATTTTTACGAAATCTTCAATACAACAGGGGATACAATTTAAATGGATGGTCATATCTAATACCTTTAAACGAGCAATTCTCGTATATATGCTTAAATAATGAAATGTAGTATGCGGAGGATTTTGGGGGTGATAAGTCGATCAAGCTAGGTTTCATTTCCAATAAGCACGTATTAGAAAAAAATAAAATCCTGAGCTAAGCTCGGTCATCCAGCTAATATTATGTAAGAAGATACACGGGAGTATTATATTAATATATCTTACTTTATTTGTAATCTTAATAAGGTGTATTTATCGTAGCCTAGTCCAAACCTGGTTAAAATTCTCTTACTTTTAATAATTACACAGCCCCTTATGATAGAATAATAAAGTATCTTCGATGTGTGTAACGGGTTTAAAGAAAATAGCGCATGCTATGCATATTGCACCTACTGCGCGGTGAGTGCAAGATTGTATTGTTTCCTATTACACCAGCAAAATCTGGATGTGAAATTGAGTCAGTCATCCGTGGCAAACTGGCAAAGGTGTACGTGTGGAACAAATTTTAAAGGGAACCTTGCGGTGTTAACGAAATTAAAATTTGACCTCGCACCTTCTGTTTTTAATTTGCTAGTGGTGTTAGTTAAGTGTAACTAGTGGGAAAACAACTGTAAAACAGTGAAAATTATGCAGTAGAGTATTTTTGGTAAGTGCATACCTTGTAATGATGCATTTTGAGAGTAAGTAAATACATAATCTGAACGCATTGGACTGGACGTGAAACCAAAACATTTTCCTTCACTTGTATTGAAAAGTTACCACGATCGTAATGGGCATTCTAGGACACTTTTTTATCCTTAGTGTCGAATCAATTCGTTATTTTCCTGTATAGTAATGGGCATTCTAGGACACTTTGGAAGAGGAGGGGCGAAGCCACTCTCTCTGGAAAAGTGTCCTAGAATGCCCATTACTATACTACTCCGCTAAGGGCCCTGACTATTAGATACTGATGAATAAAGTGACAACAGTTCTAAAGAGTTTTGCTTGTTAAGCAAGGGTAAGCTGAGCTTGATACTATTTAAGGGTTAGTTAACCAGTAATTAGTTGTTGTTATTTACCATATTCTTGAGCGGGTGACCTCCTAAAGGGCATATATGGTTGCCGTACTCAGATATCCTTTTTTGTTCAATATGTTTCTGTTTTGTTCCTACATCTGTAATAATATCAGTGCCACGGTGTGGCATAGGCCCGTCTCAGAGAGTATGGGCTTTATCACCACACCAGCCCACCGCGGATTGGCGATTTCAAGCATGGTATGTGACCAATTAAGATAGCGAGTGACATTGCTACTTTCACATGGCTAGTTTACACAGTGCAAGCTGCTGCCTAGCCAGTAGACAGCTACTCGGCTTGTCTACTTGTACGCCAGTACCTTGGTTCGCCTTTGATGGATGACACATAGTAGCTGCTGCCCGGTCTTGCGAGTTCCGCTCACAACTGCTGAGCTACTGCCGAACGCGTCCAAACGAAGCGAGTGATGACCGAGCTGCTGCCATGTGAAAGTTGCTGCCGGGCAAAAGGCGAGTGAAACAAAAAATGTTGAAGTTACTCGTAAGTTACGTCCAAACAGCACGAGTTACTGCAGTGCAGTTACTCGGCAGGCTAACTCGTACGTTAGCTCGCACTGTGTAAACTAGCCATAATAGCTAGTTTACACATTGCTGGTCATTACAAGTCATTGGTCAATGAGACCGTGAAAGATGACGTGATAGGGAAAAGGCTTATATCCGTATGGCTAGCAGTGGGCAGAGGTGGGCTGGTGATGATGATAATGATGAATGGAGATTGCCTGACTTGTGTGTCATATCCACAGATATAGATCTTGGTCTGGGGTCATATAGTCATATCATATCTCGCTGCTAAGTTACCCAAGTCTAGTCTTGTCCATCGTGGCTCCGCAACGTCAGGGAATGTACGGATGTAGCTGGCGTTAAAGAACTGTTTCGCTAGGCAAGAAATGAAAAAGAATATGAGGAGCTGACGGCCAACCTCCAATAGTAGAGAGGCACAGGAAGAATAAGACGTATTGTCCACTGTTAGGGTCTTTCCAAACTAATTTATTGATTCAGCTACCTTTTTTACAGCGTTATTATTGATACGGCAATTGCCGTAATATACGGTAATTTAAGGATGTTTTTTCATAAATACGGTATACGGCAGGGTTTCGACTACCGTGTCACTAAATAGGGCACTTCGAGTTCAACATAGCCCAAGCTTAGTAAAAAACAAAAACACTACAAACGAAACTTAAAAAATCTGAATTAAAATCGCACTGTGTCACATAATTATGGCCGAAGCACTATTCTCGGGGATTCCTCCAAGAGCGTTTACTGTTTCAGAAATAAATTGAACTGGATCTCTTATGTTATCTACTTCATATAATATATTGCCATTGGTTTGTGAGAAATGAAAAGGTTGTGTAGTAGATGACAAAGTTTGCTCTTGACGTAATCTGTCTATCGCATAGTAACGCAGATTGCGAGAGAGTTTTCAGTGAAGTTAATAGCATGAAGACCAAATTGAGAAATAAGTTAATAACATCAAGAGTAAACGGAGCTCTCTTAGCCAAACAAGCTACTAAAAATCAAGGCGGTTGCACAAACTTTTAAGTGTCAGGAGATATGCGTGTTAAAATAAAAAGCAAAGAAAAATATTCATTGCACAAGCATGAGATTGTTGTTGTGGTATCTATTCGACCTTTATGGTGAAAAAAACATAGATATGTTTTCTTCGTCATAATTTCTTTTTGTGTTTTAATTAATTGAAAGGTAACACAGCAGATCTGCCTTTTTATTTCTTAAATACGGCAATTCAAAGTTTTAGATGTGGCAACCCAGATTTTGACGATAAATAACACCGCAGGTCCCTACGGGAGATCCGAACGTTTGTCTTCGACATCACGTGCAACCTGACTATCAAGGGTAAATACAGCATCAATGGAAGACTGCTGCTGTTTAACCTGGACACAGATGGACAAGCTAAGATCAGGATTTGTAAGTAATTAGCCTTCTTTTGTCCTCTTATTTCACCAATCAAATTAAATTCGGTAAAAGTTCGGAACCCCGTAAATGGAGCAATATTTATAGTGAAATCTATTTTTAATTATGTACTTGTACAGTCGTCACCGACCTCTAAATGGATGCTCTCTATTCAGGTGTGTTACGGATGAGTTTGTAACAAAAATGTGGAGGTCAAACTGACTGTGCATATCATAAGCAGCCTATATACGCTCCACTGCAGGGCGCAGGCCTTCTCCCAGGGAGAGAGTATAGGCGATTTCAAGTATGTGAATAGCTGAGACACTCAGGTTTCCTCACGATGTTTTCCTTCACAGTTAGCGACTATAACTTCACAAATGTACATGACTTAGAAAACAAAGATATAGGTACATGCCCGCACTGGGAATCGAACCTGGGTCTCTCGGTTGCAAGTCCAATGTTCTACCCACTAGGCTACCACCGCTGACTGTAATTACATCATTTTACACATTGATAGTTTATTTTGAAGCAAAACAGATTTGTCAGGATCTTGACCAGTGTCAAACCCTGGTCTTCTCCCTACCTCTCCAGGATACAGACGTGAGTTTATGTGTGTATGTGTTTGTGTCATAAGTTTGTTGGAACCAAAATGGCTCGACTTTACTGAGACTGTATGTTTTATCCTAGTTGTTGTGGACAACTTCTATTGTGATACCTCGAAGATTTGAAAATTGGTACCCACTTATATAATTTGGACTTTTTCCCTTTGTGTTATTACGGTATCAATAGCAAACGACAGAACAAGGCATTATAAATTAGCGCAATCGGAATGTTGCAAGTCGCAACTCCATGCTTTATGGGAAGTTGCGAGAGCTAATGGCTGGGTAGATAATTAAAGAGGCTGTTTGTTTATAAATAGTTAGGAATAAACAACGTATTATAAATTATAAGACAAAAGCAATATAGGTAATAATAACCAATCGTTATCACTGCTGCCACGTCCCGCTGTAGAGCACAGGCCCTCTCTCAGAAAGAGAGCATGTCTTAATCACCACGCGTGTCTAATGTGGATCGGCAATTTCAAGCGCTGAGATACGAGAACATCTCAGGCATTCAGGTTTCCTCACAAAGTTTTCTTTCGTAGTAAGCCAGTGGCTATGAAAACCACGAAGGATGCCTATGTCCTGCAGTGGGCGTCAAATGGCTGATGATGAAGCCAGTGGTATATCTACTACAAATTACTTTAGTTTCATCAACCTTCATTCTTTACACTGTCATTATTTTTTAAATCTGTTTTCTTCTATTCTTTATCCAGCTGCTACGATTCACCATAAAACTCCTAAATCTTTTTTCTACAGAATGCTATAAAATTTCTCAAACCAATTAAAGTGAAGGTTTAAAACCATTTAATTATATTCAAACTTTATTAAGGTCAATGTAGACATAAAAAACATGTTTTAAAAATGCATTTTCGTGATGATCTGACGTGGAGCCGGCCACTCAAATTACTTACTTGAGAATCCTTGAAACACATCCAAGGCAATTTTTGCGATAATTACAAGATTATATTACGGAGAAGTATGATGATATAATTATTATAATGACAATAGATATTCCCACAGCACGCTCTAGGTATTATGGGCATACTTTAAACAATGTTGCTAAACAGTAATTGATTAAGCCATCACGTTAGTTAGCTAGAATTCGCTAAAGAGTGTAAAATTCTTTATTTGCCTACTTGGTTACAATTGTTATTTGGTTGTACGATTCAACTCTACAAGGTATATCAACATCTCCACATCAATTTCAATAAGGGATGGGGGAGGGGGGTGGGGGCTGCTCGTCAATACAAACAGCTTTTACAACAACATCGAAATAACTTCGAATAGAAAAAATCACCAGTTCCAATCTTTAAATTTATTATCTAGCCATTAAAATATATGGAACAGTGTACAATACGAATCAGATGTGGCGGCCTCTAGCGGACATCGAACCTACGACCTCTGTTCTTCTTAAATATTCTTTTATGAATATATCTAACAGGTATATATAAAAATCTCGTGTCGCAGTGTTTGTTATCGAATTCCTCCAAAACGGCTTCACCGATTTTTATGATTTTTTTTTGTGTTATACATATTTGGTAGGTCTAAGTCTGTAGGCTAATTAACATGGCAAAACAACGTTTGCCGGTTCAGCTAGTAAATATATATATTTTTAAGTTAAAACTTCTTTAGTCGCTCTTTACGTTCTTTCTGAGAACGAAACTGAACCGTCGCGCTCAGTGGCGCTACTGCGTAAGTCCTCCTCTGTACGGAGTCGTCCGTTTTATCCTACTCCAAACTGTCAAATACTTACTTAAATGGGGTACCCAATAGAGCAGACAGTTACGTAATAGGAGGGCTGGTCGGTGAGTTTCAATCAGGTATATTCGGCACCAGTCGGTCGGTGACGTTGAAGTTTTTCAGATTTCAAAAAATATTTCAACGTAAAGAATTTACATTCTGTTTGTTGAATGAATGTCAATGTACAATATTAGCCGCTGCCTTTGGATCGAATTTGTAGTGAAGAAATAGGCAGCGAAAAAAAAAACTCTTTTCACAAATCATCTTTTGTATAAACATTAGTTGGTACAACCCAACAAGATCGATTGAGTCGATCGACAAGATTGAGTGCAATTAACATCATGCAATAATAAAAAATATTCTAAAACAAAACTCTAACTCATCCATTACATATACATTGTATTGTATTTAAAGATTTTATTAAAAAGAAAATAACAAATAGGTTGACAGATTTGCCAAACTGCGCTAACTTTAAATGCTAAAACATTTGTTACTTTTCTCACAAAAGCGAGACACACGAAAAGCACCAGTTCACGAAGGGCTATGAGACCGTGCCTCTTGTCCCGGGCGGCTTCTCCGGGAGATACCCCCGGGAAATTATGCCAACATGGCTTAGTTTATCTATATCCGTAGCATAACGCAAGGGTCAGCCATCACTATCAATTCTCAATTCTATCATGTGGTCAATAAGCACACGCCCCTTTTTTAACTCCATTTTTTTTCACTCTCGCGACAGGGAACCAGCACATCCGTCTGGAAGTCATCGAGAAGGTCGTGGTCAACAACAAGGGCGAGGGACACTACAAGATTAACTCTTACAAGTACAAGGCTGACTACGGCTCCGACCTGCACCTCAACTTGACCAATCTGTTCAGGAACAATCCTGTCATTAGTAAGTCACATGAGCAATTTTAGTCATTTTTGTCGATTGTATTGTCGATCGTGTGCGCAGTGTCGTAATTCGACAGAAGACCATAGTGGAAGTCATCGGCACACGAATCACAAAAACTGTGACGAAACTAAGGTGGAAATAGGCGGGGTGTCCATTTAGACGGGTGTTCGAAGGCGGTCACAGTGTGATGGTGGCCATCTGCCCGATGGGTCGATGGTATTTAAAAGCCCGTAGGTGGGTAATCGATGAGACTAGCAAAGGCCCTGGGAGGTTGGCGTTACCGTGAAGAAGCCTATGCCCAACAATGACTTTATTTCTCTTTGTATTTCACGGCCTGCATACATAAATTAGGTTTTTTTAGGAACAGTCTAGTCAACCGTAAGTCTCATTCGTCATTTATTCAGCAACAATCCTGTCCTCAGTACATTCGTTCAAGATCAATCCAATCATCGGGAAGTTCATGCAATAATGTAACTGGTTTATTAGAATCCTCGATAATTTCCATCATCATCATCAACTACAATCAAGGACTTAATGTTATGTTCTCACTCAACTGCTTGTGATATTCGTCTACTGTTTTCCTTCATAGCAATCGGCATTGTCCTAAATATTGAAAATACATAGTTACAAATGATACTTCATGTTAAAGGTCAGTAAATATATGCTACAATTATAAATTAATAATATTCACAGATTTTTTGTGAATAAGTGTGTGACTAGTTCGACCTTCTAACGTTCGTTTCACACGTAAATGAAAGTAGCTTAATATTTTTGAATAAAAAACACCAAGATATATCGCGGTATTCCGTAAAAGACACAAATATAATATATCTTTAACGTTTGCAGATAAATTGGAATTGATTAGGAGTCCTTTTTAGTTTTGTTTTCTTATATAGTTCTCGTTTCGAGTCAAGGTATCACTAGAAACTGACAGCTTGCAGGATCTCAGTTGATGACGTACTTCCTTAGATGATGTACTTCCGGGTTCGTAGACTCTGGTTCTTTTTCTACGGTAATCGAAATATTCATCCCAAGTTCAAAAAAATAACCTATTTTAGCGAAAAATGTATAAAAACAGAACTATTTTTTATGACGATGCCTATTATTGTAAGTTTAAGGGAATATTCTTTTCATTGCTACTTACTCTTAAAATAATTTAGCGCGTGCGTTCGAAAGTTGGTTTATTTCAATAGAATATTTTTGTATGACCCGAAGAGGTGTACTGAAAGTTGCTACAAAACGACCCATTCTTTTTCCCACTCTCAACAGCAATATTCTGTATCCTCAATTCAATATTGTTACAACACCATAAAACGCCCTATACACATATCTCCAAACGACGCAGACCTTATTTGTAGCATTCCTATGACTAGGCTCTCCTTCACAAAACGTCACAATATTTATTTAGGATCTTATCTATACAATAAATGAAACAAAAACACACACACACACACACACAGGCACGCACGCACGCACGCACACACGCACGCTCGCACGCACGCACGCACTCACGCACGCACGCACCCACGCACACACACACGCACACACACACACACACACACACACACACACACACACACACACACACAAACGATGCATGTTAGTTTTATAATTAATATTAAGCAAACTTTATTTCACCTCTGGTAACAACTTCAATAATGCCACCATTGTTTAATTTATTAACTAAAATTACGGGCCTGCTGATATTAATACAGGCTACTTAGTAACCTAGCTATAGCAGCAGATACCAACCAGTTTCGTTCACGTTTTTTTTATTTATATTTAAACAGTTAATGTACATCAACCCTGTAACTATCAATAAAGTTTTTATTATTATTGTACACCAGGAAAACATCTTTTTAAAATTCCTGAACGGCCTTTTGAAATAACATAAGCCGGATTAATTAGCTGAAGTCACAGAAATACCAACAAGTCCTGAAAATATCAAGCAGTTTCATAGTTTCTGTGAAGGAATTTGTTCCAAATAATTCGTATCAGGCTTGCTACGTTTAAGCAATTTTATTTATTTAGCCTTTCTTTTCTCCGAACGCCTCACGCACGCCTGATTGATGAATATACTCTATTTCCAGGTGCTAGCATCTTAGACGTCCTCAACGCAAACTCCAAACAGGTTGCCGGGGAGATGGGAGGCCCCATCCTGGACTACGCCATTAGTTACGCAATGAACGTGACACAGAAGTTCTTCGACGCTTACACATACGACCAGATCAGCCACGTGCCTATTACCGACGAGTTCTTCGTCAAGGAGACACCTGAAGAGAAGAGCTAGTGTAGTTAGATGTTACTTTCCGTCTGGGTATAATTTGAGAATTAACCTTTTTTCTATGATACCTATATACGTCCTACTGCAGGGCACAGGTCTTCTCTCAGAGAGAGAGAGATAGTATGGGCTTAATTACCACGCGTGCCCACCGCGGATACATAACATACGACACCCACAGACCATATATTTAGGTTTCTTTATATTATTTTTCGTATAAAATACGATTCCTTAAAACGCTTCTCAAATTGAGTTTAAATAGTCTATAATTGACAACATTTAAATTTTTTTGCATACGTATTTTATTATCTTAAAGGAAACTAGATACAAAATAAAACATATTTTTTTATTTTCAGAAATTCGATGATTTTCATTCATAATTTTCTTGCTGAATTTCGTCTTATTCTAAAAGGACGTAAACGCCAAATGACGTCACACATACGGCATAGTAATACTAATACCTTTGCCGACTTTTTAAAAACCATTGTTGATTGACGTTTAATGACATTTCTCTTGTCAGTCAACTATGACATCTGTCATAACAACTTTTTTTTAATATTAGGCAACTCCTCATTCCACCGTATGTGTGACGTCAACACACCATTTTTGGTTTTTATTTATTTTCTCTAAGATTAAGCAATAATAAAATTTGTAAATATTTTTTGCGTAATCAGGATAGCAAAATTAAGAAACGGTATTTTTAGTTTTAGGCGTTATAAAATACGAAATATTGTCAATTCAGTTTAAATAATCCAATAGTTAAAGGGAATTTAAATTGCATTGAAGACTGTTTTAGAAAATAAATAAAAATGTAATGTTAAAATTGATCAAAGTCAAGCAACAATTTGGATTATGGATTTTAAATCAAATTGGTTATCATCAAAAGCTGCCCCAGAAAGTGGCTTATTTTCCTTTACTTTAAAGACTGTCTTTTGTAACTATTTCTGTAAATATAAGTAACGACGTCACGTTGAAATAAATCACAGTTTTATTACGAGCAATCCCACAAACTAAGTAAGATCTACCTTATTCCTACAAATATTGTACTTACGACACAGAAAGTCAGACCAAGAGATACCCAACACGAGAGCTGACCGCCATATTCTGTCTGAATGAAGAATTTAATTAAGTACTGCTTTACATTTTTTTCGTATTTAGCCTAACACGTCCCGCAGCAGGTCACAGGCCTTCTCTCAGAGAGAGAGGCCCCATCCTGGACTACGCCATTAGTTACGCAATGAACGTGACACAGAAGTTCTTCGACGCTTACACATACGACCAGATCAGCCACGTGCCTATTACCGACGAGTTCTTCGTCAAGGAGACACCTGAAGAGAAGAGCTAGTGTAGTTAGATGTTACTTTCCGTCTGGGTATAATTTGAGAATTAACCTTTTTTTTCTATAATACCTATATACGTCCTACTGCAGGGCACAGGTCTTCTCTCAGAGAGAGAGAGTATGGACTTAATTACCAGGCGTGCCCACCACGTATAGGCAATTTCACGCGCTGAGGTATGTGAACACCTCAGACAGTCGGGTTTCCTCACGATGTATTCCTTCACGGTTAGCGAGTGATATTGCTGCTACAACTTCACAAATGTACGTAACTTAGAAAACAAAGTCCACCTCCTCCCGAATGAGAGTCTACTGCTGCGTTACCACCGCTTATACGAGTATATACGGCTTGTAATTTTTTTTTTAGCTAGCCGGTTTTTGCCCCACTGTTGGGCAAAGGACTCCCCCATGATCCACCACTCCTAGTTGTCCTGAGCCATCCTCTCCCATCCGGGAAAAAACGTTGAGAGATCGTCCCTCCATCTTCACCTTGGCTGACCATGACTGCAATATTCATCGCGTGGAACCCAATCAGTGACAATTTTTGCCCTTTCGGCTGGTACATAAATACAAAATGCTTTTCTTGTGGCATTCCTCTTCCTTGCACAATTTAATGTCATTAGCCAACGTTATCTGACAGTACTATCTATCCGTTTATCCATGGGTAAGCTCCGCCCAGGGAACAAGCCCGGAAACCTCTTGCACCGTGCACATTTGCAGAGCTATCCATAGATAAATTGTATGCCTGACAAACCTGTCGTATATATCAGAATCTATCGTTCATGTATATCGTACTTACTTATCCAGTGATTTTGTGCAAGTCACCATACTTACATATTGGTAAAAAATTACCTAATTAATAAGGCCGCCAATTGTACTGCGATTTGTTGAATATTTTCTGATAATGTAATTTTTGTGTACAAGAAAGAATATTCTATCTATCTATCTATCTACCTGTTTACTTTTGGGACAAATGTGGTCTACGGTGGTCAGAGGCGGACTTTTAAGCCGATTATTCCCGGGTCTAGGGCGGCCGGTGGCCTATTCTGTTGAGACAAATGTTTTCAAAATCTGTGGCCACCACTGCCCAGATGTTTGAAGTACATTAACGCCACCTTTGTGGGATATAAACTACCGCAATTTTTTTCAATTGTAACGCAAGTTGGGTAAATTATCGTCGAGAGTACGGAATTTTACCGAACTTGGTCTTCTGCTTTGTCCTAGATTACCCCACCCATTTTTGTGCAAGTTGCATGTCAATATCTCATAAACAATATGGAAATTGATACAGCCACTATTAGGGGTCCGTTGAAAGTACTAGGTCGATAAATCAGGTCACGATGCTTGCTCGAGTTTGACAGAGACTGGAATCAGATTATGATAACGTTATTGATGGGCTTACATGTTCTGTTCATGTAATTGGTAGGCATTATATCTGTGTTGATAGGTATTGCATTTTGCGCATCTTCTTATTCTTTATGTGCCGTCTCCTATCGGAGGTTGGCAGCCAATTCGGCTACCTTGCCTGTCGAGGCCGCTGATACAAGCAAGGGTCTGGTACGGTAAGTGCATGCCCTATCTCAAAGCTCTACATACTCACGGGTTTATTTGGTATATTTTCCGTTAAATGTAAACTATGTGTGTATGTATGTATTTTTTCCGGTATACAATAAAGAATATTCTCATCTTATCTTATCTTATGTCGAAGAACGATTTTGAATGGGTATTCCTTCAATTCAATTCTCTTTTGTGGCATCCCTAGGATTCTGCTAATGTCGACTTTATGAACACGGCCAGTCTTTTATTTTTTAGAATGGTGCAGGTAGTTGAGACCAGCATAGGTAGTATGACGGTGTGAGTCACGCGTTTTATGGCGCTAAAATGTCACACTTTGACAATTAATG
Source organism: Yponomeuta cagnagella (assembly GCA_947310995.1). NCBI lineage: Eukaryota > Metazoa > Arthropoda > Insecta > Lepidoptera > Yponomeutidae > Yponomeuta > Yponomeuta cagnagella. The sequence goes on along the minus strand of OX371285.1, from coordinate 5,224,820 downwards.
TACTGGAAAGTAGAAATTTGACGTTCAAGCGCGTTAACCGCGCCACCATGAAGTTCATTGATTTAAGAGATTTTCTTCCTTATGTCAATGCAGACAAGATCGTCTCCGTGGGATATGAGTGGCGGCGCGTGCTCTATGATGGACAATCCTTCGTTATATAAACAGAGTCTGACAAGCAAATGTCACTTGATGGTAATCACAGACTGTTATTTCGACAGCTGTACAGTCGACAGCAGGTCAACATTTAAATTTCATTCATCATCATAAGCAGCCTCTATACGTCCTACTGTAGGGCACAGGCCTTTTCTCAGGGAGAGAGTATGGGCTTAATCACCACGCGTGCCCACCACGGATTGGCGACGCTGAGGTATGTGAATGGCTCGGACACTCAGGTTTCCTCACGATGTTTTCCTTCACAGATAGCGAGTGGTGTTGCTACTGTAACTTCACAAATGTACATAACTTAGAAAACAAAGTTATAGGTACATGCCCGCACTGGGAATCGAACCTGGGTCTCTCGCTTCCGAGTCCAATGTTCTACCCACTAGGCTACCACCGCTCTGTTCTACCCACTAGGCTACCACCGCGCTACATTTCTGTCGATTGTACCACACTGTTAAGGGTCAAATCAGTAGTACGGAGTATAATGACAAATTCACGGTCGTGTCACGTGACGTGATTTTGATACCATTGACGCCTAAATTGAAACGCGTGCGCGCGTAGACTTAAAGCAGCAATGAAATGAAGTAGCTGCATTCATGCAGTTGTTATTTTACATTCTACAACGCATTAACAAAATCTATGGATTGAAAATACGAATTAGGTCATCGTAGATTGAGTGAAGACTAGAGTCCATATGGGGTCCTGAGCGTTGGGTGAGATCGCCCAGGACACCAAATGCCCTGGACAAGGGTCGCCAAGTAGATGAAATTTAGGAATCTGGGAGTGAGTGAGTCGAGGCAACAGTATACCTTCGGAAGCTTTTATGGTAACAACCGTTTTTTATTTGGCTTCTCCGTATCATTCAATCCACAAATCGCTATCTCTCCGCAGTCCATTGTTCGCCGTCTAGACGGCACATGGTGTTATTATATTGTGAAACCGAGCCTTGCATCAGATGCAATTACCTAACGAGCTGGGAACACGCTGTATAGAGCGCTAAGCACAAGAACCGTCACAGAAGGACAGAAATGGAGGGTTTGTCGAAGGGCCCTGAAACCTTCAGAAAATTCCCGGGATTCCTTATAGATTGCCAAAATTCCGGTAGGTAAATTAACGGGCAATTTTTAAAACCAGTCCTTATACCACACGAAGTAATGACCACATAGAGTTCTTAATGACATCCTTTGACAGGTACGAATACCTGTGGTCGTTTATTTTCAAAACTATTTACCTACCTGCAATCTAGGCTGTATGCATAAATTAAGCTAAGCTGCCGTCCAAATAATTTGTGACTGAGCAAATAAAAGTTATATGTGCTACATAAATACCTATTTAAGAGTTGATGTACCTACAGCAAGAAATCTAATAAACGTATATTCTATTCTATTTATTTTTGCAATAAAAGGATTTTTAGGTTGTTCGGTGAGTGTCATGTTCGGCTTTAGTCATAATCTGCTTTAGTCATGTTCCTCAATGGGCACGTTTCGCTTTGGTCATGTTCTACCCTAGTCATGTTCTATCCTAGTCATGTTCTGCGTTTTTTTTTAAATATCCACAGAGCATAAATAAATCTGTGAATCCATTCAGTGTCTTAGTGACGACTTTTTATAAATCATTAAAAGTTTAAATTCAAGTAAGTAAATGCAAAATTCAGTTAATAATAGTGATTACGAAAGTTTTAGCCCGAAAAAAAGTTATACAGTTAAAAGTATTGGAGGTAGAGAGGCATTAATGTTCAATTCACTTTTTTACATGTAGAGACCCATAATAGGTGGCCGTTCTTCTGTCACAGAACGGACCTATCTGCAGGTTCTACAGCGCAGAGCGCACCATGGGACAGAGACCACAGATTTATTGTGCTATAGATATGACACCGTGACGCAAGTCCCTAAGTATTGTTTCTGCACGCTCGTGATAGATTCCTATAGGTCCGTTGCCAGTAAGTTGTCTTTGATATTGTTTACATATTGTGACTGACGCCCGATCAAATGAAACGTGATATTAGCAAATTATTGTATTCTGATCCCATCCTTTCAACATCTTATCGATTTCCTAGATTAGCTAGTCATCGAATGACACCTGAAATAAATCTATTTAAATCTAACCAGACGGCTGTGCCTGCCAGCTTCTATGAAGAATAGCTCGCAATAGGGCCTCTGTTTCACCTGATGGCAAGTGAAGACGAGCCCCCGGTTTCTCGTATACTTAATATATTGTTAACAACAGCTTTCACTTGTTTTTTTGGATGTGTGCACTTTGGTCAATTGACAGGATGTATATTGCGTGTCTTGATACTGATCGCAATGAATATTTTATTATTGGGCCCAGGAAAAGTGATTGTGTTGAGTGAAAATTATATTACATGGAATCCCTAAGGCCCAAATTTCAATAGTCTAGCTAGGCTTTTAAATTTGGACCTCAGGTGTGATGTCAGCATCAGGCGTCAGTGTACGTCATGACGACGGTACACGTCGAACCGTTTGACGGGTTGTTTCAGGATGCTACTAGTAAAGCTACTTATTTGACCCACCTTGGAGTCACCCCTCTGGGATACAGGCGTGAGTTTATGTTATGTTTGGGGTCACTGGTGGGGTAACGAGGGGTAAACCTATGGAAGACCTCGCCTCGCCTAGGGGAACGTCACTTGCCTTTAACCTTCTCAGTCCTGACCTTGAAAATAACAATTGTAAACCATTGTTATTTTCAAGGTCGGGATTGAGGAGGTTAAAAGCATAGATGAGCCATACCTAAAGTGGTGAAAATCAATTGTTACGTAATTATGTTGTGTGGTTTACTACAATTTGCATTGAAATTTTGAAGACACTTGCTCCTCACATAATATATTATCATACTTCGAGGACGAGAGGCTTTTATTTAAATAAGGTGAGCAAATACCACATGGTATCACAAATCTGAATTCACTCTTCTTCTAATGAGAGGCATGATCTCATCAATTCTAATAAGTGCGGACCAAACCCTGTCACCATCCTGACGTTTGTGATAGCAATTAGTATGAAATTTGACAGTTTCATAGACAGGACGCACAGATGGACGATTGGGATCAGGATATGGTGCGCGTAATATAGGAACTGATTAAAACTCAGATTAAAACTCAGACAAACCAAAACAACAGATCTATTTCTCTCTCTTCATTTCATTTCTCTTCTTTTCATTTCTCTTCTTCTCTCATAGCAATGAGTAGACTTATATTCGTATTATGTCTTCGAAAACACGTGATAGGCCTTCAACTCAAACCTCATTCACTCTCTCTCTCGAAACACTTCACCACTTATGTGTTGTAAACAGCAAACAAGCTGTGTATTGTTAGGTCGGTCTTCCACCCACTCGAGACACGAGTCAGTTACTAGGCAAAATGCTTAGATGAACTAGGTCTAAGGTAGAATGGGATAGAAACTCCACTTCATGGCACAACCTGTTGTTTCAGAAGTAGAAGGCCTGCACATACCAGCACGGTTGCAGAAAACAAAACACCCAACTTTGATGAATCCGGTGTTTTGATATCAAGGCCGACGTGATTAACGTCCGAGCTATCGTAGATATCCATTGTAGACGTAGGCCTTTTCATGCATATGCCAGTCGCTTTTTCCCTGCGCTGTTCTTCTCCCAGGTCTTTCCCGCTGGTTTGCCGATGTCGATGGGTCACCTAGCTGGTGGGCGGCCTATTCTTCTACGTCCGGATCAAAGTACAGGGAAGCAACAGACCGCCATCATTGGGAAGCCGGTATCCTTCCAGAAGAAGGGTTTTTTGGACCAATAGGGGCGTCTTACTTAGATTGAAATGGCATTGCTTTTATACAATAGAAGACACGGGGTTTTCGGGGCGCCAAAAAATGCGAAAAATCAAGTTACTCAAGTTAATAATAAAAACACGTTAGATTTCGATTTCTTATTGAACTTAATGAAACTAAACGTTTTCTAAAAGGACGTAGATGCATAAAAGCGTTATTTAAGATAATTCGAATATTGATAAACGCTTCGTACATTATAAGGTGTTACGTGCAAGTTGTGACGTCATAGTCACAGTGACTAAATGAATTTTCGACAGGTCACATTATGAAAAGTATTAGTCGTAGGGAAAAAAATTAACCACGGTTATTTATTATCTATCTATCTATCAACATGGCCTCTCCGATTTTATATTAAAACAATTTTTGTGCAAGTTCTCCTGTACGTGAAAAGAGGTTTGTCAGGTTCGTGGCAAGTGGGATACTCTGGTCTCTGCCTGCCCGTCTGAGATTCATTTATGTTGTGTTCACATGAAAAACGGGATTTCTGTCAACAGAGGATCTTTCTGCCCCTACTTGGAGTACCTCGTGCACTCGCTTTCCCTCGCGCATCGGCGTATGGACTGATTATGAAAGTTTGACTCGATCGGGGATCGACGCCCACGTTGCCTTTGCTTCGGAATTCGCTACGTTCTGGCCCAATTGCAGAGGTAAGGCTCGGGATGTACTCAGGTGTACGTGGAAATGAAGTATCTCGCGATCGAGAGGCAAGTTTGGCTGCCGAAACGAATCCTGTTTATGTCTACATCACGTCGACCTTTACGGAAAGTAGGTTATTTTTATCAAGAAGAGTTTCACTTATGAAATTACGTAACCTACTCAATCACGTTAGGTTAGGTTACTTTTTAAAATTAACAATCGCGATGGTACCCGTATGTATGAGTAAGTAAACAATGCTATTGAGAGATTGTAAGCCACTTTTTTCAAAAACCATATTTAAATATAAATATGATTTATTTTCATTAGTGACGCGAATAAGCCTCATTAAGGTGAGACGAATCCCATACAAATGAACTTTTTCAAATTTGTTGAAAATTTTACATACTTAATTATGCAGTGAAATTAAATCTGTTTGCATTAATTTAAATTTTTATTTGCGCCACTATACAGTTTCTTAAAAAAGCAGTGGTTCAATAGCTTAAATGAGTTCGACAATTTAGAGAATACAATCATTATCGATCTTATTTAACCTATTAAACTACTGTTTTATTCAAAGAAATATATATTACCGCAAATAAAAATCTTAATTAATGCAGATACACATAATTCCAGTGTATAATTATGTAGATAATTTTTTTAACAAAATTGGAAATAATAATTTGTATGGGAATCGTCCCAACTTAAGCCCCTTGACAAGTGCACTCTATTGAGTCGTTTCACGGGTGACATTGGTACAAAAGTCTCAAGGTTTAGTTGCTGCAGACTGTACTATACTTGCTTAATGCTATTTTAATCCCCAAACTTAACAATACGATTCTCGCTGAATAAATTACAAGTGCGGCTAGTGCTTGGGACAGGCCATTAGCCAGACTCTGGCTATCGATCCGCAGGCCTAGTTCTAACCCCGCGGTATTAGCACTTGAATAAAAAAAAAATACTTTTTTTATTCATGTACTATATACTATGAAGGCTACTTCAGACTAAGTGTAAAAATCGCCCTCAGCCTGCAGGCAATTGTAATGATTCCATTTTGTATTGTTGTAAATAAACAACTTTTACTACTTAAGCGTGAAAAGGGTCAGCTTTTCCATACGTTTGTATTTAGGTAAGAATTCTTAACTGTTCCAGATGTGTCAATTTATATCCTACTTCGTATTATAAATGTGAAAGTTTGTGAAGATGTTTGGATGTTTGTTACTCAATCACGCAATAACGGCTGAACGGCGATGTAGATGAAATTTGGTATGGAGATAGTTTGAGTCGCGGGAAAGGACATAGAATACTTTTCATTCTCATTACTCATTCCATGTAGACGAAGTCGCGGGCAAAAGCTAGTAAAAAATAAGATAAATATGTACTTACTTCACCATCATCAGCCACCTGACACCCACTGCAGGACACAGGCCTCCTTCGTGGTTTTTGGTTTTCATAACATTGAGGGGTTTTGCCATAATCGCCATGCTTGGCAGGCGGGTTGGCGATCGAAGTATGCGGTTGGAAGGTCTCAGGAAGACGCTGCTGCCCGTCTCCTGGTAATTGATTTCCTTAGTCGCCTTCTACGACATCCACAGAAGGAAATGGAGTGACGCTATTCTTAATCCAGCGCCATACGGAATACTTACTTCAAATTAACAATAAAAAACATTTACTCATTTATTTTAATACATTTAAACTTAAATAATTTAAATTTAATAATAATTTTAAACTTTTACTTATTGGTGGTTTTGTTCGAGGAGTTCGATACTGAAGAAACGGAACTTCAGGCTGTGCGCTATTTCATTAACACGGCGAAGAGTTCATGCTAGGCACGCTGGTTAAATTTACATCGTTGCTGCCGCTTGCAGTTATAGGTCTGCTGCTAATGGGAAATCTATACGATTGAGCGTGAAAAATTACTTATGAAATAACTTCTTTTGAAAACTGCTGCGAAACAGACCCCAAACTTCACGCAACAAAAAAAAATAAGGGGCATATTTAAATATACTTCAATATAGACGACGAATAGATGAACGGAACCCGTTTATTAGTTACAACTAATGATCTTTAAAGAAAATGTTTGCACTATAATTTTACTGATAACTATAATTATAACGTACTAACTTTAAAATATATGGTTGGGGACCGAACCCAGATTCTCCTTACATTACAGTCTTGATACCATGACACGAAGCTATCAAGACATGATATTAAATGGTTCAGTGACATCAGGCAACACAAATCACATTATCTTGCAATTTAGCGAGCGCCTTTAGACATCGAATAAAGCTACAATGTCTTTACTGTTTTAGGAATATTGTTCTACCACGCACGAACCAAAAACGTACGTACGAACGTATTTAGTTTTCCTTCTGTGTTGTGCATATTATGTTACTTATGTGCTTATTTTGTTTCTGTGATGTATCTTGTTGGTATAATAAATGTCTTTCTTCTTCTTCTTCAAAAACCGGCTTGCGTGCATGTAACGACTAATGAATGTTGAGGAAGCGAAAGTGATCTGTCAGGATCGTGGTAAGTGGCAGTCCCTCGTATCTGCCTACCCCTCTGGAATACAGGCGTGAGTTCATGCATGTATGTATGTATGAATATTGTTCTTATTTTTCGTTTATTTGTAGCGACCAATATTATTTTGTAGTTGAATGTATTTTTATTACAGGGGGTTGATTTTATTGCACTCAGGTTATTTTTGAATACGAAGTAGCATAATTTAAGTAAAGACCATTTTTAAAGTGATTTCCATAATTTTTTCATGGCTGCCGTTGTATTAGGTACGTCGGTAGGTACTCAGAACATCTAGAGCAGAAAGTGAGCTGTGAATACCGTAGTCGTTCGTAGCCATTTGGCAACAAAAAGCTCTCGTATCCAGCACAAAAAAGTCTCGAGTGAGTCAAATATCTCCGAGGGAGGTCTCCCACGAGCCCTCTGTCACACAAGCGTGCTAAAAATCTTAATTAGTCGTGTTAAATGACGCCGAGGTCGGTCAGCTGTAAAATTGTCGTGGAAGTATAATTTATTTTTGAAAAAACCCAATACGGTTTACTTCCGTATAGACAATGTTAAATAGGTAAACCACTTCCATTCAGTACTGATAATAATAATTGAACCATTTCCAATAATGTGTCAACTTTTAAAAGTTCTCTTTTTTTCTTTTATATATTATTTTAGGTATTGACCGCGTCAAGTTTTACCACTTTCAAACGAGTGGACAGCGTCAAGTTTCACCACTTCCAAACAAATTAACCACATTACGTTCCGTGATTGTATGAGACATAAAAAAAGAAATTGAGAAATTTAAGGACTTACTTAATTTTAAGGTGATCGGGGACAGAGTGGATGACTCAATTCTCAAGCATTAGCCGTCATTCCCTGTCACCTTCTAAACGTACCTTAGTGACCTAAATGCCAAATTGAGTTAAGCCTTATTTAATTCACGAGACGGTCTATCTGCGTACCAAAGAAAAATTATTTCAGCCGTGTAACAAAAATTGCGTGGCAAAAATCTGGATTTTTGATTTATTATGTTATACTTAGCCCAAAATAAGTGACATTCATTAACCATTTACATAGGAACCTGATTGGATAGAGTCTAAGTTCATTGCACGTACCCAATTAATTATGTCTAGTTGTCATGCGAACCACATCGTGATGGCGCCTGCAGCAGCGATACATCTGATGAATGGTGTTAAAGTGGATAGGAAGTAGGTCTATCGCACTGGCGGCAGAGTACAAAGAACTAGTAGTAGAGGTTCAACGAAAGTGGGAATTATTTTTTAAAATCCCCACACTATAGGTAATGGAGATAAAGATACGTCTATTTTGCTAAGAACAAGTGTCATTCAAGTTACATAAAATAAAACATGCACTTTGGATAGCAATATACAATAGATTAGGCCCAATAATATGTTCTACGGTCGACCTGCTGTCGACTGTACTCGCCACTTCAGTCTACCCGTGATCACGGCAACTGCAACACCTGTAATGGAGAACTTGCGCTAAAAATATTTTATATAACACCTGCTCGTCAATGGCATATTATGTGTCATGCAAACTCAACTTAAAGCAAGTCATTTGTGTCCTACCTATATGGTCTAGCCGGGTCATTATAAATGTACTGAATTTCATAATCCCCTAGGGAATTATGACATTTGAATTTGGAATGCAATCAACATTGAATATACGAGCTCCTTGCAATCCATGACCAAACGTCAAAATTAGAATATAAACTTTTCATAGAGCCCTACACCAAGAAGAATTTATTCAAAATTAGAATGAAAACTTTTCATAGAGCCCTAAATCAAGGAGAATTCTTTTTAATTGTATTATGTTTTATATAACACCTGCTCGTCAATGGCATATTATGTGTCATGCAAACTCAAAGCAAGTCATTTGTGTCCTATGGTCTAGCCGGGTCATTATAAATGTACTGAATTTCATAATCCCCTAGGGAATTATGACATTTGAATTTGGAATGCAATCAACATTGAATATACGAGCTCCTTGCAATTCATGACCAAACGTCAAAATTAGAATATAAACTTTTCATAGAGCCCTACACCAAGAAGAATTTATTCAAAATTAGAATGAAAACTTTTTCTTTTTAATTGTATTATGTTTTATTGCCTCGCAGTGTTTATATAAAGTAGAGTATGCATTTTGGGGATAAAGCAGTGTATTTGTCTCGGGCGTTTTTGAACCCCTCGGCCTCGGGATTCTAGCTTTAACTCCCTCGCTTCGCTCGGGACTTAACTCTGTAACTCCCTCGCTTCGCTCGTGAGTTAACCCTAGGATCCCTCGTCCTTGGGGTTCAAAATATCGCCCGAGACATAATACACTGCTTTATTCCCTTAATGCATAATCTACTATTATTGCCTCGCAGTGTTTATATAAAGTAGAGTATGCATTTTGGGGATAAAGCAGTGTATTTGTCTCGGGCGTTTTTGAACCCCTCGGCCTTGGGATTCTAGCTTTAACTCCCTCGCTTCGCTCGGGAGTTAACTCTGTAACTCCCTCGCTTCGCTCGTGAGTTAACCCTAGGATCCCTCGTCCTTGGGGTTCAAAATATCGCCTGAGACATAATACACTGCTTTATCCCCTTAATGCATAATCTACTATTATTGCCTCGCAGTGTTTATATAAAGTAGAGTATGCATTTTGGGGATAAAGCAGTGTATTTGTCTAGGGCGTTTTTGAACCCCTCGGCCTTGGGATTCTAGCTTTAACTCCCTCGCTTCGCTCGGGAGTTAACTCTGTAACTCCCTCGCTTCGCTCGTGAGTTAACCCTAGGATCCCTCGTCCTTGGGGTTCAAAATATCGCCCGAGACATAATACACTGCTTTATCCCCTTAATGCATAATCTACTATAATATAATAGAAGAGGCCATGTTAAAGCAAAAATAAACGTGGCAACATTTCTTGTCTACGTCTATTACTTTTCGTAATATAACATGTCGAAAAGTCAACATAGTCACGTGGTACAAAAAACGCTCCATAGGTACAAATCGGGCTCAAACTATGACGTCACAACTTGTACGTAACGCCTTGTAATGTATGAAGCGTAGGTATATTGATAATTGAGTTATCTTGTAAAATAATATTTTTATGCATCTACGCCCTTATAAGAAAACGTTTAGTCTAATAAGTTTTTTATTATTAAACTCACTTTATTTCTCGCAATTTTTGTGATCCCGAAAACCCCGAAAAAAGTATTTTGTGGTTTTATTTTGTAATTTTCCCTAAGTTTTGATTATGTCTTCTATGGTATAAAAACTATCTGCTATCTAAGTTAGACGCAAGTTCTCATCAATGTAATTAAGATTACCTAGGTACCTAATGAATAATCGCGATTAGACCCGTTGATTGTATAACTATGTATGAGCATCGCGAGTCATTAATGCCGGCGCTTCACTCGGTTATTCGTATTCACGTAATTCATCATCAACCCATTATGTCCCCACCGAGGGGCACGGGTCTCTTCCCTGAGGAAGGTATAGGCCATACTCCACCACGGGGGCCAAGTCCGGATTGGTGGAGGCTTGTAGACTAGTGGCTCGTCTACTGTCAGAAGTTGTCAAGCCGCCCTAAGGCCTCTGACTTGGCTTAACGACTGCCATCTATCGACGGCAGCCGGCACCAACAGCTTAACGTGCCTTGCGAAGCACGGAACCGCTCGGGAAAATGCCACTAGCGTTAGGCATAGACGGCGACCCATCCATGCACTGAACGCGCCCTGTGTTGCTTAACCTTCGTGATCGTTTAAGATCACTCAGGCAGCCGGGGCTACGAGCGATTCACGTAATTGCCGACGCTTTATTTGAGGTTTTAGGCCGGTTGTATTCACATACGCGTACGTTTTCCGCACACGTTTTCCGCATTCGTTTTCCTTATTCGAGTTCTCGAATGCTTCCAATCTATGTAAAATGCATTGACTACCGCATACACACGTTTCTTTTTTCCGTACGGAAAATTTGAAAGAACTTAAAAATGAAGAAAAACCTAACGTCTGCGCTAGGCTCACGGAATTACGAATCAGTATTCCGCATTAGAAAAACGAAAACGGAAAACGAATGAATGCGGCCAGCCTTACAAATCGTTATCAGTGCTCAAGATTCCCCTCCAGACTACTGCCGAGACTCTCCTAGACCACCTGTGCTCCACTGTGAACCAGCTCTACAAAGCAGTGAAGACCAATGCTTTTGGCCCGTCCATGTTACCTACATGTTATAGCTGCCTGGAGACAGTTGATGCTGCTGACAGTGGATGGCATACAAATGAGTGAGCAGACGCGATGACCCGATTAGCACCTCGCTTGGGCGCCTCGGCGGCACCGGGAGGCCTAGCACGGTGGACGGCCTAGCACGGGACCTGACAAACGTTATTTCCAGCGTTGCCAATTCTACGTCGAAAACCTACGAACTTCAGTCCCACAACCTACGTATTTTCTATCAAATTGTACAAATTTGCAAAATATTTTAACTCATTAGGCTGAATGGGCATAATTTCCTCTTCATTCGCGATAAAAATTAATAAACGTTCCGTTTCATTCTAGCCTTAGCGCACACTCGCCTCGCCTTACAACACTCGCGTCAAGTTGTTACTAATTTTTACAAACAAAGTTCCCATTAGGTACATAGAGCTGTGACTGTGTAAAACGAAACGTCTCGCCGTGAAAAGAGATACATATATAGGTGAATTATTTATTTTCATTTACACACACACACGGAATAAAACAATAATACAGTAGTAAGAGCACACACAAAGCACAATGAAACATTATTACAAAAAAACTTTTACAAATGAGACACACAGCAACTTAACCTAAAAATATTTCGAAGGAGTTGTTTCGTTTGTTCGGTTTCGATCACATTTTTCAGCTTCCTGTTTATTATTCTTATGGTTTTACCTACCCTACCCTCTTCATTTCACTCAGAAAAAGTATGTAGATCAACGAAATTTTCATACCCAAATACTAATTCTACGTAATTTTCTAATGTCGCCTCAAAATCCGCAATGGCAACAGTGGTTACTCCCCCCTCCCCCTTTTTTACACTTTCTAAGAGAAGGAGGAGGTTCTCAGTCTATCTATATAAATACGTATATAAACTCACACTCACTTTACAAAAAACAACGACTACAGATGGTTTCCATTATGAAATCTTTAAGGTCTTATTTAAAAAACACGATTCCTTCTAACACTCCTCAGAGGCAGTTTCAATAGTCTGTGGTAGAGGGAAAGACGTAACCACAGATTATTTAAACCACCTCTAAGGAGTGTTTTAGAGGTATCGTATTTTTATAAATAAGACCGTTAAATTTTAACTTACCAACTAACCAACTTATGTAAAGTCTAACCACACACCAACAAAATATAGTGAAGCTTAATTTCACCGAAGTCTCATGTCTCAATTGTTATACGAGTACGGAGAGCCATATCGTGTCAATATCCTGATACGGAGGATCGGGGTTCGGTCCCCAACTATTCATTTTAAAGTTAACAGAACTTTTTTTTATGTTAAAAGAACCTATTCTAGAGTTGACTTTTTTATAGTTACTATGCATAAAATTATAGAGCAAATATTTATTTTGAAGATCATAAGCTATACCATAGTTTTTAACCCCTATTTTAAAGTACATATGTATCCAATTTACATTGTATAAGCGACTATCAAATTTGTTTATGGAACAGCTGATATTTTTTTCGATATTTCGTTTTTGGTCTCATCAATCAATCAATCAGCCTGCACACGTCCGCTACTGGACAAAGGCCTCCCCCAAGGCACGCCACTTCCTTCTGTCCTCGGCCATCCTCATCCAGCTACCTCCAGCAATCTGCCTCAGATCGTCGGTCAATCGAGCTGGTTGGCGTCCGACGCGCTGCGTTTGCAGCGTGGTCTCCACTCGAGAAACCTTACACCCCATCGTCCATCGATCGGTTCGTCGGCAGATTTTTAATCTTAGATTTTATATAAAAAAGTTAGATATTTGTATTAATGAGTAGAAGTTCCAACATCCCTTCTGCAACACCCTGTACATACTTCAAAAGTCGATGTTGTCGAGGCCTGCTCACGTCTATCTACTGCATTACGTGAACGGTCATTATCACATTACGCATGTCGTCCGTACAAATTAAGTTGGTAGCTACTACTTAGGTACATTAGGTACATTGCTGTCTAGAGTCTAGACGATATCTGTATGATAGATTTTTTTGGGGTTCCGTACCCCGAGGATGCAACAGAACCCCACTACATTTTTTAAGGACAACCGTGGGGACCTTACGGATGGTTATTAATAAGCACTCCAATTTGTTTTACACTTGAATCAAGTTGCTTGAAGAGTCCTCAAAATAATATTCGGTAAATTGGTTTAATAAAATCTCAAAGTTAGCTTTCATTTTACAACTTTTCCTTTTCGCAAGTCACGTTTTCAGGCTGTATTATTTTGGACACACGCGATGCAATCACCGAGTTTGAAAATGGAATGTCACTGCTTTTCATGGGTGAGTTTTTTCTGTACATAACAAAAAGGCTATTGCAGTATATTTCCCACAGACCAGTTGTCACAAGTTTCCGGTCTGGAAACTTTGTCCACAGTTTTCGTAAAATCGAAACATTTGAAATACAGCTTGGTAAAAAAGAAAACATTAATAATACTTACTCTTTTTCCTATAACTACCATTTTATTATATAGGTACTCACCAACTTTAACTGTAAAAATAAAAAGTAAACGCTAATTACTCAATAGGTGAATAGTAGTGTGATCAAAAAAGCTCAACATCAATTTAATATTGAATGAAATTCAGCTTTTGTCTATAAGTAAACAAATTGTTGACAGTCTATTAAAATATAGAAACCAATGAACAACATCTACCAAGCTGTTGTCATAGATCATTCATTCAAAGTTTTAGTTCAAGAAATATAACCTCTTTTAACAATATCTTGGCTTTGATAGCCAAACCAAAGGCGAATGAAATTAATTCCACCTGGAAATTCTACTCTCCCTTGCCAAGCTGTAGATAATCTATTTTGAGCAAGAATTGCAAAAATCATCAGGAAGCTCCCTCAGAATGTCATCAGGGCGGTATGTGATGATGTATGACTAGAAAAAATCAACACATTCACCACTTTGTAGCTGTCATCGCGTGATAAATGCTAGCAGGGGGCCAGAGGTGGAAAATTGTATCATTGATTTGTTCTAATGAGGCCGGATTTGGACGCTGAGGAGCTTTGTAGCCAACTAAGTACAAAACTATCTAAGAATAAATGGTTTCGGTGAAGAAAAACTGATCGATCCGCAAAAGGTTTGCTGGAATAAATCTCGCACAGAGATAAGCTCGCCTATGTACTTCCTCTCAAGCGTAAGTTTACGTTATATTTTATCTACATCATAGCCTTGGTAAATCATGTCTTAAACAAAAGAATGTCCATTCCATTCTATGAACACATAATTATGGATTTGAGCATTATACATCAAACAAAGCCACAATATAATTATTTTTTACTTATTTTTATTATAACTATTTTTAAGCAAAATCAAACAGTCATAAGTCAATATAATTTAAAATCACCTACAAAGCTATACCTACCTGGGTTACTTCGGTAACTACCTATAGTAAACTGTGGTAAACTACAACAAAAGATAATCATTGAAATCACACAAAACATACAAAGGCACAAGGCATTTAACAAAGCATTCACAGATAACAGAAATTCCACATACTTCCTTTTCAATTTTTAATCTTAATCGGAAATGGCACATTATGCTTTTAAAAAGGGCGAAAACAAAAGCCAACACCATAAGACCTCTCACCCTGAGTGAAGCTTCCGTCTTCAGAGGTCTCCGAAAACTGGGAAGGTAAAGAAGTAGGGTAAGAAGGTATCCGAGGGGTTCATACGATCGCTGTGAGTGTAGAATGACTGATGTCTTTACAAGAAAGCCGGCCTGTCATCTGGGCAGCATTTCTAAAACTTATTACCTTTTATTCAGTGGTCAACCTACAAAGAAGCGGTAGGCCTTTGGACCATTTATAAACACAAACTTTAGTGCCGAGAGGACAGAACAAATGAGGTATTGTGCACTACGCACTAGAGAAGACATTCCAAAGAACCCAAGAATACATTGTTATAACTTTTTTCATCTAATTACTTTTATTTCAGAAACTTTTCAGCTGTATGGATTCGTCTAATTTAACCTACTGAGAACTGTCAAATACATATTATACATATTTTGACATCTAGGTAATGTCAATAAGTGTACAATTACGGAATAGCAGAGTGCAGAGCGCGAGTCACGCGTTTTTGTCAAATTCTCAAATGTCAGAAATCGACGGTGAATGTTCTAGAAAGTCGCTACTTTTTGAAATTTAGAACGCGTGACTCGCGACGTCATTATACCTAGCCAGAACAAATAAGTGGTCCGAATTCGGGAAGCCTTTGTTAAAAGTGGGAATGTAGCTAAAATAAAAAAATGCCGCCGATCTTTGAGCACCGCTGGCCACGTAGGTAAGCGCTAACATATCGTTCGCGCGAAAGATAAGTCGCTTCCCGCCCTCCGAGCTTTTTTACCGCCAAAATTAAAGCGATACTCGCGGCAAAAAATGGCGTCTCAAATGTCACCCCACTGATGACTTGACGAGTAGAGTAATACGGCTCGATGTTTTTACTAAAAATACAACTCGCAAACCAGAAACGTGTGTTTCGTTAAGTGCGTGACGATTTTGTTATTGTCGGTATAAATCCTGGAGCATTCCTTGAGATATTAAGACATAGGGAGGTAATTTATAAGTAGAACAGTTGCTTTGCTCTACATTTTATGAGCTGCGACGGTATTTAAATTGCCTTGGACTTGCGATTGGATTTACATAAGCGTCCTAATTGTCAACAGAAAATTATTTAAAATGATATCAGTACAAGGTTATTTCCAAAATGCGCACGTCCTGAAATTGTCCGAGGTGGTCACATACCTCCGCGGTTGAAATTGCCAATCCGTGGTTAGAAACACATACCTATGATGCCTAGATTGTATATACAATACATTCCTGATTTACTGATTCTATATCTGATTCCTCACATACCTATTCTCCTCACGATTATTTTGTTTTTATTTTGTTGACTTTCGTGTATTTTGTTTGTTGTTTACTCTGTGTCTCTGTGACAATTTGAATTCTTTCTTTCTTGAAGGCTGCGATATTGCTACAGAGCGTAAACGCTACATACATATGTTTTTTTTTACCTCCTGCCTATCCCTCTGGTATCTATATTACCGGAGGGGTAGGCAGAAAACAGGGACTGCCACAAGCCACGATCCTGACAGATCATTTTCGCTTTTTCAACATTCAGCACGCCGGTTTCGGGTAGATACATCTTATCTTGCCCTTTGCTAAAAAAAAACGCTAATATTTCGAAAAATACTTGATAAAACACAAGACCAATTGTGGTGTTTCAGGAATGCATTTTGGAAATAGCGCTGTAGTAATGGGAAACATGAAACTGATAAATACAGGTAAGTATATCTACTTGAAAACTTCTTGTCACAAAAGCCTCACAGTTGAATTGATATTCTTTGTTGCCGCCGTGGCCTCAGTAAGGGACCTATTTCATAGAACTACAATTCATGGTTTAAAGGAAAACATCGTGAGGAAACCCGCGGCTTAGTTGGCTCCGCACGTATTGACTTGTCTTTCCTTTGGGCTCGGCCGACTAAGCTGTCAGCATGGTAGGTGCTGGGCAAGCCGACTCCAACTATAAAACAATGTCCAAGACACTTTGACACCCATCTAGTGTGAGTGAGTACCACTGTACGCTAATCTCATTACGCAGATGCGAAGGCCAAAGAATGACCATAAGATAAATAATAATACTAAATAAATAAATAATAATAACTTCCACACAACATAATCAATTGCCCCGGTCCCAAATGAAATGGTAACAAGCCATAAAAAATATAGAAATACACCTAGACAGAGGCAATTTGTACAAATTCACAACGGCGGCCTCCAGTGGGAATCAACAAGTAGGTACATCGAATTGTCATAGTATGAAACGCGGCCCTTCTGCCTGTAGGCGCCTTGCTGGGTTACCGTAGCCAGGGCACAGTACATAATTAGCCTAGATTGGAACCGAAGTGGCAGTAAATAGGTCAGTGCGTTTACTATGTATCTGCAAAACCGAACAAAGAAGATAGCTATATGGACACACACACATCTGGAGAAAACATGGCTTCAGCAATCAACTTCTAAATCAGGTCAGAGAATATGCTACATACGGATTCGTTGACGTTGTTATCTCCTGAAAAGCGATGGTACAGCACATCTTAATGCATGTATTCTCTTACCGAATATCCTGGGCCGCGTTTCATAAAACTGCAATTCATAGTTGGGTCGGTTAATGTGTGCGTTAATCGGCTTTGCAATTCATATCCAAATGCCAAAGTAAACCACGAATTCTAGGGTCGGCGGACCTAAGTAAAATTTTCATTAAATTATTGTTCCTTACAACCACAAGTAATTAAAATGTAAACTGTTTATTTAAAAAAAAAAGGAATACGTTATTAATCTAGCTCTAACTAATGTAACTTAGACATGTAAGCCTTTTAATGTATTTTGTTTTCTGGTGTGTACAATAAAGTGTTTCCAGAGGTTGCTCTATATTAAAGATGCATAATATAAATAAACTACATATCCGCGGTGGGCACTCGTGGTAATTATATCAATACTCTCTCTCTCTCTTGGAAGACTCCAAGAACGTCCTGAGAAGACCCTCAGGACGTTTGCCTTCACGGTTAGCGAGTGGTATTGCTAACAACTTCACATATGTACGTAACTTAGTAAAGTCCGGGGTTCGAACCAACGACCTCCTGTATGTGAGGAAGTGTTCTACCGACCGCGCTACCACAGCTCTGTTTAATACGTAAGACAAATTGGGGGTAAGGTCCGAACATATCTTATTTTATTGAATTAATTGATAGTAACCTCCGAATATTTGATTGTGACCATTGGCATGGGTACATGGGTAGGTGGGTAGTACGTAGTACGATGGCACGCGTCACGCGTTTTGTGGCGCTAAAATGTCAGAATTTGACAGTTAATGTAGGTACTTAGGTACTGGAGAGTCGTGAATTTTGACATCTCAAACGCGCGGCTAGAGTCGTCGCACAACCTATGCAGCATAGGTTGTAGTACTGTCGTCAGCACATCAACCTTTACATCCGTGCACTCTATTCACTTACGTTACTTGTGACTTTGCAATTAAAATGTAAAGGTCGACTGTACGACAGCGCAAGTCACGCGTTTTGTAACGCTAAAAGTCACAATTTGACAGTTAGTGTACTGGAAAGTCCCGATTTTTAACGGTAAAAAGCGCGACTCGCGCAGTCCCTGCCTACTCCTCTGGGATGCATGCGTGAGTTTGTGTGTGTGTGCGTGTCTGTATGTTTGTGACTTGTTATAGTGAATAACTGAGCGGAGTTAATTGGACAAGGATATAATTTTGGTCTGACGATCTGGTTGCGGACTTGCGGTGGCAAGGAGTCGCTGGTTACAGGCGGCACAAGACCGGGAAGCTTGGAAAACCATGAGGGAGGCCTATGTCCTGCAGTGGGCGCCAAATGGCCGATGATGATAACGATAATTTTGTTGTAGAACATTTTGAATTAATAGTAACGTTGACTGCAGGCAAGTGACGAAAAATTATTTTATTTTAGTTTAGTGCAACACAAGGGTGTCATTTGGTCACGTTCAAGGATTTTTTTATCGCATCTAATTCCGTTGCTAGTGATGGATATATCCGTAAAATGGGACGTTTTTTCCTAAATTAGGTGCGAAAGTGAGATGCGGCGATGATAAATAAGTTGTTTGACTGCTTCCTTTATCCATAGTTTTAAAAAAGTTTAGCTCTCCTTTCGCGGGATTGGCCAAAGTTATTTCCAAACCAATTTTATGAGTCAGGTATTGACCGAATTTCTGCATCCGAAAAGTAAGTATTATGAGTGTAGAAAAAGGAGAGATATTTACAAAACTTTAGGCACTAAAACATAATTGAAAGACACAAACATTTTAACTTTAATTTGAGCGCAGATAGGTAGATACAGATAATTTGGCAAAAATTTGAATATTTTTTACAATCCCAGAAATAGCAGTAGCCTAGTTATCCAATATTTTGAGGGCAATTACACTAAGGTTAAAAAGAAAATTAGTAACGATTTATCTTTTGTTTTTCCTTTTACTCCACTCTTAAAACTTAAGGTAGGTTTTAACTGCATATTATGTTAATCCCCCACAAGTCCACATCAATCAATTCCAAAATCCAAATTCCGGCCGCGTAACACCCCGATGCACGTTTGCATTCTGGACCCACGTTTTTATAACCCTAAACGTTCTCAAAAGCCCATAAATCCACAAAAACAACTTCCAAAACCCGCAGCGAAGTCGTCAAAATATTCATTGCACATGCACGAAGCTCCATACTCTACCTAAGCAACCAGCGGTACAGAAAGTTCGTTCTCCTGCCTATACTTGTTATTGTTGTTTATACCTTGTTGTCGCTCACCAGGGACATAGGGCCTTTATAAAATATCTCCGCTTGATGCAGTCTTGAGCGGCGACGTGGAGGGTCTTCCCATCCCAACACAAGTGTCTATTACCTGCCTAAAGGTAAGGAGGCACTTTTGTCCATTATTTTCCGAAAATCTAGTTCTTGAATGAAATGGACACCAAGTTTAGTTTGTCACCAGTTTCTGCGCTTTAATGAAAAAATATTTTGATTTTGATGGTACGATGATACTTACAAAAATTTAATCAATTTTCAAAAGTTTATCGCGTAGGTACTTACTCGCGTTTTCTTACTCTTATAAGATCTATGTAATTCGTACCTACATATTATTTTTTATGCGAAAATATTGTTCCGCGTGTGATAAAATATTCCAAATAAGTACCTACAATAAATTATTTTCTTTGTTAAACAATATCTTCTCCTTATAGAAATGGTCGCTTCGATACATAATAGCTGCTGCGCTACACATATTTCGTTACTATCCCCAGATTGGATCCAGCGCTATTCAAGCTGCCTAGCAGTAAAAACTTTGCGGCAGCCAATTTTACAGGAATCACAAACTTTTCCATATTCTCTTTGTAAATTTTATATCTGCTTTGTTTGTATTATTCTTAAGCAGGAATGTTCTCGTATAAGAACATGAAAAAAACAGAATGATCTTCATTAAAATTTATTGGGTACAATGGACCAAAAAATGACAGTAAACTCATAATATTTGTATTACACTAAATAACTTCTTCTTAAAGTGCCACTCCATCTCTGGAAACCTTCACCACCAACCGGCAGTCAGCTCGCGATAACGCTCTCTGTGCTGTGCTACTCTGAACAACACTTCCGCGATTTTAACTACGGTTCACTCCTTGATGTGAACCTTTGTTAAAATCTTGCACAACCCTCACAGCCTTATTCTTCCCGGCCTTCTCTTTCCTTCGATCTTGCCCATCATAGGACCGTAATGTTCTGCAGCAACTAATATCTTCTGCTAGCACATGACCTAAGTACCTAGGCTTCTTTTTGATAACTGACGGGAATTACATATTATACAATCTACAAGGTCTCGTCATGCGAGAACGTTCTCCCCGGCCCTTCTCTAATCGAGAATCAGAAATTTAGTTTATTTTGTGTGGATACAAAACGGTCCGTCGTCGGTAACTTCTTGTATCTTTTCTTCTTGGTGCACGAACGGCCCTCACGACTTTATTCCGTATGCGCTGCGGGTAAATTAATTGCTAAGCGATTCAATTGGATGCTTAGGTACTTATTGTAAGTGGGTACTGGAAGTAAATTTATGGGTTAGGTAGCGGGGACCGCTGTTTTTTTTCTGTATTTCTACAAATGTGGAAGATTAGATAAGCATAAGATAAGATAAGATAATCATTTATGAAATTGCCACAACACACAAAGATATTACAATTGACAGGCAAAGCACGCTTACATGTCTATGCAAGTAACAATAAAACAACACTTATAATAAATCCAAATAAGGAGGGGATTTGCCCTGTAAGGAGTGGGTACATGCGCACCTGTAATTTGGCTGTGTTACCGAACCGATACCCGAACTCAGCATACCTATGCTTCAGCTGCGTGGAGCTCTCCTACTTAAACAAACAATTTAGTTTATATTATAATAACAGAAATTATTCATATTTATGTCTTTTGCAAAAAACTACCTTAGACGAAATTAAATTAAATTATTATTAGAATTAAATGGTGCAGTAAAATTGTACACAGAAATTAAAAGTTGTACACCCAAATTAAACTGGATCTATTAAAATTAAAATTTCATTGAAAATTTATATTCATTAAATTGAAATACAATTTCAAAGACTTGTCTTAGAACTTCATAAATTAACAATAATTCAAGCAGATGTTAATCTTCATTTCCTTCCGTGGATGTCGTAGAAGGCGACTAAGGGAATAAATTACCAGGAGACGGGCAGCAGCGTCTTCCTGAGATTCCAACCGCATACTGCGATCGCTAACCCGCCTGCCAAGTGTGGCGATTATGGCAAAACCCTTCATGATTAGGAAAACTATGAGGGAGGCCTGTGTCCAGCAGTGGGCGTCGAATGGCTGATGATGATGATGATGAAGCATAATCTCGCTAACTGCGAAGGAAAACATCGAGAGCAAACATCATTGCTAAGATGTTCACATACCGCAGCGCTTGTAATTGCCAATCCGCGGGCACGCGTGGTGATTAAGCCCATTAAAATTTGCTCTCTCTCTCTAAGAGAGGGCCTGTGCCGTATCTACTCTCTTCTTGGTCGGAACGCATGAAGAGGTGTTACTAAGTTGCTGATGTTGCGTGCCTCACGATGTGTCGCCATTCCTCATTCCTGTGCAACGCTGTGGGACGTATTCAGGCTGTATTTTTATTCAGAATTAATCCGGACACTGTCTAGGAATTCTCTAAACAGTAATGAGCGCAAGATGTGAGTAAACCACTCTGTGATTGGTTCATTCTGTGCGCCATGCGTGACGTGAATGTTGATTGGGCGATAGTGAATGACAGCGTAACCGATGGTTGGTTTTATTCAAAAGGTATAGTCCGCACCCACCGCACAGATCTTTTTGGCGGTAACGTGAATATAGTCACAGATCGCACATCGCTTACTGTCTTTACAGTGTATGTGAGAATAATTGACAACTTTAGTAATTGACTAATAGTAATTTACTACGCATCACACTACGTCAATTAGGTACTTACACATCACTATAAAGACAGTAAGCGATGTGCAAACGATCTGTAACTATGTTGACGTTACCGCCAAAAAGATTTGTGCTGACTATAAAGCAGTCAAGAGAGTTTATCACTAGTGTGACGGGAATTTCAAGTTTTTTCTATTTTGTACCCAGATTGGAGGGTTAGGGGGAGCCGACTATCGCCCTGTGCCGACTTTTATAGATGACTGTACGGAGACTACGGAGACTGACAGTTGACGAGTTGTAGATTGGACCAGTTAGGGAAAATGACGAATTAGCGAAAAATACGAATTAGGGAAATTGACTAATTAAAGATTTTTGAGATATTGACGAATTAGGGAAAAGGCGAGTGACCCCCAACCCAGTAATTGTTGTAGGTAACTGACGAACTCTATAGAGAGTATGCAGTGCTGGTTCTAGCCCTAAATCAGGGCGCCTTTTGAGAGACATTACATGATACATAATTAATATTACATAAGACTGAAATTATTATCCTCCTGATTATTTAACATAAGCAACGGCGCACACGCGGTCGCCTTTCCTTCACGCATTTTAGCACCCTTTGCCACAAGGCGCGTAGAGCGGCTCCTCCTCCTCTCGCTCTACGCTAGAACCGGCAGCGGCACTGAGAGCAAACGCAGCGTACATTTATGAAAATATAATGTATGTTAGAAGAAACATCAGCAATTTCGAAAATGTTGGTAGCCATCACAATATTGATACCTACTAGGAATAAACATAAATTGTCATTTCCACGTTTTAGACTTGCAAAAGTTAATACCTTTATGGGGCACTGTGTACGGTTCTACAATAAGATTCCTCAATATATATTAGAGTTACCACCGACGCGGTTTAAAAAATGTATTAAGCATACTCTGTGCAAAAAAGCCTATTATAACATTAAGGATTATTTGGAAGACAAGGATGTCTGGTATTTAAATAATGTAACAGGAACGTTTGTATCTAGTATAGTGTAACTTTAAGTTGAAAACTCTGTTAATTAAGCAAACCTGTTTTGAAAAGAATAAATGTGGAGTTTCTTTGTTAGCTTCTTCTCCGCATAATCTATTAATTGTGAAACTAACAGCTTTGACGTTCATTAAGTAAACATTTTGTTTTTATAGTGAATAATTTTTTTTTACTTTGACAGTAGGTAAAACAGTACTATTTAGTTTATTTATCAGCAGTTTTAAAAAGAGCTGGTAGATGTGAAACTGAGATCCACACTAGGTAAGCCTGTATCGCGGGGACCGGATAAAGGTGTGGCCACAAACAGAGCGATTTGACGTTAATGTTTGTGTTGTGAGTAGATATTTGAAAATAGGTATACCTAATTTAATATAGAAAGTTAGCTGTTGCCCGCTACTTCGTTCGCGTGGTAATTTTGATGTGTATTTTTTCGGGATAAAAAATAGCCTTTGTGCTAATCCAGACTATAATCTATCTCTGTGCACAATTTCATCCGGATCCGTTTAGCCGTTTTTGCGTGAAAGAGTAACAAACATCAAACTTTCGCGTTTATAATATTAGTAAGGATGTTTGGATACTTCAATGTAAAATAGGGACGTAGTATAAAATAGAGAAATAGTTGCGTAGGGACTTTTGAGAATGAAATGTAGTGGCATTTATCTTATCTAATCTTATCTTATCCAGCAATAACAGTCGCTAATGGCACAAGAAAACGTGGCTGACTCAAAAACTTAGTGCTAGAAATACGTGGTGGCCGTAATTCATACATTTCCTACAACTTTCCCATACATCAGTTTAACTTAGGAGTGATAGCTTCCGAGACATCATGTAAGTAGTCCATTAATCCGTTAGCCAGTCAATCAATCAATCGTCAGTATCTGCATCGGGTTGTAGCTATATACGTAATTCTAACTAATTCTAGTAGTTTGCCAGAAAAGCCACCCTGTAAATTTTGGTTAGCTAAGACAAGTTTGTTTAAGGGGGACTTTTCTGTTGTCTGCGCTGACAGTTTAAATCAGCAGTCAAGCTTAACCTACTTATGCTAGGTTTTTTTACAGCCTCAGAATACAGAGGTTTGCAAGTAGAATTTTTTCTACAGTTTGTATCCACGACTGGTCCCTGTTTTATTGTCTTAACAATAATAGGGTCATAAATATTGTATGCCAACAATTTGGCAATCTGTCGCTTTGAAGAAAGGGGCACATGCATTGTGTCCCTAGTCCATATAGAAACAGTAAAAGTACCGAAACCTCGGAAAACTGTAAAATGAAAAAAATAACGAATAAATTCAGTTTTTATTATGTCTAGTGCTCGCGTTAACCTTAGAAAATGCTATTAATTTCATTTAAGTTTTTTTATTATTAGAGTAACTTGATTTTACGCATTATTTTGAGACTTGTATACCCTTCAAGGATACATTTTTATAGTTTTATTTTTCGTGAGGTTATCCATGTCTTCTATGGTATCTAACTTTAAAATAGTATCACTATTTTTCTTATAACCTAGAGGAAATATTTCTTTGTGTTATAGCTAAACCAAATGAAAGCCAGTATTTTAAGAGAATCTGTATTTCCTTTTTACACAGCTGTAAACCTAGACCTCACTCGGGTCATACCATTATACTTAAAATATAATACGAATCTGACTTTTTCACTAAGTTATATTACTTTTCAATAACTCTATCTGGGAGAATATGTATTTACCATTACAATATTCCGATAAGAAATTAATTCTTCTACAAAATAAACGTGCGTTTTTTATTTAAAAACTTGGAATTTTACCGTCTTACTTGCTACTTTACGAATCACGAACGCAATTTTAGACAAATCTAAAAACACGCCTTACAAGAGGAGCGTTATGAAACAAAAACTTAATTCTCATGTCATCCAATACACATTGTCCACATTGAATATTTATTTATATACACGATTTTTGAATTAAAAATGCCTAATTAATTGATGTACGGCGTTCTTGCATTACCACATAACGGAAACACGTAAAACCCATTTAAAACAGCGTGGATATAACGTTCCAATCACTTTCACGTAATATCTATGCAACTATGTATGTTCGTATTTACATAAGCATCCTCAAACTTATGCACTTATGCTTAAAACGTCGTCATTGCAACCTTTATAAGAAAAATTCATAATATCTATGCGCGTTATTTTTTTTAAATTATAAGTCCATCCGCTCACACTGTTGACAGATATACAAAGTAGAAAAAATATACACTGCCTATATTTATTACTTGTGTTAACTTTACACCGTTCGGGAGTCCGCTAAGGAACAAAATGGATAGTTTAACTGCTACATAGAAGTGTAAATGAATGGTTAAGAAGCGATTCTTAGATGTAAGTATTAACGGTCGTGTCGGCCGATGGCAGCTCCTGTCGAATACACCGTCGGGGCAATCTGTGGACAAACTAAATATCAGTGCCGAGAAATATAATAAACGTATGTTTATTGAGCATGAATTTGAGTACTACACGGGCGATTGCGCCAGAGAGAGCACATAGCGAGTGAATATTTTTTTATAATAAGTAATTTATTTGTTTTCTTATAACTAGTGAATGAATGAATGAATGAGTGAGTGAGTGAGTGAGTGAGTGAGTCAGTGAGAGAGAGAGAGCGCCCTTAGCTGGTGATCAGCGCGATGTTGAATTCCTTAATCATCTTGACGCTATGCAGCATCTTGGCCAGTGCTTCCCGTGATAGCGCCTGCGTTGAGTATCACACGGACGAGTGTGGCAGAGAGTGTGACATAAAGCGAGTAAGTGAGTGAAGGCGTGAGTAAGTTTCAGTGAGCGGATAGAAGAGTTTCAGTGAGTGGGTGAGGGAGGTAGGGAGGGAGGGAGGGAAAGAGTGAGTGGGTGCGTGAATGAATGCGTGAGCAAGTTTGAGTGAGCGCGTAGGTTAGTTAGTTAGAGTGATTGGGTGAGGAAGTCAGTGTGTGAGAGTGAGTGAATGAATGAGTGAATGCGTAAGTAAATTTGAGTGAGCGGATAGAAGGTTTCAGTGAGTGGATGAAGGAGGAAGGGAGGGAGGGACGGAAGGAGGAAGTGATTGATTTAGTGGGTGCGTGAATAAATGCGTGAGTGAGTCTAAGTGAGCGTGTAGAAGAGTTTGAGTGAGTGAGGGAGCGAGGAAGGGAGAAAGGGAGGGAGAGAGGGATAGAGGGGGAGAGAGGGAGATAGATAGAGAGAGAGAGAGAGAGAGAGAGAGAGGGGAAGAGAGATATAGGGAGGTAGGGAGGGAGGGAGTGGGTAAATGAATGAATGCGTGAGTAAGTTTGAGTGAGCGGGTAGGTTAGTTTGAGTGATTAGGCGAGGAAGTCAGTGCGTGAGTGAGTGGGTGAATGAATGAATGGGTAAGTGAATGCGTAAGTTGGAGTCAGTTAGTGAGTGAGAGATAGTAAGAGAAGTACCTTAGCTGGTGAGCAGCGCGATGTTGATCTCCTTGACCATCTTGACGCGATGCAGCATCTTGGCCAATGCTTCCCGGGAGAGTGGCTGCGTGGAGTACCAAACGGGCGAGTCGGGAACGCAGGAGCGCTCCGGCTGCAGGTAGAATACGTCGTTGCGCGTACGCACCGACTCGGGACTACGGGAAAAATAAGTTTTACTATTTCGACAATCCTTTTTACCATATCCACCAATACTATAATTTTTTTAATGAAGCCTTTTTACGTCCCACTCCAGGGCACAAGCCTTCTGTCAGAGAGATAGTATAGAGCCAAGCGCTGAGATACGTAAACACCTCAGACACTTAGGTTTCCTCACGGTAATTTCCTTCACAATTAGTGAGCTTATAGCTTATTAGCTTCACCATCACTATCGTAATAGTAAATATTGAACCTACAGTAACGTATATTCCACTTCGAATTTGCTTTCCCTGAAACCTATCCCATACAATTTAATGCAGCAAGTGGTAACTTTTGTATGCACCAGCTGGAAGGGTTTCCAATTACCATACTATAACTTACCATTTAGAGATGTAGAACTCGTATAGTTTGACAGGACAGCGTAATGGATTCTCTTCGTTTTCTTGTTGTTCGTAGACTTTCTTTTTCCTTGAGTTGGCATCTGAAATAACAACAATAGGTTAGAACCGTACTAAAACTTACAAATAATCTCCCTGGTTTTAAGAGATGCTGGACATAGGGCTTCCCCAAGGCACACCACTTCATTCTGTCCTCGGCCATCTTCATTAAACCGGTATCTCAGAAACGAGACAATTCGACAAAAAACTAAGATAACTTATAAGATTAGCAAGTTGAAGAGGCAGTGGTTGGTTATATATGCCGAGAAGCCGTTGGTTTAGGTTTTCAAGTAGAACTACGAACTGGCAGACGCAGCGTAAGACTCGCTGGAGCGACTGAGGCAGACTGCTGGCAGCGGCTGGATGAGAATGGCCTAGGGTAGAAAGAAGTGGCTCGAGGGAGGCCTATGTCCAGCAGGGGAATTGTAAGGGATGATTGTTAGATGTAAGGTTGTGTTTGGCTTACCAAGCGCGGACTGGGGCGGGTAGAACCGTAGTAGCACATTCCGCGAGCCGGGGATTTTCGCCTGCCCCGGCTGATTGGGATTGCGTTTCCAGTGCTTCATGATGTGCGAGAAGGATAGCTGCATGTGCTCGTCCACCGTCTGGAAAGAGATGGCTGGTTAGTGACTGCGCGGAAGCAGTTAAGGAGTTGTCTCAAGAACATAAGAGGATTAATTAACACTCTTATGGAGTCTAATTAAGTTCTAGTTGGAGCCGGTGTAGGATACTCATGACCAAGTTGAAGTGTTTCGTGTTGAAAAACATGGTCATAGACAGCAAACCGTGTGGCGATTATCTTCGGGCGTTCATTGGTTTGCACTTTGCCGTAAGTTCGACCCAATGTAGGATACTCACGACCAAGTTGTCGTGATTCGTATTGAAAAACATGGACATGGACAGCAGAACGTGTGGCGATTATCTTCGGGCGTTCATTGGTTTGCACTTTGTCATAAGTTCGACCCAATGTAGGATACTCACGACCAAGTTAAAATGTTTCGTGTTGAAGAACATAAGCGTAGACAGCAGAACGTGCGGCGAGTGCGCACCGAGCTGCTTGCTCTCCCACAGATGCTCCTCCTCGACTCGCGTCACTATATACTCTGTAATAGAGTGCATTATTGAATGAGATGCTCGGAAGTTGTTATTTTTATAATAACAATAACTTCCACACAACACAATCACTTGACCTGGTCCCAAAAGCGGCCCCCAGGGGGAATCGAATCGAGGGAATTGAAGTTTCCTAGTAAAATCTTGTTGTTTGTATTGGGTTTTACTTCAGTTTTAAGGCTAAATAATGTAATTTGCTTTCTTACAGCTATTTTATGGCCCATTAGAAAAATAAAAATATAACCGAAATCAGTCAATCCATAATTATATTTATCTACACTCATATCATAATCTTCAAATTAAGAATTCAAAGGTAAACACATATTGACAGGCTTTAAACAATACATAACTTTAAAGAAAATTAAAAAAAAAAGTGTAATATAATAGTAGTTTATGCAACTGTCATATAATGAAGGGTATTAAAACACGAGTGTGAGTTTATGAAACGAGCGCAGCGAGTTTCATAATAGTAACGAGTGTTTTAATACCCGTGTTATATGCAGTTGCATACACTACTTTATCTTCACCAATGCAATTAATCAAACAACAAGAGTAAAAGCTGATAATAGCGGCGTTTTACCTGAAATAAAACGCTTATTAAATACTTACCTTATTTGAAGCTTTGAGTTTGAGATAGGTAATCTCCTTTTCCGTGCCAGTCGACGCCGCTTGAACCCTAATCGTCGCACTTTGCTAGTCTGTGACACTCTACCAACCAGGATGCCTTCCGCGTAGTAATGATTTCAGAACGCGCGACGGCGATCTTGTTTGTCATTGTGTCGAAAACCACAGGCAGGAATTAAATATAAGCTTCAAATAAGGTAAGTATTTAATAAGCGTTTTATTTCAGGTAAAACGCCGCTATTAAATCCTGTACGTTATTTGAAGCTTTGAGTTTGAGACGTGTTTGTTATCGCCTGGTGGTAGAGTATGCCAATGTGAGATGATTCACAGTTAGCTGTGTGTGTGTAATACAAAATAGTACAAAGCTGGGTAGGTACTGTACTAATGTAAAATATTCCAATAGATATCCACAGACCCAATAGTGCGAGTAATTAAATTTTACCCCAATTCTCTGAAATCAGGACAATAACACAATTTGCAGGTACGTACAAATATACAAAGGATAGATAGGTAGGTGTACACACATCAATCCATAAAATATATGGGATAGTAGGATTCGGAGCTTATGCGATCGATCTACTATGATAGAACTGTTAAAAAGTCAACAGGGTTTCTCCACTGATATAAGCATCCTTATCATCCTTAGAGTTTTCTAATAAAATTGAATAATAATTATATCACTTGTGACCAGAGTGACATAACTTAATGAACTTAATAACAAGTAAACATTTATCTTTGACAGACTATTTTGGAAGTTACAGTTGATCCAGACCCTGCAATATTATGCCAGCTGCTGATAAAATAGTAGGCCTTCAACCTGCGTTGTAATAATAATATGATAGGTAGCTTTTGATGGGCTTTCTATACTTACAAACATGGTAGAGCCTATATAACAGGTTTGTCTTTGAACCTGCAAAGGACCTGAATAAATTGACATGATTCAGATTTTGGCTTTGGCAATAACATTCAACTCGATTACTTATGGGCTATGGCTTTTGAGTCAAACATAACACAGTAGCACAGGAAACCGTAGTGTCGTCTATGTCTGCCATAACAGATTTAGAGAAAGGCAGCTGTGTCTGGCGAATTATTTAGATAGCTAATTAACTAATTATGTACTTCAACAACTATATTGTTTGTGGAAGAAACTTAATCACTTATTGCAGACGGGATTTTTGTTCCCGGGTAGAGTTTGCTTCAGCAACCGATAGCAAAAGAAGTGTAGATTGACGTCCACGAATGTGTTAAATACATATTGCTGGCAAAGGTATGCGAGCCTAACATTTACCAACTCCCGACAAGTCTCTCAGGCGTTTATTAAAGGTTCATGTAAACCTGCTTAGGAATTGTATAACTAAAGTGGAAAAAGAGCCACTCGTTCTTGTTTTTAGCTCTGCTCAACAAAATACAAAAAAACTCAATATGGTCTGCGTCCTCAAGGGCGGTGGTTCATAGTTTGCCACTACGGTCGCATTGCGGTAGTTATTGGGACTAGGTACCCACTCTTCGTATATATACAGCTTGCCTCACAGTGACGACGCTAGATTCCATTTTTATGGCCGAGGATGTGTATTTGCTAAGACATACAGAGCCAGCTTCATGGCGGGTCGGATGCGCCGCACCATGGTGCCGAGTCCAGGAGGGCAGCGCAGGACTATTGACCAAACTGTTTGAGTAGACTTAGTTTTAACTTAAGTATCATTACCTGTATAGTGCGGATATAACATAATACCTTTATTTTATCTAAGTACTACTAACGTTAGAAGTCAGAAGTCGATGAGAAAGAATATTGTTCAATTTAACGTGAAGCAAAGGGGAACTTTTGCCTGGGAACTGAAACTTTTAGTAAGGGTGCCTTGGAAAGAGTATATAAACCGACTTGCTGACAAACTGCATTAAATAGCCCTTTATGACAAGGAACAAGCCACTTCTTTGAAAATCTTCGCCCAAGTGAAAACTTGATAAGGCAAAAATATCAAATTATTTGCTAGACAGTTCAAGACAACCATTTTCAAAACTGTTGCCATTCATCATATTATTATCTACTCGAGGTTAGTCATGTCGATGACCACTTGAGATATATCTTTGCTTATATCTTACTCGGGTAGGACATATTCGCGGTACACCTCACTGGATTGGGGCATACCTCCAATACTGCTCCCACTTGGGACCTTATGGCCCAAGGCTGGTGCTGGTGATGTAGGATCATCCTTCTCAAGGTATACGTAGTACTGACTGAGCTTG
Source organism: Yponomeuta cagnagella (assembly GCA_947310995.1). Taxonomy (NCBI): domain Eukaryota; kingdom Metazoa; phylum Arthropoda; class Insecta; order Lepidoptera; family Yponomeutidae; genus Yponomeuta; species Yponomeuta cagnagella. Next base: position 5,193,460 of record OX371285.1, on the reverse strand, counting down.
TCCAGCAAATCCATCAAAGGCTTCATCTTTGTCCCATTTTGTTCGCTAAGTAAGATAAAACCATCCTTGCGTCTCATAGCCTAAGAAAGCAGATAACATAAATACTGACAGTTCCTCTGTTATGCAGTACAGCTTATACTCCAGGCAGGTTCACTTTTCTGATAGAAGTTATTTACATAGTTATAGACCACAGCCATACCTATAGGTTACATTCACCCCCAGGGGATATAAATAGGATCCAAATTCAAAAAGAGTTGAGCCAGTTAGGGTAACTTGAAACTTCTTCCTTTTAAGCACCAGTCGAATATAGTACCTGAGGTACTGGACAAATCAAGAAATGAATTGTAAAACAAATGATAAATACTTTTCCCAGGCGGTCTCCCATCCAAGTACTGAACACGCCCGATGTTGCTTAACTTTGGTGATCAGACGAAAACCGTGTATTCAACATGGTATGGATGTTCGCTGGTTTATTATTCTGAACCATTAAGTATTTAGAAGATAACCATACAGTAATGGTACCGTTGAGAGGACATTGACCCTTAAATAGGTAAGCTTAACCCAGTAATGCTGCGGATTACTTTGCAACAAAAGGTTGATCTTCAACTTGTATTTGCTGCTACTTTTGGTCACAAGGAACATTAGGGGTTCAAGCATTTTTGTAAACTGCGTTCGTAGAAGCAGAATATTTATAACACAAACGGTAACACCGTTATATACTAATTGTCGTGTTCTTTATACACGATAGCACGAAAATATCACACTTTTTAGAATATTTGTATTTTTTGTCGACTGTCATTAGCGGAAAATTCGATGCCAATGACAAACAAGATCGCCGTCGCGCGTTCTGAAATCATTACTACGCGGAAGGCATCCTGGTTGGTAGAGTGTCACAGACTAGCAAAGTGCGACGATTAGGGTTCAAGCGGCGTCGACTGGCACGGAAAAGGAGATTACCTATCTCAAACTCAAAGCTTCAAATAACGTACAGGATTTAATAGTTTATTTATAATAATTGTTCGATTATTCACGCGTACGTGTATAATCACAGTGATTTTGCCGCCATTAAAATTTAACCAATGAGAGCGCAGCTGCGCGCTTCAATAAAACGCGACCAACCTGATTGGCCCTGCAATCAAGTTGGTCGCGTTTTATTGATGTTATAATGAGATTTTACGATATCGATGTGAATATTATACCATCATGTGAAATTGCTTAAATTGAGTGTTTTGTTGTCTGCGCTATAACAGTAGTAATTATAAGTCAAGTATTGAAAACATAAGTAGAATGTTACAACATTAGTGTAGATAAAGTTGCATTAAAGGTCAGATTTTTCACTTTATGTTACAGTTACTTTTTTTAAAGTGTTGCTGTGATCACGGAACAAAACTTAAGTTTTTTTTTATGTCAAAAGTTGACTATAAAAAACCTAATTTCATTTTCGTGGTACCAAAAGTGCAACTAAAAATACCTAAAATTGCGCGCGCAAAACTGAGTGCAGACGATTGAATGTCAAGATACTTTTGTCGAAATTGCGCCATTTTGTTTCAAAAATAACCGTAGATTTATGTATAGTACAAAGCTTGTCAAACGTGTTTTCCTTTGATTCCTTACTTTGAAGATTAAGACATGAGTGTAGATAAAGTAGTGTATGAGACTGCACATAACTTGGTATTAAAACACTCGCGAATGCTATTAAAAAACTCGCCAAGGCTCGTTTTTTAAAATCTCGCTCGTGTTTTAATAACCCTCATTATGTGACAGTCACATAAACTACTATTTTTTGATAGATTTTCCCCAGTTTTTTTAATACTTCTGCTATATGGAGCAGAGACAAATCCATTAGACTGGTCTACCTCTACTTGAGTTATAAATGGTGTAGCTAAAGCGACTTTTTTCTATATTAGATGTAAGATTAGTTTAACTTACGCGAATCATTGTATAGCACCGAGAACTTCCTGGCGACTTCGTCCAAGCAGTCGGTGAATTTTTCGTAATAGGGATCCGTGAAAATGTTGTCTATCCGGCCGTTCTCGAACAGGTATTGCTGTATGCCTGCGAAACACGTGTTAATTAAGCAAAGGTAAAGTTAAGGGACATTTAATATTCTGTATTTAATATTCTGTCAATCTAACAGCATATTATAACGCTAATTTCTGGGTGGTTTGAAAGCCACAGTTATGTAATTAGTAATAAAAAATGGCATCTATTTAGACTATTTCTTTTATATAGGTATAGACGTAAATTTGAAAAAAAAAAAATAGTTGACTAATCTTGTTTCGAGTTGAGAAATCTTGGTTAAAAAAATGCTGTGGAGATATTTTTGAAAAACGCGTTTAATAAAAAAACTAGAGTATTCGATAGTCAGTCGACTGTCTCCTGACAGTTCCTTTTGCTATGTCTTTCAAACCACCGAAAATTAATGCAGTATTCATCAAACTGCAGGGCACAAGCTTTGAGAGAGAGAGGGGGGGAGGAGGGGGGAGAGAGGAGGGGGGAGGAAGAGAGAGTATGGTCTTATAATAACAACAATAAGTTTATTGACAGTAATAAAAATAATTTGAAACACCCGGTCCGAGCGTACTAATATCTTGGTGAAAACGCGGTTTCATCACCGACCCCGCCGAGACAAGTCTCGGAACACAAGTGATGGAACTAGAAAACTCACGAAAACCGCTCGCAACTCACCTAAGACCAGGTAGTATATAGTGTCGGGCGCGTACTCGCTGCCGTTGGGTTTCCGCACCTCCTTTACGAATAGACAGAGCGAATAGTTGAGCTCATCGGCCGTGAGCTGAAGGATCTCCGACTTGAACGGCTTCCGCCGTATGGAGCTCTTCTCGATCTCTGCGTTCTTGGTCATCACCCATTGCTTCCACGCGTTTACGCCGAACGTGTACTGCGGGAGAGGGAACAGAGGATAAGTTGGGTGAGGCGAAGGTTCTTTAGCGACTGTTGGATACAGACCATAAACTACACTCTGCTAGAAGAAAAATGTTAGACGCAGGGAGCCAATGTTCTTCACCCGGGGCCCATAACCGAGCGGGATAGATTGACCCTCTGCGCCAACAACTTAAAGTAACAATAACTTAACTTTAACTACAAATTAAAACTAGTAAAATACTTGAAACACATGTGGTAGCACTAGCTTGTGAAACTATCTTTACGTATGTTTGAGCCGTGTACAGACGTATGAACTAGATGAACCTCTGAGCATGTTGGCGTCGGGCTTCTTTGCACAGTTGCAACGTGCCGCTTGAAATTCCCTAGAGAGAAAGAGAGGGTGACTGCGCCGCTAGAAGGCGACTGGAGAGTCGGCCTGCTGCGTCAGAATTTCACTAAACTTTGTACCGTAATTCTAGTCAGTAAATTGACAATTAGAACTGTCATGTTAGTGTAAAGGGATACCAGCTAAAATAGGGATGTCCATTAGTCGATCGATTTAACAACATAATCAATTATTTTTCGTACTATTGTTGTTAGTGGGCTTAAATTACAGAAATTTTAGAAAGAGTCGGCTTGCGGTGCTAAAATGTCACTACAATGAGTCGGCCTGCGGCGCTAGAATGTCACTAGAGAGAAATATGGTCGGCCTGCGACCTACCTTTAGACACAATATGTTACCAGCAGGTTTCTCCGCGGGCTCGGCGCGGCGGGCGTACACTTGCGAGGACCCGCCGAAGACGCCCGCTGAGAGCGTGCCTGCGGCGCTAGCATGACTAACCTTGAGACACATGTTAGCGTCGGGCTTCTCCGCGGGCTCGCGCGGCGGCGCGGGTTTGTGGGGCTGTCCCTAAGTGTGTTTGAGCTGCGTCTAGCTGAACCGACACGCAGGAACTAGCTGCGACCTACCTTGAGACACATGTTAGCGTCGGGCTTCTCCGCGGGCTCGCGCGGCGGCGCGGGTTTGTGGGGCTGTCCCTAAGTGTGTTTGAGCTGCGTCTAGCTGAACCGACACGCAGGAACTAGCTGCGACCTACCTTGAGACACATGTTAGCGTCGGGCTTCTCCGCGGGCTCGCGCGGCGGCGCGGGTTTGTGGGGCTGTCCCTAAGTGTGTTTGAGCTGCGTCTAGCTGAACCGACACGCAGGAACTAGCTGCGACCTACCTTGAGACACATGTTAGCGTCGGGCTTCTCCGCGGGCTCGCGCGGCGGCGCGGGTTTGTGGGGCTGTCCCTAAGTGTGTTTGAGCTGCGTCTAGCTGAACCGACACGCAGGAACTAGCTGCGACCTACCTTGAGACACATGTTAGCGTCGGGCTTCTCCGCGGGCTCGCGCGGCGGCGCGGGTTTGTGGGGCTGTCCCTAAGTGTGTTTGAGCTGCGTCTAGCTGAACCGACACGCAGGAACTAGCTGCGACCTACCTTGAGACACATGTTAGCGTCGGGCTTCTCCGCGGGCTCGCGCGGCGGCGCGGGTTTGTGGGGCTGTCCCTAAGTGTGTTTGAGCTGCGTCTAGCTGAACCGACACGCAGGAACTAGCTGCGACCTACCTTGAGACACATGTTAGCGTCGGGCTTCTCCGCGGGCTCGCGCGGCGGCGCGGGTTTGTGGGGCTGTCCCTAAGTGTGTTTGAGCTGCGTCTAGCTGAACCGACACGCAGGAACTAGCTGCGACCTACCTTGAGACACATGTTAGCGTCGGGCTTCTCCGCGGGCTCGCGCGGCGGCGCGGGTTTGTGGGGCTGTCCCTAAGTGTGTTTGAGCTGCGTCTAGCTGAACCGACACGCAGGAACTAGCTGCGACCTACCTTGAGACACATGTTAGCGTCGGGCTTCTCCGCGGGCTCGCGCGGCGGCGCGGGTTTGTGGGGCTGTCCCTAAGTGTGTTTGAGCTGCGTCTAGCTGAACCGACACGCAGGAACTAGCTGCGACCTACCTTGAGACACATGTTAGCGTCGGGCTTCTCCGCGGGCTCGCGCGGCGGCTCGGGTTTGTGGGGCTGTCCCTAAGTGTGTTTGAGCTGCGTCTAGCTGAACCGACACGCAGGAACTAGCTGCGACCTACCTTGAGACACATGTTAGCGTCGGGCTTCTCCGCGGGCTCGCGCGGCGGCGCGGGTTTGTGGGGCTGTCCCTAAGTGTGTTTGAGCTGCGTCTAGCTGAACCGACACGCAGGAACTAGCTGCGACCTACCTTGAGACACATGTTAGCGTCGGGCTTCTCCGCGGGCTCGCGCGGCGGCTCGGGCTGCGGCGGCGCGGGCTCGGCGCGGCGGCCGCGCTTGGAGCCGGCGCGGGCGGGGCGCGCGGCGGCGGCGGCGGGCGCGGCCGGGGCGCGCTTGCGGGGCGCGGCCGAGGACGCCCGCAGCGCGGCGACGGCGCGCTGCTGCTCTAGCACCATCATGTGGTGGTGGTGCATGCCCTCGCCTTCGAGCCCTGGCAGTGGACGCATGTTTAGGAGGCATGGCAAAGACGAAGTTTGGGTGCTTTTTTTGTCCATTTTTTCTCCAAAATGATCTAGATTTTGAAATGAACACCTAGTTTAACTTGTAACGTTCATTAAGTCGCAGTTACTGTGCTACTTTGAATAAAAAAAAATGATTTAGATTTTTTGATTTTGTTTTTTTTTATACGTTTATTTATTCAAAATAAAAAACCTTAATATCAGTACACAATTTTGCCAAACTGCGAAGCAGTTTGTTAGCGAAGCGCTCTATCTCTATAATATATTATTTACTTTTGTTATACCTTTATTATTCTTATACATAAACAACGCATATTTAAATTTATTCGGCTTCAGTCCATACGCAAACAAACCGTTGACAGAAATCGCGAATATATCAACGCAAAACCGTTGATCAAGTTGCTTTGTTGTTGGGCAACTTAGAACAAAAAGTAGCCGGCTTTGTTATTGTGGCGTGTATTCTGTCTTAAGGCCGTGCTCACGTGGAGCTTGCTGTCTCGCTGGCACAATTTAAAAATTTTAAACTTTCTGTATAAATCATCTTTGCATCTACGTAATAAGATGATTTATACAGCATCCAGTGGCACCATCTCTCACATTAGATGGGTGAAGGGACCACTCGGACGCTGCAGTGTCTGGGACATTGTTTTTTAGATGGACAAGGCTTGCCCAGTACCTATATCGTCCTGACAGCTTAGTCGGCCTAGCCCACAGGGAAGAAAAGTCAATACGTGCGGAGCCGACCAAGCCCCGGGTTACCTCACGATGTTTTCCTTCACAGTTAGCGTGTCGTAACATTTTTAGTGATTCTAATAAAATGAGTTTACTTTTGATGAATGCGGTCTGAAGGTCGATGGAAATCAAAATTTCTGCGACGCTTGAATTTCACTAGAGAATCGGCTTGCGCGCTAAAACATTAGAATCAGTCTGCCTGCGGCACTAGAATGTCACTAGAAAGTGCCTGCGGCACTAGAATATCACTAGAATGTGCCTGCGCCGCTATGCTGACGCTCAGATATCATAGACTCCGTCTGCGGCTCAAGAAACTTTCTGCGGCGCTCGGATGTCACAGGAGATTGATATTACCTGGGCGCTCAGTTTCCAATAGCCTGCGGCGCTAGAATTACACTAATAGTTCCCACAAAATAGTCGGTCCCATCTAAACCGGCTGTACCGAACTCTTTACTTTGTAAATATTTAAAGCTTTCATGTTCTTCCTTCTACTCCACTCTACTTTACCTGGCATCCCCGGGTGGGAACTGGGTGTGATGGTATTGGCCGTCATAGCGGACTCTAGGTCCACAGGCTGCTCCTCGTATTCCGTCGCCATTTTCAATGCCATCTGGAGCATATCCTCGCCGAACGCGTGGTTGCCGTCCATCCCGGCCACTGGACTGAAGCCCCCAGCGTTGTCAGCTACAGAGGAAAGTTACATTTTAGTGAACTGTGTGTACGTAACATCTACTTTATTGTAAACTATTCAGTTAAATTATTATCTCATTATCAGGAGGTTATATTGTTTAATCAAGAAGCCCGTTAAGACCACTTGTCAATGGTCTTATCCATTGGCAAGAATTAGAGTAGTCGCAAAAAAATTACATATATTATGATTATAGCATGCCAGGTAAAAAACACTCTTAAAACTTAAGCATTCTTGAAAATATGTCTTGGAAAGTCAATAGATGTTCAATCATTTTCAGTGGAATCATTATCATAAGGAAAATAAACAATGGCATTCAAAAAGACATCTAACAAACAACATTTAACATCACTCACCAGTTTCTTCATCAGTGTCAGAGTCGCTCTGATCCTTCTTCTTGTCACCGGCCACCATTTCAGCCATCATCAGCAACTCGGCCTCAAACGGATCCGTTGGCATCTTGTCGTGGATCTTATTAATCTCCTTCATTATCCCCTTGGCAGAGTTACGCGTAGTAGGTATGAACACAGGAGTAGGGATGGGAATGGGGATTGGTACGGGCACAGGGAACGGTATAGACCACATGGCACAGGGGACTGGAACGTAAATCGGTACAGGAACAGGTATCAAAATCCTCCGTTCCAAACTGGGATCCGTCTGGCACTCCTTAGTGCACGGATGGGGACGGCAAGAGACACCTTTGGAGACCATCATTGGCTTAGTCATGGTGGCTTTGTTAGCCACTTCAACCGGGGGCAACGTTTTGACAAGGACGTGGTTGTAGATTTTGGGCGGAGGGGGCGGAGGCGGGGTGATGGGTTTTGGGGGTGGCGGGGGGGTCGGTTCGCGCGGGGGTTCCGGCGGGGGCGGAGCGGGCGGTTGCTGGGCTAGGCGCTTGGACTTGCCGCGCAGGATTGGGGGCGCCGGCGCGAGGGGCGGCGGGGCGGCGAGCGATTGCACGTTGGATATGACGGGGAGGCTACCGGTGCGCTGTTGGGCCTTCATTTGGGGCGCCGCGGCTGCTGTGGAGGGATTGAGCCGTTTTAGAGTAGTGAATTCAGTAGGTTGACATTCTTCATCTATGTAACCTTCACAGCGCCGATGTCATGTCGCTAAATGTCAATGTTAAACGCTTCGTGTTGGTTTCTATAGATGGCGCTGTTCTCAATGTACCTACCTAATGTATCTTGTCTCGATCTTTGTCTAATGTTGTACAGATAATGGTACGGAACCCTTCGTGCGCGAGTCCGTCCTCGGCCGGTTTTTCCGGTCACGTTTCTCGGCCAGCGGTTTAACTCACCATTGTTCTTATGCGTGGCGGCGGAGTAGGTGCGTCGCGGCGCGCCGGTCGGCACCGCCTTTGGCTGGTCGATGGACTCGCCCGGCATAAGCGGCGGCCCGTGCTTCGAGTATTGACCCTGGAGGTACACGAAGGCGAATCTAATTGACTGCCTCGTTGGACTAGCCGTTAAGGCGCTTCTTACCAATATATTAAATTCAAATCAAATATTTTTATTTATTCATTATAAAAACAGAATGTTTACTTATTGAACGTCAAAGTTCTTAGTTTCACAATTAATAAATTATGTGGAAAGGAGCTAACAAAGAAACTCCATGTATATTCTTTTTAAAACACGTTTTAACTTAATTAACAGTTTTCAACTTAAAATATTAGTCATGAATGTGTTGAACACTAGCCACAATCGTCCTGTTATTAATATTAATTTACTGTTTAATGCCAACTATCTTTGTCTTCTACATAATCCTTGATGTTATAGTAAGTTTTTTTGCACTGTCTGCTTAACACATTTTTTAAACCGCGTTGGAGGTAACCCTAATATATCTTGAGGAATCTTGTTGTAGAACCTTATACAGTGCCAATTAAGGGATGTATTAAGATTTGAAAGTCTAAATCGTGGAAATGACAATTTGTGTTTATTATTAACATTATGATGGACACCAACATTTTCGAAGTCTGATATTTTTTCTAACGTACATAATATTTTCATAAATGTTTTGACTTGCAACTGTTAAGATGATAGTTTCTTACAGAGGTCGTGGGTTCGATTCCCACTGGGTGCCGTCGTACATTTGTACTACAAATGGCCTCTGTCTGGGTGTATTTCCATGTTTGTGATGTCCTTGCCTGGTTGCCATAGCACAGGGTACCCTAGTTTGGGACCAGGTCGAGTAATTGTGTTGTGTGGCAGTTAGTTAATATATAAAAATCTCGTGTCACAATGTCAGTTATCGAACTCCTCCGAAACGGCTTCACCGATTTTTATGATTTTTTTTTGTGTATATTTGGTAGGTCTGAGAACAGGTCGTAGGTTAATTAATACGGCAAAACAACGTTTGCCGGGTCAGCTAGTATTTTCTTATGTACTGATTTACGTTTCACCTTATGTCTTGTGCAAATGTTTCTTTCATTGTGTACAATAAATCAAGTAAAGGTGAATATTCCAAAGTGTTATTTAAAAACTCGCTGCAAATTGACTCGAGTGAAGTGAAGACCACGAACGGCCAAACGGTTTACTAATGTATTGCCAAAAATCGTTTCCCAAAGTATTACTTCCCAATTTATTTTCCGCAAATTATCACTTGGCAAAAAAACATTTCTCAAAACAACTTAAAGCAAATAAACAGTTAGCAAAAGTTATTATGGCAAGTTATTGTTTACCAAATAAATACTTGGTCAAAATTCATTTTACCAAGCATTATTCAGTCAAAAGTATCGTTTGGCAAAAACGGCGGTATCCCACGTTTTGCCATATCATAATGTAGGGTACCTATGACTTTTCCATGCACCAACCTTGTTTAAGTTTGACACAAAACTAAGTTTTTTAGTGAAATATTTTTTTTCGCTTTTATATAAAAAAAAAAGAACTAACACCCGAACTTCGAACCTATTTTTGCTTATGTGTACTGACCTAACAAACAAAATGCGAAATATAAATTTAATCAAACAATTATTTGCTATATAACACTTGCCAAAATAAAACGTTAGCATAATAAACGTTTGTCTTAATAAAACTTGACGCAGTAAAATTATGCGAAATGATAATTTGACCAAATGAATAAAATGCGAAATGAAAACTTGCTAAAGTTTCATTTGGGAAATGAAACTGATGCCATAAGTTTATTGGGAAGTAAAATTTGGCGAAAAATACTTTGGCTAAACGGCGGTATCCCCGGCCAAACGTAGCGTAGGACGCCCACCAGAGCGCACGGGTGTTTACAGGAATCAAATAATGTGAAAAATCTAGTTATTCTAGTAATAAAAAACGTTTTATATTTCGTCTTGGCATTTGTAAACATTTTGCAATAAGGATATAGACGCATAAAAATATTATCTTACAAGATGACTCAAATATTGAATGCTTCATCCATCAAAATATGAGACGTTACGAGCACCTTCTGACGTCATTGCTTAAGCCCGACTTGTATAGTATCTATAAATTACTTTTGGAGATGTTATAGTATGTAAAGTATTATCATGGAATCTTTTTATTTAGGTAGCAATGATGTATTATGTTTAAGATGATTTGAGAAAAGATGGTCAGAGTGGAGTTTTTTTCGGCTGCGTTTTTCTCCGCTACAAATTCAACCCGAACTACTATTGTACTACTATCGACTAATATTGTACATTGACGTTCAATCATCATCATCATCATCAACCCATTTTGTCCCCACCGAGGGGCACGGGTCTCTTCCCTGAGGAAGGTATAGGCCATACTCCACCACGGGGGCCAAGTCCGGATTGGTGGAGGCTTGTAGACTAGTGGCTCGTCTACTGTCAGAAGTTGTCAAGCCGCCCTAAGGCCTCTGACTTGGCTTAACGACTGCCATCTATCGACGGCAGCCGGCACCAACAGCTTAACGTGCCTTGCGAAGCACGGAACCGCTCGGAAAAATGCCACTAGCGTTAGGCATAGACGGCGACCCATCCATGCACTGAACGCGCCCTGTGTTGCTTAACCTGCGTGATCGTTTTTTAAGATCACTCAGGCAGCCGGGGCAACGAGCGATACGTGACGTTCAATAAACATATATTCTTTATGTCGAAATAAATTTTTGATTTCCAATTGAATCGTGTGATACATGTCCTTTCATTACAACTTTGCAGGAAATAGAAAAAACTGTTTTATTCAAATACTAATATCTACAACAGCAATATTTTAGCATATTATATTAATTTCTGTATGAATAAACTACAAATTTTTTTTCTAATGTAAATCAATAGGTAGGTGTAAATAATTTAATAAAAAAAAAATGGGCAAGTGTTATTTTAAAAACACATGTGACTTGTGTTGTTTTAAAATCACACGATTCAATTATTAGTCGCAGAGAAAAATGATAACCCCCAATATTTTAACATGGCCTCTCCAATGATAACAAAACATTTTTGTGTAAGTTATCCATCGACGTTCAACAAATAAAATGTATTTTTAGGGCCAAGAATAGTGTGCTACATCACTGAGTGATTGTGTTGTGTGGAGGTCATGATTGTTACTTACCTGGAATGACATGACACACTGGTAGGTGCAGAAGTTGCGAACGGTCGCGTCCGACATCGTAAGGTGGTACTGAGCGAGCGAGGTACGCTTGCACATGTCGCACTTTATCCTGTGAGGCAGACAGAGATGGTCACACTGGCGAACTTTCGTCTAGACGCTAAACGGGTGGAGGGTTGCAGTTTGGGCGGATTGACGAACGTGCCTGATCCGTGGCTTAAAGTCTACTGCAATCATTCGTCAAAAACAATAACGCTGAAGAAACTGATTTCAGGTTTTGGGAAATTGTAAAGTGCATAAACAGCCTATATACGTCCCACTGTAGGGCACAGGCCTTCTCTCAGAGAGAGAGTGGGCTTAATCACCACGCGTGCCCACCGCGGATTGGCGATTTCATGCGCCGAGGTAGGTTTCCTCACGATGTTTTCCTTCACCGTTAGCGAGTGGTATTGCTACTATATCTTCACAAATGTACATAACTTAGAAAGAAATGGGGCTGCAAGTGATGTTAATTGCTTCGGCTAGATGTCGCTGCCTGTACGACATACAGAGAAGTTTGTAAAGAGGCTCGAAATTTCACTGATGCCTCCACTTGCCCATTAGCTCAGTTGGGAGAGCGCTGACACGGTTAGCCCTCTGGCTTCAAGTCCCGGCATGGGTGAAATTTTTAGCCTCTCAATAGGTTTTTAAAATTGTCCTCAGCACGGGTTAGTGCAACAAAAAGAATATAAACATGTTACAACATAATTTTCAGTTTTAAGGATTTGAAATCCTTCAAAATCGAAAACTGTAATGCGTGTGTAAAATTATGTAGTTAAAAACTTTAAAATAATACACCAAACATTAATGGTGTCTAAATCAAGTAAGTCAATCCAGAATTAAGGGGATCCAGTGAGGTAACTAGCGCCACCAATAAAAGAAAATCGTATCTTCTTTTACAAAGTGTCAGTACAATCTCTCAATAAGATTAACAGTGATATTAGGACCCACGACAAAGAACCTAGGATCACGAACCTGGGTCTAGATAGCATTTATGCCAAAAACGGCCGTTTCTGGCGTTAATGCTATCTAGTCCTAGGTTTTTTTCCTTAGGTTCAACGCCATGGGTCCTAAGAATTACTATTGACATGATTGAGAGATTGTACTGACACTTTTTGCAAATTTGAAACGATATGATTTTTTTCTTTGATAGTGCTAGTGTTACTCCCTGGAGCCCCTTAAGCTGATAATTTAATAGTGTCATTATTTTACTTTTGTTTTTATGCATATTTTAATCACGATAAAAGTGGCTCCAAACCAACACTAACAATAAATAAAATCTCAGTAGGCCGTCAAGACAGTACTCACCTCCGCGACGAAACGGCATTCACAGAAACCTGATAGAGATTCAGACAGTTCAGCGAGCACATCATGACATTGCTCTGGTTCCGTTTGATCATGTCGAAATTGTACTTCTTCACTTTGCACCAGTTGCACGGCACGATATGACGCGAGTTGCTTATGTAGACGTTGATGCAGGCCTTCGAGCAAAAGCAGAAGGGATTCGTTCCGTCGTAAATCGTGAAGGATTTGTCGAGAGTGCGCTCGAAGTACTTTTTGCACCAGCGGCATTGGTCTGAAACGGTTTGTAGCCTTTATAATGGTGAAAAGCTCGATTGGAAATTGGATTCTATGTAATATGTATATTTTGGGCTAGATTCCTAGTTTTTTACTGCAGTCAGGTGTGGGGAAAAATTTGTAAACAAGCGAGAATATCAGATCCTCCGGGAGTTAACCTAGAGTTCGGGCTCAAGCTAAATAAGTTAATTCTAAAGGAATAACCACAAAAATGTGAGATCCCCAAAAGTACTGATGTTTAGTCTTATTTATAGTTGGCGCGAAGAATGGCCTGTTTTGACAATATCTCAACATTTTAACACTTACCGGGCGTAAAATTATTGACGAACTTGAATGCCGCAAAGCAGGGATCGGAGCAGAGCCTCTGTGATGCCGTCTCTGTCACTTCCACCTCAATAGTCGTGGCCTTCTCTATCGAGCACACGGCGCATTTAGCCCAGATCGGCTGAGGCACTGGATTCTTGCTCATCTGGTCAAACTTCTCCATACAAACTTGAGTGCAGAAGTCCTTAAACTGGCCCTTATCACCGACCGGGGCGAGGAAGCCTTGGTGCCCCGAGGAAATGTCCCTCTGACAGTAGCAACAGATCTTCAAGCCTTTCTTGAACTCCTCGAGGCAACCGGAGTTGCAGAACTGCCGGATGTCATAGCCGAAACGGACGCAGTATTTGCCGAGGGAGGTGTGAGTGACGGTGTTCTTGCAGTTGGCGCACCGATGGCCGATTTTGTTCTGGTATTTGCCTAGGCAACCCTCGTTGCAGAAGTCCATGGTCTCCCACGTCAAGTTTTTATCGTCATTCTTGATCATAAGACTGCATTGCATGCAGCATCTGATGAACGAGCGATCGCGCTCTTCCCTCGCCGCTTTTATCATGGCCGGCGTCTTCGCGGGTATTTTATAAGCTTCGTCGATGTATTTATCTGTGGCGTTGCTTATCACTTTGAGTTTCAGCAACGGGGGTTTCTGCTGGGCCTGTTTTCGAGGTTGCCTCATCTTTTTCACCGTGTACCGTCCACTTTCCGAGGTGTTCAGCGTCTTGATGCAGGCAATGTCACACGCGTGGTGCAGCTCCCCGTATTTAGTGTAAGCGTAGTTACACTTTTTGTTTTCCTTGCAGACGCTGCACTCCTCGTCGACGGCTTCTATCTCCTGGACGACTGTGTTCCGTCTCTTGAACACATATTTGTCTTTCTCGTCGGCCATCATGCTGTTTAGACACTTGAGGGAGCAATAGTTAGTGTCCTCACCGTCATAGTTGTAGTAGAAGTAACAGAGTTTCCACTCCTCACACTCCGAGCAAGTCATGTCCCTCGGAGCGATTTCCACGATAAGGTACTTCTTACGTGTGACGGTGTACTTTCCAGGGTGGGCCTCCTCAAATTCTTTGAGGCAGGTTTCCCCACAGAGGTATTTGTCTTCGCCGTCCTGATGGAAGCGGAAGGTGGACGGGCCCTCCTTGGAGCACTGGAGGCAGGTGGCGTCGGTCGAGCTGACCTCCTGTATCGTGTTTGGGATCAAGGGCTCCTCTTCGGCGGCCTCCTCCGGTTCCGCGTCGGCTTCTTTGTCTGTGGCGATAAACAATCATTACTTTGGTCTGTTGTGTTGTATTGTAATAAACAGCTGATGAACTGAACAATCAACTAGTGGCCAAACAGGTTTATTCTGGTCCGTTGAAATTTGAAGAGATACGATTCACTGTGAAATTAATGTGTACATATGAGCCCTCAAGAGATATGGCAATAGACAGATGATAAACTAAACATTAGTTACAAATCTAAAATGTAAATAAATTAATAATAATTAAGAATTAAGGTTAGGCAGTAGTAAAACAATAAATCCAAAATACACACACGACGCATGTCACGTTCAGCCGTGTACCAGAACATAGAACACTACGCCGGGACAAGAGATGCCTTACGAGAAAATCCCTCATGTACACACCCTTGGCAACCGAAGGGCGGCCAAGGATCGCCGGGAAACGATCTTATAGCCCAAGAGGCCAAGTCGATTGGCACGGCGCCGCCAACCACCGTCAGAAGTGGTTAATCTGTATTTGAGGGCGTATGCTCCTCTAGGAGTTAAAGGATCGAAGAAGAAGTAGATTAATCCAGAAAATATGTATGGGTCCCTTAGTTGAACACGTTAGAGGCTGTTCTTCGTTTTTTTCCTAAAAATTTTACTGTTTCAAAAATGTAAAAAAACCGTTGTGCGAGCGTTGTGTTTTAAAAATAGAGGGCGTTGTGCAAGAATCGTATAAACGGATTCTGTGGCGGTACGAAGTTCGCCGGGATAGCTAGTGCTCCATAAATCAGCGCGAAGTCGTAGGCCGCATATGGAATCGTCGTAATGTGGAGGATATGTTTTGCTTATCGCAATATCAGGTCGCCGGTACGCCAAAGATTGAAAGAGAATTTTTAGATGTTCGAAATAGTTTTTTTTTATGCTGAGATGACTTTGTTAGTAGGCAAGTATTTGTGGCAGTAAAATTTACAAAAAATATAGGTATATATATTTAAACAGAAATTGATAAAACTGAAGCACAGATTGGGACTACATTTAGTTATGCTGGCTATTCGAAATACCTCACGTTTATAGTTTATTAGGTACATGATATATATTAGGTACATAACGCTGGTTAAGGCCTCGAAAATTTAGGTTGCATGGATGTCGAGATTTCTCAGCAATTAAAAAACATTGAAAACCGATATTTCACGCCCTGATTTTTCGTTTCATTGACTCCCATTTGGGTTTTCCAAAAACACGATTGATGGACATAACAGCGAAAAAAATCGCGCAAACCCCTTTTTAAACAGAGATTCTCATATTTCAGTCAAACGGAACCGATTCAAGCTTTAAAAATTCCTGCGCAGATTAGACTAAACACAAACTTCCAGACTATCAGTTTGGATGTTTGGACAAACATCCAAACATCTTCAAAAACTTTCACATTTATAATATTATATCAATATTTATTATAGTAGGATAGTCATTGTGAAAACATATAACGAAGAACTGTTGGAGCTTTGCCGCGAAAAACCGATCAGTCATCAGAGCAACCGCCACATGTGGACGTGGATAGGTCAAACTCAGAAGGCATACCTATGTGGCAGAAAGAAGGTCACATTCCTATGGGCCTCGGCCACCTTGAGGGGTCCACTGAAGCTTGTCTAGGCAGACAAGCACTAGAATGGACCCCTCAAAGAAAGGTACCAAACTAACCTGGCAGCGCTCAGTAGCAGCGGAGATGAAGACGGCCGGCCTAACGTGGCCCGAGTTTTAAGAGCGCAGCCAAGAACGAGATGGCGGAGTATTATGGACGCCCTCTGCCCTACTCAAGGGGCATAGGACATTAAGTCAAGTAAGTCAGTGATCCGCGCCTCGGACTGTTTCGGGATTCAATTCACGATGCCCGGTCGCCAAAGGTTAATTCACCATTGACCAGAAGAAGTTCTCACCTCCGTTCTCCTGCGAAGGATCCTCAGCCACCCCGGGGTCTGCGTGGCCCGCCTCCTCGCTGTTAACCCCCTCTTTGGGCGCGTCATCTTCTGGGTGCTCCTTCTTTGGGACCGCCCCAGCTGCCGATGCTGCTTCGGCTTCTGAAGCGATATGAAGGTTAAAGCTACTTCTTCTACAGGCTTACATAAGAAGCCTATATACGTTCCACTGTAGGGCACAGGCCTTCTCTCAGGGAGAGAGTATGGGCTTAATCACCACGCGTGCCCACCGCGGATTGGCGATTTCAAGCGCTGAGGTATGTGAATAGCTCAGACACTCAGGTTTCCTCATGATGTTTCCCTTCACAGTTAGCGAGTGATATTGCTACCATATATATTGACAAAGTACATAACTTGGAAAACAAAGTCATAGGTACATGCCAGCACTGGGAATCGAACCTGGGTCTCTCGCTTCCGAGTCCAATGTTCTGCTCACTAGGCCACCACCGCTAACTATAGGGTTACTATTCGAATTTAAGCTCATCCAAGGTGAACATACTGGCATAATATCTCTCGTACACATGCACTAAAATTTTTCATTATCGCAGAAGAATATACTTTATACTTATACTTTGTCATAAGGTATCGGAAAATAAAATTACGAACATTATTGACACATTACAATTTTTAAAAGAACATATTCAAAATGTCAAAAAATATACTATTCATTCTCAATAATTAAAATTAGATATAAAACACAAACAAAAGCAGTGGTAACCCAGTGGATAGAACAATGGACTCGGAAGCGAGAGACGCAGGTTCGATTCCCAGTGCAGACATCGACCTATAACTTAGTTTATTTTCAAAGTTACGTACATCTGCGAATTCATAGTAGCAATACCACACGCTAATCAGAAATCAAAAATTTATTTCAACGGAAAGATTTTACATTCTTGTTTGTCGAATGTCAATGTACAGTGTTATCTACTGTCTTCGGGTTGACTTGTAGTGGAGAAGACAGTGAAACAAAACTCTACTCTGACCGTCTTTTCCCAAATCATCATCATCATCATCAGCCATGTGACGCCCACTGCAGGACATAGGCCTCCCTTTAACCATGAGGGTTTTTGCCATAATCGCCACGCTAGGCAGGCGGGTTGGCGATCGCAGTATGTGGTTGGAATCACAGAAAGACGCTGCAGCCCGCCTACTAATAATTTATTTCCTTAGTCGCCTTCTACGACATCCACTGAAGGAAATGCAGTGACGCTATTCTTAATCCGGCGCCACACGGACCCAAATCACCTTAAGTATAATACAATAGTTGTTTCAAGTACCTGTCTCAAAAGATCCCATGAGTACAATCAATAACATGCAATGATAAACATTCACAAAGTTGTATTCTTGTTTTGAGCATGATTTTGGAACTCAAATACCTTCAGCCAGCTTCCGTTTCTGAGCGAGGACCTTCTCAGCTTCGGCTTTGTCAGCCTCTGAAATCTCCCGCTCCGTGTCTGGCAGCAGACAGATCTCCTCATCCGCTCCGGGTTGATCCTCCAGTGTTTCAGACTCTTCCGGGTCCTCTACACCAACTGCGGAAAAAGTGTTTTGCAACAGATTCTTTAGTACTTGATGGGTATCAGTTATTTACGCAGTATTTCTTCAGTCTCTCGTCATTTGTCATTCAAAGCTATGGATGTTTATACTATCAGAAAGGGTTAGCATGTACAATATCTATGCCCAAAGCCCACAGCACTGATCCATCCAGAAAAATTTGGCCAATATCATGTGTTAGATAAGACTCACAAACAAGCCTCATTGTAAATTTTAAAGCAAGAAAGTCATATTTGAAGCAGTTACATAATATACAACATTATTACATTTTTGCTATCTAAAAGTTGCCGAAAACATATACCTACAAGATGGGAATTTGTCTGTGCAAGGGGAAGCCTAACATTTGTATTACAAAATGTAAGTAAATGCTTTTTTTTTTTTAATTCATTCACTCTCAACTTTGTAAACAAAGTCGCAAACAAGTCAAAGATTAGATTACATGCTTGTTTTGTTTATAAGGTGGGTACTTCAAGAAAAGTAACATTGAAGTGACAAGAATGTGTGTACAAACTGAAAACAGAAAAGATTAAAAGGCACGGATTGGAACCATAATGGATAAGGAATTAACTATGGTAAAAACAGAATAAATTTTATATAAAATTGAAGGGTTTTCTGTAAAACTCAACAATAAATATTATAATACATTTTTTATTTTATAATTTACCTGTTGGAGTCTCTGTCTCTTCATCGCCGTCGTCGGCTGCCGGAGGATCAGCATTGTGATCATCATCATCATCATCCAAATTCACTGAGATATTAATATCTGAGGATGTATTCATAGGAGTAGGCTCTGGCATGTCTCTTAGTAGAGCATCAAATGGATCCATGGCCTGAAATATACAAGAAAATAAGTCACTTTCGTAGCAAGGAACAACCATGACTTCATGGTTATTTTAACATTCAAATGGAAGTGTCTCTAAAAGCACCCAATTTAATTTTTTTATTTTATTAATTATCTATGGAAAACCAACAGCTCATATACCACAAACAACGCAAATTTTAAATCAGCGACCATGACAGACTGAAATAATCTAAAGAATTAAAAATCTTGTATTCTCTTGGCATTAAATAAACAAACATAAAATAATTTAAATCACCGTCAAACAGTTAGTGGTCTATGGGATGTGAAATAATATTCAGATGGTAGAGGATCATTTGAGTATTTTTTCAAATGATCTTTATACCGTCACATAACTACACTGTTCTAAGAATTCCACTGCCAGAGTTGTCAGATGAAAAAAAATTCATTGTGGAATGCACACATTTTATTCAGATAGTTAAAAATGACCAGAAAAATGTAATTGCAATGGCATAAGTATAGAACCACTTAAGAATTTGTGTGCATATTGGCCCAAATAACCTAATCTGGTTTATGTAGCCAAAAAGTAGTGGAAAGTTAATATCATATATACTTTTTTGCGATACCTGTTGCATGGAACCCAGACAGAGGCAATTTTTACCCACATGTCTGGCTCACACGGACGACCCAAGTGGGGATGACGGAATGACATCAATTCTACCAGGTTGGCAGACATAAAGGGGCTACATAAAAAAAAAAAATTATACAAAGCCATATACTTTTACAGATATCATTTTACATACATAATTGTACAAGAAACAGAATTCATTCCACAATCATCTTTTAAGTTCATATCAGTTTTGAGATAAAACAATCTGAATGATTACCTCGGTATGGTCCTCCTGAGACTCCTCTGTGGAAGCTGGTGCTGTTTCAAACTGAGGTTTCGACACTTCATCTTCATCAACCTTTTTCTTACTTTTAGACTTCCCCTCTGTGGCGTCCTGGCTGTTCTCAGATTCACTCAGCTTGCTCGCCTCAGTTATGCTGTCTGATTTGGATTCAGTTTGATCTGTAGTAAGAAATATTGGTTGAACTTTGGATACAAAAAAGTAACGATGGTGGCAAACATAGTTACACCCAATGTTGCCAACCCTACAATTTTAACTGAAGATCTACAGATTTATATTTAAGATGCTGCCGGTCATCTATTTTATTTGCTATGTAGTATTAAATATGTATGATTTCAACAAAAATAAAGATGAAATGGAAAATCAAGATTTACAAATTGAATATGTGATATTAATGATGATACTATCTAACATGTATCATCAGTTACTATCTCATTGTTATGCATCATAGGTACCTTTATTGAAATAATTATGGGCTGTTTTCAAGGCAAGCTTCCTCAAAAATCACTAGTTACATTTTCTTAAGCATAGCAATACCAATTTTTAGATAATACTAATTTTACTTGACATAGAATAAATGTTTTAAAAACCTATTTAGGGGCTAAAAATTCCACCCACTGCATGCCACAAAAATAATATAATCATGTAGGTGCAGCAATATAATTTTGATGTAAAATTGCAAATTGGGTTGCTCGAGACTGCAAGTGATGTGAATCGCTTCAGCCAGATGTCGCTGCCTGTACGTAATACAGAGAAGTTTGTAAAGAGGTTCGAAATTTCACCGATGCCTGCACTAGCCCATTAGCTCAGTTGGGAGAGCGCTGGCACGGTTAGCCAGAGGTCACGGGTTGAAGTCCCGGCATGGGTGGAACTTATAGCGTCTAAATAGGTTTTTAAATTTGTCCTCAGCATGGGTTAGTGCAACAAAAATAATATAATAGAATGTATCTTTGATATGTAAGTACATAAAATGGTATCATTTTTATTACTTGTGACATTTAATTTGTCTAAAACTTTGATAATTACATGATTTCTTTTGTTTTTAATTTCTTCCCCGATAATGTAGTTTATTTATTACTATCATTCAATAATACAAAATAAGAAAAAGTTAAAGATGTAGATTTACTATTTTTTAATTTGATATTTACAGTTTTTCTATAAGTTTTTTCAAGCATATCTACAGTTCTACCCCATCATAGGGGTTGGCAACACCTGAGATTTTTGCTCTTAGCCTCATGGTTGGGCTTGTTCAAACCTGGTGCTGAGGTATATGAACACCTCAAACACTTGGGTTTCCTCACTATGTTTTTCTTCACTCTTAGCACAATGCATGGCTGAAATTATCCTCTCCCACCCTGTGCCACCAAACACTCCTAAAAATCTACTAAAAATAAATACAAGATCGCAGAGGACCTGGCCGTAGAAGAGATTACTGGCTACAAAACTTGGCTGAATGGTTTCAAATAGGCACTAGTTGATTTGTTCTGAGCCGCCACATCAAGGGTCACAGTCGCCATAATGATAGCCGACCTCCGATAGGAGATGGCACCACAAGAAGAAAAATCTACTACTGCTCACTCTGTTGCTTGATGTTTGCCAACATCTTTTAACTCCTGATGAATAATGATGAGTAGGCTATTTTTTAAGGATTAGTTACATACAAGCTGTCTGAGAACAAGCAAGTATAATAAAAAGATATTAATTAAACTTAAGCTTCCAATAAGTGTACAACAGAATAGTGTAGTACATAGTATGTTGTTTATTTAGTAACTAAGGTTGTGTTTTTTAGGATCAAGTTGGGGCGGGACACACATTTTAGTTGAAGATAGATGAATGGTTCTGCTGATATCTCTGTGAAAACATACCCTCATCACCATCAGTTTTGATTTCTTTTCCTAGGCTGTCATCTTCTTTCACATCACTGCTGTCCTCAACACTGTCAACATGATTCTGTAACTCAGTATCTGCCTCACTTTTTTCAATCACATTACTACCACTTTTCACTGGCTCGGAATCCCCGTCACCTCTGGTGATGCCCTCCGGAGCACCAGAGGCAGGCGCTTCCGAAGTGCTTTCAGAAAAACTTTCTTTCTCATCCATATTTCCAATCCAGTTGGAATGTCTCGACTAGTTCAGACAGCCGTACACATCTGAAACACGAAAGGGTTCTTTTTAGTCATTCTTATGAGGTTTACGTCTGGGCAAAAAGTACCGCAACCGGCGGGAGGATTTTTAGGTTATGATGCTTCGTTGGTTGAGGTTTACGAACAGAAATCTACTGTTATGTTGTATGTCCGAATAAAAATAATATTCAAAGCAACGTTTAGTGCGTAGTGGTGATATCAAGTAATTTGGAGATGTGTAATTACAATTTACGAGTGACGCCAGCCTTTACGACCAAGCCACATATCCCGCGCTTCGTGATAGTTAAGATTTTCGGATCGTGTTATAGGAAAATATTCGTAGATACGCTAGAAACCGTACCAGTGTGCTGATAAATCGTATTTACAATCGTTGGATTATAGAAATTGGCTGTAATGCAGATATGATGCATGTTTCTTTGTAGCGCTAAAAAAACGAAAGGTATATCGCACTTTCACGGTCACATGAATGGTTATGTTTCAGAACAACGAAACTACATTGAACCATCACTTTAGCACTAGTATTTTGAAATTTCGTTACAACAAATACTCACTTATTGGCAAAATTATCCGATTTACTTAGGAAAAAGCACAACAAACGGACACCATTTTGGAATCGACTTCTCCGACAGCCGGATGTAGTTAAATCGACATTGCAGTGATTTATTGATAGCCTTCACGATTAGCTGTTCTAAACTAAATTGCAAACATCTTTGTAAATATTTTAATATTACAATTATTAATAAATTAAGTTAATTTGTAAAAATAGTTGCTTTATAATGTAATTAATTACAAGTGGTACAAATGAACATTTATTTTGTTTCAATGTTGGCAACAAGCGACGCCATTTATACCAGTGTTGGGAACAATCGAATATGTCCGACAAAATACGAGCATTTCACGGAATCGATAACTACTCGATTAAATCTCAATCATACTATCAGTTGATGTTTTGACACTAGAAATAATAAATGAATCGAAAGAATCAATTGTGAAAAATAAACTGAACGCATCCAAAAGCCGAATGGGTTGACCTGTTTTCTTTTACCATTTTGAATGTATCCAGAACCGGAATTTTTATTGGCTAAATTAAATACGACGTACTCTACGATTCGCTGAAGTGTAACTACTTCTTCTGATTGGCCGTTGGTTGGCTTTGTTTTCATTGTTATAATTCTGCAGTTATGGCGGGTTCGTATTTTTTCAGTCTCAAAGACGAAATGAGATTTGTGCGCCGCCCGAGCGACGACATTGACAGCGATTTGTGGAATATTTTCGTTCGCCATTTTGTGAATGCTATGGATTTTTGCGTTAAGTAATCATAACCGCGAGGTCACCCCGGCGGGATTCAAACTCTACGTAAGTTTTCTTTTCCACTTTTCCGCGGTACTCCGCTCGATTCACGATTCATGTATGATCGTTGCTTACCTCACGCGCTTACGCCCTTGGCGTGTTGTTTTGTTTCTGTTTCCGCCCAAGAATAGGCCGTTCCGCCACGTGATTTCTTGGCTTTGCTCACCAGGGTTTTCTTAATTTTCAGCACCATGTCTGACTCTCTGCCTGGCAAAACAGGGCTAAAACGGAGTGATGTGGCCAAGCCCATCCACATCCAGCGGCTGGAAGCTGCCCTAGACGTGCGCTCTTTCGTGAGCCAAGTGGAAAAGTTCCTCCACTCTGATGGAGGAAGCAACAGTGAAAATGACTCTGATGCCAAGTCCATCGGTAATGAGATGTCAAAAGGAGACAGGATCATGCATGGGGTGGTCACTACTAAACAAGGTTTGATTATGTAAATAGTTTAATTGCTTACACCTAGAAATATTGATATAAACAGCAAAATTTACTCACCAACCAAGGGTGTTATGTCCAAAGACACAGAACTCTTTATCCTACAGATGTACAAACAAGCAACCACATCAGTGATTGACTTGTATCATAGAATGCATGCTTCTTCTGAGGCACAATAAAATAAATCTAGGTATGTTTCCATATTTGTGATGTCCTTGCCTGGTTACCATAGCACAAGGCATCCAATTTACTTAATTTGGCTCCAAGACATATTATTATATTAGAAACAACTTCATACATTGCCTTATCTGATGGTACACTATACTAGATGTAGTGTTCGCTGCTCTCTCCAACACTAGTTAGTTTATCACTCACTGGCTCGCTCACACACACTCCTGACACAACCGTCTGGACACCTGTTCAATGATTGACTGACTGACACTGACAGTTCTCTAGCCTGACAGCTGACAGCCTGCCTGTGTGAGCACGAGACTGTATAGTATATATCCCCATAGTCTGCAGGAATCTACCCACACACTACACTGGGCATCAACCAAATCAACCACCATCATTGGGAATCTCTGTTCTAACAACTACATAGAGATCTATCCTAATATTTTTTTTCAGAACGCCAAGGTGACCGACTCCGTCTATTCAACCTCTCCTCTGTGGGTCAGGAGCGAGAGTGGCTCCGCAACATTCTCCTGTCCTCAGGCTCAGAGTCCAGCAGTGATGACGACACACCGGCCAGCAAGGAGCTGAGAATCAAGAGGCTGCTGAAAGAGAGAGCCATTCATAATAAGCATGTGAAAGATTATTATAAAGATCCTGGGGTGAGGAGATCTTTGATTTTCCAATGCTTTATTAAACCTTTTATTAGCTTTAGGGCTGCTGTTACATCTGGCATGCAGCACTCGCAGTCTAACAATTGACTATGAGTGTCTAAGACTGCGAGTGTCTAACAAATTTAGTGATTGTAAAAAAAATATTATACTTTCATTATCTGGTCTGAGTCTTTGTTAGATTTGCAGTCATGAAATCTTTTAAATATTTTGTTTATTTATTTATTTTTGTGTCCCTATAAAAATTGAAAGCTATAATTTTTTGTCAACTGTCCATGAAAAAGAATATAGAAAAAAAACCATTTCTTCAGTATCAATATTGAACCACTCCAACTTTAAAGTTCTTAATTTTTATTTTCAAGATAGGTAGTATGAATATAAAAATAAGGGTCATTTTCGGGCGACAAATTAGGAACTTCAAATAAAAGTTTTGCAAACCTTACTGTGTCATATTAATATCAAGTGAAAACGCTCGTTATGAGGATCTCAAATATATTTTGTTATTATTATTCATGAAAGAAGACGAAAATTTACCATCCCCCCCTCATTTCCGAAACAACTGAGCCTAAAATTTTGAAAATAATAAAAAGTATTGTTCATTGCTTCTAAATTACAGGAAAACCTATAAGAAGTGGTAAACTCAATACGTTCACTTACGGAAAATAGTTCAATAAAATACCACCAGATATCGCTAGCAGTAGTTAACTCGCGTCTTGAATAAAAACATTTGACTTTGGCATTGTACGGAACCCTCTCCACGGGAGTTCAACTCGGTTTTTTTTATTGGATGTGTTTTAATTTATTGATACTGAACAAACAGTACCCAGATTTTACTTTATTCTGAAAACACAATGTATGTTATTTATTCTACTTTAATTTACTTAGTTACAAAGGCCAAAATAGCCCAGCCTAGTCTACCGCACTGGATGAGAACAAACTAAGTGCATATGCCACGATAGCCGACGCGTGTGCATGCATGCAGCGACTAGTGAATGTTGATTAAGCGAAAGGATCTCAAGATGATGGCCAATGGTTCCATAGATTGCCCTGAATTACTACTAGCTAACATTAAAATTGTTGTGCCTGTGGGGTCCAGTTCGCGGCGATCAATACGAAGATTAACTAAATCAAAAAATCAAAATATTTATTGCACCATAATGTAAATAAGGTCTTAAATAACACTGAGTGTATAATACCGATTTAGACTATAGATTTAGCTTCTTTGCACGAGCGACTAATCTATTTAATTCTTTAAGTGATAGTTTAGACATTGATCTATTTAATTCAAACACCACAGTAAGGCAAAAAATCGTCAAACATAATTTCAGTTCCCTTTCTGACGTGTGAACAAGGAGTTTTCTCCTCGGAGATACGTTGTTATCTAATTTGGTCTAATGGCAGTGGTGAATTTTCTTTTTTCAATTTATGAACATTGAAGGACGCGTTCTCGGTGCTGTGGTGTGATGTAAACTTACTTTAAATGTTTTATTCACTTGCACAGGTTTGTCAATTAGTGTCAGAAACTTATTTTTAGCCTATATGTAGTTACTCTAAGTATCTGTCCATTTACAATGTAAGCTGCCAGTTTCCCAAATAAATAATAATAATAATAATCATGGCAAGTGGCAAACCTTGGTCTCTGCCTACCCCTCCGTGATACACATTTGAGTTTATGTATAATATTTATTTTATACAGCCCACTAGATGCGGCTCCTTACTATATCTAGATAATCAAACCAAAAACATTGTAGGTACCAGTAACATGTTTTGTAAAGAGCCTTCCGCTTCCAGAACTCCCGCTACATGTATTACGGCGCGGGCCTCCTGTCCACCGTGGACCGCTACCCGGAGCGGCGGGTAGGCCGCCCGGCGCCCCCGCCGCCCGCCGGTCGCGGCCGCCGCGGGCGACCCGCCGACAGGGGCGCCGCCCGCGGCCTCGGAAAGGGTCGCCGCGGCAGGCCTAAGGAGGGACGCGGTCGGAGCGAAGGTGGCGGTGATGCGGTGAGATAGTTTTTCGCGCTTTAACTCCCGCATGAGTCGCTGAGTTAATTCGGCATCTTTATTTTTTTCAGAAAGAAAGGTAAATGGAACATCTGTAACAGAATTAACATTCGGACACTCGAACATTGTTTCAGTTTAAAGAATTTTTTTGGGGAGCTCTATCCAGCAGTGGACGAATATGGGCTGACTGATTGATTTATTAATGAAGAAGTGTATCTATTGGCCACTAGCAATATGGACCAGGCAATACGCGTCCAAATTATTTTTTCATTTGTTTGTTATTATAAAAATAAACGTCAACAAATGATCGATCACTCGAGTGAATCCTTTGATTTCGTTCGCGCTCGCGAGACTTTACGAGAATACAAAAGGTCCTACTACATACCCAAAACTAATAACACGGCACTGTGAAGGAATCCTTCTTGATCAGAGTGTCTAACTTTCAATTCGTCTACGAAGCAAAATGCCTAAAATTAATATCTACCGGGCAAATTGCCTAAGCTGTAAATTGCCTAAAGAATAAAACCTCTACCAAGCAATCTTGCATCTATTCAAGCAATCTTGAAAATTTAGGCATATGCCTGAAATGCAATATTTTGTAAATGTTGTGACAATTTATGTCTAAAGATCAAAGTGCCTGCCAAGCAAAATGCCTAAAATGCAATAACTCTAAGCAGCAACGCAAAGCCCAACGGAGCGAATCTGAAAGTCTATTCTGTTCTGAAAAGTAGCCTCCACTCAGTTACGATTAAACTGAAATCCTATTTTGGTATGTCCTAAGTAAGTATATGACTGTTAAAACTTAAATGCTCTAATATGGTACTTACATATTTAGAACTATCTTTCGCACCGCAGTTTGGACCAGCGCAGTCCCCGGCCCGTTTGAAAATGTACTGTTTAGTCATATTACAATGCAGGCATTTGGTTTCATAGTGAAAATTAGGTTTACTTCAAAAGCCACATAGTCATATTGCAAGGTGGGCATTTTGATTCCTAGTCGATATAAGGTTTAGTCCAAATGCTGCATAGTCATAATGCAAGGTAGGCACTACTTCCTAGTCAATATACGGCTTAGGTAAAAATTGACATAGACGTTTTGATTTCTAGGCAGCATGATCAGAAACCGAAGGAATTACGTCTGGCCAGCCTAGAAACGGTGATAGACATTTCTTAACGTTCCGTACCCAATTACTTAAACACATTATATTGTTCCAGCCCGACGGAGTTGATTGGGAAGAACAACTGCATCATCTGAAACAAGAAAATGACACAGGGGAATACAGTGCCTTAGACAAGCCAGGTGTTAGGTATGTAACTTAGTTTCTCCCACTAATTTATTTAGTCGTTTATTGCACTTGATAATTATTATTTTCTCGGAATATCTGAGTGCTAGAATTAGCCAATCAGGGAGTTCGATAACCTACGTTGAGTCACCTGTTTTAGCTGCGTATGACAGCCTTAGAGTCCTGAAATACAAGATAATTATGTTATTTTGAGTTATTAGTTTCTTCATTGAATAAGATAGTTGTAGAAATTCAATTTGAAAAACTTTTTTTTATTCTTATTCACTATTGCCATGGTTACTCCAGCGGTGGTAGCCTAGTGAGTAGAACTCGGAAGCGGGAGACCCAGGTTCGATTCCCAGTGCGGGCATGTACCTATGAATTTTATTTTTAAGTTATGCACATTTGTGAAGTTATAGTAGCAATACCACTCGCTAACGGTGAAGGAAAACATCGTGAGGAAACCTGGGTGTCTGAGCTATTCACATACCTCAGCGTTTGAAATCGCCAATCCGCGGTGGGCACGCGTGGTGATAAAGCCCATACTCTCTCTCTGAGAGAAGGCCTGTGCCCTACAGTGGGACGTATATAGGCTGCTTATGATGGTTACTCCAACCCAACCTTACATGTTTGTTTGCAAACTATGTGACGTCATAGCAGAGGTAAGCTTAGTACATCATGCATGGCTGATAGCGTTTTCATCTGTTCACGTAAAGTTGAATTTAAAATTTATGGATCATAGTTTTCTAAGCTTAAAAATACATCAATGTCTTTTTTACAGTTTAATAGAACGATTTATTAACAACTTATAGCCTATTAAAAAGGGTCCAATAGCGTATTGCGCTCCTAACCGACCGATTTTTCACAGGGGTCGTAAAAAACTCTCCACGCTCAAAAGCCCAGAGGCGCTGACGGCGCGCCGCCGACGCCACTGGCAGTTACTAGCCAAAAAGGAGCTGGGAAAGGTCCAGAGAGCGAGGACCGCTGCGCACAAAGAGCTCATGCTGCAGAGAAAGAGACTGGCTACGCTGTGCTGCAAGCACTGGCGACATTCCGCTATGCAGGTAAAGACACGAAGTGAAATAATGGGCGTATCAGAATTCGCTCACCTCTTAGGGATTTTTACCGAAGGCAAATTGGGGTTATCGTTTTTCGTGCGTTTGGTTGGAATACTAACCCCCTGTTTCGCGTATACTAACACTCTGTGAATGTACTCTTAACAGCTGTCGGTATTTTTTTGTTACTGGTCAATTGAGAGCTTAAATTAAAATATTATTAATCTCATGGTTTTGCTTCAAAAACAGGAACAGAGGCTTTTCGGGATTTTTACCCGATTGCGGAGGCAAAGGAAGGTTGCGTTTTTTGCGTAATACAGACTTGTTACCCGACTGCGGCGTCGCCCAAAAGGAGTATAATGTGTTTGGGTCGTATGTAGTACGGCCGATTCTGTGTTCCCTCATAACTCCTTAACCAAGGTGCCTCGCAATGAGTAGGTCCGGCCTGCCTAGTAGTTAATGCTCAGCAGTCAGGCTGTTGGTTATTTTTTATTTCATTTTTTTTTCTCTGCAATTTTCTTCACTACATTTCGACCCTAAGACAGCGGCAGAAAGTAAATTCTTTACATTAAAATTAATTTTTGATTTCTGATTTCTCATGAAGTTGGTTGTGTCCATTAAGTTGGTGGCGATTTTGGTTTCAGTAAGTTGGACTAATGGTGAAGGAAAACATCGTGAGGACACCTGAGCGTCTGAGGTGTTCACAGCGCTCGAGATTGCCAATCCGCGGTGGGCACGCGTGGTCATTAAGCCCATACTCTCTCTCTGAGAGAAGGCCTGTGCCCTACAGTGGTGGGACCTGCAGTGGGACATGTATAGGCTAAATAAAAGTTGTAAGCCAGAGTGTTAGGGTGAATGGTTAGCTTAGCCTCGTATAAAGACTCGTAAAGCAGGCCATACACGATCGCTCCACTTCACAACATTCTACGCTAAAACTCCAAAATAAGCGAAAATCTTATCGTGTGTGCGGAATCTTATATGCATTGAGTGGAGCGATGGAAATTTTGGATTTCTAAACAATCCGAAATCCATCGTTCCATCGCTCCGACCTTCCAATCCATCAAGCCCGTGTGTCGTGTCAGAAGTCGCGGCGTAGAATGAATAAAAATTGGAATGAAGTGGAGCGAAGCGAATGGAGTGATCGTGTGTGTGTTCAATTTTCGGCTGTAATCCACTTGAATCCACATCGCGCCCAGTGATGGAAATGGAATGATCGTGTATCATCATCATCAGCCATTTGACGCCCACTGCAGGACATAAGCCTCCTTCGTGCTTTTTATAACTACGAGGGGTTTTGCCATAATCGCCACGCTTGGCAGGCGGGTTGGCGATCGCAGTATGCGATTGGAATCCCAGAAGGACGCTGCTGCTCGTCTCCTGGTAATAGATTTCCTTAGTCGCATTCTACGACATCCACGGAAGGAAAAGGAGTGACGCGGCGCTTCAAGAATCGTGTATGGCCTGCCTTAAACGTGCGAACGTTGTCCGCCAGTCCCAGAAGAATATGAAGGAGACGGTGTGGCGCTGCAAGCGGCTGAGCCGCGAGATGCAGGCTTACTGGCGCCGCTACGACCGCGCCGAGCGCGAGACGCGCCGCCGCATGGAGAGAGAGGCCGTGGAACAGAGGAAGGTACGTTTTAAAACTATTATTTTGTTTTAAAAAACCTATTTGCAGGCTAAAAATTCCACCCATGCCGGGACTTGAACCCGCGACCTCTGGCTCACCGTGCCAGCGCTCTCCCAACTGAGCTAATGGGCAAGTGCAAGCATCGATGAAATTTCGAGCCTCTTTACAAACTTCTCTGTATTACGTACGGGCAGCGACATCTGGCCGAAGAGATTTACATCACTTGCAGCCCCGAGTAGCCCACTTTGCAGTTAGGTTTTTACATCGGAATAATTTTACAATTTTTAAATAGGTTTTTAAAATTTTCCTGAGCACGGGTTAGTGCAACAAAAAGAATATAATCATGCAGGTACAGCGATATCATTCCGATGTAAAAACCTAACTGCAAAGTGGGTTACTCGGGGCTGCAAGTGATGTAAATCACTTCGGCCAGATGTCGCTGCCTGTACGTTATACAGAGAAGACACAGACTTAAAAATCTCTGTTGATAGAACAGAGTGTTAAGTGTTAAGTGGGACCTACGGACCTAATTGACAATGATTGAATTGGAAAACCAAAAGCATCTGCCAACAAACCGTTATGCAGTTTGGCAGAAATACAACTTGTTTGGCAGAAATACAACTTATGTATTTATCTGAATAAAAATCTTCAATCATTCAATTACCAACGTTTCAGTGATACAACATCGCGTGATTATATTTGGTAGCTTTAACAGCTCCATGTTACGTTAAAGTCCGATTGTAGGTATTTACATTCACTAAAACCGACCGTTAGTTAAAGAAGCCAACAAAACGTCATTGCTCTTTTCGACTGGGTAAAGTTTTGTCTTTCCATGTTTGTGATGTCCATGCCTGGTCACCATAGCACTGGGCTTCGTAATTTGGTACACAGTACAAGTGATCGTGTTGTGTGGCACTTATTATTTAGATAGATAGATAGAGAACACTTTACTGCACAACCAGGTGAAAGAATTACAGATAGTTTCTTATTTATTTATTTTTAAGTTTTCACCGCCAAGGTTACAAACACCACTCACTTCTTACCACAACAGATGGACGTCGAACTGATGGAAGCCAAACGCCAGAGGCGCAAGCTCAACTTCCTGATCACCCAAACAGAGCTGTACGCCCATTTCATGCAGCGCAAGAAGAACTCGGGAGGCGAGGTGGACGGCGACTCCTGCGCCGAGCAAATATTGCGTCAACTGGACGAGGAACCACACCCGAGATTGACTGCCATCGATAGTTATGACAGGTAGATATAAGAGATATATAAAACATTTATTTGCGCTTTGACACACACACACACATACACACACACACACACACACACACACATATAGCATAACACAAATAATTAATTACCATAAAATTATAGATTTGTGACAAAAATAAATCATAACAATTGATAAAAATCTAATTCTCCAATTACATTCCATCACATTGTTACATAATTCGTAAAATTATATGGCACTAATACCTAGCCATCAAGTTAAATTGCTATTTTAATAAAAAGAATAATTTTATATTGACCGTTAAAATAACTAAATAGTTACAGCATTGGCCACAAAAATAACAAAATATGGCATTGAGACTTGCTGTGTCTTGCTGCATTATTATTGACACCACACAATTTTTCCTCCAACATTTCATCTCAGTAACAAATACAGTTCACATCTATTAAAACAGGTCTTCTTTACTTTGTGCCAATCTATACTCGCCTATCGCATTCTATTGCCTATTCCTTTACTACATCTTTGTAAATATTTTATGTTGTGTTTTCCTGGTACAATAATAGTTATTTGTTATGCAAGGCTGCAAAGTTAATTTTTGGCGCGAGTACCTTGTATTGAAACCTGAGCAAGCGAAGGATTCTAGGATTGAGCCACGAGCGAAGCGAGTGGTTCAAATATAGAATCCTGAGCGTAGCGAGGGTTTCAAAGGTACGAGACGCTAAATAACTTTGCTGCCGAGCGCAACACACAACTTTTCACCTCACTAAAGCGAGGAAAATGTTAGGTGCAAGAAAAACAGTTTTAATAAATATTAAATCACTGTTTATTTATTTCAAAAATTAAAAGTAAAATTATTGTACTACAATTGGTAATATTGAAAGTTAGATTTTTTTTTTAAATCAAATTTTCTTGCCGGCCAGTGCGATTCTTTAAATGAGGCTGGCGCATGACATGAAATAAGTATTTGCATTTCAATCATCAATGGACTGGCTGCAGAGAATATAAACTATTACGAAACCAATGAGGTTCTATATATATGTAATTTATTGTACGAAACCTTTATTGAATAAAAATATTCGAATTTTAAAAACACTTTCCACGCTAGCGGATAAAGTGCGATTTTCCACGCAGATTTCGAATGATAAACAGAGCTTTTACGAGCTAGTGAGGTGAAAAGAATATTCTTACCTTATCTGAATGAACCGATCAAACTTACATTTGACCAACAGCGAGGCGATGAAAGCGCGTGCGTCACGCAACGCGCGCGAAGCCTTACGCGCGGAGCGGGCGCGTACGCAGCAGTTCGACGCGGCGGCCGGCGCCTGCCTGCTGCCGGCGCTGGCGGCCGGGGACTACGGCCAGCCGGCCATGTTCAGGGGCACCCTCAAGGGGTACCAGCTCAAGGGGATGAACTGGCTGGCCAATTTGTACGATCAGGTTTGTGCGGTTTACCTCTTATTTATTACATGCAGCAGTTTGACGCGGCGCCCGGCGCTAACATGCTACCGGCGCAGGTGACCGGGGATTACGAGCAGCTGGCCATGTTTAGGGGCACCCTCGAGGGGTACCAGCTGAAGGGGATGAACTGGCTGGCAAATTTGTATGGTTAGGTTTGTGGTTTTTAATTTTGGTTTATTATCTAATTCTTTAGCGTTAAAAGTCTATTTTAATACTGTATCTTTGACAGATTGTTTTCCCTCGTCCAGTCAATCCCGCACGCAAAAATGCACCAAGTCTATTAGGCACAAAACATGAATAATTTGGATTGATACACTTTTGTCTCCGAAAAGTACCTCTTTGTTTTCTATGGCTCTGTTCGGATTGCCTCACTTCAAACGATCTGCCTTTTTCCTCTGACCAGACAGGCCGGCTAAGTGAAAAAAATGCCTATTGCAAGCTGCCTTCTGTGGATATTTTAGACCATCATCATCATCAGCCCACTGCTCGGTATAGACCTTTTCCCCATTACGCCTTCTTTCGCGGTTTCTCGCCGATCGGGACCCTTTGACGACTTGATCACATCGTCCGACTATCGGGCTGTGTGTCTAACCACCGACCGCCGTCCGGTACTTGGCCGCCACTCAGTTACTGCCCTGGTCCACCTGCCGTCTTCCCGCCTCGCCTTTTTAGACTGTAAACCTTATTTGAGTGGAATTGTATTGTGTATTGAAACGTGGTTCAGCAGGCAATCGGTAACAAAAAACCATTTTCCACTTTTTGTTTCTATTCATACTCCAGTTGTTGATCACCCCATTTCACTGTACCCCATCTATGATTTCACCTGTAAATCCTCTGTTGTGCAACAGGGCATCAGCGGCATCCTGGCTGACGAGATGGGCCTCGGTAAGACGGTCCAGTGCATCGCTTTCCTGTGCCACGTGGCGGAACGGCTCGGCGTATGGGGACCTTTCCTCGTGGTCTCACCAGCCTCCACGCTGCACAATTGGCAGCAGGAGATGGACCGGTTCGTGCCGGACTTTAAAGTGGTGAGTCGTTTAATAGTCAATTATTTTGATACTTAAATGTCTCTAGAAGAGCTGGCCTGCTACGCTAAAACTACACTAGAGAGAGCGTTGGCGTGTGACGCTACAATGTCAGTGGAGAGAGTCAGTGTGCAGCGCTAAAATTTCACTAATAATGATAGAGCATCTTGCTAGGGTAGAATGTCACCAGAGACTTTTGCTGTACCCGACAAGGTTCATAATGATATACATTATCTGTTATTGAAGATCCTTCCAAACTAATGGCTGCTTTAAAGCATTGAATATTGAGCTATCGCTCACAGAATCTCTTCTAGTATCTTCCTAATACTTGTACCTCAAATTGAAACTACCGTGTGTCCTGATACATTGGTGAGAAGGAAATAAACAAATTACTCACATGCTTAGTTGTCAAATGAAACGTTACAGGAAAAGTCAAATTGATTGTACTGTAATAGTTTAACGTGTTAGAATCTTCTAAAGACTCATCAATGAAACTGAAAGCTTCTGAGCAAAATCTTACCACAGCTCTAACTCACAGGTACCATACTGGGGCAGTCCATCCGAGCGCAAGATCCTCCGGCAATTCTGGGAGCGCAAAGATTTGCACACTCGCCGCGCCGCATTCCACGTCGTCATCACCTCGTACCAGATTGTGGTCTCGGACCTCAAGTACCTGAACCGGGTGTCGTGGCAACACATGATATTGGACGAAGCGCAGGCGATTAAATCTTCAGCCAGCATGCGCTGGAAACTACTGCTAGGTTTCAGCTGTAGAAACCGGCTGCTACTGTCTGGTTAGTGATGCGTGATACGATGCATTTTTGGTAGTAATCGGGACTCCTTTCCGCTGTTTTGAAAAACCATTGATGAGAATTCTTCTAGCAATTTTGAGAGTCGCTTCATCCATTTGTATAGTTCCGGCCGCAGTTTTGACAATTGATTCGCCTATTTTTTGAATCCATTCAGCCATTCTGATAATTGTAAGCATAATGTCTCATCATCATCATCATCATCATCATCAGCCTATGCTTGTCCACTGCTGGACATAGGCCTCTCCTATAGCACGCCACTGAGCACGGTCCTCGGCTACTCTCATCCAACTCTTGCCAGCCGCCCTGCGAAGATCATCGCTCCATAATGTCTTTGTATGGACAAAAAACTAAATGGCGTACGCCTGCTGTCATATTGTTGGTAAAAAGTCACTAAATTGTATCAAATAAAATCACAACTACAACAGAAAAGTCTGCATGACTGATGAGTATGTTAAATTGTAAATCTAAGCTAGCAATACCAATTAAACTTACCTTCATGAAATCAAATGAGAGATCCCACCTGACGAGGTTGAAAATCCAACAGACTCATCACCATTAGGGGCCTCATTACCATTAGGGGCTTCATTACGTGCACCAAATCAATTTGACGATTGAAATCGCTCAGGAATTTGTGCGCGTAATATAGGGGCTGACGTTCTTTACAGAATAGTAATCGGATTTTTGTTATAAGTTTTGTCCCATAATAAGTAACAGACCTGAGATTTCTGCACTTAGTGTCATAGTTGGGAAAGCTGTGAGTTTACTCCTGGTAGCCTATCTCTGTCCCATAATAAGAAAGTCTGCATTTTCGACAGTCGCGAAACTAGTTTCTTCAACCGTACGCCAGCGGACCTTGCGGCCAAGGAAATAAAGGCCAAACTCGCTTGCCCGCAGGCACTCCGATCCAGAACAGTATGGCGGAGCTGTGGGCGCTCCTCCACTTCATAATGCCGACACTCTTCGACTCCCACGAGGAGTTCAACGAGTGGTTCTCCAAAGACATCGAGAGTCACGCGGAGAACAAGAGCACTATTGATGAAAGTGGGTCTTTTGTTGTAACATTATTTTATTTTGATATGAAACCTATAAAATAGACACAGAAAACATGATACAATACAATAATATATAAAACCATAGAGCCAACAACAAGTTCTCACTGTTAACAACACACGATGAATCTTAAGAGGACAACATATATGTCCTCTTAAGATTTTTCAACTGACAACTTTTAGAAAATGCCATTATCACTGAGTCCACCTTTTGTACACTATCTTTGTGCAATAAAGAATTAATAATAATAATATTGTTGAAAAATTTTAATAGGACCTAATTGCACATAGCAAACAATATTATTGACTGCTTTATTTAACCCCGACGATGCGACATAGGATATTGATCAGTCTGGGTCTATTCACATGTTTATTATGTTCTTGCCTGGTTAGTATAGCACCTAGTTTGGGCTTTAGATATCCTAGTTAGGACAAGTGATCAGACTGGGTGTATTTCTGTTTGTTATGTCCTTGCCTGGTTTCCATAGCATAGGGTATCCTAGTTTGAGCACTATATATCCTAGTTTGGACAAGTGATCAGTCTGGGTGTATTTCCATGTTTGTGATGTCCTTAACTGGTTACTCTTGGTTAGGGTATCCTAGTTAGCACAATTGATTGTTTTGTGTGGAAACTATTCTAATCTATTATATTTCGTTTCAGAGCACCTCTCCCGCCTTCACATGATACTGAAACCCTTTATGTTGCGACGCATTAAAAAAGACGTCGAGAACGAACTATCAGACAAAATAGAGATAATGGTGCATTGTCCGCTTACCATTAGACAGAAACTTTTGTATATAGGTAAGTTACAATTGACAGGGCAGATTGCTGGTAGCGGCTGGATGAGGATGGCCGAGGATTGGCTTGCCTTGAATGAATACGGGCTGATTGATTGAATAGATGCTTCAAACAAATTGCCACGAAATGGGTCGTGTCAATAAAACAGATATTACCATGCTATTACTATTCTATTGAACAACTAAGACTGGAGGGCGCCAGGAACTCTATTTCCCAAAATAGATACTTTTTAGACACAACTCCGAACTCTCTCAGTCCGAGTGACGCTATTCTTAATCCGGCGCTGTGTGGCCCCGGATTAAGAATAGCGTCACTCCATTTCCTTCCGTGGATGTCGTAGAAAGCGACTAAGGAAACACATTACCAGGAGACGGGCGGCAGCGTTTTCCTGAGATTCCAACCGCATACTGCGATCGCCAACCCGCCTGCTAAGCGTGGCGATTACG
This sequence comes from Yponomeuta cagnagella, assembly GCA_947310995.1. Classification (NCBI taxonomy): domain Eukaryota; kingdom Metazoa; phylum Arthropoda; class Insecta; order Lepidoptera; family Yponomeutidae; genus Yponomeuta; species Yponomeuta cagnagella. The sequence continues at coordinate 5,156,188 of OX371285.1, read as the reverse complement.
GCAAAACCCCTCATGATTAGGAAAACTTCGAGGGAGGCCTGTGTCCAGCAGTGGGCGTCAAATGGCTGATTTTGATGATGGTGATGATGATATTGGTAACAGCTGTAAGTTGGCTAAAGCGCATGCAGAAAACAACTGAAGGCTGTTGAAGAAGATCAACAGATTGTTAGTCGACGAGAAACTAGGATAATTTACATGTATGATTGTATGAGAAAGTAGAATAATTAGCATTTATGATTGTATGAGAAAGTAGGATAATTAGCATTTATGATTGTACGAGAAACTAGGATAATTTTCATTTATGATTGTACGAGAAACTAGGATAATTCACATTTATGATTGTACTAGATACTAGGATAATTAAAATTTATGATTGTACGAGAAAGTATGATAATTTACATTTATGATAGTACGAGCAACTAAAACTACCATTTATGATATAATTTTCGTTGCAGCGTTGAAAAAGAAGATCAAAATAGAGGAGCTGCTACACTTCTCAGTCGGCGGCGAGTCGGGACATAGTGTGGACAAGAATTTTACTTCGAATCTTATGAACTTAGTTATGCAATTTAGGAAGGTGAGTACCCATATATTTTTAACTTAATACCGGATAGACTTACTTGGTTGTTTGTCATAAGAATCCGACATAATGTGTAGTGCTTACGAAATGACGAATTTATTCTATCACATCAGTGCAGTGGACCGAGCCACTTCTCCTGCGACCTTCTCTCAGAGAGTATGGGCTTTGCCTATAGCACAACGGGGTGTTAGATAACAGTCTTCTAGTTTAGTCGATTTGTCAAATTTTTTGTGCTAACTTGAACAGATTTACGCCGTTCAGGCCTTATAGGCCTTATAGGTCCCCTGAATGGTTGTCTGGGAGAAATTAGGTACTTTTGGCGATAAGGCCGCCAATCGTACTTTATCTTTAGAGCTTTAATTGTAATTTCAGGTGTACAATATTGAATACTCTATCTTCTCCGAGGTGTCAAGTGTTATGCCGTTCGTAACCAACTGACCTTCTTTGTATCTCAGAGACTGTTGTTCACACTTACGTTTCCCAGCTGAGATCTCCACAAACTAACGGCCTCATTTATAAAAACACAATTCCTTTAAAGCACTCCTCAGAGGCAGTTTATTTAATCTGTGGTTATGTCTGTTCCTTGCCAAACCTCCACCACAGACTATTTTAATCGATGTTTATCGTGTTTTAACGAATCGTGTTTTATAAATAAAGCCGTCATCATCATCATCATCATCAGCCATTTGAGGCCCACTGCAAGACAGGCCTCCCTCATAGTTTTCCAAGTTTCCCGGTGTTGTGCCACCCGCATCCGGCGACTGCCCGCCACCATAACCAGGCCGTCAGACCATTCTGGTAATAGAGCCGTAACACAGTAAAAACAATTCCCAGGTATGCAATCACCCGGAGCTCTTCGAGAGGCGAGACGTGAAATCCCCGTTCGCTATGCACTGTGACGACTACCATATACCGAAAATACTCGCCGACGACCTTATTCTACTGCGATCCATACCCTCCAAGCGGCATTTGCTCTGCAACAAACTATCGGTGCTGCACACGGAGTATGTGCATCGGAACAGCTGGGGAAGTGGCTGCTTTGCGTTCACAAGATTCATGGATCTGTCGCCGATGGAGTTGTACAGAGTTATGGTGTGCGGGTGGCTTTGTGCGTAAGTATAGATGGCGTATATATATTTCATGTTTGTGACGTCCTTGCCTGGTTACCATGGCACAGGGTATCCTAGTTTGGGACCAGGTCAAGTGATTGCGTTGTGTGGAAGTTATTATTATTGTTATTATAGAATAGTTCAGCGTGTAACAGGTGTACTATTTCATAATCATCATCAGCCATTTGACGCCCACTGCAGGACATAGGCCTCCTTTCATAACCATAACGGGTTTTGCCATAATCGCTACGCTTGGCAGGCGGGTAGCCGATCGCAGTATGAGGCTGGAATCTCAGGAAGACGCTGCCGCCCGTCTCCTGGTAATTGATTTCTTTAGTCGTCTTCTACGACATCCACGGAAGGAAATGGAGTGACGCTATTCTTAATCCGGCGCCACACGGAATCGGAAAGTCTACTATTTAGTTGTGCTTGTTTTTGGGCTCAAATTTTGTTTTGGCCAAGTCTGTCTCAGGCGGGACTCGGAAACTACAGCATCTGTGTAGGAAGAGTAGGAGATATACAATATTATACACACCCCCAGGCGTCAATCCGTATATATTCTATGTCGGAAGTAAGTTTTTGCGCACGGACCTCTCAAAAAGGGGAGTTATTTAATTATTATTTTTTAACGTGGCCCTGTTAAACGCCAGCTAACTCTTGTCTTGAGGACACTCAGGTAAAATGTGTCTGAAAAAAAAATGGACGACGACAACGCGTTCCACATCTTTGTCACGAACGAACACATCGGAGATCAAAACACTTCCAGCATAGGAGTTTACTTGGTGAATATGTGGAACCTAACTGCAATAATTAAAGTTTTTGCGATCCATAGTTTCGAGATTTTCAAATGAATAGAATAGAATGGAAACAGTTTATTTGTTGCACAAAAAACACGCAAAAGAATTTTAAAACAGAATCAACCAAAGAAATACATTAATTTCCTAAACAAATGTGAAGAACAGGTACTTTGTTTTGTAGATAAGTTATGAAACGTATTTATAACATTCCAAATCCTTTTAGAATGCAACACATAGCGCGGTGCCTCGAGAAGTACGAGAGACTCCGCCACCGACAACTATGGTGGCACAGACCACCCCACTCGATAGAAATAAAACAAGAGGACCAAGATCCGACTGAATTGCAAGAAGATGCTGACAGTTCATATAGCAGCAAAGATATGCTCCTTATATGCCCGGACGGAAACACTCTGAAGCAAAGAAAGCACGATAGTTTACTATGGAGAGAGTTCTTGTTTACTGATCCGCTGTGGGTTGATGGAGGACCGTTCTACACACATGCCGATCATAGTATATACTATGTGCCGGAGACGATAGAACATCGGGCTATAAGGACGAAGAAGGGGAGTGGCCAAGTAAGTGTTCCTTAGGTTTGCTACTTGAAATATTACCAACTAATATGAATGACGACTAAGGTTTACCTAAATACGAGTATTACCAACTAAGAGTTGGTAATATTTTAAGTTGTTTAAATTCGATTTTATGAGAAACTAATGTGACGAAAGCGAAATATTTGTCGTCACATGTCACACAAATGTGACAAGGATTGTCCGAAAATCATCAAATTCATATTCGCAATCTACGGTCCGTAAGGCTACTATTTAAAAGTCCTAAACAATAATATGTCCAACCATTAAAGTTGGTATGTTTAGATGTTGGTTGCTTAATCACGCAAAAAGGGCTGAAGAGATTTGGATGAAATGTGGCACACAGATAGATTGTAGCCTGTATTGACACAAGATATTTTTTATTCTGCCTCGTTGGTTTAGCGGTGTCACGCCTGACTACCACGCCGGAGGTCATGGGTTCGATTCCCACTGGGGGCCGCCGTATATTTGTACACGTGGCCTCAGTCTGGGTCTATTTCCATGTTTGGCCTGGTTGCTATAGCGTAGGGAATCCTAGTTTGGTACCAGTAGAAGTGATTCTGTTGTGTGGAAGTTATTATTATTATTTTTTAATGACTAACGATGCTCATACATACTTATATATTAAACGGGTTATTTATTAGGTGAAATTTAATTATCTTAAATTCCAATAATACTCTGTACTCGCCACTCCAGTCTACCCGTGACCACGGCAGCTGCAACTTTGCCTAAGCGTCGGGAATCTAAGGTAATAAAATTTTCCCTTAGAACGACCCATTTATTATATAGCTATTATTAATTCTAGAGGTCGTCTCTCATTTGTCTATTCCAACGTTAACCTTTGACCCTGCTAGACGGAAATGCTCAGCGAGATCAAAACGGAAGAGGGCGGCATCATAGCGGTGGACACTGCGAGCTTGGACGCGGGCGTTTTCCCGCACGTGGAGAGAGCGCCGCTGCTTAGGACAATGCAGCCGACGCCGCTTCCGGCCTTCCTTAACTGCACCGCGCTTAAAGTAAGCGGAGACCGTAGGTTACATGACTTGTAGGCTCATTTAGAGTACAAACGCGACGCCTCACAACGCTCCAAAGAATTATTGGTATGCTAACCCCCCAGTTTCTCGTACACTAACACGCTGTCACTAACCGTTAACAGATGTCAATTGATTATATTCTTTTTGTTGCACTAACCCGTGCTGAGGACAATGTCGCTGCCTGTACGTAATACAGAGAAGTTTGCCTGCACTTGCCCATTGGCTCAGTTGGGAGAGCGCTGGCAAGGTTGGCCAGAGAGTCGCGGGTTTAAGTCCCGGCATGGGTGGAATTTTTGGCCTCTAAATAGGTTTTTAAGCTGTCAATTGGCCAAAGTGCATACAAAAGAAAAACACTGACAGCTGTTAACAGAAGATTAACAGCTTGTTAGTGTACGAGAAACCAGGGGTTAGAGAGGCTTTTGCTAAGAAAGTAGTAGATTTATCTACATTTTCACGCGTTTACCAATTTAGCAAGCCATAGGAAGAAGAAAAGTTATTGTCGATTTTGGCTACGATTTCAGCTACATTCATATCACAAACGTGGGTAAAAGAGGGTGGCAGCATAGCGGTAGACACGAGTAGCTTAAATGCGGGCTTTGTTCCGCACGCGGAGACCGCCGCTGTTTAGGACATTGTAGTCGACGCCGCTTCCGGTTTTCCTTAACTGCACCGCGCTTAAAGTAAGTTGAGACCGTCATCGTCATCATCATCATCATCATTCAGCTACAAAAGAAGTCCACTGCTGAACATAGGCCTCCTCCATGGATTTCCAAAAAGACCGGTTGGAAGCGGCTTGCATCCAGCGTCTTCCGTCTTGCGTCAGCGTTGAGACCGTAGGTTATAGGTCGCGTCACGTAAAAAGAACGCTTGCAGTGAAGCAGCGCAGTAGGCGATTTATCGGTCTATTTGGTGGTATGAGGTGCAGCGGGGGGAGGGCGGCTCGCGCGTCGCATGGTTGCTCGTGCGCTATTGGTTCGTCAGTCGACCTTTGCTTCCCGCTATGTATCCACGTTACGTTTGTTCTCAAAATACCATCGCGCACAAAAGTTTTTGGTTACGAAATGGTTTTACATAGAAAAGTGAGGAACATACATAGGAAAATGATATATGACGTATATTGTTTTATGAAAAGAGAGGCGGATAATAATGCCGTTGACAATTTAAAACAGTGTATGAAACGGACCGCAAAAGCAACAAAATGTTCCGAGTCTACAGTGAGACGAATCGTAAAAGGTACAAAAGATTCTGAATTTCTTACTGTCTTCCGAACTCCCGGCAAAAATAAAAGAATGAAACAAAAACCAATAACAGACATTGACAGCTTTGATCAGGGTGTCATAAAAAGAATCATACACAATTTCCACGTCACTGAAAAAGAATTACCTACCATAGGCAATTTGCGAAGGAAGTTACAGGATGACCTCAATTTCCAAGGATCTGCAGCAAGTCTCAGGCGGATAATAAAGCAATTGGGTTTTAAGTGGAAAAAAACAGAAACCAATAGGAAAATTTTAATTGAGCAGTCACAAATTCGTTTTCAATGAATAGAATATCTGAGAAAGATAAAAAAATATAGAGAGGAAGGAAGACCTATCATTTACACTGATGAATCATATGTCGATAGTTCTCATGCTTCTCACCATTCATGGACAGACGGTCCTACCAAAGGCATTAAAAAACCTATATCTAAAGGTAACCGATTGGTCATAGTACACGCAGGTGGTGAAGCAGGTTTTGTGCCAAATGCTTTGCTGACATTCAAAGCAGGAACAAAAAGCGGCGACTACCACGACAACATGAATTCGGAGAATTACGAGCGATGGCTCCGTACTCAACTAGTGCCGAATTTACCGCCTAATTCGGTCGTGGTAGTCGACAATGCATCGTATCACAACAAACAACTCGATGCTGCACCAACGTCGAATACAAAAAAAGCAAACATGCAAAACTGGCTCCGTCAAAAAGGATTTGAATTTGAAGAATCCATGCTTAAGCCACAGTTGTACAATTTAATAAAAAAATACAAAGAGCAATTCAAGACATTTTCAATTGATGCTATATTGAACGAAGCAGGCCATTCTGTACTTCGTTTGCCACCATATCACCCGGACTTAAATCCGATAGAAATGGCCTGGTCCCAAATAAAGGGATATGTCGCCAGCAAAAATGTAAGTTGGAACCTCACACAGATAACTGGATTAATTAATGAAAAAGTGAATTTAATGGGAGCAACTGAATGGGAGAAATTATGCACTAAGGTGAAAGAAATAGAGGGCAATTATTGTGAAAGCGATCATGTGGTTGACATGATGACAGAAACATTCATCATTCGCGTAGAGGATGATGATTCTGACTCGAATGGGAATGAAAGCTCAAGTGACGACAGTGACGACGATGAATTGGCCTCCTCTAGCAGCATCAACATCGCATCGTCATCTGGTTTTCGCGTCACCCACGACGACTTAATGGAAGGAGTTTCAACGTTACTTTAATTTTTTTTGTTAGATCAAATAAACATTCTTTACTGAATCAAACATGTTTTCAATTTTTTTTGTTAGATCAAATAAACATTATTGAATCAAACAATGTTTCAATTCTATTTTATGATTATTGGTAGGTAAATCGAAAATTATATTTTCCGATTTACCTACCAATAATCAATATACCTACTTAAAGCTAGTTCTAAAATAAAACAATAGATAATTTTGTGCGCGAGTGTACCCATGCGCAAACACACCCCCTCCACTTTCTCCAGCGCTCTTTTTACGTGACGCGACTTATACAAGATTTCTAGGCTCATTTAGAGTACAAACGCCTCACAACGCTCCAAAGAATTCGTGGTAGTAGATATATCTCTACATTTTCCCGCGCTTATCGATCGTTTACCAAGCCATAGGAAGAGGAAATGTCGATTTAGGCTACGATTTTTAGCAGTGTTAAGTAACGAACTAAAGTTTCCGTTTAGTGTTTTTTTGAAGGCGTTTTTGTTTTGTCCTTTCGAGTTGCCAACAATTGGGTATTTGACAAAATATCAATTGAGTTACTTTTAAAACGGAATTTAGTATGAAAATACTTGCTTATGACTTCACATTTCAGAGCACTCTTTTTATGTTTAATCTATTTAAAAATTGTAATAACTAGTAATTTACTAAAAGAGATACATTTTCCGAGATATTTTGTAATTTAGGTTTAAATCGAGCATATGAAATAATTTATTGTTGATCGTGTCAAATACCGTATCCCCCCCCCTCCAGGTGTGCGCGCCCACCCGGCACCCGTTCGCCGTGTCCCGCAGCTTCGCGTACCACATGAAGCGGCATTCGCACTGCGAGTGCGCAGCCGGCGCGCGTCTGTTGGCGAGTCTAGTTGCGGCCGCGCGCCCGCCATACGGCTGGGCCACTTTGCAAGTGCCAGGTAGGTTCTCAAGCCAACCAACCATTGCGTTTCAGATTAGAAAATACTGTCGAAGTCGCCTAGAACGACGTGTAATAATCGGGGTGTAATTTTGACCACCACGTGAAGCGACATTCGCACTCCGAATGCTGGACCACTTTGCAAGTGCCTGCTACGTAATTACCGAGATTTGTAAAGAACAAATGTGACAATACAATATTAGTAAATTATGTAGAATTAATGGCAATAATGGTGGTGCGATTTCGCGTACCACATGAAGCGAAATTCGCACTCCGAGTGCGCGGCCCGCTTCTGTACGTTGCCCTTGTAGACGCCGCGCGCTCACCTTCCGGCTGAGTCACTTTGCGAGTGCCAGGTAGGTTCTCAAGCCAACCAACAACTACGTTTATACATACATACATATACCAGGGAACTGCCACTTGTCACGATCCTGACAGATCACTTTCGCTTCCTCAACATTCATTGGTTGTTGCATGCACGCACTACGTTTATATCGGGGAATTTTACACATCTACACCAACAGACAATGTTTCACAAAAAGTGCACTGACAATTTTTATTTGTTGCGTCCTGTCTCCTAAACAAGACGACGAACCGTACATAGTTGAGACATAGTACGTAATCGAGATAAATTGAGTGGACGACTGTGAGCCACTTGGGTGTGTTTTGTATGAAACATTGTTAGTGCAGATGTGTAACATTCCCTGATATGAAATATATAGCCGGCTCCAGCTTAATAATGCAGCCCACTGTAGAGCACAGGCCTTCTCTCAGAGAGAGAGAGAGTGTGGGCTTAATCACCACGCGTGTCCACCGCGGATTGATAATTTCAAGCGTACACCTAGTGAACACCTCAGAGACTCAGATTTCCTCACGATGTTTTCCTTCACGGTTAGCGAGTGGTGTTGCTAGTACAACTTCACAAATGTCCGTAACATAGACAACAAAGTCATTAACTACATGTTGGGATTTGAACCCACGACCTCCTGAATGAGAAGCCGGCTAATGCTCCCCTCCCACCGCTTCACCGGCTCCAGCTTGACCGATTTCAACTGTCACTAAAAAGCACCACGGAGCACCTTTAATTGTACTTCTGTCTTTAAAACAAACTTTTTCCTATTATTTTCTAAATAATGTCTGTTTATACTGTGAATGTATGAAACAGCTGATATTGTTTCCGCGGCTTCAGAGATTGTCCCGTAATAAAAGTGGTTTCTATTTTACCGGTCCTTTCTGCAACACGCTCCAGCGCAATATCAGTATTATATTTTGTGTACATATGCGTACCCTTTCATTTATATTTTAATTTATTTAATGTGCACACACTATTCTCCTACCTCCTTAAATTTACCGTTTCACGGCGAATCTGGTTGGCTGAAAGAAATTTCTATAGAAATAAGCTGGCCTATGTACTCGTTTATATTATACCTTGAAGTTCTGTCAGGATTGTTGCAAATGGCAAACGGTGGACTCTGCCTACCCTTCCGGGATAGAGGCGTGAGTTTTTCTCTTGTAAACGCGCAGAAAACCAGCTCTAGTCGCCTTTGACTAGCATTTTGCTGAGGTGCAGCCTTTTTCTGTTGTAGGATTTGTGCATGATTGTATTAGGTACTATTAGTTTGAAGTAGTGTTCTCGTTTCTCTCCATAAATTTGTTTTATTTTTGTGTTACAATGGAAATAAATGTTTCTCACTTTCACTTTCCTGTGTAAACGTTTCTTATAGTATACAATAAAGTTTTTTTTCCGCAGACAAAAATCAGCTTGTCAGCGACGCCGGCAAACTAACAGTGTTGGACTCGCTGCTAAAGAAACTGAAGGCGCGTGGACACAGGGTTCTTATCTACAGTCAGATGACCAAGATGATCGATCTGTTAGAGGTGAGATGAATGCCTAATAGGATCGTCGTCATCGGCCCACCGCTGCCCAATGCTGGGTATACTCCTTTATCCTCAAATGCCGTCTCGTCCACGGACCTTCCGCCTACCTGCGCCTATATTATGCGCACCAAATCCTGAACAATGTACCATATAATATAAGTGACTTGTAATTTGGACGAATAAACTTTATCTTATCTTAACAAATCCTGAACAAATCGTCTATTTGTCAAATTCCGTACTAATTGCTATCAGAATTCTACAGAATTTGGCGTCAGAATTCCACAGAATTTGGTGCAGATAATTTGGCCTCTTGTAGGATAGGATATAGAGACTTGACTTAAAGCAGTAATAATAAAAAGTAATAATGATAAGAAAAGATAAAGTTTATTTATTTATGTAAATTTGTGTAAAACATGTAACAAACAATCAATAAGATACAGAATAGGTTTAACAGTGTAGATCTAGAATGTCACCCAAAGCATACACACACGTAAGATCAGGAAAATGTAAACAAGCTTACAAAACAAGACGACTTAAACTAAACTAGTCTAATATTTTAACAAATTTAAAATCTGAAATGGAAATGTAAAGAATAGTAGTTTATGCAACTGTCATATAATGAAGGGTATTAAAACACGAGTGTGAGTTTATGAAACGAGCGCAGCGAGTTTCATAATAGTAACGAGTGTTTTAATACCCGTGTTATATGCAGTTGCATACACTACTTTATCTTCACTAATGAATTTGTCGGAGAGGTTTTTGAGATACGCAAGAATGACATTTTCAGAAAATGATGTAGTTTTCTTTTCGATCTTCCATGCCAAAAAGTTATTATATTCTTTTTCATATAATTTTCTAGATTTTTCTGGCAAAAGATTGTGAGTTAATTTTGTTGCCACTTCTAGAATATCCGGAGGCGTACAAATATCATCGTCGCTATCCATTTTTAACTTTTAATTTATTAAATTAAATTCACGCGTACGTGTATAATCACAGTGATTTTGCCGCCATTAAAATTTAACCAATGAGAGCGCAGCTGCGCGCTTCAATAAAACGCGACCAACATGATTGGTCCTGCAATCAAGTTGGTCGCGTTTTATTGATGTTATAATGAGATTTTACGATATCGATGTGAATATTATACCATCATGTGAAATTGCTTAAATTGAGTGTTTTGTTGTCTGCGCTATAACAGTAGTAATTATAAGTCAAGTATTGAAAACATAAGTAGAATGTTACAACATTAGTGTAGATAAATACTTTAACAAAATCACTTAGTTACTTACATCTAATCGAGATTGTTTTCATAAAATCTTAGGTATAAAGTGTACATAAGAATAAAATTTGACATAGTGTTAAAACGTAGCCTAAACTACAAACGAAGCCTATATACGTCCCACTGCAGAGCACAGGCCTAGTTCTTTTAGAGAGAGTTTGTAGGCTTGCTTACCCACGCTTGCTCACAGCGGATTGGCAATTTCAAGCGCTGAGGTACGTGAACACCTCAGGCATTCAGGTTTTCTCTCGGTGTTTTCCTTCACCATTAGCGATGTACCAATGGCTTTGTTTTCTAAGTTATATACATTTTTTAATATGTAGTGACCAGAACAGTTTTTTTTATGTAGCCTATATTATACGGCCCACTGTGCACAGGTTTTCTCTCAGAAGAGCAAGGGCTTAATTACCACGCGTGCCCACCGCGGTTTGACAATTTCAAGCGCTGAGGTATGTGAACACTTCAGACATTCAGGTTTCCTCACGATGTTTTCCTTCAGGTTTAGCGAGTGTTATTGCTACTAAAACTTCACAGATGTACGCAACTTAGTACACACAGTCATTGGTACGTACCGGGATTCGAGCCCACGACCTCCCGAATGTTCTATCGTTGCGCTACCACTACTTAGCACATTATTATCATAAATACAAGTATATCGAGCGAATGCGGGTGGAAGGGCCGGTAAGGGACGACCCAGATGGACATACTTCGACCAAATAGGGATGTATTAGCAAAGGGCAAGATAAAAAGTACCCGAAACCGGCGTGCGTGCATGCAACGACTAATGAATGTTGAGGAAGCGAAAGTGATCCGTCAGGATCGTAGCAAGTGGCAGTCCCTGGTCTCTACCTACCCCTCTGGGATACAGGCGTGAGTCTATGTTGTGTTATGTTAAATACAAGTAAGTGAATCCGGACTTAAATTCCTACAGCCTGAATGATTCGTGTCTATCAGTAGTCGGTAATAAACGAGACTGATCCAGAAGTTTTCCTCCGTCAGGAGTACATGTGGCACCGCAAGCACAAGTACATGCGACTGGACGGCTCCAGCAAGATCAGCGCCCGACGCGACATGGTCGCAGACTTCCAGGCGCGGGCCGACATCTTCGTGTTCCTGCTGTCGACACGCGCCGGTGGACTGGGCATCAACCTCACCGCTGCCGACACTGTGAGTGCTAAGCGTGAAGATACTCGCCACAGCTGAGAGCTGTAGAGACGTAGGAATCGGCATGTAAATGATGCTGTCAACTCGCGCCGGTGGACCGGGGATCAACCTCATCGCTGCCGGCACAGTACTAAGCGTGAAGATTCCACATATAGGATATGTGTGTGTACATATGTAGAGTTGAAAATGAGAACACCCACAATCTTCGTAATCGTCTTTTATTTTAGAAATCAACTATTCATCTTTTATTTTATAACAAAACGTCTTGCCCAAATGCCGGCTCGTGAGCGAAGAAAAAAAAAAGAAACACAGTGTTGCTACACCTCGGTTAAACAAAAAATACTCTACTCATCGAAAAACAAAATGTTGCCAGTAGGCTTCCACAAAATCAAGCCTGTGATTAAAATTATCCCACATATATATACAGCCGTGCCGCTTTTTTGCTCGACTTAGCGGGGGCATGACAATGCCTTACAAAATTAGTAATTTTTAATCGCTACATCTCATAAAGAATCTGTATTTAATCGATTCAACAGGTGATATTCTACGACTCGGACTGGAACCCGACGGTGGACCAGCAGGCGATGGACCGTGCGCACCGGCTGGGCCAAACCAAGCAGGTTACGGTCTACCGGCTCATCTGCAAGGGGACCATCGAGGAGAGGATCATGCAACGGGCGCGGGAGAAGAGTGAGGTGAGTGGTACCTAGATAGAGAAATATTGCTATGGGACAACGTGAGAAAAAATACAAAGTGAATCCGGAAAAGACTTGGTAGAAAACAGAGAGAATATATAGCAAAACCTTGCTGGGGAACAGACTGAATAGATAGAAAAACCTTGCTGGCGAACAGAGTGAATAGAGAGAAAACCTAGCTGGGGAACAGAGTGAATAGAGAGAAAAACCTTGCTGGGGACCAGAGTGAATAGAGAGAAAAACCTTGCTGGGAAACAGAGTGAATAGAGAGAAAAACCTTGCTGGGGACCAAAGTGAATAGAGAGAAAAACCTTGCTTTGGAACAGAGTGAATAGAGAGAAAAACCTTGCTGGGGACCAGAGTGAATAGAGAGAAAAACCTTGGTGGGGAACAGAGTGAATAGAGAGAAAAACCTTGCTAGGGAACGAAGTGAATGTGTAATGTTTGTTTATCAACCTACATGGCACAGAGTATCCTAGCTTAAGACCAGGAGAAGTGATTGTGTTTATTTAATTTGCTTAAATTTATTTATTTATGGTACTCATGGTCGTAAATCAACGTAAAAAAAGTATATTTTATTTATTAGTTGATGATTGTTATTTGGTTTTCTTTTGTTCACAGATTCAGAGAATGGTCATAAGCGGCGGTAATTTCAAACCGGACACATTGAAACCGAAGGAAGTGGTTTCGCTCTTGTTGGACGACGAGGAAATTGAGCTCAAATGTAAGTAAAATGTGTCTGTCTCAGTTTGATTGACTGCTTGAGACTCAGTTTTGACGATGTCTTGAGATACCTAACCTACTGTAGTTTCTTCTTATCATTTTGCAGACCGTCAGAAATCTGAAGAAAAAAAGATCATAGAAGAGCGGGAGCGTAAACGAAAACACGGCGGCTTACCTCCGGTAAGTAAATCCACAGTATTGTCTGTCACTCCAAAGTTAGCTAGATAACTATTTAGAATTCTACAGATTACAGTGCGGAATACCTACCTGAAAATCTTAAATCAGACATATTATGTTCTTCTCTTCCACAACTTTTCAAAACATTTTGTATTAATTAAATAAAAATGAAAACCGACTTCAGAATACCTTTAAATTAGAAGTTTGTATACATGTAGGTATTGTAGAAGTTTAATTTGTAGTCGTTGCCCAGTACCTCCGCCGTCATAAGTCGTTAATCCTTTTTTGCACAATACTGTTTGGGATCTACTCCATATTATCTGATATCAACTGTTAGTAATCATGTCAAATCTACATCCTTACAGCAACCAGCCGTGATAGAAGCGAAGCGCGGTCGCGAGTCGGCCTCCGAGCCGGGCAGCCCTCTTCAGGTGGACGACGATTGCGATGTCATGGGAGACGCGTCGCCTCTGCTCCCCGCTTCACCTATCCGTGAGTACCTCCTTAAGGGGCTCCAGGGAGTGACACTAGCGCCACCGAGGAAAACACTCGTATTTTTTTTTTACAGATCGATTTTGCAAAAAGTGTCCGTACAGTCTCTCAATCATGTTAATAGTGATTTTTAGGACCCATGGCCGTGAACCTAGAGCAAAAAACCTAGGAGTAGATGGCATTAACGCCGAAAATGGCCGTTTTTGGCATAAGTGCTATCTATCTAGTCCCACGTTCGTGATCCTAGGTCCTTTGTCGTGGGTCCTAAAAATCACTGTAGACGTGATTGAGAGATTGTACAGACACTTTTTGCAAATACGATCTGTAAAAGAAGATATGATTTTTTTTTTCATGGGTGGCGCTAGTTAGCCCACTGGATCCTCTTAAGTGAAAACATAGGCACTTTTTCTGAGCACTGAACGAAACTGAACCATCATTAGCCCATTGGATCCCTTTAATGGAGAATTTGTATAAAAAAATGTTTTGATGTCACTGGAGAGGCGATGTTAGAAGATAAATAATGGTGAAAAAATATTTTTCTCTGCGACTAATACTTTTCGTAATAGGTCGAAGAGTAGTTCGAAGTGAGGTACAAAAACGCGCCGTACAAATCGGGCTCATGATGTGACGTCACACTGCGCCTTGTAATGTATGAATCATTTGTCAATATTTGAGTTATCTCGTAAAATAATGGTTTTACGTGTCTACATCATCATCAGCCATTTAACGCCCACTGCAGTACATAGGCCTCCTTCGTGCTTTTCTTAACCATGAGGGGTTTTGCCATAATCGCCACGCTTGGCTGGCGGGTTGGCGATCGCAGTATGCGGCTGGAATCTCAGGAAGACGCTGCCGCCCGTCTCCTGGTAATTGATTTCTTTAGTCGTCTTCTACGACATCCACGGAAGGAAATGGAGTGACGCAATTCTTAATCCGGCGCCACACGGAATCGGAAAGTCTACTATTTAGTTGTGCTTGTTTTTGGGCTCAAATTTTGTTTTGGCCAAGTCTGTCTCAGGCGGGTCTCGGAAACTGTAGCATCTGTGTAGGAAGAGTAGGAGATATACAATATTGTACACACCCCAAGGCGTCAATCCGTATATATTCTATGACGGACGTCAGAGTCTACATAATTGTTAGAAAACGTTTACAATTCAAAGGTAAAAAACTAAATGTAATGTTTCCCGGCAGCGTTCTCGCCGCCGGCCCACGTTAACTCGTGGGGCAAAAAACGGGCGGGCCGTACTTCCTACAAATTTATATGGATAAATGATATTAGTAAAAGTTCTATGATTTTTTTTAAGTTGTCTCTGACATTCTTTTCAATAACCCAGGTGTAATAGTAGATGGCGTTCTTGCCGCCGCCCGATTTTTTCTGTGATTTTTTTTCAAACTGTCAACGGCATTTGTTCGATGCATACGCATTAAATACCTTCTCCAGCAATTTCATTGTAGCGGTGAAGTAAAATGTCACTTTCCAATCAGTACACGGTGCAGTACTGGTGGTAGCCTAGTAGGTAGAACATTGGACTCGGAAACGGGAGACCCAGGTTCGATCCCAGTGCGGGCATGTACCTATGACTTGGTTTTCTAAGTTATTTACATTTGTGAAGTTATAGTAGCAATACCACTCGCTAACGGTGAAGGAAAACATCATGAGGAAACCTGAGTGTCTGAGCTATTCATATACCTCAGCGCTTAAAATCCCCAATCCGCGATGGGCACGCTTGGTGATTAAGCCCATACTCTCTCCCTGAGAGAAGGCCGGTGCCCTACAGTGGGACGTACCTAGGTTGCTTATGCTACGTTTGTGGAACTCTGGATAAACTTTTAGTATGACCCATTTTTCTACTGCTTCCCCTATATCCTAAGGTTTGCTGGAAGAAATCTCTTACAGAGATAAGCTCGCCTTTGTACATGTTATTTCTTATGTAATTTTCTGTTAAATGTCTTGTGTGCAATAAAGTAAATAAAGAAAATACGACAAAGTAAATATAATAAACTAATAAGAAATATTTTTTCGTATTTTTTTCAATAAGCCAGTGTGTAATACTGGGTGTTTCCCCGGCAGCGTTCTCGCCGCTGCTGACCCGCGCCAACTCGTGGGGCGCCCGGCGGACGGGCCGTACTTCCTACAAATACCAATACATAAACAATATTAGTAAAAATTCTGGAACATTATGTAAATTTTTGAAGCTGGTCGTTGGCATTCTTTTCAGTGAGGCAGGTGTAATAGTTCGATGTAGTGGAATTTTCTAAATAACTCTTATGTAATTTTGAAGTTTCCCCCGGCAGTGCCATTATTTTCAACAACCCAGCATAGGTAGCATGAAAGCGCTATTCGCGAGTTTCGATTAATGTACTGGAAAGTCGCGACTTTTGACGTGGTGACCTATAATAATAAATGTTTTTTCTTCTTCTATGCAGCCTGTAATAGTAGATGTTTCTTTCGGCAGCGTTCTCGCCGCCGGGCCGCACCAACTCGTGGGGCGCCAGACGGACGGGCCGGAGCGGCGCCCGGCGGGGGCGCCCGCGCGGATCCCGCCACGCCGCTCGCCCGCACCCCGCCGCCGCTGCCGCCACCGCCGCCGCCGACGGTAAGCTAGCCATAATAATCATGGTCGCCGCCAGCATGGAGAACTTGCACAAAAAATATTTTAACCTAATTGGAGAGGCCATGTTAAAAGATTGATTTTTTTCTCTACTATTTGGCAATTCCAAGCGCTGAGATACCCTGGGAGAGGGGGCGCCCCTTGCTTTGGGATGCTACGTGGTCTGCACTTTTGCCCCCTCTCACTTAGCTTCTACCGTATCCACCCCGGGCGCTGCGGCAGAAGAGGCTGCGAGGTTGAAGGTCCAAAAGTATTCTGCGCTTTTGGGTCAGTAGTATAATATTGGGCATTCTATTCCACCTTCCATTCGTCTGAGCTCACGCCGCGCCATGCCCGGCGCGGCTTGTCGTTCGCTCAGCCTCATTGCAGGTTGAATAGAATGCCCAATATTATACTACTGACTTGGTATAATATTGTAGTAAAACAATAAACTGTTTCGGCCGTTTCAGTATTTTCCAAATGTAACTTACCTGGTTATCCTTTTCCTATAGTTTCATATAAACGTTTAAGTTTAGTGAGATACTAGAATCCGTTTAGTATCCGCTACTCTTTCTTTTAGATTCCCTTTACAATAAATAGTGAAGTTAATTTGTATTGATTGCACTTCAGCAATGAAGATCTAACCGGTAACATATTATTTAATTCAAAATGAAATTTGTTAAACAGCCTACTTCATTAAATCTGGAAAAAATTTATGTAGATTCCAACAAATTAGAACGTCGCCATGGAAAACTTTTACCCAACACAATCCGTTGTATAATTTGTGGACCGTCAAACTGTGGAAAAACAAATTTAGTGATTGGCTTACTTTTACATCCTAATGGATTACATTTTCGTAACGTTTACGTATACTCAAAAACTCTTTTTCAACCGAAATACATATTTTTAGAAAAAGTAATGAATCTTGTTCCTGGAATAAGTTATTTTAAATATCGTGACAATGAAGAAGTCATAAGCCCGGAAAATGCATCTCAAAATTCTGTTATAATTTTTGATGACGTGGCATGTGAAAATCAAAATAATATTCGTGATTACTTTGCTACGGGTCGACACAACAATATAGATTGTTTTTACCTAAACCAAACGTATAGTAAAGTTCCAAAACAATTGATTCGTGACAATGCAAACCTGCTCATAATATTTAAGCAGGATGATATAAATCTACGCCACGTGTATGATGAACACGTGAACACCGACATGCCTTGGCTCCAATTTCGAGACTTATGTTCACAAATTTGGAAATATCCATTTAGCTATTTAGTAATAAATAAAGACTGTCAAAAAAATAATGGTTGCTACAGAATGAAATTCGACACCTTCATTAATTTCGATGATTAAATTAGATAAATGCAGCTTTTCTATCAAATGTAAACCACTTTTGTATATCCTTTTTAAGTGAGAAGTTGTACCATTTGTAAAATGAATAACGAAAAAGCGGTAAAACAGCAAATAATTAAATCTGCTGAAGCCATCAAAAAGAAGGTGCAAAACTTGAAAAATAGTAAACTGGATTCCGAATTTGCATTAGAATCCATGTTTAAACCAGTGACAGACCCCCTTAAGTTATTGACTAAAACTCATATTAATAGTGCCGGAGTAAATGATGAGGGGTACCAAGCAGAAGAAAATTCGATTGACAATTTAATGGAGGCGTCTACTTCTACAAGAAAGAGGAAATTGTCTGAAACTAGTAGTGCGTCAAAAAATACATTCCAACAAGCATGGTCTAAAAGCAACGATGACTATGATTCAGAAGTTGAACAAAATTCGAAAAATAACATGAGTGATTTATTTTTCGAAACAAATTCTGATGCCGCTTCAACTCCAAATCCAAAGTCTACGTCATCATGGTCTTTATCATCGGAAGTATTCAAAGATGTACCTTATGGGATAAGATTAGAAAAAGGGAAACCTATGATAGGATCAACACCTATTTCTATAACTGCAAGTTCATTTGAAATTGGAGGACAGTCTTATAATAAAACAAAGGGACTTACCGAATTATTATACAAAAAAAAACCTGATTTAAGCATTATCACTGAAGATGATAAACAAAATTATAAGTCTATATTAAATAACACAAATGCTCACCGACGTAAATATGACCCCAGTCAACCAGTCAATAGCAACAGGGGCTATAAGTATTTGCAAATTGTAAAACCTTTAATAAATTTCCCTATAGCGGTGAGTTCTAATTGCACTCCTAAAGGAAAAGGTTTATCATTACTTAAGCAATTTGGTAAAAAAGTAGATTATGTTTTTTGGAATGATCCAAATGAATTAGTTGAAACATTAAAGTTATTAATAGCTTCGAGGGATGCTGGTAATACTGGATTGGATGATGAAATATTATCAATCATAAAAGAACTGAAGAAACGTGGTGACATTGAATGAATAAATACTTATGCAAACTACATATTTTTTTATTTCGACTCTAACCTTGGTTTCATTTGCAAGATGAACATCGATAAATTTGGTCATCACGTACATAAAAGATTGCGCATGTTGGATCCACTTGAATTTAATCCTCTGAACCAGGTTCTACTTCAAAATGCGTCCGGAGATTACGATTTAAAACATAAAAGATTAAAAGGATTGATGTTACCTGTTGCTGCAGATGAAGCCGTAAACAAAGAATATGTTGACGAAAACAGTAAACTATATTGTAAAAATCAAGATTTTCTCGCAGAGCTTAAAAGTATAAAGACTCATATACAACTGTTGCAGAAACAATTAAATGATAAGTGCTCGAAGGTTGAAGTGGGTAATATTGTTAAAGATCAAATAATAGCTCTGAGAGATATCATAAAGCCATGAGTAAGCAATGTGTTGTTAATGAAATACATAAAGCAGCTAGAAAGAATTTTCCACGTCGTTCAGTTATCCTAAGAGGGATTGATGATTTATGGCAAGCTGATTTGATTGATATAAAAAACTACTACAAAGTTAACAAAGGTTTTAGGTTTATTTTGGTGGTTATTGATGCTTTTTCTAAATACGCTTGGGTAGCTCCATTAAAAAATAAAACAAAAAACGAAGTGTCCCGGGCTTTTGAAAAAGTTTTAGAAGAGGGTCGATCACCAACTAACTTGCAAACTGATATGGGTACAGAGTTTTATAATGACGTCTTTCAGAATATTATGAAAAGATGGAAAATAAACCATTATTCGACATACTCAACAAAAAAAGCATCGATTGTAGAAAGATTGATAAGAACTTTAAAAGGAAAATTGTTCAAACATTTTAGCATGGTCGGTAACTACAAGTGGGTAGGGAAGCCTTTACAAGATGTGATTGACAGCTATAATCAATCAGTTCACCGAACCACAAAATATAAGCCATCTGAAATAAATGTGTTAAATGAATCCATCGTTGCAAGCAACATAAAAAAATGTCAAAAATGCGCAACTACACGGAAAAATAAATTTCGCGTAGGCGACTTTGTCCGAATCAGCAAATACAAAGGAGAGTTTCTAAAAGGTTATACTCCAAATTGGTCTACAGAATTGTTCACGGTTTTAAAAGTTATAAAATCAGTACCTACTACCTATTACGTACAAGACCAACATCGTACTCCAATAAAAGGATGCTTTTATGAATACGAGCTCCAAAAATCGAACTGTCCTAATATTTATTTGGTTGAAAAAGTAATTAAAAAGTGTGGAAATAAGTTTTATGTGAAATGGCTTGGCCTTAGTGAAAAGGAAAACAGCTGGATTGACAGAAATGCTATCATAGACAAATAAAGTATATTAAATGAATTTTTTTCAATTTATTTTTCATTACCCTCTTAGTTATGAAAGGGAGAGGTCTCATCAATACTTTAATAAATAATTTACCCATAGAGTTACACTTGCCTGGTTACAACTATTGTGGTCCGGGTACTCGTTTAGAAGAACGTTTGAAACGCGGTGATAAAGGCATCAACCCATTAGACAACGCGTGTATGCAACACGATATAGCTTATTCTAAGTATTCAAATTTAGAAGATCGTCATAAGGCTGATTTACAGTTAAGAAATATGGCAAAACAACGATTAAAATCAAAAAATGCTAGCAGAGGTGAAAAAATTGCATCTTGGTTGGTAAATAAAGTCATGAAAGCCAAACTCAGAACAGGTGCTGGAATTAAATCATTCAAATCATCGGTATCTAAATTGAGAACATTTCTAAAAAAAATTAAACCAAAAAATAATAATGAAGCTATACAGTTAGCATATTTAGCAGCAAAAAAAATATTTCATAGAAATAACAACATAAAACTACCTAGAATTATTCCCATTCCTAAAACAGGAGGAATACTTCCACTCATCCCTATCTTTGCTGGACTATCTGCATTGGGTTCTTTAGCAGGAGGAGTTAGTGGAATAGCTAAAGCAGTAAATGATTATAAATCTGCTCAAAAAAATCTTGCTGAATCTGCACGACATAATAAAATGATGGAATCAATCGCCTTAGGTAAAGGTTTATACATCAAACCATACAAAAAGGGGAACGGATTATGCCTGCGCTCTTCAAAAAACTAGTAAAAAGGTTGCCCAGGCGCGCACTCAGTAATATTGATTTATTAAATCACACTCGCGATATCCCGTATTTTCGAGGTGTTTATATGAGAAATACTTTGCCAAAAAAACCGAATGATATCGAGTGCGCCATTTTGAATTTAGACAGTTCAGAAAATCCTGGAACTCACTGGGTAGCCTATACCAAAATAGACAACTATAGCGAGTACTTCGATAGTTATGGTTTAAAACCACCTGTGGAATTAATAAAGTATTTAACAAAGAAAGTTGACATATATTATAATTACGCAAATTATCAACAAAATAATCCATACAACTGTGGACACTTATGCATAAAGTTCCTTAAAAAATTCTGGAAAAAACGTTTAAATTAAGACTTGGTACATAAAACTCTTCATTATCACGATGTCATTCACGCTATCAATTACTGGCTGCAAATCTGCTTTATCAACATACTACTCGCCAGCCCTGCAACTAGACGGTGAATATGAGTGCGGGCTCGTCTTTTTTTCTACTTTTAACTCTATACCTAACATAGATAATCACAATAACAGATTTTATTATGGAGACAATGAAAGTATTGAAATTCCTGAAGGATCCTATGAATTGTTAGATATTAGTGATTTTTTGACCACGAATTTGACAGATTGTTCTTTTAAACTGTTATGCAACAATAATACTTTAACCACAAACATATTTTGTTCTAAAGACATTCATTTTGAGAAAACTGGTTCAATTGGTAGGATATTGGGGTTTGGAAACGAACTACTCAAAGCAAATATATTACACAAATCTCTCTTCCCGGTCAGCATTCTTCCCACAACTATCGTTCGGATCGAATGTGATATTGTGAGTGGATCCTACATAAACGGAACACCCAGTCATATTATTTACGAATTTGCACCTAATGTACCACCGGGCTACAGGATTATAGAAATCCCGAAGAATTTAATGTATTTTCCTGTAAATCAGAACACAGTTAGTGAAATAAATATACGGATTTTGGATGCCAATAATAATTTAATAAATTTACGAGAAGAGGAGCTCCAATTATATTTACATTTGAGACGAAAATGATAGATTTTATCAATAAAAGATTTGAAACCCGAAACAAAGTTCTCAGTGCATTGCATACAGCGCAGCAGCAACCACTTCCTAAAAAGAAAAAGCTGACAAAGGAAAATAAACAATTTCTCAAATACATCAAACTCATAAAATGAATATTTTAAATATTTCAGAGTCCGTCACCCATGACAATAGTATCGAAAGTTATCAAGTCCATTCGTATAAGCCCTACATAAACAGTTTTAATAAGAGTGATGAGATTCGCATTCCTATCAATCAACAAGACTTATACGTTTTACCGTCAGCGAGTACAATATACATAGAAGGTTCAATTACGGTACACCGACCCGTTGGAGACAAAAAAGAAAGAGTAAGTAGTATTGAGCTTGTGAACAATGCTATACTCTTCCTTTTTCAAGATATTCGCTATGAACTTAATGGTGTAGAAATTGATAGAATAAAAAATGCGGGGATCACAACTACCATAAAATCTTTGCTTTCGATGAGTGAAAATGAATCGAAAATGTCTAGGTTATGGGGATGGGACACTGAAGGTATAAAAAATACGACGGGTAATTTTTCCGTTTCCATACCGTTAAATAAAGTTCTCGGCTTTGCTGAAGATTACACTAAAATAATAATGAATTGTAAGCATGAGTTGATACTTCTGCGTAGTAACACAAACCTAAATGCAATAAAATTAAGTACTAATGACGTGTTAGACGATTTAACCATTACCAAAATAGTATGGAGAGTACCACATGTAAAGGTATCGGATCGTGAGCGAATTAACTTGTTGAGATATTTAGAGAAAGATAGGGCTATCAGCTTGGCTTTCAGGAATTGGGATCTTTATGAATACCCTCTTTTACCAAGAAGTACAAAACATACATGGTCAATAAAAACTACAACCCAAATGGAAAAACCTCGTTTTGTCATAATAGCCTTGCAAACTGCGCGAAAAAGCATTGGAAAAGGGGATATGTCACAATTCGATCATTGTCATTTACGTGATGTTAAAGTGTATTTAAATTCAACCTATTTTCCATATGAAAGTCTTGACATTAAGTTCGGAGAAGATAGATTTTTATTAATATATGAGCAGTACGTTAGATTTCAACAGTCTTATTATGGACAGCGCTGTGAGCCGTTGCTAAGTTTGAAAGAATTCAAAGATAAAACACCCTTATTTGTAATTGATTGTTGTCGTCAAAACGAAACGTTGAAAACTGGTCCGGTTGATGTTCGTGTAGAAATAGAGAGTGACTTGGAGATACCCGATCAAACCTCGGCCTACTGTCTCATATTAAACGATTGTATAATTGAGTATAAGCCTCTTTCCAATATTGTAAAAAAACTGACATGAGTACTTATTACATTTTTGTAGACTTGCAAGGCTTTCGTGACTATCAAAATGCATTTATTGTTAAGGAGCTAGCGTACGCTACAAAAGAATCGACTCAGGTCTATTTAGTTAAGCCGCCTTACCCGTTTTCAAAGTTAACAAATAAAGAAAAGAAGCAAGTGAAATGGTTGGAAAACAATAGAGGACTCTATTGGCGAGAAGGTTTTATAGATTACAGCGAATTTAAAAGATTAGTGAAACCTCTTTTTGAAAATATGAATGTAATTGTTAAGGGTCATGAAAAATGTAAATGGTTAAAGGAATTGTCCCCAAACTGTAACGTCATAGATATTGGAGAAAAAGGAAGTCCTAATCTTAATTCATTGTATGATAAATATGATAAAAATAGAAATTTAAACTGTTTTAACCATAAAAAATATTGTGCTTTAAAAACTGTGCTTTGTATAAAAAAATGGTATTATGATAATAATATGATGTATTTTACTTTAGAGTGAGAGAAATAAAAACATCTATGTATTTTAGATTAGATATATCTTTTATTTTTTATAATTACCTAAAGGGGCCTCTAAACGGGCCATGTTTTGCTGCAATAATATTTCGTTAACAACATCTAGCAAAGAATCATACTACTTTCCTACATCATTAATTAAAAAAGTATCGAAATAAAAGTAAACATCGAACAGGTTTTAATAAATTTAATAAATTGGTATCAACAGAAGTAGATAATTATAATTCTATCACTTTTTAAAGTATTTTATAAAACCAAAATTACTTACATACTATCACACATGGTTTTCGATATTTTTTTCACTAAATTTTCCGTTAAGTCTATTATTTCATCGACGTGGTCCGTCACTACGTACTGAGCTTTAAGAACTACACTTTCACTATCACTTGTAACTCGGTTCAAATCAATCACCTCTATTTTCACTAGGCGGTGACCTTGTCGCGGGGCTTTGTTCATAACAAACGAAGTCATCGAGTCATCCGCCAGACGTTTTCTCGGAGTTTTCTTCTTCTTAGGGATTACTGGCCGCGGGCTCGGAGGTCGAACTTCTTCCACATCACTATCAAACCAATTTTGCGCGTAGCAGTAGGGGTCCGTCACGAGGGGAGGTTCAGTCAAGATCTGTGAAAATAAAATAAATCAATTAAACAATGCCTAAAAGTCGATCAGGTTAAATCAATATTACGATCAAATGACTGGATAACTTACCGATAGAGACATATTGGTTGTTTTTATTTCAGCTTGTGTTATACGGTCGGTAAGTACTTAATTATGGAGCGAAAAGGTATGATTCTTTGCTTGGTGTTGTTAACGAAATAAAACAGCTTTAATAAAACTGCCATGCGTTACCCACGTCTTCACTCCCTGCCCGCACCGCCCGTGCCCTGCGTAAGCACTATTTTATCAAGCGTTCTCTTTCGCACTTGCAAACATGGTTACACATTCCTTGCAGTTTTTGTAGGTCAAACAATATACAATACCTCGTCGGTCTAGCGGTAATACACTTGTATAGAAACTCAGTACTGTAGGTTCGATTCCGGCAGAGCAACTGAATTCTGATTTATGCTTCGCTGAGCAAGTAGTAAGCTTACTCCATCTATGAAATATATCAGTATTTCGCAGATGTTTCGGTGGTATTAGATGATCTTCCATATTCTGGTTCTCTAGGGTTCTTAGGGACTAGATCAAGTAATTTATGTAGGTGTGGATAGGTACAATCAATGATACCAAGCTGTAATATTTTTTATTTATGCTTGCTCAATAATAAATTAAAATTACTTGTATACTCGTAGAGTCATTGACTGTACCCATTATTTACCAAAATTAAACAAGTAATATATTATTAAAGTACCATTTATTTACAAAATAATATATTCACATACATTTAAGAGTTACAAGGATTAAGAACTTAAGTAAGAACGTAATAAATTTTAACTTTTAACCACAGGATGCTTATGGTACTTACATATTTATTCACTAACATTTAATAAACACACAAACATTTAATTATGTTATTCACATCCTACCTCGGCTCGGTATCATTTTCAGTCCAATTATAGGCAGGTCAGTACTTATAACTTTAATATCGAAGAGTTGCCCCAAGCTTTTGTAGATATTTGATCCCTTTGAACTAACCTCTTATCATCGTTTCGAGATAAAGCAATTTTATTAACACTCTGTGTAAATATCTCGTGTTTAATTGATTTAAACAAAATATTTTTTCTTCGTACTATGTTTCCGGTAAATAAAGTTTTTTCGTAATCATTCAAGTCTAAGTTTCGAAGAACACAAGATTTAACTCCTTTTGCCTTTTTAATAGTCCGTTTTGGGGTCTTTATGCAATACAGTTTTGACCGCAACCCAACAAATTCTTCTATAACTTCTCCTCCCATTTCGTCTTTGAAAAGTCCTGGAATTTTTTTATTTTCGAGTGGAATTTTAAAACGGTTTTGAGGATCATAGTTACTGGTGTCAAAATGATTTAAAAGGTTTTCTTTCAAAGTGTGATAAAAATCAGGAGTTTGGAGATGGTAAATAAAACTATCCGTGTCAGTATAGCAGAGTTCAACGCAATCACCATAGAGAGGTTTTATTACAGAGTAGTGGAAGCCATACATATGACTTTTCGATAATTCCAATACTGTAAATCCAATATAAATTGGTTTATCCAAAGCAATTTTTTCGGGTTTCATTTGTATAGCGACCAAATTTTCTGTGAAAACAGAAGCGCTGTGAAAATTTGGTAAAGAAATCAGTTTTTCGGCACATGTTGATTTTTTAGTTTTATTATTTTCATCGCTCCACTGATTTACTAAGTGTACATTAATTCTGCGTTCGCTGTTTTCCAGTGTTTTTCCAAATATACTATTGTTTAGCAGCTTGAAAAAGTCCTGTTCAAATGCGGATTGCGCCTCTTGACGCAACTTTGTATTAAGATCAATGTATTGCTTTAAATAGGAGCTTTGTTTGAAAACAATGACTCGGTGAATTTTTTTCAAGAGTAGTCCATGTTTCAAACAATTTTTCAAGTGCACATAATGTATAACGTACTTGTATTTGTGATGCAAATTAGGTACAAGTTTGCAGTTTTTTCCGCCCGGGGGAATACATTTCTCAGGGCAGAAAGGGAAATCATTATGTTCAGCATGTAAATCATGAGGATAAAATAAATCCACCTCAAGTATATAGCCATAGGAGGCATTATCTGATATAGACTCGATGTCCAGATCATTTATTTCATGCTCTTCTAAAAATCTGAAATCCGAAAGGGGTAAAACCTGTGACATACTAAAACCGTATAGGTTGTTAGCATCCACATACATAATGAATGAGTCTGGTTGGGAGGGATCATAGCCAGCCATGTATTTATGATTGGCTTTAGCGTAGCGTTTTGCACACATACACACCCCGCCTCTAATGCCATCTTGGATCATTCGTATTAATGCTAAATCGCTAAGTAGCTCCAACTGAACCCCGGTTTTCAAAAGCATGGCGTCAAATGATAAGCTAGGAGCGGTTAGGTAAAATGCTGGGTCGAGATGATAAAACCGTTTACAGGTTTTTCGGAAGTTTTCGAAGATGTCGGCTAATAAAAGAACATCAGTTTTTAAATACAGATCTGTGTATTCACCCAAGTTTTTGATGGAAAATGTTTTCCAAACTGCTTTTGCGTGTTCAAAATCTTCGTCAGAAATTCCTTCATTAGTTACCGAATTAAAAAAAGACTTTTTTGAAGGCAAAGAGCATTGGTCATAGCACTTCCATTCGGACATGTGATCATAAGGATATACCCCCTTACGGGTAAGTAAATTGAATTCATATTCATTTGGAAAATAGGATCTTAGCAAGGAAAATTCATTGATTTTCATGGATTTTGCGAGTTTATTTAAACTGGTCCCAAGGAACTTAAAAGAATCTATGAAACGAAGTTGAATACTTTCTTGTCTTGAGATTGGAATAAATTTTGTGAAAGAAATATAGTTTTCTTTGGTTTTTGGGAGAATTTTTATGAGGCCTGGAGCCTCACCTAATTGTTTTATAAACAAATGACAATCGTATCCCGACAGATTGTGAAATACAACTGGAACGAAGTTCGGCAGTTTAAACTGCAAGTTGCAATATCTATGAGCCGCTCCACGGTATCTACCAGTGATATGACAGTGGTCTCGGACTTTATCTAGCCACAACAATTGCTGACAGATATGACAATGGGTGGCCTGTTTAAAGTCATTCATATCATTTGTATTAAATATGATTGGTACAGTATCACTTAAGATTTTATGTATTTTTCGTACATCCTGATACAACCAACTTACAAACTTAGCCACGCAATCAGCACCGCGATATGTAACAAAACGATTGTATTGAGAATCATCTGTACAAACGATATAGTAGGCGAAGGCTACAGGTACGTGTCGTTGTTTTGTGTTTGTACTAGAGAAGTTGGGATCACCTTCACAACCTTGATAACACTCGAGCATTGTTTCGAAGTCAGCGTAAATGACAAACGGCATGTTTTGTTTCCTTGCATAGTTTTTAAACTGTATAAATGATCCCTTTTTAGGCAACTCTGTTGCGATTTGGCCACACAAGTGTCTCTTAACCTCTTCATCTGATTTAAAAAAAAGCAGACACCTGTCGCATAGATGTAATTGGTGGTGGTGCTTAGTAATCTGACTCCTTACAAGCCTCGGGAGACTTTTAATTAAGCAATAGTGCGATGATGACTCATTCTCTAGGAATAAAAGATGAATCGTTTTTTTAGCTTCACGAGATTCAGATTTATAGAGGGGACCAGTTATGGTTCTTCCGTTTTTCAAACCATAAACAATTATAGCAATACTCGGATTGTTTTTCTCAAATGTTGAAATGTCAGAAAAGCCAATTGGGTATGTTAAGCCCTTGGTGTTCAAAACATCGTGGAAGTCAGGATAAGATGTAACACGATCAGGATGAGTTTTAGAAGGGAAAAGTGCAGCTGTTATACACCAAAGAAAACAATACTGGTCATTGTTTTTTATGTTTAGACATGCTTTTTTATTTTTAATAAATTTAGGCAAGTCTATGAAGTTTGAGCCGCGAAGAGGTTGGTATTTATTGATGTTTACCTCAACGTGAGAGTTGTCCAAAAAGGTCCAACCACTGTCACGCTCTTGAAACGACTCAATTTTTTTTTTTATACTGTTTACAATTCGAGTGTAAATTGAGTTAAAATCGTAATTCATGTGCAAGATAACATTTTTTGTGCCAAAACACTTCACTTCCTTGCTATCATTTTTAAACATGAGGAATGTAGCAAAATGTTCAAAATTGACTTTTATGCAAATGTGTTTCTCGAGTGCCTCATCTATGAGGTGCTTAATCTTGTCTCGTTTATTTTCAAAAAAGCTCTCTAAAGAGCATTTCTCGGCATCGCTTGTACTTGAAACTTTATAACTGATGATGCGACTGCGGAATGCAGAAGCTATAGTCTCTACACCTTCATTAAGATTCTGAGTAGTAACTTTATTTTTATGCGCATTGCTACGTAAGTGACCTACCCAACTTGGTTTGCTAATAAAGGTACTGCAGACTATACAATAAGGCATTTTGGTATGACCTTGAACTGAAAATGACACTGTAGCTAGTATACTAGTAATATAGGTATTACATGAAACACAGGAAAGAAAGTATAAGTTCAAA
This sequence comes from Yponomeuta cagnagella, assembly GCA_947310995.1. NCBI lineage: Eukaryota > Metazoa > Arthropoda > Insecta > Lepidoptera > Yponomeutidae > Yponomeuta > Yponomeuta cagnagella. Next base: position 5,127,009 of record OX371285.1, on the reverse strand, counting down.
TTGCTTGGTGTTTAATAGGTATGTACTTTAAAAATAGTAACATAATAACCAAAATTATTACTTATTCGCATAGAAAGAAGGTTCTGCGTCCTCGAAAGCAGAATACGCTTGCTTCACGAACTTCTGCAAGCTTTCCCAACGCGGTGAGTCTTGATCAGTCAAGAGTTTGAGCACCAGCAAGGCCTTCTTCCAGCGCTCGTCCGTCTTAACACTCTTTGCATCTGCGGTATTAAATACCTTCAGCTCGATGTAGAATTCACCTTCAGAGGGACCGACGCGGCGCAGGTGCCCGTTTGCGACACGAGTAAGAAGACTCGACGTCACCGGGAACACCTCTGAAGTGGTTTTTGCCGTCTTCTCCGATTCTTGGAGTATTCCGAATATGTCGGAAATTACAGGCCTATTTTTTTTCGATCTAAAACAAAAAAGAATACATGGTAAAAATCGTTCAACGATACGATGAGATTAGAATAAATTAGATTAAAACTCTTTAATCAACAGGCTAATTCATACATTCTAATTGGCACCTACTCAATCTAAAATGTTATCTGCTGAGATTTTGTGAGCAAATTGTGTTGCAGTTCGAAATAATAATCATAATATAATTCCCCCATAAAAATAACTTCCGCACATCACCATCACTTGTTCTGGTCCCAAACTAGGATACCCTGTGCTATGGTTACCAGGCAAGGACATCACAAACATGGAAACACACACCTAGACTGAGGCCATTTTGTACAAATGTACGACGGCCTCCAGTGGGAATCGAACCCATGACCTCTGTCTTGGTAGGAAGCGCCTTAACGGCTAGACCAACGAGACTGTCAAGATTCCAAGAAACGCTTTCCAAGAAGATCGACGGTTTTTATACGCTGGTTTATAGTGAGGCAGAGCAATCATTTGCGCACCCATCTATCTACAATCTACATTGAATTGATGGTGTATAAAGAAGAGAGAAATTAGATTAAATAGGTACCTCGGAGTATCTTCGGTTGAGGACCCAGCGGACGACTTGCGCTTTGCAGACCCTGCTGGTGATTTTTGCTTTTTGGTCTGCTGCATTGGCACCGGCACTCCCGAAAATTCAAATTCTGAGTCAGACCTGTAAAGAAAAAAAATTAGCTCACCTATACATTAAGTACAGTCACACTAGTATCTGTACGTAATAAAATAAAAATTAATTAATTGACCACTTGGTACTTACTAACATTTTCTATGGGTGGGTTTTGGAGCTCTGGGTTCACGAACAGAGTGGTTGACTGAACTTGGCGATCTCGTATGTACAATTAAAATAGTTAGGTAAATGGGGTGAAAATATAGCTTTTATATTTATTTAACGATAAATTTAACTAAGACGCAAGTGAAGACCATGTTTCGCAATTATAGACTTTATTTCTATGGGTTAATCAAATACTCCTAAATTTTGGTATGTACTTATAACATTCTTTATATAAAAACTTCATATCATATTTCAACGCTTCCTGTGTACTTTGGATCCGTGTGAAACATATTTAGTACTTACGCTGCAAAACTCGCTGCATATTTTACCCGACTGCGGCGCACCCGAAAAGAAGGGTAATGTATTTGGCTCGTATGTATGTATGTATGTATGTATGTATGTATATATGTATATCCGATTCTATGTGCCCTCATAACTCCCTAACCAAAGGCTAGATTTTGACGAATAAGATCTCAATCGGTTCGTCATGTTTTTTGCGAGTGTCGTAGGCTATATGAAATTAGCATAAATAAAAAAAATCACTAAAAAAGACAAAAATAACAAACTGAATTAAAAATAATCAACGACCTGACTGGTAAACTACTAAACAGGTGGGACCCAACATCGACATTGTAAATCCTTGCGAGGTATCTACGTTGGTCCCGCCTATTTAGTAGTTAATGCTTACCAGTCAGGTCGTTGATTATTTTTTTAATTTAGCTTGTTATTTTTTGTTGTTTAAGCAGTCGGGTTGTTGGTTATTTTTTAATTTAGTTTTTTACTTACCTTGCATTGGAAGTATTATGCGGGAGCTAATAATTAAATTTTACTCGACTGCCTCGTTGGTCTAGCGGTAACACGGTTGATTACCAAAACGAGGGTGCGGGTTCGATTAGCGTTGGACTATCGTACTTCGAGTTGTATGTACACATAACACAAATTTCTTAGACTCGAATTTAAACAACTTGACAGATCTGCGTGCACATGCGTTCACTGAAAACCTCATCTGAAAACATTACATCGGCCATGAATTTTGAATCGAGCTGATACTGCTTACTACTTACTGAGACCCTAATGATTCGAAATAAATAATAATAAAAAAATGTGTCATATTTCAGCGTGATGGATAAAGCACAGATCGATAAATAACTTAAAAAATATCAACACGCTAAAAGAATGAATGTGACGATGTGTTATTAGCAGGTTGTGTTAGTAGTAGCAGTACGCCTAAAATCATCCTCTTGGACTTACAACAATACTAAAAAACTTGCACTGTACTTAAAGTACTGAATACCTGGTTAATAGATATGAGCAACCACTGTAATGCATGCTTAAAATTGGTAAATCCTTATTAATTCCTAGGACAAACATCAGAGAGCCGGCACAATTTGATTCGCATAATCATCTTGCTGGACTAGTTGCACGAATGAAGCTCGTGATACTGTAGGTGAAAGGTCTGCACCCATCCGACTCATTTTATTCTTTAAATACAATTCAACTATTTTGTATACTGCCAGCTAGAAATTAACCAGTTTATCTTACTGATTTTATAGATATAATAATATATGTATGTAATAGATAGATAGATAGAGAACACTTTACTGTACATAAATAAAAAAGGAATATATTATATTAGATGTTAATTGTTACAGTACAATTACTTATGATGTTTCAAACCTAACCTAACCATGTGCTAGTAAACAAACACTAACAACACACCCAGAATAACACCCAGACTTAGGGCGTACATACAAATCAAAGTACAACAACCCCACGGGAATCGAACCCGCAGTCGAGAAAGTAATCGAATAATGAAACTTATAATTTAAAAGAAATTAACGTCGGGAATTACGATGATTAAATTTTTCCCGATAAATAATCGCGATTATACGCAATTAATATATGGTTATAAATTTATGCAAGTAGGTAAGACATAACAATCAATTCAAATAATAACGTAATATACCTAGCAGTACCTACTAGGATTAAATTACTTTTACACTAGTAGATTGTTATTTTAAAGTTAAATGAGCTAGATCGAAATCTTGAGAACCGGTAGGGAACAGACCGTTGGAGAACGCTACTTCAGCAATCCCTGCCGGCTACGTATCGCTGGCTACTCAATCCAGTACACGACATCAATCATAGTGTGCATATGTAATCCTGTGATAATTAATTTTAAATTTAAATAAAGGATTCCCAAACGAGTAATTTAACATACATTTTTAGTTCTGTGCAAAGTTTTGTGTAATCCGTGAATAAGGGTAAACAGGAGACGTCAATCTGATCACATATATTTTTGCGGGAAGAAAAAGGTAATCAATTTGAGAACTGACTGTAAAATATGTCCTGAAATCCTTGTATTTCCTAGATCAGCTAATCACCCATGACAATTTTGTGTCACTTGACAAGGATCACGCAAAAAATATACGGTAAATCTTTCTTTTATGCTGTATCTTTCTTACAATGGGAGACGTCAATCTGATCGCAAAATACAATTTAGACGAAAAAGGTAATATTTTGTGTCACTGTATGTATGAAAGACCAACACGAGAAGTCAATCTGATCACAAAGTAATTTGTGGTGCTGAATCTTTCTAACAGTGGGAGACGTCAATCTGACCACAAAATACACAATAACCATGAAAATATAATATTTTGTGTCACTGTACGCATGAAGGACCAACACGAGAAGTCAATCTGATCACAAAGTAATTTGTGGTGTTGAATCTTTCTAACAGTGGGAGACGTCAATCTGACCACAAAATACAATTAACATGAAAATATAATATTTTGTGTCACTGTACGCATGAAGGACCAACACGAGAAGTCAATCTGATCACAAAGTAATTTGTGGTGTTGAATCTTTCTAACAGTGGGAGACGTCAATCTGACCACAAAATACAATTAACATGAAAATATATTATTTTGTGTCACTGTACGCATAAAGGACCAACACGAGAAATCAATCTGATCACAAAATAATTTGTGATATTGTATCTTTCTAACAGTGGAGACGTAAATCTGACCACAAAATACAATTGAGATGAAACATAATATTTTGTGTCACTGTACGCATGAAGGATCAACACGAGAAGTCAATCTGATCACAAAATAATTTGTGGTGTTGAATCTTTCTGAGTAAATATACTTTTGTGTCATTGTCTGAAGAACCAGCATGAGAGATCAATCTCTTACCGAAATTAATAATTAACAAAATCGTTTTGAACCTTGTTAATGTGAGGGACGTCAATCGGACCACAAATTTGAACTGGGTTGGAAAAGCAATATTTTGTCCGCCTGTTATGAAAGCAAACACTAATGGTGTTGGAGTGTTCATTCAGCGGGAGACGCCAATCTGGTTACAAAATATGACTGGGTAAAACAAGTATCATTTGGAATAATTCGTGTCATTGTCATAATGAGATCTGATCAATACCGCGAAAATATGTGCTGTGGAACCCTTCATGTTGCGGGAGTGCACACAATATAGCTGTGGTAAATACGTTTTGGTTTTGTTTGGGAATCCTCTATAAGTAATTAAAGTGGTGATAGTGAGTTGTTTGGTGACTATGCGGTTTTTGCATAGAGTATATTATGGTGAGTTGCATAAATTTTACTGTAGAAAAACACTTCCATATTCTTATTCATTCCTTATTTAACTTGGATAAAGTTTGGGCGAACGACAAGCCGCGAGTTAGTTGCATTTGGAAATACTTAAACGCCTGAAACCGTTAATGGTTTTACTACAATATTATACCAAGTCAGTAGTATAATATTGGGCATTCTATTCAACCTGTAATGAGGCTGAGCGAACGACAAGCCGCGCCGGGCACGGCGCGGCGTGAGCTCAGACGAATGGAAGGTGGAATAGAATGCCCAATATTATACTACTTGGGTCAGTACATTTTTGTGCCTCTCGCAATAGAAACAACTGGGGTCTGGGGAGTGCAGGGAAAGGCCTTTGTGAGAGTGATAGGTCGTCGCTTGAGGGACCGTGGCTATTATTGCCGCTCTGGGGCCTATCTTATGCAAAGAATTTCCCTTGCAGTGCAGCGAGGTAACGCTGCCAGCGTAGTGGGAACCTTTGGGTCGGATGTGTCCCGGGGCGGCTTATTCTCGTAATGATTTTGTGTTTTCAGTTGTTTATATTTCACATTTTTGTATTTGACGAAGCTTTTTGCGAATGAATTTGATTTTAATAGGTTGAAATTTTGATAATATTTATTTTTCCTTTGGCTTTTATTGTTGTAGTGTTTAAGATAATACACGTTAGACTGAGTGTCTAACGTGTATTATCTTAAACACTACAACGTTACACTACAACGTAAGATAATACACGTTAGACACTCATCACGATGTTTTCCTTCACGTTAGCGAGTGGTTATTGCTACTATAGCGTCACAAATGTACGTAACCTAGAAACAAGGTCATTGGTACATGCCGGGATTTGAACCCAGCTAGCCATAACCTGCTCCGTTTCACAAATGTGACACTGTGACAAGATCGGGGTATGGGTCAAAAAAATCACCAAATTACTGTGACGTAATTTATTGATGACCCCTTAGCCGCTGTTCAGTCTGCAACAAGCTATGCGGGCGATGCGAGCGTGCGATGCCGCTGAGCGTGCGCTCTTATGCTGCTCTATGCTCCAGTGCATGTTGTAGTTGGTACCAGCCTACCTGAACCTATGGACATGTGTCTCATAGCTCTACTCTCCTGTGCATGTTGTAGTTGGTACCAGCCTACCTGAACCTATGGACATTAGGGTGGCCCAAAAAATTTTTTTTTTAGTTTTCGATCGCGCCACTTCATTTTTTTGTTACACCTACCCACAGTATTGGAACGGTAAAATTTTATCTTCGTAGTGTTAGTAGAAAGCAGTGCTCAACGACACATTAAGTTCATTTTTTTTGTGAAAATTGACGTATCGATATTTGCTTGTGACATGCAGAAAATTAATTTTGAGAACTTTTAATAGTGCAAATCAAGTACAAGTAAGCTAAAATAGCTATCAACTAGGCTTTAAATTGCTGTGAGTGAGTGCAAAAGTGCTTTAAAATGGCTACTTCAACACGTCAAAAACACGAAATTGTCCTTATCGGCTTACGGGACTTAAGTCGATATCTCGCCTCAGTCAGTTGCCTACAGTAAGGCAAGTTTTGCTGCGTTTTCACATATACTTCGGCGAGAAAAAAAGCGTAAGAACTGCTTCACATTTGCTGCTTTTAAAGAAAAACAAAGGACGAGCTTCTCAAGCTCAGAAGCAAGGAGAAGAATTATTTGTTTCTGACCTAGATCATCTTTTCGATATCTATACATACGGGTCAAAAAAAAGGAGCATGTACTCTTATTGAAGGTATGATGTCTCGTGAACTTCTATGGCTTGCCTGTCGACATCATAATGATGGAAATTGTTCTTGCAAAAGTATTCACACTATGCTTTGGGCCGTCAAGTTCACCCGAGATACCATTACTCAAAAAAATTTAAAATTGTTTGGGATGAAATTTCTCACGATAACTACGAAGGGCTCGGCTTAACTTACGATAAAGAGGAATATGTTAAGAGTACTCTAGAATCTATTTAAAATGCTCTAAGCACAGAGAAACAAAGCTTGATGACTATCAAGAGCTTATGAAGCTAACAACGACTATTATAAATAAACCTCCCGAGAAAATTCATTCGAGGGCTCCAGGTCCTATCCATCACGTTCGCTGGATGGCAAAATTATTATATGCCATGAAAATATTTTTATTTAAAAGTCAGGAGGTTGTAAAACTAACCAGAAGAGAATAGACACAACTTGGCCGCTTTGTCCATTTTGGGGCGCTTATTTATACTAAAGCGTGGATTGAAGCACCTCCAACAGCAGAAGCACCTGGTGGAGATCTGCAATTGTGGCGAATCCTCAAGGCTTATGAGTCTATTGATTCCGAAATCGGCGTTGCTGCAAGAACAGTACTGGAGTGCCACCTGTGGTATTTGTTCGATGAGCTCGTGGGCTTTGCTTTATTTTCAGATCGAGTGAGTCCTACTGAAAAAATGAACATTGTCAGTCAAATGAACACTGAACCTGTCTCTCGTCGAGTAAGAGGGAATCCTGCCATTTTGACTAATAATACGAAATTAGGAGACTTTGCATCTAAAAGAACATTACGGATGCTCACTGTGTTGGATATTGAAGATTCATTTTTATTGCTGCCTCCTGACATCTGGAAAGATAATGAGGATTACCTTCATGGTCCGAATAGAGTGAAAAAGTTGCGAGTTGTTAATGATACAGCAGAAAGAGGCGTGAAGATCTTTGAAGAATTTAATAGGGCACTTACTAAAGATGAGGAGGAAAAGCAATTTCTGCTACAGGTAGTCGAGAGGAACAGAAAAATAGTACCAACACAGACGACAAAAAAGGTCTTATTAAGGTCGTTATGGATTAAAATATATATGTTTTTATAACAGTACAGTTTACAAATAACTTGCATAAGTAAAATTCAACGTTTTCTTGGGTCAAATAAATAGTAAATCATGTAATATTATAATTTTTTATTGTACTTCGAAGTCACACATTAAAAGCATTTTTTCTTAAAATTTTCTAATTTCAATCCAGTTGAACACCGTCTTCCCCTTATGTTAGGAACTTGAAACTTGGCATGTATATTGGCATTGATGTGCATAACAATAAAAAAAGGTGGCGTAAAGCGTGGCAGAAAAAAATGTTTTTCCCATACAAGCATGGGCCACCCTAATGGACATGTGTCTCATAGCTCTACGCTCCTGTGCATGTTGTAGTTGGTACCAGCTTTCCTGAACCTATGGATATGTGTCTCATAGCTCTACGCTCCTATGCATGTTGTAGTTGGTACCAGCCTACCTGAACCAACAGACATTGTCTCATAGCTCTACGCTCCTGTGTATGTTGTAGTTGGTACCAGCCTACCTGAACCAACGGACATGTGTGTCACAGATTTAGCAAAACAAACCGTAACCTTAAATTAAAATACTTGTTTACAGTTACTATCCATAAAATTATATAGCAAACTACTTCAAATATCATTTGAAGTAAATGGTCTTCGACTTAAATAGTCTTTTTTGGTTCTTATTTTAAAGTACACTGAAGTACAGTAACCAATCACCAAAGAGATGAATCAACCGTGCAGAGCTACAATCCAAAAAAAATAAAAAAAGACATGAATCACGAACATTGTGTGAACAAGTAACTGGTTGTACGATAAAAAAACCGCGCGAGGGCCAATTTAAAAAAAAAGTTTGTGAACAAATAAAAGACGCGCGAAATGGATTCCTCCGCCTTTGTTCGTAATTGTTTACATACTCAAATTCGCATTGTACTAAGTTTTTATAAAAAAATTGTGTGTCCTCAAGTAGTGAGAATGATTTCATTCTATTAACTCCAAATAATATGGTTTTGGACGCTAAAATGTGGTACAAACGTTCTATTCTATTCTTACTTATTTTTTCATAGAGGGTGATAAAAAGTAGAGTGTCCACCCCCGGGAGCAACACTATTTTAAGCTCCAGTGGTATACTTTGAATCCCTCGCTGCGCTCAGGACTCTTTAGGATTTGCTTCGCTCTGGATTCAAAGAAACACTCGCCTTAAAAATAGTTTGCTCCCATTCTACTATTTTATCACATTCTTTTTTGCACGCCTACCTCAATTAGCGTGTTTCCTGCGGGTCGACTGGTAGAAAATGCCATTAGCATTATGTCCACCTTTTGTACACTATCTTTTGCGCAATAATAATAATAAAGAAAAAATCATAATAATACAGTAACGCCTGCGCCCCCCACAGGCGCGGCCTTGCTAGAGTCGGACGGCCCGCTCGAGGCGCCAGACGCGGCGGCGCCCCCAACGGAGGGGCCGCGCGTGCGGCGCGGGCCGGGGCGCCCGCGATTGCGCTCCGGCGCTCCCGCGCGCCAGGCGCCCGCCGCCCGCCGCCCGCGCCGGCCCCGCGAGCCGCTACTGGTGCCGCTGGCGCCGCCGCCTTAGCCTCAGGTATACGCGAACGATATGAAACATCAAAATGTTCTGTTATTAAATGTGACTATCTACAAAAAGAAGGAAGAAAGGGGGGGAAAAGAGAGAGAGAGAGAGAGAGTACATTTACTGTAACAAAATAACACATCACAACAATAGGCAAAACATACAGGAAAATAACTCACAAAAATACAAGATAGGCTCAAGACACCGCATAAATCTTGTGTTGTGTCTCATTGTTTAAGAGTAAACAAGGTGACATCTGATCCTTTTAGTTAAAGCTTTGCAGTTTTATTTACAAAAATTAAATAATACATTCGTGAAGAGTTCTTTTAATGAAACCCTCTTTAAGTCCTCAAGAGTGTTTTAGAAAGACCGTTCCAACTCCATATCAAGAATATTGGAGAGGAATCGATTTTTTAAATAAGGCAGTAGACTAGTTCTAAGAATTTCCGAAAATGCTTACATACATACATAAGCAGCCTATATACGTCCCACTGTAGGGCACAGGCCTTCTCTCAGGGAGCGAGTATGGGCTTAATCACCACGCGAGCCCACCGCGGATTGGCGATTTCAAGCGCTGAGGTATGTGAATAGCTCAGACACTGCGGTTTCCTCACGATGTTTTCCTTCACCGTTGTTTTCTTTCACCGTGCTTGCACTCAAAATGCTTGCACAAACTAATTTCAACTATTTTTTTGTTACAGGTCCCAAATAGAGTGATCCCACCTAGTGCAATTTATTTAAATAATTTTAATTAACAAAAGTATAGTGATGTGCTCTTTTGAGTAGGTTTTGTAAAAATTGTACATATTGAAAATAATCATAATTATATTATGTATTGTTTGAGTTAATGGAGTGACTTTATTTTATTTGAAATGTATTTCACGAAGAGATTACATGCAAACTTCGAATAAAATAATTTATTAATAAGTTTGATCTGATCTATCTTTTCATTCTCATACCTTCAGGTTATGGGGATCCATGCAGTAAAGCTAGCGCTTTTTTAAAATGTTCTCTTTAAAAATGTGTTTTGCGGCAAAAAACCCTGGTCTATATAGTATTAATGCCAAAAACGGCCGTTTTTGCCATAAATGCTATCTAGTCCCAGGTCCGCGATCCTAGGTTCTTAATAGTGGGTCCTAAAAATCACTATTAACATGTTTAAGAGATCGTTCTGACACTTAGCATAAATTATGTCAAAAAAAGATATGTTTTTTTTCCATTGGTGGCGCGAGTGTTACTGCATGGAGCCCCGATCATTCATTACGTAAGACTTGTGGACTAGCAGTGGGTCTCTTTTGTCTAGCGAAAAGGGATTCTTCGACGTCATCATCATCAGCCATTTGACGCCCACTGCAGGACATAGGCCTGTATCATGGTTTTCACAACCATGAGGGGTTTTGCCATAATCGCCACGCTTGGCAGGCGGGTTGGCGATAGCAGTATGCTGTTGGAATCTCAGGAAGACGCTGCTGCCCGTCTCCTGGTAATTGATTTCCTTAGTCGCCTTCTACGACGGAAGGAAATGGAGTGACACTATTCTTAATCCGGCGCCACAACAAAGCGTCCGGACGGTCTCACTTTGGTTCCGTGGAAGGGGTCGATGCCTGCTCTGGGATGCCACTTTCGTCTGCACATTTGCGCCTTCACATTTGGGCCATACGGCTGTAACTCCTGGGGCTGCTAGACTCAAATCATCTCAAATGTATAAAATACAGCCAGTTAATGGCCAGCTAGTTTTTCGTGCCTCTGGCTTTAGAAACGAGTGGGGTCTGGGCAGGGAAATCCTTTTTAAAGAGGTAGGGCGTCGTCTGAGGAACCGTGACTTCGACTACCGCTCTGGGGCATATTTGATACAAAGGAACTCCTTTGCTGTGCAGCGCGGTAATGCTGCCAGCGTTATGGGAACCCTTGGATCCTCAGAAGGATCGGATATGTCCAGATTTATTTTATACTAGCTGTGCCCGCGACTCCGTTCGCGTACATTTCGATTTTTACGAAGCAGCATTTGTATGGGGGCCACGTCTTATCATAACTGGAGCTAGAATTTAAATAGCCTATCCTGTGTCCCAGATGTCTATATGTTTTTATACCAAATTTCATCAAATTCGGATAATTGGTTTAAGAGTTATGGAGGAACATACATACATACATACACACACACAGAAAAAAATTCTAAAAATCGTGAAATTAGTTTCAGTATCATATATTGAGCCTATAAACACAATATCTCTGAAAACAAACTAACTTACTCCATGACCGACCCTTACAGATTTATTATTAGTATAGATTGCTTGTATTGTGCGCGCGCGCGCGTGTGTGTGTGTGTGTGTGTGTGTGCGTGTGTGTGTGCGTGCGTGCGTGCGTGCGTGCGTGTGATTTATTCTGATGTTTTTTCCGGATGCAAAATTCATAGTTTTTATTCTTGACAAAACATTTGTGGCTGTAATATTTGAAAAACCTATTTAGAGGCTAAAAATTCCACCCATGCCGGGACTTGAACCCGCGGACGTCCTCAGCACGGGTTAGTGCAACAAAAAAGAATATAGTTGTAATATTTGTCCAGTGACTTTTATAAGAGATACGAAAAAGTAAGTCGTATTACATATTCAAAACCGTCATACGTACTGAATAACAGCCTCTTATCGTAGCTATCCTAAAACGAAATTTCTAATTGTACGTACGCCAAACGCTTCATAGAAAAGTGTGTAAGTTTTTCTCTGATATAAAGTATGTGTTTTTGGTATAGCAAATAAACTTTTTTATCAATCTAAAAAGAAAAGACTGAGTTAGTTAATGTCTTCAAAGAAGAATTTCTTAGTAAGTACTTCATAGTTCACTATGGTTCAGCAGCATATCGGCTCACTTTTCGTTCCAGCTCTCGTACAGTGGACATCTGGTCAACCTTTACACTTTTATTGCAATGTCGCCCGTAACGTAACTGAGTAGTGGGTATCCGTGTAAAGGATGATGTGCGGTTGACTGCATCTTTCGACATTGCGTTAGTTCCTGAATGACCATGAATGTCAAAGACCACACGATTTCGCACTGCTCATGCGTAACCCGATAAATCGCTGCACGGGCCATACATAGTAGAGAACGATATTTATTCACAGAAAAGTTTCTGATGGTAGGATGATGCTAAGTAACACTAGAACCAGGAAAAAACGCTTGAATTGAGAACTTCCTCTTTTTTAAGTCGGTTAAAAACACCATAAACCCCTCAACTGCCCTCGCGGAATGGAACATATAGGTGGTCTATATCCTCTGTGTGTCTATACCACAAAACACATAATATACAGATCTGCGACGCGGCAGACGAGAGGTAAAACAAGAATCCTTCAGATTTTAGAGCTACGCCATCTAGTGTGAGAAAATAAAAACTTAATATTATTTTGAACGCACCCAAATATTACTATACTCTATGACCCAAATGTTAAAATTGACGAAAAAATACAAGTACGTTTCGGTTCACGCATTGTTCTCGTTATCGCTGTCAGAATGGACAGAAGCTACGTACAATCTTCGCTCTGTAAAATGATAAAAAGTTGCTTGAAACGCGAATTAGTTTCGAATTGGTGAAGAGTGATCCATTTTTTTGGGTTTTACTATTTTTACTTCATTGATTTCGCTGCACTTACATTGCTGTAAGACGATCTATAAAATTACAACAAAACGAAAAATTAAGTGCCAAAACAAACCAAGTAACATTTCATTCATCGACTTGCGCGTTAATTATTTAATCGGATTATTTACTAAACCGACGTATTGTGGGTACATTTTTACGATCGCCATTACAACGTGACTGGTGTACTGGGCACATTTTGTCAAAAGGATCGTGAACCTGTCACAAAAAGTTCCTACGACCATCAAGCAAAATCGGTGTTGAAGGTTTATAAAAAGAACTCAAGCTTTTTTCATTTTGGCGGGAGAGGCAGGCACGTCGCTAAAACAAGGATTGTGCATGACGAACTGTCATCTGCGTCGTCTGGCCTCTTTGACGCCGATGCTCATGTTTCAATGGTTTTGCGTGAAAATTTTCTAGTGGTACAGTGAAATACCCTGCGGGACTGCCGACGATGCGCCGCGATTAGCGACGGCTATGGATAGGAGGGCGTGCCCGAGCTACGAAGCTGGGTTCGACGCGTGTGACCCGCTGGGCACAGTGCTAGGGTGGTCCGGAGACAGCCGTGCAGCGCGGGTTCTGCGGCGGCGCTGCCGCAGTGAGGGTGTAGAGCGCTCGCCGTTCGAGGATGTGCTGCGCGCCTCGACGCAGTTCGAGCAGGAATACCGGCGGCAGTACCAAAACAAGAACCACTTCACGTTGAATAGCGGTGCCTCGCTGCTGGACCGTTTTCGTCACGAGTGCGCGCTGCCGGCGCATAACGGCGACTACTTCATGGCTCATGAGCAGAATAGAATGCATGGGTGAGTTGTGGCATTTGTCTTTTATGGAGCCAAAAATGTGGATAGAAAGTGACTGTAACAAACTTCACTTTCTATCCACATTTCTGGCTGCACATGAGATTAAAATTACCAAGTAGCCTGTAATTATGCTGCTGTGTGTCATTGCTTCAGTTCAAGTATTTTGTAGACAATTATTGCAGATTTTGAGCCTAAAATGGTAAATTGTACCAATCTCAATGGAAAAAAACTAACCTAATTTTATATTTATCCTCACCTGACAATTTGTCTAATCCCTAACATATGATTAAATTAGTGGATCATGCAGACATAATCAAATGACTTGTTTACCTTTTCTGTGACCATGAACCAGTTTCCCAAGCACCTTCAACCCGGCACGGATTAAATCTGCCAAGAGTCCGCCACGGCCACCCTTAGTAACCACATTGTCAAATGCAAAACTCGACGACAGACTGCCGAAAGTAGAAGAACTACTTGAGAAAGTTGACCAGGAAATGTTGGAGCTAACAAAGCAACCACTTAAATCAATACTCAATCACCCGCCAATGCAGAAAACATTGCCACAAAGTATTTTGAAGAAGCCAAAGTGTCGGCCGCACAGTGAATCTAAGTCCAGTTTAGAAGGTAGAAGACGGCAAAGGGCGTCCAGTGAGTCTGACAATCATGGGTGTACGTTTCGGCTTAGCTCACCAATTCCTACTTATGACAAGTGAGTATTTTGCTATTATTACCCATGCCCACAATTTTATTGCTTTAATTACAGTTGTTGAAAGAAAATAAGGCTGGTTTGATTAATATTTTCAAAAACAAACAATGTAATTAATTATTTGGGCATTTTAAATCATTTAAAAACTTTAGAATCTGCAATTATTAACTTTGCTTTAGAAAAAAAAAAACTCCTTACATTTGTTTATGATTTTATCTTATCCCGTTTGAACACTATTGTTTTCTTCGTAGCATTTTGATAAGATTTGGCCTTCCATAATTCATAAAGTAACCAAACACATTTGCAGTAACAAAAAGGTTATAAAAGCACAATGTTAATCATAAGTGTGTGCTATTTGTGAAAGTATGTGTATAATATGTTTTACAGTTATGTACTTACTTGCTTTAATCATATTATCTATGGGATCAATTAAATATGTACTCTTGGAATTCTTGAGTACAGAGTTTGCTTTAAGTTTATCACTGACAATGACATTGATATATTATGTAAATCGAGTTGGTTCAGTTTGGTCACAACCTCGGACTATGTTTTTTTATTTAGTAAAGTTTTAGTTAAAAAGAAAATGCCATTTGATGACAAAGACATCCCAGTAACCTATCTACAGCACTTGGCATCATTTAGAATTGAAAAGTAAGGCTATCCCAACTTTTATTTTGTTAGCCTAGCATGGGCGCTGGCAGAATTACTTTCAGAGTGCATTTATTGAAATAGAATTGTGATCTTTTTCTATGTACTTTCTTTCAAGGTAGGAGTGTGCACTCCAAGAGTTCATGCTCTTGGGCCACATCCACCTACCACTCAGAGTTAGTTTTGTGTCTGTTCAACCAATCAATAGTAGTTGTCTTTCAAAACAAAGCCCTTCACTTATCTAATGTAATAAAAAAATTAATTAATTACTTAAAATGCTATGTTGTTTGTACACCTCTGATGTTTCACCTTGACTAACAAACAATTTCTCTTTCAGCCGACTCGGCTACCTCTCAACCAACACAAAACGCGCTAAAGACAACTCTGGCACCGGTTACTCGTATGGGAGTGCCATTGCTTCTCTAAACCCGTCCCCGTTGAGAAGCGCCATGGCCTCCCCAGTGTGCAAACGCTCAAGGAGCCCTAACGGACGGGCTATGAGGTAACTTTACATGCAACTATTTACATCTCTGGCTGTATGTGCAATGAACAAAGTGTTGGTAGCCCATCGGTAGAACGCTTGCCTCACATTCAAAGGGTTCGAATCATGGCATGTACCTATCGCTAACTTTGTTTTCAAAGTTACTTAAATTTGTGAATTTGTTGAAGCTATATGTGGCGGAAAATGTCATGAGAAAGGAAGTGCTTGCTAAATACCAGGACAGTTTTTCCACTGGGGGGTCAATGGAAATTCTGTGCTACTAAAAAAATTACTCCCACCAAAGGAGAACCCCTAACGTAACCAAATCGATCATCTGCATCGGAATCAATGGGAGCCTTTATAATTCGTCTGGTGCCTCTTTTGCTCCCCTCTGATACCTTATGCTGGTGAGCGAGGTTCCATAGGATTTCTTACGAAAAATTCTATCATTCGTTACCTTCGGCTTGTTTAGGTGTGTCTTCACCAATAGTGACAATCGCGTGCTAACCACCACCACCAATGAGAAAAAAAAATCATATCTTAAAATACGTCTTTGCAAAAAGTGAACATTGTAAACCTCTATAATGGTGATAGCTATTTTTAGAACCTACATCCTGTGACCTACGACTTCAATAAAAAGGCCATTTTTGGCAAAACTGGTTTAAAGTGCTACCTTCTAGGGTGTAGGTTCAAGAATTAGCTATAACAGTAATTAAGATTTATCATTTTATTTACTTTATTTTATTATCATGTTCAATGTTTCTTCCACCTCACCCCAAGGCTGGTTCCGTAAGTCACTAGACCAGGCCCTGGCAGAAAATCAGTGCTGTGGGTAACAAACCTGCAGCAAATACTAAGCCTGAGGCCGTTTTACAGCCGCATGGACAATTGGACATAGCCCGTGTCCCTTTCTCATTGTTTTTTATCTCGTGTTTTGCCTTGTCTGTTGTTTTTGTTTCCTATGTCTTGTATAATGTCTCTGTGGCGTTCGCAAGTACTGCACATTTTATATATTGGTTCAACGGTTTCACTTACTTTTTTTAACGTCGGGATAGCCGACTAGTTTCGACCTCGTCCGGAAGTCCTAATCATGGAGGAGAGTCGATACGTTCGCCGCGGCAATCGATCTCTCACTACGGGCTCGCAGGCGCTGCGCCCGCGCAGACTTCCGCACGAGGTCGAAACTAGTCGGCTTGCCCGACGTTAATAAAAGTAAGTGAAATTTCTTATTCTTCACCCCAAGGTGCGCGTGCAAGGAGGCGCCACCGTTGGACGCGAATCAGCAGCACGTCCTGCGCACGACCGCCATCAACAACGAGACACCCGCCGTCGCGGTCGTCGACGCTGCTAAGGTTAGGAAACCCGGAAATAATTCTACGGTCGGCGGACTAACGGCCGGTTTCTGAATTGAGAATTTCACTAAGTAAGTACTTAAGTAACGTTCTGTCACGCTCTTTCCTGAGAAATTCGAAGAAACAGCACTACAGTTAACTATTTACTTAGCGAAATTCTCAATTCAGAAACTGGCCATGAAGCACCTAAATCTAAATCACAAATTTTTGAGGCAATGTAAAAAACCTGTTACAAAATTACTCATTGAGATTTTCGTGGTCTTACATGTGTTTTCCGTCGTGTTATTCCGTGTGGCGCCGGATTAAGAATAGCGTCACTCCATTTCCTTCCGTCGATGTCGTAGAAGGCGACTAAGGAAATCAATTACCAGGAGACGGGCAGCAGCGTCTTCCTGAGATTCCAACCGCATACTGCGATCGCCAACCCGCCTGCCAAGCGTGGTGATTATGGCAAAACCCCTCATGGTTATGAAAACCACGAAGGAGGCCTATGTCCTGCAGTGGGCGTCAAATGGCTGACGATGATGATGATGACATGTTTTTAAAAAAAAAAAAAAAAAAACTACTATTTTAATTGCTTATGTTGTATAGAACAATAATTTAATAACAATGTCACTTATGAGTTATGTGCTATAGTCAGCCGACCCTACAATTTTGAACTAAGGTGTCTGGAATTAAGGCCAGCCCCTCTACTCTCGACGCCAACTTGCGTTACAATTGAGTACATTTGTTTAATAGTTTGTCCAAAATATGCTTTCAGTTTCCGATGCGCTCTAAAGTTCCAATGATTTTAATGCAATTTCTCACAACTGAAACGATTACTAAGTCGTTAGTTCTGACTTATTGCATTTAATTGTGACGCAATTTAAACACAATAACGTCGAGAGTAGAGGGGCAGTTTGATGCATGATAAAAACACGATTCCTCTAAAACCAATCTAAAACTCTGTTTATTTAATCTGTGGCTACATCTTTTCCTTGTAAAGTCTCCACCACATATTTTAATCGGCGTTTTGGAAGTGTTTTAAGGAATCGAGTTTTTATAAATAAGACCGTAACAGTCTTATTTATAGAAAATCGATTCCGCTAAAACACTATAGAAAGTAGATTCCACTAAAACACTCTTAGTAGGGAGTAACACCTGGTTTATGGCAGGTTTTCCTCTTATAAACCGGCCTTAACTCTGTCTTAAAAGTGTTTTAGTGGAATCGACATTTTTTGGAGTTTTTTGTGTAGTTTTTCTCCAAAATTATCTACATTTTGAAATGGACACCTAGTTTAACTAGTAACCTTCATGAAGTGGCAATTTGTGTGTTAATTTGAATGAAAACATTTTTGTTTTTGAACCAGAAGTGCCGATTCATCTCACGACCACGCTAGGGTGCGGTGTAGTATGTCGTGCGGTGGGTGGCGGCTAGGGTGCGGTGTAGTATGTCGACAGTTTAGTTGGTTTGTCAGTTACGGTCGTAAATTTTGCGTAATTTTTATTTGATAGGAATTAGATTCACCGATTTTTCAGTGTCTGCTTGTCAAGTTATAGTTTTGCTATCGTTCATCCAACTAATATTGTAAATGCGAAAGTAACTCTGTCTGCTTGTTTGTTTGTCTGTTGCGTTCGCGCCAAACAACATGAATCGACTATCAATCTATATACTGCTTTTTGTCCTAATACGGTATTTGACACGATCAACAATAAATTATTTCATATGCTCGATTAAAACAAAAATTACAAAATGTCTCGGAATATGTATCTCTTTTAGTCAATTACTAGTTTCTACAATTTTTAAATAGATTAAACATAAAAAGAGTGCTCTGAAATGTGACGTCATAAGCAAGTATTTTCATACAAAATTCCGTTTTAAAAGTAACTCATTTGATATTTTGTCAAATACCTAATTCCACGCGAACCAAACCACGTTTTTGTTATTTCAAGCACTAAGGCACTCAGGTTTCCTCACGATGTTTTCCTTCAGACAGCAAATGGTATTGCTCACTCAAGCCCATACTCTCTCTCTCTCTCTGAGAGGTCTGTGCTATACAGTGGGACAAATTCAGGCTAAATTATTCTTATATATTTACTAGCTGTCCCGGCAAACTTCGTAACGCCACAGAAAACGTTTGTATGGGAAAATGAAAAGGGTGGTTTTTAGGGTTTTCCCCGAAATTATTCGATTTTTTTTTTGCTTTTAAACCTTCCCTAGACCTCCACGAACATTTCAAGACTAAGATAAGATAAATCCGTTCAGCCGTTCTCGAGTTTTAGTGGGACTAACGAACAGCAATTGATTTTTATATATATAGATTCTGATAGTAGCAATACCACTCGCTTATGGTGAAGGAAAACAGCGTGAGAAAACCAGAGTGTCTGTGGTGTTTACAGTTACATACCTCAGCGCTTGAAATTGCACGCGTGGGGACCCATACTCTCTCTCTGGGAGAAGGCCTGTGCCCTACCGTGGGACGTATATTGGCTACATTATTATTCATTATTATAAATTTATTTGGTAGCTCGCTAAACTTTTATAGCGTAGAAATAAACTACCAGCAATAACGTAAAAAGGTCACACTGGGTGTTATTTTAATACTTTAACCCTTGGTGCTAGGAGGAAAGTTAATCAGGCTACAAAGGTTACCTGCACTGCACGTGCCACATTTATCCATTTGCGGACCTTTCAACAGAAATAGAACAGAAAAAGTGTCAAGGTAATTTATGCGAGAATAAGCCGATTGGATGCCAGAACCATTGAACCTTTCTGTCCGATAATGAAATGCGACGATCAATTAAATAATCTTCGGCTACATATGGATGGTGTTTCCACTTCTCCATCGAACATTAAAGTTACGGCCAATCATAAAAAATTTAGTTACGGTCAATGTCAATAGAGAGGTGGTAGCGGGACAGTAGAAAGCCGGCTTCTCATTCGGGAGGTCGTGGGTTCGAATTCAATATACCAATGACTTTGTTTTCTAAGTTACGAACATTTGTGAAGTTACAGGTGCAATACTACTCGCTAACTGTGAAGGAAAACATCGTGAGGAAGTTATATTCTTTTTGTTGCACTAACCCGTGCTGAGGACAATTTTTCAGCCTCTAAATAGGTTTTTAAAATCGTGAGGAAACCTGAGTATTTTAGGTGCTCACTTACCTCGGCGCTTGAAATATCCAATCTGCGGCGGGCACGCGCATTGAGCCCATACTCTCTCTTTCTCTGAGAGAAGGCCTGTGCCCTACAGTGGGACGTTAATAGGCTAGGCTACATAAAATTGGAAATAACTAACCCGAAACGCGGTAGTGTAAATTGGCAAGCGCGACAAATGTTTACGTTACACGTATCATCACTTATCTGACTGAATTATCAACAAGACATCTCCGTTCTGAAGAATTTACGAGAATGCTACGTAAATTATTTTTAAACTTTACTAGTGACGACAAAAGCTTGGTGATTTTATAGCCGCATGACGTGTTAGTTTAGTGGTTCGGATGTTATGCGGTAAAGGGCCATGCATGATAATGAGGAACATGACTCAAAATTAGATTAGAGTGAAATTGCATTCATGGTCTCGGGTCTCGGAAAGGGGAAAAATTCAAGTTAACCTAATAATAACAAACTTATTGGATATAGCTGTCTATTGATTTCTAAATGTTTTCTAATAAGGATGTAGATATATAAAACATTATAACGCAAACATTGATAATGCGTCATGCCTTTTGATGGCATTAAAAACACCTTGAGACGTCGTTTACGCCCGATTTGTGTGGCGCATTTTTGTAACACGTGACGAGAATTACTTTTGACGTGTTATATTATAAAAAAGTCGTAATAATATTAGTCGTAGAGAAAAATATAAATTATCACCATTATTTAACTTTTATTAGAGCCTCTTTTTCTTAAAAAGGTCAAATATTTTTTTGCGGTTTCTCCAGTAACGACTGGCTCTATTCAAGCCGGGGGATGTATAGATTTACAAAATAAATAATTAAATCAGAATAAATAATAGATATATAGAGAACATTTTATAATCAAAGCTAGAATTAAAAGGATGGAGAGAGAAGTATTTTGTAAAGCTTTTTGTCTATTTTCGTACCATGCCGGAACTGAGTGCTTCATTTGTTGGTACCTGTTTCTTTTCAATACTATTTATAGGTATTTAGGCTAAGTACTTCGTTGAAAACGAGTGGCCTGTTGAAAACGAGTGTTATAGCTATTTTGACTTTTGTTTTTTGAGATGTGGATGACGACTGTTGCCTACGTACATACGTCATATAAACTGACGCGAACATTGACCTATGACCACTTCATGTTTTCTAAGCTTCTGTTAAAGAAAAAACCTTTCGATCTCTAAAACTCGTTATTGGCAGAGTTTGAAGGGCAAGCCACATGACAAGAATCGATTTAGTTGTAAAAAAAGTGAAACGGCTTTGAGAAGCAAATCCGCTCTTTACTTATGATGTATGGAGTTTTCATTTTATAAAGAATGTTTTAGTGAAATCATCGTAAAGACTTTTAATTGCATCATAACAGTATTTTAGAGGAATCGATTTTCATAGATAAGACTGTTATTTTCGTGGTTCCTTCGCGTGTTTCCCCCGCCCATTGTCTATTTAATTCGGTCCTCTCAATTTAATAATGTGGCATCGACTCACGGTTTGGGCTTAAAGCCAACTGTAACAAATGTCAATACGGAGCGATATCTCTCGGTCGCCACTACCAGTATCCAGTCTGCACGTGCTTTTTGTCAAAAAAAGCCGTGGGTAATCCCGCGCTTAAATTCGCGCCCTTTTTCGCATCACGCGTGATTTATCTTTTTCTTTTGTCGCGCGGCTAGTGAATACACGTTTTTAGCCAATTGAATTTTTGCCCTTGACATGATTTGTGAAGTTATATTTGAGAGTTTTCAGGTGTGTTCCAAGGTGTTAAACTCGGCATTTTTATTCCGAGTGAACCGCGGTGCGGGTGCCAATTTTTAATTGGGACACTTTTAGTAGTAATTGGTCCTAAAACACCGCATAATTAAGGCTTGAAGTAGTGTATATATATAAGATAGATATATAATAATCATTGAAAAATGTGGCCAAACCGAGGTCTAGAAAATAAAATTAAAATAACAGTCAGCATTTTTTTAAGTTACCTTATTTTACATAAACTCACGCCTGTATTACTCTGTTAATTAATTAACCTCAGTGACTCCCACAGTCGGGCCCTTCGGTCTGACGAGAATCTGATGCTAAAGATTCCAAGTCATTCGACGAGGTTCTTAAGCAACTCATTTGCTGTTAGGGCCGCCCGGCTGTGGAACGATCTGCCGGTTTCAATAAGGCGCTCTTCTTCCCCAGCTATCTTTAAAAGCAGGGTTCACGCTCTATATCTATCACTCTAATTTATTAAATAGTCAATTATTATTGTTTTCCTGCATGTAGGTATGTCTTTTCTTTTGTCCTCTGGTAGAACTTTATTGTAATTTATGTAACTTTATGTATGTTTATAATTGTTATACCTATAGTATGTAAAGGTATAAGTAAGTATATTATTATTATGTATAAGTATGTAAATGAATATTCATATTTGCACCTACTACCCGTCTCACTTTACCTTCAACAACTTTCCATCGTCGGTTGCCTGGAAGAAATTGCTATAAGCAATAAGGCCGCCAATTGTACTGCATTTTTGTAAACATTTCATGTTTGTGTTTTTCCTGGTACAATAAAGAATATTCTTATCTTATCTTATCTTAATTAAAAAAAGGGACTGGACTGCTATTTGCCTCTTGTTCATACAATATTGGCGCCTGTATTGTGTGAGCCATAGGTAAACATTTATTTAGTCCCTTGCTCTAATTAACTGTGCTATAACCCGGAAGGGTAGGCAGAGACTAGGGTGTGCCACTTGACACGACCCTGACAGACATCTTTCGCTTTCGCGTTTACTATCAGTAAAATTTTTAGATTGCGAGCGAGGTAGCACGCCACACGTAACAGCAGCCTTAAGGCTGTTCTTACGTGGAGCATACATTATTAGTGATTTTTTACTTTTGATGAATGTGGTCTGAGAGTTTGATGAATAATTAAACTGCTTACAATCAAGGCATAGTTTTCGATTAAGGAAATTTGATTCTAAAATTAATAATCTACGAAACAACTTCTTCTAATTAAAAACAACTTATAAGAAATCAAAAATGTATTTAAAACAGTGGTGGGCAAACTATTTTCGTGGGGGGCCAGAAAGCTTGAGAAATTTCGGAGGCGGGCCAGAATTGCAGCAAAACACCAAACTTTAACGGTTTTATATAAAAGTGCAGTTTTGCTGTAACTCTGGCCCTCCTCTGAAATTTCTCAACCTTTTTTAGCGGTTAAATTTTAACCGTTAAAAAAAGGTTAGTTATGTTGTTATTTTAACCGTTAAAATAACAACTAAATAAAAAATAAAAAATCAAATGGTTTAATTTATTTATTTATTTTATTCGAAGGCCCAGGTGTGTGAGACATATGAAATTGTTTTTGTTCTGCCAATATATCGTCGAATGCAGGTTCGATTTGCGACGAAGTGACTTTCAGCAGCGAGAAAAGGTGTTCATCAGTAAGTCGGTTTCTGATTGAGTTTTTTCGCAATTTCATGGTTGAAAATGTCTGTTCGCACACATAAGATGACCCAAACATCGCCATAATTTTTTGGGCGTGTGCAATCATTTTTGGGTATTGAGCTTTCGGTAGAGTTCTATAAAAATCTAGCTTTGTTGAATTTAAGAACAGTTGTTTTAAATGGGTGCTACACTGCATTTCGATAATTTCCAATTGTAACTCTGCAGAGACGTTCTCGGGGTCTATGTTAAACGGCATCGAAAAAACATCTAGCGATGACTGTATGTTCTTAAAATCTTGAAACCTGGTTTCAAATTGTGCGTGAAGTTTCTGCAACTGCTGACTGAAATGTTTCAATTTGTTCTCACTCACTGGTGCCATAGATTTCAAACGTGGAAAGTGAGACAAGTCGTTTTTTGCAATGCAGTTAAAAAACAAAAAAAGCTGAGCTTTAAACGATTTCAGAAGACTCCAAGTCTCATCTATAAATTGGTTCTTGCCTTGCAATTTTTTATTTAATTTGTTGTAGTGTTCAAGCAAATCGGTAAAAAATGCGAAATCGGTACGCCAATCTGTGTCTTCAACGATTTGGAAATCAGACCATTTCTCAGTTCTTTCCGTAAGAAACAATTTTATTTCTTCTTTTAAATTCCAGACTCGCTCGAATGCGTACCCACAACTTAGCCATCTTACTTTTGTGTGGTAAAGAAGGTCAGAGTAATCTGCGTCAATTTCAAGCAAAAAATCTTGGAACTGTCGGTGCACCAAGCCCCGTGATCGAATCGTATTAATAAGTTTTATAACCACATCAAGTACATGTGAAATATCTATTGCAGCTTTACAGAGGACATCCTGGTGAATTATGCAATGTAAAAATACGACATCATTGCTAGGATTCTCCTTCTCAAAAACACCAATAAATCCCACGTTTTTTCCAACCATATTTGGGGCTCCGTCTGTAGTAATATTGCATAATTTTGATATTGGTGCATTTATATTTTGAAGACCTTCGGAAAATTGGTTATAAATGATTTGGCCCGTCGTTTTGCCTTTCAGTGATTGCAAGCAAGCTAGCTCTTCAGTGATATTGAATTCGTCATCAACACCTCTAATGAAGATCAATAATTGAGCAGTGTCACTTTTATCTGTACTTTCATCCATCGTCACGGAATAATATTTAAAATTTTCTATACGCTGCCTAAGTTGAAGCGACAAGTTTGACGCAATGGCATCAATTCGCGTTGTTACTGTTTTTCGCGATAAACTAACTGACTCAAACTCTTTTGTTTTTTCTGGGCATAAAATATTACTTGTGCTCACCATGCAGTCTTTAATGAATTCTCCTTCCGAGTACGGTTTGTTATTTTTACCAATTTTATAAGCCACTACATACCCAGCCAGTGTAGAAGCCCTTTGAGCAGTGTTTTGCATTACAAACATATTCCGTTGACCAGATACATTCTTTTTTAAGTTTTCGACATTCAACTTTCTTTCTGCGTCATTCATAGAAGCATATTTGCTTTTAGCATGCTTGGTGTTAAAATGGCGTGCGAGGTTAAATTCTTTAAAAACCGCCACCGCTTCATTACATATAAGACAAATTGGCTTACTGTTGTATTCAGTAAAGAAGTATTTCCAAGTCCACTCCTCTTTAAACAGTCGACACTCAGAATCCACTTTACGTTTTTTACGTGCCATTATCCCAGTGCGTTACACGAACAAGCAATAATACGAGACAAACAAAATTACCTATGAAAAGAAGCAAAACTTTACGCACGACTCGCTCGGTGACAGCAAGCGACTGTCCCCACGCGGCGCGGGCGCGTCCCGTCTTCCGCTGCCCCGCACCTCTCACTGCGCTACCCTCTCCGCTCCCCGCGACCCGCCCCCGACACAATGCATGAACTACGCGGCTAGACAAACTGATTCTTTTAGTTATTCATCTATCTATCTAGGTATGTCATTCTGTATTCGAATATTTTACTTTGTAACGGGTGAATCCTCAAAATATAATCATCGCGGGCCATATACAAACTATTTCGATGTATCCGCGGCGGGCCGGATAAAATGGTTTCGCGGGCCGGAGTTGGCCCGCGGGCCGTACTTTGCCCACCACTGATTTAAAATGTCCGTAATATAATTATCTATTTATTATTTATTATAGCAAGAAAAGTAATTACATTACAGT
Source organism: Yponomeuta cagnagella (assembly GCA_947310995.1). Taxonomy (NCBI): domain Eukaryota; kingdom Metazoa; phylum Arthropoda; class Insecta; order Lepidoptera; family Yponomeutidae; genus Yponomeuta; species Yponomeuta cagnagella. Next base: position 5,101,416 of record OX371285.1, on the reverse strand, counting down.
TAAAATTATTGCGTAATTAATTGCATTAAACATTAAACATTATTTACATTAGACATTACATTCACATCACATCACATTTAAAAATTATAAAAATTAGAACGTTAAAATTATATATGTACAATTTACTTTATATTTAATTTAAGATTAGTATTAATTAAAAACAAAAACTATCAAACCCTCAGAACATATTTATCAAAAGTATACTCGTTTCATAACAATCACTGGAACTATTAAATTGTGCGAGCGAGACAGCACGCTCCACGTAACAGCACTCTTGTGTATATAACATTATTAACCTTCAATGTACTCCGTTCCAGTCGGGCCTCCGGTCCCCCGGCCCGCGCCCAGTGCCCGCCCCCCGCGCGCCCGCGCCCGCCTGCCCCCCGCCGGCGCCCGCGCCGCCCCCCGCCGCCCCGCCCGCACCCAAAAAGAAGCCCGCCAAGAAGAAGAGGGGCAAGGCGGCGAAGGGGAGGGCGGACGATGACGGCGATGAGGAAGAGTTAGTTTATTATTCATCATCAGCCTACTGCCTCCCAGTGCTAGGTATAGGTATAGGCGATGCGCTTAGGCACCAAAAAGGAGGTCGTGGGTGTGCAGGTGGCCTCAGTCTGGGTGTATTTTCATGTTTGTGACGTCATCGCCTGGTTACCATACCACAGGGTATCCTAGTTTGGGACCACGTCGAGTGATTGTATTGTGTGGAAGTTATTATTATTTCTTAATCCGCCGTGGGCACGGGTGGTGATTAAGCCTATACACTCTCTCTGAGAGAAGGCCTGTGTGTCTTGGTGGCGTAAAAGAAATGTGTTCCTACTTTCATTCACATCGGGTTTTCCCGGCTACGATAGCCAAGTGACCTTAGATCAAGTCGCTCCCTCTACAGACTGCTCAGCCGGTCGCCCTCGCCGGACTGCGACTGGCAAATGGAGACCGACGCCGTCCTCGCCGAGATAGCCCAGCTGGAGCGACCGGAGGCGCGGGGGCCGCCGCCGACGCCGGCCGGCGCGCTGCCGCCGCCGCCGCCGCCGGCTGCGCACACGGTCGTGGTCACCTCGCCGACCATGCAACCGCCCAAGCCGCCGGCGGAATTGATCGCGCCCAAGATTGTGTCGAAGTTCGTTAGTGGGCAGAAAAAGAAGGATGGTGAGTGTTTTACAACAAATCTGTTCTAATTATGCAGTATTGGACTGTATCAATTATGTCAACAGCAAATACGCCTCTCAGAGAGTCGCTCGGCAGCGCTAGAATGTCAGAGAGAGAGTGGTAAAAGTTGGTTACGGTAGGTTAGGTTAAGATGCAGTAAATATGGTTAGGTGCCGATATGAGTTGCAGTAGGTAGTCAGGTTAGGATTCGCACACGGTCGCGGTCGCCTCGCCGACGACGGAGCCGCCCAAGCCGCCGGCGGAGTTGACTGCGCCGAATAAGATTGTGTCGAAGTTTGTTTGCGGGCAGAAGAAGTCAAGATGGCGAGTGTTTTACCGTGTGGCGCCGGTTTAAGAATAGCGTCACTCCATTTCCTTCCGTGGTTGTCGTAGAAGGCGACTAAGGAAATCAAATACCAGGAGACGGGCGGCAGCGTCTTCCTGAGAATCCAACCGCATACTGCGATCGCCGACCCGCCTGCCAAGCGTGGCGATTATGGCAAAACCCTTCATGGTTCTGAAAACCACGAAGGAGGCCTATGTCCTGCAGTGGGCGTGAAATGGCTGATGATGATGATGAGTGTTTTACAACAACTCGTTCTAATTGTGTAATTTTGGATTACATCCAATATGCCAATAGCAAATGCAAGTTCTCAACTTTCTCGACAATAAAGTTCTCGTCTGCGGCGCTAGAAAGTCGTTACAGAAAAAAGAGAGAGCCATTAGAGACAGATAGAAACAAATAGAGTCAGCGTGCGGTGCCAGAATGTCATTAGAGGGAGTGATAAAAGTTGGTTAGGGTAGGTTAGATTAGGTTATGATGGAGTATATAAGGTTAGGTGCTAATATAAATGGTAGTAGTTGGGTTGAATTTGCACACGGTCGCGGTTCGCCGACCATGCAGCCGCCCAAGCCGCCAGTGGAATTGACTGCGCCGAATAAAATTGTGTCCAAGTTTATTAGCGGGCAGAAGAAGAAGGATTGGATTGCATCCAATATTCCAACAGTAAATGAATGGTTTAGAAGAGTCGGTATGTGGCACTAGTATGTCATTAGACAGAGAGAGAGAGAGACAGCGAGAGCGTTTGAGAGAAAGAAGGAGAGATTCTGAGTGAGTGAGTATAATATATCACTATTAGGATTAATTATAGATAAGCACATAAATTGGAAAGTACACAAAAAAAATTTGGTTATAATAATGGCAAATATAGTACCTACCGACAGTTGTAAACCATATTTCACAAAATATAATCTACTTACCTTACCATCTATTAACATATTAGAAATCTCAAAATTCGTCAGACAACATAAAGAACTTTTTACAAAAAAAGATGTTACTATAAGACCCATAAAATAATACACAAAAATAAATTATTATTACCCACCTCTCGAATGAAAATACCCTGTTCCAGTACATTACTAATGGCTTTAAAAATTTCTATAAAGATGTAAAGAAAATACTAAATTTAAAATTTTATTATATTATAGAGGAATATTTGAAGGATAATATAGATGAAATGAGATAAATGATAATATAGATATATCTTTTTGAATATAATTAAATAGCATGATTATTAATTCAATTAAATATTCAAATTTTAAGTCTATATAATGCATATAATGCATTAATACAGCACTTTAAAATGTTGCGTGCCCTACAGGGTCCACAAAGTTCTTATCAAATAACTGTTAAGTTAAAATGTTACAACCCTAAAACTCGTGGAATGCAATAAAGTATTGAGTGAGTGAGTCACTGAGTGAGTGATTGAGTAAAAGAGAGAGGCTGCGGCGCAAATATGTAATTACAAAAAGAAAGTTGGTTAAGATGGTTATGATGCAGTAAATTAGGGTCGGTCGCAATATACGCAGTAGATCATTACGTTATATCTTCTTATAAACTGCCAGTTATTACAATGTAATAAGAGTCGTTGAGTCGCCGTACATTTGTACCTCAGTCTGGGTGTATTTCCATGTTTGTGATGTCCTTGCCTGGTTACCGTTGCTCACGGTCCATCCTAGTTTGGGACCAGGACGAGTGATTGTGTTGTGTGAAAGTTATTATTGTTACTATACACACGGACACTTTTTAAATTACTGTTATCGTTTGTGTCCATTCCAGAAAAAGAGAAGACAAAAGATAGCATATTTTTGACGGCAATGTACACGAATAATCCGTTCAAAGCTTACCCGACGCGCAAAGGTTAATGAAACAAAATATCTTTGTAGATTCCTTAGTATGTAGTCTTGTCCATGTTTATTTTTATTACTGTACCTGGATGCCCTGAATTCCTTGAAATGCCGTGAATTAACCACTGATGTAATGTTAACTATAGAATCTAATTATACTAGGATTACCGAAACTATTGCCAATAAAATATTATTTACGTTTATACTGATTTAATTATCATATTATTTCACATTCAAATTTTACGCACCTTTTTAGTTGAATTTTTCCGGTTTGCAAAACTCTACAAAAAGTTACGTTTTATGGACCCTTCGTTTTAAAAAAATAGTGATGGGATTTCCGTGACGTGGTCAGCAGTGATGGGGCGGGGGCGTGAGTGGTCGGGACATGTAACAGGAACCCCCGTCTGAGCGCAGGGGTTGCTCTCCCCTCCGCCCCTGATGCTGGCCTGCACGCACGGGTGCGTGGGAGCTATGTGGTTTTGACGTCCCATGTCTATTGACCACCCACTCCCCCCGTAACTAGTTCAAACGTAAAATGAATTAGTGGTTAATTCACCCTGCTTATGAGTGGTAAAACAAGCCACATTGTTTCGTTAGATGTAAAGAGCATCTGTTCATTTTGTAAATAAACGTAGTTAAGTACTTTGATGTTGTTTTAGGTATACCAATTTCCTGCTAAAAATCATTATACAAAACTATCCGCAAACACTTTTGTTACTAGAGGAAGTAAAATAAAAACAAATGATTGTTTCTTTCTAGTATTTTTTATTGACTCACGATGCTTGTACACATAGCCGCGTCTCCTGTTGGTCTTCCAACAAACCTTAACACAAAACATTCCATAATTTTGCATTTAACTGGTCTAATCTGCAATTAAAGTAATTTAGTATCTAATAAAGAATCGCGATTAGACCCGTTAAATGCAAAATTATGGAATGTTCTTTGTTAAGGTTTGTTGGAAGACCAACAAGAGACGCGGCTTTAGAAATCTAATGTAATATTTTTAGAACACTCCCAAGCAGGGCATGCTCTATTGTGTTGTGGAACGCTACTCTGTTTCTGCATTCTTGGAACCTTATATCGGACAGAAGCATTGAGAGCATTGATATCCTCCCCTTAAAGGTGAACCCTTCCGCGCCGAACGAATCGAAACTTTTAGAATTATTTGTATGGAATCTAAAAAACCTCGCTCACCAACCGGGCGTCGCTTCGGACGAATTTGGAATTGGAACAATTGGAATGCCAACTTCGCAGTGGTCAATGCGTTCAGTACTTATGATGCAGCCTATATACGTCCCACTGTAGGGCACAGGCCGTCTCTCAGAGAGAGAGAGAGTATGGGCTTAATCACCACGCGAGCCCACCGCGGATTGACAATTTCAAGCGCTGGAGATAGATGAACACCTCAAACACTCAGGTTTCCTCACGAACGTTTTCCTTCACAGTTATAGAGTGGTATTGCTACTATAACTTCGCAAATGTACGTTACTTAGAAAACAAAGTCATTGGCACATGCCGGGATTCGAACCCACGACCTCCCGAGTGAGAAGCCGGCGTTTTACCGCTCCGCCACCACCGCTGTCACTGCGAACCGCTGTCACTGATGGCTGCCGCGTTCTCCTTAAACGAGAGCTAATAGTGTCGCATCCAACAAACCATCCTTTCCCCGTTCACAGAATCGCCTCTCTGCATACCGGAGTCGGTCACCAACTGCCTGCGAATCTCGCTGTTCCCGCGCGTACCCCCTTACCTTAAGTTCGTCAGCCACGACGAGGCCGTCCCGCTGAAGATGCCGCAGGGTATCCAGAAGCACCTCAAGTGGAAGATGACCACCATCACGCCGATTGTGGTGAAGAAGACGCTCACCAACTCCGGCTTTCGGCTGGTCAAAAGCGAGTGCGACACCGCCGAGTGTCCTCAGGAAGGTGAATGTTGAAAACCGGCGAAGTGCGAGTCGGACTCGCGCACGAAGGGTTCCGTACCTTTATCTATACAACATTAGACAAAGATCGAATTTGAGAACAGCGCCATCTATAGAACCAAAAAGAAGCGTTCAACACTGACATTTAACGACGTGACATCGGGGCTGTGTAGATTACATAGATGGCCGCTAGATATTGAGCGCTGTCTTTAGACAACGTTTGTTGTATGGGAGCCCTCCTTAAATATTTATTTTATTCTGTTTTTTTCAACTGTCTAGCTATCACGGTTCATGAGACTGGTAACGGACAGCCAGATAGACAGACGGACAGTGGAGTCTTAGTAATAGGGTCCCTTACCCCTTTGGGTACGGAACCCTAAAACGTAACTAAAAGTTAATTAAAAGTTAAGGGACCGCTCGTCTCTTACGCAATCCAATCTGTATTCCAATCGTTCACCACTTATGAAAACTTGGGAAATGAGAAAATTTGAAGATTCAATTGTGGCATGGAGCGTTTTTTTGTTTTTGTCAATCAATATTCATGAAACGAAAGAGGTTTGCAAGTGGCGAACCCTGGTCTGCCTACCCCTCGGAAATGCAGGCCTGAGTTTTTGTATGTGTATCTGTATCTGCAATAAAATTTGTTACGAGTAACACATAAGCTTGTATACCCGTTGTTTTGTTAAGACGAATTTTATTTCAAATACAGGTTACGACCCACAGAAATCTTTAAGAAGAAAACGCTGTATCTGAACTAGTAGTTTTTATAAGATAAGAATATTCTTTATTATATACCGGGAAAATAATTACAAAAACATAACATAAACTCACGCCTGTATCCCAGAGGGGTATACAGAGACCAGGGACTGCCACTTGCCACGATCCTGACAGATATATCACTTTCGCTTCATCAAAATATAATAATGCAATAAAATTAAATAATTACAGAAACAGCAGTTACAAAAGAGAAAATACAATTGGCGGCCTTTGTTGAATTTATTTGATGTTTGAATTGTATATGACTGCCAAACAAAAAAGGAGTGTAATATTTTTGGGAATTGTGTGTATGTTTGTTTATTTCATTATTCCAAAATAACGTGTAATAAATGCATCGATTTAGAAGTGTGGCTTTGGAATCCTTATAATATCATTCCATAGAGTACCTACACTGGTACACAGACTCTTAGGTTTTTGTATTAAGATTTTTCTTCTTTCATTTCAGAAACCGTCGAGTGGATCGGCATTTGGGGCAAGCACATGAAGTCCATAATGTTCCGAGCGATAAAGGATGGCCAGAAAATGAACCACTTCCCTGGCACATTCCAAATCGGCCGGAAGGATCGTCTATGGCGGAATCTGCAGAAACTGACGGCGAAGCATGGCTTGAAAGAGTTCGGAATCATGCCCAAGACCTACGTACTACCTCATGATTTGAAGCTGTTGAAGCACGACTGGGAAAAGCACGCGGCGAACAATGAGAAGTGGATTATTAAGCCGGTGAGTGTTAGTTGTAAAGTTGTGCCGGAAAACATATTAAAAGATTTTATTCATATTTTTAACAATTATACTATACAGTATAATCGCAAAAGTTGCAGTAGGCTGGAGAATTTAACCATTTCTTTACTGTTCGACTCATCAAACAATTTTATTTTGCTTTCGAGCAAAGATTATGGAGACCCTCACAATACTAGGACAAAGTAAAATGTCAAACACATTCCAGTAAAAATTAACAGTGATGCCAGTGACCAAGTACAGTCGGCAAACGGCATAAAAAAAAACACTCGGCTAAGCTTTGCAGGTCTTTCTTGTGCATTTTTGATTGGATTTTATAAATAGGTCAAAAGCGCGCTATGTATAATAGTGTAGTGTAGCAAAATTTTTCTATGAGGGGTTTTCTTTTAATTTTTAAAAAATTATCCCTATAAAAAAATAAAAAGTTCCCGAATAGAGGCAAGCGCAGCGTAGAACGACCAGCCACAAGATGGACAGATGACCTCATCAAAGTGGCAGGCAGATGCTGGATGCAAGCCGCTTCCAACCGGTCTTTTTGGAAATCCATGGAGGAGGCCTATGTCCAGCAGTGGACTTCTCGTGGCTGAATGATGATGATGAAATTATCCCTAGTAGCTGCATAGATTTGTGACGCCTACTCCATATTCTCCCCGCAGCCGGCGTCGGCGCGCGGCACCGGCATCAAGGTGGTCTCGCGCTGGACACAGATCCCCAAGAAACGAGCGGTGGTGGTCCAGAAGTATGTCTCCAAGCCTTACCTCATCAACGGGAGCAAGTTTGACCTCAGGTTGTACGTTCTCGTGACGTCCGTGCACCCGCTGCGGATATACTTGTTCAAGGATGGCCTGGCCCGATTCGCCTCAGGTATGTCGTTTTGCAGTCTTTAAGATGTCTTGGACTGTCTAAAACTGTGTAAGACTATATGAAACTGGTCGGGACTGTTTAAAATTGTGTTCTTGTTGCCCAACGCTGTTTAAAATCGTCTAGGACATTCGAAATCTGTCTACTACTATTAAGAGCTGCCTAAAGCCTGTTGAGATTGCCTAAAAGATATGTTAGCCTAACAAGAATATTCTCTTTGTCCGCAGTGAAGTACAACGATGAGATATCGTCGTTGAACGATAGGTATATGCATTTAACCAACTACTCCATCAATAGACTGTCCAAGAATTATACTCCGAATGAAGACTTCAGCGCGTGCGAGGGTCATAAATGGTGAGAACCCCCGACTTTAACCCTAACATCAGGCTTGTTTTGATTTTTCATTGGTATTGGACTTTATTTCAACATGATAAGGTTCAACTGGAATAGGGATTCATTGTCCCCTGGCCTTACTAATGCCTCGTACAAGTTTTAGCTGATTACATTTGCAACTTTCTTGTAAGGCATAAAAACGAATTACGAGTAAGATTGACAGTGTAACGGGGGTTCGGTAAATAATAGATCGTTGTAAATCATTCACACCCTCCAAAGCTATGGCTTTATTTCGATGTTAATAGGAAACTTCGATTAAAAACAGAATAGATAATTTCACAAGTAGAATAGTTGTCAGTGATAATGTCTCGTTAAAAGGTAAAGTAGCCATCCGAAAGAAATCTAGAGTGGCTGACGTAATTTTAAATTTTGATTTAAAAGTGATGAACACAATGAAAGAAATATCAAAAAAATGGTGTAAAGAGGTTTACACCGTTACAAGTGTAAAGCTCGCCGCGCTGTCCACTGTACAAAATTTTGCAGTTTGAAAAACTAGATTTGGTAAATATTAAGGCTGCTCTGACGTGGAGCACGCTGTCTCGCTCGCAAAATTTTACATTTTTAGTGATTGTAATAATGTGCGTATACTTTTGATAAATGTGTTGGATAATTAACCACTCGTCTGCCGCGACACAGATCTGTGTCCAACTTAGTATGGGCCACCTATACGTTGCGTTCCGCGAGGGCAGTTCAGAGGTTAAATTGCGGATATTCAAGGAATATTTTTCTTATCCTGTACTTAGTGTTTGATTGAGAAAATTTGATTCTGAAATGTTTCATTTTAGAAAAACTTTTCTTTATTAAAAACTACGTAAAAGAAAACAAAAATATACTTAAAATGTCCGTAATTTAGTTATGCATCAAACCCTCAGAACACATTTATCAAAAAGTTTACTCATCATCAGCTCCTTAACGTCCACTGCAGGAGACAGGCCTCCCTCATGGTTTTCATAACCATGAGGGGTTTTGCCATAATCGCCACGCTTGGCAGGCGGGTTGGCGATAGCAGTATGCTGTTGGAATCTCAGGAAGACGCTGCTGCCCGTCTCCTGGTAATTGATTTCCTTAGTCGCCTTCTACGACATCCACGGAAGGAAATGGTTTACTCATTTTACTAAAATAAAAAATAAAAATTTGCGAGCGAGACAGCATGCTTCCAGTAAGAATACGCTTAATTGGATATTTTTTTACAATTCAAAATGTACTTAATCCCTAGATCTATGTATATCTACCAACTGCAGGGCACAGGCCTTCTCTCGTAGAGTATGCCCACCGCGATTTCAAGCACTGTAATATTTGAACACCACAGACTCTCAGGTTTCCTCGTGACGCTACTGAAAATGTACAAATGTACATAACTTACTTTTTTTTATTGTCTCAGGACTCTGCAGAGCTTATTCCACTACCTCAAATCGGAGAAGGCCGTCAACACGCATGAACTGTGGAAGTCCATCAAAGACTTGGTCATAAAGACGATAATATCCGGAGAGGCCAGCATCAGCTCCCTGACCAAAGCCAATATTACGTCGCGGTACAACTGCTATGAGCTGTTCGGCATTGACGTGCTATTAGACGAGGACCTGAAGCCCTGGTTGTTAGAAGTAAGTCGATCATGTGCCGCAATATAGTTCAATTTTGACTGGAACTGGGTGAAAAAAAAAAGTTAATTGCACAAAAGTCCTGAAAATTCTTAAAATACTCTTGGGCCGACTTGCACCATTTGCTTAAATGGGGATTAAGTAGCATTTAAGTAAAATTCTTCATACCAATGTCAATTTAAATGGCCACACAATTTAAGAAGTGGTGAACTCGGCTTTACTGTCCTGTTAAGTAAACTCTCAGAAAAAACTGGCTACTGCTTATTGGTACAGGGAAATAAAATAAAATTCGAAGCAAAAGTTGATTCTGGGGAGAGGAAGAAAAAAAAAAATATAGCAAGAAAATAACATTTTTCGTTTATAATATAAATTTAAAGACAAGATTGATGCCACAGGCAACGCAGTGTCACCACGTACCGAACGTGATGATATTCAGTGTTATTTCAGTGATATTCTGCCAATTGCTCGGTGTTGATGTAATCGGCATGCGTCCTTCATATTGAGGAAATTTCATATATACTTAATATGAATATTTCATATACCTACTGCATTTAGTGAAATACTGCGCGTGCACTGTTTACCTGCAGTTTACGTTTAGTTTTTACGTTGACCAATTTTAATTTGCGTTTACAAAGCTCTATCCCAGTTTCTCGTACTCAAACAATTAATTTACTGTTAGCAGCAGTGAGTTTTTTTCTGTATGCACTTAGCCAGACATCTGTTAATGGTAGCTAAACTGGGTCTGACTGACCTTATTAAATTCTAACTGACCATAGTCAATGGATCGTTTTACGAAGCAGCCATTAATCGCATTTATTTTGGCCAGGTAAACATCTCCCCGAGCTTGCACAGCGCTTCACCGCTGGACATCCATGTGAAGGGCCCACTAGTGAGCACGGTGCTCAACATAGCCCAGTTCCAGGTGCCCATCAAGACCAGCCTTGAGAGCCTCTCTAAGGAGAAGCCCAACAAATTGGTGAGCAATCATGTAGAGCATAGCGGTCTCCCAAAAATAAACACAGTAATGGACTTTTTTTTCAAAACCAAGTTATTACCACAATTGGTTACTGGAACCAACTAGTAACCAATAGTGGAAATATCTCAGTTTTGAAAAAATTATGTCCAGTACTGTGTTTATTTTTGGGACAGCCGATAGGCCTTCGAGAGCCTTCCTTAGAGAGAATATGGGCTTAATAACTACGCTTGCCCCGCTGTGGATTTTGGATTTCAAGTGCCGAGGTGTGTATAATCTGGGGACTTACCGTTTCCATTCTGAAAAGAATATGTTACAATAGGTTCTGCATATAGACAACCCACGTTTGATATTAGTATGTTACCGTTTTTACTATGGAACAAAAACGTTAAAAATCACTATTTTATGGGTCCCCAACTTTTACTTTTGTACGCTTTATTATTGGTTGGGCAATTCGCCATAACACTTTCTGTGAAACTTTCGATTGGTTATAAATACGGTTCAAGAGATAAAGCCCTTTAATGGTAAGGCAAGACAAACAGACAATCAGATAGCGGCATAGTAATGGGGTCCCTTGGGTACCCTTCGAGTAAAGAACCCTAAAAAATCTAGTGTCTCCTAAAGTGGTTTCCCTGATATAAGCAAGTATAATTGTATTGAGTGTATACCCTTAAGTGTATTGAGGTACCTATTTATTTTGTACTTATTAAGATAATATATTTATCTTTAGACACGAGCAGAGCGGTTGCTCAAAAAGAAGAGATTGGTATGTTTAGAGCTAGGTTTGAGTTTGAAAGAGAATGATTTTGGCGAGGACTCATAATCATGCTTGCTTGAAATCATTATTAGACTAGAAAACATGCAAGTTTTATTATTCTTTACACCAGGGCTTCCCAAACAGTGCCTCGCGACTCCCCGGGGCGTCGCGGCACTATCCCAGGGGCGTCGCCAAGCGATTCACACAAGCAGTTAAAAAACTGCGAAGGATTGGGTGCTGAGCATACTCTCGTTGATTTTTTCATAACCTGTTACTAGGTGTTAAACACTGATAGATGGTTTTTGGCCAGATAGTGTCGCTAATAAATGGGAAACTCCCAAAGGCACAGTCAAAATAAGTTTAGGAAGCCCTGCTTTACGCTGTTTTTGTACTTTTAGTGGGTAGAATCCTTCGTGTGATCACGAAAGTTTGAAAAATCCCCATCATTTTAATATAAAGAAAAAAATATGTGTTTAAATCCAAAGGGGATTGTGGAATCCTGAAGACCTGTCATGCTTACCAAGGAAGAGGTCGATACTAAAGAAACGGTTTACAAGTTTAGCATTATTTTAGCCGATCCGGCTACGGTGACTGTTGTTGGGCCTTCGGGCTTCGTTGATGCCCGAGTTTGGCTGACGTAAGCAATCTTGGCGGTAAACGTACGTCCGCATGTGCCACATTTCAAAATTCCATTTACATAGTTAGGTATATATAAGTTATTGCCGCGGGTGGGCGGGCCTTTAGTTGATAGCGCTTAGCGTCGAGATCAGTTCGTCTCTTCTCTTCAAAGGTGAAGACGTTTGTCTGCACCAGCCCAGGTAGCAACGCGAGTCGCACATTTTAACGCGACTCTTAAGGACATTAATTGTTAATTTCTGACACAAAACGCGCTACTTGCGCCATCGTGCTACCCATGCTGGTGTCTCCATGGTGGTCTCTCAGCAGCGCATTCCTCCCAGTTGGATCTATATTGCAGCTCTACTAGCCACCTCGTTTGCGCTTGCCTTTTCGGAGCTCCGAACAAAACACGCGCCTCGCTGATCTCTCATCAGAGATGCGGCAGACATGGCCGCACCAGCGCAGTTGCCGTCGCATCAGATAGGCTTCAGTGCCACCAACTTTAGCCCGGCGCCAGTACCTCTGTGTTACGAATGCGATCGGTCCATTTTATATCCAGAATTTCGCGAAAACATTCGCCGTTGTTTTAGTAACAAGTACTCGTATATAACAAGACACTAGGAACTTAGTAAACCTCTCCTCTTATTTTTATGCAAAGGACGGCAGCTATACGGACTGGGAAAAAACCCCTCCCCTCGATGCCAACGTGATAATCGGGAACTATGCCAATTCGAGAAGGAAGCCTCGTCTCACCAAGGGGGAAAAAGCCCAGGCCAAAGCGCTGAAGTGGCTCTGGACACACCCTGTGAGTCAAATCTTTGACTATTAAGTAGACAGAGAAGATTGACGGTTGTGTCCAGGGCCTAGGGCTCAGTTGTTCAGTAGAGTTATATCAGCAGCGGCGGTGGCTGTTATTTGATACGGATTGCAATATCATTAAATTGATATAACACATGCGAATTAGATAAGCACCTTGACGAAGGAGATTGCAACGCATGACGTGCCGGTTTAAGTTGAACGGGTAGTGCATTTCCATACCATGCGAGAGGTCCCGGGTTCGAATCCCGGCTGGGGACAAAAAAAAACAACCCTGGTTCTTGGATGTTTACATGTTTGTGATGTCGTTGTTTCTGGTTCCCACGACACAGGGTATCCTAGTGTGGGGCCAGAAGCAATGTATGTGCCTGTATGTACATGTTTATGTTTATACTTGTGGAACGGGATTGGTTAGCAGACTCTAAACAGTTTCAATCGAACAACCACTGCCCTGCTAACATTAATCTATTGAAAAACTATGCATTTAGTAGACTCTTCCCACAGAACAATAAGGGGTCATCCATAAAGTGCCTCGCACTAATTTCGTGATTTTTTAACCTCTCCCCCATTCTTTTCACAGTTGTGAGACCCCAGTCCCTAGTGTGACGTCACATATTTTGCAATGTTACATTGTTACGTCTAGAAATTATTGGATTAAAACAGCAGTTCTGAAATTAGTTTTATTTCTATTTCAATTTTTTTTTTTATATTATCAACATCATGTCAAACATTTGAAAAAAATTGCTAGTAACAGAACAATAAATTCTTAGTTATATTAATCATATTATTGAAATGAGGACCCTACCCACCCCTTGTCACACAATGTCACACTTTTGCTTTATGGATGGTCCCTAAGGTGGAGACAGATTCTTAAAAAAATTAAAAAAATATTTTCTCAGTACAAAAGAACGGTTCTCCCTACAAATAGATTGCGTAGGAGCGGACGTCGGTCGCGTCCATGATTTTCTGATGGATCCCACCACCAGACCTTGACTAAATTTATATGGGACCACCCTCGAAGTAGCCCCGTTTCAATATAAAAACAATTAACGAAATCGAAAAACGTGCGAATTGATAAGTAAAAACGACCTGCGTCTGCACGATTCTTTATGCTTTGAATGCCCAATTTGTCCGGAAAATAGGGGTATAATCACAACTGACGTGTCTAGGGTTCTTGATGAAGATTAATAAAGATATTTAAGACTTCCAGAAAAACTGTGTTTATTTTACTGTGGCGGAGAACTTCGATAAATTATTGTTTAAAATATTGTTTTTTACAATAAAAAAAACAGGAAAATATATAATTTGCAGGTAGATAGTTGGCAGAGATGATCTGTAGTCAAAAGGTGAAGTAGCAATGAATATCCGAAAGAAATCTAGAATGGGTAGTTTTAAATTTTGAGTTTAAGATGATAGACAGAATGAAACAAAATAACAGAAATGGTGTAAGAAGGTTTGCACCGTTGATTTTTACTAGTTACACCCTCTTCATTAGCTGACTAAACTGTAGATAAAACAGTCACCTCCTGCCATAAACCTAATAATGCAAATATTTAATGTATTGATTTGTTTGTTGCTTTGACTAATCGCGTAACTTCTTTTTCAGGCCGGGTTGCCTTACGACTGTAGGTTGTACACTGTGTACCTGTCAAAAGAAGAGAGAGACAAGCATATTATTTACACTAATATGGAAGAAAGAGATATGGTAAGTTCACACGTTCGCATCAGTCAATCAGATTGTTTTGTTCTTTCGGTGACCGTCTTTTATGCCAGACAGACGAATGAACGAAAGTGGACGAATTAGTGTAGATGTTATTTTTATATTTGCTATAAAAATCCACCGTTTTCAATCACTTCATAGTTTTAATCACCTACCATAGATGGAAAGGCGTACAATTTAGAAATTTATTTCAACGTAAAAATAAACATTCTTATTGAATGTGAACGTGATCTGCCTTTAGGTTGATTCTGTAGCAGAGAATAAGGCAGCGGACAAACTCGACTCGATCATATCTTTTTAAGTTGAATATATTTTTTGGTGAGCACATACTTAGTTAAATGACACCCAGTGAGTGCCATCAAACGGCATCCTGTTCCGGTATGAGCATCGGAATCATTAAAACCAGTACCAGTTATGCCAGTGCCATTAACTTCTTAAACAACAGTGCCACCACTACCTTGCTGGTCTAGCGGTATCACGTCCGTTTACCATGCCGGAGGTCGTCGGTACGGTTCCCACTGGGGGCCGCCGTACATGTGTACACATGGCCTCAGTCTGGGTGCACTTCCATGTGTGTGGTGTCCTTGCCTGGTTACCACAGCACAGTGTATCCAAGTTTGGGACGAGGACAAGTGATTGTGTTGTATGGAAGTTATTTTTTATTCAATTAGTACACTCAAAACATTCGAGTAATGTTGTTAAATCATGCCTACTTTGAATTCACAGACAAACCCCACTTATTATTGCCACTCCCCCGCAGTACCTCCGCGACATCCTCTCGACCCTCACTCCGGACGACGTCCGCCACCTCATCCAAGCCGAGGACGAGCTGACGCAGGCGGGCGATATGGAGCGGATCTTCCCCACGAGCGAGACCCACAAGTACCTGGCTTACCTCACCGGCCCGCGGTATTACAACCGGCTGTTCGACGCCTGGGAGACCCGCTACGGCTGCCGTCGGGAGCCAGGTCGGTGGGATAGTTTTGGTGTACGGCTGGGAAGGTGTGACTTGGGCTTAGACCCCGGGCATAGAGACTCACGGCGAACTAGTGTCAACGAAAAGTCAGGGAGAACTAGCTTCGACCAAGAGGCAGGGAAAAATAATTTCAATATAGAGCTAGCTTTACCATCATCATCATCAGGCATTTGATGCCCACTGCAGGACATAGGCCTCCTCCGTGGTTTTCATAACCATGAGGGGTTTTGCCATAATCGCCACGCTTGGCAGGCGGGTTGGCGATCGCAGTATGCGGTTGGAATCTCAGGAAGATGCTGCTGCCCGTCTCCTGGTAATTTCCTTAGTCGCCTTCTACAAAATCCACAGAAGGAAATGGAGTGACGCTATTGTTAATCCGGCGCCACACGGAAACACAGCTTTACCATAGGTCGGAGATAACCAGCTTCAATATTGAGCCAGGGAGAACTGGCTTCAATATAGAGCCAAGCATAATTAACTTCAATGAACCAGCTACAACAGGGAACGCACTTCATCAGACCCACAAGTACCTGACTTACCTCGCCGGCCCGCGGTATTACGACCGGCTGTTCGACGCCTGGGAGATCCGCTACCGCTGCCGCCGGGTGCCAGACCGCTGGGCTGGCTTTCTTATGGCGCTGGGAGGATGGGTCTTTGGTGTAGAGGCCGGGAGACTCGGGAAGAACTAGCACCTATAACGGTTCAGGGAGAACTAGCTTCATTCTAGGACTAGGGAGGATGAGCTTCAATGTTGAGCCAGTGAAACCAGCCTCAACGAAGAGCTAGGGAGAACGCCACTCCTTTCTTTCCTCGGCCATCCGCATCCAGCCGTTGCCAGCAATCTGCCTCAGAGCGTGTTGTAGGTGTCCTTAGCTGTCATCGGGCCTACAAAACTTATTTTCAAGTCCATATACCTATCTCTTATCATCGTGAAAGGAGACCTGCTTTTCGCTTAAACTGGTCCGAGACTCAAAAAAGCCCTACCCTTTAAGCGGTGACCCCAAAATCGCCCGGCCGGTTCATCATCATCAGCCTATGCTTGTCCACTGCTGGACATAGGCCTCTCCTGTTGCACGCCACTGAGCGCGGTCCTCGGCTGCTCTCATCCAGCTGGTGATTGATAATCAACCGTCTCCCAACAATTTTCCAGGTCTGGAGCTGCTGCGGAACCTGTGCGACATCGGCTATCACCTGGAGGTCCCGCCCGTCCCTCTGAAGGTAACCCTCAATAGCAAGGTCGCCGGGCTCTATAGACGCGTGCGAGACAATTGGTTACATTTGCTCTTCGCTTGCGTCTCTATGCTGCTCACTCTTGTTGTGCGGTGACGGGTTGGGGGCGTAGGCACGAATGACGGCTGGATTTGGCATACGAGTCCTGTAGGCCTGGTTTAAATTTGGTAAATTTCCGCACTTAGCCTCACAGTTGGGCCATTTGTACGTAGCGAAGTAGCTGAGATATGTAAACACCTTAGACACGAGGGTTTTCTCACGATGTTTTCCTTCACAGAGCGAGTGGTATTGTTACTACAACTTCATAAATGTACGTAACTTAGAAAGCAAAGTCATTGGTACGTGCCACACATGCCGGGATTCGAGCCCACGAACCTCCCGAATGTGAGGCCGAGTTCTACCGCTGCGCTACCACCGCTTCTGTCAACAATAAGATGCTCCGGATATCGGGATAGGTAGACGAATATCACATGTACCTAGCTCAGTAAATAAACAACTGGGGCAGCTAGTACTACGCGGCCTACGGCAGTCTCTCTCAAGGGCTGACTCTGGAAGTTGGCAAAAAAAGGAAAAGTAAAGTATTAATTGCCATAAATCGGTTATAAAATCGACACAAGTGCTGGCATTCGTAGGCAGCCGTGGTATGCTTCTTAGAGTCTAAAAAAATTTTATTAATAGTCAGATAACTGATAGTGTTGTTAGTAAAAAAAAAACTGGCGGCGCACACGAAGTGCGCGGAGAGGATCTTAAAAAAAAATACTTTCTAGAATACGAGAAATATGAGTGCCTTTGAAATTCTACATAATATGAAATCCAAATATTAAGAGATAATAGTGGAAATGTTGATATGAACTCGTTTCGAGAAGTTGTGACAGAAATTGCATCTAGAAAAAAGCAATTGACGTTTGCTTTTTTTTTCGTAGACTTCAAAGACAAAAAAGTATGTATTTTATAGCGCACTTTAATTTAGCATGCTCAGATAGCCTACTAAAAGGTATGACACTGTAAGGAAATTTAAACCAAGTCTCAGGCCAGAACTCAAGCAACAGTTCTTTAAAATCAACTTTTTCGAAGTCAAATCCGAAGATCCGAAACAAAAACACTTGGTTGCCTTCGTCATTCGTGCTTGGGTCCTTAAAGGTGCCAGATATGTATTTTCATTCGTATCTAGGCGATTGCTTTATAGTTCTTGTTAGTAACAGTTTTAATTTTTGTAAAATAGTATGTATGCTTTTGACTCATTTGGTATATTACTGAATGAAATTCCGGTTATTTCAGACATGTTTTAATCTTCATAAACGTAATTTTTGGTAGGGAAATATGGCGTAAGAAGTTTGTCATTTATTTCGCCAATTTCCCTTAACAAAAACTAGTTACATGAAAACGAAAATGTGTCACAAATGTCCGTAATTATATTTTCCACTGTTTTTTTCTAGTAAGGACTATATTTTATCGAAAGCGTACTCAATATTGTACAAAAAATAAAAATGTGGATCAGAACGAAACTTGTCCTAAGCAACATGGCAGACGTAGCCTCGGCTCTTGTCTACTTGTAAGCAAGACGGCAATGATAAAGTTCCGGCGGCTAGGAAGAGACAAGACTAAGTAAGTAAGTGTACACAAAAGCCGAGTCTACGTATGTCGTGTTAGCCCGGCTGGGCTGCGTTTCATAAAACTTACAATTCATAGTTTATTACGACAATTCGATGTTCATTGCGTAGCCGAAACGGCCTTCTTGTTAATCTGTGGGTTAGTCGGCGATGCAATGTACATAGTAGCCATGAATTGCAGTTTCATGAAATAGAGCCCAGATGGGACTGACAAAACTACAAGCGTATCCAGAATAACATCAATTATGTGCAGTGATTGGTCAACTAAAACGATCGCTTAAAGTATGAAAAGACTTAGCTGGATCACCTGTCCGTTGGGATTTAATCGTTGGAACAGTTCTAGTCATGCATTTCGTACAATTCAATTCTTACTTAACAATGGTTTATTTACATACATATGTATATGTCTATTTTATTCATATTTGCTATTAATATTATTTTTATTTCATTTGTATTGGTTTGTCTTATCATTATGTGTGTAACATGTTGTATTTTGTTAAGTTAATATTTATTCGCAATAGTATCTATGTACTTAACTTAAGTTTTGTAAGGAGTTATTACTACCAAAGTGTTCAAAAATGATCGTAAAATTTATTAATCTTAGGGCTAATTATTAAGATAGGATGTTATGAATTACAGGGCAGGACAGGATATAGTGTGGTGAGATAACCTATTTCGATTTACCAGCATGAACTCTTTCTTTATTCACTTTCATTCTTTCACAGTTAGTAAAAGTACCTACGAAATTTTGAGAAACATTTTTATTGATTACAGAGAAGAAAATCAACAAAAAATACGTATATGAAACGCATAATATAAATCTGTGAAGTCAAATCAAAGAAAATAATATGATTGAGTGTTGGCGGCCATTATTGTTTTATAAAGTGCGGTTGAAAAGGGTCTGAATAAATATTTGCATCTCGCTCACACTGTATAGACGGCAGCATTGTATGAGCGAGCGGCAAAATGTTGTCCAGTACCTTTCAGAACAGTGTTGTATCGGGTGTTAATTTGCCAACGTCCTTCCCAAAACCCACGTATTATCTGCATCATTACCAATATTTTTTCCAACTGAACCATACCTGGAAAATAAACGGCTTAGGAGATAAGGAGATACAATGTGGTAATTTTTTTGGATAACTTTGCAGAGATGTATCTGATACCAAAGTTTTCTTTCCAAGTGACTATCGAAATATTCAAGCTTTCCCTTAGAAAACGAATTTGAAATTTCAACTTGCAACGTATTCAAAACATCGTGATCTCAGGCTTAGAGCTGGTTTATACATACGCTCCGTGCCAAGGAAACTGAAAGTTATGCGTCCATTGCATGACAACGTTTGTAACATGTTAATAACGCCTTTTTTTATTGGTTTTCTGGCCAAAAATTATGGACGACGTAGTTTGTTTTGGTCGGGCGTCAGTTTTTTAACACCCTGCAACGCTGAAGCCCACCATTTGTCAGAAAATATGTCAAATTTTAACTGTCAGTAGGCTTACCTATACGTGGATCGTTCATCGGAAACCGCCCGTATTGTTTTTGTAATTCCCATTGGCTATGTTAACACTAGACGCGCAATCCCTTGCGAATCACGACATATTTTTTTTCCCAATCTCCACATATAAATATTCTAGAGGGAAAATAATGACGTCCGCAGGGAAGCGCTTTTAACATTATTCTAAATTTTGAAACTCCTTTCTGGTTTTTATCTTGTTTCTCAAATATGCATTTATTATCAGGGCAAAGTGACAAGCGCACTAAGGCGCGCGTACTTGGGTTGTAAGCAGGTCGCCCACAGTAAGTTTGTAGCCGAAAACAAGTAAACAATGTATCCGTGGAACGAGCCCGCTTAGAGGGCTCTACGTGAATGTTCTAGGCGTTGGTATTGGCTATGGGACGAGAAGTAGATGTGTCTAAAGAGTTGCGTTGAACCGTTGGATAGTAGCGTCTGCCTACCCCTTCTGGCGTAGGAGGGTGACATGTTATATTAGTAGCGAACGCGCTAAAGAAAATGTGTATAAAATCGGTGTATATAGCTAGCCTACATAATATGTGCCTATTCCCAGTTTACGAAAGTTAAACCTAAAATAAAAGGTAGAAGGTATTTATTCCCCTGTTGCTATGTTTTAAGCTAGTTCTAGTTTTCTTAAACGTAGATATTAATTAGATTGTTCGGAATGATGAGAGACAAAATCTTGGTACATGGTTAAAAAGGCTGTTAGAGCGAGAAAATATGGGTTTTTACATAACTTTTTCGATATAATTCGGTTAGATATACATATTTAAATGTTTAGTGTATAAAGTAGTGAACTGATAAAAACGTGCCTATGTTTTTTAAATGTCTTCCAATTTGGCTGTAGAAATTGCATTGCAACATTGTTACAAATATTAAATGTAGAAACTTCCTGTACTTCGATTAGCCAATCAAAAAAATGGTCTGTTATTCCGTTTTCTTCCACGGATTATTGATAGCGTAAGTTTACTCCATAAACAAACAACAGTTCAGTCGATAATATTTAATATACTTAGTTCAAGAGTCTGTTATTAATCTAGTTCTACACTGAAAGCGCTATCCCGTGCGAATGACCGGTCACTTATTTTTTTTTCGAAAATAAAGAAGGAATTATTGCGTCAGTACCGCGTGATAGCGCGTATAGCGTAGAAACGATTGCTTTGTCACAATGACACCATTTTAACCAAAATGAAAAGAATATTAGATGTAAATATGTTATTCGTTCATTTTATTAATACATGAATTTGTAGAACCATCTTATTCTGTAACAGGACGACTCTAGGAAAAGGAATTTGAACGTACAAAGTTCAACATCGCTAGACTATAGGTAATGTTTTAGGTAGGCTATGCCCTGGTTCACACTGGAAGGGAACTGTGATATTTATTCCAGTTTTGTGTTACAGTATGGTGTTACAAAATAGACACTAAATTGATAATGCTTATCCAACGTTGGAAAAATCGGCCGTAAAAATCCCAGTATCCTTCCTAGTGGAGCTAATTAACACTGTAGAATTTTACTTACTTTTATAACTACAGATTTTACATTATTATGTAAGTCATAGACTACCATTCAATAGACTGCCTCTGCCTACCACATTGGGATACGCGTGTAGGTAATTTTGTAATATTGTGATGCTTTGAAATCTAGTTTATTTAGCTACTAAGCATATGCTGAGGATGAAATCAGGTAAAATAACTGTCAGTGAAAATACACTTAGTACCTACAATGTGCCTCGTAAGATTAAATATTTGACGTAGTATATAGCTAAGAATTATAGAATTTTATGATATATTTTATTGGATAGATTATCAAATTTGTCTAGGTATTCCTCAGAACACAAAAAGAAGGAGAAGTGTTATAATGGCCCGTTTGCTAGAAAACCGATGTCGCCACTTACTCACACAGCTACATTGTCCTCATAATCTCTATTTGATTACAACATAAACAACCGGCTCACTATTCGCTGTTTAAACAAATGAAACAGCCAATGAGAAGAGCAGCACAACATTAGTGATGGGGACAAAAAAGTACATTATCGATTATAGGTACTTAAAAAAAATCGTACATCGTACAAAAACTTTTTTGTACATTATGTCGATTTTTTTCTTGCCATCTATACCTAAATAGTTACTAATTATTTCTCTACGTCGCGTAGTCTGTAACTACTTTATTTCGTTGTAGTAATCCTTTGCAAAAGGCTGCCTAAGCTTTTATTTTTACAGGCTTTGCCTACCAATGTGTTAATTCCTAAATATGTCAGTTTTCTTCATACCTACCTATCGTATAATTCGTGAATTCCGTTTCATCGTAAATTCTAA
Organism: Yponomeuta cagnagella; assembly: GCA_947310995.1. Lineage (NCBI taxonomy): Eukaryota > Metazoa > Arthropoda > Insecta > Lepidoptera > Yponomeutidae > Yponomeuta > Yponomeuta cagnagella. The sequence goes on along the minus strand of OX371285.1, from coordinate 5,079,271 downwards.
TCATACAAATATTCTAAATGACAAAGTTTAGAGAACATTTGCTGATTTACCTACAAAATGTAGCTATGAAAACCTACATAGGCGACGAAACGACGTTGGCTGTGCCGCGCCGCTTGAATATAATTCAAAACATATCGCCTGCGTAATTTTTGTTTGAAGCGGCAAGATGCCTGCGCCTTGCCTTCACCTTATGCGCGTTTTTGTATAGCGCACACCTTAAAAAATCTAGAACTACTTATTTTAACTCGTGAATTAATTAGCAGTGACTGTAGATGTTTCTGAGCTTGGATTAAAATTTTCATTGCCTTGGTGGGTGACAACTGTGATGGGTACATAAAAAACATTCTCAATAATATCACATAAATAATATTTTTATTAACTTGTGAAAAATACATTAGGTAGTAAGAACTCAAAGGGCCGGTTTCTGAATTGATAATTTCACTAAGTAAAAACATAAGTAACGTTCTGTCACGCTCTTTTGTGAAAAAATCGAAGAGACAGCACTACAGTTAACCATTTACTTAGCGAAATTCTCAATTCAGAAACTGGCCAAAAGAAACTTGTGAAACATAAACTTAAAGAAACTTTCGAAACACATTTACATTAAAAAGATAACATCATCATCCGACTGAGATCCTGCAGAGAATATTTTACTGTTCCCTTAAAAGGTAAATATTTATTTAGCACTTGTTGACATTGTTCAATGTTTTGCGTGATTTTTTTTTCGAGGTTTTTTGTTCAATCGACATAAATCTACCAGTTTCTGGGCCTTCGGCAACTCGTTGCTGTATCTAAAATACAAAAAGTATGCATTTGTAAAAAATTATGCATTTTTAAGTTAACACAATTCCTGAATACGTCAATTAAAGTAAGTCATTTACAACAACTTTGTTTTACGACTTTTGAAAACTCGATGTTATATTTTCAACTTTGTTCATATGATTTTTCGATTTTCTAGTCTGTGGCGGCGCTATATGACCGATAAATTATGTGTTCAATCGAATGGACATTCCTCTATGTCTGACAATTATTTACAGGGGGCTTTGACATTCGCAGCATTTTTCGACAAAAAAATATCCCTTACTTCCAAGGGTTATGAAAATATTAAAAACATTACCTGGTCACCTGTTATTTCTTCAGGAACGCATGTTTCAACAGTAACAATATCCGAATCCTTCTAATACGGATCTAAAATAGTAAATAAATTATTAAATTATTGAAAACACTTCATTTACTTTATTTTAAATTAATCGAATTTCATTTATAAGATTAGGCTCATAAAAAATTATAAGAATATTATTTAGCACCATAACCACATCACCTGACTTGTTTCTTTAGAAATACTTTCTTTTGCAGAGTTATGCGTCGTTGCGTCCATTGTCACCTGAAATAGAGAATCAGAATAAAGTAACAATCGAATATTCCACACCATGTAAAATATAATTATGCCGTAATTTTAGATATATTGGTACCTCACCTCAACATTTATGGAACTCCTTATTACTGGTATTTTCAAAGCAGGACCTGCCCACGTTAATATTTTTTCCACTCTGCAGCATCTGGAAACATTTCTCCGTAAAATGGATGGAGCAACCGGTATTTGATTTGAGAGGAAGCCAGTTAAGCAATCTCCCTGTAGTTTCAATTCATTTATCTTTCCTATTAGGGTCTTTGGGAAACCTGAAATTAAATCTTTATTAAAAACTTTTTGAAATAAGTGGTGAAAAGTAAGCCTGTTTATATTACGACAAAATCTGCCACTAAAGTAGAGGCTTCCTTAGCAACTGAGGTCCACGTGGACGGAGTCGCGGACAATAGCTACCTAGTCGTACAATATAATTGGTTCTAGTAATTTTGGAAGTCTGGACGAACGAGTGTAAATGCGACGAAGTATCGATACTTAATCAGTCTGGAAAGAAAGCAACTACCCCATCACTATGACTCCCGCTGACACCTACTGTGACTTTGACAGTTCACGGCAAATACGTGCGGCCGTACCACGAAACATCGCAATTCATCGCATAGAACAATAGTCAGTTTCGCGAGACGGTCCATTGCGGGCTTGCTTTTCCATGTTAGAAAACCTCCACGAAAATTCTACATAAAAACAGCAGTGGAGTAAACCCGACGATATAAATACGTCTCATTTATGTTCTTAGTACTGGAATGCATATTGCACAGGAAAATTATTATAATTATGATTTTTCGTAGTTTAAAGATGGATATAGTGAGTAAAATAGGCTTACCGGTGAAAAGACACTGCACTGTTATTTGAATAGCATTTATCACTGCGATTTCTGTAGGTAATCAGGCATTTTTCACATATGTTACGGCGATAGCGGGCGCGAGGCGATTGACGGCCATATTTAAAAGTTTCGCCGAGGTTAGCCCAACCGGGCCCAACGTTGGTCGACAGTGCCACGCCCATATGGCACTTCTCCTTCTTTTTGTGTTCTGAGAGGTATTCATAGTTTTATGTGTGAGTTTTTGCTATTATTCAGTTTAGTAATATTGTGGTATTCACGGCGTATATTACGTGTAAAACATGCTACACTTTATTTAATTTGTTATATTTTTATAGTCTAAATTATTTGTTTATGTTATACCTACCTACATAACAGCGTATACTAACGATTTTCAGCTACTCACGCTTTTGCTACATATTCAGTTCTTTTCTAAAAATAGTTGCAGAAAATGTAGCAGTTGTAGTTTTTGTGCCTGGTACCTATAGATACTTTTTTGTTTTTCTTCTCACAGACTGCACTTTTTATAGTCATAATACGGCCATATCACCATCTGAAAAAGTTGAAGTTATGTCATTATTATCATACCAATCTGATGTCATTTTTACGTCATATGTTGGTTCGGCCGAGATAAATCTTCCAACAAATCTATTAACCTACAAAACATTTCTTCTAACTTTAATATCGTGCATGCCTGTTCAATGTTAGGATCACCTTTGCTTTGTGTGGACATACCTTTAACATAGGCACCAGCCATTCGCTCGCGCAGATGCTCAGCTGTTCATCCTTATACACGCCGCCATCTTGAAATAATTCGTCCCCGTCGGTCATTTCGAAATTCCAACGTGATGCAAGTAAAAGAGTTCATGTTATTGATATTCAAACTTCTTTTTTGTCTCGACAATTAATTCTCATCTTTTCGCCTAAATACTCCTTCCAGTCAAACATTGCATTTTTGCAGTTTGGAATCTCATGGCCAAAGTTTGGAGGGTCAACATTCTCGCTGAAAAGTATTCCGTTCGGAGCAACAGTTGTATTCTTTCAAGTCACTAAAATTATGACGAATGTTGTCAAAGAAATTGTGAGAAGGTACGAAATTGGATATTGAAACATGAATAATTCTCGCTCATTCACGGTGGAAAGTATTACCAAAGTCACTAGAATTTACATATTATTTATTTTAGTTTAACCATCGACCATTTGTTCGGAGCACCAAACATTATCGGTTCTTTACTTTCATCTAGAGAGGATGTAACAAATACAAGTTTTGTTCATTTTGGACATTTTAAATTAATGCTTTTCTCATAATATTTTCAAGCTTTCGCGACTAAACCATTTTGCTAATCGATTTTACTCCAAAAGTACCTACTTAATTTACTTTTTATTAAGAATATTTTCTAGTCATTTTCACAGTTTTCTATGTTTCTTAAGTCATTTTGTGTTGGTTCACCATCAAAATATACAGTTGATTTTACAGAACTTTTGGTTTTTATAGAATATTTGTATTATCACATTGTCATCTCATAATTCAGTAGAATTTTCAACACAATTCATCAGAATAGAATTCCATGAACCCGCATTACAAACGTTGTCAACTGTCTCAATTATGATAACTCAATTATACATACACAATTATTTATTCTACTTACTTGCTAAAGCTTTAAAGTAACAAATAAGTGCAAGTGTAAATAATCAACTAAAATTTCTTTTCTAATATTTCAATAATAACTAAAGTGTTTTTTTCTCAAAATTTATAAAGCAAAATCTAAATTCTACAAGTATGTCCGTGTCAGTCGATGAAAGTCTGTTTTACTGGTTTGAGATTTTAAAAATGTTTCGTAAATGGGGTCTAGGTAAGTAGGATGACCCAAACAAATGTTTAAAATGTTTTAATGCGGCTTAAGCTTGTAGTTTTCATCGGAAATCTATGGAATACCCTATTTAAATTGTCCCACCGCTGGGCCAAAACTTAGTAAGTCAGTAGAATAAGGTATTTGAAACCTCATGTAAAGCAACGGGGTAGGCAACTGGATAAACGTTTGCGTCACCGAAATTAATTTAGAGTTCAAAATCGGTTCATCCCAGAATTTCTCGGTAGTCCAGGTCGACAAAATTAACTGCTAAACCTGCTACTAGACAAACATAGACAAAATAGAACCTAAAAGAAATTCACTGTCTTAGAGGCTATCGGCGGTTAACTTGCCCGCTCGGTTTTGAAGCTTTTGGTACAACAAAAGACAGTGGCCTCTAAAGCTTCGTGTTGCCAACCCCATTGCCGCCCGCCCGACAGTTGACGAAACGTTTGCCCCGGACGAAGCGCAGAGCGTGTGAGTAACGGTGCCCCCCTCCTTCCCCTGGCCCTCTCCCTCCCCCCTCTCCCCCCGCTGTTGTAGCGCGCGACGGTGCCAATCAGCGCTTCGGATCGTTCCAGAATGATGTGGACGCTCCGTCGCCGCCAGCGTCGGAACGGCCGAGCCTTGCGTCTGTGGAGGTCGTCTCTTCGGGGTCAGTGTCTGCCCCCGGCGGGGACGGCCTCTCAGCCCCCCCCTCGGTCCCCGAGGCGGCCGCGCCGCCCCCGCCGCCGCCCCCCGTCCCCGCCAGGGCCTAGCGACGGCCCTGTCCAATCCATGGACACGAATACGGAGCTGTGATCGTCTTCTACCGTTAGTAAATTGAGAGGTGTGTTGTTTTATTTATTTTTTGGTCTGTAACGTGAAGGTCGACGAGCTTATTGTACCTGTTGAGGGTCTAGGTAAATTTTATTCGACGATATAGAGTTTTTCCTTGTCACGGACATAGGATGTGGGATTTATTGAGACAGCCATCTTGCATTCCCTTATTATACAAAGATGTTTTTCTCTTTTGACGGATTGATAGGATGACAGAATAAAAATAGAAACTTATGGAATCCACATTGTGTCCTGAGAAAAGACAGATAGAATTAGTAATTATTATATGAATGTATAAAAACTTAAGTGTGAGACTGTTTATAAAGGTGTTGTTGCGTTGGACTGACACTTAGTTCTGTGAATACTACTTGAATCTCGACCTTATTGATTGTAAGCTTGATATGTGACGTGATTGTAATAAAGAAACATACTTTTAATAGTGTAATCGCAAATATCCGATCGAAGTAACCGACAAATCCGCATGTTGTGGTCGACAAGGTAGTTCAAGTAAAAGTACTCGATTAAGCATATTAAAATTTACCACAGCTCTGTATTTTCAGCCTGATGTGGCAACACCATAAATGTTTTAGCCTTAATATGAATTAAGTTTCATAAATGTATCCGAAACAGAGATGTAGGTACCTCCACTTAAATGTTAAAAGTGAATGAAAATTATATTCTACGACATTTAAATTGCGAAAGTGAACATTCTAAATTAGGACTATGAAATGGAAAAATGTGTTCATTGTATACTTATCTAGTGTTGCTAGATTAAAAGGTAACTAGCCAATGTTGAGATTAGTGTTGCCAGTGTTGTAAATAAAATGTTATTTCCCTTTCAAAATTGCTCATCTCTAAATGTAAAAAAGATAAGGAAATAAATGAAATCACTGGTTACTGATTGAAGTGACGAAACATTGAAAAAAAAAAACGTGTAAAATTTGGAAACAAGTCTTAGATAGTAGTTTCAAAGGAAATAAAATGAGCTATTGCCTCAAGCAACTTCGATTGTAACTTTTAAAATGTATTTGACTATGTTTTTGCTAAGTATTTAATTTTGAAATTAACTTTTGAGCTTTTAATACTTACCCATTTTATTACGAGGAGCTTGTGACATTGTTTTAGCTGTTATTATACTCAGCGACCGAACGCAATTTGCAGTAAAGTTAATAAAGCAAAAGTGAAATAGCCAAAGAAATGCTTTGTGGACGTCGCCCAGCTTTATATACTTGAACGATATTTTCTTCGGAACAACTCATCTTTATGTACGTAAATAAAAATGGTAATTTAATTTTAGTGTTATTTAAAATGCCTGTTGGTAAGCCAACAAAAAAACCAACATCGAGATCTTAATTAAAATACAAGGAAATGTTCACTATAATTAATTTTCTTTTGCTTTATTTTACCAAAAATCACCCAAAAAACCAGGTATTACTTCAAACTTTGAGTTAACACGCAGTGTTTTATCCGTGGTTAACAGAAGAAATGCATTTCTTGTTACAGCGCAACAAATCACAAGAAACTGTAAAAGACATGCCTACTTCTATCAAAACACGAAAATAGGAACAATGAACTTGTGTACAGTCGACCTTTACATGCATGCACTCCACTCAGTTGCGTTACCGGTCACGCATTTAAAATGTAAAGTATGATGTGCTATCGATAGCAGGTCAACCTTTGCATAAAGTCACCTGTAACTGCCGCGTAGGTTGCACGCTTGTAAAGGTTGATGCGCTGTACACCGACTGCATAGTTTGCTGTGTGCTTAGACCCTGCCTACTCGTATGTTAATAAGCTCTTAGGAACATTGACAGTTGTTTTTTATGCTCTTCGGCCGACTGACAGCTGTTAACATCCAATTATCTGATTGTTAGAGTAGGGGAAACCGGGGATAGATGAGCCCCCGGCGCTGGCTTGCATGCCCACCATTGCACGAAAAAAATCATAACTACTTTTACAAATCGTTTTTGTAAAAAGTGTCTTACAAATCTGTCAAGCATGTAAATTGTTATTTTTACTACTCATAACTGAGAACCTAACGCCAAAAATTAGGGCTGAATAGCAACTCCGTTAAAAAGTCCCTTTTTTGGCACAAATGCTGTCACAAATCTTGTCCTTGGTCCTTGATCTTAGGTTCTCAGTCGTGCCCTCTTGGGTCCTTAAATCACAATTTGCATGATTCAGAGTTTTGTAAGTCACTTTAAGGTGCCTTACAAATCGATCTGTGAAAAAATAAGTTTTTTGTTTTCATTGGTGGCGCTAGTGAACCTCATCAGTGATGAGTCATCATCGTTGCATTTAAAGCCTGCGGCACGCAGGAAGGACGTGGTAGGAAGAAAGTTGAAGGATCCATGTGGGCTATATCCCATCGCTTCAGTACATTTTGTATGAAAGTGAATAGAAAGGATGCCGCGTCTTTTCCGCGCCATAGTCCTACGTCCTACCTGTGTGCCCCTGGGCTAAGTAGTGCAGCGTCTACACTCCATGTAGCAATTTTAACCAAATGCAAAAGAAGTTGAATGTCGTACCAGACTGTCAAAGAACTGCGCACCAAATCCTGACCGAATCCTGACGTTTGCGATAGCAATTGGTATATGTAATTGGAATCCTTTAGGATTTGGTGCGCATAAATAGGCCTCAGGTCTTTGAATGGAGTGAACCCTAATGGAGGCACTTAATGCAAGTAGAACATTCGAACGCATGGCACAACAACTTTTACATGAGTACACGCTAAAGGGTGACTTTGCAATTAAAGTAAAGGTTGTGCTGCCGACTTTACTTAATAATAAATAATAATAATAACTTCCACACAGTACATTCACTTGACCTGGTCCCAAACTAGGATGTCCCTGTGCTATGGTAACCAGGCAAGGACGTTACAAACATGAAAGTACACCCAGACTGAGGCCATTTGTACAATTGTACGGCGGCCCCCAGTGGGAATCGAACCCACGACCTCTAATTTGGTAGCTAAGCGCCTTAACGGCTAGACCAACGAGCTAGTCAGTTAATGAAAGAAAACAAACACGGTTAATGAAACGAGGGTGTGTTTTTATTTTCTAAGGTTTTCTAAATTTTGACGACTGGAGCCGAGTATACGCGATTCAGCGTCACCGACCGACTGGAGCCGAGTACTTTCGATTCGGTCACCGACCCGAGCTTGATGGTTCAGTTTCGTTCAGTGCTCAGAAAAAGTGCCTATGTTTTCACTTAAGAATAATTTATGCAAAAAAGGCCGTTTCTGGCGCTAATGCTATCCTAGGATGTTTGCCTTAGGTTCACGGCCATAGGTCCTAAAAATCACTATTAACATGATTGAGAGATTGTACTGACACTTTTTTGCAAATTTGATCTGTAAAAAAAGATATTATATCTTTCCTTGGTGGCGCTAGTGTTAAGTACCCTGGAGCCCGTTAAAAAATATGTAAACGAATCAATGTGTTTTGCTTAACGATACTGCTGCTAAGATAGGCCACTATCTTAAAGTATATAGGTACTTTAAAAATTTAACTAAGTATAGGATCAGCTGAGTCGGCGATACGTATCTAGTAGCCTTTCCTCAGACTTAACGTACATTAGAAAGCTCTGTCGCTGCAGTGGTCGAGATACGCCTTATATGGAGTAGGCTAACTAGCGCAAAAAATGACCCCACGTTCAATTGTGGGATTGCGGGCGGGGCTTGTTAATTGTGTTACCAATCAGAGCAAGTTCAGTATTACCCGGCAAATATCTATGCACCTGCCACTGACAGACCGCCCTCCTGCGAGGTACCTAGGTATTTCCACGGGTTATGCACAGTTTACACATGAAGTCAATGGTTTGAGGTTTTTGTCATAACCAATCATAAGTTACCTACGTTGTCATTTACTATCGCCCAATAAACGTTCACGTCGTCACGCATGGGGCACAGAATGAACCAATCACAGAGTGTTTTACTCTACAGCACATCTTGCGCTCATTTCATTGGTACAGACTTATCGAGAGGACAGGGTTTTTGAGAGTGAATTTTGTAGGAAAGAGTATGTACTTCTATGGTTTTTTTTATTCGCAGGGAGTAGGTCATCCAAAAGTGCCACAGCAAGAGCACGAACGCAGGTGGATATAAGGGTCTGTGTTAAAATAAATTAGGTTACAACTCTAACAAAAAGCACACATTGGAGATGCCGGGGATCGAACCCGGGGCCTTTCACATGCAAAGCGAACGCTCTACCACTGAGCTACATCCCCGCATGAACGTTTTTGTCTATAAATCCAATACAAGTGTTCTTACAACTGCCGTTCATGGAGTTATGTAGTTTAACTCCGTGAAGTAGAATAGTATTTTACGTCAATGCGGCTTATATGGCCTTGGTAGCTCATACGTCTTTTGTTTTTCCTGTCTACGAGGTTCGTAGGTGTAAATTTACCTTTTTAGATCGTACGAGGTATGTCGAGAAGAGATTCTGACTAGTTTTTACCCATTTCACAGCAGGAGGTCTTTTATCTCAATCTGTGCCATAGCACGTGCCAAATTGGTCCGGTGGCAATCTTTACTGGTCATCGGCTCGCGATAGAGGTGTTTTGGACAGAAGGTACCTACTTACCTATTTATTTAGGTATCTACATATTTTTTTTTTGTAGGAAACACTTCGATTTTGTCATCAAACCACCGTGAATTATTTATAAAATCAGTATCGAAAGTTGAAAATTCTCATTTTTTTAACCCTCTGCAAATCTGCATGCTTTTTGTTACTTTCTACCACAGTGGTTTCTACAGCCTGTCCTACTGTACATGTTGATTATATGAACCATAGGATTGACAAGAAATTGATTCCTGAAGCGGTCGCCCTGCATTATGCATGTGAGGCGCAAAGCAAGGCAAAATAATGTCAGATTTCATATTCAAGCTGAGCTGACGTCAGTTACTTTGGCTGAGGACATTTTTAGGGTTCCGTACTCGAAGAGTGCCAACTGGACCTTATTACTAGGCATGTGACTCACCTAAAGGACTTTTTAAATTATTCTCTTGAACCGTAATACGTGGCCAGTTGATTTTTTCCATAGACTATTTGTGGCGACTTTTCATTTCCTCTTGCCCAAATTATAATAAAACATACAAAAAGTATAAAAATAACTGGGGTCCGCATACAAGAAACGTGTTTTTATAACGTTGCTAGTTTTTGTTCTGTAGTAAAAACGGTAATACTTAGTGTCAACTTGATGTAATTATAGGTAGTCCGTACAGCATATATTTATATAAAAATCAATAATTAGGTACCGTGCGCTAGTCTCGCAAACTCTTTTTATTTCACCAGAATTCTGAGATGGTTTAGGAAAAAAGAACATTAGGAAACCCTCAAAGGAAGAGCCGAAACATCGAAATTGGTAAATTTATATGAGAAGAGTTACAATCAAATCAACTTTAGGTGGCACGAAGTTCAGTGAAATAATTAATAAAAGCCGTGGTACGTGATCCTTAGCAATTGCTTAGATAATTTGCTTATAGACTAATCCAGGACTGATGGTAGCACGGAACCCTCGGTGCGAGAGTCCGCCTCGCATTTGGCCGGTTTGTCTACGGCCATCTTTGGGTGGTGTTGAAAATGGTTAAGTTGCAAAAAAAATTTTTCTATTACGGGTTACCTATTTTATGTTGCTTTTATTTTTTCCTTCATGAATGTATTAGCTTCGGTTAGGCGCACTCCTATAAACGTAACATGGCGTTAAAATGTTGACAAGTTCCTAATAAAAATATATTATCTTGAGATTTTTTGGGCATATATAATGGTAGATGCTAATAACATTTAGGTATATTGATAATAAAAATGTATTATCTTGAGATTTTTTAGGCACATATAAAAGGCGTTTGGCCACTAGAAATACTTGGGTTTCTTTAATAATATGTAGGACTTCAAAATAAAATGACTCGCTTTCTATACCTACAATATTTACAATTAAGTAATTACATAGGTAATGTTTGGTAATCCTACTTAATATAAAACGACACGCTTTCAATATAGTATACATCTAAGAAACGTTATAAGTACCCTTTTCTAATGAAAGCATCAGTAAAACAAAACAGGCCAGTGAGTCAATCTCTAAATGTTTGGTGCAATGTATCGACTGCCATTTTAAATTACGGATTCCTTGGAATTGGGACTACAGAATGCACGCTTGTAAAGTTTTATTAACTGTGCTGTCGATTGTACCTTACAAGATCTACAATTAAGAAATAAACCTGAACCATCAGGCGTTTGTACCCTTCCTCCCTTCTTCGTTAACCCTTTATCAGCGCAGCATACTACCGCCATCTATGACGTAGTTGGACCCGGTGACACTCTTCGCTCTGTCGCTCGCCAGGAAGGCAATCAGACCAGCTACCTCGTCGCTCTCCACCTGCTTTTTCAGAGGCATATTTCCAACGACGTTCTTTACGAACATCTCAAGTTGATCCTCTGAAAGACCGATGTTTTTCAACAGGTTCGTCTTGACAAAATTCGGGTTTATAGAGTTGACCCGCACGCCGTCCTGTGCTAGCTCCAAAGCGACGCATTTGGTGAAGTGGTCAAGAGCGGCTTTGGATATGTTGTACGCTAACGTTGTAGTGTTAGGCTTGGAACTGGCTATGCACGAGACGTTGACAATGCAACCCTTGGTTTGTATCAAATGCGGTACGGCCAGCGACGTCAGATTGTAGACGGCTCGCATATTTGTGTTCATAACTGTGTCGTAGACTTCTAAGTTAGAGCTCTTTATACCGCCCATAGCAATTACTGCGGCATTGTTGATTAAAACGTCGAGTTTTCCACACTGTTCTATAGTTTCCTTTATCACCCTTTCGTTGTCCAATTCCTCGGTAACATCAGCGGTTATGGTTATCGGTGTGACGCCTTTGGATTTCTCACAGTAAAGTGCGATTCTGCGGAGGTTATTCTGGTTTCGGGCGACCAAAACCAGTTTGGCCGAGAGTTTAGACAGGTGTATGGCGGTGGCGGCTCCGATTCCGGAGCTAGCGCCGGTGATTATAACAACTTTGTCGTTGAAATCCATTTTTTTGGCTTTGTTTTGTTGCAGCAAGGTTAGGCGATCAGCTGTTAGATTGCTCTCGAGCGCCTTGGTACTATGTGGCCTTGTTATCGCGTCGGCGCGCGGTTTGTAACTAACTGATGGTGTTGCCTTTTAGTTGGGAGTAAAATTCTTCTTACTTCACACAAGGTAACAAACTATACCTACATTTGGAAGAAATATAAGATGTTTTCTTATTGCGAATCTAAATATTTAGGTAACAAACTGCAGCATTAGATACTACATTCACCAGATCACCAACCGTAGGCCATTGACAGTGAAAGGGTTAACGTTACAACGTGTCAGGTTTTGGACCAAGTTGATCTAGTAGGTATGATTGGTCTTATATACTTTGTATGTTGTGGTTTATATAACCTTTATTCACATGGAAGGTTTTTTCCGTAAATATTGTAAGTAGAAGAGCGTAAACTACCGAAGTAGCATTTTTTCTCCCGAGCTAGCAACATTGACCTGATTTGTGTGACGGCGAACGCACGTGATTCGTGTCATGTCTGCTTTTCAGTACTAGGTAGGTATCTCTAGACACTATAAAAAAGCCACACACACACACAACTAAGTGCCAATTTCACCAATCAAACTAAACGCCGCGTGTCATTGAGTTCGGAAATCAAAATAGGGCGCACCGTCCCCCTTATAGTGAAACTACCTACTTCTTAACAAAAAAAACGACTTCAAGAAAAACAGGCAGTTCGATGACTTTTTCATGGAATTCATCAAGAGATTTTGATCAATTTTATAGGTATAGGAGCCATATTGTAAAATTCTATTAAATTTAGTTTTAGAATTTGGAGTTCGTTTTAGGCAAAAATATTTATCTTGGTACTGTATTTATTTATAAAACCGATAAAGGGCTCATTCTACTCATCACACTGAACAATTTTTTATACCAACCAACCAAGCAGGTATTTCACGAAAAACTTTCTCGCTTAGATTTTTCGTCTGTAATTTTGCATTGAACGTTCTAGTCCAGTCATTATATCCAAAAAACCGACCCTACCCGTGAATAATCAGTTCTTGGATTTTTTTTTTTCATAGCAAAAAGTAGACTGAGTCAGGCTCCTGTGTATATTTTTCGAATGAAAAACGTTTTTTCTTGAATAACTCGGCCATTTTTGATTTTACAGTAAAACCGTGAAGACAAAAATTGTAGGTTGATTCTTGAATAACTCGAATAAATAGTTTTTTGAAAAAAAAAATTTTTGAATATAAACAGGAGCCTGATTCGGTCTACTTTTTGAATTTGCACTCCCAGTGACCCCCCCGAGGGACCTACGAAAAAAAAATCCGAGAACTGATTATTCACGGGTCAAAATCTATAATGACTGAACTATTCTTTCTTCGCCTATTTTGCAGACTTGTAGAACAAAAGATGTTGAGTATGATGAGTAAAATCACCCCTCAATCGTTTTTTTTACAAATAAACACCGTGTTCGTTATGACTTTATGAGTCTAAATAAAATAGGATGGAATGATTTTGTATTATTTTCCAGAGATGGCGTTGACCATTTTATACATCGTGGTATGATTTTGTCTGCATGGCTGATATATAATATGAGAAGCATGTAGATACCCTTTATTACAAACAGCCATACTTTTAACAAATAAACCCATTTTTGTAGATCGACACTATTATTGTCGATTATTACATACATTCATTTAGACTTGCGCCAAGTGTGTCCTTAGAGGGAGTTGTTATATCCCATATCTTTGCTCACCGGGACACACTATATCTGTATCATATCTGGCTCACCACTTGTATCCTAGCTCATACGACATACAATCGAGCGAGTGTGTTTGGATACAAGAGCCGTAAGACACAAGTGGTGAGTGAGTCTAGTTTATCTGTTACCTACTTTATCCAGCTGACGCGCTCTTTTTTATACTATCAGTCTATTCCAATAAGAGGAGTTCAAACCAGAATCAAAATGTATATGTAGGTATTAATTAACTTTTGACACTTTATATAGGTTTTCTCATTAATTAAGTGAATTCACGTTTTAATTGGGTTCAAAGATATTTATGAGAAATAAATATCTTTGAACCCAATTAAAACGTGACAAGCATTTATGATTATCGTCTTTACCGTTCATCTTTTTAGTATGAGTACTGCGACCAAATGCCCGATGTTGACAGAACAAGCCAACCGTACCAATGGCGATCAAAAAGATCACCAAGTCAATACATTTGTAGGAGTCTGGTGACCCCTTTCTCGTCTCTCGTTTATTACGAGAGATGCGGCCGAACGCATCCGATTTCAGCCGATCTCGGTCTCGCTCTCGCGCACTGTGTGTGAGCTGGATAAAGTAGCAGGAGCTAGATGTCTACCGTACTGAGTTGAGAGTATGTGTGAAGGAGCCAGATATAGTTGACATCTCTGGGATATGACTGGGACACACTTGATGGCGAGGGAGATGTGTGTCCTATCATATCTGGCTCCTGAGTTACCCAAGGCTACATTCATTACCGTGGGTGGCGACTGGTGACCAGTGTTGCAATGCAAAGTCTCCTGATTTATGAGGAGATTACATACAAGGCCTTGTCGCCTGGTCTACTACTGTTTTTTTTTTCGTAAATAGAGAAAATCTACTGATTTTTAGGAATTTGTGGTTGTGTTATGTTGGCAATGGCAACTATTATTTTAATCACATTACATCGAACGGAACGTTTTCTTGTCATGTCAAGTGAGGTGAGTACGATCATTCATTACGTTTTTCGTATCTGTGCTGTGGGATATAGTGTCTGCTGTGTCTAATCTGTCGAGTTGGATTGGAGTTGAGTTGCGAGTAAGCGAGTTTGTACGAATTGAAATTAATAAATAGTAGCGGTAATTTGAAACATTGTACAATTGTACCTAATAAGTAATAACAAAGTGAGTGCTAGTTGTTGTGTGTGTGTCGGAACTGTGGTCGGAACAATCAAGTTTTGGTTTGGCCTTTTTTTTGGATGGTATGGTGCTTTTGGTTTTGGGCGGTTTTTGGTACATAAATAAACAAAACGGCCGGTGCTTAAAAAACTTTTGTTTGCTTATTTCGGGAAAGAAGGTCCCCTCCTGATTTTTATTACTGTCTCCTGGTTTTTTCATTTACCGTCTCCTGTTTTCTTGCAGTTTGGAGTTTGCAACAGCGACTGACTACGTCTGCGTGGAAAATTTTAGGAGTGAGCGTTCCAAAGACGCACTGTTTAAAAAGACCGTTTTACTGAAAAGAACGCACAGACCGTTTTTCAAATTCAGCAAAAGCAGTCTCCCTAAACTAGTCTGACTTTAAGACGGAACGGCGGCGCGCGCACGTTAGACGCGACAATACATGGCATTGAGTAGAAGCAGTCTAGTCCCTAAACTAGTCTAACAACGAGACGGAGAGCGTCGTGCGTGCGTCGAACGAGACGAAACACTGCTCTCTAAAATAATGAAATATGAACCTTATATCTATACAATAAAGACGGAAATTGCACCAAAGCAAAACCAGTCACTAAAAGACCGTTTTTAAGACTAGTTTTTCTATCTGGAGAACGGGTTTCGTCTCGTCATTGAAAAGTACAGTGACGACCCACCCCTAGAAAATTGTGCGTTTGTTTTCCGGGTTCAATCAAAGTAGCTGATGTGTTATTTTAGACTATAAATAATTTATCTTTGTGCCAAATTCCATCCAAATACTTATCTCATTGTATAAAAAAATTTTAATAAAAAATAAAAACCGATTTCGACACACTACGGCACTAAAAAGATAAAAGTAATTTAAATAATTGTACTTTAATACTCGTACTACCTACACATGCAGTCAAGATGCATTCTATATGGTTCCTACCTCTACCGCCGCCCTGCCTAACTGAATTAGATGACATTCCAATAAAATATCGCCCTTCCGATTATTTATCGTATAGAATCGAACCGGACGCAACTGTATCGAGTCGTGTATTCGAACACACGACAGCCGCCCAGCACACGACTCTGCTCCGATGATTTACAGAAAACATAAACGATTTATCGTACGGACGTGATCACGTTTGTATAGAAATGGGAATATTGTAGGAAATTGTTTAGTTGTGACGGTTCTGTCGGGGAAGGCCGAAATGTTAGATGTTACGCCGTATTGAATTGAGACAGCCGGACTGTCGCTTTTATTAGCGTTACTTAAGTACCCAGCTAGCTATTCCAACTTGAACTTTTGCGGAGGGCAGACGTCCCGCTGGTTCGACACTGGCCTTCTCTCAGAGAGAAAGAGAGTAGGCACTTTGTATCTAGGTTACTTGAGTTTCTGACTGTTAATCACATTTTCAATCAAACTAACACCTAGGTGCTTACACTTAGTTAGGCATAAATGAAACTGAAATGTAGGCATGTACAGACAGCAGGCCAACCGTTACATTTTTGTTGCGAAATCGTCTTTAACGTACCTAAATCTAAATCTAACTGATTAGACATATACGCATGTAAAGGTTGATGTGCTGAATTGTGCTGTCGACTGTTAGCCAAGGGTGGAGTTGGGGATGGGATGTGTTAGCAAAGGGCAAGATAAAGAGTAACCGTAACCGCCGTGCGTGCATGTAGCGACTATTGAATGTTGATGAAGCGAAAGAGGTTTGTCAAGAGTCAAGATAGTGGCAAATGGCAAACCCTTATCTGTGCCTACCCCCCCAGGTTACAGGCATTAGATAGTTATATGTGTATGAATAAGTAACATTGGTTTCTAACAATACCTAACGTACGTAAGATGCTTATAATTCCTACAACGCTTTAAAAATTACGAAAAATGACAGGGTCTGGAAACAACTAAACTGTAGACATATTGGTAAGTAACTATCCACTTAAGTTTTTATGGAAACAAATCCCATTCGATGCAGATTTAAGCCGTTTTTACAGGGGGTCGTCACGAACGGCCACTTGGGGCAACTAGTCGCTGCGGCAATATCTCATTTCTGCTACGTTTCTAGGCCAGACAATCCGTCTTTGGCCCGGATTTACATATAAAACATTCCAATATATCAATTCGGCCACGAATGCAATTTGTGAATGGGTCACATAAATAACCATTTCCTGTTTGACACATCGCATCGCGCGACCCTCCGGAGCTGGCAACACTGGTGGCCATGTTTTTCCGATTTTCCCGCCATTATTTGACAGATGCGTTCCGTGGCGTGGAAACCGGAAGGATTTCCAGCGCAAATCAAGCGTGAAATTCAATTGGCACCCATAAATATTATCGCTTTGAAAAATGCTTTGAATTTCCTCTTTTTTACATAGGTGCTAGCAGTTTTGTGCTGTACTTTCTGCAGGTTTGCTTTAAGTCAGCGCTGAGGGATCACTTCCTCAGCACAACGCTGAGTCAGCTGCCTTTTGTGGCAACGTAGATACACCAGAGACTACATCTATGGTCCTGTTTTATTTATTCGTTTTGTCTGTTGTGTATTTAGTTTTCTTTCTGTTGTTGTGCATATTATGTTACTTATCTGCTTATTTTGTTTCTGTGATGTATCTTGTTGGTATAATAAATGTCTTTCTTCTTCTTAAGTGGTTGATGGCGGGTGGGTACTTTTTACTTACTTTCTAAGCGCTGGTAGGTGGATGGAGGGTAGAGGTAAGGAGAATCGTCTCTTATGGCAAAGGTATTATCTGAGGGGTGGGTATTATGGTATGAATGTAGCAGTTGTTCACCGATTGAAGTGTGCCGAGTTGTTATTATACATTGTATACAATTCTCTCATTTTATTTATGTACTAGCTGACCCGGCAAACGTTGTTTTGTTATATTGATTAGCCTACGACCTACCGAATATACACAAAAAAATCATAAAAATAGGTGAAGCCGTTTCGGAGGAGTTCGATAAAAACTTTTTTTTCAGATTCTTTCTACCGTTTTGTCGGCGTGATCAAAATGTGTCTGTGTCAAATTTCAGCTTTCTTGTACTAATCGTCTCTGAGCTGGGCCGCGGACACGCAGACGGACAGACAGACAGACAGACAAACGGACGCACGGACGGACGGACGGACGGACATGGCGAAACTATAAGGGTTCCTTGTCGACTACGGAACCTTAAAAAAGACACCCACGAAAAGACAACTGAATGAAATTAAACATACCTACTTGCCTATGAATTTGTTCATATCCGTTAAGTTTTTGGAACCGCTCACCTCACTTTCCTTCCAACTTCCAAAGCAACAAACAACGAATCCCCATTCCAATTGGCAGCCAGCAACGTGGCGCCCAAAGCACATAGATTCGCGCGGGTAGTTAGCATTAAACATTCAGCTTTACGAGACCGCGCGAGGTACGGCCGCATTACCGCGATACATGGCCAGCCCTGACTGATCTATCGGCCAATATTACGATTGCTGCCGGAAGAGTGATCGTACCTAGAGTTAGAAGATTTCTTTTTTTTTTAAATAAGGCCCTTACAGAGTGATAAGAAAAATAGGCACGAAAAGTAAATGCCGACACCTGTTGTCATCAGTCTACTGTTGCTCAGTGCAAAATCAGGGTGTAAAATCCTCATAAACCTACATCCGAAAATGGGTGGTTCTAGTCTACGAACAACTTTTACAATGGAGACAACTTTGAAATCGCAACAAAATTATCAGCTGTTCCATACTGTTCCATACGCGCCGAGGTATGTAAATACCTCATACACTGAGTTAGCTTTTGGTACCTATAATATTGCTGTCGCTGGCTACAATTCACAAATGTACGTAACTTACAAAACATTGGTGCCTACATGTCAGATTCAAACCTAGGATCTCCTGGATGTGACGCAAGTTCCCCACCGATTGGCTACTTAGCACCGGTTAACCCGTAAAATAATAATTTGTATTTCACCAAACGCTTCTTCTCACATTAAAGTGTTCCTGACAAAACACACCTAGTTCTGATTAGCATCAAATCAAACTAGTCAACGGCTAGTTAGCTAGGTCTTGCGTCGACTAAACTAACCTAAATAGCAGAAAAGGTATCTTCTAATTTTTAATTAATAGTATAGTCATTATTTTAGCCCTAACCAGGCTCTCGATTCTGTTATAGTACTTACATGCATTTTAACACAATAACAAATACACGGCCGTTGACGCCAAGACGGTTTGAAATGAATTTGCGTTCACGCAGATGTTATTGTACTAGAATGCATTAACAGAAACTAGGACTAGCTCTCCTGTTACGTAACTGTCCACTCTATTGGGTTAACCATATTGACGATTCAAAAGTGTCAAAATATGTATGTATTTGACAGTTCGGAGCCCCAGAACGGGTATTTTTTGTGTGTACACGCTCAACTCCCAACTTTGAAAAAAAAAAATCCGCTACCCGACTGCATGCACCACACCACCCACCCAGATAAGGAACTTTATTATAATAAGAACCTGCGTTAGGTAACCTGCCCTTTAAGGTAAACATAAACGATCTACTTATAAACGATCTCGCCAAACCCAGATGTAGAAAATCCAATACTTATTATACATTCAATAGCACCACCTATCCGGGCATAAATCAACCCTACCCAGCATTTAATAGGGTTGAAGCCCTCATTTGGCACGAGCAAGTATTTTTATGGCCGACAAGAATGCCATCAAAGATGGTGAAACGCGTCGCAGCTCCCTTCTGAAGGAATTATGATTTAGTGCGGTAAGTCAGGCCTTAATCTGTTTGTTAATAAGTTGAATGCGATGGTGATCTACATACCTATGTATCAATCAATAGCATAGGTACTTAGTTATTGATTGTTTCCTCTATTCAAGATACGCCTGCCAACTTAAAATCTACCCAGTAGTGCTGCTAATTTGATGTTTCTACTTAAAATAAAATAGAAATATTTATTTACTTACAAACCAATTTTACACTTTTAACCAAATAGTTTTATACTTTTCATCATCATCATCAACCCATTATGTCCCCACCGAGGGGCACGGGTCTCTTCCCTGAGGAAGGTATAGGCCATACTCCACCACGGGGGCCAAGTCCGGATTGGTGGAGGATACTTTTTATACTTTTAACCAACCAATTTTACACTGTGGACACCTGTGCAAAGAAGCCCCGCAGTTTTTTGATGTGTATTAAAAAACTAACAGAATAGCTCTCAAATTGATAAATGTATTTATAAACTCTTTGTTAAAATATATTAACTTAGGTACCGAGTGTTTTTTTTAACACGTAGGTAAGTGTAATTTTATAATCTATCTGCCTCAGGGCGACAATCTTTATTTTATACAAATTTTGTAAATTATTTTGATTTTTTTTGTTTTTCATGTAGGTAAATGGCACGGACATTGAATTTTGACGTATTTCAAGCGTCAGTAGCCGAGTTATACGATCGTTTTACAGCCATCACGTACTTGTATCGGGCTCTTCTCTTGATCACGATGTACCTATTAGCTGACTACAGTTGTAAGTTAGTTGATATTTTTTGTTGCAAATTCGCTTGTTGCCAAGCTTTGCATAATTATGTGCACTCTGTCTACTCAGGCAACTACAAACCTAACTGAATCAAGTGCACACAAATCTTAGGTGCTGGCTGTTGACTATCAAGCATATCCAAATAGGTACCTAGGTACTCGAAAAAAAAACTGAAGCGCCGACTTTCAGTTGGGCGCAAGTTTGCAAACGCCCCGTTCATTGCAGCCTTGCCTAGTCGCTTACGCCGCTGGGGTGAAGCAACATCCTTGCAAGTTGTTTGTAATTAAGACTGAGTGCCGGAATTTTTCTCAATTCCGCCGCGAACCAATAAAGAAATGCAAATGAGGTGCGGCCGAGAATTACTGCACTCTTGGAGTTTGTAGGGATGGGGAACGGAGACTGACTGAGTAGGCACGCTATCGATAAGGCTCTACTATACTTTCTATTAGTGAAGTACTTAGTTTCTGTGAAGATCCAACTCGGGCGGTCAACTAGGCTGAATAAGATAACTCTTGTAGATTTTGTTTGCCTTCTACTATGCAGTATACAATTATTTTGGGTGACAGTTGAGAATGCGTGAAAATAACTTCATTTCTTATAATCAACACGCTTACGATATTTCGTAGGTAATTTACTAGGTTTTACAGTACAATCGGTACAATTGTACATTAGCTACGCTTTGTTGGAGATTTCTTAACATTTTCAAAACAAATATATCGAGCGAATATGCGAATAAACATTTAATAATGGTACGATATTTTATTGTTCATAACGAAAAGAACTCTTGTGTCGAATTACAAGAGTTGACTTAATCAACATCCCTAACCCGCACTCTGGACTCGCAAGAGCCGCAGGTCCCCTCAGCGCTTCCGTCAGCGCGCCTGCCGATTGTAAAAAAGTTTTTATTGCTAATTCCCGTCATGCAGGAAGACTCAAAATTATTGTAGTCTGACCGATGGGTCGCGACTGCAGCGGGACTTTGAAATCGTTAGCAATATTCTGTCTAAGGGAATATTCTTTCCATCGTGATGAACAGAAGTATTAATAATTGAACAGTAATGGTTTTTATAACATATTCGTGATTTTAGGACTTTTGGGTCGAACATGTAAATTCAAACTCTTAAAGTGGTAGGAAGTTCCGTAATGCTGAAAAAGGCTTTCTATTGTGTTAAATGTTGAAGTATCTGTCATCCGATGTGTCCATTATCTTTGCCAATTTAGATGCTGCCGTTTTGATACCAGGAATTTCTTAAGAAACTTATATAAAATTAGTTTTCTAAATTGTCAAATTCCTTATTATGATAGAATAATTTTTATTGCAAGTACATCATTTGAGACATTTTGTGTACCATTGCTGGGCAACAACATAAAAAAAATCTGCTACAACTTATACTTTTATATATTATACTTTTTAAAACCTTCGCTGTTGTGTTTCACAGTTGTGGTAAAGATCCGGTTTATTTTACAATTATACTATTGCTGACATGTTAATCTAAAGGAAAGATTTACTGTTTGTGCACCTGGTCATATCGCGGACCTGGTACTAAATAGCATTTATGCCAAAAACTGCCGTTTTTGGCATTACCTAATGCTATCTAGTCCTAGGTTTTATTTGCCTTAGATTCTTGGTCGTGGCTCCTAAAAATCACTATTAATATAATTAAGAGATTGTACTGACACTTTTTGCAAATACGATTTGTAAAAAAGATATAATTTTGTTCTCTTGGTGGCGCTTCTATCGAGCCGCTTAAACAATAGTTGGCCAGACTACAATTTCGTTTTACGAGGTCGTAGGAAACATTGTCAATCTCTTTGTAAATGAAGTTTCGGTATTGTTTTACAGCGGACATCATGTCTATTGCTCTTTGATTACAAATTGCGGCGGTTGAACTTTTTTGATGCGGCAAAAGGATGTGAAAGTTTATTTTACGGGGGTTTTATTTCAGGAGTTTTGGTTTAGATTACGAGGAGGTTTTACGAGGCGTTGAATTAGTTTTTCAAACTTTGTGAATGGTCTTTCGAGATCGAGTTTTGCTAGTACATTTAAAAATCCGCCTTAAAAATATAACTTCCATACAACACAACTTCTCCTGGTCCCAAATCAGTATTCGATTCCCTAACCAACAAAGGACATCACAAAAAATGGAAATTCACTCAGACGATGGCCTACACTGGAAACGAATCCACAACCTCTATTTTGGTAATCAAGCGTTTTAACCACAAGGCCAAAGAATCATTCTTTCACCTCACCTGTCGACTATTCGACTATTCGCGTGTTATTCCACAAATTTTGTTCCCAAAACACAAGCCGCTAATAAACTCTCCAGTGAGTAACTGCGCGGCGCACTCAGTATCAGATATTCGGCTCGCTCGCCGATCGCAAACAACCTGGGGAACGCCCGCGACAGATGGGACACGCACTTTCTTAGCGTTTTCAACATGTTTCTTATCGGGGGCACGGTGGCGTGGAATGGGATATTTTTTATCACGGAGCACAATTTTTGCTCACGGACGGAACACAGGTTCGCAGAACATTGTACCTATAAGCGTGTAAAACTTAAGTATTACATTTATTTAAATCTTAGAAGACACTCATAAAAGTTGCTGTATAACACAATCTCAATTTGTAGGGTGTTTCAAATATGGATTTTAGGAATAGCTATATATTACAGAGTATTTGTTATAGCCAGATGATAGGTACTTAATACGCTGTATAGGGAATGAGTAAGATACTATACTATGGCCGTGAATATGGCAAAAAACCCAGGCCTAGATAGCATTAACGCAAAAAACGTCAGTTTTTTGCATAAGCGCTGTCTAGTCCCAGTACCGTGATCCTAGGTTCTCGGTCCTAGCTCCTAAAAATCACTATTAACACGATTGAGAGATTGGTCTGAGACTTTTGCCAAAAACGATCTGTAAAAAAATTATATATTTTTTACATCGGGGGCAATAATCGATTCGACCCTCCGACTTAACCTTACCTCAGGTTTTTAATTCACCAAGTCTTCCTCCACTCTATCATACCCTTCTCAAAGTCGAATATGACAATAGCGGGAAGCGACCCCACTCCCGATGGGGAATAATAAACCCGACTCTCATTGATTTATATCTTGCTCTACTAGCGACATATTTGAATTTTTCACATTCTTTCCCTCGATCGGGCCCAATTGTGTACTGTATTGCCTTTTATTGTACGGTGTTTTCGCCGCCTTAAGCGGCATTTTCTGCCTTATTTCAGGAGTGTAAGGGTGTGTTCTTTATTCTGTTTCCTTCGAATCTAAGTACAGTCAACGACACAACGTATGCACGCTACTCAAGAAAATATCCTTGACTCTACCGCGACTTTACATTCTCGTTGCACAGTCAACTGTAATAATAATTTTACTACGGACTACTATCGTACAATAAGCGTAGCGACTGTAAAATTTTATGATGATAGGATTTATGAATAAATCATCATTGCTATCAGCGTTCACACATTTAGTTGTTATTTATTCAGTTGTGATAAAAACTCGATAGGCTTTGCATTTTATGATATTCCAGCATCAGGGGATGTAGCTCAGTGGTAGAGCGTTCGCTTTGCATGTGAAAGGCCCCGGGTTCGATCCCCGGCATCTCCAAACTTTATTATTTACAATGATATAATTAGCACATAATTAGCCAAACCTGAAATTATATCGAGGGTTTTTATGAGCGAAATCACAAACAGTATTTAGACTGTTTCTTGGATGCAAACCAATAATTCCTTTGAATTGGATTGAAAACGGGAAAGTTACAGTATTTCTTAAATATATATATTTTTCATGTACAAATAATATATGTATCAATAAAAAATCACAAGATGGATTACAGCAGCTACCAAAGTAGGATAAACCTGTGCTGTAGAAAAGAGAAAACATTACGATTTAAGTACGATGCGACAAAAATAGAAAAGGATTTGAGAATAAAAATAACGAAGTTTTCGAACATTTACATCATGATTAACTTAATTCCGGATTCACTTACTTGCTTCGTCAGAGACAAGGAACCGACGGCGACGCGAGCTCCGTCTCTACTCACCATGATTAAGCTCTGCAAATCAGAGCGAAACCTGCTCGGACTCTTCCGACAAAAAAAAAACCAAGTAAGTAAGTCCACTCCATCCAAAGGTTGTCTGGAAGAGATCGCTCTAAGCGATAAGACCGCCAATTGTATACCACTACTTAGATATAGAAGAAACTATGTGTAATATCTTTCACCTGGTTGTGCAATAAAGTGTTCTCTATCTCTATCTATCTATCTCTAAGCGAATCCGGAGTTAAATTAATGATAAATAGTAAGTTATTTAATAAAGAAACATTAAGGGGCGACCCGGTGCTAAGTAATAAAATCAAGTCTTTTTATATACTTAACACGATTCTCCGAAAAGTGAAAAAAAAGTCCAAGTACCTAGAACCGGCGATAAACATCCGAAAAAAAAACCAGTAGTTTTAATCGGTTAGATACAAACTATACCTACTTAAGATATAATATAAGGAAAAAAAATTCACAATGCAAAAGCAATGGTGCCTCTACTTTCCCCTTTAGTCATTAAGGCATAAGACGATCGCTTATAGGGCGTTTGTCATGTATGCTGGCTGTAATTGTGTTATTTATTCAGCTGCGTTGTTGCTCGCAACGTTAAATACATTAGACAGGCTTTACAGTTTGGAAGTGTTTAATACCAGGGGATGTAGCTCAGTGGTAGAGCGTTCGCTTTGCATGTGAAAGGCCCCGGGTTCGATCCCCGGCATCTCCAAACTTTATGAGTTCTTGTGCTTTAATTAGCTTAACTAATTTTTAAATCTGACCTGAAAATTTTGTGGAGTTTCTCATATGCCAAAGCCCAAAAGCCCTATCTACCCAATCAATGACACTAACAATTTTATGGTTATAAAAACCGAGGGAGGCCTGTGTCCTGCAGTGGGCGTCAAAGGGCTGATGATGATGATGATGATTTTATATCATCATCTTCATCATCAGCCCTTTGAAAAATGTCGATCCCACTAAAACACTCTTAAAGCCGGTTTATTGGACGAATTCCTGTTCTAAACTAGTTTTAACTCCGCCTTAAGAGTGTGTTACTGAAATTACTAAATAATAATATAAGCTTATGTCATTGAACCAAAATTGAGAAAAATCTGTTACTTACCTTTAGCTTATCAGCTTACACATTTATATGTTGAGTTTCTATAAGATTTCCCATATTTTCCTATTTATAATGAACCGAAAAGACTTATAGGTAGATATTTATAAATGTATTAAGTATATAAATACTTTATACAAATATATATAAAAATACCTTGACTTTAAAATGATGCCGATCTAATGAAAACACCCGAACGGCAATAAAGCCCCACAAATTCCGCATTACACGTAAACACCTCAGCTCTGTCTACCCCCCGGGCGCAGCTTGAAGGCGGTCATTTCCGGGTAACTTTTTATTAAGGTTAGGGGGTAGGCAGGGGCAGGGTGGATGCAGGTCACGTCCTCGTACGTGCCGGCCGAGATGTAGGGGCGACCCGACTGCGGCGAAGAGGGTTGTGTGTCTGCTTGTTGATTTGACAGGCTGAAACTGACTGGATAAAAATTAAAATTACAAGTTACATAAAAAAGAACATGCAATATGTAGTTTCGTCAAAAATACATAGAACATCTTTACTTACCAAAAAACAGCTAAAAAATTGCTTCAAGTGGCACAGGTAGTTCTTACAGAATAAAATATGTAATAAATAGATCCATGACATGAGTCCTGCTGTCACGCTCGCCTCGAAGAGGCTGAGACAGTAAAATAAAACGTGAGGTAAACCTTATTGTTAAACGGCTACAAAAAAAATACTGGCTTCCAAACAAGGATTCCCTCGATTCACAATAAATAATAATTTAATCATCAACTTTTAAGAAAACAGGTCATCGGTTAGGTAATAGCCCTACACTGGTATTAGTCTCTCTTTAGTGTCACCACGGTCAGGTACTCCCCTGAGCCGGCTGGAGACAGTAGAACGCTCCACCAACGGCCGTGGACCAAGTGCAAAAGGAGTTTGGCCAACAGGTCTCCTCGTCCGGACGGCAGGAGCAGAGACCCTGGTGTCTTCGAAATTGCGGTGAAATTTGTGGTCCGGCACTTGGAACCCCTCAATTAGTACACAGCTATTGGAAAGAAACAGTTCCCAACTAATTTGTAAGTGGCGGTGAAATATAGGTGGGTATCATGTTGCAGAGTACGGGTTTTCGTGATTGATTTATTTAAGGGGCTCCATGCAGTTTACCTAACACTAGTACCACCAATGGAAATGGAATCATATCTTTTTTACAGATCGATTTAGCAAAAAGTGACAATACAATCTCTCAATTGCGTTAATAGTGATTTTAGGATCCATGACCGAGAATATGAGATCACGGACCGGGTACTAGATAGAATTAATGCCAAAAACGGCCATTTTTGTTGTGCCTTAGGATCGACCATGGATCCTAAAAATCACTATTAACATGATAGTATTACTGCTTGGAGCCCCGTAAAGGTAAAATTTACTTTGGAAACTCAACATTAATTTCACAGCGCACTCAACACTGATCTTAAAGGTACTCGTAATAAGAGCACTTACGATTCGAACAATGTTTTCATCATCCGACATGTGGGTAACATGGTAGATGTGGAGCAGAGTAAAGTACTCCACGAGCTGAAGACGTAATGTCCACCTTAGTATGCGGTTGTCGTCGCCAGGTAAGCGGGGTGCAGGGTGGGATGGTACAGTCAGCGAAGCAAGTCACATACAAGCAAGGGCGAGTAGGTTAAATTTACCTTCAAGTGATATACGTCGTGTTATTACACAACAAAACAACAACAAAACTGTTTTTTTCTTTTTTTCAGAATCAGAATAATTTATTCATGACAACCCTTTTTATTCAATTACTTTTTAGTTTTTCATGCAAATCGTCGTCAAAGAAAAAAAAAATTATTTGATTGGAAGTGGTTTAGTTAATTGATAGTTAAGAAACGGTTCACTGGTTTTACGTTATTGCAATTAGGCTAGACAAAGTATACTTTATTGCACACATAAAATCACATGAATAAAACAAAAAAATTACAGAAAAAATTAAAAAGTGTACATGTCGAGCTTATTTCAGCAGAAATCTCTTCCAGACAACCCTTGATGTGGTGATACGAACATTATAAACAAGGGAGGAAAGTGTACATTAATTATTAAGTACTATATGTTAACCCAATACAATCATACATATGTACCATATATATATATATATAAAATTAAAAAGTATATAGCCTAGTAGCAACCTCCTTCCTATCCTAGAGTTAAAGTGATCCAGTTTGTAGCTGGATTTGTATTTGGTCGTAATACAAACTTTTGTAGTTAACTGTACAACGTGTTAAATGAGGAGGTTTTTTTACAACCCTCCTACCTTTATAGTACCTACGTAGTTACGCCGAGTAGGCGATAGTGGGATAATGTAGGGACTTTGCACCCATCTTGATACGTTTTGGAGAGGGCGCTCCTATAGTGGCACGCTTTTCCCGGAAACCTAGTGCAAAATATATCAACTGCCTAATTAGATTCCTACACCTCAAAACACGAACATTCACAAATCAATCAACACACGCAACGCGAATGTCCCCAAACAATAGCACCAACAAAAACACCATAACTAAAACGTTGCGTTACAAAAACAATAAATTCCTCCTTAGCGTTGGATAAAGAATGAATTGTTTTCTTCACCACGAGTTTTCTTCTTTTTTTGTGATGCGACACAGGCCAGTTTTTTGCTTTGTGCGGTTATTAAAAAAGCAACACTGTAAGTGTGATTCGATTGGAGACAGCCGGACGACACACGGGTGGACGTCGCGTCGTTAGGACGAGGGCAGGAAATCCGCGGAAATCACAGGAGACCCAATGGTATATTAGCCGTATTTTTGCGCACCAAATCCTTTTGAAATCCTGACGTTTGACATAGCAATTAGTTTGGAATTTGACAAATTATCAAAAATTACAAAAATCCTTCAGGATTTAGTGTGTATAGCATGTTGTCTATCTATCTATGTACCAATATACAGGGGATTTCACAAAGGTCTGTAACAAATTAAGGGGGTTGCTCTACTGACCTCAATACAAGCAATTTTTATTATAGGACCAACTTTGAAATCGCGAAGAACATATCATATATTCGCCAAAGCAGGTATCGAAGCTTAGGAACAGCTGATATTTTGTTGCGATTTCATCAAACTACGACAAAATCAAGCTTCACTTTCCTCTTTATCAATGAAATAAAATAAAAAAATGGCTTATGTATGGTATATTACCCAGCATAATAAATAAATATAAGAGTTCTAACCACACCATACACTTCCGAATTGGCTCAAGCGTTTAGAAATCACGGCGGAATACAGAAACGGACAAACACACATACATGTTTAATTATGTATTTATTTTGTAGGTATTCATGTATATTATGTACATGTAAACTGCTGCTTATATTCATTTAATGTTGTATTTAGTTTTTAGGTATTCATGTAAGTATATTATTGGTACAATATGTAATTATAAGTACTTATATTCTTGTAATCTCTCGCTATACATATTTGTTACTTCATATAGCATTATATTTCAGATTCTCTTATTTATGTACATCCATCTACAGACTATATTCTTGCTGCAATCCACTCCATCCAAAGGTTGTCTGGAAGAGATCGCTCTAAGCCATAATACCGCTAATTGTATACTTACCACTACTTAGATATAAGAAACTATTTGTAATATCTTTCACCTGGTTGTGCAATAAAGTGTTCTCTATCTATCTATCTACATGAACTCTAAATACATTACACACTTTTTGTTCCGCAGTGTTGTAAAAATAGGGCTATCCATTGCCATTTTCCTGGCCAAGCCCTTGTCTGACTAGAGTTCAGTCCCGTAATGGCCTCTCGGACAGTCGGTACTTCCTCGCGACACGGAATCCGACACGAGTCGTAAATCATAGAGCTAATCCGACATTAGAGCGGCCGGCTTTTTGGCTAAATTGTGGAACTACATTTTGGTGGAGCAGCTAATGGAATACGGTGGGAGATGTTTAGGTAGATCTCTTTCGTCGATGTTATTGAACTAACCCCCATGTTTTTCATTCTGAATTTTATATTTGCCAACGCGGCAGTCGAAAATAAGATTCAGAAGTGCTATGGTAATCAGGCAAGGAGATCAGAAATATAAATACACCGACACCGACGCCATTTGTACAAATCAAGTACGGCGGCCTTCAGTGGGGATCGAACCCACTACCTCTGCGTTGGTAGTCAAGCGTATTAACCGCTAGATCGATAAGGCAGTCATTGTATATTTTATTAAGAAAAAAATAAGGGTAACTTCACACTACTTATTATACGGATACCGTGCTCAAGCGTAAGTATTGGGAAAATAAAAAAATTGGAGAATTCATACTGCGTCCCAAAACAAAACAACGGAAAATCACTCTTAATCAAACACGATTTACAATATCGCTTTGTCGAATAACAAAAAAAGCGCTTTCGAGCCAACGTAATTTGTAAAATTTACTCACAAAGCGCAAGGGAATGCCGAAACAGAATTTTCCGCATACTTTTCAGCAGGCATAAGTCAATTTGTCATTGTTCGCCGCCGCCTCATTAGTGCGAAATCTCCATTCAACTTATGCAGCATTGACTAATTAACAAAACGCCCGGTGCTTTTCCTTCCACCAAAAATGCTACAAAGTCACCAAAAGAGTCGAGTCTTAAGCGCAAGAATCTCCATAAAAAACGCGATATATCCGTGCAAACACTAAACAATTGTAGTGTGAAAATTAGCTGGCCAGTCTCTCTGTTTGTGAAGCGAAGAAACGTAAGTAAACGAAATGCTGATCACGAAAATAAATCAGTATTTGATCAGCAACAAAAATGAGGAATACGTAATTTGGTCAGCGAAATTAAAATGCAAAATAAAAATAATTGATCTGCAGAATAATAATTTTTGAGATATTTTTATTTTAAGATTTTTGGTGACTTTAGTAACAATAGAACAAATGTCCGCTATTATATTTTTTTCGTTACGTTATATGTCCACTGTGATACTGATGTCGTCAATACTTTACATTTGACACAATCATTACCAGCCGCTAGGCCTCTATGCGGTCATATGAAAACATATACGTACATACAATACATAGTAAGTAAGTAAGTAATTTATTTGACAATACATACAGTGTAAGTTTCAATATATAATGGTATACAGATTTCTTAAAATACTACGTAATGTCCTGACTCCTAAACTAGGGCAACCTGTATCTTAGGAGTCAGTCCTTCCCTAATAGTACAATAACTACTATTTTTACCTGTCACAATTATAATTTTTTGTAATATGTACCTATGATAATGTGCTTTCATTATTTCCAATAATTTTAAGTTTAAAGAATTTAATTAAGTTTAGAATAGACCTGTTTAGCTGTGTGTGTGTGTGTGTGTGTGTGTGTGTGTGTGTGTGGGTGTGTGTGTGTATGTGTATGTATGTGTGTGTGTGTGTGTGTGTGTGTGTGTGTGTGTGTGTGTGTGTGTGTGTGTGTGTGTGTGTGTGTGTGTACATGACGGGAAAGTATCGGGGGGTGTGTGTGAACGCTGTGAGTGTATACGTCGTCTTTATTTATAAGTGATTGTATTTTCAGTTGGTAGGTAGATTCATTCATTTTTAATTTAATTTTAGGACGGTAAAGAGACCTTCTGTTTCATAATAAATACTCGTATAATTTGTAAACATAATAAATACTCGTGAAAAACCCAACCTTCCTCTGTATTTCCAGTCGCGTTACTGCGACTACGCTCACTCTTGGTTATTGCTGAATATCAAACTTGACGAAAGATCTTTATGTAATTTTAATGTACGTTCTCATGAGATTCTTACTCCCCTATGTATGTTCCATAAATTTAATATTCTGTACAATTACTAATAACCTTGCAGTCATAAGTCGTGTTTTCGAAAATGCTGGTGGTTACCATCAAGTTTCTGATGTCTAACATAAGATTATTTTACGGTTAACTTAAGAAAGGGGCTGAATAGTTATATACCTCCCACTCACATAATATAGGCTGCAATAATGTAAGAGCGAGACTCAAATATTTTTATTTATTTATCCACTTACATCTATCTTTACAGGCTGCGCCTAATACGACAGAGTAGTTCCAGAGTACTACCTACAGAGTAGTACTACATACATTCATAAACTCACGCTTTTACCACGGAGGGAGACAGAGACCATAGCTAATTTTATTCCTAGTTAGGGTCACAAAGTATACCAACTGTGACCTTTGTGAATTCGCTCAGCGTACACGAAAACAAGTCGATAGTTTCCGCGACCTGGTTTAGAAGCTGCAGTGCGCGCGTCAGAGGAGCCTTGCCGAGCAGGTTGGTGCGTCCCGTTCTTTAATTGTATCTCGCATTACGAGTCAAAAATGCATCTTGGGAAGCGAAGCCACGGGCTAAAGTGAGTTCAAGTTAAAATAAAACGACCGACAATTGGCATCTTCGTCAAAGGCTCCTTTAATAAGTGCCTGTTTACTTCTCCATCATCGGAAAATGTTTTTGTCATCTACAGGCTAGGCTTTGTCTCAATGGAAACCGGACTTTATTTCTGTTTCACCACGGATCATTTTTATTTTACCGCTAGCCGAGAGTTTTCCCAAATATTTTTACAGGAATCGAAACTTTATTTAGTTCGTTTTAGGGTGTCTATTGGCTCGAAAATTCGTGGTTTGTGACATCAAAGCGTCGGGCGGTGATAAGCTGAAAGGTCCACTTCTTGCTTTCAGTTCCGATTCACTTATTTTGTCCATACTAAGACAATGTATGCGGCGAATTCGCCGTGCGCGAGTGCAAAAACGCGCGCATCCCTGCGATAGGGTTGACAACAAGTAGGTACGTTGATTTACTTCAATAATGTTTGTACAGACAATATTGAATAAATTTAATGGGTTTATTAAATAAAGGCAAACTAAACTCTGCCCACTTCTTTATTGTCTTTTAAAAGTGAAGGCAGTTTTACTCTAAGGTTTTTATTGTTATTCTATGTGAGGATAAAATAATAAGGTGTAAACTTAAATCAATCCCGAAATTCTTTTTCAAACTCGTAGATTCTTTACGTTGAAATAAATTATTGATTTCAGATTTCTTTGATTTCTGAAATAAATAAGCATTTAAATGCAAAATCAACTCTGTCCGGAGTTTATTGCAAGCAAACATTACTTTCTTCACATGTTTGTCCTAATTATAGCGTTATAATCGAATGTTAGCACAAGTTTCTATAAAATTTTGAACATCAAAACTGTTAGAAATACGAAAAAAAGATAATCACCTAATAAATTTATAATCGGATTTAGCTTTTATCTCAATTTGACAGTTCATGGATTTACACGCCTTTAACAAATGTATGTATGAGACTTGCAGATCACCGTATAGATTGGCGTGAATGAGAAGAAGCCTGTGCCCAACAGTGGGCTCTGCTTATGGGCTGATTAGATAAAATGTATAAGCATCGGAAGTAATTAAAAAATACTTATTTGAAATGTCAAAACAAGGATGCTAACACTTGCGTTAGATTTAGGTTAGATTATTAGATTAGATTGATACTCTTTATTGCACACCATACTTTATAAAGATACATGAAAAATCATAAATATCTAAACTACATAGTATACAACCGGCGGTCTTATCGCTAAAAGCGATCACTTCCAGACAACCTTCAGGATATATAGGACTGTAAGATGAAGAGAGTAGGTCGGTGTACATTAATTATATAAGAATAAGATAAGACAAGATGACTCACATTAATAAAAAAAAATAAACTTTATGTAGAATATCTACGTAATAAAATTTGCATACATACAGGCTAGACACATATTATATTTTAAAAATACGTACCTCAGATAAATATATACATGCATACTTTAGGTACACATATTCCACTTATAAAAATAGTAAATGCTTAATGTTTTGCTTTCACCGTTAGTGAGTGGTATCGCCACTACAAAATCACAAATGTTGAAAAATTCTGAAATCGGTACATGCCGTGATTCGAACCCACCACCTTTCGGATCCGAAGCCAGTGTTCTACCGTAGTGCTACCACCGCTCGTGGTAGCGAAAGTGAAAATATGGCAACTGGCAGCCCTGGAACTCACCAAGTAGCCGCGCCACCACCATGTCACCAAATAACCCTCGATATTTACGCCTCCGAATACGGTCAAAGCCTTAAGCTTGACGATAGTCTTTTTAGGGAAGAGTCTCGCTCTAACGCTACTATTTCTCTATCTACCTATAATTTCAAACTCCTGAATAGTGCCCACTAATGGGCAAAGGCCTCTGCCCTGTCACGCCAACACCACTGCAGCTTTCTTGATGCCTTAAGCCATCTGGGCTATGGTGATGGTGCACCCTATCCACTTGTAGACCATTGATTTAAACAAACGATCGTCGATTATGACGTCACATGCATGCTCAAAAGTTAAAAGTACGTCACGCAATTTACCCCCTGTACGCTCGGTAGGTACTTTATTTTATTATTATTAATAGGTTCATTATTTTCGCACAATCACGGCACTAAACTTCAGTGTGAGAAAATATTCGTTCCAAAGAATTACGACCCACGTCACGTGATGCTGTAAGCAATTGCTTAATTTGCTTATAGGCTAATCCAGGATAGGCCAACACCC
This sequence comes from Yponomeuta cagnagella, assembly GCA_947310995.1. NCBI lineage: Eukaryota > Metazoa > Arthropoda > Insecta > Lepidoptera > Yponomeutidae > Yponomeuta > Yponomeuta cagnagella. The sequence goes on along the minus strand of OX371285.1, from coordinate 5,045,177 downwards.
TGGGTCCCCTATCAACCTCGTCCATTGCTGTTCGACGGATTTTGTAAGACCTTGTGGTCAGGCCAGAACGGACGGTTAACTAAGGTGTAAGTAGAGTGCACATATGTAAAGGCCGGCGTGCTGTTGACTGTACATATGAAAGAAGGTTGATCATTGAATTGAAAATCTCGTGATAACCGAATTCATATTGTCTCTAGATAATTATCACATCTCTAAATCTAGACTGAGTGTGGCGTCGGATTAAGAACAGCGTCACTCCATTTCCTTCCGTGGATGTCGTAGAAGGCGACTAAGGAAATACATTACCAGGAGACGGGCAGCAGCGTCTTCCTGATATTCCAACAGCATACTGCGATTGCCAACCTGCCTGCCAAGCGTGGCGGTTATGGCAAAATCGTTCATGGTTAGGAAAACCACGAAGGAGGCCTGTGTTCTGCAGTGGGCGTCGAGTGGCTGATGATGATGATGATGAAATGTAGACTCTGACAACTCAACATCTTATATTTTTCACGTGATTTCTGTATTTTGATACTAAAGAAATTATTTTAACTCAAAAATATATTATTAAATGTCACTGTTTAAAAACTTCTAAGTACCTCAGTAGGTACTAAGAGCCAACAAAGTTAATAGTCACACAGCATTCGAATACTTAAGATAGGTAATGAATGTTTAGTTGTGTCCGAGGTCTACCAGTGCGACATTAACCGGATTAATATCGATTTTAACTTCTAATACGATTCTAACAAAATCTGCACATACATCCAGCGCACACGCACTCGGTCCGAGTGCACTGACCGTCGTCATAATCAACTAAAACTGTACGCACACGGTCCGAGCGTGCTAAGACCGTCAAAACCCGACAATTTTGTCAAACTCTGACATTTTAGCTCTACAAAACGCGTGACACGCGCCTGCGTGCTACTTAGGCAGGTTCTTGTTTCTGTCTACAATCCATGGTTAACTATGACAATGACTATTTAAATTCCGAAATCGATTAATCCACAGATTAATAAGTAGTATCGGCTACGCAATGTAAGTACATCGAATTGTCATAATAAACTATGAACTGTGGTTTTACGAAATTCGGCGCATGATAATGTTAAGATATATTACTGTCATGTCACTGAATCATAATTAGGATCGAATAATGTTAATTTCGCTAATCAATAAAGTACAGAACCCCTAAGCGGCATATATCTAGATAAGTAGTTCAATATCCTACACATGTATCTACAGATCTTTGAAAGACAATTTCTTTGCTTCCTTCGCGACCACTTTTTGACTCGACAATAAAAAATAGCTCGATCGAAAAATCACAGCGCCCATCTACGGCCTGGCAACTCAATGGCTGATCTATGCGCGTGCGCACAATCGCCGCGATAAGCGCAGTATTAAATCAAACGACTGCCCTTTTTCCCGCCGCCATTCTTATTCATTAAAGCTTTAAATAAAGTGGAAAAAGCTGGCCCGAGTGGGGGGTTGACATAAACAGTGCTGTCGCAAAAAGTGAAATTCCGCATTTTAACATAACGGCGAGTAAAAACTGAAATTGCGCCCGGATTGCCTCAGATTCCCTGTCTGAGATACGGCTAAGTTGATTTCTAGATCGCAATGCGTTGATATCGAGGCCCAATTTAGCCTGGGGACTCGTGTTTTGTGTTTTTTGCCCGGTAAGTAAACACGGTACGTTCGGTATCGAGATAAATCTATAGATTGCTAATAGCTTCGTACACGGGCGCGCTTTCCGGCAAGGTGGACGTCTCTCTGTCCCACTCTTGCATATTAATATTGCGATATAAGGAGAAGGGAATGACGTCATGAAGACGCTGGCGTGTGGGGAAGAGTTTGTGGTGTGTGGGCTTTTATGTCATTTTAAACTGACTTCAACAAAGAAGGAGGTTCTCAATTACTCCATACATTTTTTAATGTAAGATCAGCGATAATTACTTAACCCGCCATTGGTGACCTATATGTCTGTGAGACCCCGTAGTTAAAAGAAATCAAATATTTTTGTTAACGTTCATCGAAATACACTGTGGTTTCGAGTAGCTGCCTAATTCCTCGCCACCTACCGCCAGTCTACCCCGCAACAGCGTCGCGTGCGTTGCTGGCTGTTTCGCTGTTGAAGATGAGTATTTAATTTTTTGTTAGAAGTATTACCATTTATGTTATTTTATTTTATGTTTCCAGTGTCATAAGACTGACTTCTTCTGTCTGATTTTATTGTTAAATAACTAAGATTATAACTACATATTTTTGAGTTTAAAAAAAACATTGTTAAAATACCTTAGAATTTTAGTGCATCCAAAGATATTGTCTAATGCTAATAAAAGATATTTGTTTTAAGAAATACTTATGTTTTATTGACAATTAAAGATCAAACTTTATAACCTTTCCAATGAAAATTAGCATAAACCGTAAATTACGGAAAAAATCGTAGCCAAAAACCCCGGTGCGTGAGACCGGGGTCACTAACAATGCAAGTCAAATTTACGTCACCAATGGCGGGTTAAAGGGTGGTTCCATACATCCCAAGGTAAAAGATCTATTGATGAGATTCATCAAAAAAATTAAGTTTTCTTTTTCAAAGTAGGTGTTTTTATTAAAAAAGTTTTATAGACTGCTTTTAAAATGCCCGCACGGTCAGTGGGTATTGATAGTGTATAGGTATTCGTAATGGATTCAGTTTTTGTCGCCATACCTCGCAATGAAAATGTAATTAAAATCTATAGTGTTAGTCGAGTGATGGTAATTAAAGCGTAAGTTCTGGTGTAGGAAATACTAAAATATAAATTACGTTTAAATATCGCTCGATATTAATAACGGCAACAGGTAGACACTTGAAGTATTCACAGAATATTCAGTTATATATTCACTTTAAAAGTAAATAATTAAATTATAATAAAATAAATATTTAAGGGAGCTCCCATACAGTAAACGTGATTTTTTTCCGTTTTTTGCTCGATATTAATAACGGTAACAGGTAGACGCTTGAAATATTCACATTTTGTACAGATAATGGTACGGAACCTTTCGTGTGAGAGTCCGACTCACACTTGGCTGGTTTTTTTTCAATTACAAACTCGACCCGAAGGTACTTACGTTATTTGTACATTGACATTCAATAAACTGGATGTAAGTTCTTCACCTTGAAATAAATTACTTATTTCTGACAGCTTCCACAATATAAATGATCAGCAAACGCGTAAGTCTCAGTACCAAAGTTGTTATCTATCTGACACAAATTGACAGAAAGTAAATTTTTTGATCATCTGAAAACTTCCCTAGATCAGGGGCGAGTGCTCCACTGTATGGAAATGTCCGAATAAACCTACTTCGAACTGTCTAATACATGAATATTTTGACACTTTGTAGTCGTTAAAATGTGGACAGTTACGTCATAGAAGGGCTGTTCAGCCCACGTTAATCTATCTGCCTAATCAGCCCATAAACAGAGCCCACTGTTGGGCATAGGCCTCTCCCCTTTCACGCCAACCCTTGCCAGTCTCGTCCAATGTTTCCCAGCCGCTTTCACAATGTCGTCGCCCCACCGGGCTGGTGGTCTACCCACCGACCGTGGACCCACGTTAAGTTACACTTTTAATTTCAGAGCTTCTTTTCTTTCATGTCGTACACCTCAAAAACAGAAAACTCTACTTACATAAGAGTCCACGATCTCACAACACTGGCGTCCAAATTTTCTTAGATTATTGTGAAATCTCAGACGTAAAGGACTGGGCTACTGAGGCGGTCTGTACAATGAATTGAAGTTCTGTACAATGAATTGAAAAAAAAAATATCCAAGACAAGTGATACAAGCAACTATTTTGGTGAAATTAAGTATTTCGTATCAATCTGGGCCCCTACCCACAAGTGTAAAAGTATTTGGCCATCAGTATATTGGCAGGATTTATCATTAGAGTGATTACGGTTCTCATTTCAGTGCAATTTTAGTGAACATTTTGTGACGCCATCTGCCTGAAAAACGTACCTGAAAAGTCTTTTTTTATTGAAGCCATCTGACAGCGCCATCTAGTGGTAAATAGCGGAACTTCTGAACTGATTCCAATTAGTACCATATAGCGTGTGTCTACATTTGAATCTGGCAGAGGGCGGGAGCAGTCCTTTTATAGCGATGAAGTGTTTCAAATGCACAAAGCCTACAACAGACAAAGACCGTCTGAAATGTGCAACATGCCAAAATACACATCACTACATGTGCCTTGATATGTCTGATGAGGCCTACAACAAGATACTACCCATGAACAGAGGTAAATGGAAGTGTCAGGACTGTAAGAATACAAACAAAAGAACGCTTCCCGTGACTCCTGTGGCCTCCGTCTTATTGCCAACTGGTAGAGGGGGAGCTTCCGTATCTCCTGGAGCGCTTTCTGTGCCCGCTGTGGTGTCCGAAGTAGCGACATCGATGGTGAATTTTGATACACATGCGTTTATGGCATTTTTTGAACAAAAATTCGCGCAGCTACGTGTAGACTGGAAGACTGAGCTTAATTTAAGCCTAAAACCTGTCCAGAATGATTTGGCCAAACTGTCGGAACGCCTATGCGGTTGGGAGAGTCGCGTTAGTGCTTTGGAGGAAAAAATCAACGCGCTTGAAACCGCGCAACATTCAACAAACTCGCTGAATACGGAAAACTCGGAACTTAGAGGCGAATTGGATGGACTGAGGAAAAAATTTGATACTATGGACCAGTCGGCTAGGCAATGCAATCTAGAAATTCAGCTTATTCCAGAAAAGAATGGAGAAAATCTAGTGCAGTTAGTCCGCGATATTGGCAATCTGGTTGGGGTGCCGGTGAGTAGCGAGAATATTCGAGCTGTACATCGCGTGGCGCGAGGCAAGTCCACGGTTGCAACCGGTGGGAGCAAGCCGAAGAATATCATTGTGGAACTGACGTCTCGACGCCTCCGGGATGACATCCTGGATGCTGCGCGTGTTCGCCGCCATTTGAGCACTGAGCAGCTGGGCTTGTCGGTGCCGAGTTCGCGTTTTTATATTAACGAGCATCTAACGCTCAAGAACAAAATACTCTACTCCAGGGCGCGATCAGCTGGTAGAGATAAGGGCTATAAGCATATTTGGGTGAAAAATGCCACAATACGTGCTCGCAAAACTGATACTAGTAATATAATAAAAATTATCAGCGAGGCAGATATTGTTAAATTAATCTGACTACTATGTTTTATTCTAATAGGCATGGCCGACTCTACCTGGCGCTTGACTTCTGTTATTCCGAACTGCACACTGCTTGGCTTATGTCGTTTGATAGAGACTATGTTTGAGTTTTGCTTTTTTGGCTGGCGCATCTTTTGCATTTTTTATCTACTTTACTTAAATATTATTAAAGCACAATATAAATACTATTTATTTCCAATTATTTTGCATTGTAGCATGCTAACCACTTATACTCACATAAATTTTAGTATTTTCCATAAAACAATCAGAAAACTATGCACAGTACAGGCTCGTTATAGCCATGATTACTTTTATTTCCCAACATTATATAAAAGCTTCAACTACTATTACATAATTCCTCATGGGTAAATATATAAACATATTTTATCAAAATTGCCGTGGCTTGCGCACGAAATTGCTTGACTTGCGTTTAAATATTCTGAACAATGAGTATGATATTATTGTGCTCACTGAGACGTGGCTTAGGGACGGGATTGCAGACACAGAAATCTGTGACAGTCGTTATTTCCTTTTCCGCCGTGATAGGAACTATAGTCTAACAAAAAAAAAAGATGGTGGAGGGGTTCTAGTAGCTGTTAAAAAAGAACTCAGTGTTATCCGTCGTACAGACTGGGAGTCACCGTTTGTCGAAGAAATTATATTATTATTACCATCTGTTGCGAACGGTTTCCTAGTAAGCGCTTGCTATATACCACCCTTGTCGACAAATAATATCTACGAGACCCATTTTTTAAAATACTTTGACGTCTTTACAGAACTGCCGGAATATAATTTTTGTTTGATTGGAGACTACAACCAACCTGATTTAGTCTGGTCTTTCCCAGGAAGTAGTCAAGCGGGTGTACTCGATAGCCCTGCCACGGATACTGCTGCCTTACTTGGTAATATAATGTCATTACTAAACCTAAATCAGTACAATTCTATAAGAAACTCCAGCGATATATTGCTAGATCTGGTACTTCTAGATGTAGAGAACACCGCTGTATCTATCTCTGACAACCCACTGGTTAATATAGACAATCATCACCCGCCTCTACTAATTGAGTTGCCTATTTTAAATAAAACTACTTCACTAACAAAACACATTCTCCCTAAGTACAATTTTTATAAGACAAACTATGCGGCTGCCACTAAACAGCTTGATGAAATAAAGTGGAGTGAGTATTTTTCCTTCCTGAGTACAGAAGAAGCGGTAGAAAAATTTTATGAAATATTATACCACATAATAGAATCTACGGTACCACTTGTCAGAATTAAGCCTACGAAGTTTCCAATATGGTTCAGTTCAGATTTAAGAAAGGTCTTAGGGACAAAAGAAAAATTTTGGCGGAGGTGGAAGACATATGGGCGTCAATACGACTACCGAAGATTTGCTGCTTTAAGAGCTAACGCTAAGACCTTACTAGTCGAGTGTCATAATGCATACTTAGGCAGAGTGGAGGAGGCCACTAGGACAAATATTAAGGCTTTCTGGAGTTATACATCCAATTTAAGGAAATCTAACACCGGCTACCCATCATGCATGGAAATTGGGAACCAATCTTCTCACGATCCTAAAGAAATATGTGAGATGTTTTCTTCATATTTTCTCTCAGTTTTTGAGCCCTACTCTCCCAATGCTTACGATACCGATGGCTTTTCTGATGCTGACAATGGTAATGTAGCAAATCATTTACCGCAGATAGAGTTCGAGGAAATCGAGGTTGAAAAAATGCTGAGTTGCTTGGATTCTAATAAGGGACCTGGACCAGACAAGATTAGCCCTCTGTTTTTAAAAAATCTTGCTAGTTACCTATGTGTTCCCTTAACTCTCCTATTTAATAGAAGTCTACGTGAAGGTAAAATTCCGGAACGCTGGAAGCTAGCACATGTTACACCCATATTCAAGGCGGGGGCGAGGAACTTGGTCTGTAACTACCGCCCAGTTTCTATACTATCTGCCATAGCAAAGGTATTTGAAAAATTAGTACACACCAGACTCTATGCTTACATTGAAATGTCGCTTGATGTAAATCAGCATGGCTTTGTAAAGGCAAAGTCAACGGTCACAAATCTTTTAGTATATTCCAATTTTATTTTTGAATCACTAGATAGTAACATCCCTGTAGACTCTATATACACAGATTTCCGTAAAGCATTTGATAAGGTCGACCATCTTTTATTATTGAAGAAATTGTCTTTCAACGGGATAAAAGGAAACCTTCTTAGATGGTTCGCTTCTTATTTGGAGTGCAGGCATCAGGCGGTCACAATGAATGGCTACATATCAGACGTCTCTACCATCAGTTCTGGAGTCCCTCAAGGCTCTATTTTAGGACCATTACTTTTTGTAGTTTTTTTAAACGATCTAGGTGTTTGTTTTCAACACAGTCGCTACCTTTTGTACGCGGATGACCTAAAGGTGTATAGGCAGGTAAGGCAAATAGCTGATTGTCAACTTATTCAGGAAGATCTCAACAGGCTCCATGATTATTGTGTAATTAATAAGATCTTCCTCGCCCACGACAAGTGTAAAGTCATAACTTTTTCTAGGAGGCGAGATAATCTATTGAACAGTTATGAAATTGGAGGCTATAGCCTGAGTAGAGTGGAGTCTATTCGCGACTTGGGCATCTACTTCGACTCTAAACTATTATTTGACGTTCATGTAGAGAGTGTTGTAAATAAAGCTTACCGTATGTTGGGTTTCATTTTGCGCGTAGGCAAAGATTTCAGGAAAGCTGATACATATATTACTCTCTTTCAAGCCCTGGTTAGATCTCATCTGGAGTATGCATCAGCAGTCTGGAATCCGCTATATGATATATATAAAAGGCGCTTGGAGATGATACAAAAGAAATTTCTGCGCGCCCTCAACTACCGAATGGGCTTCCCTAAACTTTCCTACTCCGATCTTTTAGTTAAATTCAGAATGCTGTCATTACAAAACCGCCGAACTCTGTCCGACATGAATGTTCTTCGGGGTATCTGTACATCTGAACTTAATTGTCCTGATCTATTAGCTCAACTATGTTTTCGCGTTCCTGTCCGATCTATAAGAAACAAACGTGTTTTTTCACAGGGTGTCTCTAGAACCAATGCTGGCAAAAGAGCACCTCTCAACAGAATGTGCGATAGCTATAATATAGCATTTACGGAAGTTGATTTGTTTCATAAGTCAAAGCAGTGCTGCAAGCAAATGTTCACAAGAATCCTGTCAAATTCATGAGCTGTACCGATTTGTTGCGTTTACTTCTTCCAATGTATAATATTAATGATTGTTTGTGCATGTATCTCTTTCTAAAATAGTTAGTTGCTTTAGTGTTTGTTCATTTTAATCTTAGAACTTAATCTAAAGTCCTGTAATGCGCCTCTTACTTATTTATTATATTAAGTATTACCTATCTGTGGGAAATGCTGAGGAATTGGCAAAATGTACTATATTGACTCTAATATTTTTTATACTATAAGTTTGTCAATTCTGTTTTTTCTCCTTAAATAAATAAATAAAAAAAAATAAAAAAAAAAAGACAAACATTATTTTGACAGAGCAGTCATGGTCCAGCTGTAAAAGCGTTTTGTCAATACGGAACGGAGTTCATGAAACCCTTGCAACTTCGCCGTACGCACAAAAACACAGCATTACGGCTAATTGAAAGCGCTTTAAAAATAGCGAACTCAAAACAATAGAGCCAGCGCCGATAAACCACGGCGTACCACAAAGAGACGCAGCGCTCGCAAAAAGCCAAAATAATCGCAATTATTTCACCCGACGCAATTTACCTTCATTGTTCCGCAGAAACACCAATTATATACAATTACTCGTATATGACATTGTCTCGGTCGGATGCCATTCGATCGATACTGAATCGATGCGGCTGAATCGAGTCGGGATTATTCGAATACGTCGCGCGCCACATAAACGGCCCCTTTGTTGCGCCGGAAAAAATAAGGCACATCGAAATGTAATGCATAGGAAATTATTATGTAAGAATTTTCAGTTTCTTCTGCGCCCGCAAGTGTGAAGAATCGAATCGATTGTTTTTTGGCGCGGGGGCGTTTTGAAATGCTGTTGTAGACTATTGAAATCCTGGTGCTCTATGATTGTAAGACTGACCTCGTAATGTGTTACCATGTTTGTGATATCCTAGTAAATGTACAAATACGTAGGTCTCATAAATACGTCATAGCATACGTCGCACCGTAAGCCACAGGAAAACAGGCCTTTTTCCAGAGAGAGAGAGAGAGAGTATGGGCTTAATCACCAAGGGTGCCCACTGCGATACACGGGTTTCTTCACGATGCTTTCGTTCGTTGTGTTAGCGAGTGGTATTGCTCCTATAAACTCAAAAATATACCTAGGTATAACTTTGAAAACAAATTCATGGGTACATTTGTTTATCCTACGACCTCTTGAGTGTGAGGCAAGCGTTCCAATGACGTCTATTAGTACTTTTTTTATATCTGCGGGTACAATTTATAAAATACCTACATATACAATTTCAGTTGTTAGATTTTAGAACTAACTTCCATAGTACTAGTAGTAAGGAGGTTAGTGAACTAAGAAGTTTAGAACCTCCTTCTTAGAACTCCTTTTCAGTACATTGACCTCCTTAGTACTAATGTTATGTAACTTGTAAAAAACGATTAATCTGTACTTGAAAAAAGACTTGTCTTTTTTCTTTTTAATCTGTGTTTCAAAAACCTAACACCTGTGCCTAACACCGCCATCGTCTGTGAATGCATATTTGAATAAAAAGTTGGATTTAATTAATTGACAACACTTTACTGAGTAAACATAAATATAATTATATACCTTCACCCTTGTGTTATAAACAAGGGTATTAGACATGCGTTTAAAATTGAGCCTACTTTTTCGGAGTTTCTTTCCCAAAACGAAACATAATTTGAATTGGACAACCGTAATTTATGCGAATAACATAATGTACCAGATTTTCAGTAACATATTACCCGACAGATAACTTGAACAAAAATCCGCGCAGTCGGGATGAGTTTGCGATGGACACGTAAGAGTAATTGATTTATGTTAATTTGTCCAAACTAAAGTCCGAAGAATTGTCAATGAGACCTGAAATACGTCCATGCGAAGTCAAGTCGTTGAAGTTATTTGTCGAGCATTATACCAAGTCATTCGATACAAAATTGTCATGAGTACGCACATGTACTTTAAGGTTGACGTGCTCTGAAATGGTACTTTCATTCGATAAGTACAATACCGCTGTATGAAAAAAGCAGCACTTAAAGATCAATTTGAATCGATAAAATTACAAACTGTTAACTTTTATCCCCCCTGTCTGCCTCCTATGTAGGGGCTGAAGGTATTTGATCACGAACTGAAGAAACTAATGTCGACAAAAGAAGTGCGAATGATGTGGGATTTATTATAATGATTTTATAAACAGCACTTTAAAGAGTCGTTTAGACTGAGCGAACATGATGATATGGGTAGTGGCTGAAAATCAGCGCTGCCAAGATCACTGCGGTGACTTGGTTGCATATTGCCTTGGTTGCATGTTGCCTTCGTTGCATGTTGCCTTGGTTGCATGTTGCCTTGGTTGCATGTTGCCTTATTTGCATATTGCTTTGGTTGCATATTGCCTTGGTTGCATATTGCTGAGCCTCGACACTTTGTCTTACATACCTACGTGCATACATAAACTCACGCCTGTATCCCAGAGGGGTAGGCAGAGGCCAGGGACTACCACTTGCCACGATCCTGACAGCTCACTTTCGCTTCGTCAACATTCATTAGACGTTGCATGCACGCACGCCGGTTTCGGGTACATTTTATCTTGCCCTTTCCTAATACTTGTCTTAATATGTCAATAAATGCTTTCTATTTGTATTTCATGATATAGAAACAAGCGTGCGCGAGCGCCAATCACATTTGTAAAACATGCTTTAACCAGAGTTTCGTAAAACTACAACTCATAGGTTATTACAGCAATTCGATGTACATTGCGTAGCCGATTAGTACGATTAGTGTTTCTACTTGTTAATCTGTTGGGAAATCAGCTATGCAGTGTACATCGAAATATCATAATAAACTATGAATGGTAGGTAGTTCTATGAAATAGGGCACAGCCTAACGTTTGCAGTCTCAGTTAGGAATCCTTCAGGATTTGTTGCTTTTATTTATAATACGTAACATGTAAATTGTAAAATTATTTGTACAATATACAAAAATTGAGTGAATTAAATTAAAAAGTGTTTAAGTTCGGGGATTTTTTTATTGGTTTCGTTTTTTACGCAAGCATTCTGAAAAAATGAAAAAATGAGAAAAAATAGTGATATCCGTTTTACATTTCGCGATCGTGTCTTGCTTTCAGCGAACCATTTGCACTCGCTCGCAGCCGTTCGGTGTATCACCGGTTTTATAGCGTTTACTGTCGCAAAAAGGCCTTTATATCGATTCTTAGCGTTTAATTTTGATTCGTCCATAAATTAAGCTTCAATAGGAGCAATGCCATTGATTGCTCGCGTCGCTTTTGGGTCTCCTTTTATGAAACTTATGAGGGGTGTTAAAACTTAAGTGTCCTTATTTGTAAAACATGGCCTTAGCGCATTAATTAAACCTTGCAGGTATTCATATTGCGTAAAAATGCATATTAGCTGCGGCTTAAATTGTTTTTAAATACTCGAGTAATTAAAATATCTCCATGCAATTAAATGTCTAGGAGTGATAGTCTTGAATACAACATAAAACATTATACAATAGGTTAAGTGCAATAAAAGTATTGAATAATAATAATAATAATAAAAGTATTTTTGCTAAATTATTAAATAAAAGTCTCCGAAAGCGGCGTGCGTGCATTTGTTATTTGCAATGAATAATGAATGTTGATTAAGCGTAAGATATTTGTCAGGATTGTTATAAGTGACAAACCGGGTCTCTACCTACCCCTCCGGGATACAGGCATGAGTGTATGTATATATTAAACTTCACTTCGTGCTCCTGCGCGGCCAGGCATGACAGGACTTTCCGACTCCACCTTCATACAAGTCATACAAGTCCTGCTTCTTTGGGTAACTTAGAGCCTGTTCACCGTCTCTACACTAAAGGTTCATGTTCTTCCAGCGTAGGACATGACTGGCAGAAGACATTAGTACCTTAACCTGTATACGATTACTATATATTATATAGTATATAACATTACTCATGTACAATGTTTATATCCCCGTTTCCTCGTAATGATATTAGTAATTAATAAGTGACAATATTCGTTGTACGTGACTGTCCATTAGTAGTAGCAAGCGGATATGCTCCTACCGGTAGGACATATCGGTCCTCGTAGCACGCGGATATGCTCCTACCGGTAGGACATATCGGTCCTCGTAGCACGCGGATATGCTCCTACCGGTAGGACATATCGGTCCTCGTAGCACGCGGATATGCTCCTACCGGTAGGACATATCGGTCCTCGTAGCACGCGGATATGCTCCTACCGGTAGTACATATCGGTCCTCGTAGCACGCGGATATGCTCCTACCGGTAGTACATATCGGTCCTCGTGCTTTTACCAGTAGGAGACCTGAGAAGGAGCAAGTGGAAATGTTCGAACACTCTAGTTCATTTAATTTTATTTAATTTATTCACAGCATTCATGAACAATTTCGAAAAGATACAAATGTTACTTAATTAGTTGAACATCAACCCTTTAAGGGTATAGCAGATTGACATGTGTGGCGTATACAATTGTAAAGCATGCATGTACTTAAATAACTTAAAAAAAATAGTTCTAAGAGATAAAGCTGTTTTTATATATTATATATATATATATATATATATATATATATATATATATATATATATATATATATATATATATATATATATATTTTAAATTCTTTATCACCCAATATATATTCATCTATGGAGTAGTAGCACTTTTTCATTAATAGAGTTTTAAGTTGAGTGTTAAATCTAGTGTATGTTTTTTCATTTTTGAGATTGTCCGGTAGTCTTCTAGTCTTCAGCGTTTGAGGGTTCCTTCAGTGGAATAATTCTTTGAACTTGGTAACAAGTAGGGAGCTCCGCTCGCTTCGCTCGCTCCCGGGCGATCATGTTTTTTTAAATGATGACGTTATTGCTACTACGGGGTCGATTTGGTCAACAATATGTAAGTAATGTATGAGTATGGGGCTGATCGGTCCTAATTAAGCGAAGCGTAATTTATTATTTAACAGTTCATAGGCAGTATTTGCCTAATGTGAAAGGTATCGCACGTCATTACTTACATTACATCACAGAACATCGTCATTGGGGAACATCAAATTAGACGATTTGTTACTCTTCTTTAACTGAGCTCAACAATCTACCTACATTTTTGTTACCCTTTCGTCCGTGACGTAACTGAGTAAAGATTAATTATGTTATTAAGGTTGATGTACTTACTTACTACGAATATCTGTCAGATTGCCGCCTACAGATACTGTGTGGCGAGATATCAAAATGTTCTACAATTAAAATTATCCTCCTTTATTATGCAGAGTGTTGCAGAAAGCTCCGGTGGAACATAAGGGGGTTGTTATAGTCATCGATACAAACAACTTTTGGTATGGGACCAACTCTGAAATACTCGCGACGTGCGAGAGCAGCTTTATCTAACCGCCCAACTCCGACGCGGGTACTCACACCCATAAAAGGAGTTTATCGCAAAACTGCGCAAAAACTTCGGGATTAATTAAAATACTTATCATTTTCTCACTTAGGGCGTGTCGATGCTTGACGCCTGAGTTATTTACGATTCGGTGGGGCTCACGAAAAAGTGCTGGTGGTGGAGCAAAGAGTTGGTTAGTATTGAATAGGCTCTATCGAAACAATTTTTATGCTAGTTGACTTACATCAAAATAAAAATTAAAAATGCTTATTAACATGGTCTAACAATGGAAATCAATTATCGATTTGAATACATAAAAGTAGAAGACAGCTGATATTCCAGTTGCATTAACGATCAACCTCGGAATAAGAGATAATAAGTAAAATTTTCATATATTCCTTTATTTCTGTGTTCTAAAAGTCGCCTCAAAAGTCTCATAAAATCGTAAGTTATTCTAGGTTAATTTTTACTTGTGTGATCACCGCTATCGTCCGCTATAAATAATAATCACTTAGTTAATGATATCCAATCACATACATTGCACATTATAAAAATCTAATATATAAAAATCTCGAGTCAAAGTGTTTGTTATCGAACTCCGCCAAAGCGGCTTTACCGATTTTCGTGATTTTTTTTGTGTATTTTTGGTACGCCTGCTAGTAATATATAAAAAGTTTGTAACCTAGATAACAAAATGTAATAACAATGATTAACTCGTTGTGGCATTAGTTTACAGAGGAAAAAAGAAATTTACTGTTAAGGCTGGTCTTACGGGGAAGCATTCTGTCTCGCTCGCAAAATTAAGCATTTTTTATATTGTCATAATATGAGTATTCCGTTTGACGCCGGATTAAGAATAGCGACACTCCATTTCCTTCCGTGGATGTCGTAGAAGGCGACTAAGGAAATCAATTACCAGGAGACGGGCAGCAGCGTCTTTCTGAGATTCCAACCACATACTGCGATCGCCAACCCGCCTGCCGAGCGTGGCGATTATGGCAAAACCCCTCATGGTTACGAAAACCACGAAGGAGGCCTATGTACTGCAGTGGGCACCAAATGGCTGATGATGATGATGATGAATATGAGTAAACTTTTGATAAATGTGGTCTGAGGGTTTGATGTATAATTAGATTACAGATATTTTTAGTATCATGGTTTTGTTCTCCTGTACGTAGTTTTTAATAATGAAATGTTGTTGCCTAAATTCTTAATTTTGGAATCAAATTATCTCAATCAAAACCTTAGTACAAGATAAGAAAAATATGCCTTGCATATCCGCAATTTAATTATCCATCAAACCTTCAGATCACATTAATTAAAAGTATACCAATTTTATTACAATCAATAAAAATATAAAATAGTGTGAGCGAGATAGCATGCTCCACGTAAGAACAGCTTTAAGAGCTTTCACATGTAAATAGTAATAATCTATTCAGGAAATAAGCCTTTTTTCGTAGTGCCTTTTTTATGCATGTTTTCAGGTAGGGATAGATTTTTTTTTCTTGAAAAAACTATTGTGATTCACTGGAAATCTATTGTAAAATCGTACGCTATCGTAGAGCTTATATATTTGCCTTGGTTATATATTCGGTATTGAGTTCAGGCAAGTTTATTTCTGTTTCTGGTGCTTACGTTATGGATATCCATCCCTGTTTGATTTAAATATTGTTATGTTGTTCAAACGCGACGCGATGAACAACAGACGCGACTCAGACGCGAGCTGCAATGTTTGTTTTGTTTTAATATTTATTGGTTTTACATTTAAAATTCGTACTTAAAATTGTTATTTTTTTGTTTCGAGGTAATAATCAGGGACAGGACATCGTAATTTGTGTATACGTGAAAATATTGTAACGCGTCATTAAGGTATGAAGGTAACGTTCTTATCTGTTTTCTTGAGCAAATTTTGTAAAAGCCCTAGTTAATATAAACCTGAAATACAAACTAAATACTTGCCTACAGTAGAAGTACAGTCATTAGCTGATAAATGTGATCGTCATTTAAATTGTCAGTGTAAAGGTATATAAACTTTAGAACGAGCTAGGGACCTGAGGGCGCTATCATAGAAAGTAAAGTAAACCTTAAATGCTTTTAAGGTTAGAGACTATAATACTTGTGCAAAAACGACGGCACGTGTGGCCAACGGTCACATCACAGGAACGTTTTGTATTGGTTCTCTAGTCTTTAACTCCATAAATAAGTATTTAAAGATTACTTTAGATTGAAATCGTGCCACCGTAAAAGAAAAGCACTGAGCAATTATTTGCTTTTCGCTAACACAGTATAGATAGCAAGTAGTAGGCAGATGGCAGTATATTGTATGAGCAAGCGAGATAAATACTAATGCCTAGTCCCTTTCCTTAATTAACAGTATTGTAGACCTTTACGTCCCTCGCTACGTAACGTAGTAGAGTCCACGCAAGCACTACTGTAAGGGTTCCTTTGCTTTGGTTCTATCTTTCACAGTTTGGTCAAAAATGGCGGAACTTTTTCAGTAATCAAAAGAGTTAAACTAGTACAAAGTTATAGTTAACAAGACTTAGCGATAAAGTGCTCTTTGAAGCCGTTTTGAAATCTTTAAGTAAGATCTTAGGGTGTGCCTTATAGATCCGGAAGGTCCATAAGGCACTTATATAAGCCCAGTGGTTCCATAAACCACGTTCTTAGTTCCAGTGGATCCAAAAGTGTCCTCTTAGGGTTTTAGGAGACGCGTAAGGGAGCAACATGGCGGTACATCTGGTTAGACGGTAAGACGGAAGCTGGACGAAGGTGATGACAGAGTGGTGGCCTAGAACTGGCCGTGGTTCGGTAGGCAGGTTGTCTACCAGATGAGTTGATAATGAAGGCGGCAGGAGGAAAAAGGACTAGATTGGCAGGGGACCGGGGAGCTTGGCGGGACTATGAAGCGGCCTATGCCCAACAGTGCGCGCCTTTCTAAAGGCTGTAGAGACTGCCTCGTTGGTTTCATGGTATCACGTCTGATTACTATGCCGGAGCTCGTGGGCTCGATTCCTCCTGGGGGGCGCCGTAAATTTGTACAAATGGCCGCAGTCTGGGTATATTTGCATGTTTTTGATTTCCATGCCCGGTTAGCACAGGGTTTTCTAGTTTTGGACCATGACAAATGATTATGTTGTGTGGAAGTTATTATTATTATGGAAGTTTTAGATAGACAAGTAGCATTAAGCTCGTTTGTGCGCAAGACTATGTGTTTAAATGCATTTATATATAATATTATAAATGTGAAAGTATTTGAAGATGTTTGGATGTTTGTTATTCAATCACGCAATAACGGCTGAACGGATTTACATGAAACTTGGCATACAGATAAACAAAAACCTAAATTGAGGCATAGCATACTTGACATCCCGGTAATGCATTCCCGTAGGATAATATCTATTTTAAGTTTAAAATAGATGGCGTTGTGCGAGCGAATGTTGTGTTTTAAAAAAAGAAGGCGTTGTGCAAGAATCGTATTTATAAACGGATTCTGTGAAGGTACGAAGTTTACCGGGACAGCTAGTAATAGATAAGAGTAATAGAGCATACTATATTGCAAACTTATAAACTCTGATCGTTGTTGGGAATGTCACAACTTGGTGACACCAAAAGCTAGTCTTCTGTCAGGCCTCAACTGGAGCCTGAAGCAAGACCAGTTAATTGCATTAATTGGTGCATCAATAAGAGGCCTACCTTATCTGATGCCTCTAATTAAACTCTACATTAATTACATTATAATTATGGCGAGACAATGATGGCGGGTTCGTCTTGATTGGTCGTTATGGGATTGGTCGCAAAGTAACAAACTATGTCTAGGTCTCCACAACACAGATCAAAATGTAGCGTGGAGACCAACGGATAACTCTACTTTTCTGTATCTGTGTTACCACTACTTTTATATTGTAACTTTCTCATCTACATACATACATAAACTCACGCCTGTATCACAGAGGGGTAGGCAGAGACCAGGGACTGCCACCGGTCACGATCCTGACAGATCACTTTCGCTTCCTCATCATTCATTAGTCATTGCATGGGACGTCCACCTGGGACGAGCCAGGCGTAGACACTTCGGCCAAATAGGGGATGTATTAGCAAAGGCAAGGTACCTGAAACCGCTATATATTTCGATATATTTCCCGCTCAATATATTTCTCATCTGTGCCTTTGAAATTGTGGTTATTTGAATTTAATACCTTTTATCTTATATTGTTCAGCAAACTGAAGTTTCTTGAGCAGCGGCTTTAGATTAGCTAACCGAGGCAGTGGCCTGCTTACGATTGCCGAAGAACAGAAAAGAGTAGCGTCATTGGCATATCTTTATGAGTAATATATTCAGTGTTTAACGAATGTCATTTCTGATTCGATCCATTAAAGATAATCCAAGCATAGCCCGTTCTATAGTGCGCTGACTGACTTAGTATCGGTGGACTAGTCCTGTCATTTATGTCCATGTTTCGGCTCCGTAGGTCATGACCGGCAAGACGCAATAGTTGAAGAATGGTCTGGTCTGGAGTGGTCTTCAGGTACTGATCTAGGCGACTGCCAAAACAGAGGTTGTGGTTTCGATTCCCACTGGGGGCCGCCGTACATTTGTACAAATGGCCTCAGTCTGGGTGTATTTTCATGTTTGTGACATCCTGGCCTGGTTACAATACCACAGGGTATCCTAGTTTGGGACCAGGTCGAGTGATTGTATTGTGTGGAGGTTATTATTGTCGGTCTCATTTATAAAAACGCGATTGCTTAAAACACTCGATAAACGCCGATTAAAATAGTCTGTGGTGGAGATTTTACAAGGAAAAGACGTAACCACAGATGAAATTAACTGCCTCTGAGGAGTGCTTTACAGGAATCGTGTTTTATAAATAAGGCCGTATGACTTTATTAGAGCACAACCGAGCTTGAAGTCTGTCAACATTTTTTTGAATTAGGTCCAACACACATGTACCGTAACAGCACTAACCCTCCCGGCATGCCACCTGTCCCCCAGTAACTAACAACCGATCGATCCTTTATCGACAAGTGAGTGAATTGTGCCCGCGCGCACACAATGATAGCGAGTCGAATTTTGAATTTGGAACTAAGCGGGTAAAAAGTTGAGTTTGCAAACAGCTGTCTTTCCCGGGCAATGGCAAGTTATGAGATAACTATCTCATTTGGCCAGGTTTAATTGGAAGTGTTTAAGCCGTAAAAACGTTAAAATGAGTTAACAAATACGTGGTTGGTATCTTCCCTTACACTCCTTCATTTCTGAGTGGTAATATTTTTTTTATCACTAAACATCAAGAAATAACATAATATTCCGTTCAAATTGAGTTTTGTCTGTGAATTCAAAGTTGGCGTACGTACCTATAATTAAATAAATAGTAACTTCCACACGACACGACCACCTGTCCGTATCACGTAAATATCACGTCTCTAAAGTGTCAAAAACTTGTATGTGTTTGACAGTTCGGAGGAGGGTACATCAGACAACTCCATACAGTGGAGGACTTACGAGGTCCCAAAGCAGGATACCCTGTGTTATGTTAACCTGGCGGCGAGTGGGAATCGAGCTGTGTTTTGGTTGTCAAACGTGTTTTATTACCGCTGGACAAAAAAACGTAGAGAGATCACAATAACTACACTTTCTCTATCAATAAATTCAATTACTTCCTTCGACCAAAGCGTTTGTTATGGTTTGACACGTCACAAATAACACAATCAGCACCCTAGTAGCACACTGTGTTATTGCTATTTCACCGTCGAAGTTGAACGCAGTTTATAATAAAACTGAATTTTGAGCTCCTTTCTTGTGATCCCCATCATTACAATCTAAATGGGTTGCAGTTGGAAAGAGTCCAAAGCGTGCTGATAGCAAATACAAGCTAAGTTTAGGGCCAACGTTTGTGACTTTTTGCGGCGATGCAATGGCGCGTTTCGTAGACGCGTCACAGCGTCGCTACCACATCGCTACTGTGTCTATAAAAAGCGGGTGCGGCTGTGCCGGGTTACACTGCTGTTGGTTTAACGTGAAATATCTATAAGTAACCGTTAATTTTTAATATAAAAGTTAATTTTTAGTTCAAACTGAGCAATATGTTACGCGACACTGGAACCATCTAGCGGCACGAGTCAAGAGGATCTGAGGCCGATATTCAGAAACGATTTTGAGCGTGAGCTCAATGTGAGTCCGGGTCTTCCAACTGTCAAAACGAAAGTCTCAGGGATATTTTGTATTCACAGTTGAGTTTGAGATAACAAAAATTGAGCGCAAGCTAAGCTGAGACTGAGTAGTGGATTTCGGCGACTTAGCTCAGACTCAAGGTGGCAATGACGAAGAAAGTAGCGACACCTGTAGGCAATTCGAGAACTCTAAATAACCTGTGGCTGTGGTGAAGTAACCTTTTTTTTATTCACAATTTGACATTTTGCATGGTCATTTTCCTTCGAAAAGTTAAATTGTGTTTTTAGAGCAATGAGAAGTCAAAATAAAGTATAACCGCGCGTAAAAAGTTTCGACATTTGTTGCCATCTCATTCACTCCTGTGGATTATTGTATGCCTTTCATGTAGCTTTAACAGATAATATAAACCGGTAACGTCAAAAACTGTACCACAGATTACACGCTCACGTAAGTTGAGCTTGAGTTGTGGCTTAGCTGAGTTCGAGTCGAGATATTGACTGTGAATATTTGAGAGACACCGAGAGATACCGAGAGATTGCTCAGCCGATGCTCAGCTTAGTGCTCGTTAAGTGTAGCTCAACGCTGTGTTTCTGAATATCGGCCTGAGTAATGGCTACTTTGTTCTACTCAACGATATAAATCTCATTAGAATTTCCACTATCGATGCACGCGATTTCATCGCAGTAGCGCCACAAAAAGTGACTGTTCAGTGTTAACCGCGTTCATTTTCAGCAATGTAGTATATTGGACATACTTTGACTAAATGGTTGAAGTATGTCCGCCCAGGACGTGCCTTCCCGACCCATCCATCCACATTCACTTAATATATTTCTTTCGTCAATATTTGTTCCTCCATCCCTTCTGTTTCCGTTTGTCAGAATCATGCCAAGAGGTAAACCTGGTCTCTGCCTACCCTTCCGGGATACAGGGTGAGTTTATGTATACATGTAAATTAAGCTATATTTGCACCTCCAAGCTCGGTTGCAGCAGTGATAAAAGGCGTTTAGGTTGAAGGGTGGAATTGGCTTCAGGTTCGCGGGCGCACAATCGGCGGTGTTGGATGCGCGCGCGGCTGCGTCGATCATGATCCGCGGGGAAAAAGTCGAGCCTCTCTCTCTATCGATGCGAGACGTTGACGTATTCTGAGGGCGGGACACGTAGGGTTGTCGATTGGTCATTCTTAGTCTTTGCGGAGACTTTTTGCTGTCTTTTTTTCCACTACAACTCGACCCGAAGACAGCGGATGACATAGATACATAGAATATTCTATATTGTTAGTACAACAGGAATTACACATGAGTCTTTAACAATAACATAGTAAAGCACAGTTTTCGGCCTTATTTCTAAAAGTAATTTATTCCAGAGAACCATTGAAGGAAAAAATTATAGAAGCTAAATGACGGTAGTCGGTGCAACTAAACAATATTAAACAATATATTTTTATATTTAATACACTACGTATATTTTATATATAAGAATTGTGATGTAGAAGGAGGAGATTACCAAAAAATATACCTTTATAATACTAGAAAGATTTCACAAAAAAAGAAAAACCTTAAATTAAGGAAAACTCTGCTCTTAGGTATTGGCAAAGACGATGAAAATCTTGCGGCCAGAGGCAGATAGTTCCACAGGAGTAAAGTTGTTCTCTCTCTGAGAGAAGGCCTGTACCTTGCAGTGGGACGTAGATAGGCTAAATAAAAAAAAATGTTGAATGTCAACAGTACACTTACAGTCAACAACCAGAATGTAAATTCTGCACGTTAAACTTTTACTTTTCTGATTTCCGATAAAGGTTACAATTTAGGATACTCTGCGCCTACCCTGATCATACTTATAAAAGGGTAAGCTACCTATCCACTGAATAGCTATGTACGAAAATATCTTACTCCATGACATTGCGCTAATGCGCGGACACACATCAAAATTTGTTTAAAAAATGTTTATTTCCTATAGTAATTCAAATAAAAAGAAATGTTTTAAAACTTTGACTCGGAACGCCAAAAATGCTATTTAACATGTTGGTGATGTCACAATACCTGAAAAATTTCGAAACGCCAGTTGAGCTCTAGCCCTACGTGATTGTTTGTACATTTTGTGATATCAAGGCAGAGGTAATTTTAGAGCATCATGATGGACAGCGTTTCCATCTGTTCATGAAAAGTGGAATTTAAAATTAAAATGTAAGTCGCAAAAAGAGAATTTAATTCCTAATAAAACCAAATAAGCGAGCTATATCTACCTTATTTGATCAACTGTAACAAATTAAAAACCAATTCTCTGCTAAATATGTTTTGAATTCAGGTCATATTTCGTAACTGGGGATGTAGCTCAGTGGTAGAGCGTTCGCTTTGCATGTGAAAGGCCCCGGGTTCGATCCCCGGCATCTCCAAAATTTAATTTAAGTTTTTTTAAATCTGTGACCATTTTAAGCACGTTTATTGGTTACTATTTCCATAAAACTTTTATCGCATGAAAAATTATAATTGTCGTTGTTGGCTTATTAAATACATTGACTAATTTTAGTTAGAAATGAGTCGACAGACGTTAATTTATTGAAAAAAAAATTGCAGGGAAATAATTAGAATAAATGGTATATGAAAATGAAATAAAATGTTAGATTGCAATATTTACGACATTCGTACAGATCGTGGGTATAAACCAAATGCGTAGTGTATTCCAGCCCAATGTTTCGAATATGTACTCTCATTGCGCGTTTAAATTTCAATGGTGCGACTTTGAAACTATATAACACCCGAAATAAAACGCAGGTTACAGTATATTTCATTATATTTGATCCACCCAAAGATATTTTAGATAGTACTTTTTCTCATTGTTTTTCACTTTTACTGATGGATTTTTTTTGTCCATTTTTTCTCCAAAATGATGTAGATTTTGAAACGGAAACCTAGTTTAACTTGTAACGTTCATAAAGTCACAGTTTCCGTGTTATTTTGAATAAAAATAGGTACTTTGATTTTTTTTTCTTCCGACCTCGCTATCGATAGACCTTCGATTAATCGAGGCTTAACGACGGAAAAGTAAAAAATAGTAGATTGTTTACCGAGGGAGTAAAATACTATTTTTAAGGCGAGAGTGTTTCTTTGTTATCCCGAGTGCACGAAGGATTATAGAGTAGAAACCTGAGTGCACGAGGGATGAAAAGTGCACCACTCGAGCTTAAAAATAGTTTTACTCCAGAAGTGGACACTCTACTTTTTATCACCCTCTATGAGAAAATAAGTGAACGCAACCATATTTTGTATCACATTGTTAGCGTCTGATACGATACACTCCGGAGTTAATATTTTGTTATCACTGCTTGAAGACGCACACATTTTTACTGTAGTAAAAATAACAATGACAATTAGAGAAACGTAAAGACGGAATTCATTAGGCGCCTTTTTTCAGTTTTTTTTTGCTCGCGCGCGGTTTTCTTTTAAACAGCCAGCAATTTGTGCAACATTATTCGTGTTCGTGAACAATGTTGCGCTGTGAACTTAGCAACAATAGCAACATGCGCGTTCCAAATTCAAATCACTTTTATTCCCTCAGGGAATAAAAACGCGTATTAGTCCCTGTTCCCGGGGAGCGAACTAGGTCTTTTCAAATATATGTGATAAAAAAAATCTCTGTTTAAGATCACACTGAAATAGCATTTTTAATCTACCCGAAAATATCGGCGATTGTTTTGTCCTGTAGCAACCCTGGCATAATATACATGACACAGACGCCGCACTGACATGTTTACGGGCCAATTATTTGTATGGATTCCGCTCTCAATAATGATTTCTTGCGCCCGCGCCGGTCGGGCCCGTTCAATATTAATTTTTTGTTCTTTTCTCTCGCAAATCCATGGATTTTCTGTACGCAGTTTGGTAAATTTGACGGCCGTTTGAGTAAAATGAAAAGAAAGTGTTTGGAGACTGTTAAGGCTTATAAAAACGTACTATGGCTGTGTTTCATAAAACAAAAATTCGTAGTTTTGTAACAATGGTATACTACCATAAATTGTAGTTCAATGTATAAGCCCTTGTTGGTAGGTAAATAGATACCCCGGCCACGGCACGATAAGCTCTCTCCTCTACTATTGAACTAGGAACAGTTCTGATTAGATGACCCGACTAATAATAGTTGGGGTTAGTAATATTCGTAACTAAACAACTGCAAATCAAAATATGATTTGAGTTAGTAGTTTTACGGTTTGATTTTGTCCAATAAAATTGATAGGGTCAAGGTTATGAACGCCACGTTTGTGAATTCAAGTGTTTGGTGTTTTTGACGTATTTAGTTTGTTTAAAACCCACTAATTGCAGCCTATTGTTCATGTATATTAAAAATACAATGTTAGGTGCAATCGACAGCTGATCAAGCTTTACATTTTTGCAGAAAATACACTGTTAGTATGAGAAAGGGACTGCATAACTTTATCCAGATAGATTTAGTTATACGTTTAACGGCTCTAAGCGCGATTATTTATTAGGTGAATTATGAAATTATTACTATTGTAGTTATAATTGAATAACTAAGTATTTGCCTCTCTCTAACACAATATGGACGGCATTATTGTAAAAGCAAGAAACAAATAGCTCGCCAGTCCTTCAAATAATAGTGACACCTGTTGACTGGACGTCAATATATAATTATTTAACGATGTATTGGTTTAATTTAACTTTAAGTACATCAGGGGATGTAGCTCAGTGGTAGAGCGTTCGCTTTGCATGTGAAAGGCCCCGGGTTCGATCCCCGGCATCTCCATACTATAAAATACAAGATTTTTATTCCTTCCAAAATACATAACAATTTTTTGGCAGGTGCTCTTTGTATTTTTTAAAAGCGAGGAGGTTTTTCTTAAAAGGAGTTTCCACTCCAAAACGCCAAAAGTACACTAAAACAGGGCAGTACGGGCGCCAAGCAAGGTTGCCGATAGCGGTATCAATTGCGTTACGTGGCTAACTTATTTGAGTTTATAATTTTTGCCCGAACATGACGGTACAGTTGCATGCACGGTTCAGAAAGACAGCAAAGAGCACTTAAAGAAGTTTTCACTTTAAACAGCCAAAATACACTGAAACAGGGCAGTACGGGCTCCAAGCAAGGTTGCCGCTAAGGGTATGAATCGCAGTACGTGGCTAACTTATTTGAGTTTCTAATTTTAGCCCGAGCATGAGAGTTCAGTTTCGTTCACTGTTCAGAAAGACCGCGAAGAGCACTTAAAGAAGTTTTCACTTCAAACAGCCAAAAATACACTGAAACAGGGCAGTAAGGGCTCCAAGCAAGGTTGCCGGTAGCAGTATCGATCGCAGCTGTACGTGGCTACGTGATCTGCGTGCTACCGCCCGGCGAGCCTTCGTCCGGTGACTGCCCGGTGGTGTGTACGGGAATGTATCAAAGGGTAATGCAGCTGTACCACCGTTTTGATATTTAATATGCCAATGCCGCTTCCCTTCCAAAAAGTAAAGCAAAAGTTTGAGCATAAACAATGACACCCATCACTGGAATAGTTATTTACTCAAACTCCATACGTAGGCAAATTGTGGTTAGTGGAGTGGTTGTATAGGTAGGTATAGGTTCCGGTTTGGGGTAGTGGTTGTATACGTCCCACTGCAGGGCACAGGGCTTCTCTTAAAGAGAGAGTTTGGGCTTAATTACCACGCGCGCCCGCTGACCTTATTGAATACCGCAACTGCAGGTTTACTCACGATGTTTTCTTCACAAGTGGTATTGCTGCTATAGATTCAATAATAAGGGCAATATTAAAGCGACCGTTCATGCAGTGGCCCTCGAATTTTATTGAAGCAATACTGATAAGTACCCAATCCCCTTTGGGCACGCGTGGTAATTAAGCCCGTACTCTCTCTGTGGGAGCAGTACGACGTATATCGGTTGCTTTTGATATAACATGTACGTCAGAATCGCGACACCTGCACACTTTGGTCTCTGCCTACCCCTCTGCGATACAGGTATATTTATTAGAATTATAACTTGCTCATCACATTCTCCGTTATACAAATATACACGTGTCACCGTGTCAATCTATCTATCCCTACAAGCTATCCGTCGTCTTATAATCTCCTTCGGAAGCCGGCAGGCTTGTCACGTACATGCCGCGATCGATACTCGACGCCGGATCGTGGTACGGGAGCTTTGACGTGAAGGGGGCAGGCAGCGTCGAAATGCTCCTTAGTGTTGAGTTGATACATAGAGTCATAATTTTTAATTTAAATTACTCTTGAATGACGTAAATAAGTTTTCGTCAAGTTGGTTTAACCTGCTTTATTAACTATACTTTGTATAAATCTTATATATAAAAATGAATTGCTGTTCGTTAGTCTCACTAAAACTCGAGAACGGCTGGGCCGATTTGGCTAATTGTTGTTTTTATATATTTGTGGAAGTCCAGGGAAGGTTTAAACGGTGAGAAGAAAAACAACGGTTGACTTCGGTGATACGAAGTTCACGGGGTCATCTAAAGTCCAGGGAAGGTTTAAACGGTGAGAAGAAAAACAACGGTTGACTTCGGTGATACGAAGTTCACGGGGTCATCTAGTTTTTAATAAAAATAAAATCCATCTACAAATTCACCAAGCACTAAAATCACTAAAATATGAATAACTTCCACACAACACAATCATTTGTTGTAATTTGGTTGTAGTCCCAAACGAGAAAACCCTGTGCTATAGTAAACAGGCGAGGACATCACAAACACCCTGAAAACACCGAGGAAATATGGCCAGGTCCCAGACTGAGGCTGAGGACATTTGTAAAAATGTACGGCGGCCCCGAGTGGAAATCGAACTCACAAACTCTGGTAATCAGAACTTAACCACTATACCTTTAAATAAGGTATCTATTTTTAGATGTGCATCGTATATTTTGGCGATCGATGCCAGGCTATAAGACCATTCTACAAAACGATCACTGACTCCAAAATGTAGTTCTCACGTCAAATTTAGTGGATATTATTTCTGTCTTTGTAGTGCTATCGATTTTTGAAGTCGAATTTTGTTAAATTGTCGCTTATTGATGAATCTCAGAGGGGTAGGCACGCACCAAGGTTCATTAATAATGACATAAAAGCTTAGTATTACAACTGTTTACATAGAATAGTACCTGATTACATAGAAAGTCTCTCCTCTTACCTCTTCTAGCCTATGCTGATGTTTGTTTCATGGATGATACTGAGGTTCTCGAGAATAAGCTCGAGCGCCTCCAGATAATTCCCATCAGGTTTATCTTCAGCTTGAGGAAATATGATCACGTGTCGGACTTTCGATGCCAGTTAAATTGGCTTCCCACCGATTGCGTCGCAACCTGCACACGTTGATCCTTCTCTATAATATCCTGAGAAACACCAATGCCCCGATGTACCCGCGGGAAAGATTCTTGCTTCTGCCTCCGCGAGCCAGACCACAGAGAGAGAACCACAGTCTTCAACACTCAGTTCTATTTCAACGCGTTTTCTGTGCATGCTGCACGCCAGTGGAACTCTCTGTCGAAGGCAATCAGGGATAGTCCAACTGCGTCACAGTTCCGAAACAAATTAAAAAGAGCACTTTATTTGCAATCTATAATAACATTATAGATAAAAAGGGCAAGATAAAAAGTACCCGAAACCAGCGTGCGTGCATGCAACGACTGATGAATGTTGAGGAAGCGAAAGTGATCTGTCAGGATCGTAGCAAGTGGCAGTCCCTGGTCTCTGCCTACTGCTCTGGGATACAGGCGTGAGTTTATGTTATGTTATATTAATAATATTATGTTATTCATGTAAGTATATCTTAGTAGTCTGTGTAACACATTTATATGTATGTTTATTATTGTGTAGTGTATACATTTAGGTTTATATTAGGTATATATTTCTTTCATTCTTATATTTATGTAGACAGTCGAATAAGTTGTATGCATATTAGGAAGTAGTATTTTATATAAAAATGTAGGGAGCTATAGCCACTTTATCTGCCCTACCTAGCTCTCTTTTTTAACATTCAAAAATTTGTAGGCTGGCTGAAAGATTTTTTTTTGAAATGAGTATGTCTTTGCAGAGTTTTTTGAAAAGTGTATAAAATGTAACAAATAAACAAAGTGTTTCTCTAGCTAGTGACTCGATTTACTTACTTCTCCGGAAGTAGGTTAATAATGTATAGCGTTTACGAAAGTTTTACTCCGAAAAATATAGTGAAACTGTTTGTTCTTGTAAAGCCGGCTACTCACTTGGCCACTCCTATTTGCGTCATCATCATTATGAACCCACTGTTGCCCAATGCTGCAAGTGGCAACGTATACCTTTTCCCCCAAATGCCGTCTCTCGCGGTCCTTTACAATTCGCATCCACGGACCTTCCGCCGACGACGCAACGATATCGTCCGAACATCGGGCTGCTGGTCTGCCCACTGACCGTTGTCCTGCTCCTAATTATGCGCTCCATTTCCTTCCGTGTATGTCGTAGAAGGCGATTAAAGAAATAAATTACTAGGAGACGGGCAGCAGCGTCTTCCTGAGATTCCAACCGCATACTGCGATCGCCAACCCGCCTGCCAAGCGTGGCGATTATGGCAAAACCCCTCGTGGTTATGAAAACCACGAAGGAGGCCTATGTCCTGCAATGGGCGTCAAATGGCTGATGATGATGATGATTTCCGGAACGATTCCAATCATCTAACTGTGAAATTCCATACTAATTGAAGACGAAGAAGAAGAGAATTTTTAATTGGTATCTCTAACGTCAGGACTCAGACGGGATTTTGTGCGCATAATTAGGCAACCGGGCCGCGTTTAATAAAGCTATAATTCGAAGTTTATTATGGCATTACGAGGTACATTGCGTAGCAGTTTTCTTACTTATTAATCTGTGGGTTTATTGACTTTGCAATGTACATCGATGTCACAGTAAATCATGAATCGTAGTTTGATGAAAAACGGTCCTTTTATCGTATTTGCGTATTTGGCAAATACATTATATTAACCATCCATTGCCGGTTTTCTGGCAAATATTTACATAGAGGTTGACAATTTCCGAAAGTAGGTAACTACTATTTTCTATTATCCTGTGTGTCTTCCTATGTCAAGAAAATCAATTCTATTAGAAAATTATTTGTTGCACAAGAAATGAAACTGCACTTCATACTAAAAAGTATTTTCTTCCAGCTAACCATGGGTGTTGCACATAGAGGAAGGAGTAGTGCCAGTAAAGATTTTAAGAAATAAATTACTTATGTTCCATAGGACAAATAACTCCATACCCAATATTGTAGAACACAAAATATTAATTTATCTGTGCATTTATTTTCTCCAGATAAATTAAATAAGGTACAAATAGCAGTGGGAATCGAGCCCACAACCTCAGTCTCCGTAGACCGCTAGACCAACGAAACACGCAGTAATCTCATAAAGGCTGTGTCGGTAGGCGTGTCACGTACGCAGAGCGATCGATATTACCCGCCAACGCGTGGTCCTACAGAACGCCAGAAGTAACGCCTTTTTGACGATATTAGACCTTACTTTAAGGGCTCTAAGAGCTACCGTTTAGTGGTAGGGAATGTTGTTGACTGTATGGAACGTTTCGCAGGTTTGCTGGTGGCTGAGGTGGCAACATTTTGTAAGTATGGTATGGCTGGCTTTTTATAGATATAAAATATACCCTGCATAAATCTTCTAGCACAGAAGCATATAGGGCTATGTTTTAAATGGGTAATTCCTCAAACACACCGATTAGAGTTTGTGTTTTGGCAACAACTTTCGTTCGATGACTCTTTTCTCAGATTTTTATGCTTTGAAATATCAGGGCTTATGTAATTAGGGTTCCGTACCCTTTGGGTACGGGACCCTATTACTAAGACTCTGCTGTTCGTTCGTCCGTCCGTCTGTCACCAGGCTGTATCTCATGAACTGTGATAGTTAGACAGTGGAAATTTCATAGTTACAGATCAATCACAGAACAGATGATGTATTTCTGTTGCCGCTATGACAAGAAATACTAAAAACAGAATAAAAGAAATATTTAAGGGGGGCTCCCATACAACAAACGTGACTATTTTGCCGTTTTTTGCTCGATATTAATAACGGCATCAGATAGACCGTGCGATTCGTGTGCGTCACTCCATTTCCTTCCGTGGGTGTCGTAGAAGGTGACTAAGGAAATAAATTACCTGGAGACGGGCAGCAGCGTCTTCCTGAGATTCCAACCGCATACTGCGATCGCCAACCCGCCTGCCAAGCGTGGCGATTATGGCAAAACCCTTCATGTTTAGGAAAACAATGAGCGAGGCCTATGTCCTGCAGTGGGCGTCAAATGGCTGATGATGGTCAGATAGACGCTTGAAATATTAAAATGATAATGTATAGATAATGGTACGGAACCCTTCGTGCGCAAGTACGACTCGTACTTGGCTGGTTTTTGTATACTGCAAGGCTATTTGGAAGAAATTGCTATTAGTAATAGGGCTGCCCATTGTACTTTTTGCATTGTATATTGTATTGGTGTGTTTTATGTCTGGTATGCAATAAAGTATATTCTTATCTGATCTTTTCTTTATTAAATTGCAATAATCACACACAAAATGTCAAAATATTGTGTGTGATTATTAGAAAAAAATAGAAATCAGTGGTAAAACCTCTGATTGAACTTGATTTCTAGCTCAACATCCCACCGCCGTTTTTAAATTGGGTATTTGAAAAAATATCAAATGATTTACTTTTAAAACGGAATTTTGTATAAAAATACTTGCGTCATAAACGTCACATTTCAGAGCACTCTTTTTGTGTTTAATCTATTTAAAAATCGTAATACCTAGTAATTGACTAAAAGAGATACATTTTCCGAGATATTTTGTAATTTTTGTTTTAATCGAGCATATGAAATAATTTATTGTTGATCGTGTCAAATACCGTATTGAGTAATTCACTGAGAAGTACCGTTTCATCTCTTCAGATGACGTCTTACATACTACAGTCTATTGTCTCGCAGACTTGATGCCTGTCAACGTCATGTCTCTCAGTCAACCCTCGTATTTAGGAAGTGTTTCCTCTCGATGCTCGCTCCAATCGATTCAACGTCGTACGCTACTCGCATTGTAAGTGAGCTTAATTTACCATTTTTAGTTTCAAGTAGATGTGACTCTTGTTCTGTACATGTTAAAGGTTAGTTTCGAATGACTTTATGGACAAGATAAATTGGTATTTCTTGATAGGGTTAGTGCAAGTTGAAGGATGTTTAACCTTGTGTTTTGTTTTATTTATAGACTTTGAAGTGTTGAATTCAATTTGAGATTGTTTGCGTTATTGGAGGAAAAAATTTGTGGCGAAATCCAAGTTAAGCATAATGGTTGCCAAAATAATCAAGACTTGGTTTAGTAGAAGTATTTGGTTTGTTTGAGATTTAATATTTAGATATTGCGTTTGTTAGACCGTTCTATTTCTTACAACTTCTGTAAATTCTTTTGACGACCTCGTGGCGCAGCGGTAGTGCATCTGCATACCATGCGAGAGGTTCGAATCCCGGCTGGGGACAAAAAAAACCCCAGGTCCTCGATGTTTACATGTTTGTGATGTCGTTGTTTCTGGTTCCCACGACACAGGGTATTCTAGTGTGGGGCCAGAAGCAATGTATGTGCCTGTATGTAAATGTTTTTGTTTATGTTTAAATACCTATCACTTCTATGTGAAAAGAAATGTATTTCAGGGTTATTTTACGTACTATATTAAGTTTATATTTTCATAAAAGCAAAAGTAAAGCTGAAAACGAGAAAAATATGTCCGGTCCCTTACTAGAGCCAAACCTACACACTTTTGTCTTCCTGATCATCCTGTATCGAGTTTAAAACACATTAACAGCTGAACCTAACTCTGCAACAATCTTAGCTAATTAATTAGAAGAAAATTTTGCCTAGTAAAAGAACGTTAGAAAACGTCCTAGCACAATCCGTAGCTATGCTACAATATCTCGTAGCCGCGTAGCACGCCTACGCGATCCGCAAGACAGGTGAATTTATACCGCATTAAGCTAGCCGCATTGTACCAATTTATTACTAGGTATCACTGACCTAGAATTCACACCTTGCCACGTGACCACGCCCATCGCACCAATCAGACGCGCCCAACGCCTTCCGAGCCGCGCTTTCGACCAATCAGGAGCGCGCATTCGAAAACCCGAGCCACCTTGACGCGGTATATCGGTCTCTGTTTTATTTATAGAAGGAAACGAAAGGCAGCACAGAGGTTTGGTACTTAAATTAATGTTTTTAATAATAAATTGGAGTGAGTAAATGGGATTTTGAAAGGCCAACCTGAAATTAAAGTTTTTGTATAATTTGGGGTGCTTAACGTGCAAAGTTGTTTTTTATTAATTCTTGATTAAAGTACGTGCTTTTAATAATGTACGAGCAGTTGTGGTAATAGTAGAGTTATAAAAAATATCAAATACAAAATAACAAAGTACATACGATCCAGTCAGCACACTGCTGACAGTGAGTAAGTGCTAGAGTAATTTTACGTACACTAAAGAAGGCCTACAATTAAGGAAATTTTAATCTTATCTAAGTAGAATAGACACTTGGAAACTTATCTTTAATGTTCGCCCTTTTGGGCATATTGGGACGTATGTGATTATACAGGGTGTAATGAAATCCCCAAACACATCCGAAAGTAGAAATAAATTATGAACAACAAAAAGATTCAGAATCAGCTGTTCCATACTAATGTTATTAGTATGATGAATGGTTTTCAATATTTTAAACGCATTAGTCACATAAGACGTATTAGTCGCTCATGTTGACGTTGTATATAACGATTTTGTTACATCCTATATATACCTTTCTTTATGATAAATTATTGCCGGATTAAGAATAGCGTCACTCCATTTCCTTCCGTGGATGTCGTAGAAGGCGACTAAGGAAATCAATTACCAGGAGACGGGCAGCAGCGTCTTCCTGAGATTCCAACCGCATACTGAGATCGCCAACTCGCCTGCCAAGCGTGGCGATTATGGCAAAACCCCTCGTGGTTATGAAAACCATGAGGGAGGCCTATGTCCTGCAGTGGACGTCGAATGGCTGATGATGATGATGATGATGATGATTGCAATAAATGAACACCATAAATTTCAATAATGGAAATGTCTGTTTTTAGAACCTAAAGCCTTAGAACCTTCCGTTTTCGTATACCTATATGGATTTTTTGTTACTTGTGTTAGTTGTAACTTGTATATTTTATCATTAGCTAGCTCTAGCTAACTCCGGGTAGGGGAAGGCTCGCGGCTATTCTCCACGCACTGTATCAAGATCACGTACACTGCGTACACAGAACTGACCGTCGCGTCCTGGGTCGACCACTTTTCCAAGGTCGTTCACTAAAACGTTTCCTTTTGACTGCCTCGTTGGTCTAGCGGTTCACACGCTTGATTACCAAAACAGAGGTCATGGGTTCAATCCCCTCTGGGGGCGCTGTTATTCATCATCAACATCATCATCATTCAGCCACAAGAAGTCCACTGGTGGACATAGGCTTCCTCTATGGATTTCCAAAAAGCCCGTTTGGAAGCGGCGGCGCTGTCATTGATTCGTACAAATGGTCTCAGTCTGGGTGTGTTTCCATGTTTGTGATGTCCCTGCCTGGTTACTATAGAACAGAGTCTAGTTTGCGATTAGGACCAGTGATTGTGTTGTGCGTGGGAAGGCCCCCCCACCAGATGGTCTAATGACCTAGTTACGATGGCAGGGAGTTGCTGGATGCGGGCGGGACAAGACCGTGAAGCTTGGAAAACCATGAGGGAGGCCTATGTCCTGCAGTGGGCGTCTGTCCTGCAGTGGGCGTCTGTCCTGCAGTGGGCGTCAAATGGCTGATGATGATGATTGTGTTGTGTCAAAGTTATGTTTGGTGCAAAAGATTAACAGCATTATTTATAAAAAGTTAACCAAAGCACTTTTTAGACGGAGTTAAAGCCGGTTTATGGCAGGATTTCCTCTTATAATATTACTTTTAAGTTATATATATAAATGTATATATATATATTACTTTTAAGGTATAATGATGTTCGTATTTATCCCTTTAAAGTGATAGGTAGGTATGTAATGTATGATATGGTACATTAGATAAGAAGGTACATAAAGTAGGTGTTATGTTATTATTATAAAATAATACCTAGGTCTAGTGCCTAGACAATAAACCGCCCAAAAATTTACCAAAAAAACCATTTTGCACCAAATCAAATGAATTGTCATCAAATTGCTTTTACCAATATAAATTAATTCATATCAAGCGGTGGTTATCAAAAGTGAAAAATTGCGATTCCACAGTTAGTCTCCCTTAAAAGTTGAGTAACCCCCCCTTAATACATATTACGGCGTGACGTTGATTTTTAAAAACACATTTTTTATTGATCAATCTCACCGAAAATTAGATCAATTCGTATTTTATTGTGAGAATTCGTAAAGTCCCGGGACTTGCCGGGACTTTCGTGGGACTTTGAGAATATCTAGATGTCCCAAACTCTACACCGGACCTTCTTGCATCACATGTAGAGCATTACTTACTTAATTTAACTCTTCAGATTACCGTACCTGCTATATTCATGGCGCGTACTTTTAATCTGTAGAATCCTAAATGACTCGCTCAGGCCACCATAACAATGGATTTTGATTGTTATTTTCAAGGTCATAATCTAACAGTTTAATTTTCATACGTATCGTGACACATTCATAGTGATATGACTCATATAATTCTAGACACACATACATAAAAACACACCGCAACACTTCAATGAGACAAACAACGCTAGAAACCGTTATGTGTCACTCGCTCGTGTGACGTTTTGCAGAGCAATTCGCTGACACCATAGACGTAAGATTTACTAGAGCGTGTTGTGTTTTATTAAATGGTAACAGGGGATATAATTTAATTTTTATGGTTGTATATTGTAGACATCCTTAGTATAATAATATAATAAACGCGAAAGTTTGTATGTATGGATGGATGTTTGGTACTCTTTCACGCAAAAACGGCTGAACGGATCCGGATGAAATTTTGCAGAGAGATAGATTATAGTCTGGATTAGCATATAGACTATTTTTTATCCCGGAAAAATACACATCAAAATTACCACGTGAACAAAGTCACGGGCAACAGCTAGTCTGAAATAAACAAATAAAGAAACCAATCTTGGTAAGATCCATTTTCTTTTAAAATGATATCTAGGAGGGTTAATAATGATAATAACAAAAAAAATCTACGAAACGAAAATGCCATTTATATCTTAATTATTTACGAAATAAAAGTGAATTCAAGGATTTTGGTATTTCATCATCATCATCAACCCATTATGTCCCCACCGAGGGGCACGGGTCTCTTCCCTGAGGAAGGTATAGGCCATACTCCACCACGGGGGCCAAGTCCGGATTGGTGGAGGCTTGTAGACTAGTGGCTCGTCTACTGTCAGAAGTTGTCAAGCCGCCCTAAGGCCTCTGACTTGGCTTAACGACTGCCATCTATCGACGGCAGCCGGCACCAACAGCTTAACGTGTCTTGCGAAGCACGGAACCGCTCGGAAAATTGCCACTAGCGTTAGGCACAGACGGCGACCCATCCATGCACAGAACGCGCCCTGTGTTGCTTAACCTTCGTGATCGTTTAAGATCACTCAGGCAGCCGGAGCTACGAGCGATGGTATTTCATATTAACTTGCAATTACATTGTGTAATATTTTCTTTTAGCATATTTTTTATTTGAAATATTTTTAAATGTTTTTATTTTTAAGATTTACCACTCATTACTCTTTTTTTTTTGTTACATAGTTACGTTCTACAAATTTAAACAGATTTATAGTAACAATGCACCAACAAGGACCGACTATGCCACAGAACAGTTCAACAAAGCTTTCCAACGTTAAGCGGAATTAACTGTCAAACTACTTTCATTTATAGGAATACTGGTTTAAATAGAGTGCACTTACGTAAAGGTTTATAAATGCTGTTGACTCTACGAGTACCTGCGCTCTGTCCACCTGTCTAAAGTGAATTCAAAGCCTAAATCTATGGCTGTGAGAATAGTACCAGTTGATAAGACCTTTGAAACGAAAGGAGCGGTAGGAGGCGGTAGGTAAAGTTTGGTGGTTGGTTAATGTGCGTGCGACAGTTAGGCTTGACGTTAGGTTAGAGGTGACTGTGTTGGCATTAGGAGAGTGTGAGAAAATTGCGGTAATTTTGGAACTATTCTAATTGTTATTACGCTGTTTTATTAGATGTGAATTTAAGCGAGTACTTTAGATTTGAGAATTCTTAAAATTCCTTGTCTTCATTTTCGTTTACGTTAACTAAACATTCCACTAACTCTTATTTGGTTCATTTATAACCCTGTGGTATGGGCAACAAAAGACTTTCAAGTATAACGCTTTAAAAAACCAACCTCACCCCGCAAGTCCAACAAAATCCAGCGAGAGTGTTCAAAAGGCAATTAAGAGCGCACACCCCCAAAATATAAGCCAAGTTAGAGACTACGTGACAGTCCACGGTGTCACGTAAAACTAACCCAATTACGCATGGCATCACGTTCCGAAATTCGACGGGCTATGTAGATGCTACGTATAGCACCGCGATTTTACCACTGGCTGTTTGGCGCGCAGTATGAAACAGTATGAAGCCACAGTTCTCCAGCCAGTGTCTGCGAGGCTGTATAGCGAGGCTGTTTCGTATGCGGGGGCCGGTTCCTGCACACATCCACCGCGCGCCCGCATAGTTTTGATAGCAGAATCCTCTCAATGACCGCTGGACCGACGACGCCGGCACACGCGTGCTGCGCGATACGAAAACGCATGTAAATAAAGGTGACACTCGACTGCACGCGAGTTTCGGAACGGACGCGCGTGAAAGAGTTACAGTGACGTTTGCGCGCGGTTTTGAGTTTTCTTTTTTTTTCGGAAGTCTAGCGTTTTCGCAAAAAGTTGACAGTGCTCGTGAATGGAGCGGATTGTGTGGACGGTTGCGGTTTTTTTTCGAACACCGATTTTGCTGTTTTTGGTAAAGAAGTGAAGTGATTTTTTGAGTGTATAAAATGATGTTGACTACAAATAACTAGAATTTTGTATATGTTATTAACTATCAACTTACCTATGCGTACGCAGTTCTTACAGTTTTAAAATCTGCGCTATTTGAGTTAGGTAGGCAATAAAAAACTACACAAAATGTATTTGTCAAAACTTAAAAAAGTCGTTAACTCGTCAATTACAAACTTAACACTCCCGCGCAAGTTGTTACGGCTGTCAACTTAACAACTAGAACTAGACAACTTAAACAGTGGACTTGTCAGACTACGCAAAAGTTTGCCACTTTTAATTCGATCATATTCACTGATATTTTTTATTTTTTTAGGCTTAGGTACCACAATAAATAACCATATTTGTGACATCTCGGCAACGTTGCAGCTTTTCTGGCCAAGATATGTACTTTATATGATATTTAGTAAACTTTTTTAGAAATCAAACTATAACAAAATAAGTAAAGAGTTCGCTTCAATAAATCTAATACGATTTGTCTCAAAAGCAAATAATATTGGAGTTCGAATTACCCTGAGTATGACTTATTCTATATGAGATTTTTT
Source organism: Yponomeuta cagnagella (assembly GCA_947310995.1). Classification (NCBI taxonomy): domain Eukaryota; kingdom Metazoa; phylum Arthropoda; class Insecta; order Lepidoptera; family Yponomeutidae; genus Yponomeuta; species Yponomeuta cagnagella. The sequence goes on along the minus strand of OX371285.1, from coordinate 5,007,601 downwards.
TAAACAAAAGGCTGTGTTTCTTAGTAATACCAAAGATAATAACTATTGATTTAGTAGTCAATAGATACTTTTACCACGCCAATATGTTTTTCACTGTAGCTACATTTATATAAATGGTGATGTAATCATAGCTACATATTCAAGCGGCAGCGAGATCACATGGGAAGTACTTTTAGTTCGACTTAGTTCGTTACAGTGTTCAATCTTGTTATTTTTTACTTCGGCCAAGTATTTTCAAGACTACCCCGACGAGGTAAACAGAGCCGCAAATTCATTAAAACGCGTATAGCTGTTCCACTTGACAGGTCCTCTATTTAACATACCAAGGTGTACGTCTCTAATCGCACCGCCCAAAACCTGTACCTCTGAGGTTAACAAAACACTAGAGACTCGAGATGAGGTCGCGCGGAACAAAATACTTTGCTCAGCTAATAGCCGAAAACAATACGGCTTGCGCAAGCGCAGGCGACGGGTAAATACTTGACACTTATCAACAGATATCGGGTAAGGAGGGGGTATCGCGTGACAAATTTATTGACTTCGGAGGTCTTACGTAACTAAGGCCCACTTGCACCATTTCTTAAATTTACAGAAAAGACACACCAAAACCCGGTTGTTTATATGATACCTCAACATAATAGCTCTACTTGTAGGTCAACTATCATTCAGTATGTCCTTGTCAGTCAATCCTCATCTGACATATTCATCACGTTGGCTCATTTTGGTCCAAATAAAAAATAAGTAAAATCAGTCGAGCCGTTCTCAAGTGATGCTCTGTCATACATGTGGCAATTGATTTTTATTTTAACAAGTATTTTCTTAGATTTAAGAAATAAAAATTGTTCTTTTTTTCTGGTGGTCCAATAAAGTATTTTCATTCTATCTATCTATCGAAAAAGATGAAAAAAGGCTTCATCAACAAATTAACTTAGCAAAAACGTTACCTTTGTTGCTATATTCTGAAATTAGTTCAGCGCATGAGTGTCAATTGCTAAAATGCCAAACACGACAGAGATAATGTTACTAATTTCTAAATGCTTAGTACCACAAATAAATTTTAGAGTAAAAAACCCCGAAACAATATAAATTCGAAGTAAAAATTATGATTATATTGTTTTAATCGGTCGCCTGTCAAACTAACCCAAAAATATCGTGTAGGTCTTTTTAAACAGTTGAAGATGCCTTATGGCGTTGTTAGGTTTTTCGGATACAGATGAATGAAACAAGAGTGATTACCTCTATTTAGTACTATTAGTTTTTGGATCCGTCTTAGAATTCCGTTTTAGTTCATTGATTCAGTACTCTAATTTAATTAATCTATTTTTCAAAAGCCTAAAGCTATCTACATCTTTTGTGAGTTTAAAAACCTATTTTTGCGCAAATTTGGGCGGTTGTACTAATTATATAGGAGGGGCACCAACATTAAAATCTACAAATACTTTTATGCAAAAATTCTGCGTTAGAATCTGTTATTAGTTATAATACCTTATTGCACACAAGACATTTAACAGGATATTACATAAGAAACTACATGTACAAAGGCGAGCTTATATCTGTAAGAGATTTCTTTCGAACCTGCAGGTATAGGAGAAGCATTAGAAAAACGGGTCTATACATCTGGTTTTGAAAAATCAGATTTTAACACTGAAACTCTAGTCTAAGAGCTTGACACTAGCTCGGCTTGTTAGGGATCCAGTGGGCTAACTAGTGCCACAAAAAATAATAAATATCACTATTAACATCATCATCATCATCAGCCATTTGACGCTCACTGCAGGACATAGGCCTCCCTCATGGTTTTCCAAGCTTCCCGGTCTTGTACCGCCCGCATCCAGCGACTCCCCGCCACCGTAATCAGGTCGTCAGACCATCTGCTGGGGGGCCTTCCCACACTGCGTCGTCCGGTCCGCGGTCGCCAGGTCAAAACTAACATGATTAAGAGATTGTACAGACACTTTTTGCAAAATCGATCTATAAAAAAGATACGATTTTTTTGATACAGTTGTTCAAAAAGTGGCGTATTGCAGGGACGTATAGCGTTCGGGATTGCGTTTTTTCTTTACCTTTTCCGAACTGGTGCGTTCTCTTTCCCAACTGTCAAAATAATGTCTATTAAAAAGAAAAAAACAACCACGAAGTTTTTACTAAAAAATAATCATAGAAGTTTTTATGATTCATGCAAATATTTCTAAAAAGACGCTACTAATTTGTCTCAATATCAGATTTAATGATTTGATTCAGTGAGTTAGGTTAGGATTCATTTCATTTCATCTCATTTTCATTTCATATCAATAAAAAAATTCTACTGAAGACTTGGCTGTATGGGCATAGTTCCCTTTGCCTACCCAGAATGGGTGAAGAAAAAAAAATCTCTGCTTATATTCTTTTCCGGTTGGCGCCATTATCCAAAAATTTTCTTTATTAAATTGCTTCATTTAAAAATAGTTGTTCAGTACACGTGCGGAACCGTCATTGCTACTTGTTCCGAGTGTCAACCCTCACCTTCGGCTGCGCCTCGGCTCGTGTAGACATTCGTCGGAACTCTGCAATGACAGGCTATTACTATTACTATTATACAATTTTTCCTCGGTGCCGCTAGTGTTACTCCCTGGAGCCCTTAAAACGTTTAAACCTTTTTCATAGAGATCCCTTATGACTCCCAAGCGCCACCAATGAAAAAATAAACGGACCTTCTTTTAGAGATATCTGTTTTCAAAATGTGTCTTTCTTCACTCTCAGTTATGTCAATTGTGATTTTGAGGATCCACGAACGAGAGCTTAGGATCAAGGACTTGGCCTCTTTTAGGCGGAAACGCTATGTAATCTTAGGTTTAGAGAATAATCTGTGTCTAGTAGAATAGAAAGACACTTTTGCAACATTGATCTGTATAACAAGATATCGTGAGGAAACCTAAGTGTCTGAGGTATTCACGTACCTCGGCGCTTGAAATTGATAATCCGCGGTGGGCACGATTGGTAATTAAGTCAATACTCTCTCTCTCTCTCTTTCTGAGAGCAGGCCTGTAGTGGGACGCATATAGGCTACATAAAAAAAAAGATAAATATATTAGTAGCGGTGGTAGCGGGGCTGTAAAACGCTGGTTTCTCATTCGAGAGGTCGTCGGTTCGAATCCCGGCATGTACCAATGACTTTGTTTTCTAAGTTACGTACATTTGTGAAGTTATAGTAGCAATACCATGCGCTGACGGTGAAGGAGAATATCGTGAGGAAACTTGAGGTTCTGAGGTATTCGCACACCTCAGCGCTTGAAATTGCCAATCCTCGGCGGGCACGCGTGGTGATTAAACCCATACTCTCTCACTGAGAGAAGGCCTGTGCCCTGCAATGGGACGTATAAAGGCTACATAAAAAAAATATTGGTGCTAATGAACCTCATGGCGCTCATTAGGTGGATAAAATTAAATTTAGAACTTCTACCACATACATCGAACTGTGTCATCATAACCGCCAAAGTCAATAGAAACGGCAATAAGATAGGAGTAGGTAAATATGGCTGCCTTGTTGGCGTTTGACTACCAAAACATAGGTAATGCGTTCGATTCCCGCTGAAGGCCGTCGTTACACAAATCGCCTCAATCTGGGTGTAATTCCATGTTTGTGATGTCCTTGCCTGGTTACCATAGCACAAGGTATCCTAGTTTTGGGCCAGGACAAGCGATTGTATTGTGTGGAAGTATAATAATACTGTCTATCCTAGTGTGGGGCCAAAAGCAATGTATGTGCCTGTATGTAAATGTTTATGTTTATGTTAGCTCTTATCGCTAGCGGCACAAAGACGAGTATCGAACAATAAGGGTTATTTCTAGGCGTCACTGACTGCACTAAGAGAAACCGTTATTAAAACCACCACCTGTTAGTAGGTAATTAGCAATGGTGTTTGATGATTATTCGGTTACGTACACGTTGCTATGGTGTAAAGTTTCTGTTTGATGTTTCTCCAGTTTTAAGTATTGAAAAGATTAGCATCGATGAAGTATTACTGTAATCGAAACTACATTTGTATTGAATGCTATTAGTTTTTCTGTTGGCAAATGTATTAGTTCGTGCTGCTATTTTGTAAATATTATAAAATCTGGGACGGCATAGGCGCTAGGTCAGTCTACTCTATGTACAAAATATGTACACCTATCCAGTCAAGTTAACACTAGACGTTGTATACATCATCGAAGGTGTAGAAGATATGTAATCTTTCTTAACTTGTGTGTAGAGTTGACAAGAAAAGTTTTCGGTAGAGTAGAGTAATAAGAACATAACTACTTTATAAAAACACTGAAAAATAGTACATTACATAACTAGGGCCGTAAAATAAAGAAAGGTCGATATCGCAGAAGTTTAAGGCCCGAGCCGCAGGCGAGGGTCATAAATATGCGATAGAGGGCCTTCTATTTTACAGTCCGTGTTGTGTACACAATTTTATGTCGTCACTTGGCCTTAAAGCGGGTTTTCCCGTACGCGTAGCGTGCGGAAAACCCCGCTTTTTGGCCAGGTGTGGCATAAAGTAAGTTTTGCAATGCAATTCTTTCAGGCCGTAACTATGCAAAGCCTCTAATGTGAGATTTAGAACGGAAACCATAAACTTCAAACGGAAATCAGGCGTTCGAAATTTGAAAAGACTCAGTGCTCAAATGATTTCAAAAAGGGAACTGGCCGAAAAGTGTTACAAAAACAAAATGGCGTAGTAACTGAACTTCAAGTGCAGTGTTCTCAATTTTACTCATCATGGAGTATTTTACGGCTGCAACTTTGTGAATGACACTGGCTGAAAATGCATCACCCAACTTAAGAAAGGACTTTTAAATAATGGACCGTTTCTCGCCCGTTTTTTCTGATTCCTACTGGAAAATGAGTCCTACGTAAAGCGGGATTTGTGAAGCATGGAGCATTCCGCGGGCGGGTGGTCTTCCCCGTGGGCCGCCATGCTGGGACATGGAGTGATGCAGCATGAGTACCCTCACCATTCTGTGCCCATGGATCTGCACGTGCCTCAACCATTCCCCTACTACCGGTAAGTACTTTCTTTTAAGATTCTGGTTCTGTATTTGTCCATGTTTGTGATGTCCTTATCCCTGATGGAACTGAAATATGGATACGGGATTCCTCAATAGACAACAGCAGATCTTCTGAAAAAAAAAATCATCATAGGAACTTTACCTGTGTTCTCCTTCTTGAACTTTTCTATATTTCATATTTTTGTTTGTTTAAATTTCTGAAGAATTGTTCGATTAATCACAAAAGTTCTGTAACGCACAGTAGGATGGGGCTTTAAAATATCGTTTTAAGGAATTCGGTCCAAAATAAGAAAAACTCTGGGATAGTGGTATTTTCGAAATTTGAACTAGTATATGATTGCTCTAATACTCAATCGTGGGCTGTCAGTTTTCTGTCTTTTTTGCGTAACATCGACGAACTTCTATGTTTCCGATTTTTATGTATTCTATTATGAAGGTTTCTTTTTTCTCCGCATTTTTTATAAAAGCTCTCTAAACACTTAAATTTACCTACGAGCCACGGACTTAAAGTTTCTATAAGAGTGTACTAAGCAAGGTTAAAATAGAAAAATACTCCAAGACCCCCTGATATCAACTTTCGTTAAGATCGGAGCAAGTTTAGTTTTCAGGCGCCATCTTGAACTTGAAGTTGTGACAAAAGCATTCTGACATTACTATTTTCCCTAAAATCTATGACTGCAATTTGTATTAGGTAGGTACTTAAGAGTTAAATCTGATTCCTTAAGATGTTCAGTAAATTCTGGTGGTGTTGACAAAACCATAGCGTACATATACAGTGTGAAAACTCTACATTTATTAAATTTTATGAATGGTAGTTAACGATGTTATATGACGTTAGAGAAATCTAAGTATGATACAAGTGTGAACGCACCAGTCTCGGACAGGTGATTTAGTAACAGGTTAGATAGTTGGATATCGTATACCCTGATTATAGACAGACAAGTGGATAAAATAGAGAACACTATCCTAAACACTATTATTTTTAGCATAATGAGGGTTTGTCATGAGGTTAGTTTTTATTTACTTTTACTTTCTAGTGTATCATCCAGCCTAAGGTCTCGTCTTTATTATATCACACAACACACAAACAATGTGTTGCCTTCTACAGAGACGCCATACCCACGCCAGTTCTGTTTTAGACTTTATCCAAGCACCGATTGGAGACCTCGCTATTCTCGCGAATTTATATCGAGCTAAGCTTACCAATAACCCATTCATTAATCGCGACTTGTGGACAGAAATATCGACAATTCACAAACCTGGTGACCCTCAATTGGACACAAGAGAGTATGAAGTATGAGACGGCCAGAAAAATTAGTGGATGCCCGCTATACCACCCTGCCATACAGGGTGTCACAAAAAACCGGGCGATCGCCGCCGCTGCCGGAATCCAGACCTAATAACTATCCTTATGAGTTTAGTACCACTTTTTAGGTACGGCCCCGGGACTTTGTCAAATGATAATGGTAGTTTTTAATTAGTGGCGACAGGGGCGTTTGATTTTTATAGTTCCTTCTGATTGGATCAACCTCAGTTGGAACGTGCAAGTACTGAGCGGTAATTCAGGCCCTGGCGCAGTCAAGATGGCGTTGCAGTAATAAAAAACAAAAACGGTGGACTAAAGTGGTTTTACTTTCAAAATTTGATTGTTGATTGGACTAAAAGTTTATCTTTTAAAATTATTATTGAACTACTTATATGTACAAAAACCTAAGAAAAAAATTTGGTTTATTTTGTTCCCATTAAGTAAAACGTGACTACTTGCGCCAAGTCACGGGATAAGTAAGTAAATCTTATCCAGGAATAATCGAGATAATAGCTTATTGATAGGGTTGTCATTCACATAATTTGTCTATGGCTAGCTCTGCAAACGTCGTGATTCAAGACGTTTGTGGTCTTATTTACTGGATAAAGCTTTTCCCTGGAACGCATAGATTGTGCTGTCAGATAGCGTTGCCGCAAATCAGTTTAATGCTTCGGTCACACAGCGAGTTCTACAAGAGAATTTCGAATAGGCACTCGCAGTGATTAGTCGCTGTATGTGACCGAGGCAGAAACTGTTTAATAGTGATAACTGCATCCAAGTAGGCTCAGTTGTTTTGACGCGAAAGGTGCTTACAATAAAAACCCACTGACACGTTTAATTTTGTTTTTAGATTTTCCTCATCGTTTATTCGGTCAATCGATTTTTACGCAAATTCTTTCAACGTACAGTACATACATGTGAACGGTAACTTTTTCCTATCTGTGGATTTAATTCCAGAGGCCTTTTTTCCAAATCGATTAAGAAAATAACCAGCCGAGTGCAAGATGAACTCGCTTCCACACCACCATGAATATAATATTACATATTTATTTAACAAAAATGTGGTTTCTTAGTGGGAGTCCGACTCATACTTTGGCGACTCATATTTTGCTGGTTTTTATTATAATGTAGGGAAAGCACTATACTGCAATGTTACGCACCAAGTTTGTATTAGTTGTATTATGAAAGTTTTTGCAACTGAGCAAAATAAATAAAATGTCGAATTACGTTTATTTTATGTTTTTTGCTTTTTGCATACATACATAAACTCACGCCTGTATCCCAGAGGAGTAGGCACAGACCAGGCACTGCCACTTGCCACGATCCTGACAGATCGCTTTCGCTTCATCAACATTAATTAGTCGGGTACTTTTTATCTTGCCCTTTGCTAATACATCCCCTATTTTGCTTCCTGTGTTTTTTATTATTTGTCGAGCAATGTAGTAAATTACATATATTCAGTGACAATTTCAATTAGCTGCATATTAAGCGCACTGTTACCTTTTCTACTATTATCTACGTAACCCCGGTTAGCTGGAAGAAAATACTCATTAGTACTGTACAAATACTTTTCACATGCAATAAAGAATTTTTAAATTTAATTATTACGGTACAAGAGACAAAATCCTTGTAAGATAGACAGATGTGGTAGATGCAGTAGTAGGGTCAAAACACGCAAAATCATAAAAAAATAAAAAAGTCTGACTCTTAATTATTAAATATGATTTTGTGAAAAGTAAAGAGAAAGAGAGCCGGTAGAGTAACCAAAACCTTTCGAATGAAAACTTGAATTGAATGATCTGCCACAAGATCACAATCAATAAACGGTGCCAACCGCTGCAATGTCGGCTTAAGTCCTCTCATCTACAGTCTTGAATATTCCAATATTCTCAGTTCAAAAATCGAATCAATCCAGATCACTGTCATTTTGTGTCGTCACTAATGTGCGCGCGCACTATAATCTTGCGCGTACGCATCTCAAAATTACAATCCAAGATGGCGACAACCTTGTCATTTGCCATATTGTGGATGGTCAAACAGGACTCGGGTATGGACTGTCCCTAATTATGGTGTGGGGGGTTTGTTATTAAAGTTTGGTTTCCGATTTTCGTATCATTCCGCTTTTTAAGTTGGGTGTTTTGCTTGTTTTGGGATGGATCTATTGGAAGGTGAGGTCATAAAAGTATCCTGTCTTTGTTTTGGTTTCCATATTATTCCTAAGCATTATAATGATCATTGAGGCTTGGGAATCGAGTAGGATGAGAATGCTTGTGTAGGCTTATCGAGAATCACTTGTTGCAGCTATAGATCGCTAAAGTACCTAATAAATCTGGAATCAGCATTCTAGAATTAATTATTACAGTAATAGTGGTCCTCATCATCTGCCAATTCTTTGCCAGAGAAATTATAACTGAAATTATAATTGACTTATATTGTTTATATTGAGGCAACTCAAGGCAACTAGATAGAATATAATACTTTTTTATTGCGATCAGTATCTGAATGAAAAACATTAAATTAATTAATTATAAGTATAGTTATTATTATAGCGGTGGTAGCCTAGTGGGTAGAACATTGGACTCGGAAGCGAGATACCCAGGTCCGATTCCCAGTGCGGGCATGTACCTATGACTTTTTTTCTAAGCTATGTACATTTGTGAAGTTACAGTAGCAATACCACCCGCTAACGGCGAAGGAAATCATCGTGAGAAAACCTGAGTGTCTGAGCTATTCACATACCTCAGCGCTTGAAATCGCCAATCCGCGGTGGGCACGCGTGGTGTTTAAGCCCATACTGTCTCACTGAGAGAAGGCCTGTGCCCTACAGTGGAACGTATATAGGCTACTTGTGTAATTAATTATTATACTTCATTATACAAGCGAAAATACAATACACGAAAGGTAACATAAGAAATTACATGTACAAAGGCGAGCTTAACTCTGTGAGAGATTTCTATGCTTACTACCCTTTTTATCATAAGTATATTTTATTTTTTTAGGCTTACACTTCATTAGCTGTCGCACGCGAGTATCTTTTCTAAATAATATAGTAGCACAGAAAGAATGGAATAAGGTCAGTTATGCAACCAGAAACATCTATATCTTTATTCTCCGTTCAGTGTACCTACGCTTGTGATATTCCTCCCTGCTTTAAGTACAGATATCCTAGTTTGGAACCTAGGTGGTCGTGTGGTCGGGTTGCTTACATTTCATGCCATCGAAGTTGAAATTCTCCAACGTTTCCAGTCTAAAATGCTTCGTATGATAACAAATGCACCTTGGTACATTACAAACGACATACCCATTTCATAAGGACTTAGAAACACCTACCATTAAAGAGGAAATAAAGTTCAAATACGAGACCTACACAAAGAGAATTAAATCTCACCGAAAAGAAAAATCACCAAACGAATGGTTGAAACTCACCGAGCCAAGAGAAAGTAATATATGGATATGCTACAGGGCATTTACCATGCAAGCCAACTACGCCAAAATTCTACCTTAATGTCAAGAGACAGAAAGCACGAAAAAAAAAATTACAGTCCTAAATAAAATCATTATTATGCAGTCCCATTAAAGGTACATTCTCATTAAGGTCTGGGTGTCGATTGCTTCCAAATATCGCCTAAGGGGCGCCTTTAAGCACGATTGATTATTTATTGATGCCACCGCATGTCAGGGCTCGACTTCCAGTTTTTGAAGGAATAAATTAAAAATGTTAAGGCAAATATGTTGAAAGGAGCACAATTTACGTTTGCTGGTAATTTAAATCGTGACAGTTCTTGATTTAAAACGGAGAGTCGTTAGCTTCGTGTGGTATTTATTTATAAGATGAACCATCTAATAATGAACCTAAATTTAAACCATTAAAACATGTTTGAAATATAGAAATATTTCATTCTTCTAGGCTTAAGGCAACTGTTAGGTTTGGCATCCGGCTCGCTCGCCCATTGCAACATTTATGTAATGATTTTAAAATAATGAGTATACTTACTTCTGATTTATGTGGTTACGGAAATTAGGGACAATTTAGACATGTTTTCATTTGCTTAGTTTTTGATAGGGAAACGTGACGCAAGAAGTTCATAATTTTAGTGGTCAATTCTCTTTATCAAAACCCAAGGAAATCAAAAGTCGGAAACCATAGGACAATTTACTTTACGATTTTACCGCACTTGTCATTATTTTACGATAATAATGAATGAATGAATCAATGAATGAATGAATCACCATTTATTGCAAAGAACAAAGATTTTTCACACTTGTACACTAAATTACTTACGTATTATTTTAAACAAGATTTAAAGTGGAAGAACTTGAGAATAGGACAATAATAATAACATCCTTACAAGACAATCACTCGCTGGTCTCCAATTAGGATACCCTATGCTATAACCATTCAAAGACCACAAAAAACATGGAAAAACATCTGGCTTCGATTGCTAAATAGAGGTATTTTGGCGGTCAAACGTGTTAACCGCCAGACCAACGAGGCATGACAGCGACATCAAAAAGTTTAACAATAATTAAAATAATTTGAATGTGCGATGGAAAGATATTCCAGATTTTAACTCAGCCATAAATATATCACGGCAGCTAATATGAGATTCAGAAACCAAGATCCCGCCTGCACGTTATGACCCTTTCACAAATACCTCGGGCAACATTCCTTCAACTTTTTCTTGTACTCGGTGATATTTTAACAATACATCTCAGCTTCACGAAGACTTGCTTTGACATTTTTCTGCAATTCCTCTGTCAAAGACTTAATAAGGCTTAACATAGACCCTTGGTCGTAGGATGCCTAATAAAGGGTTAAGCCGCGGACAACGTGGAAATACAACAGAAGAACCTTCGAGCCGGCGAAACGGGGCGAATCTCCTCCAAATATGCTAGTTGACTCGTATCAACCATTTTCCTGTAGTATTTGGCCTCATCATCATCATCATCATCATCAGCCTGTGCTTGTCCACTGCTGGACATAGGTCTCTCCTATAGCACGCCACTGAGCACGGTCCTCGGCTACTCTCATCCAGCTCTTGCCAGCCGCCCTGCGAAGGTCATCGCTCCACTGAGTCTGAGGACGTCCTACACTACGTTTACCGATCCGCGGTCTCCACTCAAGAACTCGTCTACTAAACACGTATATTAAAAAATGTTAAATTGTGCGAGCGAGACAGCACGGGTGGTCAAAGTCCAACATTGTTTTTTTTTTCTAAAGAGAAACTGCAACTTCTGTCTCCAATAGTATATACGACAAGCGTCATAAATTCGAGAAACGGGTTGAAAAACTATTAATTACCCTTTTAAATCTACCTCACGGGTTGACATCATAAAGTAAGGCACAATTAGTCAAGCTAAGGAGGTTCGCTCCGTTAAGAAAAACGGTTGCCAGCTAGTTGTTTATGTTTATCGATGCCATTGGAGTTTTTCTTCGATGGGAGGGACTTGAGTAAGCAAGAACTGGAGTGTTTCAAACGGACAGTTAAAAAAATAATTTAAGACAAGAAGATAAGAAAATTCTTTATTGTATACCGGAAAAATTGTTACAGAAATAGCAATGACAAAAGAAAAGATACAATTGGCGGCCTTATTGCTTCCAGTCAACCTCATATTGGAGAATTTGCCAAAGGAGAAATAGACACGGTTATTCGGTGCAAATACGAATATTAATACTCATACATATACGTAATAATAATAAACTTACATTATATATCATACTTGAATAATATAATAAATACACGTATTTACATAAATAGTAGCTTATAACAAGTATGTGATATGGACAATAAAAAGGTGATATACTTACATAATATATGATGAAGAGAAGTGAATGAATAGTCACAGCAAAATTACTTAATTTAATAACATTATGTTGCTGAATTCACCATCACATGGAAATGGAAAGAATAGGAATTAACACGAATAATGTTTCAATTTTATGGTAGAGCTCAGTCGCAAAAGTGGCGTCTAAAAACCTTTACTTTAGCAGTAGTTCACATTGCACGAGACGAGTTTCAAACTGAGCAACGTAGAAAGTTAAGAAAATTGTTAGATTGAAACTCATTTTCACTAATTTTGTTTTTAGTTTACTTATTTTTAGTCTGTATTCCTTTTTCCTTTAGTACCAAGATTTATAATCGCAATTATTATTTTTGAACTAAAACTTTCGTAAGAACTACACATTATTAACTTAGTGGGAGATTTTCTTTTTGACTATTTAAAAAAGTAGTTCCCAAGAATTGTAGATGGCGCTGAACTGACATTTATTGGGCCAAATTAACACATCACAAGAAAAAAGGCATAACAAGAACAAAGGAAAAACAAGTCATATAAATACAACATAATATAAGGTAAAGTCAGAGCGTCAGAGTGCATAACTACGTTACTAACAGTAATAACCGTGCGTTCCGATTGGCGACCGTGAGTGATCATGGGCAAATCGGCACGCATACATACAACACAAAATATTGATGAACTTACATACGCAGCCTATGTACGTCCCACTGTAGGGCATAGGCCTTCTCTCAGGGAGAGAGTATGGGCCTAATCACCATGCGTGCCTAACGCGGATTGGCGATTTCAAGCGCTGAGGCATGTGAATAGGTCAGACACTCAGGTTTCCTCACGACGATTTCCTTCACGGTTAGCGAGTGGTATTGCTACCATAACTTCACAAATGAACATAACTTAGAAAACAAAGTCATTGGTACATGCCCGCACTGGGAATCGAACCTGGGTCCCTCGCTTCCGAGTCCAATGTTCTACCCACTAGGTATTTACGAACTTACTTGTTTGTAACAGAGAATGGTGTTCTTATAAAATAATTTGGTTTAAGAGAGCATATTATGTGAGAAAGCCAGGCTTAAAATTTACGATGGGGCGTGCACCCATTGCGCCTTACGACTTTCGTCTTTAGGGAAAAGATTGCCTTAATTTTTGCACAAATCCACGAGGCAAAGACTTCTCTTCTTTTTCTCTTGGGACATTTTCTTTCTGGCGTGGAAAACCTTGAAAAGGTTGGTACTTTTTTCTTTTCCTCGTTATTTCATTTTATCATTATTAATTCTTTATTTTACAAAGACAGTGTACAAAAGGAACAAACCATGTGATGTGACAATAACATAATATGTACGTTTGGTTTTATGATCTTAAAATTACACACAAGTGAAGTACCTAACAAAAAAAAGTGACGTTCCATTCCTTGTAGTAATTTACCGAGTTCAGCGCCATCTGTCCAGCGACTAGGGAAGCATTAAATAAATAAAAAGAAAATCCCGAATTCCGGAATTAGTTTTATGATTGTTTGTCGGAAGAGAGACGAGCGACTGACGACGAGCTCCGTCTCTACTCAACATGATTAAGACCTTCGAATAAGAGCGATACTCTACTCTACTCTCTATGCTAATTCAGCCAATTTGCGTTACAGTTAGTTGCATATATTTATTTATTTTGACAAAATATGATTTCTGATGCGCTCTGAAGTTTCAATAATTTTAATGCTATTTCTTAAGGCGTAGGCGTGTCTCCTGCGCGTGTTTTTTTGAAACATAAAACACAAAACAAAAACATTGGTTTCTACACACAAACCGTCTACTGCTATAGGAATATGTTTCTGTCTAAAACAAGACATTTTGTGTCGTCATCATGAGTTCTGACGAGGAAGACGAGAAATGAAACAAATCCTTCCCATCTCTACCCAGCGCGGGCAATGTTACCCGTCGGCCTTAACATTGTGTTTGAATACACAATTTGTGTATAGCCACGCCCCAATGTTTCAATGTTTTTGTGTAATGTTTTGAAATAACACGCGCAGGAGACGCGGCTTAGCAACTAAAACGTTTACTAATCGTTATTTTTGACTTATTGCATTCAATTGTGACGCAGTTTGGAAACAATAGTGGCGAGAGCAGAGGGGCTCCTAGCCGGACTCTGCCAACAACATCGAGTGATTGGATTTTGCTTGTACATTTTATTCTAATATAATAAGGAAGTTATAAAAAAATATGTTTTTCTATAATTGTTAGCATAACAAATACCACTCGCTATAAATTAAAAAAATAACGTAACTGCCGGAATTCCAAAACAAAACTTCTCACATGTGAGCCAAGGGTTGTACTGATACGCTATCACCTTTTTTATAATGTCCGACTATACACTGTAATATGAGTTTTCAAACCAGCCATTGCCAATTAGCTACTGACGTATCACAAATAAAACCAGAACAAGATAAATCAATCACAAACCGACTGGAAACTCAAACTTAATAAATCTAATTGCTCTCAAATGTTAATTCCCATTGGTCTTGTCCTCAGTTTGATTGTCACCTGAATCATGAGAACTGTAAGTGGCTCTAGGCTGCATAGAGGCTGCATAGAGGTAGTAATGAGCCCTTCTATTGAAAGCTTGACGATGCGTGTGGGCAGACAAATTAGATGATAAACTGTGCATTGATACGACCTTTAATTGGCAACGTGTTGAATGCAACGCCTACTAAAGGGTGAGTTCGAACTCGGCAAAATACAAAATACATTGATGACAATCATGGAATCTTATCATATAGGGAGCAACTGATGTATTAGGTAACTGATGTAGAAGCTACCAGCCTAGTGGGTAGAACATTGGACTCGGAGGCGGGAGACCCAGGTTCCCAGTGCGGGCATGTACCAATGACTTTGTTTTCTAAGTTGCGTACCTTCCTGAATTTGTAGTAGCAACACCACTCGCTAACTGTGAAGGAAAACATCGTGAGGAAACCTGAGTGCCTGAGCTGTTAACGTGCCACGTACCTGTTCACGCGCTTGAAATTCCGCGGTGAAGAGAAGGCCTGTGCCCAACAGTATATAGACAGCACAGCCGTTGACTGTACACTGAAATCCAGGCTGTATCCCCAACTAAAAGCCAAGGAGAAATGCTATATAAAACCGCAATGAAATTCGCCAAGTAGCAGGCAGATTACAATTTTGCGGCCGACGAGGTTTTTGCAAATCACTGGTACTGTTGACTTAGCGGTTTGTGAGAGGCTGCCTCTAATACTGCTACGGATAGGCTGGAGAATACAGGGGATTTCTATTCTAAGGCTCATCACGTAAGTAGGTGCAAAATAAGAATAATCTTTATAGAGAAACAGAAAACAGTAATTATAGAAGCGACAGGTGTACCATGAACTTTTGGCGCTAAAAATGCAATGTACATACCTAATCCCTGGCTCCTAGTAATCTGTTAATTTACTGAAATAGTTTTTAGTTTTTAGGGTTCCGTACTTCGCTTTGTGGTAAGTCCGTCCGTCGGTCTGTCCTTTTATCTCGAGAACGCGTAAAGGTATCGAGTTGAAATTAAAACCATATAGGTACTCAAATTCACAGTCCATTGAAGCTGTAAAAAAAAAATCAATGTCTGAAAAATCATACTTCTAAGTTAACGAAAAAAAAAAACACGGCCGTTTATGCCGCAAAAAATATATGTTTTGACACTCAAGGGAATCAAAATTTATGGCAATTAATTCGTTTATAGTAATAAATTTGGCAAGTAATATCGTTTTATAATACAAGGGAAAAACCTGAAAACTATGTATTTGTAATAAAATCATATAAAAAAATAAAACATTGCAGTTCAGGAAAAGCTCGGAAAAAACTATGTGACTTAATTCCTGAACTATTTTTAATATTCAAACTGAACTATTTAAAAAAAAAAAAGGTCATTATTTTTTTTGTATTCACTTTGGCCAGCTGACAGCTGTTCACAGTAGATTAACAATTGGTTTGTGTACGAGAAACTCGGGGTAAGACACTTACCGTTTATTGTATAATTTTTATTCGACTGCGAAAACAAAAGAGGGTTTTGTTTTTCACGCGTATATATTATGTAACTATGCGTGTCAGTACGTACGTGTGTTTCTTTATGACCGCGTAAAGGCCAAACGAATGGAACGATTTTGACAATAAACGAAACGTATTAATAATGCGAGTGTCACTAGCTATATGACGTGGTGAAAAAGAAATTTGGCTCCGCTGACCAAAAGCCTAAAATAAATTTTTTATCGTACAAAAAAATCCGACAGGAAAAAAGTTGTTTAATCAGAGGTTCCGCCTGCTAAGATTTTAAATTAATCCGATGTACCTACATAGGACTTCAAATTTTCTGTAAAACTGAATAAAAAATTTGTTTTTCAGCCTTGACCGATTATTATAATATTTATCATTATTGTGTATCTATCTTGTTATATACCTAGTGGAAAGCCTGTTTAAAAATGACCTTATAATTTGGTCGCATAATGGTGTCAGCGAAGTTTTTGTCGGTTGTCGGGTTTTTGGTTTTTAAGACAAGCTTCTTATACAAACGCTCGATAGAGTTTTAAAGGGTAGAGCCATAGCCTTACTCTCACTGAATCGATAGAACTCTGGAAAGTGATACGCTTTATGTTACATTCGAAATTAATATTGCCATATTGCCTTACGTCGCATCAGTTTCGATATAAAAATCGTGGTTAGCGAGTTAGTTGCAAACAGTAATCATACAGCACGTTGCGCTTATCCCAGTTTGTAGTCTGATACAAGTCGAAGGTAGTACCTAATTTTTAATAATATCATGATTTAGGTTTTTGAGCCAACTACGCTATACTATTTTATATTAATAAAACTCAACCAAGCAGTGAACAAAGCATTCTTCCTATCATTGGCATTGCAACAGAAATAAAACCAATAGAAACGGCTGAGAAGAACAGCTGACAACGGTGACAACAACCTATTATTACCAGCCAGTTCTTGTAAGAAAAGAAAAATAAAACTGCCAAGGAGGTTGGCTATAAAAGAAAATCGTTTTTCCTCCTTTTGCCATAATTACTGCTGGCCACGAACACAACAAACTGTGGTGATCTGTGTTTTCTTAAATACTCTTTCTAGGAATAGGTAGCCAGTAAGGGATGTATAAGCATCTAATCGTAGAGAGATTCTCTAAAAGGGTATGCCCTGGGGACGTGGGGTCCTGGGTGCCAATGAAAGGGCGTGTAGCTTAAGGAAAAAATTACATGGAAATATTTGGAACAGCGAAAGCTGTGTTATCCATAAGTCTCTGGCAAGGATCGATGTTTTCTTGGTCTCTGGACACAATTTTTTGAGTTTCTTTTTTGTTTTTACTAACTTCTGTGTTCAATTAAGTAGTTGTTTATGCATAAAAAGTAAAACAATATAAGTATTTGAGATTAACTTTTTCACTTTTATGGAGTAAAGGTACAGTCGATAGCACCACAACCATTAATTACATTTTTGTTGAAAAGTCGCCCATAAAGCCCAGTTTGACATGTTGTCGACGGTATTTTTTCCATGATTAGGTGTAATCGAAAGTCGATCAAGTTGTAACGATAGTAATTGCCGTTTGACTTTAGTCGCATTCTCTAGAGTACGTATGTGAAGGCGTATTCTCGACTGTACTAAGCAAAATAAAAGTAAAAAAGGGTTCCGTACCATTATCTACACAACATTAAACATAAAAAAACGGCAAAAAATCACGTTTGTTGTATGGGAGCCCCCTTTAAATATTTATTTTATTTTATTTCATTATTAATTTTTCAAGCGTCTACCTGTTGCCGTTATTAATGTAGAGCAAAAAACGGCAAAAAATTACGTTTGTTGTATGGGAGCTGCCTTCAAATATTTATTTTATTCTGTTTTTTAGTATTTTTGTTATAGCGGCAACAGAAATAAATCATCCGTGAAAATTTCAATTGCCTACCTATCACGGTTCATGAGATACAGCCTGGTGACAGACAGACAGACAGAAAGACAGACGGACATACAGACAGACAGACAGACAGACAGATGGACAGTGTAGTCTTTGTAATAGGGTCCCGTTTGGTACCCTTCGGGTACGGAACCCTAAAAACCTTTGAAAAAAAGATTTAAAAAAAGTACAAAAAAGTTGATCCAACTTCAATAAAAATTAAAGTATGATTTTTTTTGAGTTCACTCACTAACTATATTTTTAACCTGTGTCAACTCCACCCCATTCTCTGCTTGAACAGTGCACAGACTGCAGGCATCCCGCCAAATGGGGTGAAAGAATTAAAAGGTGCTCGATTTCTTTTATTGCTCGCTAACTTTTGAGTTTTCCTTTGAATGAACGCTTCTTTTCAGGACATTTTGACGGTATTTTCTCGTACCAATTTATGACAATAAGTCTAGTAATTTTATTATGATTAACTCTGCTACTCACAGAAACTGACTTTTTACGGATGCAAAGCATTTCGGTAAGCCATAATCTATCCATTGAATACTGTCAATAGTGCCTTTTCTCCATCATCATCACCATCATTCAGCCACAAAAAGTCCACTGCTGGACATAGGCCTCTTCCATGGATTTCCAAAAAGAACGGTTGGAAGCGGCTTGCATCCAGCGCCCTCCTGCCACTTGGATGAGGTCATCTGTCCATCTTTGGGCTGGTCGTTCTACGCTGCGCTTGCCGATATGTGGTCTCTATAAAAATATTAAAATACTAATAAAATTGTTTTCCATCAGCTATGTTTGTGTCCTACTGCTGAGCAAAGGCCCCCCGATAATCGTCTACTCCTCCCTATCTTGGGCCATCTTCTCTGATCTGAGGCCTAATTGCGTGCACCAATTCCTGAGCGATTGCAATCGTCTAACTCTCAAATTCCATACTAATTTGACAGTTAGACGATTGGAATCGCTCAGGATTTGGTACGCGTAATATAGGGGCAGGTCAAAAAGGCTGAGTGATCATCCGGCTTTGGCCAAGTCTACGATTTACGTCGTAATTTTTCTGCGGCAATTTTCGCCCATCTGGCCCATTTCAGTCAACTCGGCCTGCCCACTTCAGTTTTGCGGTCATAACTCGGTGGTAGCGCTACCATCGACTGTTTGTTGAATTATTAATATACACTGCTCAAGTGACTGGGACTTAAGATCTAAGTGGTCAGTGGTGTGACCACTTAGACACCAGTGAGTGGGCAAGAAGAAGGCTAAGATAAAAAAAGCACCTGTAACCGGCTCTTACATTCCCTAAGAAGAAACTTGGGTGGAAGTATTTAAGATGTAACATCTCTAATTAGTTGTAGAGTTAAAAGGTATAAGTCACAGTAGCCTATGCAAAGCACTCAGATAAACTGTTGAACCGATATCTTAACAGAACTTTATTTACCATTAAAACAACATAAAACATTGTACGTCGCAGCTACCAATCCCCCATGCAGTATAGGCCTTTTGTCGAGAAATGATCCGAGAGCTGTGCTAAAATAAATGTTCAGTGGATAAAGGCACGATAAGCCCGCAACTAACGGGAACATGTTCAAAACTAACCCGCACCTGTTAGGTGGTTAAAAGTTTAGTAATCAGTGTAGTGCTGATTTATATCAAAAACAAAAGCCAGAGAGCGTGCATACAGCGACTAATGACTGTTGATGACGCGAAAAGGGTTTGTCAGAATTGTCACAAGAGGCAAACCTTGGTTTCTGTCTACCCATCAAGGATGTTGGAGTGAGTTTGTGTATATTCAATATACGTTATGTCAATAAGTACAGGACATGTCATCAGGGATGTTTCACCCCATTCCTCATCTTCATACTTTTGCTCAATATTTGTTAGTTGTAGATAGAGAGTTTTTGCAATTTCTGACACGGTTCCGGTTTAAAAGTGGGCGCCTTTATTAATGTAAATGTAACATGAATGTAACGTGAGGAATGTAACGAGGTGTAGTGTTATAGTGTCAGTTTTGGCGCGCGCGTCCCGGCAAGAGATCCAGACGTTATCCGCTCATTAAAATCAATAAATCCGTACGAGAGGCCAAAATAATTCTACCCATTAATTAAGTGAAAACACCACTTATAAATTACAAAGTGCCCAAGCTGGGCGATAGCGCTTCCATTCACAAATTATTCAAAATTACTCGAAGAGAGAAACAAAACCGGGTGTTTGATAAATCGCCGCCATCGCTCTACTCTGCTCCTTCGAAGTGTGAAACGGTGCGTCGGAAAAGAAAAGTTACAGATGACCCATAGGAAGTGACAGAAGTGTTAACCCGTATGAACTGGGTTATAATTAACTAACAAATTGGTATGAACTAATTACACTGCTATATCTTGCTCTTATATTAATCTCGATTGACAAAGAAGTCCTAAAAATAGTTTACAAGCTGCTGGCTACTTTGT
This sequence comes from Yponomeuta cagnagella, assembly GCA_947310995.1. NCBI lineage: Eukaryota > Metazoa > Arthropoda > Insecta > Lepidoptera > Yponomeutidae > Yponomeuta > Yponomeuta cagnagella. The sequence continues at coordinate 4,987,102 of OX371285.1, read as the reverse complement.
GAAATGTCTATGGCGTGACAGTGAAGTCATCATCATCATCATCATCAGCCCACCTCTGCCCATCACGCCATTTTTCGCGGTCTCTCGCCATTCGCATCCACGGGCTCCCTGCCGATCTGGCCACATCGTCCGACCATCGGGCTGTCGGTGATGACAGTGAAGTAATTTTTATTAATGGAAATATTTTTTAATATTTAAAGTTCTAAAGTTTGTTGGACCGAGGTTTTAAAGTAAGTTTGTTGACGATCTGAGACAGTTGCTGGCAGCGGATGGATTAGGATGGCCGACGACAAAGGGAAGTTGCGTGTCTATGTCCAACCGTAGACTAGTGCGAGCTGTATGATTGATGAATTTATTTATTTAATAAAGTTTTAAATTTCACTGCTCTTGTTTTAATAAACAAGCCAGAAATGTGTGAATTTCCTTTCCTATATAATATAAATTTGAATATCGACTTTATAACCAGAAAAGCGAATTACTTGTTATAATTACTTATATTTATTTAATGCTATACAATTGGCGGTATTATCCCCTAAAGTTTTTAAGTTGATTATTGACTAAGTTGTCAGATTCAATAAAATAAATCAGAAATATTTACGTCTTATATGACGTAATTTTTGAATTTGTAACCAATCTTTCGAGGAGAATTTCTCCACAACCAGGGTAGCTTTTTCGAGCTAACAGCCTCAACTTTGTCTTTATTGACACAAGGTCGAGGATGATCTGTGGCTCGACGCCCCGTACAGGACGTGTAATTTTGAGGTTATCTGTCAAAACGTGTGAGATATATCGCGCCGCACCGCCCGGTGGTTCGGAACGAGGGAATATAAGTTCTGGCTGGAACCACGCTGAGTGTGTCGCGAGCGACCGTGTTGTTTATTTGTTTATATCAATTGCTCAGGCTTTTGTTTTTATTAAAATTTATTCGTTTTGGAATGAACACAATAATGGTAATTTAAAGGTCGCGTGACAAATCGCGCTATGCGTGCGCGCGGGAATGGGTAATAAAACATTTTGGATTTTATAAGTCTATAAAATATCACCTATTGACCTAGTGACCTTGGCCTTTGCATCTTCGCAGTGAGATTATTTCTACAGCATCCAGTATTCACACTAGGTGGGTGAAGGGACCACTCGGACGCTGCAGTGCCTGGGAGTAGGCGTGCACAGCACCTACACCAGGGATGGCGAACCTTTATTGATCAACGTGCCATTTTCTCTAAAGAAGTGTTTGAGGAGGCCATACACGTGCCCTCAAACAATTTTGACTTCGAGATGATACTCAGGTTTCCTCACGATGTTTTCCTTCAACTAGCGAGTGGTATTGCTACTGTAACTTAAAAACAAAGTCATTAGTTTATGCCGGGCACCAAACCTATGACTTGCCGAATGTGAGGCCGGCGTTCTACCGCTGCGCTACCACCGCTCTGTGTGGGAAAGTAATAAAAATAAATAGTTATGTACTATCAACTCGAAATTCACCATTTACAAACAAAAGTAATGCACTTCAAGTATAGTAATAAATGTTTCAGTTAGGTATATTACCTTCACAAACCATGCTATATTCTAACTCGCGATCATTATTACTTTCTCCGATAGGATTTTATTCAACTTTTCACTGGATCTAAGGATACATTTTTTTTTTCATTTTATGCAAGTCAAGTCGTTGATAATACGAGTAAGGTTGATATTTGTTAATCTTAATTAATGAGATCACGGCTTAGGAACTTAGGTAGGTACTGGATTTCGTTGAACTTTATACTGGGTGAAAAGGACTTTTTTTAACTAAGTACAATAAATATGAAGTAAAAAAATATATACAAGTAGGGTACATTTTTCTTTAATGAATTCATTGTTTAGTTTATTCATAATTGAAATGAATAAATTAATAACCTATAACGAGCAAACTACGTGATAACCTTTATAGCTTTCGGTATTAATGAATTCTATTAACGTTTTGTTTAAATCTAGGATAAAGCTGAATCAAATGACAAATTTAATGTATGTTCTTGTTCCGTTTATCCAATTGGTCCGTAATTAGTTTGTCGTCCCAAACATAAACGCATCTAAATCCATCATTACTCTTACATCGAACTCAATACAGCTCGATATCAGATTTGGCCATATTTACTGCTATCTCCTCTTATCTTATTGATAGCCGGGCTCCTATACTGTACCCTTAATTAGTTACAATCTTAACTTTATGCATTTCAGATTGTTATGGTAATTAACGCTTTGGGCCCCAATAAACAAATGCCTCAACAGAGGTACTGACCATAAACCAGTAAGGGGCGAAGATTGTAGGCACACGAATCATAAAGGTAAAATGAAGATGGGCGGGGCACGAATACGGCTGGTGGACTGTGGTAGCCATTGAGTGGTGGCTAAGAACGGGTCGACGGTTGGTGGGCAGACCACCAGCCCGGTGGGCCGACGACACTGTGAAAGCGGCTGGCAAACATTGCGCGGGACTAGCAAAGGACCGGATGGGTTGGCGTGAGAGAGAAGAGGCCTATGCCCAGCAGTGGGCTTTGTTTATGGGCTGATTAGATAGATAGAAGTATAGTGGATCAGCGGTGATAGCCTAGTGGGTAGAACATTGGACTCGGAAGCGGGAGACCCAGGTTCGATTCCCAGTGCGGGCGTGTACCTATGACTCTGTTTTCTGAGTTATGTATATTTTTGAAGTTATAGTAGCAATGCCACTCGCTAACGGTGGACGAAAACATCGTGAGGAAATCTGAGTGTCTAAGCTATTCACATACCTCATCGCTTGAAATCGTCAGTCCGCGGTGGGCACGCGTGGTGATTAAGCCCATACTCTCTCCCTGAGGGAAGCCCTGTGCCCTACAGTGGGACGTATATAGGCTGCTTATGTATGTATTGTGGACCAATGCAACGCTTACAACCTTTTCTGTGGGAAAGACAGTTGCTCAACCTGTGAAGATTGATGTGCTTGGATAATGGCGTTTCGCATACCTATTTGTCGACGATTTTAAATAACACATAATCATTATTAAGCGTTATAGGTAGTTTCAATTTTAGTTGAAAAGTTGCGCTTAACGTAACTGTGTTGTTCATATCTAAAAGCTTCAATTTTAGTTGAAAAGTTGCGCTTAACGTAACTGTGGTGTTCATATCTAAAGGTGCATTTCGTTCTTGCTGCCAAATGGATGCAAGAAAATCTGCCCAATAATTTCTACAATAAGATTCCTGAGGATATAATAAGCTTGCCAGAAACGCGGTAAAATATGTTAAGCACACTTTGTGCCAAAAGGGCTACTATAATATTATAACATTAAAGATTATTGAGATGACAATGATGTCTGGAACTAAAGCCAGTTCAATGCATGAGCTCTAGGTCTTAGAATAGTTATGTAAACTCTGTTAATTAAAGACTTTGAAAAGACTAAGTTTGGAGTTTTTTTGTCCGTTTTTTTCCGAAATGATCGACATTTTGAAATGGACTAGACCTAGTTTAACTTGTAACGTTCATTTTAAGTTGCAGGTTCAGTGCTACTTCGAATAAAAAATTTTTTGAATGCGAATTGCCCCTATACTACGCGCACCAAATCCTGAGCGACTCCAAGACGATTGGAATCGCACAGGATTTGGTGCGCATAATAAGGCACCTGAGGTCAAAATATCTTACTGTGTAATGTTTGATGAAAAACACGAAAGGAAACATTAGTGTTAATGTTCTTATTTATAAAAACGCGATTCCTCTAAATCACTCCTCAGAGGCATTTTACATAATCTGTGGTTACGTCTTTCCCTTTACCGCAGACCATTTAAACTGCATATGATGGGTGTTTTAAGCAATCGTGTTTTTATCAATAAGACTGTTTTATTTTACTGTTAAGACTGACTTTTGCAGATCTATTTAAGAGATCTATATGAATAGCCTCAGTCTTGGTTTATTTCCATGTTTGTGATGTCCTTGCTTAGTTACCATAGCACAGGGTATCTTAATTTGGGACCAGAACAAGTGATAGTGTTGTGTGGAAGTTGTTATTACTATTTATTTCAGTTTTTTTGTACAGATTGATTCCACGAATCAATTTGTCGTCGCATCGCGGATAAATCGAATCCTCGTACAATTTCGCCACTAGCGGCCGAGTCACTGCGGTTCAGATAAAATGCGCCGGCGCACGGGATGAGAGAATAGCGGATATAGTAATGGAAAAATGTGGTGGTGATCAGTTCCTCCTTTTTAGGATTCCGCAGCCAACAAGGAACCCTTACAGTATCGGCATGTCCGTCCGTCTATCTGTCTGTCCGTGTGTATGTCCGCGGCTTAGCACAGAGACGATAAGTACTATAGATAGCTGAAATTTGGCGTAGATATACATATTAATCACGCCGCGCAAACGATCCTCCGTTTGGGCGGCGTGATTAATATGTATATACTTATATGTTAAAAAAAAATTAGGGTACTTACCTCCCCTACGCCTAAATTAGGGATGCTTTTTTTTCTCGCCTACACCGTACTGTGGGATATCGGATTGGTCGTTTCAAAATATTGTGAGTGAAGGGACTCGTTTGCGAAATATTAAGCTTCAAAAAACAAATTTTTGTCCGAGTATAACGTCTCCCCCCTCTCCTGGCTAAACGGTTGATTGTATAAACGTGAAAAAAATCAGGGCAGTAGCACACATAGCTATATAACATAAAAGGAAAGCTATCACGTCGAAGTAGGCTTTACAAGTTAGCGTATTTCGTAAAAATTAAATTGATGAATTTGTGAGTTCTGTAAAGCAGGTAAAAAACCCACTCCTTCTACGGAACTCTATACTATGAGTGGCCTGACATGCACTTGGCCGGTTTTCTAGCATTAAATCGATCGCCGACAAACTAGGTTTGCATTATGTACAACCTACATTCCTACAACCTTTCTTACTACACGAAAAAAAGTCTCTCGGTAACTGCGTAGTTACGCACGTTACATTTGTTAGTCGTGGAATAATGTAATAATAATTATATTTATTTTATTTAAAGTAAATAACAATCATTTTAGTTAGTACGTTTGTAGTACTTATAGGTAAAGAAACAATATATTATATTATAAATTACATTTAACAATACACATTAGTAAAGTTAGAGGGTACATGCAGGCTGGCACAGTGGCGCATGTAGAACGAATCTAGTCAATACAATTCACAGATGTATTTTTGGCTAGTTTTCATGACGACTAAGTCTGAAGTCTGAGTACCTTCGGACGGGCAAAAAAAAATCGGTGGCCAATTTCCAAGAATAGCGTTGTGATTGCCCATTTTGAAGCTGTTTAAAATAATCGTAATCACTTTAAATATAAACCTGAACAAAAATTCATCCAAATACAGTAAAATTTTCAATTAATAAACAGTGTTAAAATGAAATAATAAATCATTTTAGGTATAAAGAGAAAGATGTTTAAAATTCATTATCAACTGGGTTTTAGTTTATATGGATGTTAGAATATTTCTAGAGTTGTTAAACACTATTCTAACAGCGGCCGGTCCGCCCAAAATTTCGAAAGTCTCTGTGCTTATCCCTTGTCCCGGCTAGCAATTCTTCGATATAAGGCCCCGATCGCACCGCCCTGTAATTCCAATACTTATGAACATTACCGGCCGCACAGACTATTATAACGTATTAAGGAATATTATTTTATGGTGATGGCGGGCGGCGCACTTTGCGAGCTGTTTTGTGTCTAAAAATGTACCCGCGGACGGGAGGTATGTGCGGGGCTTTATGGTGAGAAATAGCGGGCCAAAGTCAAGGATGGTTCTGGATTCAGATTTCTGCTGGGAAAATAAATCTAGGGTCAGCGGACTAATGCACGTAAGTCCTAAACACAATATTTGAGGCAGTGAAAAAGACCTTTTATAAAATCTCGTGTCACAGTCAGTATTTGTTATCGAACTCCTCCGAAACGGCTTCACCGATTGTTATAATTTTTTTTGTGTATATTTGGTAGGTCTGAGAATATAGGTCGTAGGCTAATTAATATGGCAAAACAAAAGTTTGCCGCGTCAGCTAGTTGCTCTATAACATTTTTATTATCTGTATCACATTCACGGAGAGCTGTCAGTAAACAATGAATTGAACACGCATGTTTCTTACAAAAAATAAGCAAACTACTATTTTATGCAAAAACTTGCGATTTATTCGCATTTTTGTAAAAACAATCGCACTCACCCGGCGACCGCGGTCTAGACGACGCCGCGTGGGAAGGGCCCCACCAGTTGGTCTGACGACCTGGTTATGGTGCCGGGAAGTTGCTGGATGCGGGCGGCAGAAGACCGGGAAGCTTGAGAGAGGCCTATGTCCTGCAGTGGGCGTCAAATGGCTGATGATGATGATGAATTAGAAATAGGGTCGCTCATACAATATTGCCGTCTCTATTGTTTGAGAGAAAGAGAGAGAGAGAGAGACAAGTAGATTTTCAGTCTCTTTCTTTATTTTACCTTGCTATACCGACATGAAAATAAATTACCTAGCCGTTATTGTATTTCGTAGCAACTGCGGTGTGACTCAGAAGTGAGAATGCGCGTCTATTTATCTACACATAATGAGAGGTGGTTTGTCCGTACGTGCCGTTATTAGGGCAATTATCGCGAGGTGAACCCGCGTATATGGGTATAGTTAACTCGGATTGTGGGCGATCGACGGGTCATTTTTAGCGGCTCATTTTGGGGTCGATTGGTTTGATTGTTACGACCTGTGATGTATGGTTTTTGGAGGAGTGAGAATATAGCTGTTGCTCTAAGTAGGTTTGAAGAGGAAAATACGCTGAGACTGGCTTGTGCCAACGCTATCTGTCAGCTATATCTGTCTGTTTGTCCAGGGGTAACCTCTATCCAGTGTTTAAGTCCAAAAACATATAGCACCATGACATTTGCAAAGCTATCCGTAGATAAATTTTATAACTGCCAACCCTGTCAATCAGCAATTTTTCGTTTGTCCATGAATAAGTATTTATCTTTTTTACTTAGTTATCCAGTGATCTCGTGAATTTCGCTAAGTAAATAGGTAACTGTAGTGCTGTCTTTACGAATTTCTCGGAAAAGAGCGGGACAGAGCGTTACTTAAGTATTTACTTAGTGAAATTTTTAATTCAGAAACCGGCCCTTAGTCGCATATGTGTATGCAAGTTTTTTTTTAATTTTTATTTTTTATTATAAGTGTAAGTGTGAGTGTAGGCAACGCAGCTTGCAGGATCTCGTGAAGGCATCACTCAGCGCAATCTCAGTGGCGCGGTTGTGGGAGCAAAATGTCTGAGGAAGAGTCGACGCTTTCGGTACGAAAGTAGATATGACTACAAAGTTTAATCGGCTTTACTAGGCACTACAGGACCCAAACAAAATAAAATGACAAGTCGAAGCTAATTTTACAATCTCCCAAAAAGTTAACTTTGATTTAATTGAGAGATAATTTAGTAAGAACCATATATGGACGATACAACTAAAAAGTTACCTCTAAAATTAAATAAAAAATAAAAACTGACTTCAAAACACTTCAGCACTAAAAAGTTAGAAATAATTTAAAAGAATACCTGCAAATTAGAAGTACCTATACATGTAGGTACTTCTAATTTGTAAATATTAATAAAATTATGGGATATAAACATCCATGGTCCATAATACAAGTATATGCTCCTACAGAAACAGCTAACGAAGAAGAGAAGGACACTTTTTATAATAAATTACATGAAACAATGCACTCAGTATACAAGAATTTGATTGTAATGGGAGACCTAAACAGCCAGATAGGAAAACAAAAATCGGGTGAAGAAAAAACAGTAGGAAAATACAGCTACGGGAAACGTAACAACAATGGAAATAGACTAATAGATTTCTCACTCGAACACAACCTACAGATATCAAATGGATTCTATAAAAGAAAAGAGAGCAAAAAATGGACTTGGATATCACCTGATGGCAAGTATCGCAACGAGATAGACTTCATTATAACAAATAACCCGAAGGCGTTAGAAAACATAGAAATATTGAAAAGGTTTAATTTTTCAACAAATCACAATATGGTAAGAACCACTCTGAAAACAACCGAGGCAAGGAAATCTCGAAAAAATATACATACCAGGAAAAGCCACATAAGATTGCCTTTGCCAAAAAATATTATTGAAGAATTTCAGACTAATTTACAAAAATGTGACAAAGACCTCCTATTACAAGATAAGTACAACTATATTGAAAAAGAGATAACCAAAATAGAAAAGAAACTAACAATAAACGAAAGAAAAGATCGATTAGGTCAAGAGGCCAAAGATCTTATGATGGAGAGAAGCAAATTAATAAAAGACAGAAAAAATAAACATAAAGATATTGAACTCATTAGTAAAAAAATTTCAAATAGCATAAGAGAGCATAGAAAGAAAAATAGACTAGAAACTATCAGAGAAAACATTATAAAAACGGGTGGAATAAAGAAATCACTGAAAAAACTTAAAGAAAATTCAATATGGATACCGAACATGAAAAGTAAGGACAGAAAAGGAAAAGAAAAAACTACTAATGCCCGACCTATAGTCTTGAAAATTGCAACAGATTTTTACAGCCAACTTTATAATGACGGAGCAACAGATCAAGAGGAGAAAACCGGAGATGATAAAAATGAAGAAGAAGAGATACCATACATACTGGGAAGTGAAACAAGGAAAGCCATCCTGTCTCAGAAGAGCGACAAAGCACCAGGAGACGACAAAATAAGCAACGAGATATTGAAGGGTCTGATAGAGGTTTTAGATAATATAATGACACAAACTTTTAATGAAATTTTGACAACAGAAACAATACCCATCCAATGGACAAAATCAAAGACAATTCTATTGCATAAAAAGGGAGATAGAAACCAAATAGACAACTACAGACCTATTAGCCTAATGTCAAACGTTTACAAAGTCTTTTCAAAAGTTCTTCTCGGCCGTATGACACACTGCTTAGACGAAAATCAACCTAAAGAACAAGCCGGTTTTAGAAGTAAATTTTCAACAATAGATCACATACATGTGGTACGGCAAGTCATAGAGAAATGTAACGAGTACTCCAGGGATTTCTACATGGCATTTGTCGATTATAACAAGGCCTTCGACTCACTAAACCACAAATACATATGGCAAGCTTTACATGGTCAAGGCATTCAAAATAAATATGTCAGTCTACTAAAACAGATTTACAAAAACTGCACTTCTAAGATCCAGCTGGAAAGAACAGGAGATGAATTCAAGGTCAGCAAGGGAGTTCGGCAGGGCGACCCTATATCACCAAAGTTGTTTTCAGCGGTCCTGGAAGCAATCTTTAGAAATGTACACTGGGAGACATATGGACTTAACATAAATGGTTTAAGACTTAACCACCTTAGATTTGCTGATGATCTGGTAATCTTCGCTGAAGATGCAGAAATACTGCAAACTCAATTACAGCAATTAGCAGCACAAAGCAAGAAAGCCGGTCTAACCATGAATACCAGCAAAACAAAGATCATGACCAACAGGACAAAAGAAAAAATTACTGTTGAAAATGAGGTGATTGAATATGTAGAAGAGTACATTTACCTAGGACAGCTAATATCACCAACCAACCAAATGGCGAAAGAAATTGAAAGAAGAATAAAAAACACTTGGAACAGATACTGGTCGCTAAAAGAGGTATTGAAAAACAAAGACATACCAATGATAGAGAAGTCCAAAGTATATAATATTTGTGTTCTGCCATGTCTGACATATGCTTGCCAAACGTGGTCACTGACTAAAGAACTCCTTCAGAAAATTAAAGTTTGTCAACAAAACATGGAAAGAAGTATGCTAAATATAAAACTGAAGGATAAATGGTCATTGGAAAAAATAAGAAAAATAACAAAAGTTGTGGATGTAACCAAGAAGGTGAAGCAGCTGAAGTTCAGGTGGACAGGGCACATAATGAGAGAACAGACGGAAAAATGGACGAGAGAAGTAACCGAATGGTACCCAAGAGAAGGAAAGAGAAAAAGAGGAAGACCTATAAGGAGATGGGAGGATGATTTACCCAGTGGATGGAGAGTCACAGCCAGGGATAGAGAGAAGTGGAAAGCCCTAGAGGAGGCCTATGTCGGAAGACAACCTGACTTTGAAGTCGTTGCCGAAGTTGGCATGTAGCAAAAAAATAAATAAAACAACGAAATGCATGTTATATTTAATTCGAGTCAACTAATGTTTAATTTAAAAATTTATTCAATTGTAATTTAATATAATTTAATTGTGAATCAATGTCAGCGAAATAAAGGCTATTTTTATTATTTATTATTTTATTATACATGTAGGTATTGTAGAAGCATAATTTGTAGTCGGTGCCCAGTTTCATGACCAGCACATATTTTCATATATTTTGGGCACCTACTCCAAATTATACTTCTACAATACCTACATGTTCTAATTTAAAGGTATTCTTTTAAATTATTTCTAACTTTTTAGTGCTGTAGTGTTTTGAAGTCAGTTTTTAATAAAAAAAAATATTTTTCTATTTTTGTGGGGGAACAAGCAAAAAAGAATCATGTCCCTTGTAACCATAATTTACCCTACTTAATTCTTTGCTTAACAATTTGAAGTTATCAATTTCCATCTCAGAAAGTTTTCACCAGAACATCACCAAATTACCCTGGGACTACTTTTACGCTGTCAGAATAGTACTAGTGCCAAGCAAGCCTACTCCATCTAAAAAAACAACGTCCCAGGCACTGCAGCGTCCGAGTGGTCCCTTCATCCATCTAGTGTGAGTGAAGGTGTCACTGGACGCTGTATAAATCATCTCATTACGTAGAGGCAAAGGCCAAAGTTTAGTTTTACGCTATATTTGATGAAACATTACTACTAACAGTGGACAGCAGTAAATAAAGCCCCATTAGGCCTTATTTACTGCTGTCCATTGAAAAGTTCCGTTCTCCAGCTCTGAAAGTGTTCATCAGATCTTAACCAAATTAATATGGGACCAATGGGACGTTATATCTATTCGAATAAAAAAAGATATGTCGAAATCGGTCGAGATTTGACCGAGTTAAGTTATGAAGGAACATAGCAAAAAAAAAAAGTAATATACGCGTCGAATTGAGAACCTCCTCCTTTTTTGAAGTCAATAATAATGAGCAATTTCTTAGAGTTTATAAAAAAACGATTCAAAAACGAAACTTGTCAAAAACACTCGACAAACGCCTATTAAAATAGTCTATCCAGGTGGAGATTTATTATTATGTATATTGGAAGTAGCCTGGCTACCCATGGTACAGGGAATCCTAGTTTGGGAGCCAGTAACCATTTCTTCTTGTAACCATTTTACAGTAAAGTTTTTAATTTTTTTCATATTACAAGAAAAACACGTAACCACAGATTAAATATACTGTCTCTGAGGAGAGCTTTAGAGGAATGGTGTTTTCCTAAATAAGACAGTTAGTGTTTTATAACCACTTTATATCGGTATCTCGGTAAAGATTTTTTGCAAGGAATCGATGGAAGCGCAAATTCTTTGATGTCAATTGAAATTACTTTTTTGAATTGAAACACTTAAGTAGACACTTATGTGACTCGTTGTTTTCTTTATATTATCGAAATCAGTATTATTTCAGTCACAACTATTTAGGTATTGTAAAATTTGATATATACATCTAAAAGGTAGATGAAACTCTGTATTTTTTTCTTCATCAAGCGAACCTTTAGTTATTTCGTTTATGTTTATGCAAGTAGTGCAAGTACAACAATGGAAATTAGTTGTTTGAAGCGTTATACGACCCATTACATGACCTTCTCTGTATAGAGCATGTATGCATACATGCATGCATGGAGGATAGCGGAGGAGATGATCCAAAATGCATTTATTTATGCCCATGAGCAGAGTGTTAGCATCAAAATGACCCGTCACTTGGTGTATAATCGGCGCTCTATCGTTGAAATTGTGACGAAAAATTGCTGCCCTATTTGCTTCCTCTAAGCACGCAAGGATTAGGCCTACAGACCTTCATGCTAAGCCTACTGCAGTGATTACGCGTCGAGGTGTGAAAGGTTATGTTTAATGCGCTTGCGCTGGATCATGTGAATTATTGCGCGCTATGATTTTACACCGCGCACGGGAACTGGCGACCGCGTTAAGGATAGACGTATGTGGATGGGCCAGAATGGATCATGATCAGTATTACTTATATGTAAAATCCGCTACATTCCACAAATAAACGATTTCTTTATTTCTGGAATACATTCGGAAAACTGTTCCAGATTTTTTCCTCGGCTATTCCTCAGTCTAAAGACAACAATCTTCAACCAGTGTGTCCTACCAGGTATGACATACGGACATTTTACATGGACATTAGCAGTGGGAATGGTCCATTGATTCAAAGTTTATGGAATTTATGGTCTATAATCGGAGTCTTTCTGAGATAATTCGCCAAAGAACTAAGATGACTGACATAGCCTGTAAGATTAGCAAGTTGAAGATACAGTAGGCTGGTCACATAAATTTGCCAAAGAAGCGATAGTCGATGGGGTGCAAAGGTTCATGCATGAACTGGCAAACGCAAACGCAACTACGCCCGCCAGCTCGCTGGATCGACGATCTGAGACAGGTTGCTGGCAGCGGCTGGATGAGGATAGTACTGGTCATAATAACGTGAATTATGCATGCAAGACTAATGCTCAGAGATCTATTTCGTGGACCTGCAGTTCGTGGCTTACTGTGGCGGTTCGATGTGCATTGCGGGGTCAATTAACCAACAGTCTAACGAGCAGGAAGAAGCGGCTACGCAGTGTACGCCGGGCTGTCATGGTGATCTAGGGATTATAGTTTTTTATGAAACGCGGTTCAGCACGCGGCATATGTTTTTTTTAGTTTATTTATTCACACGTTATAAAGACTATACTTTAATGTCTTATTCCGTTCGGCTTTTGTCTTAATGTAAACAATTAAGCGACTTCATCGGCGGTGTTCATCATCATCAACCCATTATGTCCCCACCGAGGGGCACGGGTCTCTTCCCTGAGGAAGGTATAGGCCATACTCCACCACGGGGGCCAAGTCCGGATTGGTGGAGGCTTGTAGACTAGTGGCTCGTCTACTGTCAGAAGTTGTCAAGCCGCCCTAAGGCCTCTGACTTGTTGTCGGCGGTGTTGCGTTGGTATATTCGCGACGGCTATCAACGGTTTGTTTGCGTATCAACTGTAGCCGAATGAATTTAAATATACGTTGTTTATGTATAAGAATAATATAATTAAGTAATACATAGAGATAGAGCGCTTCGACAAAAAACTGCTTCGCAGTTTGGCGAAATTGTGTACGAAATATTAAGGTTTTTTATTTTGAACAAATAAACGTATAAAAAAACATAATTCGTAGTATATTTACATTCAGGCTAGTCTTATCCACAGCACGCTGGCCTCCAATCGCGGCAGTAATCTGCGGTGCCGTTATTGTTTTTTCCCGATGCTAATAAGCATGTTGCGCGCGCGTCATTGATAGAAAATTATTGATTGCGCGCCAGAGCATTGATCGAGACAGCTGTAGTCCACTGCGCCAGAAAGTACCAACGTCTACAGGGTGTCACGAAACCGTACGTCGGTTGTTTTAACAAGGCCCGGTGAAAATAAAAGGGGATATCACCCCCTCTACACATCAATATAGACGACGTTTATTATAAAAAAAACAACTCCAAAATCTGAAAAAGTGAAATAGAAGAACTCCATTTAACTTTCATCGGACCCGGTATAATGTCAATAATTTGAACAAAAGACTTCGACTTCGCATGGACGTGTTTCGGTTCTCATTGGCAGAGAACGCGGGAAATTACTTTAGTTTAGTCAAATTAACGAATAATTTAAAAAATCTTGCTCTTACATGCATATTGCAAACTCATAGCGACTGCGCAGATTTTTGTTCAAATTATCTGTCGGGCATTATACGAACAACTTACGGTCATTTGTCACATTTTTGTTTAAGCATCTCTTTGGTCTAAGCATTTGTTTATTGTTTATTGCTAATTGTAGCGGAAGTAATTTTAATAATTTTACAACTATTATTAAGATTACATTATATTATGAAGATTAAATTAGATTAATTTATAACAATTATTACTAATTGTTAGAATTTATTATTATTTATTAATTGTTATTATTCCATGTTTCATTCAAACACCAACAAATTAAAATCCCAGCAAAAAACAATCTTAAAGGACTATATAAAAATGTATTTTTTACGCTAAAATTACCGTACTAAATAACCGTACTAAATAACGCTTTAACTTATTTATTCTTCCCAATAACTACAGAAAAAAGTACAAATTACGGATACAACTTTGAAATCCCGGCAAAATATTCTAGCGATTCCGGAATAAAGTTAGTAATGTCGTAATGTGTAGAGCTTTCGAAAGGTTTAGTTCCAAAAAATATTCTGTCGTGTTAATTTACAAGCGCCTTTCACGGAAGCCAGGGATTCTTCTTATAATTGCTATTTTTTTCCAAAGGAACCAATCATGTGTACGAAATCAACGGCTTAATATGCGCCAAGCAATGGACGCGTAACTTACCCGTTCAAATGGCACGGAGCGTAGAAAACCAGGGGCCTCTTTCATACTACCTGCAATCAATATTTAATTGTGACAATTCGGACTACGCATAGCCGATTAACGCACAGATTAGCTAATAATAATGTACATAGAATCGTCATAATAAACCATGAATAAAATTGTAGTTTTTTGATATACGCGGTCCAGCTCATGCGATAACTGTGAATTCCCTTTTTAATGCCCTATGTGGTGCCGTGTGGCGCCGGATTAAGAATAGCGTCACTCCATTTACTTCCGTGGATGTCGTAGAAGGCGACTAAGGAAATCAATTACCAGGAGACGGGCAGCAGCGTCTTCCTGAGATTCAAACCGCATACTGCGATCGCCAACCCGCCTGCCAAGCGTGGCGATTATGGCAAAACCCCACATGGTTATGAAAACCACGAAGGAGGCCTATGTCCTGCAGGGGGCGTCAAATGGCTGATGATGATGATGATGAACTTTATTACAGGGAACGGTTATTACGATTATATGCAGTCCCAAAAAAAAAAAACTAGAAACACCCATTAACCTTTTCTCTACAAACCTTTAGTAAAACCAAGGAGTACCTTGGTAAAACGACACTTCTGCGTCCGGCGCTTAATTTAAGCAAACAATTCATTAAAGCCTTACTTAGCCTGCGCTTAAACTATAGCCGAGTAATGGCTAAGTGACACTCAAGTGCGATTCCTTAGTGTTGCCGCTGAATAGCTAAGTACAGAAAGTGGGACCAATAACATCTTTGACCATTGGAGTACTGTCGCCGCTTAGCGTAATTCAAGAACTAAAGTTCTTTATTTGAATTGTGTATATAAAAATAACATTTTCTTTCAGTGGTTTTTTGTTTAAAATTTGTATTAGAACTGATTTTATTTTGTGCCATTTACTTTTATCTAGTTGTAAGTTTGCGTTGAGCCATAAACAAAGAGTTGCACGCGTCTCTGCTCTGCCACAAACTATTCCTACTCTGCCATGTAAGTACTTTTTTTAAAGTATTTTATCTCTCGCTTCTTGTGTGCAATAAAGAATATTCTTATCTTATCTTATCTTACTATACCCCGAGTTATTAAATTAAAACTAAATCTAAAAAGCTTTTTGCAGTGTCGAAATTTAAAACACCTCCAAAAACAGAATTCTGAATGAATGTGTTTCATGTAAATTCACCACGTCAAGTTTCATGAATTTATGAAAGATAGAAATAAAAACTGAGAATTTTTAACTTTTTCTTATTAAAGTGGTTTAATTATCGACACTGAAGAAATGCTATTCAGGTTCTGCATTATTTCAATTACACGCGTTATATATAGTTTAAGATCAAATTAGAATGTGCTATAACGAAGAGAACCTTTCCAGGCCTTCTATTTGCGGTGTGACAATGTTTTGATTACAAGGAAAGGCTATTAGTTGGCAATTATCTATACAGATTCGCGGATACCGAGATAAGATAGTGTGGCCTGCAAATTGCATATTTCTACATTCGTTGTGGGCCCTTTTGGTAAAGTGCCATTCTGAGTGCGCTAACGAGGATTAATTTGAATGATTTTGCGTTTGGAAATCACGGCAACTATGAGAAATAAGAAAAAACTTTGTACTATTTTTGCACAGCAATGGGGATGGCAACACAAAACTAATTAGAGATGGCGCCACTGAGATTTGCCCCGGCAATGTTTGTTTTGTTTTAAGATTTTTTCATGGAAATTCAACATAAAAACATCATCAAATGCTTTTCACTTAAAAAAGAAAAGCTATAGTTTATACCAAAACTGAAAAAGCTAAGTTTTATATACCGCGAAAGGAATATACACTGCAAAGGTAATCTCAAAAATATTTTTTGAACAGTTCTTGCAGAAATAATCGCATACCTTTAATTAAATACCTCTTTACTGGCTGATTTATATATTTAAACAAAAGTTACTCAGAACCAATGAAAGTCGTTTTAAAATTATCCACACTATGTACCTACCATATAAACTTACTCATAAAATCATACTATTTCTACATGAACTCTCTTAATTTTATTCCAGTTTAGAGAAGAAGGAGCTTTATGGGCATAAAATGATGCTGCGGGGCTAAGAGGCTACTACTTGAAGCTTCCTACAAACAAACAACTAAATTGTCCTATCAGAAAGTATTGATATCTATTCAGATCTGTCCAATTCAATGTTATGGGTTGGCTCTGGGTAATTAAGTGATGCTGCTTCCCTATTTTACGATACGTGCTTAGGCCCAAGGAAATGCGTGTGTATGATTATGATTTTATTAAATAAAACCGATGTTTACAAGTACCCACGAACATTGTTTTACTCCACTTATAATTGCAGAAATAATAGCTGGCTTTACATTTGCTAAATGGGTTGAATCAATAATATCAGAATTGCATTTCTCGTTTTTAGTTAGTTTTAGGTTTAACAGTCTAGGTACCTAAACACTGCCTCCGTTTTTAACGAGTGTGAAAGATGCGGACCTGAAAACAAATAACAGTGATAAAACATAACTTTTAACATTCTGAATGTATGTCATTAGTATTATTTGTATTTACCTGCATAGAATATTTTTTGGTATTTGTTTGCTAGAATAACCGAATAACCTATAAACTTCTTGATAATCGACTTACTTCTTCCAAATAATTTAGGAGCTACAGTTTTTCTATTGCAAACTGTAAGCAGTAACTGCGTAGGCGCTGATTTTTTTGAGAAAAGACCCTACACATATCTCTGTCTGGTGTTTATATAATGACAAATATTGTGCTTTTCCCATACAAAAGGTCTAGAAAATGGGAAATCCCCCATTTCAAATTTTTTGACAGTTGCCACCCACATTGGCTAACAAAAAAAAAAATGCAACATCATTTAGTTGTCCAGCCAGCCATACGCTGATGGCAAATTACGCAAGGAAAAAGAACAAAAAGATTGCCGTCGAAGGAGCTAGATCATTTCATGATATATGGTGGATAGGCCAGTGATACCACTTGATGAACATAACAAAACCTAAACTCACGCCTGTATCCCAGAGGGGTAGGCAAAGACAAGGGACTGCCACTTGCTACGATCCTGACAGATCACTTTCGCTGTCTCAAAATTCATTAGTCGTTGCATGCACGCACGCCGGTTTGACGGTAAGGCACTTGATGACTTACTAACAAAAAAAATAGACAAGAACGTTTTTTTCGTTGAAGAAAAGTCAAATTCACTGGGTGGATAATACATACTCGTACTGGCTGGTTAGGTTAGTGCACTTGGCGTAGAAATATAATTTAAGGTAATCTTATGTAATGTACCCTGTTTGGTAAGCAACCGAAAAACTAAGAGATGAAAACTATATTTACGCGATGAATAAAAGACCAACCTCCATCTTTCCTAGAACTCTCTACCTACGTCGTTCTCAAGTCAAATATTGTGTTTATTAAAGACATAGTGGGCTGCAAATCACCTCGGTTGAACAAATGTATTGAGTTATGCTTGCTTTGTCTGTTTGCATTGTAAACAGCGAGTTTTGTCATCTATCTGGTCGTAGTACAGTCGACAGGTGATAAAACTTAATATTTTCGTTGCAAACACGCTTGCAACGTAACAGTTGTATTGGTGCTAAGATTGTACGCATGTTAAGGTTGATATGAGTATGTACCTTTACATACGTGTACTCTAATGCTTTACGGTGATAAGGGCGACTTTTCAACGTAGTGTCGTCCTGCGTACAGTGCAGGGATGTGAAGATTCATGTGCTCTCGACTCTTCGATCGACAGCGGGTCAACCTTTACAATAGTGTTGCCTACTACTATATTATTATTATTAATTCTTTATTGTACACAGACAGTGAACAAAAGGTGGACTTAATGGCATTTTCTACCAGTCAACCTGCAGCAGGTACAGGAGAGGCAAAAATTGAGGTAGGCGTGCAAAAAAGAAAGAGATAAAAGTACTTATAAGTACCTAATGGAGGAGGGCACTTATAAAAATAACTATTTTAGTAATGATGTAATACAATACACACTAATACTTGCTATTAATTATATACATACTAATAATTACGGTGATATATACCATACAATAAGATAAGGTATATTAATAAATAAATAAATAAATAAATAAATAAATATATATGTTATATATTATACATATTTATAACAATACATTTGTTAAATTTATATTTTAAATTTATAAAAAATAAATTTATTGTTCTGTGGAATGGACCGCCAGTTCTTAATGGCACTAAGGTAGTGTTCACGGACAAGATATTTAAAAGAGGGACGTGAATTCGCTTTCCTGATTTACTGAATAACACTACTATAACAACACTGAATAAACAGTGTTGTTATAGTATCTTCAGCACAAAAAAATATTACGTACACATTATCTATCTATCTATATTTAATTTCATTCGGTTTGGGTTTGGGTGTATATATATATATGTTTTAAATACCCACTGTCAAATACAAGATTTATTTCTTAAAATACTGAGCAAACCACTTGATATACATCAATAGTTAGTTTACATGCAGCCAAAGCTGAATGTAACGAAATATATACAGCTCATGAAAGATGCCCACTGGTGGGCATTGAAAGAAAGAAAGAAAGAAAGAAAGAGGATATTTATTTAAATTGTCACAGAAACACAAAGTAAACAAAAGGTACACAAACAAAAGACACGAACGTCAACAAAACAGAGATAAAACAAAACAATCGTGAAGAGAACATTTGAGGCATATAGAGTCAAAGGCAGCCGGGTACCATACAGTAATGTATGGCACCCAGCCACCTCGGACCTCAAACGCCTCAGGTGCCTCTGTGACAACAAAAAAGGGGCTCCAACTCAGCATACTTTACTGGTGTGTGCTATGGTTCATAACACCAGCAAAACTGATTTTCAGTTGGGACCATTCCTTGGCACCCGGAACGTGGTACTTAGGTACATACACACATACATACATACATACACACATCTCACTATAGAAATACAAATAATAATAACTACTTATATGAATACCCATAAATATGCCCTACTTATAGTCGTGCCAACCTCCACGGTTCCCAGTGGGCAACGGACGAGATTGTCAGGGGAAGGGTTAGCGTGACGGTAAATTTTGTCTATCGTAGCTGAAATGAAAAATACCTAAAATTTAAATTGTAGGTATACATTTTGTCTATGGTGGCTGACTGGCAACCAAAAGATAAAAAATACCTTAAAATTTAATTATAATTCAAAACTAAGTATGTATTAAGCGCTTCGCACACGGCAGCTATAATGTATATTAATGTACATTACATCCCGGGATGTATAGTTTTAAATTATACTAAAGTATCAACACACAACAGGTAATGTAACGTATCTGTCAATTCATTCTATTGATATACGTCTCACTTTCCAGCCGCTAAGGTATAAATGTATATGTTCGTATCTAAAAATACACATTATAGCCGCCGTCCTTTAGACTCTTCATTTATTTACATAAGAATCGAGACCTTAGCGTAAAACCAAACAAAAAATGTAATGGTTGCGTGAGTTAACTAGATTTAGTGACTTTTCGCCACCCATCCAATTGAAGCAATCATTGACTTAACATTTTTTGACGAAAAGCCGCTTATTAGTGTTTGAGTGACATGTTTGTGTTAGTTTACATAAAAAATATAAGTTTGTTGTGTAAGTTTTTACGGGCTATTTAATAGCTCTTTGACCAATTAGAAAATGCATCGGTAACCAACTATGGTTTAGTTCCAAAATATAAAAAAAAAAAAAATGAGAAAGTCAGATAATTTTACTATCATGAGCAACCGACCACCGGTTACTGAATTGAGAATTTTATTAATAGAAACTTAAGTATCAATATAACTCGTTTTTCTCTGAGAAATTTAACGGGAAAGTTTTCGATTCAGTTTAAGGCAGGTTCAGTCGGCAGCATATTGATAAATGGATATTTAAGTTCAAAGGACGCATTAATGGTTAAATACACATTTAATTTCAAGCTTTTATCTTGATGTAAACAAACCGTTGGTAGAAATTGTTTAAATATGGAAAACAATAATGCCTTCCAAGTAGTTTGCTCGTCTTAGGTCATTAATATATCTTGTTGATTCAATAAATATCAACCGCAATTATCTATTTCTTAACTTTGTTAGTATACGAGAAACCGGAGTTTAGTTTAGGATCAGAAGATACACTACGCAATAATCTATTACTGTAATACCCGTGCGCAATTAAGGGTTAAACCAAAACATCCGACAACCCTTCCATCATGAGTACCTACTATATGGTACTATAAAACAAATAATTAACAAACTGATGTCATAAAGCGGAGCAATAAAGGTGTCATAACAGCCATCACAACACAGCTCGCGAGCCAAGGATGTTTGTTATTGTAATTTTATGCCTCTACCTACCCCCCCTGCGTTAGCCGGCGTGAGCCAAACGGCTGGTACGTGGTGCGAATTTCGAGAGAAAATTGTGAAAATTTATAATGAGGTGGAGTTTTACAATATCGTCGGGTTTTTGTCCCTTTTTGGCATTTTCATTTGCCAGTCAGTACATAAGAGCAGGGTTTTTGGAAATTCGTTGCAAAGTGACTTGTGTGCTGATGGATATTAGGTGCTTTTCGAGTTTTGACCACCTGTCAAACGTCAAATTGCTTCGACCGTAAAAATTAAATCAAATTATTTTCTCTAACCGACTGACCTATACAAAGCTGCATGGGCAAGAGGAGTCATAGCAACAATGAAAGCTTTTTAGGGTTCCGTACCGCGAGCATGCCAAATGAGACCATATTAATATAATTACGACGTATTGAAACGGCTTTATCTCTTCAACCCTAGTATGTAATTTTTTATTTTATTGAGATATTCATATTTTATTGCATTTAAAGTAATCGTAAATGCGGCGGACTTATTATATTAACTTTATATTGTTTACAGAATATTAAGGAGGATTGGCTAGAAAATAATAGAAGGGGTCTTCAAATACGAAACGTGTGTTTTAAAGGTTATAAGAAAAATGAATAAAAACCGGCCACGACCCGCGTACGAAGGGTTCTATACCAAACCGCAAAAAATCACGTTTGTTGTATGGGAGCCCCCCTTAAAATTAAATATTTATTTTATTTTAATTTAACTATTTATTTTTGAAGTGAATATAGAACTAAATATTCTGTGAATATTTCAAGCGTCTACCTGTTTCCAAAAAAATTACGTTCGTTAATAGGGGAATATTTCTTTGAATATTTATTTTATTCAATTTATATTATTTTTTATTATAGCGGCAACTGTCTGGTGACAGACAGACAGACAGACTGACAGTGAAGTCTTAGTAATAGGGTCCCGTTTGGCACCTTTTGGGTACGGAACCCTAAAGACGTAGCCAAGTGTGAGTTGAACTGAACATCCGGTAAGGGTCCCGAATAGAATGATAGAAAACACATTTTTGTTTTGTAAGAAAATAACATCTTATGTACCTACGGAATCCTCGGTGTGCGAGTCCGACTCGCACGTGGCCGGCTTTTATTAAATCAGCAACGTTTCTTTTTATTAAAGTCTGATCAAAACATGATCAAAGTACCTAACACATTGAGGTCACCGGGTATTTTCTATAATAATTCTGAGCTTAAATTATTCCAGTTCATGTTTTTAAAAGCGAAGGTAGAGTCTAATTAAACTTGCATTAAATCTTTACATCAACTACTTACTAGATTCTCTGTTTTTTTACTCAAAAAATGAATGATGTATTTTTATTATGTATGACATAAAAATTTACAGGAAAAGTCTTGAATGGGCTTCAATGTTAAAATTCGAAAACAAGGTGTCAACAAAGCGTTCAGAAATGCTAAGTAAAGAAGGTTATAAAATGCAAAATGAGTCTGTAGCGGATGTAGAAAATTGCATTTGCCGCTCGTTCCTAAACCGAATTCGATTGTCGTTTATACGTTTTCAAGTTTGGAACGCGTCGTTCTAGATCGGTGTTCGAAGTTCAAATGTGTTTTAAGTGTTCGAATTTATGGATGCAATCTGCTGGAAATTTTATAATAGCTATTACCTACGTGCCATCGTTTTACGTCCAGGAGTTCTTACAAAAAAGGTAGATATTCAAAAAGGTACATATTATGATTGACATTAAAATATCATTACAGAAAAAGCCAAACCTATTTTTTTATAAGAAAGAAAGTTCGTTAGATTTTAAAATACAAAACTAAATTGATACCTGAAACGGAAAATTTAAAGAAACATATCACTAGTTAAATGTTTGTTCGTATTTTATACATATTTTGCACATACCTTATATCCCTAAAACTCCCATTGGAAAATATATCAATTTGTACGATCACTGCATGTCTGAAAAAGATTGCAACAAATTTTCCTGTGCTCATTTTGATTTTTATTAAAAAACAACAACGCTCGCTGGTGTGCACTTTATTAGCTGTCGGTAACTTATGAGAGTCTGAATGAAGAATATGAATATTTCGGTAGGGTATGAGAAAATCGGGGTAATTTTACGGTTGTGAAGAATATTGGACTTGGGGAAAAAAACACCATACCTATTTTACTACTTCAAACTTTTTTTTCGGAAAATTTTGTACTGGTTATGTTTTTTTCACAATCATTATAGTTGTGCACCTGAGGTGCAAAATGAAAATAATAAGCCGCAAAGCGGGTACGCTAAGGTGTGTCTAACATTTTGTTACTCAGGCCACGATAGGGTGTCTGGTCACAGATTAGAGCAAGTTTTTTTAAAAGCTAGGTGTGTATGGGGATTTCCTTACACGCTTATCTCGAAGGCAAGCGTAGACAAAATTTGAGTCTACGCCTGCTATGTCAGGCCTAGGTGTGTTAATCTTCTTTTATTACATTACATTACTACAGACCTACGTAGTCAGCCAGGTAACTAAAAATCCCATCTATCTAAAGCGTGTTTAGCCTTTTTGCCCACAAACTCCTTGCCCAGCCAAGCATCCGCATCTGCAGCCCTGTGGAGTTCCGCTCTAATATCGGAAGCGAACCGCGCCGCGCATACAGATGCTCGCATTACCGACGTAATTTGTCGGCGGCGCCACTGGCGTAGCTGGTGAACGGCGCGAAAATGCGGCGTGTTCTTATTTTGAAAGTTTTTTTATATAATATTGGCTGAAAACAAACCAGAGCGGTCCGGTCAATGGTTAACCAGTCAGTATCTGGGAACGTCGTTAAGGTTACAAATACTGGCTGATTAGAAAAAAAAGGTAGGTATTTATTTGTATAGCCACGGTCCAAGTTCAGTCGAGTCAAGTTTTACGGTGCTAACATTCATCCATGGGTCGCGTTTCATGCAATACGGTATTTGACACGATCAACAATAAATTATTTCATATGCTCGATTAAAATAAAAATTACAAAATATCTCGGAAAATGTATCTCTTTTAGTCAATTACTAGTTATTACTATTTTTAAATAGATTAAAAATAAAAAGAGTGCTCTGAAATGTGACGTCATAAGCAAGTATTTTCATACAAAATTCCGTTTTAAAAGTAACTCATTTGATATTTTGTCAAATACCCAATTACGCTGTATGTAACAAAGACAATCGTGGTGAGAATCCCGTTTCTTTTATTTCACGTAACATGCCCGCAATACTAAAGTAATACTATGTTTGTATTAAATAATAATAATATACCTATTAAACACGACACATTTTTATATGAAGGTTTCGCTTTTTACGGCTCTAAAACTAAGTCTTATTTATAAAAACTCGGATCCACTAAAACACTCTTAAGACGGAGTTAAAGCCGGTTTATGGCAGGAGTTCTTGTTATAAACCGGCCTTAACTCCGTCTTAAGTGTGTTTTAGTGGAATCCAATTTTAATAAACAACACCGTAAATCCTTATAAGTTGTTCGTCCGTCTGTGGAAATTTTTTCCCCTGGAAAAGGGATAGAGCTTAGTTTAGAATAGAGCTTTTATGGTGTTGGGAACCGTAAGGGCGTGATCGCGAGTCATGCTTGCACTTGTTTGGTTTTTTTCAGAAACAATAAAATAATTGTTTATCTTAAAATGTTACCTACGTTGCCGTGTTAATAGAAAATTTGTTTCGATACAAAATGCACTTTTACGGTAAGAATAAGTTAGTGTTCTAACTACATCCTTTTGCAGTTCCGTATTGACTGTGTATCACATTTCTAAGCTAAATAACGCATGGCGCCACGTTTCCGAAGGCCGAAGAAAAGCTCTCTTCTTAAGGACCATCCTCCTCAAAAGGGGCTAATTTCCACCGATTATCCAACCATTGCCTCACGATTTTCTACAAATAAGTCGAGACACTTTCAAAAGGTATTTCTAAAGAGACAATGGCCTCAGCGGCGGACAAAACCATCTCGAATGCATTTACTACACATGCTTGAGAATAGAGTGTATTGCAATTGTTTCGTTAATCTTTCGAACGCCGGAGTATGTACTATTTTGAAAATAGAACGTTCTATTTTTAAACAGCTGACTGTGGCAAAATGCTGGCTGTTTACGTAAGCTGTCTATGTCCTGTTTTGCTTTTTGAACGGATGAAAGCCCGAAAGAAATTAAAGAAAGTAGAAGAAAAAAGTAAGTGTAATTTAAGGTAGCTTACCTTCTTTTTAGCAATGCAACAGCTTTTTAGAATGTATGGAACAGCAGCCGCTGATGTTCCATACATTCGAAGTTCTCTGCGTTGTAAAAGTTGTTTGTATTGACAATTAGAACCTTGTAGATGTAAGCCAGCGGCCATACAGAAGCGACGTGGGTAGAGGCGCGGAAAAAACGCGACACGTTGTATAGAAAACGCGCCCTCGCCCCGTCTCTTCTGTGTGGGCTTCGTCCCGTCTCCCCTCGGTACATTTTGTATGAAAGCGAATTGGTCTAACGACGCGTCTTTGCCGCGCCCTCGCCCCACTGGCTATAAGTTTGCGAAGTCGATTAACTCACAGCTTAACCAGTAGGAGGATTCAGCTACGCAATGTACATTAAATTGTTATAATACACTACGAATTGTCGCTTTACGAAACGTGGCCCAGCTTTAGCCTTAGCTAGTGTCTCGTTGCGTGTTTCATACAATTTTCTATAATAGAGAACTTGCGTAAAAAAAATATTACCTTTTGTCTACCGAACACCAGGGTGTTGAAACAAACAAGTTGTCTATCATCGCAAGTGGCAATGGAGTACTTACACAAACAAATGTTTTAATCTCACTGGAGATTATGTTAAAAGATGATTGTGATTTTTTTTTACCCTACGACTAATACTAATGTCGAAGAGTCATTCTAGTCACGTGCTACAAAAACACGCCACGCAAATCGGCCCCGAAGTCATAATAACGTCGCTACATCCTATTAACGCCTAATAATATATAAAGCGTTTATCAATTTGAGCCAAATCCGTAAACGAAAAAAAAGAATAATATAAAAAACTTGAGTGTGTGAGGTGTTCACATACCAGGGCACTGTAGCGTCCGAGTGGTCCCTTCACCCATCGAGTCAGAGTGAAGGTGCCACTGGACGCAGCATAAATCATCTCATTACATAGATGCATAGGCTAAAGTTATCCAATAAAATTTAAATTTTTTTTTGTGCAAGTTCTCCATTAGCTCATGTGAGCGCCTTAAGTGACACTGTGGAAAGAAAGTACCTACCTTGAGTATACCTTGTCTATTCCTAGGACTTAATGATGGAAGGCAATAGACATTCGTATCTTGCCTTGTTTCTAGGTCGGTAATGCCCGCTATATGCATTTTTCACTCTGTTCTTTTGCGATTTTTCTCGATAACCAGTTCTATTCAATTGAGTGCACAGTGTAGTCTATGGTTGTTGTTAAAAAACAAATACTTCAGAAAGACGAAAGATGAACAATTTGAAAAAAAAAATCCGATAATTATGCTGTTTGATAGATAATGTTTAAATATGTAGAAAAATGATCTGTTGTGCGACACTGAGAGAAGGCCTGTGCCCTGCAGTATAATAGACGCATAATAATATCCATAGTAAAATCCATCATTGGCTGCATGTAAAAATTATTAAGAACCTATTGTTTACTATAATTGTATTGCTGTGGATTTCTGTTAAATAAATAAAATAAATAAATAAATAATAGTGTAATGAAGTTATGTAAGAGAATGCTAGAAGATCTTTGATAGGTAGTGCTCAGTTAAAATATTGTAACGCTTTGGTGTAATTGCTGTTATGTTGCAATTTTTATGTAAACAAAATAAACAAATCATACAATAAACAAATAATATAAGCTAGATAAAAAAAAACCCGGGGCCCTATTTCATAGAACTACAATTCATGGCTTATTATGTCAATTCGATGTACATTGCAACAGATTAACGAGTAGAAAGACTCAGTTACGCATTTTTCATCGAAAAAAAAGAAGAAAATTGTCACAATAAAACATGAATTGTTTTATGAAATGCGGAGCTGATCTTTCCACAAATAAAAATCGAAGAAAAGAACGATAGGATAAAAGTTTTAAGAAAACTGTATTTCTGGACGTACCTACGAGTACTTTTGAGGTGTCCCTGTACATTTCGCTATGACGTACTTTTATGTAGTCAAAATCAATATCAGTTGCACGCTTCAGATATCAATTCACACGTGATATCCACAACTTGTGATACATATTGCTTCTCATAACTGAACACACAGATGTATACGTTAAATAATACGCAGTCAAGGGGCAGGCATTGTATATGCGAACCAACAAACAAAAACTCAGGCCTTTGCATCTACGTAATGAGATGATTTATACAGCGTCCAGTCGCACCTTCACTTACACTAGATGGGTTAAGGGACCACTCGGACGCTGTAGTGCCTGGGACATTGTATTTTCGATGGAGTAGGAACAAACAAACATACATACATAAACTCACCCTTGTATCCTGCAGGTACCCCTCTAGGGTTTCCCAGTTGCCACGATCGTGAAAAAACCTCTTTAGCTTTTCCTCTTTTCTTTAGATTTTTTTACGAGATTGGCACTAAAGATCTATGGCTAAAAATATGTGTTTATTTATATTATGTATTGTAAGTTTAAAATCGCTCGTAGCCCCGGCTGCCTGAGTGATCTTAAACGATCACGAAGGTTAAGCAACACAGGGCGCGTTCAGTGCATGGATGGGTTGCCGTCTATGCCTAACGCTAGTGGCATTTTTCCGAGCGGTTCCGTGCTTCGCAAGGCACGTTAAGCTGTTGGTGCCGGCTGCCGTCGATAGATGGCAGTCGTTAAGCCAAGTCAGAGGCCTTAGGGCGGCTTGACAACTTCTGACAGTAGACGAGCCACAAGCCTCCACCAATCCGGACTTGGCCCCCGTGGTGGAGTATGGCTTATACCTTCCTCAGGGAAGAGACCCGTGCCCCTAGGTGGGGACATAATGGGTTGATGATGATTGTAAGTTTATAGTATAAATTGTAGCTATATATATTAGTAAAATATTTACGTATTTATTGTTGAGTATTCGTCTTCTTATGTACCTAATTTTAGTTAAAGTAATTCGTTTTATCCGTTTACTTCGTATGCCTACCAGTTCATTTCCTGCACCACCTGTAGTTGACTGGTAGAAAATGCTTATAGCGTTAAGTCCGCCACATTGCCATTGTATTTTTTACTTATGTGCAATAAACGTATTAATAATAATAATAACAATGCATGTGCAATGCAAGCTAACTTGTTCCATTGAGCCTGGAAGAAAACAAGCAGAATGGCAGTTAGACAAATTCAATTCAATTCAAATATTTTTATTCATTATAAAAACAGAATGTTTACTTAATGAACGTCAAAGTTGTTAGTTTCACAATTAATGGATTATGTGGAGAAGAAGCTAACATCCGTTAACATTTTCTGCATCCGATTCATATTTGGTTTACGCAAATATGACCATATTTCTGAATATCGAACTAAACTCAAGTGGCTCCCAATCCGACTCCGCCGGAATACACATATTCTTTCTCTCCTCTATTGCATTCTGTTCAATCCAGCTACCCCATCTTATCTCAAAGAGCGTTTCGAGTTTCTCCATTCTGGCCACAGTCTGACTCTTCGCTCATCGCAAAACCTTCTCCTTAAAACTCCATCCCACAGTACCAAATTCTATGGCACCTCCTTCACGGTTCAGGCAGTCCATTTATGGAATAACCTGCCCGTGGAGGTTAGAAAAGCAAAGTCCTTGTCTTGTTTTAAGGCATTGGTGAAATCTCACTACCTCACTGTTTGAACTGTGTAAACTGTTGCTTATATATATTTAATTATGTATTTATTTTGTAGGTATTCATGTATATTATATACATGTAAACTGCTGCTTATATATATTTAATGTAGTAGCTATTTTTTTTTTTTAGGTATTCATGTAAGTATATTATTGGTACAATATGTAATTATAAATACTTATATTCTTGTAATCTCTCGCTGTACATCCATCTACCGACTGTATTCTTGGTGCATTCCTCTCCATCCAAAGGTTGTCTGGAAGAGATCGCTCTAAGCGATAAGACCGCCAATTGTATACCACTACTTAGATATAAGAAACTATTTGTAATATCTTTCACCTGGTTGTGCAATAAAGTGTTCTCTATCTATCTATCTATCTAACAAAGAAACTCCACATTTATTCTTTTCAAAACACGTTTTAACTTAATTAACAGGGTTTTCAACTTAAAACATTAGTCATGAATGAACAGAAGTCATAATCGTCCTGTAATTAATATTAATCAACTGTTTAATGCCAAACATCTTTGTCTTCTAAATAATCCTTGATGTTATAGTAAGCCTTTTTGCACAGAATGTGCTTAACACATTTTTTAAATCGCGTTGGAGGTAACTCTAATATATCTTGAGGAATTTTGTTGTAGAACCTTATACAGTGCCCCATAAAGGATGTGTTAACTTTTGCAAGTGTAAATCGTGGAAATGACAATTTATGTTTATTTCTAGTATTAACATTATGGTGGCCACCAACATTTTCAAAGATCACTGTAGTCAATTTTGTTAGGTCGAAAATAAATCTTAACTTTACAATAATGACTGTCGAGATAAAGCATTTTATTTTCCTTTTTTTTTGTTTCAGGTATAGGGAAGATGCCCTTTGCTGGTCTGACAGGTAAAATAACTTCGCCTTTTACACGGAATTCTGTTACACCCTGTATAAATCCCCATATCTACTCGAGCTCCTTCTCGTCAATACGAACAACTTTTGCTCTGGGGAAAACTTCGAAGTCACGAAAAAATATCAGCTGTATTTTAATGGGCCTCTTAAGAAGGCTCAAGGTCGCCCAACGAGCAATGAAGAGAGCTATGTTAGGAGTTTCACTGCGTGATCAATACAGGATTGAGGAGATCCGCAGAAGAACCCGCGTTACTAAAATAGCTCAAAGAATTGCTCAGTTGAAGTGGCAGTGGGCGGGGCACGTAGCTCGGAGAACTGATGGCCGTTGGGGCGGAAAATTTGTGACCTGGCGATCGCGGACCGGACGACGCAGTGTGGGAGGGCCCCCCACCAGATGGTCTGACGACCTGGTTACGGTGGTAGGGAGTCGCTGGATGCGGGTGGCACAAGATCGGGAAGCTTGGAAAACCATAAGGAAGGTCTATGTCCTGCAGTGGTCGACAAATGGCTGATGATGGTGATGATGATAATTTTAATGCCTATAATTTAATTACTATGGACGAGTTGATACTTTTTTGGCTATTTTGAAGTTTTCAACAAAGTAAAAGTTGTTTGTATTCACCACTTTTCCATCCGAAAGGTAGATAAATTTTGTAACTTCCTGTTCAGCGTCTAGTAGTACCTCCTGCATAGACCAGGTGCCTATTTCATAGAACTACAGTTAGAAGAAGAAGAAAGACATTTATTATACCTACAAAACACATCACAGAAACAAAATAAGCAGATAAGTAAAATTATTAATGGATTACTATGAGAATATCGCAAACTTCAGGATCCCGACAGGATTTGCGCGCATAATTAGGCCCCAGGTAGGTGAACTGACCACTTAAGCGCCGAAGTACCTGGGATACTTTTTTATGGAGCAGTCTTGCACAGAACCTAACTATCCGCTAGCTTACCCAGCTTACCGCCAAAGAAAGACAATTTAAATCCAACAGGTAAATTGCCTTCTATTTGGGTCAGTTTAGTCAAAACAAATCTATGGCTTTATCTAACGCTCCAAAATCAAATGTAAACAAAGCAGCCAAGGGGGCTTAGAATAGTTATAATAATGCAAATCCTGACTGACCATCGTAATATCTTAATCCGTCCATGGCGCCGAAATGTAAAATATGTTTTGCTTAGACCAAAACAACCTTACCACTGCAGTTAGAAAATATTTGCTATCGTTGTTACAGCGTTGAGAAATGAGACAATTCGCCAAAGAACTAAGGTGACTGCCATAGCCCATAAGATTATGGGGTCATATAATGTACCGAAGAACCGATGGTCGATGGGTTGTAAAGGTTCTAAATCGGAGACACCGAACTGGCAAACGCAGTGTAAGAAGCCCAGCAGCTCGCTGGACCCACGAACTGAGGCAGATTGCTGGGAGCGCCTGGATGAGGATGGCAGAAGACAGAAAGAAGTGGCGTGGGAGTGGGAGGCCTACCTATGTCTAGCAGTCGACAAGAACGGGCTGAAGAACTCTCGAGACTATATTAAAGTCTTAAAAAAAATTACCGTATAAATAAAATCGTGGATTTTATTGAACTTTAATCTGAAACAGCTGATCTTTTCTTCCTCGTGACGTCGCGATTGCGAGGTTATCCATAGTAAAATTTATTTGCATTGTTGAATAGAATCTTCCCCGTCGTACATTTTTTGGGAAGATAAAAGTCAGAAGCGACTTAGTCATATTTTTAGGAACAGCCAAAGATGCTTAACATTAGTTGCTTAGACACGATTTTTGCACAAAGAAATTAATTTAAAATTGTGTAAGTGAGAGGTAAATACTTGTTCATTTACTTTCTTTAGTCAATCGTGCTATAGTTAGCATCATCACTATAATCATCAGCCTGGAGGTCCCAAAAATAAACACAGTAAGCGACACTTCTTTTAAAAACCTAGATATTTCCGCTATTTGTTACTGGTTGGTTCCAGTCATCATCATTATCATCATCAGCCATTTTTAAGCCCACTGCAGGACATAGGCCTCCCTCATGGTTTTCCCTAACCATAAAGGGCTTTGCCATAATCGCCACGCTTGGCAGGCGGGTTGGCGATCGCAGTATGCGGTTGGAATCTCAGGAAGACGCTGCTGCCCGTCTCCTGGTAATTGATTTCCTTAGTCGCCTTCTACGACATCCACGGACTGAAATGGAGTGACGTGATTCTTAATCCGGTACCACAAGGATATTGGAAATATACAGTAAACGACATTGGAAATATCTCGGTTTAAAAAAAATGTCCCTTACTGTGTTTATTTTTTGAATAGCCGAGCCCACCTCTGCCCGCTGCTGGGTCTTTTCCCGCAAATCTTACGGTCCCTTGCAACCCCATCCACGGACCTCCCGCTGATTCAACTATAACGTCCGACCATCGGGCTGCTGGTCTGCCCACTGACCGTCATCCCATTGCTATAGTCAATTCGGTAGCAAAGACAATTATTTTTATACAAAGGACCTTCAATTAACTCTAGAAATTTTGACATTTGGATTGAACTCAACGATATTGATGGCATGAAAAGTAAGAAGTAAACATTCTTCATTATTTTTTATGGCCAATTATAAATCTTTATTATTAATCATGACTTGTAGATCAAGTCATTATTTCATTTTTTGTAGATCCAGTTATAAATTGCCACTTACAATTGAAATGCACAAAAACTTACTTATAGATGGCCCCATTCATTGTCGTCATTGAGAATCAATTTCGGTTCAACAGCTGTAATTCGGGCGGTCAGCGGATTGGCCATTTTGTGGCTTAGATAACAATGGGATGAGAGCAGGAGTAGGGTTGCCAATGCCGGAATATAATATTATTATAGAGTCTTACATGACTTATGGCACTGAAACGTGGTCTCTCACTATGGGCCTCATAAGAAAGCTAAAGGTCACGCAACGAGCTATGAAAAGGGCTATGCTCGGAATTTCTCTACGAGAATCAGAAATGATGAGATCCGTAGACGAAAGAAAGTTGTCGACATAGCCCAGCGGATCAGCAAGTTGAAGTGGCAGTGCGCGGGGCACATAGCACGCAGAACTGATGGTCGATGGGGCCGAAAAGATCTCGAATGGAGACCACATGTCGGCAAGTGCAGCGTAGGACGACCAGCCACAAGATGGACAGATGACCTCATCCAAGTAGCAGCAAGGCGCCGGATGCAAGCCGCTTCCAATCGGTCTTTTTGGAAATCCATGGAGGAGGCCTATGTCCAGCAGTGGTTCAGCAGCAGTTCTTGTGGCTGAATGATGATGATGATGATAGAGTCTTCAGGTGCCTGAGGTGTTAACATGACTCAACGGTTCTGTACAAATTCGTAGGTGCTTACATGTTATAAATAGTTCAAGAAACGAGTCTCGCAGTTTTTTCCGAGCTTTTCCCGAACATCAAAGACAATTTTTTTATGGTTTAATTACAAATGTTTACTTTTCAGACTTTTCCCTGTATTCGTAGTATAAGACGATATTACTTGCCAAATTTGATAGATCTAGACCAACGGAGAGTATGAATTTTGACACGATGGACTGACAACAAAGTGATCCTATAAGGGTTTCGTTTTTCCTTTTGAGTTAAGGAAACTTAAAAAATACTGACAATTCAAAGTTTATTACTAATTGTACTTTGCCTGAGACTTTGTCCGCATGGTATGGGTAATTTCCGGGATGAAACGTATCTTATGTCCTTTCCCGGGACTCAAACTATCTCATCAAAATCCATTCAGCCGTTATTGGGTGATTGAGTAACAAACATCCAAACATTTTCCCAAACTTTCACATTTATAATATTAGTAGGATAATAAAAGTAGGATGATCCAGGTCTTCCTTCAGAGATACGTCCCCAATATTATGAAAAGTTCTTCCTGATGAAATCGGCTTGCGTGCATGCAACGACTAATTAATGTTGAGGAAGCGAAAGTAATCTGTCAGGATCGTGGCAAGTGGCAGTCCCATCTGGGATACATGCGTGAGTTTATTTATGTGTATGTATCTTCAAAATTATAAAAATAAAATCAGTATAAATAACTTTCACACGACACAAACTCTTAAGTATCCTAGTCCCAAACTAAAATACCCTGTGCCATAGTAAACAGGCAAGGACATCACAAACATGGAAATACACCCAGACTAAGGTCATTTATACAAATGTATGGCGGGCCCCAGTGGGAATAGAACCTAAGACCGCCGGCATGGTAATCAGCCACGATACCGCTAGACCAATAAGGCAGTCGAATTTAATAAACAGAGTTCGCTACGTTGAAATACATTTTTGATTTCTATCTTACGCACACTTAATATTTTTTACGTCTCCGTGTAGTTTCGTCCTAATAGTCCGATCGTCCCCAAGTGACAACCCTATCGTTAAGGTTAAAAGCGGTTAGATCAGACGTTGTTTAGTTTGGGGTTAGGGTTGGCACAACTGCGAGTTATGTGTATCGGACGCACAACCGGCGGTCAACCCCGCAATTACGGTAGATTTGGGGCCCAGTTTTAACGCCCGTTTACATTGCAGAGTCTTGGTTTTGCTACTCACTCTACTGACCACACTTCTTCTTTACGAGCAAATATTGAGTTATATTTTGTATCAACTTTACTAATAGTTATTCTTGCCTTTTTAGAATCATATAAGCAATGTATGTATAAAAGCCTAGTGTCAATTCTAGCACTTTCCTTCTCAGTACATTTGTAGAGAACGCAATGTAAACGTGGCAGGAGCCAAAAAGTAATGGCTATTGTTTTGTGGAAACGAAATAATGTGTACGTCGGTAACCCTGGCCGGCAGTGATTTTTGTTTTAATTGTTTTTATTTCTTTGGCGGTGGCCGATTGGTTTTTGAATTTGGAACGATCGTACTTTGTTTTTCATTGCGATGAGGAGTGATGACAGGTACGTCGAAAGAGGTTATTTACTCAGTAGTAGTAAATTGAACAGTCGGCCAAGTGCGTGTCGTGCGGCCACGCGCAGTAGAAAAAGTGGTTTTTATCTGGTTTACAGAGCTAATTAGGCCTAGTTTGAAGCGCTAGCGTTCATAAGTATCTTTGTGTTACGTATTTTTCGTGTTACCAAATTGTGTCCCGGATTAGCTAAACCTACTAAGTAAGTACTTATAATCTAAGATTCATAAATGTTAACTGATTGAGTTCAAATAAACGTTTTTATTTATTATTATAATTTTCAATGGATTTCGTACGAAGTTTTCCTTTTATAAGTTAGTCGCCTATTACTTGTTAACTTTATTAATTTATCAAATTCACAAAACGTGTCAAATTCATAATATAAACATAGTGAACATTATAGCATTACATTACAATATTAAATTAAATTACATTGCCTTACATTACATTAAATTACATGCACCATACAATATCCACCGAGAGCTTCGTCCACATTGCGGAACAAATACGGTCAATAAAAATAAAAATAAAATAAAAATATTGTAAAGTCTTGTAAAGCCTACTAAGCTGTTATAGTTTTCGTTTTACTTTTACTTTTAATTATGTTCTACTGCCCTAAGTATTTTCACGTTATAACAATCAACCGTTTAGTCGGGAGAGGTAGGGGGACGCCCTACTCTGACAAAACTTTGCGCTTTAACTGTTAATATTTCGCAAACGGAATCCTAAATCGAAAAATCTTCTTACTACACCCACAATATTTCCAAACCACCAATCCAACGATACCCCACATTTTACATTTTTTTCAAAATTACAAATCTCTCTAGCACTTATCGTCTCCGCGGACAGACAAACAGACAGACGGACGGACATGGCCAAACTATAAGGGTTCCTTGTTGACTATGGGAAACAAAACGCCAAACCGTGGCAAGGTTCGCACAAACTGTTCGCTTCAGATACAATCAGTCTGAGTTTCTGTCGCCAATTTCGTATCAAACGTCTAGATCTTCTATTGAATTGATTGATTTATTAATTGAACAGACGTTTAAATGTTTATTCTATTAATGAATGGCGTGAGAAGAGCAAATACTGGAGTAAATACTACTGAACAGTATTTGTTTTGGCTACTTACATGGATTTACACTTACCATTATAGTGGAATATTTAATAGCAAAAATACATATCGATATGTAATAGGTACTTAAGATATCGAGAGCCGTGTTAAGGCGTTGGTAGATATCTGGCTTCACATTCGCCAGGTTTTAGGTTCAATACCGGTATGTACCAAGCATGTACATTTTGCAAATTTATAATAGCAGTACCACTCGCTAACGGTGGAGGAATACACATTGAGCGCTTGAAATCGCTGAAACCGCGCGGTGGACAGGTGTCTCTGAGAAAAAGTCTATCTGAGAGAAGGATATACATGGTGTTATAAAACTGTCGCCTAAATCGAAAGCTGGGCACCAAAACAAACTATTTAATTACTCATATGTTTTGCTAGATATTGTAAAACTAGCACACAGGCTTAGCTCTGCAGCATATGCAGTCAAAAGAATTAGAGAGCTCACTGACGTTGCAACTGCTAGGCTTGTTTATTTTAGTTACTTCCATAGTATTATGTCCTACTACTGTGGGGTCGGGCAGCAGACATTGAAACGATCTTCATCTTACAGAAGAGAGTGATCCGATTTATTTACAAGCTAGGTAGTAGGGACTCGTTAAGGGATTTCTTTAAAGAAACTAACATCTTAACAGTTGCAAGTCGATTCTTTTATGAAAATATAATGTATGTTAGAAAAAATATCAACAATTTCGAAGATGTTGGTAGCCATCACAATATTGATACCAGGAATAAACATAAATTGTCATTTCCATGTTTT
Source organism: Yponomeuta cagnagella (assembly GCA_947310995.1). Lineage (NCBI taxonomy): Eukaryota > Metazoa > Arthropoda > Insecta > Lepidoptera > Yponomeutidae > Yponomeuta > Yponomeuta cagnagella. The sequence continues at coordinate 4,950,657 of OX371285.1, read as the reverse complement.
AGACTTGCAAAAGTTAATGCATCCTTTATGGGGCACTATGTACGGTTCTACAATAAGATTCCTCAAGATATATTAGAGTTTTTAGTAGCACTCTATAGTTATATACAAATAAGTCTTAAAATACGTGGCCATTGCCTGTTTTTCTTCTTTTCCACTGTAAAATTTGTTTTTATAACTTAAACTTAAATTATATAACTTTACTTCCTGTCCAATACTGTGTTCCTGTCTACTAGTTAAGTCAACATAATGTAAGCCCTTAATTGGCCTATGGTTGGATATATTTAACATAACTATACTTTAGAAGTTAACTTGTGCTGTGGGTTTTGTATTAAAATAAAATAAAAATAAAAAATAAAATAAAAAGTTACCACCGACGCGGTTTAATAAATGTGTTAAGCATACTCTGTGCAAAAAAGCCTATTAAGGCTTTTAACATTAAGGATTATTTGGAAGACAAGGATGTCTGGTATTTAAATAATGTTAACAGCAACGATTGTATCTAGTGTAGTGTAACTTTATGTTGAAAACTCTCTTAATTAAGCAAACCTGTTTAGAAAAGAATAAATGTGGAGTTTCTTTGTTAGCTTCTTCTCCGCATAATCTATTAATTGTGAAACTAACAGCTTTGACTGTCATTAAATAAACATTTTGTTTTTATAGTGAATAACATTTTTGACTTTGACTTTGAAAATTAATGGACTTTTTGGTTTGTTAAAAAACGTGCAACTGGGTACAACATCTCGGGTCTACCTCAATAACTGCTTGTACAGGATCCGGGGTTGTCTGATACATCAATACCTGGATAAAATTGCGCCTGCGCTTACCCCACCAGTCCTCGGGTCGTGTGGGTATATCGTATTAGTCTCAGAGGCGCAGTGTATAAAATTATCCAGGGCCTCTGCGTAATGACGGACGGTCCCAGGCTAATTTGTTACCATCTGATAACACACGACGGATACTCAGGCAATAAGATACCCTGGGACGTAGAGCTAGGGTGTGGATTAGAACGGCCAGGTTCCTATGGAATCTTTTTATCTGAGTGGTCTTTACGAATCGAAGAAACTTATGTTGGCCTCAAACGAGCAATGGAATTCAAGAAGGAGAAGAAGAATGGCCTCTGTCTCAATTCTCACTTAAGGCCTAAGATGTTACGTGCTTTCATGTTTTGTGTAGCATTATCAGATATTTATTATAGGGAACTTGCGTCAAACTTACATTTAAGTGGCATTGCTTTGATACCATAGAAGACGTAGAAAAAGCAAAGAAAAAATTAAAAATAAAAACAAAAAAGTATTTTTTCGGGGTTTTGGGATCCGAAAAAATGAGAAAAATCAAGTAACTCTAATAATAACAAAATATTCTAAGTAGATTTAGTTTTTCCATTTAATTCTAAACAATTTCTTAAAAGGGTGTGGATGCATAAAAACATTATTTTATGAAATAACGCGAATATTGATTAAACGCTTCATAAGGTGTTATGTGCAAGTTCTGACGTCATAGCTTGAGTCCGATTTGTATGGGGTGGTTTCGTACCACGGCCACGTGATTAGAATGACTTTTCGACGGGTCAAACATGGCCTCTTCGATTATATTGAATATTTTTTTGTGCAATTTCTCTATTTGCAAAATACTTACACATTACCGTGACAGGTACGGCACAATGAGAAAGATTATGATTTCTATTAAAAATGTACATAGTATTTGCTAAATTAAAATAGCTGCATAAAAACTAGCAATAAAATGAACTTATTAACTTTTACAAACAAATTTTAACTTACGAGAAAATGCATTTGCTGACTTTGAACTATGACCGATTTTGAATCTGAACGACTTTTACTACATGATTATATTCTTTTTTTTTGCACTAACCCGTGCTGAGGACAATTTTAAAAACCTATTTAGAGACTAAAAATTCCACCCATGCTGGGACTTGAACCGTGCCAGCGCTCTCCCGACTGAGCTAATGGGCAAGTGCAAGCATCGATGAAATTTCGAGCCTCTTTACAAACTTCTCTGTATTACGTACAGGCAGCGACATCTGACCGAAGCGATTTACATCACTTCCAGCGCCGAGTAACCCACTTTGCAGTTAGGTTGTTACATCGGAATGATATCGCTGTACCTACATGATTATAATAGGTTTTTAAAACTTAGTAAGACTTTAAAATTGCTGACAAAATCCTAACTGCGGCTCCGTACTTAATTATGAAGGTAGCTTTACGGCATCAAAATATATGGAATAGCTGATATACATACATACACTCACGCATATATCCTAGAGACCAGGGACTACCACTTTCGCTTCCTCAACATTCATAAGTCGTTTTTATCTTGCCCAGCTGACAATTTTGAAAAATAAAGTTCTCGTATTGATTCGTATTTTATTGAATCCTTTTGACCCTTTTTTTCTAATTATTTATTTACGAAATTTCACAATACATTTAATACAAAAGACCCTCACTCAAACCAAGTAAGAATTCACCTCAAGCCTTTAGGTATGTCTTTCCTAAAAGAATGCCCCCTCCAGATCTCAGTTTTCGTAAATCTTTATACTATTGTACACAAATAAATAAATATTTACTGAGGACATAAGCGTAAATAGATATAGATAGATAGATAGAAAACACTTTATTGCACAACCAGGTGAAAGAATTACACATAGTTTCTTATATCTAAGTAGTGGTATACAATTGGCGGTCTTATCGCTTAGAGCGATCTCTTCCAGACAACCTTCATGCAACTTTTATGAATGTTATGGCTATGCAATAAAAAAAGTAGAATATTCCATTTTATTCCTTTTTTACACCCCGTAGAGAAATAACTTTTAAGGGTCTGGTGCTCTGACCTTTTCGTTTGGAGCTTTCGAGCTAGAGACCGTCGAAATAAGGTTTTTGTATAAAATAAGAGTGCAGTTTTTATCCTTACTACGAATGAATAGGTTCCGATCATTTTACTCCTAATAGTGTTAAATAGATCCCAGATAATTTTACTTGTATTTTTTCGAAGCTTACACCTATTTGCGTGTTTATACAATTCAAGTAAGTTGAATACTGCTATGCTACATATCTTCAACACACGCTATGCGGATAACCCTTTAACTTACTATAGAGTCGTCTCTAAACTCTTTCTAACTCTGCCACCGCGAGTGCAAAAGGAAAGGCAGGGTGTCGTAATGAAAAAATAATTTCATCTTGATTTATAGCTTACTCAGGTCATCGCAAATTGCCGCCAGTTTGGGACGTTTAACTTAAGTACGGGCTGCGTATACGCATCGCGACATTTGGGTGGGGTCCTAACTGGGAACGGATGGCGCGACGCGACGCGATACAATTTTGTGAAATTGTGATTGACGGTACAGATAAATTATTTTTACGGTTTCCGCTTGGACGACATCGGTAACGACGTGACATTATCGGACTGGTAGTTTAATACATTACTGAGGCCGTTGTGCGAACGTTGTGTTAATGTTGTATGAATACTAGTCCCACGATGTCGTGCAATTACATTTATCGTCGAACGTGAAACCGCCCAGTTGCATTTACCTTGAGCATATCGCAATCTTGTAAAAGATTTTTTTTTCTGTTAATTTGCCTCTTCTGAATTACTCGCACAATCAACCTAAATTCTCATAAATGGTTACTGTACCAGTTCTACAGTGTTATAGATTAAGGATAACTTAGGATGTAAATTAATAAAAAGTGCAATTTGTCACTCTTTTAGCCTCTCAGCCTAGATGGAGCTAGGGATGTGGTTCGGAACCGTGTTACTCGGCTTTCGGCCAAGTTTTTAGCTATGTTACTGGGCTTAAAGTTACTCAAAGGTTTTTGGAGTTATACGCTCCCTGCAGTGTATAGCGTAGTGGTTGTAACATAGACAAACTCCGAAACACAATACTCTGCTTCAGAAACAAGATTATTCATGTTGGAGCTGCGTATTGGGCGGGCCACGTAAGCCGTATGGGCTTAGACAGTTGGGCAAAAATCGCAACTGACTAGGATCCGCGCAACGTATATCACAAACGTGGCCGACCCAAGCGGAGATGGCGGGACCACCTCGTTGTGGAGTGGAGTGGAGAGATAAAGAGGAGGCCTTTATCCAGCAATGAGACACAATCGAGGCTACATGGAAAAAGGTCCCTGTTACCATGTCTTACTAATTAGAACGACTACCGGTAAGAGAAAGAGTGAAAATGGAGCAAGAGCGCCGAATTCGCTTTGCTGGCATTTCGCTTTGCCCGATAATGGTCACTTTTGTTTGACGAAAAACCTGTTTCGGGGATAAATGCAAATACTTGATGTGCCGGAGATATTTATGGTAACGGGCATCGAATGTGCCTCGATGGTATGGTATCAGTGCGACTCCGTAATTTTGTCAGTACGTTGCATAATAATAAGCGCACTCCATACATCAAACTAAAGTCGGCTTGTGCGATCAACTTGCAATTTTCGGGATCAAATTGTGAACTCGTTTACTCGGTCACGTGGTTTCTTTGTGTACAGCACGATACATAATTATATTATGTATGTATAAGCCTTGCGATGTAACGGAGATTGACCAAACGAATACAACGTTTCATGTACCATTTTACAGAAAAAAACCGGATAAGTGCGAGTCGGACTCACCCACCGAGAGTCTATTAAGACAATTTTTCTTATAATTTAATTAAAAATGTATAGTTTTCAGGTTTTTCCCTGAACGTGTAGTACAAGATGGTATTACTTGCCAAATTGCATACTTCTAGGTCAACGGAAAATACTGTGGCGAGCACATGTCAACTCTGCGCGCGCACTATAAACTCCAATATTCCTGCATCGCGCAAGCAAAATGTTTCACATGATATACCATAAATATAACGTCCGACGAACATTAGTCGGACCGGCCGTCCCCAGGCATACGATCTGCCTGGCGGGAAATTTCCCTTTATAGTGGAAGAGCACGATCACCCGCTCTTCCCTATAGTGGTGACCCTCGACAGAACAATGTCAACCTTCCTTCGCTCTCGCAGCACCCCACATACAATCTGGGCTGCAATCAGTCTCAAAGCAAGGCCAGCATCCTCTTCCCTCTCACCTCATCAGTTCCACTACAGTCAACGCACCGACTACTGGTACTGATGGTGATCTCCCCCAACCCCTCGGCACGGCAGCCACACAGCAACAGCGCACGTTGCCAGTGGTACAGCAGCCTTCACCGGTTCCTACCACATGCGCGGTCCCCATGGTACTGTCGCCGGTGAAGTGACTGTTAGCCGCCGAACATCCTCAACCGCTAGTCGACTCACTGACTCAGCGCCTCCTGGCACTTGCAGGCTTTAGAGCACAGACTTCGATTCCTATCAGACCTAGCTATGCGTAGCTACGGTCTTGAAGGGGAGTGATGTGGCGAGCACATGTCAACTCTGCGCGCGCACTATAAACTCCAATATTCCTGCATCGCGCAAGCAAAATGTTTCACATGATATACCATAAATATAACGTCCGACGAACATTAGTCGGACCGGCCGTCCCCAGGCATACGATCTGCCTGGCGGGAAATTTCCCTTTATAGTGGAAGAGCACGATCACCCGCTCTTCCCTATAATACCCTATAGGTTTTGATTCCCTTGAGTGTCGAAATATACTTTTTTTGCGGCATAAACGACCGTATTTTTTAAAAGTTTGATTTTTTCCCAGCTTTAAGGGACTACGGACTTAAGTATAGTGGTTTTAATTTTATAAAGGATCTCGGCAGACAAACGGACGGACGGACGGACAAGGTTCCGTTTTTTTCCTTTTGAGGTACGGAACCCTAAAAACACTAAGTTTTTATAGTGTGTTTTAGTTTTTTTTCGTAAAATGAATATTTTAAGCAACCAGACTGGATATTATGATTTTGGCTACACACTTAAATTTTTAAATTAACTTTGTCCTTTCTGTGTTATGAGTACCATAGCACAGAGAGGTTTCCTAGTATTGGACCAGAACTATTGTATATTTACATAAACTCACGACTGTATGCAGAAGGGGTAGACAGAGACCAGGGTTTGATCCTTGCCACGATCCTGATTAGCCTCTTTAGCTTCATCCACATTCATTAGACGCTACATATGCAACTATACACGCAAGCCTAGATATGAGATAGATAGATAGAATATTCTTTATTGTATGTACACCAGTAATTACATAATATGATAATTAAACAATAATATAGTACAGTAGTATAGTTGAAGTGACAGTGGGCGGGGCACATAGCTAGGAGAACTGATGGCCGTTGGGACGAAAAAGTTCTGACCTGGCGACCGCGGACCGGAAGACGCAGCAAGGGGAGGCCCCCCACTAGATGGTCTAACAACATGGTTACGGTGGCGGGAAGTCGCTGGATGCTGGCGGCACAACATCGTGAAGCTTGGAAAACCATGAGAGAGGCCTATGTCTTGCAGTGGCCGTCAAATGGCTGATGATGAGGATAATGATGATGATGATAGTGCAGCACAATTGGCGGCCTCATTGCTAATAGTAATTTCTTCCAGAGCAACATTTACGGAAAAAAATAGATATTATTAATTACTGCCTACACTGAAACTCAACATTAAAACAATATTCTTTGAAATTTTTTGATGTTATCCATTCACAATTTAGTCTTGAACGTGGCTGAAAATAACCAGCAAGATTGAATATTACTTAAAAGCGTGCGATTCGGATATTGTGCGATCAATCATGTCTCGCCTCCGTTCCACCTGTAAGGCTGTAACAGAATAATTAACACGTGTACAGGCAATTTATGCACTAATAGTCCATCCACGCCAAAGTACAGTCGACAGCAGGTCGACCTTTACATTTTTGTTGCAAAGTCGTCCTTAACGTTACTTTTTAGAGTGCCGGTACTTTAAGAAAGAAAGAAAGAGAAACATTTATTGCAACAACAGACAACATACATTAATTAATTATTTAATTTATTTATTATTTGTTTAGGAAACTTGCAGCTTACATTATAAATGGACAGAGCCTTAGAATAACTACGCATAAGCTAAGAATAAGTTTCCGCATATAGTAACTAAGTGGCAAACATGTGCAAGTGAATGAAAAATTTAAAGTAAGTTTACACCACACTACACACTACAACACCGAGGGCGCGTGTTAAAGAAAGTTCATTGAGTTAATTAACACTTAAAACAAAACAAAATATGGACAGAAATATGGATAGAAACACTACAAAGTTTGTCGCTGTGTGTCTCTACTGCTGCAAATGGCAGCTGACTCAGCATAGTGATTTTCGGACACGCTGATTTTCAGTCAGTGCCGTTAGCCCTAAGAGCTCTAGAGCGGTGTCTGGCGAGTTGCCAACGAATAAGTAAAACAATATAGGTAACATAATAAATAGATTCATCATAACAAACATCAATAAACATACATTTATATAAACAGCGATATAGACCAGGTACATAACCGTGCACATACGTAAATATGCACGTAAGTACACATACACAAACATGGTACGTACAATATGAAATATTAAGTAATATAAAACAAAATTACGGTCGATGTGTTGTCGACAAATCAAGTGGCCTGACGTTTGCGATAGAGATTACTACGGAACTTGGCATTAACATTACGATTGGAATCGTTGAGGATTTGGTGGGTGTAATATTGGAGATGTCAGATCTTGTTAGGAAGGTACTCAATACCAACATTTTGAGAAAAGTTGCTCAGAGAAGAGTTTTTGTCACTACCATTTTCTCCTATACAAACTCGACCTAAAAGCAGCGGCTAACATTGCACATTGACATTTAAGTAATAGAATGTAAATCCTTGACGTCAATATATATATTTTTTATTTCTGATTACCTTTCAAAATTTTGGTAAAAATTGTACTGTAACGTAACTGAGTATGCAGTGTGTGAACACCTTAGATAATCGGGTTTCCTCGCGAAGTTTTCTTTCACAGTTACCCAGTGGTATTGCTCCTATAACGTCACAAATGTACGTAACTTAGAAAACAAAGTCATGGGTACATGCCGGGTTTCGAACCCACGACCTCCCGAATGAGAAGCCGGCGCTCTACCGATCCGCTACCACCGCATATCACTACCACTCCCACTGCACCTATTCTTCTTCTTATTTACCCCCGGTTTCTCGTACACCTCGTCTCGTCTCTAACAAGCTGTTAATCTACTGTTAACAGCTGTCAGTGGTTTTCTGTATGCATTTTGGTCAATTGACAGCTGTTAACAGTAGATTAACAGCGTGTTAGTGTATAAGAAATTGGGGGTTAATCTCTTTACTCCTCCGTGGAGTTTGAAGCTGACACAAGGGCTTTCCATTTACCTCTGTTCATGGTTAGGGAGGGTAGCTCTGACCAAGTTACTCCCTTCTCTTCTAAGACCTGAATTGAGACATAGCATACTTGATATCCCGGTAATGCGTTCCCGTGGGATGATATTTATTTTAAGTTTAAAATAGATGGCGTTGTGCAAGAATCTCTGTGGCGGTAGTAATTATATCATCATAAGCAGCTTATGTGTATTCGTCTCACCGCGCACCGTAGGGCACAGGCCATCTCTCAGAGAGAGAGTATGGGCTTAATCACCACGCGTGCCCGCCCCGGATTGGCAATTTCAAGCGCTGAGGTATGTGAATATCTCAGACACTCACGATATTTTCCTTTACAGTTGGCAAGTGGTATTGCTACTATAACTTCCCAAATTTACATAACTTAGAAAACAAAGTCATAGGCCCGCACTGGGAATCGAACCTGGGTTTCTCGCTTCCGAGTTCAATGTTCTACCGACTAGGCCACCATCGCTCTTATAATATATGTATGCAGAATCTTTAGGCGTTTTACGACAAGTCGACTTTCGTCGCACGCAGAACTGATGACCGATGGGGCCGAAAAGTTCTCGAATGGAGACCAGATATCGGCAAACACAGCGTATGACGACCAACCACAAGATGGACAGATGAACTCATCCAAGTGGCAGGAAGACGCTGGATACAAGCCGCTTCCAACCGGTCTTTTTGGAAATCAATGGAGGAGGCCTATGTCCAGCAGTGGACTTCTTGTGGCTGAATGATGATGATGACTTTGTTCCAGTGCCGAGCTACGAAGGTGCTTACTTCAGCCAGAGCTCGGAATGTTAATGACACCGATTTCGGATGATCCCATAAAGCCGAGGCCGCCTACTTATGTGACATAAAACTTAATACAACATCGGACCGACTTCACAACAGAGTTTCGCGACGCAGATGTGAAGCGGATCGAATTTTACATAAACGCGCCAATTTGCCCTCCGTAATAACACGTTTTCGCTTTCTATCCCTTTCTAACTGGCCAGTGTCCTCTCCCCGTCCCTTTCGCACATCGCCATCGATCTTGCGTCCGCCCGATCCATAAGGACCAATAATTATATTAATTTCTTCTGATCTGCTTATTATGAGCTTGATCGGATATGTGCGTACAGTCCACGGCACATCAACCCTTAATTTGTCAATCAGAATTACACTCTAATGTCTTTGATATAGGAACAAATCTATGTGCGAAATGAACAGGTTGGTCACCTGACGACTGTATGACGAATTTGTGTTTTTTTTGCGAAGGGATGTTTTGTTCACAATCCTTTGTGTAGTCGATTCTTGTTCGTCTGTTAACTTGTTATTAATCACATTGAAGGTTCTATCACTTTAGCTATACAATGCAGGGTATCTATCAACTAATTACTATATTTTTCCAAAAAGGAGGGTCCAAAGCGTCAATACTAATAAATTTTATTAAGAGGCTCCATAGAGTAACTACCTTAAAAAAAAACATTATTTTTACAGATTGCAAAAAGTGTGTCCAATCTCTCAATCATGTTAATAGCATTCACGACCGAAAATAGACCTGGGACTAGATAGCTTTTATGCCTAAAAAACGGCCGTTTTTGGCGTCAATGCTATCTAGTCCTAGGTTTTTTGCCTTAGGTTCACGGCCATGGGCCCCACGATTGAGAGATTGTACGGACACTTTTTGCAAAAACGCTAGTTTTACTCTATGGAGGCCCTTAAGATGATAACTTCTAAATAACATAAATAAATATCAGCTGAGCCATACAAGAGTTACCGGCCATTGGCCATTTATGGATCAGCCTATATATATTTTTCGCTATTCCAAAGTTTTTCATAAATTAAAAGTTGTTCGTATTGACGAGTAGGATATCCCATTTTCAGGTGGTATTTGGGGAATTTCGGTGGTGGGATTTTGTTAAAAATGGTATCAGGCAGTAGAAATTATATAGGTAAGTTCCATCCTGAAAAAAACACTATAATGCCCCTTAAAGTAGATAAGTGCACGATAAACATAAATATGTTTAATTGCACATATGAAAAATCACAAAATTAACAAAATGTTTCTTTGTATTTACCTACCCAATAAACAAAATTAAGAGAATGCTAAGACTTACCTATATCAAGAGAGCTTCCAGGGGACGCCACACTAGAGTATGCTCGTGACGCGGGGAACCAGTTGTAATTAAATTTATCAACAATATTGGAAGTACCAGACAGAAAAACGAAAATAAATTTTAGAGCTGATACAATAATAAATTCAAAGTATTCAATCACAGTCAAGACAACTTAGACTAGATAGATAGAAAGATAGACAGAATATTCTAAGTAACATTGTTGTATGTTGTAGATAGTGTACTCATACCGTAAACTTTATGCAGCTATTAATTGAAATAAAACGTACAAATATAAATTACCCTTCACTTTAGTCTTAAAACAATCCATTGAGCGTGAAATATTAGTGATAATATATCAAGAAGCTGAACATATTTTAATGCATAAAAATGCACTTGCCGCCCAGTGCATTTCGCCCCAACCCGAAATGATTGTGTTGCAGTATAAAATAATTATTAAAGAATACAGAAAAGAAAAATACGCATGTTCTAAATGCTATGAAATATCTTGATTGATTTTTCAAGATTTCAGTGACTCTACTAAATGTTGTCAAAATACAAAAAAGACAATCAAAACATGTGTTAGACTAAAATTGGCGACTTTTTAAGATTCCTACTAAGTGCCAAAAGTTGTAAGGTCAGTTTTCCCATAAATGTCCAATTGTTATTGGCTAATAATTTTAACATTTACACACGCCAATGATACGCCAGATTGCTTTACAGTCGACGACACATCGACCTTTTCATAAGTGCACACTATTAAGTTACGTTGCGCGTGATATTTTGACTAAAATGTAAAGGTCGAATGCGTAGGAGTATTATGTCTGTGTAGTGATGTATCAAATATTTTTATTTCGCGGATCGATATATTTCTCGAATCTGTATGTTATATTTCTCGAAATGACTTCGGATTCCATAAATCCGAGCTTAAACTATGTATTTGAAGAAGTTGTAGGTTTGTTGTTGTTACGGAAAATGAGATAAAATAAGAGTATTCTTTGTGTTTCCTGTATATCTTTTATGTGTGCAATAAGTGCGTATAAAGTATTGTACACCGGAGCATACATAAACATTTGCCATGATACACAGTAAAATTTTCGGCCTTACCAGGAGACGGGCAGCAGCGTCTTCCTGGGATTTCAACAGCATACTGCGATCGCCAACCCGCCTGCCAAGCGTGGCGATTATGGCAAAACCCTTCATGGTTAGGAAAACCATGAAGGAGGCCTGTGTCCTGCAACGGGCGTCGAGTGGCTAATGATGATTGCTAAAAGAAATTTTTTTCAGACAACCCTATGAGTTAGATGGATAGATAGAACACTTTATTGCACAACCAGGTGAAAGAATTACATTTTGTCCCAAAATCGGTAAGCCAGCACGAAGGATATAATTTGTGAAACATCCCATTCAGGTACCGGCTCCATCGATAAAAAAAACCTTTGGTTTTTTTTATCGATGACCGGCTCCAATACGTCGTTGTCTTCTTCCGACAATTTGATTACGGACGGCGCGAATTATGCGTGTAGCTGGTAATTTTTCTGATTTATGTATTAACATGAGACTGATAAATGTGGAGCAAGTTCCCGCATTAAGATTGAGATGTAAATGAATCCTCATCATGTCAGTCAAGTGGTGCAATTTGAAAATCAGGTTTGTTTATTTTAATTTATAAGTTCCAGTTTATTATAACCACAGAGTCGGTAATGCTTCAACGGCGGCTCGGATGTCGATCAAGATAAATAGTGCTATAGTCGAAATTATTTCTGACACTTTTTTACCCAACAGCGGCGGACTCCAAAAGCAAGGTAATGTGTGTTGCTCGTATGTATGTATGTGAGTATGTCCGATTCTATCATCATCATCATTCAGCCACAAGAAGTCCACTGCTGGACATAGGCCTCCTCCATGGATTTCCAAAAAGACCGGCTGGAAACAGCTTGCATCCAGCGTCTTCCTGCCACTTGGATGAGGTCATCTGTCCATCTGTCCGATTCTATGTTACCTCATAACTCCGTAATGAGAGGTCAGATTTTGTGAAACAAGATCTCAATCAATTTGTCGTATTTACGCGGATGTCATGTCATATAAATATTATTTTTAATTTTTATATTGCATATAGCATGCTCACAGACCATCTGGGGTTAAAAACTCATGTACTTGAAGTTCTTAGCCAACCAACAATAATGTTGTGCATGTAGGCAATAGGTTTAAAAATTGTGGTTATAAAGTATTTCAAAGCTTTCAAAGTTTTCCCAGAAGAAATGTGAGACTAAAATGTCGCTGTACATACCAGTATCAGGTAAGTATCCCTCTAGATCTAATCTAAATTGTAAATAATAAAACTATTCGACTGTCTGTCACTAATCGATCCAGTTAACTTATCTACTGTAGAGTCAAGTAATCCAGTTAATTGCCGGATAGAATAACAGGCTCGGAACAATTATCCTGACTTTTGTATCGATTGCATTGGGCGCGGTCTTTACGTAGAGACAAAGGAGACTACAACATCTCAACTCTATTTACTGCTATACAAAGTAGCCTATGTACGTTGGAAAGTATTCTCATTGGGCCATTCTCTCTCTTGGAGAGAGAACCTATGCCTCTATTGGGCTAGAGGCATAGGCTTTCTCTCCAAGAGAGAGAATCGGCTTAACCACCACGCGTACCCAACGGCGATTTCAAGAAGCGATAAGAGGGTTTCCTCACGATATTCCCCTTTACTGTTAGCGAGTGGTATTGCTACTACAAATTCACAAATGTACGTAACTTAGAAAACGTATATGCCAGAATTCCAACCTACAACCTCTCGAATGACAGGCTATGCGCTAGCACCACGAGTGTAAGCAATTAGGGAGTGGTATTGTTACTTCAACATGCATGCATAAATACATACATAAACTCACGCCTGTATCCAGGAGGGGTAGGCTGAGACCAGGGTTTACCCCTTCCACGGTTTACCATTTCCAGGGTTTACCACTTCGCTGAATATCAACTAATTTATTTTTACTTGTAATAGTTATTGATGTTCTGAATATTACAATTATGAAATTGAATTTGAAACGGACAGGAAGCGTTATTGGAGGTACTCGGAGAGGGTATGTTAGTGTTGACCTTATTTCTGTTATTTTCAATACTGTTAACTAATTTATTTTACAAACAGAACCAAACTTTGTTTAAATATTGAAAAGTTTTTTTAAATGTAAAATGTTGGCGCCAAGGCGAAAACATCGATTGCGCATGCGTGTTGCGTCTTTTTGAAACCTTTTTTTTAAAAGCAGAGGTTCAACTTTCTTGGTCCAGCTGGAGGTTGTATAGGTATATCGTTATGATTAAAAAGTTATATTACGAGTATGATACAGGTGTCCATACAAGACCTGTATCGTAATAAAACTTTTTTTATTTTATGTTTGGCCTATTAGATGCGTAATGTTTGTCGTAAGAGTTTTGTTTTCAGTTTTATAATCTTTGTATTATAGTATCAGATTAGATAAAGATTTTTCAATTCAATTCAATATATGTAACAGAAAAACAAAAAATGGGGTTGAATAATTTTGGAGTGAGCATGAACAAGAGCTCTAGGATTACCTCCCTGTTTCTCATACACAAACAGTTATCTGTTGGCTAAAGTGCATATAAAAAAGAACAAAACACTTGCCCTCAGGAGGACCTAATGATTGCAAGTGATGAAGCGTCGTGAAGTTCTGGGCCGCACGCAACTGTTTGATAAAGACTTTAATCAAATTTGTTTTGCCATCGACATGCTAAGAAGAACAAGTACATTGGATTAACAGATTGTAAGAGAAACAGGGGGTGCCACGGATATCGTCCCATCGAGCTGCCTACGTATCTCCATCCTAGGGCGGCGCGCGGTCGGGGTCTCAGACCCTAAACTAGCGGAGAATAATGGGTCAGCCTTAACGTTGTTTGTTCTTGAAGGCCCTTAAACTAGTCGCTCTACGTACAGTCGGCCGATTGGACAGGTCCCTTCTTCTTTTTTTTTTGCCACGCTCTGCTGTTGGCAGAGCGGTCGTGGTTTTCATGAAGACGTATTGTTGAGGCGGTGGCCTAGTGGGTAGAACATCGGACTCGGAAGCGAGAGACCCAGGTTCGATCCCCAGTGCGGGCATGTACGTATGACTTGTTTTTTTTTAAGTTATGTACATTTGTGAAGCTATAGTAGCAATACCACTCGCTAACGCTGAAGGAAAACATCGTGAGGAAACCTGAGTGTCTGAGCTATTCACATACCTCAGCGCTTGAAATCGCCAATCCCTGAGAGAAGACCTGTGCCCTACAGTGGGACGTATATAGGCTGCTTATTGTTGTGGGCTGATGTAGCGTGCCCCACGATGCCTCTCACGGAGTCAATTACCTAGTCCTGTTTTAATCCTTAACCAGCACGTATATTACGCGCACCAAATCCCGAACGATTCCAATCGTCTAACTGTCAAATTCCATACAAATTGCTAACGCAAACGTCAGGATTCTGACAAGATTTGGTGCGCATAATTAGGCCCCAGATCATAGTGTAATAGATCCCACCTTGTTTGTACTGTGCTTATAATCTTAATCCAAGGTCCAAAACCAAGGAAAAAATGTTACTGCCCATGGCTGTTTAAGGGTTAAACAGCTCTTCTGTTTAAGGGTGAGACAGCTCTACTCGCAACTGCAAGCTTTCAGTTTGAACAAAAAGTAGAAAATTCGCTGATGCGCCAGAATAATCAATCACGCTTACTCTAAATACACGCTTACTCAAATGCAGTTTAAAAAGTCCCGCGTTAAGGAAAAGACGAATTTAAACTGCAGTTGAGTAGTTTTTATGTAATCATGTTTTTTTAAACAACGCCGTAACAATCTTGTTTATAAAAAATAATTAATACAGTTTGAAGAGCTCTTTAATCAAAAGCCTCAAAGAGTGTTTTAAGTTGTTGCGATGCATGGAGATTTTATTTATTAATCAAAATTTTATTTCCAAATAATTTAATCCAGTTGTTCATGAGTACTTTAGACGAATTGAAGTTTGTAAATAAGACTGTTTAGCTAAACTATACCTATCAACTGTTACTATTGTTCTACTTTTCTCCGAGTGTACGCGGGGCTGCGCGGGCGCAGCTAACGGGCGCATCAGTCACAATTTAAACGAAAAAGCCTGCGCCTGCCGCGATTTGATGCCGACTCTTCGCGAGCTTCGTTATTCTTATAAACGTAGGTAGCGTCAGCATAAAACATACTTATGAACTAGAGAAAATATTTAAATATTATCTCTGCTTCATAAGTAAGCACCGATGGTGGCGCGGTCGGTAGCACACCTACCTTACATGCAAGAGGTCGTGGGGTCGAATCTCGGGCATGTACCAATGACTACAGGCCTTCTTGCAGAGAGAGAGAGAGAGAGTATGGGCTTAATTAGGTACCTACCGCGGATTGGTAATTTCAAGCGCTGAGGTATGTGAACACCTCAGATACTCAGGTTTAGCGAGTGGTATTGCTACTATAATTTCACAAATGTACACAACGCCGTTACGCCGTAAGTACATCAAATACGCATTAAACAGAAAATATAGTTCGCAAATTTTAACACTAGGTGGCGCTGACGGTATTCTTTATCGCGGTATGGTTGTGGTCATAATGCCGTGACGATGTCTTACGGAATGGAAGAGTTCGATGATTGTCTCATTCAATACGTCAACGTAATTAACCCGGATATTTCGACAAATAAAGCCAAAAATAACCTCGACACTTGGAGTGTCTCAGCAATTGCGCATTCTAGAAATAACCCTGTATTTAAGTTGTAAATCACATTAAAATTTTGATAAACTCTACGTCTTTATGCGCATTTATAACCCAAGGGACTAGTATACAAATTAGTCAATTTCGTATGCCATCATAAACTCCAGAACAAATCCACTTGATCGACGCGCACCTGCGAACCGTACCAACTAGAAAGTAATAAGTCTGTAAAAATGTGCATACAATGCGCACGCGCATTTGAAATGCAAAGCGAACGCATTGAGAGGTCGCTGCGAGCCGTCCGTCAAGCTGGCCAGACAGAATATCGCACTCGCGAACGGCTTATTGCTACACCGTGAGGAAACCTGCAAGTCTGTTAGGCCGGCCACATTCAGTCGGAATTTCGAACCGGAATTCAGCCACATACAAACGGCACACTGACGTATATATGTAGTAAGGTCCATAGGTTCCGAAACGGAATAATTCCGACTGTATGTGGCTGGCCTTAATCTACTTACAAAAGTATTTACAAAAAACCACCGACAGCTGTTAACAGTAGATTAACAGATTGTCATTGTACGAGAAACCGGGGGTCGGTATCTCAATTTGTCTCTCTTTATCTACCTTGCTCTCTGTACTATCTCTTGCTCAATTACGGTGACAGGAGTCATTCAGTTCGAATTTAATACAGTTTACTCCAGCAGTATTTTGAAAACATCCCCAAAACTCTTCATTTTAAAAACAAACAAACTCAAGCCATTCCCAGGCGCATGTCAGGTGAAAAGTGTGGTCTGAACCTTGACAAATGACTCGACCCAAACATGGAGGCGTTTGGAGCCAATAATCGTTAGCCGCATTAATATAACCCTTTTCAAAACACGCCCTTTTGTCTTGCGGACACCGGCGTGGTGAACACACAAGGTGTCTTCTACCACAAGTGACAGTTGAAATCTGTTCATCCACTCCGTCAATAAAGCATATTGCTGGATATAGGTACACCTGTTCTTCCAAATGTACGTATATTTGCAAAAAGAGACTAGTTTACATTTGACTCACCCATCACTTAGTTAAGGCTGTTCTTACATGGAGCATGTTATCTCGCCCGCACAATTTAATAATTTTAGTGATTTTAATACTTTTGATAAATGTGGTCTGAGGGTTTGATGAACAATAAAATTGCGAACATTCAAGGCATATGTTTCTTATCCTGTACTAAGTTTTTGATTGAGAAAATTTGATTCCAAAATTAATAATTCAGGATTTAATTATGCACTAAACGATCAGACCACGTTTATCAAATGTTTACTCATACTATTACAATATTGCCCACATTGGGACCAAAAGCCCATCAATAAGGAAATCATGCAAAGAAAATGGCGATGGATTGGACATACTTTGAGAAGACCCCACAACCAGCTGGCCAAACAGAGTCTAACGTGGCAAACTTCTGGCAAGAGACGGCCGGGCCGCCCTCGTACTACCTGGAGGCGTTCCGTTGAGAAAGAGGCTGCTTCAACGGGACTCAATTGGAACGAGTTAGAAGTTGCCGCACAAGACCGCGAGAAATGGAGATCCCTTCTACGAGCCCTATGTCCCTGATAAGGGATAAGAGGAAATCATCATCATTACAATATTAAAGAATGTTAAATTTCTCGAGCGAGACAGCATGTTCCACGTAAGTACAGGCTTAAGAGTGTATGTACGCCTTGGCTACTTTAAGATTACCTACACTCCTAATAATAATAATATTTATTTATTTCAAGACGCTGAGATCGAATACAAAACACAAAAAACAATTACAAAGAAAACCTTACGTGATTGGTAGGTACTATTTACATTAATATTATTAGTGATCTGTCAGGATTGTAGCAAGTGGCAGTCCCTGGTCTCTGCCTACCCCTTAGGGATACAGACGTGAGTTTATGTTATGTTATGTTAATATTATGCAAGTTGCACCAGAGTTTTATAAACCTGGTGTCAACATGCTCCGCAATTACCACCAAGATGCTTTTGCCGCTAGCGCGGACTCTATGTAGCACGTCTATAGAAACCAACAAGAAGCATTTAACATTGAAATTTGACGACATGACATCGGCGCTGTGAAGGGTGAAGGCC
The DNA here is from genome assembly GCA_947310995.1 of Yponomeuta cagnagella. Lineage (NCBI taxonomy): Eukaryota > Metazoa > Arthropoda > Insecta > Lepidoptera > Yponomeutidae > Yponomeuta > Yponomeuta cagnagella. The sequence continues at coordinate 4,932,401 of OX371285.1, read as the reverse complement.
GCTAGATGGCGAACGCTGTCTTTAGACATAGACATTTACATACAGGCACATACATTGCTTCTGGCTCCACACTAGGATACCCTGTGTCGCGGGAACCAGAAACAGCGACATCACGAACGTTTACGAAGATCTGGAGTTTTTTTTGTCCCCAGCCGGGATTCGAACCCGGGACCTCTCGCATGGTATGCAGATGTAGTGCCGCTGCGCCACGAGGTCCTCGAGTCAACGTTTGTTGTATGGGAGTCCCCCTTAAATATTTACTTTATTCTGTTTTTAGTATTTTTTGTTACAGCGGCAACAGAAATGCATCGTCTGTGAAAATTTCAACTGCCTAGCTATTACGGTTCATGACATACAGCCTGGTGACAGGCAGACCGACAGACGGACAGAAGGACAGACGCACTGTGAAGTCTTACTAATATGGCCCCGTTTGACACCCTTCGGGTACGGAACCCTGAAAAAACGACTTAAGTGTTTGCTCAACTTTGCGCTGGGGGCAAACTGAAAACCTGCGCTGTGCGTACGTGCAGTTTACGCTGAGTTTTGTTATTCATTACCAGCTTTACCTAGGTATTCTTTGGGAGTAATCTAATAACAATAATAATTTTAAGCCAAAACGTTTCTATAGCTGATTAATCGTTTAATAAACGCCTTCAATTTAAATTTGCCTTGAGCACTTGCCTCCAAGAAAATCCTCACTGTCTTTGCCCCTTATGTTGTCCGAACACTTTCAAGTTTCAATCGGCGGGTCTCGTCTCCAATCTGCATGTAAAGTGGGCACATAGAGGGTAATTTACATCGGCACAAAAGCCTCTTTGTTTCGGCGGAGAAGTGAGTCAGGGTTCGGCCGAGACGGTGTGAAAACGGTACGGTTCGACGGCCGAAACAACTCGGGGGTACTTTCATTGCTGTCGGTGTGTTGAGCCTAGTTAATAATGTTGCAGAATTTTCATGACTATTGAAAAAAGGGGTAAAAGGCCTCCAGTTCAGACGTCATTGAGATGTCAGGATTCCAACAAGATTTGGTGCGTATAATGATGCGCACCAAATCTTGTCGGAATCCTGACGTTTGCGATAGCAATTGGTATGGAGTTGGACAGCTAGACGGCTAAGGCGTCGCGGTTGCTGTGGAGATTGAGATAAGATAAGAATACACTTTATTGCATACAAGAAACAAAAACTCAAAAATAAAAAAATACGAGAAAAATGTACAATGGGCGGCACTGAGCTGTTTTAGATTTGTAAATAGGCTGCATTTATTGTCTTCATTCGGGGCGTGGCGGCTGCTGCATACAATCTCTACATATTGGATTGTCTTGACTGATTGATTGGAGTTATGACTACAAAAGGTTACCAGACTTTTTTGATCATAGTTTCAACGCCAATAACGGTTTTTTCTTGGGCTTTGATGCAAGTTTATGTTTAGTTTACACAATAATAATTAATAAATTAATTTAATTTCGTCGCAACTTCAAATCAGTGCACGCACGCATTTGATACCTTATAAGAATCATTAGGATGAAAACACATGTCACGTGATCCGACTGTGAATCTCTTATTGTACACAACGCAATAACAGAATGCAGTAACAGAATCAAGGCGCAGGCCCTAGATTTTGTAAATACAGCAACTACCACCAGTCACCGAGCCAGCCGAGTTCTACACCTCCGACCAATAACAGCGGTTCTTGGGGATAACAGAAAAAAAATCTTAAGTTTAGCTTCGTACTTGGTCATTATTTACGAGAAGTTGTAAAATAATAGTATATTATGTGATTAGTAAATAAAGGACGGATTTAAAGCGAGGGCCATAGATGAATCACGAGCGTAGCGAGTGATTCTAGTGTTAGAAACCTGAGCGACGCAAGTGATTTACAGCCTTCAATGTAAATCCGTACTTTATTCAAGAGTTGCATACTATACTCTATATCATGACTACGAAAAAAAATTTTTTTTTTCTGTAATGGCAGTAAAGAACCAAAACAGTTTTTATTCTAATGATAAACTCCTTGTCGCAAGTGTTGACCAATCAAATCTCGTTGATTTATTTGCTCAAAGAGGTTGTATCGAGTATTTTTTGCGCAAGGAGGTTGTATAAGCATTGAGATGGAGGTCGAATATATTGGTGTGTTCTAAATTTAAAGACAAAAATAAATTAAAAGGCCTTTTTATACACTGTTTTCAGTGAATAAAATAAGCTTTATAAGGTGAGAATGTTATAAACCAATAAATAAAAATAAAGCTTCTTCATCAACATGAACATGAACGATTGTGAGGTCGTGAAAGCGACTGACCCCGCCGCGGAACTAACACATTTCTTTATGTTTTCGTGTGTCCAGAAATGACGAGCGACAGACACGTTACAACACGCGTTATGACAAATATTGCGAGGCGAGAGCCCGCACTTTGACAAATGACAAGTTTAAGTTTGGGTTCCGAGAAAACGGTTTTGGTAGAGTCGGTCGGTGGCAACTGGAAACAGGCAGGTAACCTCTTTTTGTCCGATTTTAGGTCTTCTGGTAGAGAATAGTAGAGCTACTAGAGTAGGCGAGAGTGTGGTTGAATGTACCTACTAATTTACTTCTGCAATTAAAATGTTTTCCGTGTGAATCACAGAGGTAAAAGGCAACGAAAGAAGTAATTAAATAGCGTTCGCAACTAATGTATAATAGTAAAGTTGATGTGCTATAATATACCTATGCCAGAAATATTGCAATATTATCTACAGTATTCCAGACGGATAAGCAGACCCGAGTTTGCCACTTGCCACAACTACATGCACGCACGCCGGTTTCGTGTAATTTTTATTGTCAATAAATAAAAGAAGTAGCGATATCGACCTATTAAATGAATCTAAAAGTAAAAATACTAAAAGAATAACATTGCAATAAATACATCACTTCGTCACCTGTGCGGATTTCAATACAATGCGGGTGCGTCGATCTGCACTACACATAATGGGGGGATTGCGTTAGCTCTCTATCTTAATAAATCCACTGACAGCTGTCATGTCGACTCTGCTGCTGCTACGTGCAGGTGCTGAGTGTGACTGACTTTTAGCTATTGAAGAGAAGAAACCGTACGTTCTACAACGTGTCGTTCAAATTGCGCAGAACCTTAAAACCGTTTCAATCAATGAGCCGTTTTCAGTACAAATTCACAAAGCAATTCATAGATGGCGCTTACAGGCGTGGCCATAGAAGAACCGGAATACAGCTGTCAAAATTAATCTGCGCTAAGCAAAATTTGACAGACGTATCCCTATTCTTGTATGTGCACGCCTATAAGCGCCATCTATGAAGTGCTTTGTGAATTTGTGCTGAGAACGGCTCATTGGGCTGATTGGCCCACATTTGTCCACTCAGTAGTGGACATCTATCTATGGCCAGTGCCATAGGCCTCCTCCAAGGTACGCCAATTCTTTCTGTGCCCGGCCATGCTCATCCAGCCACTGCCAGGAATCTGGCTCAAATCGTAGACCCGTTTATTCAGTATCGATAAATTAAACCACTTATAAGCAAATGTACAATAATATTGCGTTAAACATTGTAATATTTACAGTGAAAAATTATAATGGCTACGGACTTCTACATGTGATTACAATGCATTGGTTCAAAAATGACATTCAATTACCACTACATCAACATCCTTGTCCCAAACTAGGGTACGCTATATCCTAGATTGTGGTAGGGTAACAAGACCAGGACATAACAAATCTGAAAAAGCACGCAGACTGAGACAGTCAAATAACACCGTACTGCAAATGTTTCGGCTTCAAGCTCTGCCGGAGGTCGTGGGTTTGTACAAATGGCCTCAGTCTGGGTGTATTTCCAAGTTTGTGACGTCCTTGCCTGTTCACCATATCCCTGTGATATCCTAGTCTGGGACCAGGACAAGTGATTGTGTTGGGTGGAAGTTATTATTATTATTATTAATGTGAAGTGGGTCAAACTTTACAACACTGATCGAATTTGGCTAGTTTAAATGTTAAATACAGAAGTTAAAGGTAAAATCAATCACAGGATTTGCAATTAGGGAATGGCAGAAGTAACAATTACAAGTTAATTACAGGAATCGAACCCAGTCCTTTGTCCATCTCAGACGTCAGCAGTCGATGTCGCCCGTCTATCCGACGAATGACATTCGGATATTTTAACAAACTAGACATTCTTCAAATTATTTATATTGAGTCGGTCTGCCTGCATGCGCGTGCGCCGCGTATTTGAATAATGAGAGGAAATTTATTATAGGCATTGCGAAACAAAAAACATTCATTTTGAAAAAGTTCAATTGTAATAATTATTTTCGCCAAAGTTGTTCGCAAAAAGCTGCAAATATGCTTATAGAAGGCTGACCATAAATAACTTACGGATTACGAATTTTATAAAATGCGACAGTACATAATTGTGTTATGCGATGTCCGACACAACACGTTTAAATTGGGTTAGTTCATACTGAATAAACCATACAACAGATTTTACTGTTTGTGGAAAGACTGGAGCCTAAATTAGACCTAAAGCTAGGTTGGCAGGAATCCTAAACGAAAAAAGATTGTATCATATTCGACGTGTCACTAGCATTAGGTACATTTGGAGTAATAGTGACACAAACACTAGGCGTAGCATGTATCGTGGGCGACTTTACATGTCATAATTAGACGTTTTATTAATATTACAATGCGGCAATCTTACAATTCAATTGGAGACCCAGGTTCGATTCCCAGTGCCGGCATGTACCTATCACTTTGTTTTCCACGTTATTTACATTTGTGAAGTTATAGTGGCAAAACCACTTGCTTAAGGTGAAGGAAAATATCGTGAGGAAACCTTAGTGTCCGAGGTGTTAACATACCTCACCCTATGATTAAGCCCACACACTCTCTCTGCGAGAAGGCCTGTGTCCTACAGTGCGACGTATATAGGCTGCTTATGAATTTAACAATTCAATTAATCAAAAATATTATTGTACATCTAACGGGTTAAATCGCGATTATCGTTTATTTTTCGGTATACTTTATTACCTTAAGTCCAGACGTTCCAAAATTAACAGAATTTTGCCTGGCCCCGAATTCCCGAAGTCAACTGTCAATCTGCGCCGCCAGCAGCTCTGTACAGATCCACCTGCGCCCGCGCAGCCCTTCAAGCGCTGACACGATGCAAATGCGGGCCATTGTTGCCGGCTAACGACGATGTAAACCCTTCAGCCGGACGGACCTGTAATGATGGGGAAAGGTGGACTTTGAGCTAGTTTGTCGGCTAGACGGCAGGTCGGAAGTAAATGTCAATTTGCATATTATGGTGTTTTAATAACAAGCGGTGATTTTGGCAGTAAAATTACATGTGCCCCAAGGAAAATAAAGTCCGCTGGTTTTTGCGAACTGTCAAATGGAAAATAGTATATCCACAATAGGAATTGATGCGCATTTTGCTGCGCACTGCGCACTGCTTCATTTATGTCTACTTACCCATAAACAGAGCCTACTGATGGGCAAAAACCACTTCTTTTTCTAGTTCCTCTTCTTTAACTGCTTGATTGACAGTAAAAATATTGGTGGTATATTTTTGTGAATAATTTTCATGCTAGAAACTTATAATTCTTTGCTGTCCACTGTGTCTTTAGTTCAGAAAAAAGCAGTGTGACTTAATTGAACGACAAAAAATAAAAGATTCCGACGAATTGAGAACTTTCTCTTTTTTAAGTCGGTTAAAATAAGAAACATTATTTAAACGTATTTCAGTAGTAAAAGTAGTAAATTAAAACAATTTATGAACTACAAAAGTGTGACTTTTATGGAGCTGTGCCAACGGTACAACCAGTTCAGTGTCCTATAAATTTCTAGGGGGTTCTAAATTTGAATAAATTTATGAAAATAGCAGATTTCAGACAGCATTTTTTTCAAAAAATAATTTCGCTTAATCATTTATTGTGTTTTTTTTTGTCAAAAAATAAAATATGTACTCATTTCATTAAAAGAAAAAATAGAGATGCTGGCCGGCAAGCAAAGTGGCAACTGCAAACGCAGCGAACCGCCAGAATTAAAAATAAAATTCAAGCTCCAAATCCGCTAAATGCGTGTAAAAACGATTATTCTAAAATCGAATCAAACGGTTTGCAGCAATGCGGCCGTAGCTTGCAAAAAGATTCGGAATCCAACAATGCTATAGGAGTTTTGTATTTAAGTGAGCTCTGATTTATTCAAGGTTTGACAAAGATAAACTGCTATAGTTATGAGAATAGTTAATAGAATTAGTTGAGAATAGCAGTCATAATATGACATAATATGCTCTGTGTGATAGAGTGGATTAACCCCACTTCTTACTATCCCCGCTCAATTTATAAAATGAAAGGTTGTGGGTTTGTATGTTTATTATAATGTCCGGCAAAAAAACTTGAACAGAAATCCGCAAGTCGGGATGAGTTTGCGATGAAAACGTATGAGCATTTTTTTTACTAAAGTACGAAAATTTCTTAGTCTTACCATGCGAAGCCAAAGTCATTTGTTCAAAGATATTAGGTATACCTAAATGATCGAGTATACTCGGTGATTTCTTTATCTTCGACATCTGAACGGATTTCAGTTATTCACACATATTTCTTGGATAAACACGTAAGCAGTTAATTTTCAAGAGAACGATGTCGTTTTCAGCTAATTCTAATTCTAAACTCTATTCTGTGGTGACAAAATTCAAATTAGAATATAGAACCCGACCTTTTGACATTATGACTTGGCATTCCGTTGCTTCGCAATCATAGAGCTACTCCGCACAAGAATAGACACAAAGCTTGTTTGTCGGCAATAGACCTATTGTGGGTTCGGCCCTTTCATTCTCAGTTTGAGTTTAAAGACCTCCAACGCAATTATCTCTGCATAGTTACTGTCTTGTTTTGTCATACTTTATATTTAGGTTGCGATGCTGGCATGTATTGCTTCAATGAACTTTTTACAGCTTCACAAATGTTGCTTACATTTGTCCTTTCTATTAGCCCACATTCGTCCACTACTTGACAGGCGCACTTCCTTCTGTCCTCGACCGTTCTCATCCAGCTACCATCGGCAATCTGCTTCAGCCGGGCTGAAACGACGGGCGTAGACTCTGCTTTCCACTAGCCCACATTCATCCACTACTGGACAGGCGCACTTCCTTCTGTCCTCTGGCATTCTCATCTAACTAACGTTGGCAATGGCCGGGCTGAGATGACAGGCTTAGACTCTGCTTTTGTCTATGCTTACATTCTTGCGTCTCTTTAACCCAGCGGCTTACAAACTGTTAAGGCCGTGAAATGGTAAATAATCGTTTTTTATTTTACGGAACCCACATATCAAACAACTGCAATATTTGACTTCATTTCAATTAAGCTTTTGGAGGTACCGCCAGTACTTATTACATTAATTCTAAACAATATTTATGACAAAGGAACTATGCCATGCATGGGTAGTACGAGGCCCTAGTCACGCGTTTTGTAGCGGTAAAATGTCAGAATTTGACGGTTAATGTACTGGAAAGTCGCGACTTTCGACATTTAAAACGCGCGACTCGCGTCGGCGTGTTACCTATGCACGACAATTGTGATAAAGGATTCAGTGACAATGTACGTTATGACTTTATGAGCAATAAATATTTTTTTTTACTTTCTTTTTTATTTTTCACAATTGTGATTCGTGGACTCGCAGTGACTCGTCGGAACCCACTCCAGGAATCTCTGTTCTAGCTTATGTAACTTTAGCATTAAGACAAAAGTCACTTTGTGAAAAGTCCAGTCTGTGCTTGCTATGCTACTAGGACAGGTCGAGGTGTTTGAGTGGCCAGTCGACTGTATTAATAATAAAAATAGAAAAATTACTGATACATCATTCTAGTCATAGGTCCCGAACTCCCCAATCCCGTTCTCTGCCTACCCCTTCGGTATACAGGTGTGAGTTTATTTCATCATCATCATCAATCAGCCACTGTCGGCCTAAGTCCACTGCTGGACATAAGTCTCCTCCATGGATTTCCAAAAAGACCGGTTGGAAGCGGCTTGCTTCCAGCGTCTTCCTGCCACTTGGATGAGGTCCATCTTGTGGCTGGTCGTCCTACGCTGCGCTTGCCGATATGTGAGTTTCTGTAATGTACGTAGTTACGTATGTGGTTTTCGGTTTTCCGTAGTTGTGACTAGCTCAGAGGCAGTTCAGCTTTGTATTCAGACACCATCCCCCAGTTTCTCGTACACTACCAATCTGTTACTGTTTCTGGTTTTGTTTGCTTCGTTGGTCTAGCGGTTAACACGATTGACTACCAAAACAAAGGTCGTGGGTTTAATTTCCACCGGAGGCCGCCGTACTTGATTGTACAAATGCTCTCAATCTGGGTGCATTTCCATGTTAGTGATGTCCTTGCCTGGTTACCATAGAACAGAGTAATTTTGTTTGGAAAAAGGACAAGTGATTATGTTTTGTGAGAATTATTATTATTACTGTTGTGAAGGTGTCAGTTTTCCAAAGTGCATACAAATACCCTAGCGAATTATCAAAACGGGGATTTCACAACATATCTAAATAACGATGATTGTCTCATCGTTAAATTTTTATGTAACACAGAAAAGCAGTACATTGTTAGAACTTTAACGAGAATGTTACGACAAAACTAATTGATTACTGTCCCATCGTTGATTTTTTCTGGAACACTTGTTCCCAACCAATAATATTTGTGTACGTAATTTGCATAATCATCATCATCATCATCATCATCATCCTCAGCCCGTCGATGTCCACTGCTGGACGAGGGCCTCTTCATGCAAGCGCCAGTCTTTGCGCTGTTCTTCTCCAGGTCTTCCCTACTGCCTAGTCGATGTCGTCACGCCCACACTTCTACGTCCGGTCCTCGGTTGCCATGCCAGTAGTTTGCGACTCCATCTTTCATCCTCTCTGCGACAAACATGACCTGCCCATCTCCACTACAGAGTAGCGACCCTTCTTGCTAATTTGCATGATAAATGATAAAATTCGCCTCCTTTCCAGTAACTCAATCGACCGGGGACATACTAAATACTTTTTGATGCTCCGCTCATTCGCTCGGAGCGTCTCAACTTTAATGCTTATTTAGCCACCTTGGTCTCATACCCACTTGAGCGCAAGATAAGTTCGCTTTGGGAAACATCTACCTGCTTACGTATGCATTTAAATTGAAATTACTTTTTAAACGATACTTTATGGCGACCGCAAAGCGGCGAAGTCGTTGCAGCAATTGCGACTTAGGTGGGATAAGTAATTTAAGCACTTAAACCTACTTATAAAATTCTGAAATAAAAAACATACCAACGACCCGAATACTGAGCTTTAATTACTAAGCAGACAGCACAAACCTAGGTAACTCATAGCGAGTTACATAATTAATTTGGGTCTCGACTGTTTGGAAGTTAATGCACCGCAGTCAGGTTGTTGGTTATTTGTTATTGCAGTTTTTTATTTCTGGCTTTCTAGTGATTGATTTTGTTGGATTTAGGACAGTCGTCGACGGCAGCCGTCGAAACACGTCGACGTGCAGTTCATATCGCTTATGAATCGATTGATATCTTATTTATCAAAATCTGACCCCAATGGTCCAGTTTTGTAAGTAAGAAGTTTTGAGAGAACGTAGAATCGGACATACTTACATACGAACCAAACACATTACCCTTCTAGCCGCAGCTGCATAAAAATACACCTGAATCCTAAGTACTTACGCTAGAGCCAATAAGATTTTTACTGTAGCTGATTTCGCTAACCTAGAAATCGTTAAGAAGCAAAAATTACTGCTCACTGTCGATGGGTATAACCTGCGCTAGTACAGTCAAGAGCAGGTCAACCTTTACATTTTTATTGCAAAGACGCCCGTAACGCAACTGAATAGAGTATACGCATGTACACGTTGATGTGATGTCGGCTGCACTAGCTCTGTGAATAAATACATAAATACTTTCTGCTCAGTGCGAGGCTTACTATAACATGAAGGATTATTTAGAAGACAAAGATGTTTGGCATTAAACAGTAGATTAATATTATTTAAAGGACGATTGTGACTAGTGTTCAACACATTCATGACTAATATTTTAAGTTGAAAACTCTGTTAATTAAGTTAAAACGTGTTTTGAAAAGAATAAATGTGGAGTTTCTTTGTTAGCTTCTTCTCCACTCCACATAATCCATTAATTGTGAAACTAACAACTTTGACGTTCATTAAGTAAACATTCTGTTTTTACAATGAATAAAAATATTTGAATTGAATTGAATTGAATATAAAATCTTAAACGCTAGCGCAAGTATTGGCATTGTAAAGTGAATTCTCACCGGGAATGGTAGTTTCGCACACATTTTGTTTTATGTACCTACCAGTGACGTATTTGTTGGTAGCCCTGATTATAAATAAAATGTGGAGATTTTTTTTTCGGGAGGTCGTGGGTTCAAATCCCGGCATGTACCAATGACTTTCTTTTCTATGTTACATTACGTACATTTGTGAATACCACTCGCTTACGTTGTTCGTGTGGTGGGCACGCGTGGTAATTATGCCCTCTCTCTCTCTCTCTCTCTCTCTCTCTCTTTGAGAGAAGGCCTGTGCCCTGCAATGAGAGGTATGTAGATTACATGAAAAAATACAAAAGGAATATCGATCAAATATATTTTGTTCGGTACAAATTAATGGCCAAAGCAAAGCTGTTCGGAATCGTTCGAAGCACATTTCGAGACTCACTCCCTCCAAAAGAACAACGGAACAACGCGCCAATGCGGTTTCCCTCCACTTCCATCGAAATAAAGAGTAATTTTATAACGGCCTTACACGATAAGCTGCAGTTTTGGTAACACTCAAAGTGATTTAGAGGAGCATTATGGCGAGAATGATTACTAAGCAATAAAAAAGGCTAAAAACCAGGACGGCTGGTAAAGTTAACGTACAGGGTTTTTTTAATACAGTTGCTCAAAAAGTGGCGTATTGCAGGGACGTATAGCGTTCGGGATGTGGGCTATTACACACTCGTGCTTTTTTTTTACCTTTCCCGCACTCGTGCGTTCTCTTTCCCAACTGTCAAAATAATGTCTATTAAAAAGAATAACCAACCATGAAGTTTTTATTAAAAAAAAATCATAGAAGTTTTTATGATTCGTGCAAATACGTATATTTCTAAAAAGAAGCTACTAATTTGTTTCAATATCAGATTTAATTATTTGATTGAATGAGTTTGGTTAGGTTTCATTTAATTTATTCATCACATTAAATTTCATTTTCATTTCATATCAATAAAAAACTTCTACTGAAGACTTGGCTGTATGGGCATAGTTCCCTTTGCCTACCAGAATGGGTGAAGAAAAAAAAAACTCTGCTTATATTCTACGGTTGGCGCCATTTTTCAGAAATTTTCTTTGCGAGTTTAGTTGTTTGTTGCACAAGATGAGTAATTTCGACCCTAGTTTTTTTGAATTAACACCATCGGAACGCAGTATAATTTGCACAAAATGCTTCGGAGAACATTTTACCGGAAACGTCAAAAAGTCTCTACATACGACGAATACTGCATGGAGAGAAGAGAAAAAAGCAAATAGTTTTTCATTTTTTCGCAACTGTATTAAAAATAGTCGTTCAGTACACGTGCGGAACCGTCATTGCAACTTGTTCCGACTGTCAACTCTCGCCTTCGGCTGCGCCTCGGCTCGGGTAGACATTTGTCGGAACTCTTTGCAATGACAGCCTTTCCGCACTTGTAATGAAATATACTATTTTCAGTTGTTAAGCAGATGCTGGTGTACCTGGTTGCGTTATTGCTTTTGCACTGGCAGCGATATTCTTATATAAGTATATAGTTTTTTGCTCGATTCGCGTGTTTTTAATCTAGACAGTCACTAATTATAGTCTTATTTATAAAAAACACAATCCGTTAAAAGACTCTTCAAATGCAGTTTAAGTTGGTCACTCCCTCTACCATAGACTATTTAAACTGGGTTTGAGGAGTGTTTTAGAGAAATCGTGTTGGAGAGAGGAATAATTGTTAACTATGGAAAATTTCTATTTTGTATTTTTATTTTTTCTAAATTTTGCAGTTTTTCGGGAAACTTGTCCAATTTTCCTTTCTTTGAAAATATTAATTTTCAAGCAAAATCTTGACCGTTGTGGAGAATAAATTTAAATTCTTCATAAAACATTTTGTTTAAATGGCTTCTTAAGTGATGGTGGAGATCGGTCTAAGGGCCCGTACGCAAAACTGCGAGGTTGCATCGTAAAAATCTGCGACCTCACGCGACGCAAGAACTTGCGAATTGATTCGCTTTGGATGAACCCAAAATCTTCTTTGTTTCTTTTTCCTGTATCTTCTTAGCATTGATAGAAGTGAGCACTTCTTTTTACGATCCATGTCACGATCTGGTTTACAAAATACGTTCAGTACGGTTGACGATCGTCGAAGGAATGGTCACCCGAATCGTGGAAGCGTTGTTTGTCTGTTTACAAGTTAATTCGTGTCGCAGTTTTCTGCGTTGCGAATTCGCATCGCGCCGATTCGCAATTTTGTGTACAGAGCCTAAGTCTTTTCTTTGGTTCTTTTATTAGCAGAGTAAGTAAAATTTATAATCCGTCTGCTAAACACTGCATGGTCCAAATTTAAACCTACTGTATACGAGTAATTATATTTACCTACCTATCTCAGACATTCAGATCATACGCCCAAAGAAAAAACATAAAAAAAAACCTCCAAAAGTCCAAAACCTTACAGGTAGTCAGGTAACAATAAAAACAATCGCAAAGAGGTCGGATGTCAGGGGTGGAGTTCATTCGCGAAAAAGTCTTCTTTATGTACTCGGTGCAGTACGTAAACATTCAGCCGGCAGGGGTTCCCAACATTTATGAGGTGCGGGGAAAGAAATTAACGCTTTCGTGAAATGTTACAATTGTGTTTTAACACAAATTGTTGCCGCTATAACAACAAATACTAAAAACAAAATAAAATAAATATTTAAGGGGGGCTCCCATACAACAAACGTGATGTTTTTGCTGTTTTTTTTATCTTTGTGTCTAATGTTGTATAGATAATGGTACGGATCCCTTCATGCGCTAGTCCGAGTCGGACTTGGCCGGTTTTATGTTTATTTATCTCTCTAACTCATTGCTGATCGCTGGCAGACTGCTGGCAGCGTGCCTTGGAGGAGGCCTATGTCTAGTAGTGGACGAGCAGGATCAAATTCATTGATAGCTCATAAAAGAAGCCCACTGGCAGGCATAGGCCACATCTTTGCCCCGCTGAATTCCCGGTCTTCTCCCGGTCTCATACATTGCTCTCCTGCTGCCTTCTTACTGTAATCTTTCTTGTCACACCGACTTCCCAGTCCTCTGCTAGTCTCATCCAGTGCCCTCCTACCGCCTTCTTAATGCTATCGACCCATTAGGTGGCCTACGTGACCGTCCACTTCGTCCACCGTCCGTACTTCCATCTAACCTGCACCGGAAGCAGGACTCTTAGAATTGATAAAGAATAGCCATCGCGGTCCTATGCACTACATGCGCGCGGTATGGGGTGATACTTTGTCTACTTCACGTTCTTCTTTGTCTATTTAGTTTCATGATTCATTTGCCACATCCTCCACTTTGGTCTTTTGTCAAATTAAGATATTGTCAGTATTTAATGGTGGATTTCCAGCTTGTCGTCACAGTTTCTTCAAAACCAACTTCCACGTCGCTCCCGGCCCTCCTCCATATGTCTCCTCGCCCCCATAAATCCCCATTAGCCCCCTCGCTTTATGAGCTTGCGCTCCCCCGGCGCTAGTAAAGCGGGCCGCGTCTCACTATTGCATTACCCCAGCCTTTTGTTCTTGACTTCTAGAGAATTTCGTGGCTGCGGTAAGTGATTGAGGTGGATGTTGGTTCGGATGACGAAGGTGGATTGGCTAGGTTTAGCGTGTGGTTTTTCGTCACGATAGCATAACAACGGTGGTATCGCTTCGCTAGAACCCGTGAGTCACATGCGTGAGGTCGTAGGTTCGAATCCCGATGTACCGATGACTTCGTTTCTAAAGTTTCTAACTCTAACTAACACACGAGTAGCATAACCCGTCTATAAGCGTCTCATTGTAGGGTACTGGCCTTCTCTCAGAAAGAGAGAGAGAATGGGCTTAGTCATGACGGTCTGCATACCACGAATTGGGGATTTCAAGCGCTGACGTACATGAACACAGGCTCTGACACATGAATATTTCTGGTATCGTCACGATATTTTTCGTTGCCGTCAGAGAGTACCCGGTGATTGTAAATATTATTTATTCATGAACTCCGTCAGGTTTTAGTTTGAACTTTGCTGCTAAACCGCTTTTTGGAAACATCCAAATGATTCTCTAAAATACAAAAAAAAAATCCGTTATTTAAATGTTTCCCAAATACGGATAGAAACCTTACGATACAGCCGACTGCTTATCAGCCTTTAAGTTTTTGTCGCAAAGTAGCATAAGTTGGGTGCAGGCATGTGAATGTTGAGATACCGTCAACTTTTTATATTTCATAACGTGCTAATATTGTCAAAAGTTTTATCGATGTGAATAGATGCTGGCCAGTTTAGAGATAGAAAGATAGAGAAAACTTTATTGTACATAAAAAAGGAAATTACACGGATATTTCTTAACTTAAGAGTATAGACGGCGGCCTTTTTATTGACCAAAGTGAATCTTTTCCTTCTGTCTTTCTCTCTAAATACGAAATTGAATGTATGAAAGACTCTTACCACCGTACCAGTATCCCTTGATTCGTACTTTATCTACCATCAGGCCTCAGAACACGTTGGCGGTCCGAAACAGCTGATCGCATCGATTGCCGCTGGCTATGAAGATGTTTGCTCGGATAATGTATTACTTAAGCGAAAAATCATCCTTTCACATTAGCTGCCGATTCAATTTGCATTTATTATGGTGTGCTTACCACTTGCGGTACAACGTGCTAATGGCAAGAGAAACATCGTGAGGAAACCTGAGTATCAGAGGTGTTCACAAATATCCAAGCTTGAAATTGCTAGTCCGTAGACGCACGCGTGGCAATTAAGTCGACACTATCTTCCTTTTAGGGGAAGCCGATTACGCGCACCAAATCCTAAGCGATTCCAATCGTTTAACTGTAAAATTATATACTAATTGATATCGCAAACGTCAGGATTCCGACAGGATTTGAAGCGCATAATTAGGCCCCTGTAACGTATTATGGTGGCTACATTATACTTCGAGCGACTCGAGGTTAGGCTTCGAGGATTTTTTGTATTTTTGGATTTTATGTACACGCACCAATATTCTATTTATTATTATTTATGTTACTAAGAAGATGTATGAACTAAAAAGTACTTTTAGAAAAGAGGTTTTAAATTCTTTAATTTACTAACCTCATTGATACCTTCTGCTGATATTGAGGTTCTATAGAGACTTAATTTCATTAATCTGTATTTCAGCAACTCAACAAGGCCTTCTACATTTTTCATGAGTTTAATCACGACACAATCTGAGCATTGCATTCAACTTGAATTGTTTGATATTGCAATATTTACGAACTCCCTACAGGAGAGAACAAACCTGTGCTATGTGTTCGTAACATCTACACTGCAGTGGAACGTATCCAGGCTGCATTACGGCTGCAACGTATCCATGATTTGATTTGGAATTATTTCATAAACAGTAGTTGATCGTATTCCGTAATTCGCCAAATATTCGCCAAATGTAGTAATATGACAGAGCTCAGCAACATGGCGTGAATAAGTAAACAGTATGGCGGCGACCCGCACACTGCGTCTCGATGTCAATTATTTATTTATCGGAGAATTATGTTAGTCAGCCTGTCTGTACCACAGTATTGTAACAAGCAAGTGAATTATTCGGCAAAAATTGTTGTAAATAAATTATTGGAGAGTTCGGAGTTCCGCGTATACTGCTGTTACTTACGACTCTTTAGGGTTCCGCACGCGGAAGTCTTCTTAGTCTGTACGTCTGTCGGTTACAAATTACTTTACACATAATATGAACAGCGGTGGTAGCCTAGTGGGTAGAACCTCGGACTCGGAAGTGGGAGACCCAGGTTCGATCCCCAGTGTGGGCATGTACCTGTGACTTGGTTTTCTAAGTTATGTACATTTGTGAAGTTATAGTAGCAATACTACTCGCTAACGGTGAAGGAAAAGATCGTGAGGAAACCTGAGTTTCTGAGCTATTCACATACCTCAGCGCTTGAAATCGCCAATCCGCTGTGGGCACGCGTGGTGATTAAGCCCATACTCTCTCCCTGAGAGAAGGCCTGTGCCCTACAGTGGGACGTATATAGGCTGCTTTTGTTATGTAATATGAACTCACGCCTCCTGTACATCGGAGGGGTGGACAGACTTGTCTCTGGGGTTTACAAGGATTTTTCTGTCCGTGTGGCCTATTGACTTATCTCTTGAAAACTGTAATAGGTAGCCAGAGATTTTTTCACAGAATATGACATGTGTTTTCTCAAAAAATAGTAAGAAATAAAAGAAAGGAGTTGGGAGTTCAACTCACACTTAGCTAATGCAAGCAATCATGATATTATTTATTTACATTATACGTTGTGCAATCCTGCATTTATGATATTATGATGCTCTATAGATTCTTTTATCGGTGAAACCAGAGAGTAGCGAATCTATTTAACAAACCCGTTTTTCTCATTTATGTTTTGGTGAGATCTTTATTACAAAATAATTTATTCACTATCATTCTACGTTGCACCATCTTTGAAGTAAGAACGTAGTTTCAGTGAACTGACATTTTCATGCTGCTAGATTTTGGTAAAGTGGAAAAGTATTTAGCTTACTAATAAAATGACATTATAAAGTAATTTGCCACAAACGCGAAAGGAATAGACATCAACGCTCTCAAAGCTCAACTTCGAAATTCCGTTCCGACATTCAAACTCAACCCGTAACTTTTGCCGGAAATGTTCGGAACAAATTAATGAATCATTACCATCAAGGTTGCCCTCGATTACCACAGATGGTGATCAGATTAGGGTGTTCCCCACACACACTGGCACAACTACTACATGGAAATGGGTGTGTAGGGTGCAAGGGGCTCGCGAATTTTCCAGGGGATTGCAGTGTCGCAGCCACACTGACACGTGACGCGCCGCGAAGGACGCAAGCCTACGCGTTCTGAGAAAAAAGAAAAGAAAAGAAAAAAGTTTTTGACGTTCGTTTTAACTTTTTTTTATAGAGTGCCGCGGTTTTGTTTTGTGCCAGTTTTAATTTATGTTTAAAAATTTTGTCTCGAAAAACAAAAGTGATTCGAAAAGTTTTCCGAATCCCAATCGAACTTTCCGCAACGTGTGTTAAAAAGGATCGTCTTGTAAAATCTCAGACTTGTGTTTAACGGTTGGGATTCTTCAAACGCTTTAATGCTATTGAGAATTAATACATGAGTAATTTTTCGAGTTTTTCTCAAGTCACTTGGAAGTTACTTTTAAAGCAATGATGCCATTTTTGAAGTCCAATGGAATGCGTCGTTTTGACAACTTTTCCCCGAAATTGACTCAGTGGGAGTTCGCGTGATTTTTTCGCATTAAATTCGTTCCCAAGTTAATGAAGACGTTTGTATCGTCGTGTTGATTGGTTAAATAGTTTTTTTGAGCCAAACATTTCACAACTTAATTAATTGGAATTATGTGAAAGCAACCAACAATTAATAAAGTAATTAATGCCTTGTAAATTAATAACCAATAAATTTAAGTTATTATGAAGAGTTTCATATTTGTTATGAAACTTACATACAACACACTTTATTTCAAAATTATCTCCTTAGCACTGGCCGATTTGTCAGACAGAATGAAAGAATACATTACAATTTAAAATAGTTCTTTCTTTGAAAAAAAAGAACACATCTCAGTAGCGGTTTCCGTGACGAATGATGGACTCGGGACGCGGCACTTTGATGTCTTCCGCCGGTAATCGATACGATAATCGGAAAGTAAATCGGTATCAAATCACGACGACGATTGTTGGGATCGATCGATTTGTGATCGGTTTGATTTGATTGCTTGATCTATCTGTGGTGTGTAAGGTGATTTAAGCCATCTTTATACTTAAAGAAAGTACTGAGTTTCCAAAGTGTTAGTGATTTGGGAACATAAAAAAATTTAATCATATAGGTAAAATTACACTAGTTCTTTATTATGCAGTGAATTAGTCTTATCTTGACGTAATTGTAAAGAAAAAACGAGATCCGTACAACAATTAGGAATTTATTTGAGTTCCTGATGACTATGAATGTATATGTAAAGTTTAAGAAAGTGTGTCAATCTTATTTCGATCATGAGCCGAAGAATCGTGACAGTTTCATTTCGATACAGTAATTGTCAACATTGTAATCCATAACAAGCGCAAAAATCGCTTCAAAAATCAGTGGCCACTTCGACCATTTTTTTAAATAAAAAAGAAAATTCGTAATTTCCAAGCCGTTCCAATTTCGGCTCTCCGCGCGGCGGTATTCTGCCCAGCGGGCGCTAACGACATCTGTTGACAGATAAGTGGAACTATTGTCATCCAAATTTGATACGGCAACGATTTTAGTTCTCGGCACTTTGTGTCAACTAGCATCGCACGTTTAGTTGCGGTGTCTGTTTGTCAATAGTCCGGGAGTTGGAATGTCTCTTTGTCGGCAAACTAGGTTCCTGCGGCGTGATTCGGATGGATTCACTACTAAGGAAGTGACTTGAAAAAAGCGCAGTCTGTACCGTTACTGTAGTTACATTGGAACTGGTGTAGGTTAAAATAATTTTGATTCCGTGCATATTATGTGGATTTTCTTTAGCTCTCTATTATTAATAAATTCACTCCTAGGTTGTAATTGTCTCAAAAATAATTGCAATAAAATTGCAAAGATCATTGGGCTGTTAAAATGTACGCTATGCCCATGGTGAATTTTTGCAATCCATACACGCTGGCCCATCCGGCATTCGGTCCACACACTGCCTCATTGACTGACCCCTACTGGATGTGAGTATAACGCCCAGCTAATTCATCTTTGTCTCTGTCAGTGCAAAGAGCCTCAACCACAGAAGGTGGTGATGGGCTACTGCTGGGCTCTGTTTCATAAAACTACAATTCAGGGCACTGATGGTATATAAATTAATACTTGGACTTACGCTACCCCGACTTACGCTAACTCGGAGCTACGCGATTTTCAAATATCGACGTCTTTTGTTTGATCGTCACACAACTCTCGATCATCAATTATACATCCGCTAATGTTCAGCTTATGTATTTGTTCAGACACAGCCCAGCTACAAGACTCCAACAAGATCTATGTATCCATCTATCTTTTTTATGGGAAATTAGACCCCGACTTACGCGAATTCGACTTACGCGGCTATCGCTTAGTCCCACCCACCTATCGCGTAAGTTCGGGGTATTACTGTATTAGCTTCCAATTCAGGCTAGCTAATGCCGGTCGACTTGGCCTGTTGAGTTGTATGTGGGTCTTTTCCCAAATTCATTGGTCTGGAAAAAACCTCTCCTATTGACTTACTACAAACTAAAGATTTTTTTCGAGTTTGCAGTAGTTACCATAAAAAAGGTGTTTATCTCTCTCCCATACCTTGTCCGACAGATAACGCGATACGTCCTGTTTATTACTTGGGTAATTCCGTTTTTGACGCGTTTTATTTTATGTTGTTGCAGAAAGCCTTCAGTCGACGGCGTAGGAAATGCAGCGTCAGTCAATAGCCGGTAAGTGAAAGAAAAAGACACAAATAATAATATAAGAAAATTTTTAAAGTAAAATGTGGTCCAATTCCTGGTGTGTATGACAAAAAAGACGATAATTATAAGTCACAAAAAGAATAAAATTAATAATAAATATTGAAGCAAAAAAAAAAAACAAGTCCCAAAAAAGCCGATTCCCAGAAAATTCATGTCCTATTGCTGGGCAAAGCCTTACCTTTAGACTTCCACTTCTCACTCTCAAAAATCAAAACATCAAAATCCAAAAAAAGTCTTTTCAACATATACATACATATATAAACTTACGCTTGTATCCCAGAGGGGTGGGCAGAGATCAGGGACTTGCCACGATCCTGACAAATCACTTTCGCTTCCTCAACAATCATTAGTCTTTTAAAAATTGCGTGAAATAGAGCATATTATAAATTAAACATCAGTGAGAAAGATTTAGGAGGAAGTTTTTAAATATAGTACTGCCAATAGCACATCAACTAATCCATCCACTACTCAGATACATTACGAGTGACTTTGCAACTTTACTAGAATGTTATGGTTAATATGCAGTCGACTGTACTGTATAACTAACTTTCAGGAACGAGACCACAGATTTATTTTTTGACTTATCCTATCTCACGACCGGGGCAATTATTATGATGCAGCCATATATTGGGAAGGGTCCTCAACGTCGCGCTTGAGCCCGACAATTCACTCGAATCTAGCGACAAATTCTTTGTTTGAATAGTTTCGAAATTTCCTGCCCCTGAGTAATGAACGCTAGAAATGCATGGCTCATTGTTAGCCCAATGAGCACGTCATATCATATCTTGAGACACGGATTTTCGACCATCTGGCTACTTCCGATAATGTCGCATTTTTCATAACAAAGGCTCTGGAGCCTGTTTCACAGAATTACAATTCATGGTTTACTACGACAAATCGATATACATTGCAAATTCCATTAACCCACAGACAAGTAGGAAGACTTTTCTTCACAATGTACATAGAATAGTCTTACTAAACTACGAATTGTAGTTACATTTATTAATAATCTATGTTATGAATAAATATAACTATAGGTATGACAATTCGATGTAAATGGGGCAGCCGAGACTTTCAATTTGTTAAGCTACCATTAATCGACTTTTCATTGTAGGTACATATATCAAATTTTCATAGTGAAACATGAATTGTAATTATATGATTTAGGGCCTAGGTTTGCCATGGTAAAAAGCTCTAAGACGGCCACTCTACAACGCGCTAATTGAACGAAAAAGTATCGAGTCAAGTACAAATCGATTTTGGCGCGAAAAACAACATGGTATTAGCCCCGAAATCGACGCCGTAATCGAGATTAAAATAACTTCAAAAAGGCAGGTATCGGCATAATCCAATCTCTCTAAAAATGGTAATTTCTGATCGGACGCCTCGGATATTCTCACGGACGAAATGGAGGGTCAAGAGAGGAGAGAAGTATTATTGAAACTGAATAAAAAAGAGTAAGAGATATCCAATCACAATTACATAGGTCTGCGGTTGAATCATTACGTATGTATGGTGATTTTGGTTTGAGGAAGAGTTTGACTTACCTCTCGATCGACATTAAATTTATTGTTACAGCACAAACTCAAAAACAGCTATGCTATTTAAGGAGAACCTAAAAGTCTTATTCATAAAAATACGATTCCTCTAAAAAGACTTCTAGGCAGTTTAAGTAATCTGTGGTTACGTCTTTCTCTTTACCACAGACTTTAAACTGCCTCAAAGAAGTATTTTAAGGAATTGTGTTTTTTGTTATAAATAGGAAAGTAAGACTTAGCAATAAAATAAAGGCTAAGTCCGAATGACTCAGTAGTTACTATTACTTCTGGAATTTCAGTAGAATATTATATTGATACATCTTAAGTAGGTACTCATGCTGGTCACAAATGTTCAGATTTCTATGTAAAATTTAACGTAAGGCATCTTACAGCAACCCACTGATGTAAGGTCCCTCTAAGCTAAAATGACTGGCTTGAGGTCAGCGATCACTACTGTGTACCTCACTGCTACGATAATTAAACTCTTATTGCACTCGCCGTAAGCTGTAAAATCCACTACACTCAAGAGTTCTACTTAATATTCAACTATATGTAGATGCACAAATTAGGCCCTTAAACATAGTTGACTTTGGCGATTTTACTTTATTCTGCAAATATTAAAGTGATTCAATAATGAAGCAAGATTTTTCTTTTTTTTCCTCTTCGTATGCAGGCCATGTATTCAGCCTATATACGTCCCACTGTAGGGCACGGGCCTTCTCTCAGTGAGAGAGAGAATGGGCTTAATCACCACGCGTGCCCACCGCGGATTGGCAATTTCAAGCGCCGAGGTATGTGAACACCTCAGATACTCAGGTTTAATCACGATGTTTTCCTTCACAGTTGGCAAGTAAATAACTTTACGCCATATTTCTTGCCAAATTTAATGATTCTAGCTCATTCCTTTATGTGCCCTACATGCAGTGGGGCCTGCTGCTCTCTTCTTAGTCATTCGAGAAAGTGTCAAACTCTTAGGCACTGCTTAAATCGTCCGTAACGGTCGCAAAGGCCTGTGATGATGAGCTCAAATGGAGGTGCACCATATGTTTTGATAGTTTAATTCGTAGGTATAACGTCTGACAAATAAATTTAACAGAACAGCATTTTTTGCTCCTACTGGAGCAATTTGAAATCATATCCCGCGTCTCCTACCATTGAGACCCAAAATACATCCATCAAAGTAATTTTGTTCAAGTATTATAACCTCTCTTGATAGAATCGACTTAGGAAATTTAGTTTATTTCACCTTCAAAGAACAATGAGCTCTAGTAGGTATTTGATTATAATTTCAACTTGAAGGCTCTACCGTTCCTGAGAAAATCGATCTTGACAGACGGACAACAAACAGAGTAATTCTATAAGAGTTCCATTTGTTTTCCTTTGGATGTTCAGAATCCTAAAAAAAACATCTGAAAGCTCCAATACTCCATCTATATTTACTTTTGTTCAAAAACTGCTCATTGATCTGCCAAAGGGGGAATCCTTTGGTACGAACATAAACAATAATTATGAAAAATGATAGCTTATCTCCGATCAGGACTCCGCTTATTATTTACAATGTTCAATACAACAAACGGGATGCTTAGATAGCCATATCTGTAAGTGCAGTCTATTCCATTCCAACGTTCTACAAAAATAAACAAACTGTATTTGTTTTCTACATGCACTTTGTAGGACTATTCAAATATTGAAAATCTACTACTCACATTATATTGAAGAAAAAGTTTGCTTTGGAAATGAAATGAAGTGATATTATATTTGTTTCCTTTACATTTCACTTTACATAAAATGAACCACCACCTAAATAATAAAATAAAATTTACTTAGTATTTTTATTTAACTACTAGCTGTTGCCCGCGACTTCGGTCGCGTGGTAATTTTTATGTGTATTTTTACGGGATTAAAAATAGCCTATGTGCCAGACTATAATCTATCTCTGTGAAAAATTTTCCTCCGGATCCGTTTAGCCGTTTTTGCGTGAAAGAGTGACAAACATCCATCCATACATGCAAACTTTCGCGTTTATAATATTAGTAAGGATTAATCGGCCAGGCAAAGGAACACAAAAAGGGATGGATCTCAGGCTGTACAAGCTCACAGAGCTTGTAGCTGCTGGTATTCTGAACCAGCCTGAGCGACGCTCGGCATGCACAATTATTATAGAAGTGAAAGAAGTGTTGCATTAAGCAACATCGTGCCTAATTAATTTCACTTCCACACTGTACGATCACTGGTCCCAAACTGGAATACCCTGTTTTATGGTAACCTAACACAAAAACACACCTGCACTGAGCCTATTTATACAAAATGAATCATCATCATCAGCCATTTGACGCCTACTGCAGTACATAGGCCTCCCTCATGGTTTTCTAACCAGGAAGGAGTATGCCATAATCGCCGCGCTTGGCAGGCGGGTTGGCGATCGCAGTATGCGTTTGGAATCCCAGGAAGACGCTGCTGCCCGTCTCGTGGTTTGTTTATTTCCTTAGTCGCCTCCTACGACATCCACGGAAGGAAATGGAGTTATTCTTAATCCGGCGCCACACGGGTTATACAAAATGAATACGGTGAAAAAAATAAAAGCAAGCATCGAACCCACGACCTCTGCATGCCCGTTGAAACGCTTAAAACGAAATATTAACCATAATACCTACATAATATTATAGAAATCTCTACTAAGAAATTAACACACAGACAAGACAAGCAAATAATTGCATTACATAAAAAGCACAATAGCCCAAGTAATTACGGGCTGCCTATTACGGGACAATAATCGAATTGTCTCATACAGATAGAATCGATGCATCGATTCGTCCTTATTCGATTCCTTTGTAGTTTATTACGATTGTTTTTAATCAAGCGGGGCGATTTGCATACGGTAGTCGCATGTTGCATCGGCACTGAATAGAGTACAAACAAAAGCATTATCTATACTAGATTCGATTTGAAAACTACTTGAAAACGACTCACTACGTTCAAAACCAAAATTTGGTGGTTTTGTTATGCTCATTTTCATAACGTTATATCCTACGGCAGAGCACTGGCATTCTCTCAGAAAGAGAGGAAGAGTATTATCTATGTTATTTCAAGCGCTTAAGTATTGTAAAGATCTAAAATACTTACCCCAGGTTTCTCGTATAGATAGATAGATAACACTCTATTGTAGATAAAAAAGGAAATTACGCAGATATTTCTTAACCTAAGAGTACAGACGGCGGCCTTATCACTAAAAGTGATCTCTTCCACACTTAAAATGTGTTGATATACTGTCAGCTGTTTTTTATGCTTTGGCCAACTGACAGCTTTTAATACTTTACTTTATTAACAGATTATTATTGTACGAGAAACAGGGGGTATAGTTTTCACACGACGTTTTCCTTCACCGTGTGATTTAGGAACAATTGGTTCTGCTATAAAAATTCACAAATCTATTTAAGAAACAAAGTCAATGGTACATTTCGTTCAAACCAAGTCTCTAAACTGACTCATCGCTAATTTACCATGATTCTCTTGACAAAGCTGTGTCATAAACTAGAAGTAATAACTCCATTTATCTACGTACAGTCGAAACCACATTATTAACTTTGCTTACTTTAAAATCCTGTCAACTCAGTGAATAGTAATTGAAAAAATAAGTTACCTTCACTTCTGACTTTAAACTGAGCTATGCTTTTGGTGTTAAACATATATTGATGTTGTGATCAGAGTTATGGCGCGTAAATAAATGAGAGTAATGCAGAATAGGGACGCATTCCTTTTCTTTTTTAAATTCATGCAAATTATAATTGTTTTAAATCCGACCACTGGCAGCCGATAAAAGTAAACAATCTTTTATTTAAAACGAAAACGTTTTTAAATTTAGAATTTTTGCGTGCGCTGAAAAAAAAAGCTAAGTATCAAAATAAAATCCCTGTCATTCTATCCCCTTTACACACCCCTACATCGCTCGCTATAAATAGGCGTCTTCCATCTCTTTCCCTTGACGCGTGATCGGACTGCTAGTTGTGTGGAGTTTTCCCTTACTTTATGGCAAATTACGTATGAAAAATTACCTGCTTCCTCGGGGTAAATGAGTTTCGGCTGCATAATACTATCAAGCTATCAAGTCATAGGGGTTCAAGGCTGGTAATGCGTAGGATATGGTTAAAGGAAAATTTGGAGTCTATGCTGGGTAAATTTAACATTTTTTTGTAATTTGTCTACGATTAACGTTGACTTGCGCCACCTCTTAAATATCATTGTCACTATTTAAATTGAACTTTGTATGATAATTTTAGCTGAAAATTATCTAGGCCTCATTTAATAAGTGCTGCAAATCTACCTCAGTACCAACCTAATAACTGCTTTGAAGAAGAAGAAATACATTTATTATACCAACAAGATACATCACAGAAACAAATTAAGCAGATAGGTAAGTAACATAATATGCACAACAACAGAAAGAAAACTAATACACAACAGACAAAACGAATAAATAAAACAGGCCCATAGATGTAGCTAATCAGTAGCTTAAAGTGTCTTACAACCTCAGTGTTTATAAAGTCTGGATACTCGCTACTGCCCGGATAAATTTAAATATGGAACAAGATTACGTTTAGATCTATCACAGCTTATTGAAAATTATAAAAAACCGGCCAAGTGCGTGTCGGACTCGCGCACGAAGGGTTCCGTACCATTATCTATACAACATTAGACACAAAGATCGAGAAAAAACCGCAAAAAATCACGTTTGTTGTATGTGAGACACTCTCAAATATTTATTGAATTTGAATTTAATCATTTATTTTTGAAGCGACTATAAAATTAAATATTCTGGGAATATTTCAAGCGTCTACCTGTTGCCGTTATTAATATCGAGCAAAAAACGGCAAAAAAAGTAACGTCTATTGTGTCGAAGCTTCCCTTAAATATTTATTTTATTCCTGTTTTTAGTATTTTTTTGTCATAGCGGATTTTTTCAACATCATCTGCGAAAATTTCAACTGTCTAGCTATCACGGCTCATGAGGTACACCCTGGTGACAGACAGAAAGACAGACAGACAGACAGACGGACAGTGAACTCTTAGTAATAGGATCCCGTTTGCCACCCTCGGGTACGGAACCGTAAAAAAAATGTAACCTCCAGTTGAGAGCTTGTCAATATTCTTTTATTAAATAATAGAGTCGAGGTTAGATTGGCAGGTGGTCGATATGCTGTGTGTAGGCAGTACTTACGTACGTCTCTGCTTACACCAACTTTGTACAAAACTAATTGTACCGCCGCCAAAGAGAACAATAAATTGTGCACCAAGATCGTATCTGCCTCATTATCTAATGCCAATTGTAGATACAGATAGAAGATAACTGCTTCAGTTAATTTGCGAATGTTGCTGGTTTAGTCGGGGAGTGAACATTTTACTTTCATGTAATCTGGGTACTTAGTTAAAGTACTTACCCTACTAGCCACGTTCACTAGAGCGCCACCAAAGGAAAAAACTGGCAAAGTGCGAGACGGACTCGTGCACGAAGGGTACCGTACCATTATGTATTCAAAATTTTTGAATATTTCAAGCGTCTACCTGTTGCCGTTGTTAATATTGAGCAAAACGGCGAAAAAGTCACGTTTGTTTTATAGGAGCCCACTTAAATATTTATTTTATTCCGTTTTTAGTATGTTTTGTCATAGCGGCAAGAGAAATACATCATCTGCGAAAATTTCAACTGTCTAACTACCACGGTTCATGAGATACAGCCTGGTGACAGAGGGACGGACAGCGGACTCTTAGTGATAGGGTTCCTTGCCCTTTGGGTACAGAACTCTAAAACCGGCGAAAAAACACGTTTGTCGTGTGGAGACTCCCCTTACTTTTATTAATTTTTTAATTGTATTATTTGTTAGGTAATTTGCCGTAATTACACATATTATGTGAAAATCTCAACTGGCTACCTGTTACGGTTCCAGTGATAGAGCCCTTAAAAGGTCGGACAGACAGACATACAGACGGACGGAGAGACAGACAGCGGAGGCAGAGTAATAGGGTCCTGTTTGGCATCCCTCGGGTACGAAACCCTGAAAAGTTGAGAATAAAAGGAAGAAATGAATCACAACATAAGTAACTCAGTTTCGATGTTTACCATTCAGCCATGCACGGAATACATCTAAGGGAATTTTCATTTGGCACCGTTTTAGATCATGCCGTTAAGTACCTCTTTGGTCTAGCGGTATCAAGTCTGATTACCATGCCGGAGGTCGTGGGTTCAATTCCCACCTGAGGACCGCCCTACATTTGTACTCATGGCCTTAGTCTGGGTGTATTTCTATGTTTGTGATTGTGATGTCCTTGCCTGGTTACCATGACACTGCGTATCCTAGTTTGGGACCAGGACTAGCGATCGTGTTGTGTGGCTATTATTATTATGTCGAATAGGAAATAATCTTACAATCTTACCTAATAATAATATTATCAATGCAAAAGTGCTATTGTTGGTTTGCGTTCTTTCACGCTCACACAAGAATCGCTCGTAGCCCCGGCTGCCTGAGTGATCTTAAACGATCACGAAGGTTAAGCAACACAGGGCGCGTTCAGTGCATGGATGGGTCGCCGTCTATGCCTAACGCTAGTGGCATTTTTCCGAGCGGTTCCGTGCTTCGCAAGGCACGTTAAGCTGTTGGTGTTGGCTGCCGTCGATAGATGGCAGTCGTTAAGCCAAGTCAGAGGCCTTAGGGCGGCTTGACAACTTCTGACAGTAGACGAGCCACTAGTCTACAAGCCTCCACCAATCCGGACTTGGCCCCCGTGGTGGAGTTATGGCCTATACCTTCCTCAGGGAAGAGATCCGTGCCCCTCGGTGGGGACATAATGGGTTGATGATGATGTTCTTTCACGCAGCAACAGATTTTAGAACGGACGGATAATTTTATCCAAATCCCACGCCAACTGAGTCGCAGGCATAGCCAGTCTAGTAAGTTGCATGTAAAGGCTGTTACCTACATGTGAGCACCATTATGAGGACATACTAAAAAAACAAACAAACATTTCAATCACCATTACGACATGAAAGTGAAAAAAAAAAGAAAAAAAATCAGTCCACCAACAAAGCAGGCTTCTCTATTCGTATGTAAATTTGAAAAACGGTGGAACAAAAAAGAGCGGCGTGTATCTTTTTACATACAATTGGCTAACCCTGTTCTGTTTTATACTCGCACTTACATCAATATCAATAAGAGCTACTTGGCGTGGTTGGTTCTCGCCTCAAGTACCAGCCATTTTTGTCTTCGCACAATGTCTGGGATTAACACGGGCTCAGACATTTTTAATGTTTCTTGTCGCCATGCTCTACTTGTCGATGCGTCTAAGGGCAAACGGGGAAAGGGTTGGTGAAGCAGATTTACTATAATAATTGTCTCTTTAGTCTGTGGCAAAGGCTTGGTGACGTAGATTTACTATGACTCTCCCACTAGTCTGTGGCAAAGTGCATTTATTTAATAACATAACATAAACTCACGCGTGTATCCCAGAGGGGTAGGCAGAGACCAGGGACTGCCACTTGCTACCATCCTGACAGATCACTTTCGCACGCCGGTTTCGGGTACTTTTTATCTTGCCCTTTGCTAATACATCCCCTATTTGGTCGAAGTATGTCCGTCTGGGTCGTCCCTTACCGGCCCTTCCATTCACATTCGCTCGATATATTTATTTTGTCAATCTTTCTTCCTTCATCCTCTCTACATGTCCAAACCAACGCAACATTCCTTTCTCAATTCTAGTCACTACATCCTCTATTTAATAATTTAGACAAAACTTTTTTTCAGTTTCCGATGCGGTCCGATTGTTTGTAATAAAGTGAGTATACTTTTGATAAAGGTGGTCTGAGGGTTTGATGGACAATCAAATTGCGGATTCATCATCATCATCGTCATCATCAGCCCCCTGACGCCCACTGCAGGACACAAGCCTCCCTCATGGTTTTCATAACCATGAGGGGTTTTGCCATAATTGCCACGCTTGGCAGGCGGGTTGGCGATCGCAGTAAGCGGTTGGAATCTCAGGAAGACGCTGCTGCCCGTCTCCTGGTAACTGATTTCCTTAGTCGCCTTCTACGACATCCACGGGAGGAAATGGAGTGACGTATTGGAGAGTATTCTTAATCCGGCGCCACACGGAGTTCTGTCGGTCGGAGTTCACGGAGTCCGGAATTGCGGATATTCAAGGCATATTTTTCTTGTCTTGTAATAAGTTATTGATTGAAAAAATTTCGTTCCAAAATTAACAATTTTGGAAACAACTTTTATTTATTAAAACCCACGAATAGGAAAACAAAAATATATTTAAATTGTCCGTAATTTAATTACGTGTCAAAGCCTCAAATCACATCTATCCAAAGTTTGCTCATAATAATACAATATTAAAAAAAAATTAAATTGTGCGAGCGAGACAGCCTGCTCCAGGTAAGAGCAGTTTTAAAGATATTTTAGTTTTACTACTCGTAGAACGTTTACTTAGTCGTTATTTATGACTTTAATCGTGCATTTAATCGCGACACAATTTTGAAAGCAACGACGACGAGAGTAGAGTCTGTTTCAATTATGTGCCTATATTTTAAAGTACCTAAGCCAAAATAGAGATTCATGGTTTGCTCTAAAAATACGGCTTGTTTAAAATACGACTGGCCAAACATGTAAGTAACTATTATACTTATTTAGAGGATAACAGTTCCACCCATGCCGTTACTTGAACCCGCGCACTCTGGCTAACCGTGCCAGTGTTCTCCAAAGTCCCGGCATGCATGGAATTTATAGCCTTTAAATAAGTTTTTACAATTGTCCCCAGCACGGATTACCAAAAAAACATCCAAGCCTCTAAAAAATATAACATAATTCCATTTGTAAAATATTTTGAGGATTTATCTTTTTTGGTGTGAATTTATTTATTTTTTCAAGCATTTACCTATTTTCATGGCCATTCTTTTATTTTGGGTATCCATAATAAAAATACTTAAATATTTCTTGAAGGTACTTCCCGTCCCTCGCCTTACCGGGAGCGTTTCTTATATAACAGTCAGAACCGTAACTGGAAGTAAAATCTCGAATAGATGAAGAACTATGAATAAAACGTTACGTTGTAAAAGTTATACGCAATGTTAAAAGTGTACTACATTTATTAAATATCTATATTTTATAATATTGATAAAAAGCGTCTGTTCAAAAGGTTATAAGTACACCATAAGCTAATTTTAGAAAAATTGAAAAAAACGTTTCAAAATTTAGTTTGAGCGGGTTTTTGTTTTTTTTTTTCAATATCTGCTTAAATTAACTAAAATTATCCGTAGCGTTGTTTTTTTATTATAAGATGTATATAAAAAAGATATAAAAAAAATAAGTTGCAAATATAACCTTTTGGTCAGTCACTTGGAAATTATAACCTTTTGATCACTGTAAATATATGTTTTTGAATGAAACTTTTCTTCCTAACGCGATATTGTATAAAAAATATATCCTTTTGTTCACAACAGCATCCAACAACAACAGCCTCAGGGCAACTTCAGACCTACTTTCCGAGCATGAGTAATGAAAAAAATTATTATGTCGGTGCCTACCTTTGTCACGAAAATAATGTTTTCCACAAGCAAAGTATGTAAGGTACCAGAATTAAATATGCATCATTTACAAAAGGGCGTACGATTCAAATTAAGAGGGTGAGCCACTCGTTTCGTCAAGACAAAACGTCGACGTTTACCGTTTGACAGCTTACAAGACTGTTGACATTGAGCTTATTAATGACATTAGCTACCCATTTGCGATACGGTTAATTAAAATAAACACTCTCTCTGTTGATTTTATTATAAGAAAATATTTATTAAACTTAGGCATTTTTCTCTCTCGTGAGATGTGAGATAAGATAAGCATACTATTTATTGTACAGTGGAAAAAACAAACAGGAAATAAATTTATTTAAATCGTGGTTATGATTAGGTTCCTGTATAATTCACAAAAATATCTCTCTTATCAATCTAGGTACTTACTAAACGATATTTTTCTAGAAAAATTTAAAAAGTATTTATATAACAATATAAATAACTTTCATACAACACAATCACTTGACCTGGTCCTAACTTATGATACCCTGTGCTATAGTAACCAGGCAAGGACATCACAAACATCGGAATACAAAATACAAATACAAATACAAAATCATTTATTTGTGGAATGTAGGTGGATATATAAGTTGGTAAATACATTTATGTACTCTACATTCTGCTAAAAAAAGCATACAAATATTTTCATTACTTATAGTCTAACATGCAATTCTAATAGTTGATCAAATTAATGTCTTTAACAAATTCAAAAGTCTCAATTGAAGTTTATCATACATGTTATAGAAAGTGGCTCAGTGGATCTGTAAAGTTATTTGCAGAATTCCTTGTCATTTAAATATTCAACAATAGAGTAATAACACTTCTCAATCAATATGGATTTAAGTTTTAATTTAAAAGTATTAACATTAAGGCTTTTAATATTATTAGGAATTTTATTGTAAATTTTTGGAGCTAGTCCAATTACGCTTTTACTAAGTAGAGCCGTTTTTGAGGTTACATTTTGAAGCCTATGAGGATTTCTTAATCTATTAGTTTTCGTAAATAATATTGGGTTCGTTTTTACAAATAAAGCTACTTCAAAAATGTACATAGAGGGAAACGTTAGTAACTTCAGTTCTTTAAAATATGGTTTACAGGTGTCTGTTGATTTTAATTTACACATTGCTCAATTACGAATACACCCATTTACTTTCAAACTATTTTAAATTAAGATATTACTTATAAAAATTTATTTAAATCGTCGTTATGATTAGGTTCCTGTATAATTCACAAAAATATCTCTCTTATCAATCTAGGTATACTTACTAAACGATATTTTTCTAGAAAAAATTAAAAAGTATTTAAATAACTGTAAATAAAGAGGTTAGTGCTTTATTTAAACTACTTTTATTATCTATGCGTGTTATGTTTGTCAATGTCTTGATTTATTGACATTGAAAATAAAAAAGCAGCTTGCGAAAATATGTTATTTTAAAAACGAAGAAATATTGATTTAATTGACGAAATATTAGCTGAAAATGTTGTTTCTCTTTTCAGGTAAGATATTAAGTTTAGTTCTTTGTAATTAGTTTTGGAATTCTTGTGTTAATTTTGGGAAATAAAAAATATTTCTCTTTTCAGAGCAACACATTACAGTTTTATTTCAATAATATAATAATAAGCATATTATAAAACAACATGGAGAAGCTAAGATTTGAATTTGTGGTAAAAGCTGGAGAAGATACCAAATCGAACATCATCGGCGTAACCTCGGTTACAAATGTCAACAACCAGACCTTTCTTTTCCCGGACAAATTCCAACCGGTGGGGTTACATGAAGCACTGTTGAAGACTCCAGCATTTCTCAAAGTAAAGAATACCTTGAAAAAAAGACACGACAAGAGACAAGTATGGATTGCAATTACTCCAGAGATAGCAAAGTACTACATGGATGAAGACGGAAATATGCAGTTTGGGGACTATTTATTAGAAGAGAGTACATCAGAAACAAAACAAAAGGTGACTTCGGGTGAGTTTACTGAAGAAACATTAACACGGATCTTGGAGCGAATTAGTGAAATGAAAGGAGATACAGGTAAACAAGACAGTATAAAAGGACTATTAGGGGAATTTGTCATAGGAAAATTCAATAAAAAAACGTCAAGTGCATCTCAATGGATGGCTATTTTTGAAGGTGAATGTACTCGCTTAGAAATAAACGAAGATATAAAGAAAATCGAGGCCCTTAGGCTATTCTTGGATGACTCGTGTACTGACTGGTACAGTTCCATGCTTATAAAACACACGATAAGATCAGAATGGTGTATGTGGAAAAAAAGTTTTTGTGCCACATATGCAGACAAAGGTTGGACACCGATAAGGTATGCAATTACGTTCAAGTATAGACAGGGTTCGTTACTTGATTATGCTTTGAAAAAGGAGAGACTTATGTTGGAGATAAACAGGTCAATAGATATACCAACTTTGATCGACCTCATTGCTACAGGGTTGCCAAATTATATAGCGGATAAAATTGACAGAGAAGATATGAAGGAGACAGAAGATTTATTCAATAGTATCAGAGGATTGGAACATTTAGCAAACAATAAGATTTTGGAAAGGAAGACAAAAACTTTCGGAAAGACTACTACAGAAATAAATGAAAGATATCAGCCGTGCAGTATTTGCGAAAAGGAAAATAGAGGGAGCCGGTATCATCCAGAAGCAATGTGCTGGTTCAAAAACAAAAATGGTGGTAAGCCAAATAGAGACCAGATACGGCACGTCAATAACTCCGAATTGGAAACTGAACTGAATCAAATTAATCCAAAAAACTAATATTTCCGCCATTAATAAAGATTAAGTTATGTCTTAATGATACTTTGGAAATTTATGGAATTTACGATTCAGGTTCCAATGTATCGTTAATAAATTCTCGATTGCTATCTTTACGAAATAATCCCATAGTAAACAGTAATGCAAACTTGAAAACTATTAATGGTGTGAAAAAAGCGGTAGGCATCGTAACACTTAAGCTGAAAATACTTAATATCGAAAAAAATGTTAATGTTTTCGTGTTAGACGAGGAGAATTTTGACTATGACTTTTTGGTGGGATT
This sequence comes from Yponomeuta cagnagella, assembly GCA_947310995.1. Classification (NCBI taxonomy): domain Eukaryota; kingdom Metazoa; phylum Arthropoda; class Insecta; order Lepidoptera; family Yponomeutidae; genus Yponomeuta; species Yponomeuta cagnagella. Next base: position 4,898,450 of record OX371285.1, on the reverse strand, counting down.
GGATTGCATAGAAAAATTTAATCTCATACAAAATGAAAAGCTGGAAATTACACAAAATATACACGAAAAAGAAATAAATGATATAGATGAAATAAATAAAACTAAAAAAAGCGAAATTCCTGGCTTCACAGGTAACGCAAATATAAAACAAAATGAGAATAAAAAATATACAATTATAAAGCAAGAAGAACCAAATAAAAATGAAAACAAATATGAAATTAATTTCAATGAACATATAGAAGTGAATAATTTCAATATTACAGTGAATCATCTGAATGTTGAAAGACAAATACAAATAGATGAATTAATTAATAAATACAAATCTCTTTTTGCTAAAGATAAATATGACATAGGTACAGTAAAAGAGTACGAAGCTCATATTGATTTGATAGTAGAGAAATATTGCAGCAAAAGACCGTATAGATGTAGTTTGGAAGATAAAAAAGAAATAGAACAGCAAATTTCTAAGCTGTTACAAAATAAATTAATTGAAGAGTCATACAGTCCTTTTGCCGCCCCAGTAACTTTGGCATATAAAAAAGAGGAAGGGAGACGCTCAAGGTTATGTATAGATTTTCGCGATTTAAATAAAAATGTCGTACCTCAATCACAACCCTTTCCGCTAATCGAAGATTTAATGCTCAAAACGAGAGATTGTAAAGTATTTTCTATACTAGACGTAAACTCAGCATTCTGGTCAATTCCATTAAAAATAGAAGACAGGCACAAATCTGCATTTGTCACCCAAGAGGGACACTATCAGTGGACTTGTTTACCTTTTGGTTTAAAGACCTCGCCTGCGATTTTTCAAAGAATTTTGAGTAATATTATAAGAAAGCATAAATTATCGGATTTTACGGTAAATTACATAGACGACATTTTGATTTTTTCAAAAACATTCGAGGACCATATTGAACATTTATCATTGCTATTGGAGGCAATTTTAGAAGAAGGCTTTAGATTAAAATTCTCAAAGTGTAACTTTGCACAAGATTCAATAAAATATTTGGGCCATATAATAAAAAATAATACAATTAGTCCGTTGAAAGATAATTTGGTGGCAATAAAAGATTTTCCGGTTCCGGAAACACAAAAACATGTGCGGCAGTTCTTAGGAAAAATAAATTTCTATGGGAAATACATTCAAAATATAACAACTGTGTTAGATCCATTACATAATTTACTACGAAAGAAACAGAAATTTATCTGGTCAGAGGAGTGTCAGAAATCGTTTGAAAAAATAAAAAACTTACTTTGTTCACAACCTATATTAACAATTTTTGACCCTCAATTGCCAATTAATATATATACAGACGCTAGCTTACAAGGCGTAGGCGCAGTTTTAAAACAACCACAAGAGAACGGAGAAGAAAAACCATGTGCATATTTTTCACGCAAATTAAATGAATATCAAAAGAAGAAAAAAGCTATATATCTTGAATGTTTAGCAATAAAAGAAGCTATAAAATATTGGCAAATTTGGTTGATGGGGAAAAAGTTCACTGTTTACACGGATCATAAGCCGTTAGAAAAAATGAACATTAAAGCAAGAACTGATGAGGAACTGGGCGATCTCGCATATTATCTATCACAGTTTGATTTCGATGTTATATATTCTCCAGGAAAATACAATTTAGAGGCGGATAGTTTAAGTAGGAACCCGGTATTGGAGCCAAACGAAAATGAAGACGAAAGCTTAAAAGTCGTAAATTTAATTAAATTAGAAGATATAAAAAAGGATCAAGAAAGGAATTGTGACATTGAACGGAATAAAGATAAATTGACGTTAATAGATAAAATATATTATAAGACAATTAATAAAAAGGAAAAGATTATTCTCACAGAAGAATTCAGTAAAAAACTCATAAATGATATACACTATCACTTTTGTCATTTAGGGATACAACAAATGAAAAAGAAAATTATACCATTTTATACAGCAAAAAATTTATCAAAAAATATTGTTCATATATGTGATCATTGTGAAATTTGTCTAAAAAACAAGTCGAGAGGAAAATATAAATATGGACAACTGTCCCACCTAGGTCCTGCCACGTTTCCTTATGAAATTATGTCTATAGATACAATTGGTGGATTTGGTGGCTCCCGTTCGACAAAAACCTATTTGCATCTTTTGGTAGATCACTTCACTCGATTTGCTTATATTTTGACGTCAAAATCTCAAAATGCAGATGATTTTATAAAGTTGGTTCAAAAAGTGTCACAGGAAAATAAAATTGGTATGATTTTGTCTGATCAGTATCCAGGGATTAATTCAAAAGATTTCAAAAGTTTTTTAAACAACCAAAGTATACCTTTGATTTTTACAGCTGTGAATTCGCCATTTTCAAATGGATTAAATGAAAGGTTGAATCAAACGCTTGTAAATAAAATTAGATGTAAAATAAATGAAAAAAATGTAAAATGTGCTTGGACAACAATAGCTCATGAATGTACAAAAATGTATAATGAAACCGAACATAGTGTGACAGGGTTTTCTCCCAAGTATTTATTGGAAGGAAAAAATATTGATTATTTACCAGACGAATTAAAAACACAAAGAACGTATAATGATTTATTACAGGATAGAAAGGTCGCTTTGAAAAACATTTTGCAATCACACAATTATAATAAATATCAATTTGATAAAAACAGGATAAAATACGAGTTAAAAACAGGAGATATGGTATATGTTGAAAACGGTAATAGGTTAAATAGAAAAAAACTGGATGAATTAAAAATAGGTCCTTATAAAATAGTGGAAAAGTTATCGAACTCTATTTACAGATTGGATACAGGGCATAAAAAATGTGAATCTAATCTATTCCACATAACAAAACTTGTTCCATTGTTTAGTTACAATTGAATAAAAATGTATATAGGTATATAGTGTGCATGAAATATTTTGTTTGTTTGTGGATTTTCTTGGGGGGGAGATGTAAATAAAGAGGTTAGTGCTTTATTTAAACTACTTTTATTATCTATGCGTGTTATGTTTGTCAATGTCTTGATTTATTGACATTGAAAATAAAAAAGCAGCTTGCGAAAATATGTTATTTTAAAAACGAAGAAATATTGATTTAATTGACGAAATATTAGCTGAAAATGTTGTTTCTCTTTTCAGGTAAGATATTAAGTTTAGTTCTTTGTAATTAGTTTTGGAATTCTTGTGTTAATTTTGGGAAATAAAAAATATTTCTCTTTTCAGAGCAACACATTACAGTTTTATTTCAATAATATAATAATAAGCATATTATATAACAATATAAATAACTTTCATACAACACAATCACTTGACCTGGTCCTAACTTATGATACCCTGTGCTATAGTAGCCAGGCAAGGACATCACAAACATCGGAATACACCCATTTACTTTCAAACTATTTTAAATTAAGATATTACTTATAAAACTCACTTCGTTGATAAAAAGAAGTTATAGTTAATGGTAAAATATAACAACGAAGCTGTTAAATATAAAATGGGCCGAACTTATTTGTTAAGGTGTTTTATTCAATTTACGAATTAAGTAACTCATCAAATAAATGACGGTAGCATCATTTACACTCGTCAATGTATTGTATAGCATACCAAATTTAATAGAATAACCTGTTCGTAACTTTTAAACCCTCTCAAAACGCCGCCTAAACAACCAAGAGTCTCATTAATCAGTAGCCAAAGAAGCGAGGCTAGAGGGCAAAAGACACTTAATCAAAGTATCACAATATGGCGACAATAATAGAATTCATATTCATGAATATTTATAACCGAATTAGGCGCGCCTCCTCTGAGACGTTCCACAGATACTTTTAATTTGAGACGCTTGCCCTTAACAATGTCACGCACTAAAGAGTTTTGGAGTTTGTTTCTTCTTCTAAAACTTTTTGGACATAGCGATAACTGGCCGGATAACTCCAAATTAACCGTGATAAAATAAAAAATAAAAATTGGACTGTTCTACTTTCTATTTAATTTTTAGGCCGGAAGTAACGGAACATGCTGTATGAAAGTTGAAAAAAATAATGCTGAAATTCTGTTTTTCCGATTCCATTTTTAAATCCCTGAGCGTAATCTCGGACATACAAATTCCGCCGCTCTCGGTTCCAAACGTAGCGAGTCCAGGAAATATGAATTAGAGAAACAGGAGTGGCCAAATCCTTGTTTTAACAATATGATGTTGGTCATCCTATCCCCGGATCAATGTACTAATCCCGAAACTAATAGCCTGGAGGGGCAGGCTCATTTTATTTTCCCTGGACCACGACCTGCAGTTCAATTTGGACTCTATTTTTGCAGTTTTACGGTACAAAATGGGGCGTTTGCGAAGGATATTTTGAAAATAATTTTTAGGGTGCCAAAGCCCAAAATGAACGGCGACGTTGAAATGTGAAAGCATTTCGCTGTAAGATTATGATATTAGGTGCTATAGATGACTTTACGAAGGTGGAACACTTTATAGTTAGTGTGATTTATTTGTGTCAGTTTAGGTAGAATGTAGGTAGGTAGTTTATAATCATAGCTAGTGTATTTATATAAATAAGTTATTTATATATAATACATATTTTAATTTAATTTGTGTATATATTTTTTATGTATCTCTTGTATTTAACAGGAATGTATAATTCATATACCTCTGAAATTATTACTTTCTATGTTTGAGCGTCTACTTTCTTCGCTAATGTATTAGTCCAGTCCATCCTAAGGTTGTTCTTTTAGGTTACGAAATCTGTGTAATTTTCTTTTTATGTACAATAAAGTGTTCTATCTAATATATAAAAATCTGGAATCATTAGATTAGATTAGATTAGATTAGAACACTTTATTCTACACATAGTGTTTGTTATCGAACTTCTCCGAAACGGCTTCACTGGTTTTTATGATTTTTTTTGGGTATATTAAGTAGGTCTCCGAATAGGTCGTAGGCTAATTAATATGGCAAAACGTTTGCCAGGTCAGCTAGTATTTGTATATATATCTAGTGTCTTTGTAATATTATTGGTAGTACAATTCTCATACTTTTTTCCCTCTCACTCTCAAGTTACAGTAGAGAGAGAAAGAGAAGAAAAAATATAAGTTCCACTTCTTCTTTATGTACCGTCTCCTATCAGAGGTTGGGAACCAATTCGGCTATCTTGCTTTTTAATGCTGTCAATACAACCAAGGAACAGTGGCCTAATCATGCGCTCAAAATCCTGAGCGATTCCAATCGTCTAACCGTCAAATTCCATACTAATTTGACAGTTAGACGATTGGAATAATTCAGCATTTGGTGCGCGTAATATAGGGGTTGGTCCTCTGTTCAAACGACTGTCGTAAGTTATGTAGCCATGATAATATCTTTTATCTTCCAGGTCTACTTCTTCCTGGAATCTTGCCTTGTATGATAAGTTAAAGGAGACTGTTATTTTTTTTAAAGGTACAGTGTTAATCTTTTGTAGACTATAATTATATATAGAAACCAGTGAAGTTTCCACTTATAGTTAACACATACATTAGGAAATATAGACAGATTAATTAATTATAACATGATTAATTAATTAAATCGAATTAAACTATATTAAATTGAACCAAATAAAATTAAATCAAATTTAATCAAACCAAACTAACGCAAATATAAATTTAGTCAAATTGAACCAAACTAAATCAATTAAATATTAAATTAGTTCTAGGTATTACAGATTAAATGACAAATTCTAGCTTTCGTTTCTTGACTGAGTAAAGGACCTCTGCTTTCTTTTTCTTAATTCTACTCAGACTTTTTGAATCCAGGAAGTTCTAAGCATCCGGCGGTAAAACCACATCTCAAGCGTTTATTTCATATACACTTAACTTCCACTTCACCACTTTGTAAAAAAGTCGTAAAAAAATATCATTATTTCTGCGTTCCTACTACAGAGAAAAAGCTTGACATTTTCTCACTCAATAAAAGAAACGTAACAAAAGAAAGAATTCGAAAGTAAATTGCCCTCGCCCTAGTAATTGGTTGGCTTTAGACTAATTTCTTTAAAGCGAGTAACAAAGGAATTTATGCAAAACACTCGGCGCGAACAAATTAAAAGTCGAGAGGAAAAAAAGTATAAATTAATGCACCTAATACGCATCCGTTTTAATTATGTTTTAGTAGAGGGAAAGAATGGAGTGGCTGCGCCTTAAGCTGCAATTATAGATTGGGCTTGAACATGGATTTTGTTGAATAAAACAGATTAACTTCGTGTTTCTGTGGGAATTAATGGAAGTTTTCTATTGCGGTGAAAAAAATTAAAAATATGCATAAAACATGCATATGCATAAAAAATTAATTTTCTTAGATTAGGGTAGGTATAGGATGTTTTGGGTTAAAAAGCGTCGGAATATCTACATTTATCTTTCCTTCGTAAAACGCCAAAATAATTGAGACAGTTCATGGTTTTTATCTTTTACCTAGTTAAACGCTGTTTATTCAAAAATGTGGGTAGTGTCTATAATAGGTAAAATCAACAACAGATCAAACTTTACATTTTCATTGTATAGTCAGCTGTGAGAGTCGACTAAACTGAGACAAAGGGCCAATATGTAAAAAAGAGTTTACAATCACTACTCGTTAGTAATTATTTACCTTAATAATATCATCACGTACTCCTTCAAACAAGCTAATGTTATGCTAATCAAAGAACACAAGACATCAAACTTCAATAATCAAAATCCCCGATCTCTAAACGAATTCATAGACTTGGCGGAAGGAGGAAGTCTTATAGTCCAAGAGCTAGTATACACTTTTACGGCTTCATCATAAACTACAAATTTTATGACATAGAAGTCTTGTTTACAACACTAAAGTAGGTATACGTTCTTTGTGTGTAGGTAGTCACGATATGCATTTATTGCTAGCATTCATGACGTCAAAGCAAACGCAGCTCAATTCAAATAAAATAATAAAAACAAAATGTTTACTTAATGAACGCCAAAGTTGTTAGTTTCACAATTAATAGATAATGCGGAGAAGAAGCTAATAAAGAAACTCATACTCATTATTATTCTCAAAAAGTTTTAACTTAATTAACATTCTAGGATACACAGTATATTTAATATGTCTTCAATGCCCCATTTTAATACGTGTTTAAAAAGCCAGATAACTTCTACCGGAAACGTCATAAAACACTATTCCGTATTGAAAATTGTTCAGCATGTTAATGCCCATGAGACGATTCAAAAACCACACATAAGACTTTTCTGTGGCATTGTTTTGTGGCGATAGTGAATCATGCATGAGTCCTATATAAACATCGATCCCAGACTACGAATAATTGTATAAAAGAAAGACGAGAGCGAGAGACTCGTGGGCCCAACAAACTCACAGTGATTTTACACATACGAGTGAAGAGATGACAAATACAAGCACGAAGACCATATTTTTTTGTAAATTACAACGAATGAATAAATTTCCTTGCCAATTTTTGTGCCGCTCAATTCTGTTTTTTTAATAACTAACTGAACAGTGATTTCCACTTAGTCGACTCCTGGCCTACCGCCGAACAGATTTGGTTAACATACGTACCTCTCGAGGGTGAGTCTAGGCCATAAATAATAATCCAAACGCCCTCCCGGTCGCGAGATAAATCGACATATGCTAATATGTTGCCAAATTATTTATTGGGGTACGCTGGTTCCGGGCGGAAGAAAAAGGACGTAACTATCATTTACTACTCTATTTTTATATATTTTTTTGCAGGAGTCTAGAACTATTTTTTCTACGAAGGCTCCAAGCTCTTCGGCATTGCCTTTTTAACGAACACGTTTTTTATAATCAATCGGTCGATAAGTAGCCAGTAACATTTTAAATTGACAGATAACATTTACATAGGCTATTTTAAAAACTTCTAAGATTCATTGATGATTAACAACTATTATTGACAACAAGAAGCGGAGAAGTTTTGTATCACAAAAGTAATAGTCAATTGCCAAACGGTACATATTTTACATATAAATTTGAATAAAACTTGAAATTCTGTACGAAATATTATTCTATCTAAATATACTATACGAAGTATTAAAAAAAAAATTGGAAAAACCAATGGGATAACACTAACACAATTAACACTAATAAAAATAAAAAAATATAAAAATTCAACTACCGTTCAAGAGATAGACCCCTTGAAAGGTAAGCCAGGCAGATATACGTTATATCAATAGCCCGAGTAGTAGGGCTTTTTTGACACCTTTTAGACGCGAAATCCTAAAAAGCAACAAAAAGGCGGTAGTATGTACCAGTGTTTTCCTAGAGTGTTGCAGTTACGTCCTTTTTCGTCAGGGTATGTAAGTAATATGTTCCCCGTATCCCGGAGGCTGATAAAGTGACTTACCCGGCTAATACTGTTTAGTTTTATTGAACTTATTTGTCAAGAACTCTATCTTGCTCTACGAGGCCATTTCTCTCGCACTCTGTAGTCTATAAATCTGCTTGTCTTATTTATTTTTCGTAGGTATTTACTTTTTCGGTCTATGAACCAATCTACTAAAGTCGTCTAAATATAACATTTTTTTCTGCCAAATGTTTTTTATGACCATGAGTTTAAAATAGTTCACTGAACCTCAGGAACATCATCGAAAGTTCCAGTGGGATTTGAAAAAACGTAAAATATACGCCAGAAAGAAGTTGCGTGCCTTGGGGAGGCTGTAGTAATAGTGTTTGACAGGTTATCTTGTCCTAAATCGCCAAGAGTATTTTTTTTTGGTAGCTTTATGACAGTTAAAAAGAAAAGTTTTTTTTAAACAGCACCCGGCACGTGCCTTTTTACGATAACGCGAATAACTCGCAAGTTTTGGCATCATAAGTTGTAAAGACTTACTGTATCATAGAGACAAAGAGAGAGAGAGAGTCATTCATCATCTACCTTACGAATTTTTATTTTTATTTTATTTTATTTTATTTTTATTTTTTGATAGGGAAATCAACAGCGAAACTAAACAATATATTACATACAAAGGTACTTAGAGTAAGGCCAGTTATAGATTTCCACGGAATTACTAGAGAATAGGTTTCTTATTAGCACAAGGAACAAGTGTAAAATCTTAAAGACTAGAGAACAAACAATTTTGACTACTAGATGCCTGACAAGGTACAGTTTTTAATTGCTTACTTAATCTAAATTTATATATAACATGAAGTTCGAAGTTTATACTATTTACGTACACATTCACAAAACAAAAAAAAATATATATATATATATATATATATAAATATATATTTATATATTATACGATAGGTAGGTAATAAAAAAGTATATACCACCGCTAATCAAAGAAAGAGACCGGACAACCCACACACCTCTCCCTCACACAATATTGAATTCTATATTGTATGAGCGAGAGCCAAACCGCCACCCAACCTCCCCTTCAACCAACTGCGTTTTCCCGCATCGTGTCAGCTGAAAGGTAGCTAATTATTTTTTATACAGAAATATAAAATATTTATGAGAGGGTATTTGTGTGTTTGTGTGTGTGTGTGTGCGGTTGTGTTTTTGCTTGTGTTTGTGCGTGTGCGTGTGAGTGTGCGTGCGTGTGAGTGTGCGTGCGTGTGCGTGTGCGTGTGTGCGTGTGTTTTAGTGTGTGTGCTCTGCTCAGCCTTACGACCGTGGTCATGGCTTCGGGTGAGTAGCGAACGGCTACCTGCCGCTGAGCAGAAGGTATGTATGCGTATATTGGTTGTTTATTGGTTAATCCTGGCTAGTCTTCCAACTGTTCTGATAAAAGTTTACTAAATAATTGACGTGAGATATGAAATATGTCCACATTTTTAAGTACCTTATTATACATCCTAGTAATACGATTTATAGTTGAGTTTTGACCGTAGGTAGTGCGACAAGACGGGATGTGAAACACATTTGAATGTCTGGTGCGTCGTTTTGGTACCCAGAAGCAAATTTTGCTAACTAAGTGAGGACAGTCTAAATTACCTCTTAGTAATTTGTATAGTAACATCATGTCTGTAATAGACCGTCTTTTTTTCAGCGTTGCTATTTTATGGTGTTTACATGCACTTTCGTAGGTATTGAAATATTTGCGGCTTCTATAATTCAAGTGGTTGGTGAACTTTTTTTGTATACGTTCAATTTGTTGGCTGTATGTTATATAATGGGGATTCCAGATATTGGAAGCGTATTCTAAAGTGCTTCTAACATAAGCGTTGTACACTAATTTGATACATGATATATCGTGGAAGGGCTTACACACTCGCACAACAAACCCTAGATTTTTATAAGCCTTATCCGTTATAATATCTATGTGGTGTTTCATGCTGAGTTTGTTGTCCAAGTATACGCCAAGATCACGAACCGAACTGACTCTCCCAATGGCTGACTCTTGAAGGACATATGTAAATTCCAGTTGATTTATTTTCCGGCTAAACGTTATAAGTTCACACTTTCCTGTATTAACTTTAATTCTATTCTTAATGTAGTATTGGGAGAGAGAGTCCAAGTCGTGCTGAAGTTTCTTACAGTCGTCCAGGCTGCTAACCTCTTTATAAATTTTAGTATCATCGGCAAACATTAAGAATTGGGAATATTTGAAACAGGAATAAATGTCGTAAAGGTAGACGTTGTAGAATAAGGGGCCCAAATGTGACCCTTGAGGAATTCCAGAAGGAATATCTACAAAGTCAGAGCAGTATCCACCAACTACCACCGCTTGAGATCTTCTGGAAAGATATGACGTCACCCACCTCAACAGGTCTCCGTGTATACCTAAATGCTCTAATTTATGTAGCAGGATGATGTGATCAACACGATCGAAAGCTTTTTCAAAATAGGTGTAGATCACATCAACCTGCTTTAATTTATCCATCGCATCGTATACATAGTTAGTCAACGTGGCAAGGTTGGTGACTGTTGAACGTCTTTGAAGAAAACCGTGTTGTTGTGTCGGTATCCCATTAATGACTGTTGCATAAACAGTTCTGTAAATTATTTTCTCCATCACCTTACTAAATGTATTTAATATGGAAATTGGTCTATAGTTTTCCACTTTAATCTTGGACCCTTTTTTGTGCACAGGAACAATATGTGCCTGTTTCCAGACCTGGGGGAATATTCCTCCTTTTAAGGACATATTATAAATTATACTAAGAGGGAGAGCGATTGCACTGGCACAGCTGACTATGAAAAACGGTGGAAGTTGATCACTACCAGCCCCTTTATTAGGATCAAGTAGTTTGAGCACATTTAAAACTTCTTCAGCTGAAGTAAGAGTAGTATTGGTAGGAGAAATGTTGCCGGAAGCAGGCGGAGCCAGTTCCACCGAAGGATACTCTTGGGCCGGATTTACAAAAACACTATGAAAAAAGTTACTGAAAGCGTTGGTGATTTGGTTTCCTTCAGAAAATTTTTCACCGCTGTATGTTACATGTTTAGGATAATTGGATGAGCCACGCCGTGACTTAACAAATGCCCAAAAATGTTTAGGATGTTTTTTAATGTTTTCAACTATTTGGTTAGTGTAGAGGGCAAAACATTCAGCTTGAACTCTGGCCGCTCTCGCTCTTAATAGTGAGAATTCGTTATAGTCTAAACGATTGTTGAATCGTTTCCAGCGAGTGTGAGCTTTGGATTTCTCTTTTAATATTTTAATTAAAGCTTTACTATACCATGTAGGATAGGCACCCGGGCGATTTTGAGTCTTAGGGATAAATCTTTCTCTGGCTGTATATAAGTGTTCATAAAATAACCCAACTGCTTCGTCAACGGAACCTTTAGGTAACAGTTCTGACCAGGCTATAGCATTAAGATATTCATGGACACTTTTGTAATTACCTTTCCTGTACTTAAATCTAAAACCTGGTGATTCCTTAAGAGGCGCAATCGTAATATCAGTAGCATCTACTGTGAAAGAAGGATGAAAAAGGTCTTCCTTTAGTAGTGGGCACTGGGAACGCATTAAATCTAACGTAAAATTACTAAATACTAAGTCTAAAGTATTGCCACTACTGTTTTTTAGATAGTTATGCTGTATAAAACCGAGTGAGCTGAGTGTGGATACCAGATGATTAGCTGCTATTTGTAAATCGACGGCCCCTTTATTCACGAAGGTAGGTCCAGCCTCCTCCCAAGATATGCAGGGTAAGTTAAAATCGCCAAAGAGTAGAAAATTGTGGGTACTATATGTATACGTTGCTTTATGTACTGTTGATAAGAAACATTCAATATTATTCGGTAGGTGCATAACTTCACCCGGTATATAGGCACAACATAAGTGAAGATCCCTGTCAGAATTAAGTGTACGCGCGGGCACTGTAACCCACACCATTTCAGTAGGAGGATTGGTCAAGTCATCGCGAGCATAAGCCTCTAGATCTCGCCTTACGCAAATTAACACTCCACCCCCAGTCCTTTTACCAGTTAAGTCCAAAAGGATTTTTTTCTTAGTATTGTTAATTGTCAATTAACGACTCCCTTTGAAACTTAAATGCCAGAAAATGCCCCTCTCTTCATTATACCATACTAGATAGAATAACAAGAGAACGATCTATCTATCATGTATAGTATCACAAAAACACTAGCTGACGTAAGTCTATCGAACAGTACCTTTAGGCGATTTATTATAAAAAGCGGGTTTTATAAATAAGATTACAAATGCTGAAGTGTTGGTTAACACGTATTAGATTTTAATTTAAAATATAATTTTGTATATTATCTTGTAGACCTGACTTAACTCCTGCTCTAAATTAAACCTAAGAGCTGGGAAGTGCTAAAAAGCAGCGTTGATAGTAAATACTTCAAAAACAGGCCAAATACGAGTCGGACTTGCGCACGAAGGGTAACGTACCATTATCTATACAACATTAGACACAAAGATCAAGAAAATACCGCAAAAAATCACGTTTATTGTATGGGAGCCCCTCTGAAATATTTATTTTGTTCTGTTTTTAGACAGACGGACAGTGAAGTCTTAGCAATAGGGTCTCGTTTGGCACCCTTCGGGTACGGAACCCTAAAAATGTACGGAGTCGTACATTTGTGAAGTTGTAATAGCAATACCACTCGCTAACTTCGAAAACCTCGTCAGGAAACCTGAGTGTCTGAGGTATTTTTTTTTTAGTTTATTTATCCACACGTTAAAAAAAAAACAAAATCTTTAATATTTAATAGTAGGTACCAAACTGTAAATACAGTTTGTTGGTACATTGCTCTCTTAATTTACATTTATAGCCTTATGTTCAGATACCTCAGCGTTGGCAATCCGCGGTGGGCATGCGTGGTAATTAAGCCCATAATCCCGCTCTGAGAGAAGGCTTTTGCCCTGCAGTGGGACGTATATAGGCTATATTTTTTTTATTAATTATTAAAGAGGTTTTGGTTATAAACAATTTATATTCTATTCTATTCTTTATGACAAGTCTGCTTTGTTTCTGTACCGGTCTAGTTTCATGCTACCGAATTGTGCTCGGTCACTTCTATCTATGGCAATTCGCCTGAAACCAACCCCTTAGCACAGCGATTAGCCGAGTCGTCGTCAACATTTTCCGCTGGCAGTTAATATCAACAGCGTAGCCATTAGATGTAGCGGCTGGCACCCTCCCCACTTTCCTGCTCATTTCCTTTATGTAAATATGGTTGGCACCCTTGCATCGCTGATCTTGGAATTAGATTTTTTCGCGTTACCGTTGTTGTCTTAGCAAATTGGTGAAAGGTGGCACCTTTTAAACTGCGATTATTTTAATGTGTTCGCGCGTTTTTCTTGACTGTGGGGTGGCGAAGGGATTATTTATAACACAGTTAATTAAAGAAAGGGACTTGACAGTTCTTTGCCTCTCGCTCATACAATATTGCCGTCTGTACTGAGGGATCCCCACGATCTTTTCCTATACATTTAGGGCTCCATAAATAAACGAGGAATCTGCAAACGAACGTGGAAGTGTAAGATTTTAATGAAAAAAATGAAAATGAAAAAAACTTTATTTAAAAAAGGGTTAAAAGAGTTGTATTCCCTGTGCTATGGGTAGCCAGGCTTCTTCCAAAATGCATAATAATATGTATTTTACAATAGTTACTAATAGCATCTAGTATCTAACGTTCTTATACCGTAACGTAAGTAACGACTACAAGAAACAACACAAATAGCAATACCAGCTTACAAACCTTGAAACACGAGTCCCATTAATTTTATGATATGAAAGTTTGTGTTTTTTAATAATTATTACAACAACAATGTATGTTAGTTAGCACATAGTCTACATTACATAAATTTTAATAAAATGTACATTAATTTGCAATGTTTTTTTTATTTGTTATTGTGGACCTGTTTCTGAACTAAGAATACCACTAAGCAAATTACTCAAAACATCAGTTCATCCCTTCAGAATTCCCAAAAAAGAACGAAACAAAGATCACTTAAACGGTCACTTAGTTATCCCAGTGAGACTCCCATTCCAGAAACGACTTCAAGAATAGACTTCATATTCATACAAAAAACATTCTTAATTCTAAACTTGATGTAACTTCACGCCACGGTTATTCAAAGAGTGGTTAGAGTAGTACCATGAGTTCAAAAACATACGTAAACGTAACTTTAAAAAAAAAAAATTATCATTGATTACGCTTGGATTCGATCCTGGGACCTCACGCAGTATGGCTAGTACGTGCGTGAGGTCCCAGGATCGAATGCATGAGTAGTACGATCGCATGAGTCACGCGTTTTATGGCGCTAAAATGTTACAATTTAAGAAATAATGTGCTGGAAATAATGTCGCTACTTTTGGCATTTAAAACGAGCGACCATCGTCATCGTTCTACCCCTGCTGGTCTACTCACTGAATTATCACTGCTCTTGCATGTACTCTCGCATATAGCAGACTATATATACGTCCCACGGCAGGACACAGGCCTACTCTCAGAGAAAGAGAGAGAGTATTGGCTAAATCTTACGAATAAAAAAAACCATAGAAGTATTTCTTCCTACAAAATTGACATTCCAAAATGGCTTTATTCCTCTCGATTAGTCTTTACCAATGAAGTGAGCGCAAGATGTGCTGCAGAGTAAATCACTCTGTGATTGGTCTGTATTCTGCGCGCGATTTGGCGATAGTAAGTGACAGTGAAAACGTCAAACCAATGCCTTCATTGATGTATAACCCGTCAAAATGTCTTGGTACCTCGAAAGATGACCGACTGAATGTGGCAGATGCATAAACATTTTGCCGGGTAACACTGAACTTGCTCCGATTGGTAAAACAATTGACAAGCCCCGCCCGGCATCCCACAATTGAACGTGGGGTATTTTTTTAGTTAGTTAAGCCGGGTTTTGACGGTCTTAGTACGCTCGGACCGTGTGCGTACATAAACATTTACATACAGGCACATACATTGCTTCTGGTCCTACACTAGGATACCCTGTGTCGTGGGAACCAGAAACAACGACATAACAAACATGTAAACATCCAACCTGGGGTTTTTTTTTGTCCCCGGCCGGGATTCGAACCCGAGACCTCTCGCAAGGTATGTAGATGCACTACCGCTGCGCCACGAGGACGTCAGTTTTGATTGATTATTACGACGTTCAGTGCGCTCGTACCGAGTGCGTCGTCAAAATCAACTGAACTAAGACCGTCAAAACCCGGCTTTAGACATCTACGTTTTTAACTATCGCTGGCTAAAAATCACTGCTAGTGCCTACCGATTCTTCCACATGCAGCAATAGCTCTTGCATACATACACACATAATCTCACGCCTGTAGCCCGGAGTATTAGGTAGAGACCAGGGTTTGCCACTATCCTGACAGACCTATTTCGCTTCATCAGTATTAATTCAGTATACATTAGTCGTTGCATGCACGCACGCCGATTTCGGGTATCATTTATGTTGCTCTTCGCTAATACATCCCTTATTTGACCGGAGTATGTAGTCGACTGTACTTATGCTAAAAGTTAAACGACTCGGAAATCCTCGAGTCATTTCAGTTTTGATCTACAGAGTTAATAAGTACGAGTTTAACTTAACTGCCTGGCATTTGCATTTGCATGCAGATAACTTATTCCGTTACATTTAACTAAAGGAGTTTTGTCATAACGCCACGATACGGGCTTTTGCGACGTGACTTATGCAATTCCGCATTAACTTGAAGACTTTAAAAGATGAATGAAAAACAATTGTATTTTTCTTTTTTTTTTACTAAATTTCCCTCAGTATTTTACAAGCAAGGGCAAGTGGCAAACTCCAGAGACCAGTCTCTGCCTACCCCTCCAGGATACAGCCGTGAGTTTGTGTAACGTAATACAGACTTACCTACTTCTGTGTTGAACAACAGCTGCAAAAAGCTAATAAACAATTTGATTTAATAGCCGTCAAATAAAAGCTAACAAGTCACACAGACAGACTAATCAATGCAGCGAAACTGTGCAGAAAATTATTGCATCACCGCTCGTAAAATAATCAATTCCAACGCAATAATAATAAAGACAAATAATAATAGTCTACGCAAGTACAGTTTACTAGACTCTTCATCATTGCCTCTTATATCCTTCCTATACGAAGATGTTTGCTTTCCAATAAAGATATGATCGCTTCCCGATGTGTACAGGCTAGTCAGGTTTGGAGGTTCTGTTCTATTAGGTACGACATAAATAGGTATACAAAGTAATATCTAATAGAAATAACGCAAAAACAGAAAATTGTTTACTCCGTATCGATAATAACAAAATAAGCGTAAAAAACAATTGAAATTCTGATAGTATCTAATTTTAAGATACTTTTAATAAAAAAATACAACATTGAGAATTGTAAGCTTTTGCTTGCTAGAAGTTATTGATATATCGATGCAGAGGTTTTTAGGTTTTGTATTATTTTAATAAGCACCTTACATAAAATATTTATTGAGTATTTAAATGGGATTTAAGACCGTGTTTCCGCCTGGCATGGCTTATGCTCACAAATTGTAATGATTGTTTAGGAATGAAGCTTTTGAAAAACATGGTCTAGGCGGTAGTAGGTAGCAAATTAAATTACAGACATTTAAGGCATTGACATAATACCAATTAAAATTTGGCACTGACATATTTTTATTACTCGGCTGTTATACGCCATCTTGAAATCGGCCATTTTGAAAATAAAGTATCCCTTCACTACCACTGAAATGTTGAAAAAAATAATGTCCGTCACAGTTTTTTTAATCAATAAATCGAATCCTGAGTCGTCTTTTGAAATAATATTTTGACTGAAGTGCCACTGAACTACCACCAGACTACGGTCATCATTACTATGGTAGCTTAATTCCTGGTCGAGCTGTACAAACGACCGAAGGAACATTGACGTTTATTAAATACGATCCTAGGCAGAGGTGATGCCATAAATTCTGCGCCGAATGGGATTGTTCTTTGATGCAATGCCGTGTTTAAGGGCAAGTACTACTACAGCAGTTTGATGTGTAAAATACGATTCCTCTAAAACACTCCTAAAATGCAGTTGCAGTTGTCTTTCTCTTAACCTAAGGCTGTAAAAGCCTCGTTACGTAAGCAGCCTATATACGTCCCACTGAAGGGCATAGGCCTGCTCTCAGAGAGAGAGTATGGGCTTAATCACCACGCGTGCCCACCGCGGATTGGCGATTTCAAGCGCTGAGGTATGTGAATAGCTCTGACACTCAGGTTTCCCCACGATGTTTTCCTTCACCGTTAGCGAGTGGTATTGCTACTATTACTTCACAAATGTACGTAACTTAGAAAATCAATTCAGAGGTACATGTCCGCACTGGGAATCGAACCTGGGTCTCTTGCTTGAGTCTAATGTTCAACCCACTAGGCTACCACCGTACCACGTTACTTTTTCTATTTTCTCTTTTTAATGCTTAAAATCTAAATTCTAAACTTAGAAATACCTACTACATTATTAAGTATATAGAAGATACTGTTGTGGATAAAGCAAGAATAAAACTAGTTACAATTTACGTTAAACAGTATTAAAAAATTAAAATAAAACTAAAGTAATCAAAATAGTGAGTTAAACTAAAAACGATTTATTTAGTTCTAAAATAAAATTTGAAAGACAATTTTAATTTAATTAACTTTGAGATCGGGAACCATTAACTAGTATTAAGATTCATGTGAATAAGACTTTTTAAATAAACTGCGCCTTAAATTTCATAAAGTTTTGCCTGCATAACGAGGTAATATCAATGTAATAGCCTGGAATATTACTAGCGGCGCGTGTAGGAAGTTTTCAGAGAGGCGCACGGGCCAAAGTTGATACGACTTTCATTGATGCGCCTGCGCACTAGGCTGAAGCAATTACGGCGTTTTGCTTAAAAAAAGTCTTATAAAAAGTTTATTACAAAAACACTATTCCTCTGAGACACTCCTCAAATGCAGTTCAATTGCAGATTAAACTACTTCAAGTGTTAGAGTTAAAAGCGGTCGGTAGATCGCTGGCCTCCCATTCAAGAGGTCGTGGTTTCGAAGTTACGTACATTTGTGAATTTGTACTAGCAATACCACTCGCTCACTGTGAAGCAAAACATCGTGAGAAAGCCTGAGTGTCTAAGGTGTTCAAATACCTCAGCGCTTGAAATTGCCAATCCGCGGTAGGCAAACGTTTTCATTAAGCCGATACTCTCTCTCTGAGAGAAGGCTCGTGCCTGTGGAACGTATATAGAGGCTGCATTATGCAGTGTCCGATTGGTCCCGTATTTAACCAGTGAATGCTACAAATAAACAAATATAAATAACTTTCACACAACACAATCACATGTCCTGGTACCAAACTAGGATACCGTGTGCCATGGTAATGGCAGCCCCAAGTTGGACTCGAACTCACTGCCTCCAGCACGGTAATCAGAAGTGTTACCTCTAGTCCAACGAAGCAGTATGTATAGTGTACTTTAGATTTTATTCGTGCAATATATTATTTTATGGATTCCGATCGTTTAAAAGTCGTATTTAATGTGCGATCATGTCAAGTAATATAAGTTTTGTATAATTTCCTAATAGTTTCTTAGACCCTATACACTAAACGAGATAAGTCGTTTTGCATTTAAAATAAGCTCAATTAAATGCTATATGATAGTGAAATTTTTGTTTTTTTTTTTAACTTTTATAGTTAGTAGTAAAATGAAATAAAAAATTTGATAACGTACAAAGATTTTATTCAGTTTAGCTAATAAAAAAGCCTGATTAAATTAAATTATCCTAATAAAAATAGCACCCTAATGAAAAGGTTGAGAAGTTTTCAAATATAATACCGTAGCAAGTGGCAGTCCCTGGTCTCTGCCTACCCCTCTGGGATACAGGCGTGAGTTTATGTTATGTTGTTAATTAGTTTATTAATATAAAGTTAAATATGTCGGTACATATTTTTAAAAACCTATTTAGAGGCTAAAAATTCCACCCATGCCGGGACTTGAACCCGCGACCTCTGGCTAACCGTGCCAGAGCTCTCCCAACTAAGCTAATGGGCAAGTGCAGGCAACTTCGAAATTTCGCACCTCTTTACAAACTTCTCGGGTTCAAGTCCCGGCATGGGTGGAATGTTTTGCCCCTAAATAGGGATTTAAAAATTGTCCTCAGCACGGATTAGTTAATTAATCGCTCACAAAACCTTTTTATCTTTTCGAGACTTTTCTCGACAGGCTCAAACGACCACTTGCTCAGTAAGCTAATGACCACTATCGGCATTGTACTGAGTGAATAGAACTTCAGGGAAAGTACGTGGATAACAGATTAACAGTTACATTTTAGTTGCAAATTCGCCCGTAACTTAACCGACTAGAGTGCACGCGTGTAAATGTTTGTACTATCGACTGTATGACAGAGAACGACATGTTTTTTTCATTATTTGTCAATTTTACTCAAGACTCAAGTAAAGTCCAAAGAATTCTAACTTGAATGTCCATGGGAAGTTAAAGTTTAGTCAAGTTTTTAGTCAGCATCATACCTATAATGAGGATGCTATTATAATTTAACACCTACCAATCGCAATAAAACCCACCTCAAAGGAAATAGAAACTCCCGAAAAACCGGCGCGAGCATTTTCTAACAGACGACATCCGATTTACCTTGACCTCGGACTTAACCCGTAAATACCCCTCCATCGCCTTGCAAAGTACAGCCAGACGGGGGTCGGGGGAGGCCTTAGATTGTTTTGCGAGTAAGAAAGTGCAAAGTTGTCCGGGCAAGCGGCGGGAGTCGTTAACAGTCATTAACTGACATTAAAAGCGGGCAGACTGTCATTAAAACGTGTTAAGACTCGCCTTTAGTGTCACTCCCGGGATTTTTCTGCAGAGCAAAAGTCTTAACACTCCTTGGCTTAGATGGAACTTGACTCTTGTTTGAGTGCCTTTTATTCATTCAGAGAATAGAACGAAATGTTATTTAATAACTTTTAACGATTCGCGATATCAGGTTACCTAATAATAATTATGCTATCTGTTGCCCGCGAATTCGTTCGCGTGATAATTTTGATGTGTATTTTTCCGGGATAAAAAATAGTCTATGTGCTAATCTAGACTATAATCTATCTCTGCGCAAAATTTCATCCGGATCCGTTCAGTCGTTTTTGCGTGAAAGAGTAACAAACAACCACATACATACAAACTTTCGCGTTTATAATATTAGTAAGGATATTAAAATGATTTTTTAAGATACTGTAGTTGAGAGGTAGAGAATAACAACCGCCAAAGTAAACCAAAGGAACTGGCCGCCTTTCTTGCGTTTTATTTTGAATTATTGTATTGATATTTAACTATTTACATTAATACTGAAATCTGGGTGTTTTGATAGCCCCGGTAATGTAATTAGTAATTAAAAATGGCATCTATTTACTTTTAAATATAGATGTTAATTAAAATTAATTAGTACTGCCTCTCCGTCTATCAGAACAATGGCTTCTAATGGTTCTAACAGATTCGAGCTTGATGTTGTTGGAAAGTGTCTTTTAAAAAAAGAAACAAACTAGCGTATTCAATAGCAATTCTTAAGGCACGTTCATTTTGCTACGGCTTTCAAACCACCCAAAATTCATGGTGCGTAGACAAAAGCCGAATGAAAAATTCATTGATAAAGTAACAAAGCCTTGCGCGCGTAGCACGAACGCCAATTTGTCTATTCTCAACTGTCATCTTAAACTCTCCAGAGTATTAAAGTGACGAGACAGGCGGTTCTTTACTCATGCGAACATGAAGACGCGAAAGCTTCTTCCCGTGCCTTTAAATTTAATTAAATCTAGTACATTCTTTCTCGGATTTGTCTCCGCCGTGAACAGGACGGTTTTTTTTCCGCAAAATGACCGTTTAGTGCGAGTAGCTATCTTTTCTTTGCTAGTATCGAGGGTGCAGACAAAGCTTACATAGGTTCAATTTTTTTTATTTGAATCCAAATTTAAGTATTGTTAAGTTATTATGACATACTAAGATATTTGGCGGGGAAGGAAGTTCAAAGATGTTAAATGACTGAGGACTGTAGACGTACAGAATTGGTCAAGAATTGTAGCCGTACCGTAGGTACATACCCTCATTTGCTTTCATAATCAAATAGGCATTTTTACAATCGCATTTATTTGCTTATATTTCTTAAATTGGTTCTAACCTTATTTTTTCTCACATCCGCCTCGTCACAAAAAATGCTATTGTGTTGATAAAAACATTGATTTACCTCTAAAATGCATTCTTTCTCGCAACTGTCACAAAAAAATTAAACTGCTACCTCGTATTTTGTCTTCAGTCACTCAATGTTCGCACTTATGATAATACTATTGACCGTGGACAAAATAAGCGATAAAGTTTATTGCGCGTCGCGCCGCGTGGCATAAGCATGCTGCGCCCACTAAGCTGCGTTACATAAAACTACAAACTTCAATATACATTACCTAACTGAGTGTGAATTTGTTAATCGACTTTGCAATGTACATCGAATTGTCATTGTAAACCGTGACTTGTAGTTCTATGGCTAACATAGTAACATAGTACATTGACATTCAGCAAACAGAATGTAAATTCTTTACGTCGAAATAAATTATTGATTTCTGATTTCTGATTTCTATGTCATGAAGCCCTGAACGTCTGAACGTTAGAAATCGTCAATCAGCGATGGGCACGCGTGGTGATTATGCCCATACTCTATCCCTCGGAGAGAAAGCCTGTGCTCTACAGTGGGTCGTAGGTATGTGTTGTTAAAATCACGGAAAACCTGAAAAAGTAGATGACAAAATTATTTGTTTAGTTAATACAAGTCTTTATTGACTCTCGAACAAATTGACCGCGTTAAGTTGCAAGATTATAGGAAATGCTAAATACAAATTGAAATTGATTTTTTGGATTATAGTGACAAAACCTGCGTACGTCTTTGCCCACTAGTATACAGGCTTGATTTTATGTATTTTGAAAAAAAAAACAAAATAAATTGACATTTCGTACCTTGCGCTTATTGAAAGTGGCTTAATTATTAATATTGAAGAACCCTATTTAGGGTTCCGTACGCAAAGGGTAAGGGACCCTGTTACTAAGACTCCACTGTCTGTCTGTAGGTCTGTCATCAGGCTGTATTCATGAACCGTGATAGCTAGACCGTTGAAATTTTCACAAATGATGTATTTCTGTTGCCGCTATAACATAAAATACTAATAACAGTATAAAATAAATAGCAAAGAGGGCCCCCCATATAACAATCATGATTTGAATACAGAATATTCATTTGTATATTCACTTAAAAATTATTCATTAAATTAAAATAAAATAAATATTTTGAGGGGCTCCCATACAACAATTGGTATTTTTTTCCGCTTTTTGCTCGATAGTAATAACGGCAACAGGTAGACGCTTGAAATATTCAAATGTTTTATAGATAATGGTACGGAACCCTTCGTGCGCGAGTCTGACTCGCACTTGAGCGGTTTTTTTTCAGATTGGCGTTATTTTAACATAAGATTTGTAAAGTCATTTATGATAATGGCAATTGGATGACAGTGACTAAAGTTCTAAGCTTCGTTGGGTCGGTTGTGGTGTATTTTATAGGTATTATTTTAGTATTTTATGGTTGTAAAAGTTCACGGCAAGTACTCGAATATTATAGCTCTAGTTGATAATAAAATTCAGGCTGTAAGTGTCATGTTTTATTCAATTTATTATTGAAAAATTAATTAATAATTCAAAATCTATACATTTGAAACGGAAGTCGTAAATGTATAATAATATTATATGGCACGCCAATTTGTCGTTTAATGCTTTGAATGGCGTAACATGTTAACGCCTTGCTGTAAATAGATAATTAGGTACAAACACTTTTTAGTGCTTAAGAATAATGTACTACGTAGCTAATACTTTTAAGATTCAATCAAATTTATTTATTTATTTATTCACGTGATTTTTCATCAGCAAGTACTCAACCCTGTATCTTGGAACTCTAACGAGAGTGTTACGAACAGAGTAAAAACTAAAAGTAATATACATTTAAAAGGCCAAAATAACACCATTCGAGAGCTCAGCAGAAAAGATCGCATCGCGAATCTTTTTCCGAAAAGGCATTTTCTGATAACAAGGCCCTGTCAACGCGAGGAATCTGTGACAATACCTTTGAACCATTATGAAGAACTGATTCCGCCGTATATGAGCGAACGAATGCCTTTTTGAGTATTTCATTTACGGCCCTACAACCTTTACTTACTAAGCCTTAACCACCCTTCGCGTCACTGAAAATCCCACCCTAACACTTCAGAAATACAGATTAGATTAAATTACAGACCTTCCTTTCATTGTTGTGTACGTTCTCTTTGAAAAGAGAATCGTCCCGCGCAACTCAGAGGGTTCGTTATACAATGGCCCCGTCGAAATTAAAAATCGGCAAAGAGTGTGGAATGTCATTCGGCGTCGATGTCATTACGTTGTTTAGTGAAATGTGCAAACATATAGAAAAGGAATCGGCCAGGAGGGCGATAAAAAGGCGTATTTATCGATATTATTATACGGCGGGCGGAGAGGCGCGAAAAACCTCGCGCCCGAAGGCGTTAGTCCGACCGATCGCCATTTGTTTTATTCGTTGGAATTCCCGAATCGGAATGAGGTGCTTTAATTGATCGATTATGGAATCGACCGATGGCCCTTATTATATTGAGTACGCGACCCGCGCAGAATGCGTTATGCGGTTAAAAGCGTATTTTCATTGTTCTTAGGCTTCCGATTTTGACATAATTGTGTGAGGGTGATGTCTTTATATTTGGGTGTCTTTTCCAAATAACACGAAAGAACATGATGCTATGCTGATACTGCTCAGATATTGTTTTCTCCTCTCATCCTGCCAAAACAATCTTCTTGAATAAATAACAGTAGAGAAGCAATATTGCATCTCTCAGACAGACATAAAAATAAAACATAGCATCGGCCACACCGGGCGCCGGTCAGCCTGAATCTATTTATTATTTATCAATTGTATAAATTATTGAATACGAATATCCCTTTCGAATAAAACTGCACTCATCTTGACCCCTGAAATTGTTATTTCGAGGGTCACTTTTATGAGCGTCTGCGAGCCGCCATGTTTCTCGATTTATCTGTATCGATTCGATTCGTATTATGCAGTTTTTTCTAGCCGGGATCGACCGAGCATTCGATGCCGCATTTGTGTGTATAACCAACTTATTGACGGTGGCGACGGTCAATACTCTACTATGTCTTTGTATTCATTTATAGATTTTTAGAAGGAGAAGAAGAAATAGCATTTGTTTAACACTACAGAAGGGGTCGTAAAAACAGATACTGGATGTCCTCTTTATTAATTTTTTATTTAAAGACCGTGCAGTAGTTATACAGAGACACTTACCTAAAGTACCTACATAATATAAGATAAGGTTCTCTTGACATACTGACAACTTATTATACATATAATAAGCTAAACAGTTATTCATAGTGCTAAACTCTTTTGGTTGCCCCATTTCTTAGAACTACCAATGATGGTTTAGGTACTATAACAATTCGATGCACATTGCATACACGTAGGAAAACTAATATTGGAATATTCAGCTACGCAATGTACCTACATCGAATTGTCATAATAAACTAGGAGTTGCAGTTTTATTAAGCGTGGCCCTGCCACTTTTCAAAACAGTTTTTGTATTTTCAAAATAGTTAGAATAACCTATGCGATGGGTACCCAAAGCAGTTGTACGCCATAACAGGACCGGATAGATCTGTACACGAAACTCCCACCACAAAAAGCCGAATCTAAAAAGGCCGCATCGCGGTATTATCGTGATCCGCAAAACGGCCTTAAATTTCACCTTCCCAATCTTTCGGAGGCCATTGTCTTAACCCTACTCGACCTAAAATGCATCAGATAGTCCGGGTTATGTCTCATAAAATGCTTAGAGGTCATTCCCGATAAACGTCCCGTGTCCCGGGACTATTATGAGGGCGTTTCGCGACCGAATAGAAGGCCGTTAAAGGTTCAACGTAGTTTATTATAGGTTGAAGCAGCTTTTGGCACGGTGGCTTTATCCTTAGCTTGCAAGTAAGAAATAAAGAAAAACTTTTATTGTAACCAATTAACACATTACAAGAAAAGAAAAGGCATAAGTTACAAATAGTGTTACAAATAGTAGCGTTTTCTTAAAGGAAATGGGAAAAATCACTCCTACCATGTCGTACGAATAAAAAACTCGATCAACAATAAGTAGCCTTTCTAAAGATAAGGTTATTAAAACCACTTATCACATGTTTCTGCGTTTGTTATACTTTTATACCTACCGAACATACGTTAACTGGCGACAAAAACCGCATATGTAATATAAGAGCTTGACATTGATTGACAGCGCCCGCTGCGTAAACCTTTTTACCCTACTTGTGGTAAATCCACGAGTATTTAAAACACACGAAGGTATTTCATTTATTTTTATAATATTTTGTTAGTTTCGTGCAGTTTTTGCGATCCCAACGGCTCATTTGGCTCGATTGGTCGCCTAATATAGAAGTAATTATATGGAGCGCAGTTTTTCAGAATACAAAATAATTACGATGACACTTAAAATGCAGTCTTGATGAAGTGTCAATATTTATGTCTTTATAAATATTAAATTCTAGTTGTATGCGGTGATAGCCTAGTGGGTAAAACATTGGACTCTGAAGCGGGAGACCCAGGTTCGATTCCCAGTGCGGGCATGTACCTATGACTTTGTTTTCTAAGTTATGTACATTTGTGAAGTTATAGTAGCAATACCACTCGATAACGGTGAAGGAAAACATCGTGAGGAAACCTGAGTGTCTGACCTATTCATTCATATACCTCAGCGCTTGAAATCGCCAATCCGCGATGGGCACGCGTGGTGATTAAGCCCATACTCTCTTCCTGAGAGAAGGCCTGTGCCCTACAGTGGGACGTATATAGGATTTTTTTTTATTTCGCAATGAAATAACACGCGTTTTAAATGTGTTTTAGCTGTTCGCCCAACTTCGTGGCAATTTTTTGCCAAAAAAGAGTGCACTTTAGAATGCGTTTAGATAGATAGATAGAATATTCTTTATTGTATGTACACCAGGAATTACATATGATAATTTAACGATAATATAGTACAGTACAATTGGCGGCCTTATTACTAAAAGTAATTTCTTCCAGACAACCATTGACGGAAAAAAAGAGAAGCTAAATGAAAGCGTTTCCTCTCTTATTCTAAAAACTTTTTTAAGAAGTTACAAAATATATTTAAAAAAGTACTTTCGGTTACATTCACATCCTGCAAAAAGCGAGCTGAGATCGAAAGGTGTCCCTTCCAATTATTTTACCGAGAATTCATCTAAGCGAATTTGTCTATGTGAAAACCCCAAGAATTCGTATAATATGGATCCAATTTAAATGCGTTTAGCCGTTTATTGATTGAGTAACAAACAACTAATCGTATAAATGTTTACTATAATCTGCAAAGAGAAATGCAAAAAAAGCTCTCATTTGCAAAAAGAAATGCAGGACCCAAAATAACAAGTTTAATGTTCTATCAACTGTCAACTGTAAAGTCGGCTTTACATTTTTCTTGCAAATTCGCCCTTAATGTAAATGGGTAGAGTGCACTCGTGTAAAGGTTGATGTGCTATCGACACATCAGAGACTACTTTCAACTCCTTTTTAATAGAAATAAAACCGACTCCAAGAATATTCACTAAAAAGAAGAGTTCCTTGATTTTCTCATGAATCCATTATCAAATCTTGACCATTTAAATTATATGGCACCATCCTCGTGATATCCTAAATGAATTACACAATCGGATGACGTAATACAGAATCTTCGCTATACGTACATACAAAGAATATGCTTACAGGCGAATTGAGAATCTCCTTAATTTTTTGAAGTCGGTACCACCACATCACAGCAATCAATGAGAGATCTATTTATAATTCAGAGTCACCTACAGGGGGGGCATTGCGGATCAAGACACGGGGCAAGGAAGCCCGATGGACGCATTATGTAAAGTGACCGGTCATTACGGCGACCACTGCGGCTGTAGTTTGTACCGCGATGTGATGGTTTTGATACTTGGTAAAGATGGCTCGTTACCGGCAGCCTGGGCCGCGTTTCATAAAACTACAATAAAATTCATAGTTTATCATGAAAATTCTATGTACGTTACTTAACCGAGTCTTCCTACTCGTTAATCTGTGGATTAATCGACTTTGCAATCATTGCATCGAATTGTCATGGTAAACCGTGAATTGTTAAAGGGTGAATCTACTCGAAATTGTCGCCGTCATTATCCTCGTAATTGTCACAATACATCGTTGTCAGCGGAACAGGTGTTAAAAACTGTTTTTTTTTTCTATATTAGTTGGATTTTATTCACACTTTAACATATTGTAAAAACCATAACTTTACATTTAGTACATTTCTGTTGCGCTGAGAACTGTGCGAGCTTGTTGAGAAAAAATCATTAATTGGCGACATTTGAGTAGATTCGTCCTAAAGTCAAAGTCAGAAATTTTATTCCCTATAAAAACAAAATGTTTACTTAATGAACGACAAAGCTGTTAGTTTCACAATTAATAGATTATGCAAAGAAGAAACTAACAAAGAAACTCCACTGTAGGGCCCTAAAAAAGGTTGTAAAAAAAGAGGAAGGAAAGGCAATCGTTATAGATACAATGAGCTTTAAATTTGTATTAAAGACATTATACGCTTTTACCGTTCACAGTTCGATGCAAACACACTCGAGAATAATGAATAAGGGTCACTGAGGAACTCCTTTATATCTCAGCAATGAAGAATGCTACTTGCATCAAATAAAATTGTTTAAAAGACCATTTTTTACTTCATACCTAAATAGCATAAAGATGTATTAATAAATTATCTTTACCATACTTTTTATTTTTCTTAAGCTACCGTAATTTTACATATTGGTTTAACGGTTTCACCAGACGTTAATAACAGTAAGTGAAACCGTAAACTAATATATAAAATGTGCAGTGCTTGCGAAAGTTTAAGTTGTAAAATTGTCTGCCCTAATCTCTTGCCAAGAGTGCACGTATCTACTGAATTAAAAACGGGATCTTTATAAATGTCCTTGAATTTGGTGATCCAACTAAACTGAGCTTTTGAGAGAACCGATTGTTGGCGATAATCCAATGAGTAGTTAACTCTTTGTTGATAATAATAAAAAAAAATTAACATAAAATTTACTTTCACAATTTCACATCCCCTTGTTTGACGAGCGTTGTGGACGCACGTTATTAGTACCAGAATGTAAAACTAAAACTAAGTCTTTAAGAATGCGATTATACAGTTTGTGTCCCTTACAAATAAAATAAATAAAATAAATGTATTTACCATATAAAATATATAATAATAAAGATTTTTACTTTTTACGGTTCCGTACCCAAAGGGTAAAGGACCCTATTACTAAGACTTCGCTGTCCGTCCGTCCGTCCATCCGTCTGTTACCAGGCTGTATCTCATGAACCGTAATAGTTAGACAGTTGAAATTTTCACAGATGGTATATTTCTGTAGCCGCTATACCAAGAAATACTAAAAACAGAATGAAATAAATATTTAAGGGGGGCTCCCATACAACAAACGTGATTATTTGAAGTATTCAAATGTTGTATAGATAATGGTACGGAACCCTTTGTGCGCGAGTTCGACTCGCATTTGGCTGTTTTTTTATTTTTCTGAAGTGATACAGTGAAGTGAAAAAGATCAAAATTGATTGAGCAAGTATGGACATGAGTTAAGTTTATTTTAGTTGACGCCATGTGCGTATTATAGCTAGCAACCCTTAGATAGAGCTGTTTACATAGTTTTATTAGAGAATTACAATTATTTTGTCCCTCTTGTTTCATGCTGAGTGAGTAGGTAGTAAACTTTCAGATGGGAGTTTTGTAATAATAATATAGCACTTAATAATAATAATATAGCGGTGGTAGCCCAGTGGGTAGAACAATGGACTCAGAAATGAGAGACTCCTGTTCGATTCCTTGTACCTATGACTTTGTTTATTTTCAAAGTTACGTAATGTGCGAATGTGTAGTAGCTAACTGTGAAGGAAAACATTGCGAGGAAACCGTATTGACTTGTCTTTCCTATGGGCTAGCTAGGCCAACTAATCTGTCGGAATAGTATAGGTGCTGGGCAAGCCTACTCCATCTAAATAACAATGTCCTAGGCACTGCATCGTCCGAGAAATCATAAATCAAGAGTTTATTTCAACGTAAAGAATTCATATTCTGTTTTCTGAATGTACTATGTTACTACGTTAGCCGCTGCCTATGGGCCGTATTTGTAGTGGAGAAAAATACAGCGGGAAAAAAAAGACTCCACTCGGACCATCTTTTCTCAAATCATCGAGTGGTCCCTTCACACATCTAGCGTGAGTGAAGGTACCACTGGACGCTGCATAAATCATCTCATTACATAGATGCAAAGGCCAAGTTATGTGAATAAAAACGACTCTAAATTATTTAGGCCTTTGACCTACAGCGGGACGTCGCTGCAGGGCACAGACCTTCTCTTAGAAAGAGAGTTACCACGCGTACCTACCGCGGATTGGCAATTTTTAAGGGTCAATGCCACCTCAGACACTAAGATGTATTTATAAGTTAGCAGAATAGGTAAGTTGTATTTTAGAAATTAACAAATGCTGTTAATTTAAAAAACATAGTTATTGGTACATGCCGGGATTCGAAGCCAGGACCTCTTGAATGAGAGACCAGCGTTCGACCGTTGCGCTATCACCGCTTACTTATAAAATATGCTAATGTAAGAACAATCGCTCTCCTGATTACGTTACAGGATGTTTTCGCAATCAGGGATTTCCTATATTGGGAAGCGCAAATTTTTCATCGAACGAAATTGCATTATCTCGAAATTTGCATCGCTCTCGGCTGCGCACGGTGTCTTACAGGGGTGAACAGAGACTATGAACAGGGACGTACTCCCAGTGACCCTGATAATCATGAAGGTAGGTAAAATAGGAAAAATAGGGTTATCCGCTTTTTCTCGTACACTTGAATATATTAATCTACTGTTGGCAAGTGCATAGAAAAACAACTGACAAATGTTAACAGTATATTTACAGCTTTATAGTGTACGAGAAACCGGGAAGTTTCGAGCTATTTTCATTCAATATAAAAAAATCAGGTTGCAAGCCCAGTAATTAAGATACTTAGCCAAGCAAAACAATACAGACATAAAAGAAAAACATAAAGCATAAAACATAAATTATATTTCATTTATACACTCTGGAGAGGTTGACAAACACTAGGGCATTTATTTATTAATTTATACGTATATTGCACTTACAACATCTGTACAATGTGGCAACTTAATACTTTCTTTCACTAAGGATTTTTTCACTTTTCAACAGAGTGATTTTGAACCCCTCCTTACTGCACCCTGACTACGCCCCTGTTCAAGGGCTCTAGATAGAACCAAGACCCTTTGTAGATACAAGAGTTTGAATAATAATATGATTAGCATAATATTCACGAGTTCATCAGATTCTGACGTCGAGTTTTGATTAGGGAGGATTGAGCTGATAGATTTTTCAAGATGACACCCCCTGATAATGTTGGAAATCCCAAAAGTAAATAGACTTTGTTCTCCGAATACATTTTTTTCAAATTAAGAGGCTCATCTTAAAATAGATTCATGAAAAATCCATAAGTTTTTTGTTGAATGGCTTTGGAGGAAAGTCGAAAGAAATCAGCGGGCACTTTATCCTCTGAGAAATATATTATATACATATATTTATTATTTCCATTTTGTGAAAATTCGATGTTTTGAATTCATGGCGCGTGTCTCTTTACATCAATTTTATAAATGAAAGCTTCAACATTTTGATAAGTTTCTTTGGAAGAAATGTTCAGTGTACGATTATTTAAAAGAGCGCGTTTGAATCTTGATGTCTCCTAAGCCGATTATGTATCTTATTCATAGTTCTTTTGGAAAAAAAACCTCAAAAAATCGTAATGATGCAAGAATCCGCGAGGTTTAAGAAGGGCCCTGAGAAAGGTCCCTTTATCGATGCCCTGGATTAAAACATAGAGCACATTTTGTCCGAATTTCGTACAAACGAGGTCTGTTATTTGACCCACGCTGAATAACAGCATTTACCAAAGATTTGGAAAATTATCCGCAGTCTGCAGCTAATCTACGCCCCCAATGGAAGATTATAATTTGCAACTCAGTCATAATAATATTATACTAGGCATTTTCTTGGCCGTATGCGTACGCGCACATATCTATTCAGTTCCCACGGCTGGGTTCACGACCTCTGTGCGGTATGGCACTGCACCAGCAGACCGTATAAACCTGATGTACGCACTCAAGGTATTCTATTCCAGGAATAAACTGAGCAATGAACCTGACGGTAACAAGACTGACACTATTGACATTGCATTCACTAGACCAGGATTATTTCAATTGAGTACTTACGCACGCTTGACTCGCGTGTTTCGAGCTACTCTACTGCACAGTTTCTTGATTGACACATTGGTGCGTATTTGTATTAAGTAGGCTTGCTTGCCTAGTGGATATAGATATGTAGTCCTCTGAGTTTAGCCTGCCCAATCCACGGTAGGATACAGGTTAAGAAATGATTAATACACGTACATGAATAAGATAAATAAGCTACAAAATCATCGCTATGGATTAGAATACAGGCCCAATTGGGCGATGACATTATAAAGCCGGTCGGGATCAACATAACAGACATGGCAAAATCGTAGAACGGCAAAATGTAGAATAGAGTGAGCGTAATTAAAGTTCGTCCTTGCCTGGTTACAATAGCACAGGGTATCCTAGTTTGGCACCGGGACAAGTGACTGTGTTGTGTGGAAATTTTTATAATTATTTATCTACGTTACAGTCAGCGAAAGCCCGTTCTCGTGTCATCCCTGCCGGCCACATGTGGCCAGTCATTTTTGGCCTTGTATTGTCATCTCTAACCTGAGAAGTATTTAAGGTTTGTTTTAGCTTGTATCGTTGCGTCCGCCCGGCGCTGGCCCGTTTTGATGTGGAAAGTCGTTAAGACTGTATAAGTGTCAGTCTTCGAAAGAAAGTACCCCAATCACCATGATCATGGACGATCTGGCCGAATGAAGATATTTCGTGAGTTTCTATTGCTGTGAGTGGAACATGTTCATTCGTAGGCTCACTGGCTAAAGGTAGATAAATGCTTGGGTTATTGATGCCTCTCTTTAGGCTTTGACTGTAAAATTATAATGTTTATTTCTGCAGCCGAACTAGGTATCCTTGGATTACGAGTATATTTTTTTGTTGCACTGACCCGGGCTGAGGACAATCATGACAATCAATATAATCATGTAGGTGCAGCGATATCATTCCGATGTAAAAACCTAACTGCAAAGTGGGTTGCTCGGGGCTGCAAGTGATGTAAATTGCTTCGGGCAGATGTCGCTGCCTGTACGTAGAACAGATAAGTTTGTAAAGAGGCTCGAAATTTCGCTGACGCTTGTACTTGCCTATTAGCTCAGTTGGGAGAGCGCTGGCACGGTAAGCCAGAGGTCGCGGGTTCAAGTCCCGGCATGGGTCGAATTTTTAGCCTCTAAATAGGTTTTTAATATCCTTAGATTGTAATAATACAGAGTTATTACTAAAATACGCAACAGACATCCCAATTAGAGTTTCTGTTTCGCAACAACTTTTGTTGTATGAATTTTCACGTTTAGGGTTATATTCATGCTTTATGCGCTTTACCACAGAAGAAAAAAGCTTTACCAAAATTGCAGCTTTCACTAAATAATTATCTTACATAGACTGATGTTCATTCTATTTGACACACAATATGATTTTAAGAAGTTTTTATAATTTTGTGGAGAGAAAGAGCTGGCGAACGCAGCATAGGATGCCCACCAGCTCACTGGACCGACGATCTGAGGCAGATCGCTGGCAGTGGCTGGGTGAGGATGGCCGAGGACATCAAGGAAGTGGCGTGCCTTGGGGGTGGCCTTAAGTCGTAGAGCAAAAGTTGTAAATGAGAAACCTCTAATCGACATGCTTCAGGAATTGCACATTTTAGAATCTCTATCTCTAAGCATACGTAGAGTCAAGTTTTTAATGCAAAGAATGGTAGTTTGAGACCATGGTTTACGTGCAGGATGTAACAAAATGTTGGATCATGCAATAAAGCACATCTGAAAATGGTGGGTTTTACTCGTCAATACGAAGAAATTTTACTTCGGGGAAAACGTTTTTTTTATGTATGAAATATTCGACCCACTGCAAGGCACAGGCCTTCTCTCAGAGAGAGAGAGAGAGTATGGGCTTAATCACCACCCGTGCCCACCGCGGATTAGCAATTTCAAGCGCTGAGGTATGTGAACACCTCAGGTACTCAGGTTTCCTCACGATGTTTTCCTACACCGTTAGCGAGAAAACTTTAAATTGCAAAAAATATTATGAGATTCATACTGCCTCGGTTGCACGCGTCTCATTTGTTTGTACACTGTTTATAAATGTACTGAGATAATCATATACAATACTAGTGATTACCTACTGAATTGAGAATTTAATTTTACTTCCGTTTGGCATAGCTCGCATAATCTAACTTTTTAATGATTGTTAAGAAAGATAGATAGAATATTCTCTATGTATTTACACCAGGAATTACATATAATAATTAAACAATAATATAGAACAGTACAGTTGGCGGCCTTATTACTAAAAGTAATTTCTTCCAGACAACCATTGACGGAAAAAAATTAAGAAGCTAAAGGACGTGTAAGAATGAATATAGTTAAGTACTTTTGAGAAGTGGTCTAGGTGGCATCGGTATATAAAATCATGAACATTGCAGACGTACTATTTGAATTCCTATATCTTACTTTTTGATATTAAAATATGTCGTAAAAAGTTCCCATTTTTTCCTGCCAATTTTCCTTATCAAAAACTAGACGTAGGATAAAATAACATAACAGCATAATATCTAAAATATCCGTAAGTAATACGTCATAATATAATTTTCTGTAGACAGAAAATTACAAAAATTAGAATGTGCGCTCACTATTTTACTATCATTAAAATTGTATAATGTGCGAACGAGAAGTTTATCAGTGAGGTTCTGAATTTTACAGACTTAGATAGGTACTATCGTTCTGTCTCTTCAGATTGGTCATAAAATACCGGGAATTACTGATACTTAACTACTTACGCAGTAAAATTCTCAATTCGGAAACCGTCGGTAACATCTGATTTATGATTAATAGAGCATAAGGTAAGTAAGTTAATCTTTAACAGGTTTTTTGGGTAAACAGCGTACGTGGCAAACTATGCTTCATTAGTTAAATCCTTAACTCAGAAACTGGTAAGGCAACACTTAAAAAATAAACTGTCGTCAGACTGGCCAGCTAAGTAAAAGCATCAAATTACTGCTATTTCTTGCTAACCCTTGTATTGCACTTGATCCCAGCAAAGACTCCATTATTTAAATCATTTCCACTAACCCCCTCATAGTAAAGGCACCTCTTTGCAGCACAAAATAAGAGATTAAATCGCATGGAAGGGTCACGTCAGCTGTAATCTCTGATATGAATAGTGGTGGGGTCAGTGCGTGCAATATTGTCAAATATAAATCAACGCTTAGCGAGCCCTAGCTAAGATATTATATTTTTAGTGTTTCCGAAATAATAAAATTACTTTTACAAGAATCTGTGACGTGTTTCAGAAAGGGCCTGTAGAATTATTAATACACAATTTTAATATGAATAATATGTATGTGAAAAATATTCCTAGTTTTATGGGTTATAGGTATTCACAAGTAGTGTTAAATTACTAATTTTTATAATTATATAATTTTTAAGATGGTAACAACCATAAATACAAACAACTCCTATGATGGTACCTACTTACTCTGAAATCCCCAAAAAAATATTCAGCTGTTTCATTATATTTCAACACCTGTAGGAAATGTATGTTTTTTTCGCAAAATCAAGGTAAGTCCAATAACTGAATTGAAATTAAATTGTTTATGTTGCTCACTAGAATAGCCCCCTTAGGCTGGAAAGGAAAAATAACAAGAAAAAAAATATTTTCCATACGACACAGAAACCAAATAATTATGTTTTGTTCAATACTAGCACTTACGTGTTACGCATTAAGGGCTACGATGTTAACCATGACCAACCAAAGTTATCCTTTCTGCAATTTTACTTCTCAATGAATGTATCCTCAGTTTATAATCCGCCCTAGAACAAAAAAAAAACAACAAAAAGAGATTTAAATTTTATTATAAACACAGAACGAGGAAAAACTCCAATGAAATAATAAAACTAAAGTCCACGGAACAGCTACATAATACCATGTATTACGGCAACACCAAACTGAAAGAATTTTTTCAGTGTCGTGAGGTGACACTATCGCCACCTAGCGACAAGTTTTGTAACTAACTACTCTACAACCTACTTAACTTGTGTTGTTCTAAGCTTCCAACACAGATGGCGCTAGATGTACGAACATTACCAAAGCGGCGAACCAAATCAAATCATTTATCTAGGTACTAAAGTTTTTAGTTATGTGCATGATTTATTTGTATTTATTAATTTATTTTCACAAGAAATACTAATCTTGAAAATCACTTGTTTCAGATACTATGCACAAGAAAACTGGTAATCAAACTTACTTATTTATTAACCTAATACGTAAATAACTATTTCTAATAATATGATATGTATGTACTGTACCTTTTATCTAGGTAAATACCTACCTAATTAATTTGGTAAATACTACCAAATATTGACTGTATGTATCCAAAGCAAAAACACCCTAAACCAAAATACCTACGACAAGGTAATTTCTTTTATTGCCCCAAAACAGGGTTAAAGAATTTTATTTTCAGCTCCGTTGGACGTCAACCCTTCCGTTGCTAATTAAAGACGCTTGTCTTGAAGAATTAAACGTGGTACAATGGGCCACATTTTAAAACTCAGACAATCTGGGGAATTTTCATTCTTATCTTAACAGTAGGAAGTGTTAGGTGTACTTATTTAGATTAGGGTTGGATTTGAACCTATTGGCGGAGGGTTAAAGCATTTTATGTTACTGCAGTGTTCAAATTGACCGTGAAATGTTTTTTACCTCTGCTTTAATTTTGTTTACATTTTCAGAACCAGGTATAGACTACTACTGTGTCCGTAACTGCGTTTGCGTGGAATAATTACTCTAGGTCTTAGACAAAAGACATGATTAGTAATGGACGAACACCGCTACAAGCTTCCATAGTGAGGATCTCTGAGTGTCTAATGTGTTCAGGGGCCTGTTTCATAGAGCATTCACTCATGCTTTACTATGACAATTCGATGTGCATTGCAAAGTCAATAAATCCACGGATTAACAAGCAGGAAAACTCGCCTACGGAATATACATCAAATCGTCGTAATAAACTACGAATTTATGAAATGCGGCCCGTGTTCACATGCCTTGAAATCGCCAATCCGCGGTGGGCATTTGTGGTGATTAAGCCCACACTCTATCTCTCTCTCACCCTTCCTCTGAGTCCGAGAAAAGGCCTGTGTCCTGTGGCGGCACGTAGACATACATAGTGTGGCGTTTTTCCTCTGTGGTGTGGCGTAAAGAATGGATAACCTGAAAGGAGTTTCTTCAATACCTATCGATTTTGACCACTTCCAATAAGGAGAAATTTAAAATGCTCAATTATTTTTTTTAAGTTATACGAATAGACCTCGTCGAATTACAAGATAGTATGAAAAATAAATACACACATGGAAGTGGTTTAATTACCAAACCCTGTTAAGGCTGTTTATCTTGTCTTTAGTTATAATACACTTATGCGTGCCTAATTTCATCCAAATCTCTTCAGCTCGTGAATTCAATAACTGGACAATTGTATACGGCAAAACTTAGTCACGTAAGCCTTTTAATGTATTTTGTTTTCTGGTGTGTTCAATAAAGTGTTATAATCTAATCTAAACTAATCTAATAACCTAGCATCAACCCTAGGTTGTTTCTACAAGAACTATCCTAATAATAAACTCGACTGCCTCGTTGGACTAAGCGTTAAGGCGCTTACTAACAAGATAGAGGTCGTGGGTTCGTTTCCCACCGCCGTACATTTGTACAAATGGCCTCAGTCTGGGTGTATTTCCACGTTTTTGATGTCCTTGCCTGGTTACCATAGCACAGTGTGTCCTAGTTTGGGACCAGGGCCTAGATTCTGTTAATGCATTGTAGTATCATGACAACTGCATGAACATGGCGGTTTTCATTTCATGGCTGCTTTAAGTCTACGCGGGCACACCCATCAAACCTTCTAGGCGTCAATGGTACGAAAAAACACGTCACGTGACCCGACAGTGTACCTGTCATTATACTACAATGCACTAACAGAATCGAGGCCCTGGTCAAGTGACTGACTGCGTTGTGTGGAAGTTATTATTATTATACTATTTACAAAACCGTAATTATTATACACCAAGATAATCTGGTTTTTTGCCACTGGTGGCCCCATAGCACAGTCTTCAATATAGGGGACGCTTCCCAGTACAAGAAATCTTAGCACGGCAGCTAATTGTATTTTGGACTATGAAGCGTTTGTATTGTAAAGGAACAAGGGCTTAATTAATTTTGAATTTAGCGAGCGTAAAGGTCGAGACTGTCTAGATGATTTACATAGTCCTCCATAAAAGTCAGCCCAAAGGTAAGGTAATTTATTCCGCAAACATCGTTTTACAGATCGCGGTAATCTTCCCAGCTAAGTTGCGCCTTAAACTTTCAACATGCTCACTTCGCTCTAAGCCTTAAGTCCGCCCCGCGTTGTAAAATACCTTTATCTCTACTTAAAGTTACTACATAATCCGTTAGTATCTGCATCATTACGAAGCTGAGAAACAAAGAAAGAAATCGAGAAACATCGCCCGGTATTTTGAATACGTAATAAAACCGGGTATTTACGTATATTTTCTTTTAATGTTAACACTATCCATTGCGAGTCCGATGTCACGATATTTTTTTCGAAAGATATTTTTTTGTGTTTCTGTTCTGATTTTTTGTTTTGATTCTCTGTTACTGTAAACACTATCCTGTCGCTAGTCTTATATCACGATTGTGTTTTCGATAAGGGATGAGCTCTTTTCTCCGAAGGTTAATTGTTTTTTACTGTTACGTAACACCGTCACAAGTCCAAAGTCACGATTATGTTTTCAATGGGACATATTATATTATCAATAATATGACGATATCGCGATATTATTGCCAGTGCCAGTGGCGTAACTATCTACAGGGTGGCAGGGCTGGCAAAATGCCACGGGGCCCCGAACATTTTTTTTTGACATTTTTAACAAAAATTTGTAACAAATTATAATGTTTATATGTACTCACTTCAAATCAATTAAAGTTTGGCCATATATACTAAAACTAAAGACAATTTTTTTTCTCTTTTCACTCTTTTCTGTAAAGGTTAGTTTTCCTACAGATTGTTTAAGTTGTAAAAATATAAAAGAACTCAAGATTCTCAAGGCGATATATCTACTTTAAGAGCTCAGAGTAGTTAGGCTACGTTCAGATACCATTCATTATTCGACCTGTCAGTTCATTGACCAAAACGTATATTTTGACAAGTAACTTGAACACATTACCTACTTTGATTTCACATGGACCAGCGCAAGGACCTACTTCGGGTCTCATTAGCGAGGGACGCGGGACGTGAGAATTCTTTGGATTTTAGTTTATGAAACAGGACCCTCAATTTATTGATAGAATGTAGTTACAATACCCCAGGTTTCTCATACACTAACGGTCTGTCAGCTACTGTTAACAGCTGTCAGTTGACAGAAGTGCATAGATAAAAAAACTGACAGCTGTTAATTTTTCAATTTCAATTTCAATAGTAGATTAACAGAAACGTTAGTGTTCAGTAGGCCTGAGACCACACAGAAAGGATGTGAGGCGTGGGCGCGAAAAAGACGCGTCGTCTTTCCAAATCACTTTCATACAAAATGTACTGAAGGGACGCGTCCCTCCGGACGTCCGTCCGTCCGTCCGGACGGGACGAAGCCCACACAGAAAAGACGGAGCGAGGGCACGAACTCTATACAACGTTTCGCGTCTTTTCCGCGCCCTCGCATCGAGCTCCTTGTGTGGCTAGATCGTAAACAGCTCATCAACATTTACATACGTGCACTGTTATCGGTTACGTTAAGGAAAACTTTGCAACAAAGATGTAAACGTTGACCTGCTTGACAGCAGACTCTCTGTCTGTACGATAAATCGGGGGTCAGACAGAGAGGAACATTTCAAACACATAGATATGATGAAGGCTCATCATCCACTTTAGCCTGTGTTTCTAGGTAGATAACGTGTTTGACGATGTAGGTATAGCGAAAGTCTCAAGATGGAGTGACTTCGGGGATACAATTTATATGTAAATTTGTTTCTTGTCTCCCATACCGAATAACGCTACCTTGCTGTTAAGACGACGCCTGCTTAAGCTTGGATTAAGGGAATTAAAGAGTAACAGTCTTATTTATAAAAAATAAGTTGATTCCAGTAAAACATTTAAGATGGCGTGAAAGCCGGTTTATAAGAGGAAATACTGCCATATTAAGAATAAGCAAAATTATCTACAAACAACAACAATTTATTTCCATTTTATTGAAGGAATATAAAGAAATTCAAGTCAATTAAATTTTAAAAATTTTCTTTGGAAAAAATCTGACATTTGAAAAATCGTTATCCGATGAATTTTATTACGCATTTATGACTTGTCATAGTCTAATAAATTAATTTATGAATACAAATGATTAGGTTAACTAAAGCTTACTAAAGCAGGTTAACAAACGTGTCACAGTTGAACACTACCAGTTTTGAATCAAAATTTATTTTAATATCTTTTTCTTAAGTAACTTAGTATTTATTAATCAATTTCCTCTCATGGCAAGCCCAGGTTTATCCTAGTTTGGTACATCTTCTACAGACCATCTTGTATGAATGATTATTAATAAATATATTTGTATTTGCACCAATGCAATTTGTATATTTTTAAAGGTGCAAATAAAACAGTCTGAGTTTTGAGTAATTTTAAGCTAAATGCGAGAGAATAAATATTTAAAACATTTATGTGCCTTTTATAGCCGCGTGGCCCTTAAGCTAAGGCGGAATTGTCGGTTTTATTGCCCCATCTTAACCTGCGAGTGATCATGAATACCAAAGGGATGCACCGCTGAAAGGATTAGAAAGTTTGGGCGACGGCTCTAAACTTATTACCTGCCTGTATTTTTTGACAGAATTTACAAATATTCTAGACATATGTATATTTTCGGCGTTTTAGGTAGATAGTTAAATCATTCATTTACATAATTCACACACACGTATACAAAGCATTAACA
Source organism: Yponomeuta cagnagella (assembly GCA_947310995.1). Classification (NCBI taxonomy): domain Eukaryota; kingdom Metazoa; phylum Arthropoda; class Insecta; order Lepidoptera; family Yponomeutidae; genus Yponomeuta; species Yponomeuta cagnagella. The sequence continues at coordinate 4,857,670 of OX371285.1, read as the reverse complement.
CATCTAATTACAAGAAACAGCACAAAGAAAACATAGTACAAAGCAGAAGCACACATGAAGAGCAAAAGCATTTAGATTTTAAACACATGGTGCGGTAATGTACCAATTGGTGAAGAGAGTCGCAACGTAGGTGTGGCAAATTTAGGTTTAGAGATTTTTACCACGGACATTGCACATGAAATTGGAATACTTATAATGTGTTTAATTTAATCTTCTTTTATGCAGGAAGTAAGAAAGTCAGAAAAAATGCACTAAACATTTTTCCGCCAAAAAATGTGAAAGGCCTTTTTCTTGAGCCAAGGCTCTTCTTATTGGAAAATATAGAGTGTTTAGTTTAGATACAGAGGGATTTAGACACAGTCTACGATAGTATTTCTAATAAATAGAGGGATTTGCCTGCAAACCGAGACCAATCATATTTTATCACCTATTTATACGAAAAAAAACGAGGGTGACTTTTTTAAGGCCATTAATTTACATTTTCAAGTGACATTTGAACTTCTCGAAAAATCTTCAAGGCATGGTAAGCAAGTTATGAAAACTTAATAATAATAGTTATTTAAGATACACGTGCGGAAAGTAAAGTTTTATAGGAATAAGTGCCAAATTGGCACGCATTCGGATAAAAACCTTTTACGATCAAGTATCTTACAACATTTTTCAATGCATTTTGCGAGGAAATTCACCAAAGCCTATTTACAAAAAATGACGTGCTTTCTTTGCAGAGCGCGCGTTTCATACAGTTTTTTTTTTTCTTGAGGCAAAGGTACAGTATACATACAGCCAATAATGTGAAAAATATTTTTGTTTGCGGAAACAAAACACGTATTTTTAAATGAGATAATCAAGAATCTTATGTGTTATGGTGTTATCATTCAATTATTGCTAGAGCGCGCATACCTAATTGTTTTTTTTTTTGGACAGCAAAACCTCCTCGCATCTTTGTAATTTTTTAAATTTTATGACTTGCACCATGCACCACAGAGTCAAAAACTTAAAAAAATTACTTTATTTCACGCGTGAAATAAAGAGTCTGTTTCCGCATAATTTTGTTACATAAAAAAGAAAACTTTACGAGCAACTGTTGTTAGTTGCTAAAAATGTTAGTTAGTTGGTAGGCCACCAATTGTATCTTTTCTTTTGTCATTGCTGTTTCTGTAACATTTTTTCCGATATACATTAAATAATATTCTCATCTTATCAAAATAAGATTTTGATTTTGAATCAACGTCAAGTAATACTATTTTAATTCCCTTAAGTGACCAAAATATACTTTTTTGCGGCATAAACAGCCGTCATTTTTTGTTATGTCAACTTAGAAGTTTGATTTTTTCACAGCCTTAAGAAACTGTAAATTTGAGTATATGCTTTTAATTTCAACTCGATACGTCCACGCGTTCCCGACTTAAAGGACCTTGACAGACAGACGGACGAACGGACGGACGGACGGAACGTTCCGTTTCTTTGAGGCACGGAACCCTAAAAATAAACAAATAAAAAATTTATAATTTTTTCGTTTTTTTCTCCATTTCTAGATTGTTCAGGCGTACAGACAAATTGATTGTAGCTATAAATAAGGGCTTGTTCGTGCAGGTGTGTAATTCGTACTAAAACCCTTGGGCCCCATCTACGTCGGTGTGTTTGGGCCCTTACAAGAGATTCGCAAAAAGGATTGCCTGTCTTTATTATTTTTATTAGTACCGTGAGTTTGTTTTCACGCTTAGGACTGCATAGGGTGTCGTTTCTGTTATTTTGATTGTGTTGCGTGTTATTAAGTTATAATTAGACATTATGATTTCATTAACTGTGGAGTACTTGTAGTTTTTTTTGTGCTCACGTTTTATAAAGTTTAAAGTAAAATATAATAAAAAAATTACAGTTATTAAAAAAATATTTAACACAAATATAAATTATATTCACTTTTATCCAGTAGTACACAATAGACCTAAGATTAACAAAGTGCCAAGATTAACAAAGTACTTACATAAAGTAGAAAAGAGAAAAAAAAAGTTACATAATGTGGTAAGTAAATAAATTTGCTCCCTGAGAGAAGTTCTCTGCATTGTGGCCGGTTTTTTAAAGCCATGTCACTCATCGTCACATCCTCTATATTGATGTAACTTTATCTGATGTAATTATTTTTCTGGATTTAAGAGGGCAACCGCCTTTGCATAATTTTTTTCTTATCACAACCCTGTTATTTAAGTTTTATTTTTGTAAAAGTTTTTTATTAACGAAAGAACGAACGAACGAACGAACGAACGAACGAACGAACGAACGAACGAACGACCGAACGAACGAACGAACGATCGAACGAACGAACGGACGGAAAAACGAACGAACGAACAAACAAACAATTGTAAGCTCCATAATACGGTATTTGACACGATCAACAATAAATTATTTCATTATGCTCGATAAAACAAAAATTACAATATATCTCGGAAAATGTATCTCTTTTAGTCAATTACTAGTTATTACAATTTTTAAATAGATTAAACATAAAAAGAGTGCTCTGAAATGTGACGTCATAAGCCAGTATTTGTATTCAAAATTCCGTTTTAAAAGTAACTCATTTGATATTTTGTCAAATACCCAATTGTACCTACTCTTGTTGTCTTATGTGTGTTTTGTCTTTAAAATAAACTTTCTTTTGAAATAAACTTGTATTCTACAAGTCCGAAGTTATAGTAAACCATACTTATGAAACGTAAATACGTTAGTATTTGTTAGTCGCCCTAATAAATAAAATAAAAATAGGTACCTACACAAATATCCCACCATGTAGCTACAAAGTCCCTAGGACGTCGAAATATGTTAAACTAAGCACCTCACTCCAAATATAAAAACGCTGTAACCCGTGTAATGGCAATTTAAAACCCGTTCCGTACGATTTACCCTCTGCCATATTGTCTTAGATTAAAAAACCAACCTGTACTGACCTCCCCTGCGTTCAAGTCTACATGTACCCTAAGGGTCTTTGCAACCGGTTATGGGATTTGTCTTATTGTCTATGGTGGTGGATTCAAGGCAATGGTTTTTATTATCAGCCAGGGGAGACACGTCGTTTTTAAGTTGCTACGAATATGTGTCGTAAAAACTACCACTAGATGGCGCTGTACCTATTCAACATCGCGGTATGGTTACGTCTCAAACTGATATATATGAACTCATACTTGTGCTACTTGGGTTAACTTTGCGCAGAGGCAATATCGTAACCAATGAGGTTAATCCGAGGTGCGATTATTGCTAGTTGAAAACTTTACCAATACCCCGCCGTGTGGACGTGAAATACCGTCCGCTATGGCAATTTTTCCAAGGCTGTCAAGGCCTTTGTATCCATCTAAATGAACCGTTTTTAGCCAGAGCTAGGTGATAATTTTCTCTGTGAGAGCTAATTTGTCAGAGTATGTACGTCTTTATGAATTACTAGCTGACCGGGCAAACGTTGTCTACGGCCTATTCTCAGACCTACCAAATATAGACATAAAAAAATCGATGAAGCCGTTTCGGAGGAATTCGATAACAAACACTGTGACACGAGATTTTTATATATTAGATTAATTATATGTATTATTTTTTTAAGTTACGTACATTTGTACAGTTACAGTAGCAATACCACACGCTACCAATGAAGGAAAACATCGTGAGGAAACCTGAATGTCTGAGGTGTCCACACACCTCAGCACTTGAAATTGCCAAACCGCGGTGGGCCCGTACTCTCTCTCTGTCTGAGAGAAGGCCAGTGCCCTGCAGTGGAACGTATATAGGTTACATAATTAATGTTTATGATTTCAACAATGAAACAAAATACAATAAGCGCCCACCTGCTCCATTTGTTTGTGTTACAACGCAGCATGTTTTTATTAACAGATTCATTTTAATTTGTACCTAACCTCTGAACTGTGACCATTAACAAACAAATAGCATGATCACTCAAGGTGCAACATCACAATTATGGTTATTTTTTTCTATCATTTTTAAATGTTATTTTATCACTAAGACTTTAACCCACCAATGAGGTAAGCTATCTTGCCGGCAGGAAGTGGTAGTGGGTTCAATCCCTGACCGGCATAACTATCACCGATTCGTCTGACCTGTCCAGGTGATTTACACTCGGAGTTGGACCCGGTTCGTATCTTAACTATCTAATGCTGACGAGCCTTGAGTGCCAATGAGGCGAAGTTTCCTATTGTTTAATGTTGGTTTATTTTGTAGCGCGTTAATAAAGTGTACATATATTTTTCTTGGTAGATTTACACTAATTTCGTGGTGGATACCTGGTGTCGACAGCAACGTAACTGAGTAGAGCAAGGGTGTAAAGTGGACTGTAAACATGATTAGTCCCAAAATGAGGAATGCGGAACTTGCGTCTAACTTAGATTGTAGTGAAATTGCTTTTATACCATAGAAATCATGTAAAGATGGAGGAAAAATTTAAAAATAAAACAATAAATATATAGCAGTGGGACCCAAACATAGAGGCTATATGGTGGCGAAACCCCTCGTGGTTATGAAATCCACGAAGGAGGCCTATGTCCTGCAGTGGGAGTCAAATGGCTGATGATGATGATGATGATATAGTTATTTATAATTGTCTCATAGTTGGTGCAGAATGGCATTCACATTAGGCAGAAAACCTGTGTTGTGAGTACGCCTTCCTCCCGAGTGCACAACTAAATCAAGAAAACAAAATGTGTGTATCTTGACGCGCGTGACGCGATGAGCGCATTAACAAGATAGGTAGGTTGAACTAAAGAACAAAATAACCACTCATCATTGCCCACTGCAGGACATAGGCCTCCTTCGCAGTTTTCATAACCATGAGGGGTTTTGCCGCCATAATCGCCACGCTTGGCATCGGCGGGTTGGCGATCGCAGTATGCGGCTGGAATCTCAGGAAGACGCTGCTGCCCGTCTCCTGGTAATTGATTTCCTTAGTCGCCTTCTACGACATCTACGGAAGGAAATGGAGTGACGTTATTCTTAATCCGGCGCCACACAGAAAAAAAATAAAAAAAATCCTTCTTTCTCCATCGTGTTAATTGCTACTCGCAAACCTCAAAAAAGGCGCTACAAGAAGGGGGACGGCAAACGAAAGCAATCCCAGAGGTGGCATATTGCTCAATTTCCATACTTGTAATCTTCAAACGTAGAGACAAATAAAAAGGCACAAAAATTATGTAAATCCTCTCAAGAGCACGGAGAAATAAATCTTAAAGGAAATCTCTGCGGTGCACGGCTGGTTTTTATTAAGTGAGAGGTGTAAAGTGGTCGGAAAAGGGGATGAGGTTTCTTTTACGGATTAGAATACTGACTTACTTACATATCGTTGCGTTATGGCTAGTTTACTTTGATTTCGAAGGATGAAGACTCCACGATAGTCCTATTACAGAAACAAAAACTCAACTAGCAGAAAATAACCCTTTCTAACGAAACTAAGGTATACCTACTACTAAGTTGGTGCAACCGTTTAAATGTTATGGTGGACTAAAGAAACTTTTTGGAATATTTTAATAGTTGATGCATGTGTGTCAGGGAGGCGAGGCAGAAACTGAACTCCTTAGTACAAATGTACGGCGGCCCTCAGTGGGAATCGAACTCAAGATCTCTACCTTGGTAGTAAGCGCCTTAACGGCTAGTCCAACGAGGCAGTCAAACAAGACCTAAAAGCAAACAGCGTTTCTCCACACAGTACTTATTATTTGGACGCTGATTTCGTGCGTATAATCATGGGGGGTAGCATATTCCACGATGAATATTTTAGCAGCCGTTGTTTGGTTTATATTTATGTATGTTTTCTTTTAAAGGGATCTTTGATACGGATTAATATTAATGTGTTTTGTGTCGCGGGGAGGTTTTCCCTTTTAAATCGGTACTAAATTGTTCATGTTAGGCAGCGGTGGTAGCCTAGTGGGTAGAACATTGGACTCGGAAGCGAGAGACCCAGGTTCGATTCCCAGTGCAGGCATCTACCTATAACTTTGTTTTCTAAGTTATGTACATTAACGATACCACTCGTTAACTGTGAAGGAAAACATCGTGAGGAAACCTGAGTGTCTGAGCTATTCACATACCTCAGCGCTTGAAATCGCCAATCCGCGGTGGGCACGCGTGGTGATTAATCCCGTACTCTCTCCCTGAGCCAAGGCCTGTGCCCTGCAGTGGGGCGTATATAGGCTGCTTATGTAAACTGTTCTTTATGTTTGTTTGTTTTAAGTCCGCCAAACGGTTTACAGCTTTTCTGGTTGAACGATTTGCTTCGGTTTTCATGATTACACGATGAACGTGTAACAAGACCTCTTGAACTTTGAAACGCTTTCATTCACATAAATACGATTTCAGTTCTTACAGCAAATGACGATAATTCAATTCAATTCAAATATTTTTATTCATTGTACAAACAGAATGTTTACTTAATGAACGTCAAAGTTGTTAGTTTCACAATTAATGGATTATGTGGAGAAGAAGCTAACTAAGCGAAACTCCACATTTATTCTTTTCAAAACACATTTTAACTTAATTAACAGAGTTTTCAACTTAAAATATTAGTCATGAATGTGTTGAACACTAGTCACAGTCGTCCATTAAATAATATTAATCTACTGTTTAAAACTGATACTGATAAACCTATAACTAACTATCGGAGCAAACCTATAACTAACTATCGGAGCAAACCTATAACTAACTATCGGAGCAAACCTATAACTAACTATCGGAGCAAACCTATAACTAACTATCGGAGCAAACCTATAACTAACTATCGGAGCAAACCTATAACTAACTATCGGAGCATACCTATAGTGACTAAAAACTTTCCTATTTGTTCCTTTCAAGTTCAAGCAATCACTTGCAAGCACTTTGCTATTTTGAAGTTTATAATAGTATCTTAATCATATTCGTATTGTCGAGTACAAACAGTACGTATAGTTAAGGGAATTTTATAGTCAATCAGCTGAGCGACTTTTACATTGTAGACTTTGGAAAGTTCCTTTCGCAAGGTCGATTTCAGATTGTCTGTATGAAGTATTAGGGAAGCGTGCACTGAATGACGCATATTTTTTGGGCAATCCTTCAAAATTCGGGTTTCTCCAAGGTAGTTTCCGTGCACAACCCAAATTTTGTCAAAGAACACCAAATTCATATTCTTTAAACGCGACCCAAGGGATTGTCATAGTGAAACCCTCTATAATATGTCGGATAACAAAATACCAGCAATCAAGACCCATCCTTCCCCACTTCAGATTTAACACCGGAGGTCAACACCAACTGGCGTTATCACCAAGCACCCAGAAAACAAAGAGCTGCCACGACCTGCGCTAATCTTTGAATCAGGGGTCAGGACGTTCTGGTTGCAGGCCTGTATCGTTTGTCACGTCAGATTGCCGCGATATGACGTCATACGGCTTGATGGACAAAGATTTGTGTAATACCATTATGAATGTTTCTTGCCGCCTCATGGTATTTTTATGCTAAATACGTAGGCATTGCTGTTGTACAGTGGAAGGGTGTTAGGATGGACATGTTGTAAGGGTTTTGCTAATATCGGGGGCGTACAGTCGACAGTACGTCAACCTTTGTAACCTTTAAATTTTAGTTGCAAAAAACTTGGCTTTTGCATCTTCGTAATGAGATGATTTATACAGTGACCAGTGGCACCTTCACTCACATTAGATGGGCGAAGGGAGCACTTGGACGCTGTAGTGCCTGGGACATGTTTTTTGAGTGATGGTCCCAACACTTATGTATGGTAGCGAGCAGTGGGTATGGCAAAAGTAGGATTAATGCAGTAGAAATGAGGTCCTGGAGAAGTATGTCTGGTGTTACTTTGAATGAAAGGATACGCAATAGTTTCATTAGAGAACGTCGTAGACTAAAAGAGGATGTCATTATCAGCCTATATACGTCCCACTGTAGGGCACAGGCCTTCTCTCAGGGGGAGAGTAGTGGTGACTAGAATTAAGAAAGGAATGTTGCGTTGGTTTGGACACTTGGACAGGATTAAGGAAGAAAGATTGATGAAACAAATATATCGAGCAAATGCGGGTGGAAGGGCTGGTAAGGGACGTCCCAGGTGGACATACTTCGACCCGAATAGGGGATGTATTAGCAAAGGGCAAGATAAAAAGTACCCGAAATAGGCGTGCGTGCATGCAGCGACTAAAGAATGTTGAGGAAGCGAAAGTGATCTGTCAGGGTCGTGGCGAGTGGCAATCCCTGGTCTCTGCCTGCCCCTCTGGGAGGTATGTACATAACCCTCCTTCTGGAGCAGTCGGGTAACATTTGAGTTGGCCGCTGCCGACTATAAGATGGTGGAACCATAACCTTGACTGTCTCGTTGGTCTAGCAGTACCATGCCGGAGGTAGTGGGTACGATTCCCACTGGGGCCCGCCGTACGATTGTGGGAATAGCCTCAGTCTGGGTGCATTTCATGTTTGTGATTGCATGGTAACCCTAGCACAGGGTATCCTAGTTTGGGAACAGGACAAGTGATTGTGTTGTGTGGAAGTTATTATTATTATTTTATAACTTTTTATACTCGTATGGTTTGTTTGTGATACCTAAAATAATAATTATTGCCATAGTCAGAAAGTTCCCTTCATTTTTTTATAACGAATTGTGTATCACCATGTAGATCCTGATGTTATGTAATCAGCTATGTACGTACATAAGTAAAAACCCAATAATAACATTAAAGCCCATCCATTTTTACGACTTCCAAGTCTAATTTATTTTGAGTAGGTAATAAAGCGAAATAAGCTAATTAGAAAACTACGCATGCGCGCTACCGTCTTCGAGCCACTCAGTATGGCCGGCTTGTTCTAAATTTGAAATGTGCACTAACGGTCCGCTAGCGATACGATTTGAATTTCGAACTCCGTTCGGAGAAATTCGGCCCCGATGACCAATCGCGGCGCGCCGTTTTGAATTTGGAACCTTTCTCTTCTTGAAAATATTCGCAGTCTCTAAAAGCTCTGTAAAAATTATACACATCGCATCGGTTTATTTTTCAATACAATATTTCGATATGCTGATGATGGTCATCATCTGTTTCAGTATTTTCTGTTATGTGGTAGATATATAAATATCTATTTATTTTCTGTTATGTGCAATATTATGCGGGATACTTATCACCGGTTTCTCATAAACTAACAGTCTGTTAATCTGCTGTTAACAGTTGTCAGTTATTTCTTTACTATGCACTTCATCCAACTGACAGTTAAATTTGAAACAAGCGGGTAGGTGTCAAATATTTAACTACAGGTTACTTCGGAATGAGGTCGGTGCTACATAAATGGCCGATCTGGCAGAGGGTAAAGCACATTTTGTCGCCGGGGGCGGTGTTACGTTACATCATATTATGCCAATAACATGCATTGCCACAGTAAAAGAAAAATCTGCAGATGATGCATACGCACAAATTATTATTTTTTTTTGTTTCGTACCTGAAGTGTACTAACGCGACTCTATTAATATGCCTACGAAAATTTGTCTGTCTGACATTTAAAGTGCTTTTTCTCTTCGACCGAGCTAGGCAAACGTGAAATTTTCACAGAGTATGGCAGATTGATCAACAAATAACGAAAAATTAAAAAAGTGATAAAGAAGGCGGTTTCCATAGAAGAAACGTTATTTTTTAAACTATTTTTATTTTATCGTAAAAACAGTCCAACATGCAATTGTCCAACTTGGTGTGAATATAGTGAAGTACCTGTAGTATAATAACGAATAATAAAAACCGGCCAAGTGCGAGTCGGACTCGCGCACGAAAGGTTCCGTACCGTTATCTATACAACATTAGACAAAGATCGAATTTGAGAACAGCACCATCTGTAGAAAACAACAAGAAGAGGTTAACATTGAAATTTAACGACATGACATCAGCGCTGTGAAGGTTATATAGATGGCCGCTAGAGCGCTGTCTTTAGACGATGTTTGTTGTATGGGAGCCCCCCTTAAATGTTTATTTTGTTTTTAGTATTTTGTGTTATAGCGGCAACAGAATCACATCATCTGTGAAAATTTCAACGGCCTAGCTATCACGGTTCCTGAGATACAGCCTGGTGACAGACAAACAGACGCACAGACGGACAGACAGACGGACGGACAGTGAAGTCTTAGTAATAGGGTTCCGTTTGGCACCCTTTGGGTACGGAACCCTAAAAACAAACCATGAGTGACCAAGAGTGAGTCGGACTTCCGCTGAGGATCTCCAAATGAATGAAAGAAAACTCAGTTTCCCAAAGTAAAACAGTATATTTTAGATAGATAAATACATAGTGAATACTTTATTGCACAACCAAGTGAAAGAATTACAAATTATTTCTACATTACATTTCCAAATTACATTTATGGTACTTCAAATTTTTTTTATTTTGTTTTAATTGTATACGCAGGTATCACAAACTAAAATTACGAGTCTCTGCCTTTTTTCCACTCTCTATTTTTTCTGCAGCGACCCCAAAAGTCGCGACCGCCCGGAGTGAAGAATCGCGGGGCCCGGCGCTACACACAAGCCCTTACAAATGAACAGTGAGGGATATTTATGGACACCCCGGACAGAAGTGCGGTGGAGTTGACAAAATAGTTAACGTTTAGTTGCCGGCGGCTCACTTGGTCATTTTATTTGCGTAATCGGTAAATATTAACAATGCAATGCCGACTCTTTTGAAGAATCTTACGCATTGATCTTACAAAACCTGCAATATATTAATAAATCGTCAGCAAATACGCTATTTTACTACGCATACTTTAGTTATATACTTAATAATACGGGTCGTAAATTGTATTATCTTAAACGCATAATTATTCATTTTTGCGGCCAGTTTCTGTATTTTTCTTTGTTAAGTAATTTCATTTTTAGGTACCGTTGATTATTATTATATTGCACAAATTTATGTTACGACCGATTTTACGAGGGGCTGGCCGGTACAGTTGACAACGTTAAGGACGACGACCTGCTGTCCACAGTAGGTACAATGTAAAGATTTTGCACCTAGTGCCAATGGATACCGAATAATCTTCCCTTAACTCTCTGCTCCACGCCTCCCCTGTGCCCCACATTTCGGGCAAAAAGCCAAAACACAGTGTTTTCTATGGAAATGAGCTCCACGTGAAGGTTGCATCCAGTCGCCCGTAATGATGGCTAATCGACTACTTGACGCCCAGTCGGGCTTTTGCACATACGTAGTTTCTGTCTACAGTTGAACGTTTGAAGAAAATTGAAGTATTTTTGCCTCTCCTCGAAGGACCAGTGATTGGATACCTAAATATTTAGGCACTGAATTATAGCGGACTAATGCAAATAATACAATAAAAATCAAATAATCATCAAACGCATATATTTTCTCAGTGGCACCTGTCACACGAGATTTTTGTATTAATATATTGGATTTAGTTTATTCTTCTTCTTTTATTTTCTTCAAATTCTGTGTGGTCAAATGCCCAATGTTAGCTATCGGCAACTTGACGCCCCATTTGCTTTTGCACACCCTGTAGGTATGTAGGATTTTTATATCATTTAATGGATTATTGCTTTGATGTTTTCCAATAGCATCGATTTGATACGGTTTAGCTAGTATTGTCACTAACGAGTTTTGTTCCTTGGCATAACAAATTGATCTTTGTGGACTTACGTAGAAATGTTATACAAATAATAAAAAAAAATACACAACAAAAAATTCAAAAGTCGTAAAACAAAAATTGTTGTAAATTACAAACTCTACTTGACGTATTTCTGGAGTTGGCTTTAATGTTCAATCAGCAAAAAACGATTTAAGTAGGTACATAAGATTTACATAACTTTTCATTTATCAAAAACTAAATATTCGTAGCGTACAGTTTATCTACAGGGTGACTTTTAAGTCATCCGGGTCGGAGGTTAAGATAGGAGTGCCACAGGGATCTATTTTGGGGCCGTTCCTTTTCCTCGTATATGTAAATGATTTGCCGTTCATGGTTCAAAATATGTCAGAGATAGTATTGTTTGCAGATGACACGTCACTTATTTTTAAGATTAAGAGACAAGAAAATGACCTTGCGGGTACAAATAATGCTCTCTCTAAGGTACTATATTGGTTTACTTCTAATAACTTATTATTAAATTCAAAAAAGACAAAATGTATAAAATTTACACTACCAAATGTCAAAATGGTTGACAGCAATGTTATATTGGGGAATGATAAACTAGACCTTGTAGAAGAAACTGTATTTCTGGGTATCACAATTGATGCAAAGCTTCAATGGGGTCCTCATATAGGAAAATTGGCAAATAGGCTCAGTTCTGCAGCATACGCAGTTAAAAGAATCCGGGAACTAACTGATGTCGCAACTGCTAGGCTTGTTTATTTTAGTTACTTCCATAGTATTATGTCCTATGGTATACTACTGTGGGGTCGGGCTGCAGACATTGAGACCATCTTCGTTCTGCAGAAGAGAGCGATCAGATTCATATATAAGCTAGGCAATAGAGATTCGTTAAGAGATTTCTTTAAAGAAACCAACATCCTAACAGTTGCTAGTAAGTATATCTATGAAAATATTATGTATGTTAGGAAAAATATCAGTGACTTTAAAACTGTAGGTAGCCAACACAATGTAAATACTAGAAATAGACATAAACTTTCGTTCCCAAAATTTAGGCTGGCAAAGGTTAATACATCCTTTATGGGGCATTGTATACGTTTCTACAATAAGATCCCTGAGGATATAATAAGCTTGCCAGAAACGCGGTTCAAAAAATGTGTGAAGCGCACTTTGTGCCAAAAAAGCTACTATAACATTAAAGATTATTTAGATGACAATGATGTCTGGAATTAAAGCCAGTTCAATGCATGAGTTTTAGAACATTTATATAAATCCTGTAAATTAAGGACTTGAAAAGACTAAGTTTGGAGTTTTTTTGTCCATTTTTTCTCCAAAATGATCTAGATTTTGAAATGGACACCTAGTTTAACTTGTAACGTTCATTAAGTCGCAGTTTCTGTGCTACTTTGAATAAAAAAATTTGATTTTGATTTTGATTTTGATTTAAGGTGATATTCTAATCATGATTTAGAAACGTAAATCGCGCTAGTTTTGAAAAAAATGGGGTGTTATCATTTAATTTTTAGATACCAAAAATTACGTCACTTGAACATAGACAAACAATATCAGGACGAAAATTTATAAAAATCGAAAAACAACTATGGGTCGATCGTCTTATGGTCTGCGCCGGCCAACTCAACTGTTCTTTTAATTATTGACGCATATCGGAGGACAGACTCATGGTACTTTCTACCACTTCAAATTTGGATTTACAGTTTTGAGCAAAAGCTCGGAAATCACGAATACATACAAACACCGATAAGTCATTAATAACGCGGTTTTTACAATGAAAAGAAGATTATCTCAAAATATAGCGAACAATTTCAAAATCACCTGTAGAATGACCGTTATTTTTTTTTTTATTTCCACCAGTCCAGTCCTTGTCAAGACTATAGGTGCAACTTTTTTTCACAGTGTGCGAGTGAGAGGTATGCCACATGTAACAGCGGCCTTAACATTCTTACGAGAAAACAAAAGAAAAACATGACCAAGATGCGGGGTGTCACGATGAAAAACGACCCCAAAGAAATTAAGCTCCGCGGGTGAAAAATGGTCTTCGCCGGTGGACAGTGTTTACTTTTGGGAGACTTTTTACTATTAACGGGTGCGAAAGGGCAAAGAAGGGAGAGGAATCCGTTAGAGAGTGAACCGACCTCTTAACTTGACGTGATGTTCTTTTTAAAAAGAACCTAGTAACATACAATACAATAGATGTCACCACGTCGCTCTAAAAATACTAACAATTACTTCCCCAAATCTCACCCTCCTAATTTTATCAAAATTTGTACCGACAACGATAACTTTTTGGTTTTCTAAGGCGTGCGTACTCGTATTATTTGCTAAACATCAAAGGAAGCTCAACCCTTCAATGCAGAGGTGAGGGAAAATAATTTATTCAAATAAATCTCTCAAAACTCGGTGCAAGCGGTGTCTAGGAGACCCCAGGGCGCCGTTTGGCAATTCTTTTAAGTACGCCAAGGAGGTTTATTTTTCTTCTGCGAATTTAACGAAAATGGGCAATAAAGCATGCGGATTGTGACCGTTTTACCAATTCTGACGGTGTATTACAAATCTAGAAAGATTTCTTCTAATTTATCTAAAGGGTATATAATTTTACGCAATTTAAATAAAAAGTGTACATTTGTAAATTTAAAAAAATAAGAAAGAAATAAAACATCTATTCAATTAAGCTAATAATGAACAACTTATGTTCTTATGTCAAAAAAGCGGTGGTAGCCCAGTGGGCAGAACAATGGACTATGAAGCGGGAGACCCAGGTATGATTTCCAGTGCGGGCATGCACCTATGACTATGTTTATTTTCAAAGTTACGTATATCTGAGAATTTGTAGTAGCATTACCACACGGTAACTGTGAAGAAAAACATCGTGAGGAAACTCGCGGCCTAGTTGACTGCGCACGTATTGACTTGTCTTACCTGTGGGCTAGGCCGACTAAGCTGTCAGGATGGTATAGGTGCTGGGCAAGCCTACTCCATCTAACAAACTATGTCCCAGGCACTGCGGCGTCTGATGTGACTCATCTAGTGTGAGTGAAGGTGCCACTGGACGCTTTATAAATCATCTAATTATGTAGATGCAAAGGACAAAGTTTTATGTTCTACAATTTTTTTTATTCAAAAATATTCGGGACAAATGTCTAATATCAGCAGAAAGATTGCTTTTTTAGCGTATTGAGGGAACTTGAAGAACACAAGTTGTTCATTATTAGCTTATTTCCGATTTTTTTATTTTTTGACCACTTGATTTTTTGTTGGAAGAGTCCAACAGGGTATTGTGTAGTGCTTACGAAACTTAGTCCGAAAAAACTTGTTCAATATGATATGAGTAAGTAGAGTCTTAATATGTTTATAATTTACAAATCAACAACCCGTACAGTTTTTATTTTATATTCATAGACACTTATAGCACTGAACATCATTTGGCTGTCATTTGCAGAGATTTTTATTAATATTATGCGGTCACCATCAATATTAGAGCAAAATTTGTGGATAATAATAATTATAATAACTTCCACACAACACAATCACTTGACCTGGTCCTAAGCTAGGATACCCTGTGCTATGGTAACCAGGCAAGGACATCACAATCATGGAAATACACCCAGACTGAGGCCATTTGTACAAATGTCCGGCGGCCACCTGTAGGAATAGAACCCACGACCTCTGTCTTAGTAGTTAAGCACCTTAACGGTTAGTCCACCGAGGCAGTCAATTGATAAATGTGGGGATGGCCTACCACGTAATACCTATAAATCCCAAATAAGAGATTAATTGACGAAATCTGAGGCGACCCCCAATATTTTGATAAGATCAAATCTGCAGAAAAAAGTAGTCGCAAGTAAGGGAAAAACTTATGAGAAAACCTGAAAATTGACTGCAATAAACACCCGTAGAAGAAAACTCGAGGGCGGAATGCCTTGAGAGTCATAAATACAGACTGTTAAGATAAAAATTACATTATCGCACTTATTTTAATTTCAGCTCGCATTAATCATCCGCGCGGGTGCTGCAGCGGCGATTTATCGTCAACGGGGTCTGTGTTTGTAAAGTGTATAGATTAGAGTTATTTTGAGTGAAATTATTCGTACAATTTTTCTTTTTAGATGACTTAGTATCTATCTATCCACAGCTAAACAAAGAAATAGTACTTATTCACAGCTTTTGATTTCTAATAAGCCTATTTGTTAAAAAAATATTAATTTTTCTATTTTTATATATAAAGAAGGTTCTATTGCGTAGAAGCTAAAAGCTATAAAGATATAAAGAAAATAAAATGGCTATAAAAATCCCTCTATTGGCTACCGTTTCCATAATCGAAAATATGTTACGTACCGACCATTTCAATCTTATATTTGAAAATTGCTTACAACCATTTTAATAAAGGAACAAAGCAGAATCACGACATATTGCATTTTTATTAGGCACTTCTTTTTTAATTTATTGACTTACGTTGGTATCGCAGAGTTTTAAATTTTATAAATTAACGGTAGGGTTTTAGATGAAAGAATAGCATGGCTCTTCACCATGAATTTGATAGAACAGGTACGTTTATCTATTACGAAACTTAAAGTAGGTCCAATTTATTTTTAATATATGTGTTCAATGTTGCTATCTCTCTGTCTAATCAGCCCATAAACAGAGCCCACTGTTGGGCATAGGCCTCTTCTCTTTCACGTCAACCCATCCGGTCTCTTGCCAGTCTCATCCAATTTTTTTCCCAGGCGCTTTCACAATGTTCAATGTTCCCAAAAAAAAAAAACAGTAGACAATATCCTCAATATTGTCTATTTATTCTGTGTCCAATGCGATACATTTTCTAGAAACAATACAAACACTCCCAACTTCACTACATTTTTTCTCAAAAAAAAGTGCTTATTTGAAAATTCAAAGCAACATTCATACAAATATGCCAGTGGCACCCTATCGTCAGTATGATGTACCGTGTGCCCCATTATAAGACGTAAAGATGCTCCAACGATATCCACAATCATCCCAACTATCGTCATCTCTCGTTAAGGCGCGCGTTGGCGCCCGTTTTGTCAACAGCCCATTGTGCTGCGGTTTATGACGTCATAAATCCCTGTGCGCGGGCGCACTATGATCGCTTGATATTTTGATAATCATCTGTCAAAACTCTTAGGTATTGCTATGGGAAACGGGCCGCTACCTGTGGTTTTTTCGCCACTTTATGAAACTGAGATTGTAGTTTTGTTGCTTGATAGGCGTTTGGTGAGAATAGTCAGTGGAAAGGCTCAATTGCGTGTGCATAACAAAAAAAGCATTTTGATTAGATTTTTCGCTGATATCTGAAATTTCGTATCTTATTTTATTCGCGAATTATGCATCTTATATAATCAAAACTCTCCGCAATCCGTTTTAAATTTATAAATGAACAACGTGTATACAAGTGGTGTAGTATTAAACTGAAATAGAAAAAAAAATTGGCCAAAGAGAGGTTCAAACCTAGTATACCGCGATAAGCTCTAGCATGGCACTTATATTATTTTACAGTTATGTAACTTAATGAAGTAGTTAAACTAGTGATTTCGATGATAATCGACAAAACATTGCAGATTGACTAAGACATATTTCAAAACATGCAACTTTTATTATCTAGCTATCTAGATCATTCATATATTTTTTTCTGTTAGATGTAATAAGCTTATTCTTTAAAGGCACATCACTCGGGTATATTGCACTTAACGATACAGTCACAAATATTGCATAAGTTCCACTGTTATCGCATCTGTCATGAGGGTCACAACACCTACACTTCATTTAGCTGACTTCCACGTAGGGCAAGGCGGCACCAATAAAAATATTATCTACTCTAAATCTCTAATCTCTACACCAACACAAAAAATATTATCATAACCTGGCCAGCCCACGGCAGATTTCTTGAAAATATCATTTCGACCCGTGCATTTTAGGGTTGAAACAGAGTGATTATGACGACACACACACACATATAGAAAAATCTACGCATTCACAACACTACATTGATAGAGTCAACCCTCAACTGGTTACCTAGAATTTTTCAACGAAACGAGATACTTTTTAAGATCACATCAGTCTCTAAGGTTTTTCTTTGAAGGAAAGTTTTAGGGGTTAAAATTGAATATTAATGGCAAATTACCGACCGTCTTTTTTGTGCTCCTTATGATTTTAGTAGAAGCTTCTTGTTAAAATGCCATTTTATGTGTTCGTAGAAAGGGATGTTTGGCTAGAAACAGTAGCATTTTTATAGCTTAATCGTGTTCCTTTTTTGTTTTAGAATTTATTGATATTGGCACTCTCAGTTTTGTTGACAATTATTAAAGCTGAATATGTTTTGGTTTTAAGACATTATAAGAACCAAACTTTCTTATAAACTCTGATATCAATCCTCGAATCCAGGTTGACTTTATTTATGGCATTTTTTGGTAAAATATTTTGACAACTATAAGAATGAAAAGGTCTAACAAATTGGCAATAAAACTTAACGGTGCACAAACTCTAAGCTTTGATTTACACACCTTTTTTGTGAAAAACTATAAAATCATGCCCTTTGTTAAGGTTTGGATTAAGTCATATATTACTGCAAATTGCTTAGAGATATGATAAATGGGTTTCAATAACAAAAGGACTAACATTTCGTACGTGTCTATAGTTTTTCTATTGAGAAGAATTAATTTTGATGAATTATTGCACAGGCTATCTTAATTTATCTTTCTTTACTCACATAATATAAAAAGTCGGATTTTATTCGACTGTGATAATTTGATAACAAAGAAGAAATGGTTTTTTTACGTAGCCTGTATTTGTCCCACTGCAGGGTACAGACCTTCTCTCAGAGAGCAAGTTAGGCTTAATTACCACGCGTCCGCACCACGTATTGGCAATTGTTAGCGCTATTTGTTTTTAATGTTTTTAATAATTTTAGGTTTGTGTTTTACTACGTACATAAAAAGCCTAGATTACCTGGGTAGTTACTGCAAATCGGTAGTTACTGGTAGGTAATCTAGATAGCTAGATTTGCATCAAAATCTAGGTAGGTACTCTAGATTCTAGACATAACAAGATTAAACATTCAAAACCGTTGTAAGCTACATCATCAGTGATTGGCCGTTTTGAATTTGGAATTCTGCACACGGGTGGCGTTGATAGATCGCCGATGGCCAGTCGACCATCGCTTTCCGACTCAGTGTGCGTCTGACCAGAAAAATCGTGGGACGTGGCCTCCTTGAATACGGACCTCTTAGGGTGCGATGTCAAAGAGAAGATAGACCTAAAGGAAGTATTCAAAGGTGATATTTGTACAGAGAAAAATCCAATCCAATACCCCATACTATGGTGTAGGCAAGAAAAAGAAATGCATCTCTAATTCAGGTGTGGGGAGGTTATACCATAATTTTTTTTGAGATTTGGTTCTACGGTTTTGGCGGCGTGGTTAATATGTATATTTATGTTAAATTTCACCTCTCTAGAACTAATCGTCCCAGTGCTAAGCCGGGGACAGAAAGCCGGACGGACATGGCAAAACTATACGGGTTCCCTGTAGACTACGGAATCGTAAAAACGTGCAGTCAGTTACGTTACACGACATTCAATTTTGGAACGAAAATTACCTTTGATCAGATATAGATTGCGGATTGTGTATTACTCCATTATAGAGAGTCCCAGCGTTACTTAGATCAATATGCAGTGAAGCCATGTGTTTCGAAGAAAAAGAAGGGAGTGGTCAGATCTTTTGTAGCTACAGTAAATGCAATAAACCTAGATAAATTTTATTTCACTGACTGATTTTACTGCCTTCATCATCATCATCATCATTCAGCCACAAGAAGTCCACTGCTGGACATAGGCCTCCTCCATGGATTTCCAAAAAGACCGTTTACTGCCTTGCAATTTTTTATT
Organism: Yponomeuta cagnagella; assembly: GCA_947310995.1. Lineage (NCBI taxonomy): Eukaryota > Metazoa > Arthropoda > Insecta > Lepidoptera > Yponomeutidae > Yponomeuta > Yponomeuta cagnagella. Next base: position 4,838,166 of record OX371285.1, on the reverse strand, counting down.
TTAAATTGCGAAAGAGTCATTGAAAAGTCACCCAAAAACCGAAATTGCTCGCCGAAAGTAACTTTTTCTGTCGCAATTTTATACGTAGCTATTAATTTTCGACGCCGCCCACGTGAATGCAATGCAAAATCGAATACTTCCGCTCAGTCGTGCGTTCGCTCCATCCCGATATAATCTATAGGACTATTTCCACAGACATATTGATAGAACGACCACTCAGACTTATAAAACGACTTCTTGTTTAAATGGAAATTAAGAGTTAACTGTTAGCAAGCACAAAAATTTTTCATTGAGTTTCAGTTTATAAATTAATTTCATGGAAGTCATTTTTAAGGGAGCTAAAAAAAATGATTTAATGATATGTTTAATTAGAAAATACATTTCTATATTGTTATAAATTTCTCTACCTGTATTTTCTATTCATTTAACCACGACACATGATCGTGTCTTTTTTATGATTTGGCAGTCCGTCGTAATAACATAATAGGTTAATGTGAAATTTTCAACTTGCTGTCTATTACGGTTATGATATCCTTTAAACGTCAAGACAGGAAAGCATATTAATACAGATACGTACTGAAATTGAAGTTCTTTTTATCTAGCAGATTTAGAGATAAACGTGACCACGACATACGCACAGACACGGATGAGAGTGATCCTGTTACGAAATAAATAATAAGGGTCGCTATTTTCGTCAGATATAATTGATTTTACTGTTTCAAAAGCGGCTGGATATACTGACATATTGATATTAAAGCGGTGATAGCCTGATGGGTAGAACATTGGACTCGGAAGCGAGAGACCCAGGCTCGATTGCCAGTGCGGGCATGTACCTATGACTTTCTTTTGTAAGTTATGTAGATTTGTGAAGTTATAGTAGCAATACCACTCGCTAACTGTGAAGGAAAACATCGTGAGGAAACCTGAGTGTCTGAGCTATTAATATACCTCAGCGTTTGAAATCGCCAACCCGCGGTGGGCACGCGCTTTTCTTGAGAGAAGGCTTGTGCCCTACAGTGGGACGTAAATAGGCTGCTTATGTAGCTCTTCTGTCTCTCTCTTACTCTATTACTATATTGTACAACTAGCGAGGGTTAACTTCGCCTGTGACATGTCAGAAGCAAGGGCTAAAGTCTGTTCATTTGTGACAATTGAAGGGGAAATGACGAGTCTGAATAGTTTTCGGAGAAATGTCGACTTGTGGTCTTTTGGACCCAAGTGCGAACTTAGGGGTTAGGAAAAGTTTTACGGAAAATTGGTTTTGTGCTGTCACAAATATTTGACATTTATAGTTAGGCTCGGTAACTGTGAAGGTAAACATCGTGAGAAAACCTGTGGCCTAGATGGCTACGTAAGCATTGGCAATTAAGACTTTTAACCTGTGCATGGGCAATATAAAAATCTTCAGATATAATGCCGAAACATGGTCTCTTACTAAAGCCAACGTGGAGAAAATCCAAGATGCGCAGAGAGCTGGAAAGAGCCTATTTTAGGAATTTCACAGTAGCATATTGGACGGTGACGACCTGATATCATCGATCTGGTACTTTCATACAATTACTAAGGTCGTTGTGCGAACGTTGTATGAATACTAGACCAACAGTCGTGTCGTTACGGTTATCGTCCAATGTGAAACTGGCCGATCGTGTGTCATTGTCGTAACTCGGGAAAAGACCAAAGTCGCAGAAGTTGGCACGCGAATAATCAAGTTGAAGTGGAGAAGTTGTGCAGGGCCTGTGGTCATATGGAAGGACGGACTGTGGACTAAAGGTCTACGTTACAAGTTGTAACTTACAACGGACAGGCGACGTGCGGGCCCCACGATTTCAATCTAATATACAAATACACTTTATTCTCTATCTACAAATTGGGTACCATAGAAGTGGTACAATATGGCACAATAGAAGTAATTTGTTGAAAAACTGGGTCATAAACTAGATCAGAGATCTGTATCTTAGGATGCCAGGCCTCCCAAAAGTTAGGACAACAAAGTATGTGTGTGTGTGTGTGTGTGTGTGTGTGTGTGGAAACACTGTTAATTAAACAAAGGGACTATTTGCCTCTCGCTCATAAAACATTTGCCGTCTACACTATGTGAGCGAGAGCCAATACAGTAGAATTCATTTACAAGTGCAAAAAGCCCGTTCCCGTATCGTGTCCGTCGGCCGCCCGTAGGTCGCAAATTTTTAAATTTAAATTGATAAAACAATAATTTTATATACACTCAAAAATATTGATTATTAGTTATTGAAATTAAAATTCAATCTACACAACTATTATTAAGTATATTATATTGCTTTATGTTTTTTCTGTAGCGACACTGGAAAATGAGCCTATAGACATTTCAGACAAATTTAAGTATATTTAGTTTTCGATAGAGAAACGTGGCGTTAGAATTTCATATTTTTTCTTGCCAATTATCTGTACTTATCAAAAACTGAGAAATCAAAATATGCCTTAAAATTCCTTAATTTTCCACGTTTGTTGTAAAAAGTTTACTAGGTACGTCAGGTATTTTTCTAACAATAATAAAAGATGTTAACATTTACGGCCGAGAGGGACGCCAGCAGCAGCAAACTAAATAAATAGTTTGAGACAGGCATACATACCTTAATTGCTACGAGAAATCAACAGTTCGTTTTCCTCACTTGTTTGTATGCGCGTCTACAGTCAGCCACTCCGGAACCTAACCCTTTTCCTTCCATACTCGCCCTTACACTTCCCGCAATAAGACCTACCACAGCACTCCTACTCTACCAACCAAGACACCAAAACAACGCAGCCTAGGAATCAATCAATCGGTGTCCCCCGTTACGATTCCATCTCCGCCGTGCGAGCGAGATGCCTATACTGCAGGCTTCTGCATGAGAGTGAGAGATGGCAGATGTCACGGCGACGATTCAGATGATTGGTCTACGTGACGGTTGCACCGCGCCTCTACGTGACTGCAGACTGAGGATTCCGGAGGCTGTAACAGTAGCACCGGTCGATCGTTGACAATATTGTCACTTGGCTCTGTAAAAAAAAGTTACATTCGAAAGAGGTAAGAAAAACTCATTTCGACCACTTAAGAATAAACGTCACGATTCGATGCTCATACAAACTTAATTTTTTTACTTTTTACCAGAAAATAATTATAGTAGTAAAGAGTTACATTAGAAGGTGATAAAAACTTATTTCGACCACTTAAGGATAAACGTCACGATTCGATGCTCATAGAAACTTGGTTGCACCAATTTGCACCAAACAGTAATGAATGAAAATAAAGAATATTTTTTTTATTTTATACCAGAAAATGATTACAGTTGTAAAGAGAACATTACACTAGAGGGTAAGAAAAACTCATTTCGACCATTTCATGAAAAGGTTACGATTCTATGTTCATACAAAGTAGGTTTGAAGCCTTTCAGGTACTTTTACACACACACTGAAACTCCAATTTGCGATTCGGACTTGTGTCCTGTACACTACAATCATTCATGCAATTTGCATTGTACCATAATTCCAAAATCTAGGCTCCGGTTGGTATAAATTCAAGCAATTCAGTTGCTGTCGAATATCCGTAGTTTCCGGGCTGCAGCTTAATCTTGTCATCTTGAACCGTAGCCCGTTTTGTTAAAGGCGTAAGGGTCAATTTAAACTGACAGTGTAAAGGTCGATATGCTGTCGACTATCGTAGAATGTCTTGACATGGAATCGATTCGATGAATCAGTTTCATGTCCATTCATTGTTTCGAAACACATTAGTATGAGAGTCATCATGTTGGCCACCTACTTACAGGTAATCTACAAGGTGCCATGCGTGTTCATACGTTTGTTTTTAAAGGGAAAACAAGAAAAATGTTTTTGAATCGTCACACGAGCCTGTGTAGCTTTGTGCCTATGTAGAATAGACATTTAAACTACATTTAATTTACATTTTTGTTGCCCAGTCCCCCTTAAAGTAACTGAGTAGAGTACACGCGTGTACTGGTCGACGTGATGTCGACTGCACAGTGCACACTGTCATGAGCTAATCAAAGTATCGGTATTATTCTGTACCTATTTAGCTAGGAAGCAAATCTAATAGGTATATAAAAATCTCGTGTCACAGTAGTGTTAGTCATCGAACTTCCCCGAAACGGCCTCATCGATTTTTATGAAGTTTTTTGGGTATATTTGGTAGGTCTAGTATAGGCTAATTAATATGGCAAAACAACGTTCGCCGAGTCAGATAGTCAATTAATAATGTGTCTTAAAGTAAAGTTTGCACAAGCCTTCTCTCAGTGAGAGGGCTTAGTTACCACTTGTGCCCACCGCGAATTGGCAATTTCGAGTACTGAGTGTGTTCTAATCTGGGGCCAGTGTTCTGCCGCTGCGCTATCATCGTTCAGTATTAATTAATGACATTGACTGCCTCATTGGTCTAGCGTTATCACGTCTGATTACCATGCCGGAGGATGTAGGTTCGATTCCCACTGGGGGCCGCCGTACATTTGTACAAATGGCCTCAGTCTGGGTGTATTTCCATGTTTGTGACGTCCTTTCCTGGTTACCATAGGACTGGGTATCCTAGTTTGGGACCAGGACAAGTGATTGTGTTGTGTGGAAGTTATTATTATTATTATTAACGTTCACATTTTTGTTGCAAGGGTCCCAAACTGGAAACAGGTAAATAAATTGTGTAGAGACAGGTAACAGGATAAAACGACAAAGAGAAGTCATTATTAAGTCAACTTTTATAAGTCATTAAACGATGATCTAGCAGTTAATTATCACAGAATGAACTTAATTAGTTTTGCGTTTTAGTTTGACGCTGTATGTGGAATAAGTCACGTAGAGTTTTGATCAATTCATCAATCGTTTTTGTACCTAATTGTAAGCACTTTCCAATGTAATGTCCAAATCGAAAGTAGCAACTACTCAGCATAAATTGTCCAACGCAATTCTTTAATTTTCATTGTGTAGAGCACCATTAAAATTGCTCTAACGTCCTCCATAATGCACAAATCATGTTGTCAGGCCAAGGGAAAACTTTTGAAGCGTAAAAAGCAAAATAATTTTTTAAATGAACTGTTTTTTCTTTCAACGTCACCCACAAGATTACGCTTGTTGATTCCAACTGCGGGGGTGGACGACTGGCTGGAAAAAAAAACGTTTAAAGAAATGTGGTGATTTCTATTTAATTTTTGCACGAGGTTTCTAATATGTGAATGTAAGCACTTCAGTACCAACACGTAAGAATGTTTTGGATGTAAAAAAAGTCATGACAATATGTTAAGATCTCATCATCATCATCAGCCATTTGACGTCCAGTGCAGGACATAGGCCTCTCTCATGGTTTTCCAAGCTTCCCGGTCTTGTCGTCCAGGTCAGAACTTTTATGCCCCAAGATTTATACAGAGTTTTTGCGGTGAAACAGGTACCTAACTCTCGCAAACAAAACTGTAATGTTAGTAGACCTACCTAGTATCTCGTTCTTTTCAATGATGTCCATCCTAAGCTCGTCTAGAGGAGATCGCTTTTAGCGATGAGACCGCTAACTGTGTACTTTTAAGACTTGGATATTAAAAAGAATCCTGTGAATATTTTTTTTGTACAATAATGATTGTGTTTTCTATCTCTAACAAAACTCCTGGCTCCTACTATTTCAGTCCTACACTAAAATAGTAGGTAGAGACAATTTTCACTAACTTAAATTAATTAATTTCAATTCACTTAGCTTGTTACTCCTTAATACAAAATGGGGACTTAATACTAAGAATTTTATGAGACTTTTTTTACCGAGAATTTTTTAGCCCGCTGAGTTTTTTCAACCCATCGAACAACACCCACATCGCACCTTGCGCTCACTTCAACTAACATTAGCTAACGTTGTCAATTGAAAAATTACCCCCGCGTTATTAGGTTTGGGAAAAAAGTTCACTTACTCAGGAAAAAACGCAATTGACGCCGACGGAGCGAGAAAAATGTGCTTAAGTACTGTAAAAAAACTGCGAGGGGTGTTAATGTAATAATGGGAGCTTCGAGGAAAGGCGTTTTGCATAACCCTAACCTTGCTTACTCGTCTTTTTATTTTCCAACTTTAGGTGCTTTAAAAACTCAAGTGGATCTGGGCAGGCGATGATGTCAAATTCCATACTAAATGGTGTCGCAAACATCAGGATTCCAATAGGATTTGGTGCGCGTAACTAGGCTCGTGGTCAGCTAAGGTGGAGATGACGGGACGATCTCTCAACCTTTTTGCCTGGATGGGAGATGACTGCTCAAGACGGGGAGGAGTGGAAAATCATGAGGGAGGCCTTTGCCCAGCGGTGGGACATAAACACGGCTACACTCTACTCAGCACCTACTCTGTACCGATTGCGAAATAACTAGCAGCGTCCGCAACATGATTGAAATCATCGTTTCATTTTGATTTATTTTATTTTAAATTTTATTCTCGCTTACTTTCTGTGTAATTGTAACATAACATAACATAAACTCACGCCTGTATCCCAGAGGGGTAGGCAGAGACCAGGGACTGCCACTTGCTACGATCCTGACAGATCACTTTCGCTTCCTCAACATTCATTAGTCGTTGCATGCACGCACGCCGGTTTCGGGTAATTTTTATCTTGACCTTTGTTAATACATCCTCTATTTGGTCGAAGTATGTCCGCCTGGGTCGTCCCTTACCGGCCGTTCCATCCACATTCGCTCGATATATTTGTTTTGTCAATCTGTCTTCCTTCATCCTCTCCACATGTCCAAACCAACGCAACATTCCTTTCTCAATTCTTGTCACTACATCCTCTTTCAGTCCACAACGTTCTCTAATCACACTATTGCGTATCCTGTCATTCAAAGTAACGCCAGACATATGTAATTGTATTCAGCGCCAATGGCGGCTGGATAAGAATGGCCGCAGACAGACAGGAGTAGCGTGCTTTGGGGCAGGCCTACGTCCAGCAGTGGACGAATGTGAGATTGGATTAGCCCCTTACTCAATTACGTTTCAAGTGAACTTGCAATAAAAGATTAAGTGTGTAAGGATCGATCAGCTTTTCAACTCCATAGTGAACTTTATCGCCAGCATTTGCAACGTTCGCCGCAATACAAATTCGCTCTGGAAACAGAAGATGATTGCACACAAAGACGGAAATTACACAAGCATTTCTTAACCTAAGAGTATTGTTCAAGTACTATAAGTGTTGGACTACTCTCATTGGACTAAGTACGAAACTTGTAATAATTTTGGTAGGTAAACAATCTGCCTCAGATGGTTGGCTACCCTTTCAGAATACAGTCCTTAACCCCCAGTTTCTCGTACACTAACACGCTGTTAATTAACAGCTGTCAATTGACCAAAGTGCATTAAAAAAATACTGACAGCTGTTAACAGTAGATTAACAGCGTGTTAGTGTACGAGAAACCGGGAGTTAGTCGTCTATGTGAATTAGGTCTATGATCCTGACATACGTCTATTAGATCGCTTTATCAACATTCATCAGCATGCGACTAGCATGCAGGCACGCCGGTGTCGGGTACTTTTCATCTATATTTACTCACAGACACACAAACTCACGCCTGTATCCCTGAAAGGTAGGCAGAGACCAGGGCCTCGATTCTGTTAGTGTATTGTAGTATAATGACAGATACACTGTCGGGTCACGTGACGTGTTTTTTCATACCATTGACGCCCAGAAGGTTTGATACGCGTAGACTTAAAGCAGCCATGAAATGAAATCGCCATGTTCATGCAGTTGTCATGATACTACAATGCATTAACAGAATCTAGGCCCAGGTTTCGCCACTTGCCGCAAACCTGACAAACATCTATCGCTTCATCAACATTCATTAGTCATATTACGAGTGTAACCTAAGAATATCGTTGGAAGTCGCACTGACGAGATCGACCCCTACTCGTAAAATCTTCCAGAGTCTTGTAGCACACGCTGTAGCTACATGTAAATGTACTCGTCTATAGGTTGGCGGTATAAGTTATCAAGACGGGAGGGGTTCGCAAGTCGTGCCGGGAATCTCGGATGAGGTGTAACGCTCATATCCGGGGCCTGACGGGTATTTTGCCGGGAAACTGCGAAAAATACGGCGCGGAATGAAGCCGGGGAGTTTTAATAACGTGTTCATGATATTTTTCGGTGAGTTTTTGTTCTGGCGAGCCTCGGGGATGAAGGTGATTTTAGATCTTGCAGGTAGCCTGTAGTGGCGAAGGTCATATTAGATACCAGATAACCTTTGGTCGTAACAACACTTACGAGTACAACAACGTGATTTTAGCTTGATAATTTATCAGTGACAATTATAAAATAAGTCATCGCAACTCTTGGCTGTCATTTACCGAATATATGGCTCCGCGGTGGGCACGCAATGTGACTAAGCCCATTGTCTCTCTCTCTTTCTCTATCTCTATCTATGAGAGAAGGCCTGTGCTCTGAAGTGGAACGTAAATAATATGTAGGCTGCTTATCTCAAAATTAAATGTAGTAAATGTATATATCTGAATAAAATAAAATAATTAAGTTTGTCAAAATCTGACGATTGGTTAAGGATTATCTTTATCCATGGGTAAGATCTATCCAGTGAATAAGTCCAGACGACGCTATCCATAGATAAATTGTTCGAATGATAACCTGTCAAGTTTGTAGAGTTATCTATAGACATATTGTATGACTGACAAGCCTGTCAACCAGACATTTATTCGTTTATCCCTGGATAAGTACATATAATATTTTGGCGCAAGTCGCCCTAAGTGTTAAGCAAACTTCTTGTCTTCGAGGTACAACCACGAAATCGGGAATTTTCAAAGACACACTACAAATTAATAGTACTACTAGCTTTGTTTAGAACCTAGTTCCAAGAACCTCGTACAAGGTTGCTATTCCGCTAAAAAACAACAGTTTTTGGCAAAACCACCACCTCATGAACTCGGCCCCCATCTTGAAATTGCAAAAGATCCGTTTCTCATATAGACAGATAGATCGAGAAACACTTTATTGCACAACCAGGGTATCTCGGCCATGCGATGCCGTTTACAGCTTGTTTCCAGCGTATGGCTAGTTGGCTGCAGACTTTTTTGCGTTGAAGTCGAAAACACGTCAAATTTTGGGCGAGTCTGCCGCGAAACATTGATACCAATCTCCGGTTCAATAAGCATATCTGTGCTATACAATCACTTCGTTCCGTTTCTGTGAAAGAAGCTCAATCAATACAAACGTTGGCATACGTTATGATATTAGTGATACGGTCTATAGGCCAAATTACTACCAGAACTTCTCTCCTGCCAGCGGCATAATTCTTTACAAGGTATGCGTGTAAATAAATTAATAAAGGGCCCTTTGTAAGGGGTAAGAATTTAAAGGGTTAACACGATATGATCTTTCGCGAACCCCCTGTGTTTAAACGCGTGTTGGCTAATAATTGTTTATCTTGATTAGCTTTGAATGAATGGTCCTGAAGATATTTTGATGATTAATTGTTTCTTTATAATTTCTTGGTATGTCAGTGCTTGAAATTGCTAATAGGGTTTATTTATTTAATACGGAGATATTACAGAAACATGCCACTTATTCTAAACTTAGAAAAGGGTAACGGACCCTTTTACTAAGACTCCGCTGTCCGTCCATCCGTCCGTCTTTCACTAGCCTGTATCTCATGAACCGTGATAGCTAGACAGTTGAAATTTTCACAGGTGATGTATTTCTATTGCTGCTATAACAACTAATAACATAAATATTTTAGTGGGGCTCCCATACAAGAAACGTTATTTTTTGCCGTTTTTTTGATCAATATTAATAACAGCAACAGGTAGACGCTTGAAATATTTATAGAATATTTAGTTGTATACTCTATTTAAAATTAAACAATTAAATTGAAATAAAATAAATTATTAAGAGGGGCTCCCGGACAACAAAAGTGATTTTTTTGCCGGTTTTTGCTCGATAATTACCCGACTTAACCCAATTTGTTAATAAAGGCAACGGCTAGACGCTTGAAATATTTAAATGTTGTATAGATAATGGTACGGAACCCTTCGTGCGTGAGTCCAACTCGCATTTGGCCAGTTTTAGTGCAAGCGTATTTTTTGTTTTTAAATTAATTTATGACTGCCTCGTTGGTCTAGCGGTATCAAGTCTGATTACCAAGCCGGAGGTCGTGGGTTCGATTCCCACTTGGGGGCCCCATGCATTTGTTCAAAATGGCCTCAGTCTGGGTGTACTTCCATGTTTGTTATGTCTTTACCTGGTTACCATAGCACAGGGTTTGGGACCGGCACAAGTAATTTCTTGTGTGGAAGTTATATTTTTATTTATATAACACTTATTAGTCGTCATTTCATTCCATCGTCATCATCATCATCGGCCGTTTGACGCCCACTGCAGGACATAGGCCTTCCTCATGGTTTTCATAACCATGAGGGGTTTTGCCATAATCGCCATGCTTGGCAGGCGGGCTGGCGATCGCAGTATGTGGTTGAAATCTCAGGAAGACGCTGCTGCCCGTCTCCTGGTAATTTATTTCCTTAGTCGCCTTCTACGACATCCACGGGAGAAAACGGAGTGACGCTATTCTTAATCCGGCGCCACACGGACAGTTCCGGGTTCCATAGTAGCACCATCTAATTAACAGACGCTGAACTGCATGTAGTTGTTACAGTTGAAGTTTAATAACTGTAAGATAACAATAAAAATAAAAGGTTTATTATAGAAGGCACAGTAGAAAGAGTTTTGAAAAGCGTGTCACAAGTATTGGAATATATATGATAATAACGGAAAGTAGAACTCCCTGATTAGCAACGTGGTTTAATTAATCCCACCCGAGTTTTTCCATAAACAAAGGAAACGCCGGCGCCATACATGGCGTCCCGAGCAATTAGAATTAGAATATCTTAATTCATATCGCCTTATCCGGGCTGCCATCTTAATGTGTGCCGGTTGTTGGCTAATTTACCCGGGCAAGGAGATAAACCCGGATGTAGGGATGTTTATTTTCACTTAAGTGAATGTTTTGGCGTCGATTTATTTCGGCGTTTGCGTTGCCGGCGGTGGTCGTTGCGTGTTCTTGTTCTTGTCAGAAATCTGGTTTTTTGCTAATCTGCTGACATCGTCGCCATCGTCATTACCCAAAACGGCAAAAAAAACAGCTGTTTCATAGCAAAGTTTACTATCTGGGGCACAATAGTATCAGACATACTTGTAATTACCAAAGAAATGGGATTCCTACCTCGATTATTTTGTTGAATTGTCTCCAAAGTAAAAGTTGTTCATATGTAAAAGGAGAAGAAATAACATTTATTTGCCGTCACAGAAGGGTCGTAAAACAGAACGAAAAGCGCATTCAAAAAGCACTAACAATATCAAAAGAAAACAGAAATTAGAACAAAATAAGGTATCACAGATTCCCGTCGTGGCAACAAATAAGTCTCCAGCTCAGCATACCGTCCCCATTTTCACTTTTTCAGGATGATACGGTGATTGTGATACACCATGTATATTAAATGATCTCTTGATCGCCAATTAGGTACGTTTATGCTATTCCTCGTTTTGAAACTAATAAACTTTAATCGGTGGTGAAATACACCGTTATTCATATTGCAAAATGTCACAAGTTGAAAAATTTGGATTTTGGTTTTTTCATCGAAATTGTATGAAAATTTGGTTCCGAACGCACGTGGAAGACATAATCTTCAGGCTGATTAGGTGAGGATTATGATTTCTTGCTTTTTTTCTAATTTTCATTAAATTTCGATGAAAAAACGCGGATTATATTTTAGTGAGATGTGACATTTTGCAATATCAACGGCAATACGAAAATTCCTGTAATTGGACATATACTAGAGCGTGTCAAATTTGGTACCGTAGCGTAGTGAAGCTAGTAAAGTTTATGTATACGTGATTATCTTGGTTCTCTGCCTTTTTGCAGAAACATTTTTGGCCGATTTTCATTTGGCAACTAACGTTTCGAAGAATATTATTTTGCGGAATAATTATTTGCCAACTTTTCTTATTATTTTTTTTTATTTCCCAACCTCGCAGTTGCCAACTGTTTGTTTGGTTTGCTTTTTATAATGACATTTTTTCAAAATGCCAACTTTAAGGTAGCGTATGTTTTACTTAGCGTAATATTCATTCAGTTGTTTATTGTATACCAAATGTTGTGACAGGTATTTATGATTTATCATTATTATATTGGTAAGAAGGTTAGGGCAAACCTATAGATTAACCTAAAGGTTAGGAAAACCTAGTAAAATGGATAGAATTTTCCTAGCACTCGCCGGCCGCTGCCGCGGCACGCTCGCTTCGCTCGCTCGGCTCGTGCGTGTGTTGGTCACAGTTCTAACCTAACCTAACCTATAGGTTTGCAAAAAAAAAAAAACTGTATTCAAATAGCACCCGTATGCTTTGAACTTTAATTTAACATGTTCTAATACGTATCCTACATTTATTGTTTTTTTTTATATATTATATCTATTTACGAAAAGGGAACTGTTTCACAGACGAAACGTTATTCATCTAATAGTTGTTTGGCCTAGTAAAAGATTTGAAAAATAATAAATACCCAAAACGTTTTGTTTCATTATAATAATCAGCTTAACAACAATCCTACCAAATGAAACGTTGCCATACAAAAATTTGTAAATCGTTTGTTGTCAAAGTGAAAAATAGGTGAAATGTTGGTTGGCAAGTGATAATCAGCGTAACAATTTTCTGCGAAAAGGCAGGATCCCGCTTATCTTAGTAAAAGTATCTTATCAGTATCTTAAAGTGCTTACGTTGTAAAAGTAAAAGTATTCAATAGCGGAGCTGGAAAAACCACGTGAAATAAATTAATCTAACGGCCTTGATTATATGAAATGAAATGAAATATATAGTTTATTTGCACGAAAACTAAGAAATTAGTAATTTATAGTTCTCAATAGCGATTTCAGTGATAAGAGCCCTTTATTGCTCACTAGAAATTATGTTCAATTGCGATGAGTACCCACTTCAAGAAATAAAACAACGCACCCAACAGCAACCTCAGATTTAAGAGCGATTTATTGATGCGACCTCTTCTTATCTCATCAGATAAGATTACTTTTTTAAGGTATCTACTAAATTTTGAATTCTTAAGGTCGTACCAATAAATGTCCTAATCACATAACTAGGTCAACGACGTTAAGAAAAATCCATAACTAATCCGAAATCAATAAGCAATTGAAGTAGGCACCCCCGCCAGCTGTCCTCGGAATGGGCACCCGATCGAGACAATAAACAATAAAACGCCTACAGCAGGTCAACGCTCGTTGTCATGAGCCCTCTGGCGAAATGTGGGGCATACCCGATCGATGCTGCTTAGCATTCAAGATCGGACCCACTGACTGTAAGGGTGTTGGAATTAGTCGATTTGAACATCACTAGCGACGCTCTGACTTCTGCCGCTCGTATGTCGCGCGCGTCGTAGACATAACCAGCCTGGGCCCTTATTATGAAGCTGCGACATTATCGGAAGGGTCGTCACGATCGCGCTTGAGCCCGACAATTCACTCGAATCTAGCGACTAATACGGTTCTTTTTTTGAATAGTTACAAAATTTCCCGCCACTGAGTAATGAACGCTAGAAATGCATGGCTCTTTGTTAGCCCAATGACGTCATATCATATCTTGAGATACATATTTGCGACCATCTCGCTACTTCCGATAATGGCGCATTTTTCATAATAAGAGCCCCGTCCGTATTCGTCCCACTGCAGGGCACATACACTGTGCCCTGCAGTGGGATGAATACAGGGCTCGTCTCAGAGAGAAAAGAAGAGAAAGAGAGAGAGTAGAACTTAATCACTACCCGTCGGAAGTATCTCAGACATACCTCAGACTCTCAGGTTTCTACCCGACTGCGCCAAAAGGAAGGTTATGTTTGTTTAACGTTGTTTTCATTCTTTGTTACTTGTTATGCCTTTTTTTCACTAAAAAGAAAAAAAAGCATAACAATTAACATAAACAAGTACAAAGGAAAAACTAGTCACTTAAATACAACATAACACGAGGCAAAGTCAGAGCACGAACTTATGTAATTTATATTAGACTCAATTGAAATGTCAATTCGGTGCATTATCCTACTTTCTTACAGAGTTAATAGATTTTTAGAGTGATTCACGAAATTCCAAAGACTGATAAACCACTGAAAAATATCGCTAGGCACTCTGTGCCTGAAGAATCGATTAGTGATGTAACTGCTAAAAACTGTGGTATCCACTCACAAACAGGCAGAAGTCTCCAGAAGGTTCCTTCTTTTAAAATTGTATCACCAATAATGTAACATTTGACACTTACATGTATAAGTAAGTAATTAAATTTTCAACTCAGAAAATGAGTTGGACTTTACTGAAATATGACAGAAGTAATTAAATGGGTAGATCAGAATTGAACAAACAATTTAGTCCTTGAAATTTTAGGGGGAAACCGAGATCTCTGTCTACCCCTTCGGGATACAGGCGTGAGTTTGCGTATGTGTACTTATTTAGAATACAGGCATGTAACTATGTGGAGATTGTAAGTCCTTACTTCTTTTGTTTACAAAAAAAATGTGGGTTACCTATATGATACTATAAGTACGTACTACAGAGAAGCCGAAAAGACCTTCCATATTTCCCATTTTATGTCTAAGCCAAAAGGTTCACTAAACTTAGTAACTACAAATAGACAGCTCTTGTCAATGTCAAGACCGATGGCAGGTTCAGTCACCTGCTGCGATTGAGTGAACAATGAAAATCACGAAATTATTACGGGCTTGCACGCCAAATTTTCCACTCGAAGATTCCGTGGACGTGATTTTGGGTAGGCAAAAGGTAGACTACCGTTAGGTACGGCGACTTCCTCGCCACCTCAAGTCATCTGTAATTTTGAGCACTTAGGAAGCCATACTTAGGTTCAGTATAATGGGTGCGTCTGCTTAGTCTTTCAGGGATATGCAACTGTTTACGGTCAACTTTTAAGAAACAATGTTTCTTGAGAGTTTTCTATGACTTTATTCCACGAAACATTGTGTCAACGAAGCAGTCACGGAAAAGGACACTAATTTAAGTAGCAAGATTTGACCACCAACTGAAAATGTCTCTTAAGTCTAATTTTAAATATCAAATTAGGTATACAGTTTAGGGAATGAGAAATGTCAAGTGTGGAATCACATTGCAGCGGTTGACTGGTAGAAAATGCTTATGGCATTAAGTCCGCCGCATTGTACGATTTTTTTTAAGTGCAATCAAAGTATCAATTAATAAATAAGTGTCAATGGTAGAAATACCAAATGGTGTATCGACATAAATTGCGTTTATCTCTATCACGCGGAAGTAAAATGATAAAATCCACATAACACAATTGAAATATCCTGAGGCCTAATTATACACACAAAATCCGGCCGGAATCCAAATATCTAGCTGCCAAATTCCATACTAATGGGGAACTTCAGTGTCACTTAGATTGGAGCGACATTGTTTTCATAAAACATTAAAACTTAGAAAAAATAAAAAAAAAATCATAAAAATATTTTTATTCAAGGCTTTTGGAATAAAAAAAATGTGTAGAATAAATTTAAATAAACTATAATAATAAACAACTTATTGAATTTAGTTTTTTCATTGGATTCTTAACGTTTTAATATAGGTGTGTAGACGCTCCATACATTATAAGGTGTTACGTGCAAGTTGTGACGTCATCGTTTCAGGCCGATGTGTATGGCACGTTTTTGTAGCACGGGACTATATTGACTTTTTGACAGGTCATATTATGAAAAATATTAGTAGGAGAGAAAAAAAATTACATGGCCTCTACGATTATATTAAAACATTTCTTGGTGCAAGTTCCTCCACTGCTATCGTAAACTTCAGGATTCTGACAGGATTCATCATCATCAACCCATTATGTCCCCACCGAGGGGCACGGGTCTCTTCCCTGAGGAAGGTATAGGCCATACTCCACCACGGGGGCCAAGTCCGGATTGGTGGAGATTATGACAGGATTAGTTGGTTGATAATGGTTGTCTGGAAGAAATTACTTTTAGTAATAAGGCCGCCAATTGTACTGTACTATATTATTGTTAAATACTCATATGTAATTCCTAGTGTACATACAATAAAGAATATTCTATCTATCTATCTATCTATGACAGGATTAGTGCACATAATATAGGGGCAGGTCTCAAACTATCTCTAGGGTCAGACCGGCACCACTGACATGGGAAAACTTCATTAAAATCTCCAATAAAATGAACTCAAACTTTTTACAATTTTCTCAAGTCTCCGCGCATTCACAAGTGTAGGAGACGGAGGTGGTGTAAAACGGGAGTACACCAAAACAACCTGACGCCCGCAGCTCCCTTGGCTGTCCAGCGACCTCAGCGTACCAACACGTACTCTCGCGTGACCGTGGCGACGGCAGGTACACAGCTTTATTGATTATAACCATCCGCACCGGAATCCGAAGCGTTTTTGCCCTTCTAACTAAAGAGGAAGGGAGAGACGACAGAAGGTTCTTTTAGTGAAAAGCACGCATAGGGCTCACATTTGAGAAGTTCTGGGTACGTTACCGACACGCGACCACTTTTGTGAATTTGTAGTAGTACGACTTCACGTTAACGGCGAAGAATGTTTTACTTCACAGTTAGTGGAGAGGACACCCGAGGGTCCGAGGTTTTCATAAGCCTCAGTACTTCCGATCGTGAGGGAGTAAAAAATGAACTACACTAACATCAATTTCTCGTCGAAATCAACGCTCTAACGTTTTGGTTCAATCCAACAGGAGTCTTGTTAAGTTCTGTGCGGTCATCCAAAGAAATAACTCAGAGCCTTGTTATGACCAAGCGTTTCTGCTTAGTCATACAAGGGCTTAAAGCCCTGTTAAAGACCGAGCTTGGTACTATGCGGCAATATAAGAGAACGTTATGTGAACCTTCTGTAATGTATTAGTTAAGTGGTGCGCTAACTGTTGAGTACAATAAAAAATGCTGTCAAGTTACAGGTGTTAAGGAATTGGGCTGTCCGCGAGATCATTACGTGGGGATTTAGTTATGGGCGTTGCAACATGGTTTGCTTTGGAAAGTTCTCATTGAGATTGTTGTGGCAGATAATTTTATATTTGGTGACAATACAATTGGAGTAACGGATAATTTTTGATTAGCAAGACCAATCTGTTGGAAAGCACACAAAGAAGAATAATAGGAAAAAAAGAGAAAGCCTAGAAGAAGGAATATAAATAATTAGAGCTTTACATGATTAAGGAGTTTCAACCTTTGTCAAAAATCGAGGAATGATTTATGGGGGATTGCAATGATTAGAGAACAAAGTAAGCGGACTGACAATCTAAAATAATGGATAGATCACAAAAAATTGCTATTAGTGTTGTTTGAAGTCAAACATTCATGTCAGAACCTTCAAAACTGTCTTCTTCACGAAACAAATTTTTCTTTTTTCTTACTTTGTTCGCTCTTCAGCTTGGGTTGCTAACGCTTTCAAGAGATCCTGAACAAACTAATGAATATAAATATCATTACATGTGGATTTATAAGCACCCTTGTACGTTTATTACAGGGAATATGCCTTCTCTTAAAGATAGAGTGTGGAATTAATCGCCACGCGTGCCAAGCGCTAAAGTATATTAGCACCTGATACTCGGGTATTCTTACGATGTTTTCTTTCGCAGTTAGCGAGTGGTATTGCAACTATAAATTCACAAATATGCCTAAGCTAGAAAACAAAGTCGTTGGTATGTGCCGGGATTCTAACCCACAACCTCTCGAATGTGAGTCCTGCGGTCTACTGACATGCTACCACCATTTGCCCGGTAGCGTATTGGTGGAACGATAGCCTCACATGTGCATTTTCTGTCTTCGAACCACAATACACTCAACTGCCCAGCTCTTATATGACAGCTGATTTTACAAACCCAATAATCTGGTAGATTAATAACTAACCATCCCGTTATCTAAACCAACACCCAACAGGATCCAACGACCATCAACACGTAGATTAGCACACCACTCGCACACTGCACGAAACCGCAAATGCTGACCTCATCCGTTTTACTATACCCTAGCTCTATAGCGACCTATGATAGACACCGGTTGACTTGGAACCAGGTGTCACCATACTGACAAGTGTTTATAGTCGAATAACTGGACTTGCAAAAGTGTTGGGTCGTGCGGTGACCCATGGCCTCAGGATGTTTTGTTGAGAACAGGCGTCACTGTAAAGAAGCCTTGTGGATTGCAACGTCCAGTTGATGCGTTGTTTAGATAATACTTGTGTGGGTTCGGGTGTTCATTCATGTTAGTTCAATAATGAAGGGCGTGGACAGTGGTTTACCACTACTTAGCTATGGCTGTTGTACGAAATGTTTCAATTTAAGTTCCAACGTTCGATATTTGTTTATACTTTCTAATCTGTAAAATTTCAAATTTGTCCTTTCCAACTTTTATATGTGTAGAAAAAAAAGTGAATCACTGCTTTGGAAATTGACCCACTCAAACGCTCATTAGGTATATAGAATGCAACAACACTCCGAAAGTGGAGGATTCTACTTGTAAAATACGAAACACTTTCCTACGTTTAGTCTTGTAATCTGTAAGATTTTGTATGACATAAATAACTAAATTGGGGAATCTTTGAATAAAAACAAAGAAATCTAAAAATAGCCTCAAAACTAGACCAAAAAAAAACGACCACAGAAATTTAGCAGACCGAAACAAAAACACGGAACCAGCTGATCGTGGGAGCCTGAGCGTACAGCAGTCGTGCAGAATGGGCCATTACTTTGGGCGGGCGGGCCAGGGCGGCATACTAACGGACCTGTACGTGCCGCCCTAGCTTGGGCGGGTAAGGCCTTTGAACTTGAACTATCGATTTTGGGTACCTCATCGGCCAATCCTCATTGATTTTGCAAGTAATTACTTGGGGGAAATGCATGAAGCTTAAATGACATTGATTTTTTTTTTGTTTGGGGCTTGGTCGTCGGTTTTATTTTTCCATATCAACCTATTTGCGGATTTGTAAAGAATATTGGTTAACTAGTAAAGAGCACGAATGCTCTGCCCCAACACGAACACGAGAATCTTAAAATCTTAGACGATTTACTCTGAACTAACTCTCAAATATAGGAAGAGAATGCTTATCCTGCACTAATAACGCACTTGTTTATTAAAATTGTTGAATGATGCATAAAGTGTGAAAATAAATAATAAAAATAACTCTATAATACAAACACAATCATAAACTCACGCCTGTATCCCGCAGGGTTAGGCAGAGAACAGAGTTGGCCACTTGCCACGATCCTGACAAACCTCTTTCGCTTCATCAACATAAATTTGACGTTGCATGCCGGTTTCGGATACTTTTTATCTTGCCCTTCTCTATTTGATCGAAGTATGGGACCTGGAAGAAAAAATCCTTTCGCTTTCACCAACTTCGCCAACAGGTGGCAGTAACAGTCAAATTAATAGGTACTTATTAAAAGGAGATTGCCCATTCCATTGGTGGTCTTTAGACTTTTTGCCGCGACAAATGTGTCGCGTTCATTTCTAATTGCCTCCTAACTAATAGGCGGCTAATGGTGTGGTGCGACAAGACTTAAATGGTTAATTGAACGGCGTCTAAATACAGCGCAGACAGCTTGGGATTGGAACTGGTTCTCGCCAAAGGCTGTTTACCTGCAGGTCTCTTTCCGAGAAAGCAGCTGTGGTTTACAAGTTTGTCTGATTAGGTTACGTTTCACATTTCGCATCCTTTTCAGCACTCAAAAGTTCCTGTTTCAACCAATTAGGGGGTTTTTAGCTAAGGGCAATATATAAAGAATCCGAAAACGGCGTGTGTGCATGTAACAACTGAAAACATGAATGTTGATGAAGCGGAAGAGGCTTATCAGGATTGTGGCAAGGGACAACCCCTGGTCTCCGCCTTCTCCATCGGGGTACCGGCGGCGTGAGCTTATGTAATAGAATGTACTGTTTTCCTGTATGGTAAGTACGGTCGGCGTTCATTTGAAAATTAATGTACTGGAAAGTCGTGACTTTTCACGTTAAAATGCGCGACTCGCGTCTTCGTGCTAACTATGCTGGTCCATGAATCAAAGTCAGTTTACTGGGGTTGGATACCCTTTTGAGGTCAGTATTTTTAATGACTCGCGATGCTCATACATAGTAATATATTGAACGGGTTTAACCGAAATTTAAAAACATAAGAATTTTAACAGAGAGGATTGTTTCAAGCTTTCAAGCACGTAGAATCCAGTGTGAAGCAAATACAAATCTCGCGCCTTATCACTGGACCTGTCCGCGGACGCAGTGAGTGTTGTGTGTCGGCCCGCTGCGGAAAACTAAGAGTGATTTGAGGGTAGACCAGGGTAGGTACCCTCACTACAATAATTGACTGTACTCGCCACTTCAGCCTACCCGTGACCACGGCACCTGCAACGTTGCCGAAACGTCGGGAATCGAAGGTAATTGAATTTTACCTAATAAATAATCCCAGTTAGACCCGTTTAATATATTACGTTTGAGGTTATGTCGTGTTATACCAGGTGCTGTATAGAAGCAAAGCTGCCTCATCAGCAAAAGGCTTTAGCTGACCGCCCCTTCCTAGTCGCGTACGTTCATTCACCGGGTTCAACGCGGCCTGTTTCAATATTCAATAACCGACTTTATTAACCTATTAACGGCCCCTGAACTAATAATTAAAAATCATTACGCGAATCGGCACCAAACCACAACATGCAGAGCCATCGCAACTGGCGCGCATCCAACCTACGCTCCGCTTATTATATTCTATAAGCGCGAGCTATAAACGTATTCCTGAACATATCACGTAGGCGACTACTGCCGATTCCAACCAATCAGAGTGCGACAATTCAACTTAATAGCTGAGGCCACGCCCAATCACGTAACCGCCTATTACGGGCCGTGTAACGACGCAGCCTTTTAACTCTACGATGTCATCCGATCTCGGTACGTCCCGCTCGGGTGTAGAGCAGCGTCTCACTCCGGGCTGCCGAGCGGCGCGTTCACAGGGTGTTCTAGGCTGTTTGTGATAGAGTCGCGTTTTCCGCGCGTGCCCGGTGCCAGTCGCACGTCCGAGGCCAAAGGAGGGGGACGCATGCAACTGTTTTCGATAATAGTCCGTCGCGCCCGTACGTGGAAAGCGGACAGTGTCGCCGCGGTCACGTCCGCGTAAAAACGGATATATGCCCAGAATATTTATTAAGTGGGTGGTTGTGCGTGACTTTTCCCCCGTGAATAGGGCTGGCTAGCAAATGATCAAGGCCTCCCTAAAATAGAACGGGTGTTTGTTTGATAACTGAAAGCGTCTCCCGGTAACTGAAAGGACTGAATCGGCTGGAGGCTGCGGTTTGTGCTTCTTTTCTGTGATTTCTCTGGAACTTTTGTGAACTTTTTTTCGGCCGGTGAACTGGAGGAACGATTCTTATGTGAACACAAACCGAACAGCTGATCATCATTAGCGTTTCAACCGAACCAAAGAAACAATGGAACTTTAAAAAAATAACTCAATATCTTCCAAATTAAAAAACCCAAAATGAAGTGCCAAAAACGAGGCAGGACTATCAAGGACTAGCCATTTAGAAACAAAGCAAGTGGCCAGTATCAAAAATGTTGCCCTACCAGGCGGTAGCGATGGACTATGCGGTGGCATCAGCTGGTTTCCACCACCACCAGCGCCCGGGGGGTTTGCCTGGCGTGATGGGCCTCCCAGGCCCCGGGGCCGGCCTCAATCCAGGGTTAAACCCTGCCTTCACCCATTCCTGGTTCGTACAGACAAGCCCGGATATCTGTCGGCAGCAACAAGCATCCAACCAAACGCATCTCGAACCTGGGCACGTTATTCTTTTTTCTTTTTTTCTAATTTTAAGTTCGGTTTTGGTTGTTTTGTGGAATGGCCAGTTGACTTTTTGAGTAGTTTGTGGATAAATTTACCTCCTTGATGAAATTTTAAAAAGTTTATTCTAAAAAAAAAAAAATTAAAAGGTCAGCAGACCACTTCAAGTAATTTTAAAGGATAACACAATTTAGTTTTAAGTTGCCTTTAACCTTTTTTGCTTTTGTTAATGTTAATACGCCTTTAAAGCTTAATTTCGGCTTTCTTATTTCAACTTGCAATATACCTAAGACATAAGATTACGAGGATTGATATTTCAGCAATACAAACTTTGAATTAGCTAAGTTATTAATATCTAAGAAGGTGTGATTTTTTTTTTCTAACAGCTAATATCTACCTGAACCTTTAGCGGAAACAATGAAATAAATAAACAATCTTACATCAATGAAACAGTCTTACAAGATTCCACCTTGATTTAACTTGGGCATTATTAGCGGACACTTAAGCCTACACAGCCTTTTAACAATAAAAATTGTCGAAACACTCAAAACAAGCGTGGACCGGGCCTGTATAATAACAACTTAAGATCTTATCAATGTCATGGCGGGATATTGTGCTAAGAAGCCTAGCAACAAAATTGAAGAAACAAATTAATCCGTACTGAAGACCATTTACTTTCTTATCTAACAAATCGAGCTGAAGAAAATTTACTAGTAAATAACGACGGAAACAATACCCAAAATTAAGACATACTCAAGTTTGTAAGGCTAGGTACTTATATCAACGACGGGCTCTGAACTTTGACTAGGTAACTAACAAACAGCTTTAAAAGTGAGCAAAGATTGCACAACATGATTCTATTAAAGTTAACAAGCAAGTTACTCTTTAAAAAAGTATAAAGCAGCTCGAGATCTAAATCTTTCATAACTCTACATTTAAGCAATTGTTCTTTATAACGTAATATATCATACTATCATGTTGGCCTTCGTAATTTGTCGTTTTCCCAGAAACAGGTATGTTACAGATGATACACACTAAAACAATGAGGTCTTGAGCAATTTCGTTGAAGAATAGAAGAACAACAGTTTCATTAAAGTCGAGTCAAATGTTAATTGGACAACGGTTTTGTTTATCATCACAAATCATGTCTTAGCTCTGTTGGTTGTAAAAACTTACAATAAAATATAAAATCAAACTAGAAAGATCTTTGGGAAAAATATGGAATATAATAAATTTCATACTTAACAGTTAATATTCGTATATATATATATATCTATAAGCACACAACTCTTACAATTATAGTCACTAGCTTACCCATTTCATAACATAACAACGGTGGTCTATAGTTACTTCTAGTAGGTACAAACTTCTACAGCGTTGGCGTGATAAATCCGGTTTCATTGACGGCAAAGTGTGACATTATTCACGTATAACTTTGGTTGTTACTTGCGCAAATCCTTTTAGGTTAATGAGACTAAGGATCTTTGAATGAAGCCACTTCGTAGATAGAAAACAATATTTTGGCATTTAAAACCCGGTGTAGTTTCATCACACGACTACACTAAAATTAAGTTTAAGTCACTTTTTCAACACTGAAAGGGTTATGAAAAGAATAGTTACTAGGCTACATTGTTTTTAAAGAAGCATCAAAAATACCTGAGGCAACAAAAGACCATAAAAGAAATGAATCTTTTGACTCAATCACCAGACAACAAGAGCCCTTTCACACTTCATCACAATTTCTTCAAAAAACCACCGACTTTGTAAAAAAACTCGCTCTAAAATATCCGAAGACAAAAACTCACATCCGCAGAGTTCTAAAGATATTTTGATTGAAAAATAAGAAGCGTGGCGAATGGCGCATGATATGCGTCCAACAGATAAAGTAGAAGATCTAGACTATTTTACATCGAAAGTAAACGCCGCACTTGGCTCAGTTAATACTCGCATAGCTGAGTTGATGAGACATGACGATGGAGTTTTTCAACACATTAACTGTATTATTGGATTAGAATAAGACAGTAATTAGTCATTAATCGACCGTGTTTACTTCGCATCGAAGTGTAATGATTTACAAGATTATTTTCTTACTCCGAGCTTGATTGCTAGGTTTACTGCTTGGTTAAGTTTCCGGCTCTCCTTTGCGTGCTTTTAAGTAATTTTTACAGCTAGTTTATTGATTCTCATTTTTTCGTTAAAATTTGAGGGCATGATATGAATTTAGGACAAAAACCTACCGATAGCGATAGACCTACCGATGATGATGATATCGTCATTATTACAAGTCCATTTCTGCCCACTGTTTTATATTGAATTGAAAATATTGATCTTGTTGATATCTTTTTAACTTCTTGACATCGGTGATAACAACCCACTATTTAAAAACAGATGAAGAAACGATAGAAACTCACCACATTACGGTTGAGAGGCATCAAACGGATCATCCACCGTCCATTAAGCATCGGGGAGAGGAAACATCAAATATTCTCGAGACACAAAAGTTGAATTCAATCGCTCCACCTGAGCGCACAAAAAATCGCCTGACCACAATCCGCTGGTACAAAAAACCTGAGGTTAATCTCGCTGCATTCGAGCGATGCCACTGCAATTAGAGGTTGCTGCAATGTTTTGATGTGGAGATGGCATCTGATAGCACTCTTTACGATTATTTCTCTTTCTCCCAATGGAAAAGAAACAAGCGATAGTAGATTGGATGTCGGATCAGATTTTTTTTTAAATGAAGTACTTATTGCTGGTATTTATTTACAGCCTAGTGGGTAGAACATGGGAACATGGGAGTTATGTACATTTTTGAAGTTATAGTAGCAATACCACTCGCTAACTGTGAAGGAAAACATCGTGAGGAAACCTGAGTGTCTAAGCCATTCATATACCTCAGCGCTTGAAATCGCCAATCCGCGGTGAGAACGCGTGGTGATTAAGCCCACACTCTCCCCCTGAGAGAAGGCCTGTGCCCTACAGTGGGACGTATATAGGCTGCTTATGTATGTATGTTATTTATTTACTGATTATCAGGGCGGATGTTGTATTCTAAAACTGAGATTTTATTCAGGTTTATTGTCTTCGACTAGATGAAGAATATTAATGTGATATGAAAATATATAAAAATGTGAAAATATATTTATTTCTATGTAAAGTTTGTTCGGTATGGTAGAACGATTGATTCACATTCAAGAGATTCCGGGTTCCATTCCGACGAGAAGTAAAACTAATTCCACTCAATAAGGGGGTAGGAAAACATCGTGATGAAATCTGAGCGTCTGAGGTACTCACTTGACGTAGTGGTTTAAATGTGATTACACAATACTACTCTCATGGGTGTCATGAGAAAAGCAGTAGGACGTATATTATACTGGGCGTTTATTTTGTGTTATGTAATGTTTGTTTATCAAACCTTAATGTGGGGGGTCAAGTTGTAAACCCATCAGGAAAATGAAAAGATCGAAACGAAACCAACATGATATTATGGTAAAGTTTCCTATCACGCGTAGTGAAACAATGTCTAAGTCAGTTGTTTCTGCTTCAGTAATTGAGCACTTTCTCACAAAAATCAATGGCTCACTCAAACGCGTCGGTTAGTTAATCTGTCGATGCGCATCGATTGCATCGGAAATTGCGGATTTATTGAATTAGACTACTTTTTTTAAAAGACGCTTCATCTGTAGTTTTTATTTGGATGACATTAAAGAACAATAGGTAATTTTGCATGGACCCCGTACCCACTCTTGCAGCATTATAGTGTAGGTCTTATTTAAAGGACGTTTATTTGAAACCCTCAAAAATGAACGAACGAATAAATGAATGAATTTAAGAAAGAAGTTACGATAACTTCACCAATGCGCGTGCGTGAGAGGTTAGTTCACAAGAGATTTCGGCATTTTTAATGTCAAATACCTTTTTTCTTCTGCAAACTACCAAGTCCCCGTAATATTAAAACAAAGTACTTTTAAAGACCTTTCTAATGGTATAGGTCTCAAGTTGCCACAAGGATGGGTACGTTACGACTCATCGTTCTGTTGAAAATTGCAGGACTTAGTTTGATCATCACTTTATACTTTATTTTTGCACATATAAAAGACAAACAGAAAACATAAATTTACAAAATAAAAAAAGTGTACAGGCGTAAGTAAATAAAATTCCAAATTATCTGCTTGATACAGAAGTTTGAATTCAAGCAAATTTAGTTGAAGAAGTGGAATTCCCGCTTACAGGCTGTGACTCCAAATAAAAAAGTCCAATAACATGATGGTCAAATGGTAAAAAGTAGTGCTTCTTTTTTTACCATTTGGACAATATAATTACGTATGTACAGTCGACGGCAGCTCGACCTTAATATTATTGTTACAAAATAGGCCTTAACGTAACTGCGTAGAGTGTACGTATGTAAAGGTCCAAGTGCTGTTGAATCTATCTTTAGTCTATCATCATAGCATCCTAATTAGCCTATCAACGTCCCACCACAGGCCTTCTCTCAAAAAGAGAGTATGGGCTGTATCACTACGTGTACCCACTGCCCCCTACCAAATAGTCTGGCGACCTGGTTACGCTGGCAGAGACATGCTGGGTGCGGGCGGCACAAGATTGGAAAGCTTGAAAAACCATGAAGAAGGCCTATGGTATACTAACTAGATGAAAGTGAACGTTTTTAACTCGAGTATATGTATAAAAGGTAACAAATAGCTTCATTTATCTGAGGAAAAATTACATGTACCTTAAAGTCTAATTCAACAGTTTCTAACTTCACATTGTATTGTAATTGTATTGCTTCATCCACTATTTTTACAACACCATTCTAGATGTGGAGGAGCGGTGTCTGCTGCTACAGGTATTTTCATACTTACAAGTAGATACCGTCAATGTACGTAGTTTAAGATGTAGTGGATAACGAAATAAAGAATTTTGTATTTTGTATTTGTATTTTGTATTTTGTATGTTCTGCAGTGGGCGTAAAATGACTGATGATGATGTACCCACTGCGGATTGGTGCGCTAAGATAATTATGTGAACACCTCAGACAGACGGGTTTCCTCACGATGTTTTCCTAGCTATAAACATCATCAGGATAATATTATGATCTACCTCATCTTGTCAATGGCTTGAGGCGTAGTAAAGATGCGTCCTAGATGAAATAATATTCATGGGGCGATGCCTGATATAGGTAGAGGGCGCGACGGATCGCAGTGACTCGGCATTCGGTAGCCTGATTGAGGTCGAATACTCTCTGTGGAGTTACAGGGTATTTCTTGTTCAAGTTAATGCTTTGGCTTCCAGGCATCTAGTTAGAGGAATTCGTGTTTCAAGTTATGACATAGACATCATAATGATCACTTCCACGCAACACAATCCCTTGTCCTAGTCCTTAATTAGGATATCCTGCGCTATAGTAACAAAAAAAAAAGGTGTAGCATACATTTTTATGCCTTAGGGTGGTAACTTTAGCTAAAACAACTTATATTTTCTCGCAACTTATAAAACTATATATCTTGAATTTGTTGCCATACTAAAATTGATATTCATTTTCGGATGTATGTGGGGATTTTTTTTCACCCTATATAATTTACACTCATCCCTCGTGAACCAAGACAGACAGCTTGTTTCAAATTATTTTGAAACTTTTGACAAACAAAGAGATCTTACTTTTCCAAACAAAATAATAGGACTTTACATCGTTAAACATCTTCGATTTGAAACAACAAGACTTCGGATCATTACCACATTCATATTTTGTGGTTTCAACTTATTTCATACTTTACTTTTACGCAGGTGTACAACTCAACCACAAATACAGCGCAGGTACTTCAGAAATATCTATGGCTATTCAAAAGTTCCGTGTGGTACCGGATTAAGACTAACGTCACTCCATTTCCTTTCGTGGATGTCGTAGAAGGCGACTAAGGAAATCAATTACCAGGAGACGGGCAGCAGCGTCTTCCTGAGATTCCAACCGCATACTGCGATCGCCAATCCGCCTGCTAAGCGATTATGGCCAAACCCCTCATGGTTATGAAAACTACAATGCAGGCCTATGTCCTGCAGTGGGCGTCAAGTGGCTGATGATGATTCAAAAGTAACCGGTAGTTAGGTTGGCATCATTGGGGCAAAGTATGCATCAATTTGTTGGGAAGGTCAAAAGCGCGAGCTAGATCACTTTTACTGTAATCTTGGTGGAGGAAACAATATCTTCACAATTGTGTTCGAATTGCGTCATAGTCAAATGCAATAAGTCAGGAATAACGACTAAATAATGGTTTTAGTTGTAAGAAATAGCATTAAACTTATTGAAACTCCAGAGGGTATAGGAAACTAAAATCATCATAAGCAGCCTTTATACGTTCTAATGTAGGGCACAGGCAGACAGATAGTATGGGCTTAATCACCACGCGTGCCCACCATGGATTGGTAATTTCAAGCTCTGAGGTATATGAATAGCTCAATTACTCAGGTTTCCTCACGATGTTTTCCTTCACAGTTAGCGAGTGGTATTGCAACTATAACGTCACAAATGTACAAAATTATATCTTGACAAAAGTAATAAATAAATGCACTCAATTGTAACGCAGTTGGATTTTGCGTCGAGACTAAATAGGTTGACAAATTCTTGCCTGAGTGGATAGAGGTGGCAAATGGCCGAAAATTTGGTCTATAACGGGGGGGGGATGCCTTTGTCCTGCAGTAGGACACCCACGTTACGGAAGCTACATATTTAAAAAACACTTGATCTTGGAATACCGAAAGCTTTCTATAACAAAGTTACACTGACTTAACTCCGATCAATCTTCGTAGACGTTTGTGGATTAGCGATGGAACTAGTCTTCCGAAAATGATCCATTATTTCCCCCTTTGCCTCATCAATGGACTTTTGTATTGACCCCTCAGCTTTGTTGTTTTAATTCTTTCTTATAGGGTTGATTTGAGATGCTATTCTATTTAGGGGACGTTAAGTTATGTATGAGTACCTAGTGGCTACTAGTTGCACTGACTACTGGTAGTAATCACAAAATAATGCTTTTATACCTTTCTTACGGTACGCTGCATCAAACATAGAGATACAATACTTACAGAGAAGTTTGTTTGAAAAGTTGCGAAATTTCACCGATGCCTGCACTTGCTTATTAGCTCATTTGGGAAAGCGCTGGCACGGTTAGCCAGAGGTCACGGGTTCAAGTCCCGGCATGGGTGGAATTTTTAGCCTAAATAGGTTTTTAAAATTGTCCTCAGCACGGATTAGTGCAACAAAAAGAATATAATAGAGATAAGCTACACAAAAAACAAAAGCTGATCCAAATAATAATACAATAAACAATATTCATAGAAATTTTTGCTCTTAACTTCTAAGAAAACTTAAATGTAACTATGAAAAAATCTGATACAAGAAGCTGGTAAACAATGAAAAAATCTGGAATGTAATAAATAAACATAACAAACACATAAAACTAAGAACTACCCTAGCTAAATAATAACAGTATCTAATTCCCCCGAGGAATCACTTAATAGCGTAAACACATATTTCAGTCATCATCATCATCATTCAGCCACAAGAAGTCCACTGCTGGACATAGGCCTCCTCCATGGATTTCCAAAAAGACCGGTTGGAAGCGGCCTGCATCCAGCGTCTTCCTGCCACTTGGATGAGGTCATCTGTCCATCTTGTGGCTGGTCGTCCTACGCTGCGCTTGCCGATATGTGGTCTCCATTCGAGAACTTTTCGGCCCCATCGGCCATCAGTTCTGCGTGCTATGTGCCCCGCCCACTGCCACTTCAACTCACTAATCCGCTGGGCTATGTCGACGACTTTCGTTCGTCTACGAATCTCATCATTTCTGATTCGATCTCGTAGAGAAATTCCGAGCATAGCCCTTTCCATAGCTCGTTGCGTGACCTTGAGCTTTCTTATGAGGCCCATAGTTAGAGACCACGTTTCAGTGCCATAAGTCATCACTGGTAACACACACTGGTTGTATAATTTTGTCTTGAGCGATTGAGGTATGTTAGACGAAAAGACTTTTCTAAGTTTCCCGAATGCTGCCCAGCCGAGTTGGATTCGACGATTGACCTCTTTCACGAAGTTGGACCGGCCTAGTTGGACTGTTTGTCCTCAGTAGACGTATTCGTCTACAACTTCGAGAGTCGTGTTCCCCAATGTAATTGGGGTGGGCACAACACGGGCGTTCGACATGACCTTCGTTTTGTCCATGTTCATTTTAAGGCCCACACGTTGGGAAACTCGACTGAGGTCTTCGAGCATTATGCCGAGGTCTTCCATCGTTTCTGCCATGACTACTATATCGTCGGCAAATCGAAGGTGCGTGATGTACTCGCCATTGATATTGATGCCGCGTCCCTGCCATTCCAGAAGCTTGTTCCAGTGCGTTCGTGAACAGTTTCGGAGAGATAACGTCTCCCTGTCTCACGCCTCTTCTCAATGGAATTGCCTCCGAATTCTGCTCCTGTACTCGGACCGACATGGTGGCGCTGTTGTACAAGCACTTCAGCACCTCGACATACCGATAGTCAATCCGGCAACGCTGGAGAGACTCGATTACTGCCCATGTCTCGATCGAATCGAAGGCTTTCTCATAGTCCACAAACGCTAAGCAGATTTCAGTAACGTAGGTAAACTACAGCAACAACCAAACTCGAATAAGGATGCGGATGAAAATCATGCCCCCTTCAATATTTTTTTCTGGATAGTACTGATGAGGATGAAGTTCATGGAATTATAGTTCATCTCAAGAATAAGTGCTCTGAAGGATGGGATGGTATAGCAAACTCATCGTTAAAAAAAAAGGAAGGAACTTGTTACTTCACTACTTACATAATTATGTAACAAGTGCCTAGAGCTAGATATATTTCCGAACCACTTAAAAAGATTCCAAGTAATTCCTATCTACAAAGAAGGAGACAGAAATCTAATAAACAACTACAGGCCTATCTCAATCCTCCCAGGTATATAAAAAAATATTAGGAAGAATTATTAACATTAGATTAGTATCCTACCTCGAGGACAACAAGATTATGTACGATTAACAATTTGGTTTGCGCTATGGTAAATCTCCAGATGACGATGTTAATGAACTAGTCGAAAATGTAGGCATACACCTCTATAAGGGAAACAAATGTCTTTCGATTTTTGTGGACCTGACCAATACTTTTGATTCGATCTCAGTCCCCGTCCTTATAAATAAATCAGAAGACATTGGCATTAGAGGTACTGCACTTAACCTATTTGTAGACTATCTTACAAACAGAAAACAGTCCGTTAAGTTGGGAACTCATGTTAGTCCTGAACTGCCTATTTGTTATAATGCAGGGCATACAGGGCAGTAATTTGGGGCCTACCCTCTTTCTTGTGTACTCTTAATAACCACTTATTGCACAAATCCTTCCCAGGAAAATCTATCTCGTATGCCGATGACACGGCACTAGTTTTTACTCAGCCAAAACATGGAAAGATACCTTCGAACATGAACAACGTGGATTCAACCAAGTATGCAAGTGGCTAAAGGACAATGTGCTTAAGTTAAATGCTGTCAAATTAAATACATAACTTTCTCCCATATAGGTACGAGTATCAACACAATAAATCAATAAATCCTGCAGCATTTTTAGATTAACCAAAGTAATGTGAAATTTTTCAATGTGGATCAAATCTTTCACTGCTTTTTTTTTAATATATAAGTAATTATTTTGCTGCGATACTCACCCTCTCTGTGTTGAACGCACACACTCACACACACTCATGCACTCACACTCACAGTAATTTACTTACACACATTGAGGGAGGACAATTAAAACTAAACTTTTAGGAAAAAATTCCTAAAATATTTTTGTTTTAAACAGTAATTTACAGATTTTGTTAAAACCAAATTATGTTACAATTTGATAGTACATTTTGATTTTTTTTAAATGAAGGAAGTAGGCGCTGTTTGGTATAATACAGGTGATGAACTTAACACAGCAGCGGATGCTAAATAATTTTAATTATAAACCAAAACATGTCAAAACCATGTCATTTTTCGAATACCTTATTCTCTAATTTACCAGAAGATCAATATTATTTATCATCATAAACCGCCTATATACGTCCCACTGTAGGGCACAGGCCTTCTCTCAGAGAATCACCACGCGTGCCCACCGCGGATTGGCAATTTCAAGCGCTGAGGTATGTGAATAGCTCCAACACTAATCACGATGTTTTCCTTCACAGTTAGCGAGTGGTATTGCTACTAAAACTTCACAAATGTACATAACTTAGAAAACACAGTCATAGGTCCATGCCCGCACTGGGAATCGAACCTGGGTCTCTCGCTTCCGAATCCAATGTTCTACCCACTCGGCTACCACCGCATTAATATCGTGTCACAGAACATAATGCCTTTGCTAACGATCGCCATTTAGGATATGACTCACTTATCTACTTTATGGATATTCATTTGTTTTTTTTTTTGTTCACCGGCATTTATTGTTTTTTTATTATTATTTGTTTTGTTTATTGATTGCCTCTACTCTCATGTGACACTGACTTGTCAATCATATTCCCGTAATTATTATTAGTCGCTGTAGCCGTTAGTTATAAGAACGAAATGAGCCAATAAAAACCATTACTAAAAGCAGAAAAAGACTCGCTGGGTTGTCTCCCTATCGGGTGCAATCAGGCGACCCTTCAGTAGATTATTGCAAATAACTATTATTTTGCTCGATCCAAATGGGCCCTGCAGTCCAAAGCTCGCTTTGTATTGCTAATTTTATCATACGATGGTAGACTGAGGCGTTCTGGCTGCTTCCTTTTTATTTCGTTTTTAAGATGTATACGAAGAATGGTTTTAGCAAATTCATTGCATAGTGGCCGTGTCGCCACAAACTTCTGTTAAAATAAGGTCGGCATGTGCACTTTTTTATTTTTGTGTTTTATGTATGTCTTTTATTTGTGCAATAAAGTATAATAATAACGGACCAATATTTAAAAAAAATACTGGAATATCATTCGTTAATACTGTTTTGCTTTACAATCCCTCATGCATTCTCACGGTCTTATTAATAAAAATAAAGTAATGCCTCTCTTAGAGAGGCAGAAGTTAAAGTATCTTTAAGTAAGATATGTCATATTACGGATTTCATTCACTCTTATGTAGTCTGTGGTTGTGTCAGACAAGCTTTGTTGTTATAAATTTCTAAAAAAAAATTACGAAGTTTTGGGAGGTTTTTTTTGAAACTCGAAATTGAATTAAAGAAACTCAAAACACGATGGAAAACATCGAAAGAAAAGTAGGTGCAATTGCAAGCCGCTATAATCGCCTCATGTGTCAACACAATACTGACAGAAACAGCTGTTTGTGTTTGACATTCACTCATGCGGTTCACAGTGCACACCATAGATTGAAGACACTGCTTAAAGTAGGTTCATGGGACATTTAACGAGACTTTAGTTGCAGAGGGCTTAAAGCATAACTAATGTAGAGATGTGACTTTATAAATCACAATTTAGTTAAGATCTGTCTTAAGACCGACACAAGCCTCAATAAGGGCTGTTTTAGTATTTCTCCAATACATTACCAAAAAAAATACAAGCAGGGAAAACACAACATCAAACCATAACATAACCACAGGCCAGCCGAAACCCGTCGAATCCCAAACGGCCTCCCGCATCAAAATATCCCTATTTTATTCATCAAGCGGCGATTCTTCCAAATCCGGCCGATTGCCTCCGCCGTGTTTGTGAATGAAACAATTTTCCACTCTCGCCCCGCGTTCGGACAACAATTTGCTAAACTGACTGAGGCCATTAGTCATCTTCGTATCGCCGCCGGCTCAAGATTGGGTCGTGTGTGCTTTTTTCACCAGATGCGCGTAAAAAACGGGATCATTGTCCACTTTTGGGGTGTGCTGCAATCGATTTATGAACAATAGCTTCATGACACGAAACGAGATGGAATCATCCGTAAACTGAATAGGTGAGGTGGTGGCGAGCACCTGAACAAAGATTTTCAGAGAAAAATATACATCTTTTTCTCTGACTTATTTAATCTTTTTCTGGTCTTTGATACGGCTTTTACAGGGGCACCCGGTAAAAGAATTCAAGAATCGTGCGCATAAAATTATTGTGATACAACACTTTTTTGTTAATGGAGATCCTATTGCATAAAAAGCCAGTTTAAAAAAAATGCAAGCTTTTCAAAACTATTGTCACTGTGCTAAGGCTGACTTGACTTTTTGCCATATTTTTTCTTTGTGTGGAAGACTAGGATTCGCCACGTAAAAAGTTTGAAATAACTCTTTGGTGAAAGTCAGCAAAGAACTCTTGTAACTAGGCCAACTGGACTGGTGATGATCTTAACTCTTTTTAGAGACACAGGATTCGCGCTGTCTTGCTGACTTCCTTCCACGATCTAAACTTCAAAAATAGCTTCTCCGAAATACATCAATTAAACCAGTCCTCGTAACTACTAACTACATTTCCCCTGACGAAGGTCATTTCAATCCGAATTAAACACGGAATTCAATCAGCAAGGCGTCTGCTGCTGCTTGATATTCCCACAACGTTGTGCGAAGGAAAATTGGATATGACGTGATTATTAGAGTCCGTCTAAAGAGCTATTTGGCGAGCGCGCAAATCGGTCGCCCCATTGGGCTTTCCCGGCTGGCTCATTTATTTTTATTTATCCTTTTGGCTCCAGTGTCTACCTAGGTAGAAAACTAAATATTTATTTTTATTTATTTACTTGAATAAAAAAAAAACTTAATTTCTTATAGATACCACCATAATTGCATTATGTTACGGGACGGGAAACTTAAAACTAGAATAAAACATGATCTTTGCGATGTCCCTGCCTGGTTGTCATAACACAGGGTATCCTAATTTAGGACCAGGCCCTAGAGTCTAATACTCACATAGTTTTTCAATAGAATGACATAAGCATAAAAAAGTCAATGTTTGCCCCTCTATTCGGTAGTCTACAAAGGAATAGCAGTAGATACGATTTCATTCCAATAGGCATTTCTCGCGAAGAAAGACGAATCGCGCGAGGCGCCGAGTTAAGTTGTACGGGTTGTACTCGTACCATTGGAATGCGATTGGTAACTAGACTACCAAAAGCGTCAATGAAATAACCTTTACCGTACTAATATGATTCTATTGAATAACTATGTATTTTAGGGACGCACCCTCCAGGACAAATGATTGTGTTGTGCGGAAGTAACTTATTTATTTAAACTCCTGAAGTTTCTTAATTGTTTCTCTATCTGGACTGCAAGCGACAGTCAATTTACAAGCAGTCACCTTTTGTTTCATATTTTTTCCTAATAAACAGTGAAATCAGCTACGAATAACAGCACGACTAAAAAACGTTTAAAACAAACTCCTAAAGTCAATAAAAATAATTTAGTAACTGAATGCCAGAATCATAATTTCCTCAACGGAAGCTCCACAAAACCCATCTGCCCAAATAGCCCAATCACCGAGACGACCAATTCACGACTAAGGTGAGGAAAGCTATAATGAAAAGGACCCGTCCCACGAGACGGTCACTCAGTGCCCCCCTGCGTGCCCCCTGACTCACAGATGAGCATAATATGACTCTGCAATTCTAGGCTGCAGGGGCAACAACTCGCGCCTTCGCCAGACTTCAAACCATAGAAACTTCTATAGTCTCTTCAAGGAATGAAGGCGGTTTCAACAAAGTTTTGTTCAGGAATAATCCGGTGGCAGCCCACTGTGCATCGTGAGGCGTTGATAAGTGTATCGGGTGCAAAAAACCGATCTAAAGATGAGTTTAAAGTTCACTTTTGGGATGCTTTGAAGCGCATGTCGAAAGGGTTTGTGATTGATTAAGGATATTATCTCGATTCCGTAGGTATCGGAAATATCTTTCAATTGGTACAAAGATGTTACAGAAAAATGTAATGTTTGGATTTGAGCCTAGCATTTTAATGTGTAGGTATTCCCAATAAGTACTAAATCCCCTGATCGTAATAGCATAGCAACCCTATTAGTCAAATTATTTGGCCAATGAAGTTCAAACATAACTTTGTATATAGCTTCGTTTATGTAGAAATATCTGGAGTAAATTCTATTTTAATTACATTACTTTAAATTCTCAGATACCATATTGATACTTTTTGTGTGAAAAATTCATCAACATTTGGCAATCAGCGACAAAAACCAATCTAGTATTTCATACTGGTGGACTTACGAGTATAGTCAACTCCTCCCTATCAAAGAAACAAATATTTTCATAAGGTATTATTAAACTCTGTCCATCCCATATCTTCCACGCTAGTTCGCAAGATGAATACAGATAGCATCTAGCAAGTCAACAGAATCAAATATGGCAAGACATAATACATAGTAGGGAAGCTACAGTCTTCCAACCCTCGACAATAAGAACAATAGTGAGATTCTAATAAAATATTTGTAGTTCAGTCCTTCTACTTGTCAACACAAACTACTTTTATTATCGTATCAACTTCAAAATAGAAAAAAAATACGCTGTTCCATACAATCACTTAAGACGACATAAATAACAGATGATACTCGTATATATTTTTTTGCGATTTAGAAGATTTTTCTTATGTTAAAGTCATGTTTACGGTCTAGTGGAACCCTTCATTTTTGGATAAACATGACAACTTTGTTACACCTTTTATCATATGTAAAATAAATTTAAATATATCGAAATATTTTGCACATAAATCTAAAATTGGTAACTACTCTTAGACATTATTTCATACAATCTTAAAATTGTACTTCAATTTTTTTATGAAAAATTTAGTAATTGTTTAGTTGTAATATGCCACAAAGTAGGATCTTGGTAAGATTAGATAAAATCTCTTTATTGCACATCATGCGTAATAAAAAATACTTGAAATTTCTGAAATATCTAAGCGAGATACTTTTAAATAAAATAAAATATCAAGCAGTTTTAAATACTACCCTTATCCAGTTGCTTTATCAATGTAGTACCAACTAGGTACCTACCTAATAAATCCAATCGTTTTAACCTAAAAGTATCATGTATATCACCTCCTGAATTCCGCCGAGAACAAGTACCTATTGCTTCGGGGACTTACAGAATTGGTACTGTAGGACGTGACATAACTGTACCCTCCGCCTTAATAGCCGTAATATCAATAATCCCAACGCGTTAATAAGGCGATGACATTTTCATTTCCTACGTCAAATAGCAGCTCTGTCTCCCCCTACGATAGGTATGTATATTGTATTTATTTAATTTCCTTACGATTCAGATGTGTTGTGTGTTGTTGATAGAATTCGTAACTTTAGATTTGGCTTCAGATAATTCAGGGGATCTGTCTGGTTGGATAGTTTCTCTTTAAAGACCAACGAATTATCTTCGGTAGGGTCTGTAAGAGCAAGTTCCATTTTCAAAGTGCACATTCCTAAAATACAAAATTCTTTTCCATCGTTCTTCCTTTGTTTTTGAAAGTGTTATTAAAGCTTATTTAATTTAAAAAAATAGAATGGCCGCGTTCTTATTACATCAATTGTCATTTGTTTTTAATATTTGAATGAGTTTCGGCATTCTATATTTTCCCGTGGTACTCTGGTCTTTAGATACTGACCTTCGTACAATGGTACTAGTAGGTACGATGGAGATCCATGATTGTTGCAGACTATTTGCAATAGAACAGCAATTTGACGCCAACCGCAGGACATACGCCTCCCTTATAGTTTTCCAAGCTTCCCGGTCTTGTGCCGCCAACATCCAGCGACACCCCGAAAAAAATTCTGACCTGGACACCGCCGACCGATCAACGCATCGTGGGAAGGCCCCCCACCAGATGGTCTGATGGTTACGGTGGCAGGGATAATTGCTTCTCATTATCACTATACACATTTGAATATGTTTGAAAACTCCTCTTAGTACCTACTTGCCCGAACATCAACTCGCGCCTGTATCCCAGAGGGGTAGGCAGAGACCAGAGTTTGCCACTTGCTACGATCCTAACAAACATCTTTGGCTTCGCTGTCGTTGTTCATCTTCTGTCACTTTTAATTTATCTTACTATAACTATAGGTAATGTTTTTTTTTTTTGACCAGTAACGTAAGTTTACTTCAAAGATGACACTAAACAAAGTGTCTCGCCGCTAAAACTTGGGCGAAACAAGCTCAATTGACACCAGCCTTGTCCTTCGGGGGCGCAGGGACGCTACGGATGACTGAATTTCGCGACCCAGAACAGCTTACACAGAAGTTCAGACAGCATTGCCGTATAATATAAGAGCAGTTCTTATATTATGCGCTCAAAATCCAAACTTAGTCTCAGTTTAAGTCATCGGTCTGTCAGTCTTAGTCAAATCAAACCTCAAGCAAGCTTAGTTGAAGAAGTGGAATACCCACTTACAGGCTATGAGTACAAATAGAATAGTCCAGTAACAAAATGTTCGACAGTGCTTCTTTTTTTACTATATTATTATGTAAGTATGTAGAGTCGACGGTTATTACAAAGTAGCCCTTAATGTAACTGCGTAGAGTGTACGTATGTAAAGGTCATGTGCTATCAGGATTGAACGATTTTAAATTTTAAAACGACACATGTCCTTTCATTACAACTTTGCAGGAAATAGAAAAAACTGTTTTATTCAAATACTAATATCTACAACAGCAATATTTTAGCATATTATATTGATTTCTGTATGAATAAACTACAATTTTTTTTCTAATGTAAATCAATAGGTAGGTGTAAATAATTTAATAAAAAAAAATGGGCAAGTGGTTTTTTAAAAACACATGTGACTTGTGTTGTTTTAAAATCACACGATTCAATTGTATAATCTCTCAAATTCCAGAATAATTGCTGTCGCAAACGTCAGCATTCATATGTTATATTCTTTCTTCGTATTGTGACTTTTAAATGGATTTTGTATTGCTTTGGTTTGTATACGTGTGTGTGTCTTATGTGAATAAATTATTTATCTATCTATCTACCATTCTGAAAGGATTTGGTGCGCATACAGTTCCATCATGTTTAGACAGCATTCTCGTATCTACGGTCAATTTCTTTAGAGTTACTGCTCTTATATTACGCAGACCAATATAGTTTAAGATTTTTGCTTTATGGTAAAACTAGCTGTCCCGGCGAACTTCCTACCGCCACAGAATCTGTTTATACGATTCTCGCACAACGTTCGCTCGCACAACGCCATATATTATAGACTTAAAATAAATATTATCCCACTGGAACGCGTTACCGGGATATCAAGTGTGCTATGTCTCAATTCAGGTCTTTCTTCATCTGTACGCCAAGTTTCATGTAAATCCGTTCAGCCGCTTTTGCGTAAAAAATTGAGTAAAAAAACATCCAAACATCTTCACAAACTTTCACATTTATAATAAACTTTCATAATCATAAGCAGCCTATATACGTCCCACTGTAGGGCACAGGCCTTCTTTCAGAGAGAGAGTATGGGCTTAATCACCACGCGTGCCCACCGCGGATTTGTGATTTCAAGCGCTGAGGTATGTGAATAGCTCAGACACCCAGGTTTCCTCACGGTGTTTTACTTCACCGTTAGCGAGTGGTATTGCTACTATAACTTCACAAATGTACATAACTTAGAAAGAAAAGTCATAGGTACCTACATGCCCGCACTGGGAATCGAACCTCGGTCTCCCGCTTCAGAGTCCAATGTTCTACCCACTAAGCTACCACCGCGAAGCTTACACATGTATATAAATAACTAACTAAATAAATTAGTTGGACAAGTAGGACATACAAGTGTCAAAGGTGATGCGATGATAGATAGTGCTCTCGATTGATGCTGAAGAAACTGTTTTTTTTTGCTCAGCTTGCTGGTGTTCAGACGTGGTTTTCGTTTTTGTAATAATAGATTATTTCTCATGAGCCTTTTCACAAAAAAAAAACTGTCCTTCTGTTCTATTTATTTCTATGAAACGGCTTTGCTTTCACACGATACTTTTCACCAACCGGCCTCTCTGGCCACCCCTTAAGTGTGATGGGTGTGAAGTCTTTTAGTCACTTAAGGAAATAAGGGTTCAAAGGAAAAGTTTTCCTCGATTCTTTATTGGATGCACTTTCTCTTCTGATACCTACCTACTAGCCTATTCAGTAAAAATTTACATGTCGTGGTTTT
This sequence comes from Yponomeuta cagnagella, assembly GCA_947310995.1. Taxonomy (NCBI): domain Eukaryota; kingdom Metazoa; phylum Arthropoda; class Insecta; order Lepidoptera; family Yponomeutidae; genus Yponomeuta; species Yponomeuta cagnagella. Next base: position 4,798,198 of record OX371285.1, on the reverse strand, counting down.
ATGCGTTTTCTGTATAACCATTGGTAAATAAGTACCATAATTAACTCAATCAATCTAATGTTCATTAACGAAAAATACACATTACGCTGAAATCCAATCCATCAACCGGCATTTATCCACGGCTGGACGTGAATTCTGTTCTGTCCTCGGTCATCCTTATTGCTCTATTTTAGTTGAATTTTCTATATATGTTTTAGGGAACAGTAAAAGCTAACCCTTCAATTCACACACGGGTCGTAATGACCCAGGTGTGAATTAAAGACGCAATTATCCTCTGAATTCAAATCCAAATAAAGATGCACTGAAGTGGTAGCTCAATAAACACAATATGTCTCAATAGAAAACTTTAAGTGCCTACTTACGTTTTGTGGTGGCGACATAACCACTTCAGAGTAACAATGTTACTTGTCATATTTTTCTGCACCCCATGACGAGATCGCCCCTTCGAAATATTATTTGTCGTGGTGAAATATTTCTCTTTGCTCCGTGAATTTACAAGGTTAAATTGAGCTTGCGTAGCTGCGAATTTTTTAGCAATAATACAACAGTTCTCTTTTTACTTCTCATGTTCGTAAAGTTCGACTTTAAGTCGCGCGTAGACAACATAAAAGAGCTTTTAAGCTCTAGTGCATAAAGTAAATTTTTCTTCTAAAACTAAGATAATGAGACTCAACAGCCAAGCACAGTCAAAATATATTTATTTTATTCTTGCTAAAATTATTTGAATTCCGTAGGTTTTTTATAATTAAATTAATGAAATCAGGTAAAATAAGAGTAAATTTACACTATTAGATATTCAGTTCCTTCCTATGGCCTGTTTGCAAAATAGGTACTTAAAAAAAATCACTGATTTGCTATGAGTAAAGTCTTTTCAGTTTAATTTGTTTTTTATTGTTTTTTCTCTTACTCAAAAGATTTGCCGAAAGCCAACTAACTAGGTATTTAATAGGTGGTAACCAGTCTATTCAACCAGAAAAATACTCAAATATTCCCATGACCCTAACAATCGGTGTTAAGCAACAAAAAGACCCTGCGTTTTTGGGTTAATCCGAAAGATGTCAGTCTTAACCCTTAGACGTCGGCTCCCTAACAAGGTGACAAATTTAACGAGGTCGCACTATAGACTGCGGTCTATTGATATGTTTTTTTGGTATGAATTGTATTGTATTTTGTATTTAATCGGTGCTACCTCGCTGGGTGGTTAATCTGGTCTATGAGGCTTTAAAATCCTTGTCGAGATATTTACGAGGTGAAAGACATCTGTCTTCCTTTTCAAATGTTTGGGGTAAGGTTCACAGTAGAGAGCTGATGATGTGTTCTGCTCTGGATCGATAATAAAAAAAAGTGTCATAACTTCAATAAATAAAAAAAAAAGTGTCATAACTTTACATTTTGTACAATATCACTGAAGAGTTAAGGTCAGATTTTTCTGTGTCTGCAGTATTAAATCTTAAAACTTAAAAGTCAGATAGGAAGATAGGTGGGAAGATTTTGTTGCATACAGAAAGTATGTTTTAGGGTTCCGCGAGGATTCCGTAGTCAATAAGGAACCCTTATAGTTTCGCCCTTATAGCCCGTCCGTCCGTCTGTCTGTCGGTCTGTCTGTCGGTCTGTCTGTCTGTCTATCCGTGACTTAACACAGAGAAATAAGTACTGCAGAGCTGAAATTTGGAATAGATATACCTACATATTTATTACGCCGACAAAACGTTAGAATAAACCCTCGAAAAAGCATTTTTTTAGGGTTCCTCCCCTCCACCTAAATTAGGGATGCAATTTTTTTTCTCACCTATACCATAGCGTGGAATATCGTTGGATTAGTCGTTGAGTGAATCCACAAAATATTGTGGGTGTAACAAGACCATTTTTCGATTTATGGTTCCGTTTGCGAAATATTAGGGGTTAAAGTATGAAATTGCCGTTTTATTGCAATAGGTTCTTTGAATTGACATAGAACCTTCATGGTTTGAGGTTTTCGAATGAAACTTTTTTCAAATGGTTTCTATGATGTTCTTTTTTTAAAAATTGTGAAACATTTGAATATCGACTTTCAATTGTTTTTGTTATTCAATTTAGACAAGAAAGATGGATGCTGCGAAAATTCGAGTGATTATGAGGCACCCATTTTTCGTATTTTTTTTATTTTATTGATTTGACGCAAGTGAGTCAATATTGTGGGTAAGGTAACGTTAAACCATGCCGCTAATTCCTGGGTAGTTTGACTAGGGTCGGCTTCCACTATCTCTCTTAATTCATCGTTATTCACCTGTGTGCGCGGTCTTCCTCGTGGCTCGTTCTTTAAGTCGAAATTTCCATCACGAAAGCGTTTAAACCAAAATCGCACGGTGCGTTCATTAGTAGACCCCTCTCCAAACGCAGCATTTATATTGCGGGCTGTTTCTGCCGCGTTAGTTCCGCATCGGAACTCGTATTCAAAAATCACTCGAATTTTCGCAGTATCCATCGTTCTTGTCTAAATTGAATAACAAAAACAATTGAAAGTCGATATTCAAATGTTTCACAATTTTTAAAAAAAGAACATCATAGAAACCATTTGAAAAAAGTTTCATTCGAAAACCTCAAACCATGAAGATTCTATGTCAATTCAAAGAACCTATTGCAATAAAACGGCAATTTCATACTTTAACCCCTATTATTAAGCTTTAGAGCGCAAATTTTTGTTACAGTAGGGCGTCCTCCCCCCTCTACCAGCTAAACGGTTGATTGTAGACACGTGAAAAAATTTAGGTCAATATTATTATTATTGACTTTATTTATTTTCATAACTTAGAATAGGTTTATAAAATCAATAAAATTATTATTATTATTATAAACATAACATAAAAACTCACGCCTGTATCCCAGAGGGTTAGGCAGAGACCAGGGACTGCCACTTGCTACGATCCTGACAGATCACTTTCGCTTCCTCAACATTCATTAGTCGTTGCATGCACGCACGCCGGTTTCGGGTACTTTTTATCTTGCCCTTTGCTAATACATCCCATAAATTATTATTTATTTGGGAAACTTGCAGCTTACATTATAAATGAACAGAGACTTAGAGTAACTACATATAAGCTAAGAATAAGTTTCCGCATATAGTAACTAAGTGGCAAACATGTGCAAGTGAATGAAAAATTTAAAGTAAGTTTACACCACACTACACACTACAACACCGAGAGCGCGTCCTTGAATGTAGCAGCAGCAGATATAATGAACTTAAAAGCAAAACTATCACGGCTAAACTTCGTAGAAATCCATTGACAATTACTTCGATGAAGTTGTTAGTTCTGTAAAGCAGATAAAAACCCTCTTTCTACGGAACAATACATTGCGCGTGGCCCGTCACGCACTTGGCCGGTTTTTTATTTAGAAGTACGGACGGAACCTATACGGTAAGATCCCGTAAAACTTAAGTTGGTTTTTTACTCATCAATACAAACAACTTAATTTGTTATGCAGCATTAATGTTTTTCCTACTTTTGTAAAAAGTATTATTTTGACTTTTAAAGTTATTGATGGCAATCACAGAATCATAATTATCATATAAGCTTTGATGTATTAAGTTTAAGATGATTTGAGAAAAGATGGTCAGTGTGGAGTTTTTTTTTTCCCCGTCGCCTTTTCACTACAAATACGGCCCGAAGGCAAAGGCTAACATAATAACATAGTGGAAAGACACGTCAATAACGTGCGGAGCCAACCAAGCCGCGGGTTTCCTCGCGATGCTTTCTTGCACATTTGCATGTGATATCAATAAGAAGCATAAGAAACAAGAAATGAAGACATAAATATTAATTTGTTATTTCTTAAACTCCAGGATCACCCTGAGAAATACATTCAGACAAACATAAACCCACGCCTGTATCTCGAAGGGGCAGGCAGATACCAGGGCTTCCCTCTTGCCGTGTTCCTGACAAACCTTTTTTGCCTCAGAGAAACCCGGCAATTTTATCCCCTCATTCAGTTCCTAAGTAGGTGCACTAGACGGTAATTGTCCAAAACGTAATCACAATTCCGCTAATAGTATCATCTCCGTCATCCGTCCGGACCTCGGACTGTCAGCGACCGTCCCAGGAGAGGCCTAATTCACATCCCGGCAAACCCAATTTGTCCCGGACACATTAGTCCGGATCCCGTAACTACTGTCACACGACCGCCTTTTTACGACCGCCCCCCAGTTCGATTCCGTACGTGGATTTTTTTGCCTATTTCAATTTCGTGAATATTCTTTTTGTTTCATTCCATTCAAGCAGTCTTGTGATTTTTGTGCGTGCTTTTAAAGGTGGAATTCGTATGGCGGGCTGAGGGATATAAGTCTTTTTAGTTTTCCATTTGAGCAATCATCACTGACCAGTCCGTCAAGAAAGTGCCAGGCAGAAACAATCTCTATACTGTATCACCTGAAGTCGAATTTTCTTTGGGGTTTTTCTGGTGTGTTACAGTGTTAGGGTGGTACAGTGTTGTGGGTTCGATTCCCAGGTGAGCACAGTGTCAGGGCACGTTCCGTTACACTTAAAGGAGGCCACTTCCAAAGATGAGGGGAGGTTCGTCATAAAAATCGGACGGAACAGAAGTAATGGAGTGGACGTTCAACTAATAAAACATGGTTTCGCAATAAGAGGCAAGGCTGGTCTTGGGCCTTCTTTGGAGTTTTCGTTTTTAGGAAATTTACGACGTTTGCACCCTTATACCTAGCAGAAAATGATTTTGTTACAACCTGTATAGCTGATAGTCGAAACTCTAATTACGCGTGGCGTAAGTATAGATCAAAAAGAACTATGAACAATTGTCACAAAATTATGAAAATTTCGCTGATTTGTGACATGGTCATAAAAGTTTGTTGGTTAGAGTGCAGCGTTCGAAAGATTCTAATCCCGATCCAGAGCGTTTTTTTTTCTCACGGGCGATGTAAATCAGTTAAGAAAACTAATGCAGCCCATGAGGCTGCTGACCACAATATCTATAAATTCCCTCGAAGAAAACATATATCCTAAAATAATTTAAAAATCTAAAGCGACTTGGCAAAAAAACAAATTATATAATGTAAGTAGGTTTATGTATTTATTTATTGTTTCAAGTATTTATTTATTATTATGTTGTATTTGTATAATATTTCCCCTCTATTATATTTTATATATCTAGGTCTGAATAAGTAATTAGTAGGTATATTTAATATTTTACGAGTAAGTTGCAATACCTGCTAATGTTCTCTTCAAAACTTAGGTTAGCTGGTAGATAATGCTGAGTAGCATTAAGCTCGCCTATGTGCAAAACTGCCTGTTTTAAATGCAATAAAGGATTTAATAATAATAATAATAAGTAGGTAACTCTTAATTTTTTTTATCTTTATTAATTTAAAAGGGGTTTGGTGCACAAGTGACCATGTCACCCTCAATTATTTTGTTGTTTGTGTCTCGGTGTTCTCATTAACCAAAAAAAGCCTTTTCATATTTCTAACATTGCAACAATCATAAAACTAAAACTTTAGAACATTTTATTACTTTACCGCTTCCAGAACAGTGAGCTAAGCAATCCGAACACACACCACCAGTGGATTTGGGGCTACTTATCCATTAGTTGTAAAACTCCAGACTGGTCATAAAAGCCGTTTCGGATGGAAGGAAGCGGAATCTCGGTTCCATTTAAGAACGTGAATTTTCTTTTTGAAGCTTTAAGTACTTCTACGTAGAGAATTGAACAGAAACTTTTTAGTAATTTCAATAAAATGGTTTGTACTTAAAAAGATGCTATTAGTTTTAGTAGGAAAAAGTGCAGATTCAAATTTAGAGTATTTATTTCTTTTGTTTTCTTTTTACGACGTGGCATTTTTCTTACATTTGATTTTAAAAGAAACCAGCCAGATCATCTGCAAATATTATGTAATTCCTTAATACATACTTTAACCAAAATGTTACAAAGAACATTAGGGTGACTGCGCCAATAAAAAATATTAGCCAACACCTATTAATAAAGTAACAAGAAACTAATTCACGCAACTATAAATCACGAGGTAAATTGACATCTCTCCTTCCTCACTAATAAATAATAATTATGTTTCTCATGTTGTCTGTCTATTTAAGGTATATCCACATTATTACTGGCCGGCGACGTGCGGGCTCAACGATACAAACTAAAATAAACCTTAAATACATTTAAGTGTAGAGACTACAATAGTAGCGCAAAATAGAGCCCGGCCGCGTGCGGCCGACGAGCACGTCACGGGAACGAGCTTTTATCTATTTATTCATTCAGATTGGAGAATCATCAGCTAACAAATCATAGAAGTTCAATAAAAATTGGTAATTAATACCAGATTCTCGCCTATACATGATTTTTTTTATATTCAAATTTCTTTGCACTAGAATTGTAGTCTCTAATATCGTAAGTTTTTCAGGATTATTGTAGATTGAAATTTGTAACGTGGATAGACTTTTTAATAAAAATGATAGTCTTTACTTTTTTTCACTTTCTGAGTACAATATTCTTATAATTTAAACAAGTATTATCTATTCGCGATATAATTAGTGATGTTTATCCTATTGAAAATGTAGAGCAGGAATATATTATCGGTTTTTTTTACTTATGGTGTCTGTGTATTGTACCTACAACATTTATCGGAGCATACTCTACTCCGTTATTTATTGGCAATTTTCCAAACAAAATGCAAAGAATGATCAACAATCGACTGCAAAATCTGCGAGCGAAGTTTCGGGCAAAAGCTATAGTCACAAGAGAAATTGACAAAGTATAATATATCAGCCGTCCCTACCTTGCGATGTTGTCTTGGTTCTCAGCCCTTCAAGCTAGCACTAAGGAGATAGGGGTCACCAAAGATCAAGGGTAAGACTGCAGTGCTATTAGGGCTGGATATTAGCGTGACACCTTTGCGTTAGGGGTTGGCGTGAAAAGGGGATTAAATAGACAGATAGATGGACCGCGTTTCTTTCTATATGTCGAAATAAGTAGGTGTACTAAGCGTTGGTGGTTTAGTTTCAATCCCATGGCAACATTTCTTAGAACTACCATCAATAGTTTACTATGAACATTCGATAGTAGATTGCATAACCCATTAAACCCACAGATAAACAAGGACGAAGATTAACTTTACCAATCGGCGTAATGTGTATCGAATTGTCATCACAAACTACGACTTCTCATCATATTTTTTTTAATCATAAGCTTTTATAATATTTTTAATCATTGGATCTCATTGACGAATGTCATGAAATACCAAATTCTGATTTCTATCTCTTCATTTTGATCCTATTTCAACAATAAAAATAACTTCCACATACTTACTACAATTACTTGTTCTGGTCCCAAACTAGGATACTCCGTGCTGTGGTAACCAGGCAAGGACACTACATGCATTGAAATATACCTAGTCAATTTTATTTAACTTACATTTATACAACGTGCATTTGTTAAAAAATCTCATGGTAGGTAGTTCAATTCTACCCTTTAAAAACACAATCCAAACTACAAACTCGGCTCATACCCTTTTAATATGCATTAGGAGCTCTCCTGCAGAGTAACATTGTAGTAAACAGCAAGCCTTTCTCCGACGTCCACGAAAGAGCGCGTAAGTACCTAACGAACAAAGTTTATTAGAGACGGGAACCCTAAACTGAACTATAAAGCACAAGAGCTTTAGCGTACGGTTTCATGCAAGCTTATCTTGCATGAGAGAATTTAAAAAAACTAGGTGGGTACTACTTAGACTTTAGTATAAGTTACGTGAGGGTTTGTTTTAATAACTTAGTTTGAGTGCTTATTTGTAGAGATCTTATTAATTTTTAATATTTGGTTTTACTCATGAAACCTACTCATGTGCCGCTGGAAATACTCTCAACTCACAGATATTTAATTATTGTATTTGAAGCCGTCACGAATGTCATCATAATTAAATATTTATGATCGAGATTAAAGATAGATAGATAGATAGATAGAATATTCTTTATTGTATGTACACCAGGAATTACATATAAGTAATTGGATGAAGAAATCTTTTTGGAAATCCATGGAGGAGGCCATGTCCAGCAGTGGACTTCTTGTGGCTGAATAATGATGATGATGATGATTAAAGAAATATGCAATATTACTAAATAAGCTACTGGGAATTTTAGGGAAACACTAGGAATGTTCAAAAAATTCCCGAAAATGCTGCATTAGTATCAATAATTGTATCTTTTCTTCTGTAACTGCTGTTTCTGTAACTGCTGTTTCTGTAACTATTTTTCCGGTATACAATAAAGCATATTCTTATCTTATCAGAAGGCAAACTCACCCGAACCTTTGTAAGTCTTCTCCACTGTGTTCTAGGCGATTTCACCGTGTCACCGGCCATTGTCGAGCTGATGCTTTCCCTACCAAGCGCCGACGAAACTTTGGCTCCCATTCTGTATCCCCGTCATCGGGAACGGTGGAATCGCTCTCAGAGACATTCCCAAGTACAGGGGGCAGCGAGAATAGTATAAATTAGTTTTTTAACCATCGCACGCTCTTTAAATACGGTTATGATGATGCAATATAAAAAAATATTGCAAAACTAAAGAACATCGTTTCCCGTTCCAAAATTTCCACACTAGCAAAGTTCCCAAATCACATAATTATTCGTCAGTCAAAGAATTCCGAAAGTCTCTCGTTTTCCCAAATTAGTTTACTTTGTCGCCTGTCCGCCAGTGCCAGCCCGTCAGGGGTGCTAAACCAGTGGCGCGAGAGTGAAATGGCGCAGAGGCGCGCTGTAAGCGATTCTCTGATGGCATTGGTTTACGATCCCGGCAGATTACGCCCGTCCCGGTCCCACGGCGTCCATATTGGTTTATTGTCACCTGACTGCTTTTATTTGGTGACATTTCGCTGATGTTTTGTCTTAGTTTTTTATTCGAGACTAGTAAAAATAAATGGTGTATTTCTTTGAATCAAAAAGTTATACGTAAGTATTTTTGGTATCTCCTTATGTATGTACCTACCTTGTATAAATAAGCCTACTCCATCTAAAATACAATGTCCCAGGCACTGCAGCGTCCCAGTGGTCTCTTAACCCATCTAGTGTGAGCGAAGGTGCCACTGCACGCTGCATGAATCATCTCATTACGTTGATGCAAAGGCCTAAGTTTTATTTTTTATGTAATATGCTGAGTTTAAGGTGCCTGCTTAAGTTTTGAGTAGGTACTGCACATTACATAAACTTACACCTTTATATTGGGGGGTTAGGCAGAGATCAGGGTTTGCCACTTGCCACGATCCTGGCAGACCTTTTTCGCTTCATCAATATTTATTTTGTACTCTAATTAGTAATTTTACATCATCATCATTCAGCCACAAGAAGTCCACTGCTGGACATAGGCTTCCTCCATGGTTTTCCAAAAAGATCGGTTGGAAGCGGCCTGCATCCAGCGTCTTCCTGCCACTTGGATGAGGTCATCTGTCCATCTTGTGGCTGGTCGTCCAATTTTACTATAATAATAATATTCATCATCTACCCATTATGTCCCCACCGAGGGGCACGGGTCTCTTCCCTGAGGAAGGTATAGGCCATACTCCACGACGGGGGCCAAGTCCGGATTGGTGGAGGCTTGTAGACTAGTGGCTCGTCTACTGTCAGAAGTTGTCAAGCCGCCCTAAGGCCTCTGACTTGGCTTAACGACTGCCATCTATCGACGGCAGCCGGCACCAACAGCTTAACGTGCCTTGCGAAGCACGGAACCGCTCGGAAAAATGCCACTAGCGTTAGGCATAGACGGCGACCCATCCATGCACTGAACGCGCCCTGTGTTGCTTAACCTTCGTGATCGTTAAAGATCACTCAGGCAGCCGGCTACGAGCGATTAATAATAATATTATCATAGTATGATTTATTAAATAGATCTTCAGATGGATGAAGTATTAAGATGATATACAGGATGGTGCTTATATTTCCTAAATAAAAGTTAGATATGATTATAGTTTATCAGGAATATTTACATTTGAAGTCATCCCTTTTGATTGAAATTTGCAGTTGTGGACTATGTAGGCACTAGTACTTTTCATCATTGTCCCATGCCTGTCACTAAAAAAAAATGGAAAATTTAAAATTTATACCCCACAATCGTAGAAAATTGTATAATTTATTTAAACTATATATTAAAACAACCTAGACTTTTTAAACCACGGATAAGACATAATTTCGTTATAAACTAAATATACAAAGCGATAGAAAATAATTAAATAATACTTCGAAAATAATCAATCCCACCCGATATACCATCTTATATAGATCAACAATATATATTAATACACACAACGCACACAGAACAGGAATATTAAACCGGGCATCCTTCATTTTTTTACGTTTTGTACAGTACAGCACATCGACCTGTACAGGTGTGCGCTCTATTCCGTTGCGTTACAGGTGTAACGCGACATTTGGAACTTTATTTTGTTTGCAACAAAATAAAGTTCCAAATGTTGACCTGCTGTTGACTGTTCAATCAAAATCAAATATACTGGATTGGCTCTCTCTTGTATTTGTAATCTATTGCCTTTGAGATATATTTTTTTTGTATTGTTCATATCATATCCGATCTAATTTATATATTGTTAATCCGTTTGAGATTTAGTTTTTGGTAAATCTTTTTTTTGTCTGAATGGCTCATGCTGAAGATCAGTGCCAACCGGCGGCGTGTTGCTGAGCATAGGTCCATTTGCCAAAAACTTTCAGATAAGAAGATAGGTCACCTAAGAACATTCTTTACCGTACACACTAGGAAACAGCCCCTTTATGTTGTATTTTTTTTTTTAATATTTAAGCCAAAATGTTTTTATTATGTAAGTTTGTGTCTTTATTTATTTATAAAGTGTGTTTTTAGTAATAAACTTTTAATTATAAAAATATGCAAGCTTTTTTTAGAATTAGAAACTTCAACGCGCAATCAGGTAAAACATCAGGATCTAAAATAAGTTTCGCGTCCATGATGCATTGATGATGATTTATATATATATTTATTTATTTTAGTTATAAAAATATATATACATTTATTAATGCTTAGCAAGCCCTTTCATAAAATATTTTTTTGTTTGGTACAATATCAACTCGAAAAATATTAATATCAAACAGAAGTACAAAATAATACAATTTGTTTTACTATAAATATCAAATTAGTATAATAAATGAATTTAGAAAGGGAATGGGATGTGTGGACCAAATCTTCTCCTTGAGGCGGATGGTGGAGAGACTTCTGGCCAAAAGTCAGAGGGTTTTCTGTGCGTTCGTCGACTTGGAGAAGGCTTATGATAGAGTGGTGAGGAATGACCTGTGGTCGGTACTGTCCATGTATGGGGTGGACAGCGTCTTGCTGCGAGCTCTGAAGTCTCTCTATGAAGACTCTAGTGCGTTAGAATTAATGGGGCGTATACTGACTGGTTTAGCATTCGCAGGGGTGTAAGACAAGGATGTGTCGCCTCCCCATGGTTGTTCAACTTATTCATGGACAGTTGCCTGACTGATTTGAAAGAGAATGACTTTGGGATAGGGATGGGTGAGCTACTGGTCAAATGCTTGTTATACGCCGACGATCAGGTTTTGTTCGCATCGTCGGTTGAAGACCTGCAGACACAAGTAGCAGTAATGGATGAGACGTTTAAAAGGAAAGGAATGAACATTAATGTGAGTAAGACAAAAGTAATGGTGTTCGAAAAAGATGATGAAATGACTGAGTGCAAGATAAGAATTAGAGGTGAAAGGGTGGAACAAGTGAAAGAATTTGTCTATTTGGGGAGCCTCTTTACCAGGGATGGCAAGTGTGAAGGTGATATAGAAAGAAAAGTAAAAGCAGGAAATTGTGTAAACGGTGCATTGCACTCCTTTGTGAGTGGCCATAACATCTCCAAAAGGGCTAGATTGGCTATCCATAATGGAGTGCTAGTCCCAACACTTATGTATGCTAGCGAGACTTGGGTATGGCAAAAGAAGCAAGAAAGTAGGATTAATGCAGTAGAAATGAGGTCCTTGAGAAGTATGTCTGGCGTTACTTTGAATGACAGGATACGCAATAGTGTGATTAGAGAACGTTGTGGACTGAAAGAGGATGTAGTGACAAGAATTGAGAAAGGAATGTTGCGTTGGTTTGGACATGTGGAGAGGATGAAGGAAGAATTGACAAAACAAATATATCGAGCGAATGTGGATGGAAGGGCCGGTAAGGGACGACCCAGACGGACATACTTCGACCAAATAGAGGATGTATTAACAAAGGGCAAGATAAAAAGTACCCGAAACCGGCGTGCGTGCATGCAACGACTAATGAATGTTGAGGAAGCGAAAGTGATCTGTCAGGATCGTAGCAAGTGGCACTCCCTGGTCTCTGCCTACCCCTCTGGGATACAGGCGTGAGTTTATGTTATGTTATGTAGTATAATCAAGTGTATAAAATAGAATAAATCCATGAAATTATTTGCACACTGTGTAAATAATATCACAGTAAGAAGTTAAGTAAAAATCCAATAGACAAAGTAATTTATTGAGGTATGGATAGTATGCAATGATTTCGGATCGGGCACCTTGTACATACACCTTGTAGGTACGGTGCAACCCCAAACTATTGTCTCTTATCAAAATCAAAACTGCAGCATTGGGACCAATAACTTCATGAGAAATAAAGGAAACTCTTTAAAACGATAAGGCTTTAGACAATTTAACGTTTACTAGAGCTTGATTTAATACTTCCGGTGGGACTATTTGGTCAAGAATTTACTGTAAGCCTGGACAACGTGATATTCGTACAAAAACAGTCCTTAAGACCGTGAGCAGTGAATACATTGTCGAAAGGTCGCAGGTGAGAGTAAAGAAGGGTTGTAGATTGTTTAAAATAACATCGAAAGTGACCAAGGGTTGCCTTCCCCTGATTTTAAATTGCATTGCTTACTTGGCAGATTTAATGACAGATTAGAAGCCACTTACGCATTTATTAACAATAGGTACTTATAAATACACGATTCCTTAAAACACTCCTAAAATACAGTTACAATGGTACTTGACCAAAGGTTTCCCGAGTGCTTTATAAGAGAGTGTCAGAGGAATTGTGTTGTTGTAAACACGTGTTTAGAAAAAGTTTTTTAAACTACTAACTGACCCGGCAAACGTTGTTTTGCCATATTAATTAGCCTGCGACCTATTCTCAGACCTACCGAATAAAGACAAAAAGTCATAAAAATCGGTGAAGCCGTAATTTTTGTGGCCCTTTTCGTTTTTATTCATTAGGTCTGAGAATAGGTCGTAGGTTAGTCAGCTGTGCCCGCAATTATATTCAAAAGGGAGTTGTATAAAATTATATGCGCCAAATTGCATCCAAATCCGATAAACCCTTTAATGCATGACTGCGTGACCAATATCCGAACATAACAAAGTTCATATTTGAAAGGTTAGTGGTTTCAGGACACGGGAATTGAACACCCTTTGGCGTCCCAGCCAATGCGCCAAATCACATTGAACTAACACTTAAATCAAATACAACAGAAATTGGCTCCCCGATCTCAGTGAGATGCAAATCGAGGCATATGTGGAGACGGACTAATAAACCCGCGAGCTCATTAGTCGAAACCACGCCCGTGGGAGGAGCGCGGGCGTGGGCGGGGTGTACACCAACCTTTACGGTCTAATTTATGAAAAACACGATTCCTTAAAACGCCGCTCAAAATAGTCTGTGGTGGAGATTTTACGAGGAAAAGTCGAAACCACAGATTAAATAAACTGCCTCTCAGGAGTGCTTTAGAGGAATCGTGTTTGTATAAATAAGGCAGTCAGATTTGTGTTGGCAATCGCCGTTACATGTTATGTGGGTGAAAAAATTATATTAATAAAAAACAAATCAAAGATCATTTCAAGAAAAGTTTACAACCAACTCACAAAAAAAATCAGTGGTCTGAAAAGAATATGCGCACCAAATCCTGTAGGAATCCTGACGTTTGCACTAGAATTTGACATTTAGACGATTGGAATCATTCAGGATTTGATGCGCGTAACATAGAGATAATGAAGCTTTAAAAAATATTAACAAGTATTTCAGTTTGTACAGAAAGCTATTTATAGAGCTAAAACACTATGGGCTCTTTTGCTATATCCTGTTCCTTTCCTGTTATCTGACAGAATTTTCAAATCAATTCTCTTTGATAATCACTGTACAATAAGAAAGATAGAAAGAGAAACATTTATTGCAGCAACAAACAACACACATTAATTAAAACTTAAAACAAAACAAAACATGGACAGCAAAAAATTGTAATAAAAAATAATAGGAACACTTTTCAGAAATTGTCGCGGTGTGTCTCTGCTGCTGCAAATGGCAACTGACTCAGCATAGTGCTGAGGGTGTGAACCCTCAGCGCTGATTTTCAGTCAGTGCCGATAGCCCCCAGTGCTCCAGAGCGGAGCGTGGCCTGCCGCTAACAAATAAATAAAACCATATAGGTAACATAATAAACATCAACAAATTTACATTAACAGCGATATACACGTAAATACATATATAACGACATATATACACATACATATACGTACAATATGAAATATTAAGTACTATATAACAAAGGAATGGTAGAATAAATACGCAATCGAGTTAAGTATCCTTGATGCGATCACATCGTTACGTCACTAAGTCATTTGTAGCGTGAAGTCTGCGGCGTGAAAGTTCAGAACAATAAAGCTTTGCATCTCATGAAACAAAATAGAAGTAGGTATACAAAGCTTAGAACCTGTTAAAGCAGATCTATTTCAGATATTGTATGGAATCAGGCGTTACTTTACGGAAATCCATTATAGCACTAAAATGTGAAAATTACTTCGCTAAATTCCGCCAAAATTCCACAAGCACCATACGGTTAGTTAATGCAACGCGCTCCCTCCCACTGCTTCAAGGAGACGCGAAACACAAACACAAACACACCACACAGCATCGACACAGCACATTGGTCTGTTTAACTTCATGACGAGAAGTGTAGCTAAATATCTCTTTTAAGCAGACTCGCAGGAACTTATTTGATACTTAAGATGTTATTACGAAATAGGGGCGAGTCAATCAATCAATTAAGCAGCCGGTACTCGGCCACTGCTGGATATAGGCCTCCCCCAAAGCACGCCACTTCCTTCTATCCTCGGCCATGCTCATCTAACAGGGCTGAATATTCAGATGTAAAACACGCCAAAACTAAGGCCGATATTCAGAAACACAGCGTTGAGCTACACCTAACGTGCACTAAGCTGAGCATCGGTTGAGCAATCTCAACAAAGACTCAAGAATTTTGTATTCACAAGTCTATATCTCGACTCGAACTCAGCTAAGCCACAGCTCAAGCTAAACTTACTCGAGCGTGTAATCTGTGGTACAGTTTTTGACTTTACCGGTTTATATTATCTGTTAACGCTACATGAAAGGCATACAATAATCCACAGGATTGAATGAGATGGCAACAAATGTCGATACTTTTTACGCGCGGTTATACTTTATTTTGACTTTTCATTACTCTAAAAACACAATTTAACTTTTTGAAGGAAAATGAGCATGCAAAATGTCAAATTGTGAATAAAAAAAAGGTTACTTCACCACAGGTTAGTTAGATTTCTCGAATTGCCTACAGGTGTCGCTACTTTCTTCGTCATTGCCACCTTGAGTCTGAGCTAAGTCGCCGAAATCCACTACTCAGTCTCAGCTTAGCTTGCGCTCAATTTTTGTTATCTCAAACTCAACTGTGAATACAAAATATCCCTGAGACTTTCATTTTGACAGTTGGAAGACCCGGACTCACATTGAGCTCACGCTCAAAATCGTTTCTGAATATCGGCCTAACTTCCATATCCTTCCTCAGCATCCTCGAGCTTCGCAAAGAGAAGAGCCGAGACGCGGCACGCTCGCGCCGCGGCAAGGAGAACTACGAGTTCTACGAGCTGGCGAAGATGCTGCCCCTGCCGGCCGCCATCACCAGCCAGCTGGACAAGGCCTCCATCATCCGGCTGACCATCAGCTACTTGAAGCTGAGGGACTTTTCCGGCCACGGCGACCCGCCGTGGAGCCGCGACCCGCCACCCTCGAACAAGGCTTTGAAAGGTAAGCGGTAGCGACCTTGTAAAAATATATTTACTAAACTCCGTTCCACGAGTCGGACTTCTAGGGAAACAAATACTCGGATCTCATTGGTAAATGTGCGCGGTTAGAGATAAGCGAAACAATAAGCGAAGAAGGTCCGCTTCATAGGTTTATTTAATGCAGCGGCTATTGAAGGTCACGCGCATTAACCAATGGCCGCACATGGACGATTTTCTTTGGGAGCTCGTTTCGTGGAATGGAGTATACGTGTAGTTTTGTTTTTAAATGTATTTATATTAATTCATTATAAAACATGAAAAGCCACAATCACATAATTTTGCCAAAATGCTAGTGCAGTTTATCGGCAAGCTCGGTTACCTAGGTAACAATTCTTTATAGATAAACTTACACAATATCCACAACTTACTAACAATATCGATAGTACGTTCTGTGTCTGAAGCATAGGATGTGTTTACGAAATGCTTAAATTAAATAAGTTGAAACAATGCAAAACCTGATTTTTTCAAACCTGAAAATTATAGGACCGCCTCATTGGACTAGCCGTAAAGGCGCTTAACTACCAAGGCAGAGGTCGTGGGTTCGATTACCAGTGGGGGCCGCCGTCCATTTGTATAAATGGCCTCAATCTGGGTATTTCCATGTTTGTGATGTCGTTGCCTGGTTACCATAACACAGGGTATCCTAGTTTGGGACCAGGTCAAGTGATTGTGTTGTGTTGAAGTTATTATTATTATGAAGTAAACAACTTCCACAAACAACATACACGAAACTTGACTCGGTCATTTTGTATAATAAATAAAAATTGGAAATTTTAAGCTATAAAGCTTATAATTGGGTACCTATTTGACAAAATATCAAATGAGTTACTTTTAAAACGGAATTTTGTATGAAAATACTGGCTTATGACGTCACATTTCAAAGCACTCTTTTTAAGTTTAATCTATTTAAAAATTGTAATAACTGGTAATTGACTAAAAGAGACACATTTTCCGAGATATTTCGTAAATTTTGTTTTAATCGAGCATATGAAATAATTTATTGTTCGTGTCAAATACCGAATTATCAATTCTTATTTGATGCGGTCAATTTGTATAAAAAATTAAATATTTTTCCATTTGGTACACAGGTAGAGTCATAGCAAACTTATTACTAAGTATAATTTTTTTATGTCATCTCTCTTGTACAATAAATAATATTATTATCTTGTCTTATTATCCGAATTCCATATTTATATGCGAAGCGGCAGTTTATTTAAGGTAGGTCTTTTCTTCTACCTACGTACCTACCTTGAATTCTCTACATAGGCACTTATGAAATACTAATGTGTGAAAATGTAACCAAATGCGCATGCATACGGACGGACGCATTAATAATGCAATTATACGCCTGTCATAGCTATCTCAGGAAGAACAGCGCTGTCAACTTAATTGGTGGCGCGTTGAATGCCATTTGCACATCATTTTGTATGAAGTATTCATAAGTCCTGACATAGTTTGGGAGGTCATTCTTTTGTCAGGGTTAAATTCTTTGTTGCACCAAAAACAACGTTTTAGACGTAGACGAGTTTAATGCTTCTTATGATTGTCTAGCAGCCTGAATTTGTGCACGTCGGGCTAGCGGTAAATTTATCATTCATACATAAACTCACACTTGTAGCCCGAAGGGATTAGCAGAGACCAGGGTTTGCCACTTGCCACGATCCTGGCGAACCTCTTTTGCTTCTGTTTAAGGCACTTTTTATCTTGCTATTCTATTTGCTCGACGTATGTCTGCTTCTGACAAGGGTCGTCCCTTACCGGCCCTTACGCCTTCATTCTCTCGATACATTTATTTCCTCAATCTTTCTCCATTTCCGAACCAACGCAACTTTCCTTTCTCAATAATTTGAAACGATGCCAAACTGTTAGTTCTACAAGTTAAGTCAAGTCAAGTACCAGCTGCAAGAATGCACCAGAACAGAATCTAACCAAAAGAAATGACTAGGCATCGTGACATCAGCACACAGTAACACGTCTTCGTGACGACCACGACCGCTCTGTCAAGAGCGTACCGACGAAGTAGAAAAAAGCCTACTCGTATCGCAGAAATGAAACAAATGACTTACATTTCCTGGAGTTCAAGATAAGGTAAGATAAGATAATGTTTTATTTACACACCAAAACACACATTTACGCACTTGGGCAAAATTAACACATAAAACGCCAAAAAAAAAAAATAAAATAAAAAGACACTAAACACTAACGGTTCACTATAATTTTACTTTTGGCTGAAATAAACTTAAGTAAACTCCAAAAACTTTTCTGCACAAGAGTGTCCTCAGCTGAACATTCCCTCGTCAGTCTCACTCATTCCACTGTAGGTACAGTTTAAAATAACAGGGAGGGTTCCCAAATCAGATTTGCGTTCATCAAGTCATTGTAGAGCTAACTCTGTTAGGCGCCCTTGTACAGTGTACTGTTGGCAGAGGGTCGTCGGAGCTTGAGTTGGGTTGAGGTGCTGACGGTAGCGGAGAGGAAAATGCTTTGAACTGGTATTTATTTTCACGCAGCTTTTCCTAAGAGGTGAACAGATCGTTTTCTTTTTCTTAGCACATTGATGGTAAACGATACTACATTAGCAAAAACTAATTTTAAATCTTAGGTTCTCGGACATAAGATCTAGGCTGTAGGATCTAATAGCTATAAGGTACTATTGTTGAAATTTTTTATTGGCTACTTTTTGCGGAAACAGATTATTAAAGATAATAATATAATTTTGTTTACTACTGGCGCTAGTTAGCCCCTCTCAAAGCCGGTGGCGTTCAATGGCTTTTAAAGTGTAATGGAACATAACTTTACCAAGTGTCTTTGGTTACGCGGGATGAGAGACAGAATTCTTTTGCAAATTAACAAATAATAATAAAACAACTTAAACAACTTACATGACGGCCTAATATTTTTGAAAATAATTTTGAAATGTGAAAGAGTTTGAAAGAGATTCATTTTATTACATCCTATGATACGATATAAATTTTAAAATTGAATGGTATTGTAGACTATTTAACTGAAAAATCTGCCAACAGATTAATAATTGAACTACTCAATTATTCATACGTTAATACCCTTGCCAACTTAGAAAAAAATATTTGGATACCGATAATGCTGTAAGATTTCGTATACCTAACATAAATAAAATAAATAAATAAAACTCTGCCCAAGAATAGAAATCTGCACACATGCACAATGTTTCAAATCACACAAGATGCAGGCAGGCGTGCACGCAAATAAATGCGCCTTGGGGAGACCGCAATATTTCACACAAATCTTGTTTGTATTGAGAAAAAAAGCCCAACGTTTGTTTTACCGGGTAAACAACACACATGCGTCCTGATTGCGGGGAGAATGATTTAGAAACTGGTATGATTTATTTCGCCATTTGACTGAATTTGTCATGATAAAATTATGGTGAGCCGGCTGACAGTTAAAATTTGATAGTTGTATCATACATATTATACCAAATATAAACTGTCAGCTATGAGTGGATATAGGAAAAGTCCATTTGATTACGGTGCTTTGCCTTCACAGTCTTATTTAAAACACGGTTCCTTAATCATCATCATCGGCCTACGCTTGTCCACTGCTGGACATAGGCCTCTCCTATTGCACGTCACTGAGCACGGTCCTCGGCTACTCTCATCCAGCTCTTGCCAGCCGCCTAGTCTGAGGACGTCCTACACTACGTTAACCGATCTACGGTCTCCACTCGAGAACTCGTCTACCCCATCGGTTATCAGTTCTTCGAGTGATATGGCCGGCCTACTGCCACTGCAGCATGATAATTCGGTGGGCTATGTCGGTGACTTTGGTTCTCTGTCGGATCACCTCATTTTGAATTCGATCTTTCAGAGAAACCCCGAGCATAGCCCCTTCCGTAGCACGCTGAGCAACTTTAAATTTGTGGACCAGCCCTACCGTGAGTGTCAACGTTTCGGCACCGGTTCCTTAATCATCATCAGACATTTGACGCCCACTGCAGAACATAGGCTTCGGGGCTTAGATAGGGGGTTTGCCATAACCGGTTCCTTAATACACTCCTGAAATGCAGTTGAAATAGCTTGTGGTAAAGGGAAACGATCTTGTTTACAAAAACACGATTCCTCTAAAACAATCCTCAGAGGCAGTTTATTTAATCTGTGGTTACGTTTTCCTTTTACCGCAGACTATTTAAACTCCCTCCGAAGAGTGTTTTATGAAATCGTATTTAAAATCGTATTGAAATAGTAAATCAGACCGAAAGACTTTACCACAGACCTTTAAACCTGCATTTAAGGAGTGTTTTAGGGAAATCGTGTTTTTATAAACAACACCGTAAGTTCCTAATGTAATTGACTTTATACTCAAGTGTCGCGTCCAAAAAATTAAAAAGTAAGTGAGGATTGTTTTTAGGGTTCCGTACTTCAAAAGGAAAAACGAAACCCTTATAGGATCCCTTTGTTGTCTGTCCGTCCATGTGTCTGTACGTCCGTCAGTCCGTCCATCCGTCTGTCCGACCATCCGTCCGTCCGTCCGTCTGTCTGTTAAGACCCTTTATCTCGGAAACACATGGTTAAAACCATATATCCTCAAGTCTAGTCCCTTGAAGCAGTGAAAAAATCGAACTTGTAAGTTAATGCAAAAAAGGTACTGCCAAAACAAAACGTTTATTCAAAAAACGTATGGACACTCAAGGGAATCAAAATTTGTAGGGTACTTTCTGTTGACCTAGATCTATGAAATTTGGCAAGTAATATCGTATTATACTACAAGTACTGGGAAAAATCTGAAAACTATTCATTTGTAATTAAATCAGAAAAATATTGTCTTTGAAGTTAGCGAAAAGCTCGGAAAAAACTGCGAGACTAGACTCTTGAACTATTTATAATAATTATGTATTATAAATTTGTACGGAACCCTCTTTGGGCGAGTTCCACTCACTCTGGTCCGGTTTTTTTATTTAATTTTACTGTAATTCACATTTAGTCATTTGACAGTTTACTGAATGGCTACTTAGACAAACTATTAACGAAGATTTCTAATCGAAATAAATCTTAAAATATTTTTAGGTTTTATTCAACAGAGACCTAACTGAAACTGTCCATTTAAAACGAAGGGGTAATAAAGGAACTGAATGAAGAACGAAGAATAAACAAGTTAGGTACCTACACAAAGAGATGATCAACTTACAATATCAGATTCCTTTGGCCTACAAAGACTGTAATAATCAAATTAAAACAAATAATGCAACCTCATCAAGGGTCATTTTGGCATTCATTCGCGGTATAGTAAGCCGTAACAAGTGCACCAATAAAACGCCCCACGGCAAATCCAATTTTGACCCTAATGCGTTTAGCGGAACCGCGGGGCGAATCACTACGCATGCCACTGTCATTTTAACTCAATTTTCGAACAGGATTTTCCGAACCGCCTATATTATTTGGTTATTTGAATAAAAATATTCGTTGAAGCAGTAAAATTTCGGGCTTACTCCAAAACAATCCAAAAAAAAGCAGCTAACAAATAATACATCTAAATAAATATTATATATATTAACATACATAGTTCGTGACATATTATATTATATTGGTTTAGTCAGTAGTTTTTGTACACTGTAAATAAAATTAAAAAAAAGTAGCAGGGTATATAACGAGTTCATTTTTTTTTAACTTAAAACATAGTAATAAATTAAATTGAAAAGTTATTTTCCGGTTATAAAGTTAAAGTAATTATAAAGTTATTTATTTTGACTTTGACTTTATTTTTTGCCCAACAAATGTATTCGTAGAAGGGCGAGCTTCATACTAATAAGGAATTTCTACCAGCTAACCCTGGGTTATGTGGATAGTGGAAGGATAGTATGACGATTTTTACAAATTTTCACTCATTACTTGCTGTATGTATATCCTATAAATAGATAGATATGTAGATAGATAGAGAATACTATTGCACAGCCAGAAAAAAAAAGCCTGTAGGTGCAGTCAACAGATAAGCAAAACTTTCTATCTATTCTTTATTAAGTCGCCCGTAATGGGCCTAGTGCTCATAGTGCTCGCGTGCTAGTGTCTGATATATACTGTCGAACTGACGCGCCATGCAACGCTTGGACAAAAATATCCAGAAAGGAAGTCTGGACTAACTATGAAACATAGCCATGGGCTTGAACGGGAAGCCCCCTTCAAACCCACCTCTAGGCATTCAAATAAAACACTTATTTTACACAATAAAGCAGACGCACTCGGGGCGGGGAGTAAGCCCACCGAAATTGTCTCCGGGAAATGTTTTAGGGACTAAATTGTCGCATATAAAACACACGTGGTTACGTGTTTTGTATGACAATAAACGAATTTTAAAATAAGGGAGTCCTCGAAAGAAATATTGCTGACAGACAGTAGTTATTACAGACAGACAAGCAGTTGCACTGCTATATTTTGTTTATTTTATATTTTTATAGGCGTATCTTCTTTTCCACTCTCTTACACGAGATAAAGCAGTATGATAAAACATTGTTTTCGGTGCTCCAGTCTCTAGCATATTTTTTTGCAAATGTAAAAAACAAAACATATGTTTGGACTTTCAAAACAAACAATTTATTGAAGTCAGATTAAAATATGTATACTGAAGAATAGCCGGGGGATGCGAGTTAAAATAATTCGGACCTAAGCGAAATTAACAAATAATAAAAAAAAGTTTTTGCTCTTATCCTGACTGCGCAGACTTTTGTTCAAGTTATTTCCCGGACATTAAACTAACTTTACATTTGAAAAATTACAAATATGATAAAAAAATTCAGGAGTAGAAAATCATAGTAGTTTTACACTAACAATGACAGTTGTAGTTTTTCGCCAACACCGTAGTAAACTTATTCCCAGTTCAAAATAAAAAAAAACCCACAAAAGTAACCCAATTAACCACACCCATCCAATCTGTCACCGTTCTGTCGTCGCTTTAATTTGTAACCAACACTGCCTTACTTAATTAATGCATCACGGACCCCTGTAACCATAAGCCGATGGTCGGAATTTGTGCGAATTTTTAATCTAATCAATTAGCAATCAGTGCAAGCGATACACCGCTTGTTAGCACTGCTTATTTGCGGAACGTGACTCGGTTGGGTTATTCAAATTAAGAGGGGCTCGTGGCGCGGATTTCGACTTGACGGAACTAGGTCCGGAACACTGTGCGTGTGGAGAACTTTGCAGTTTCGTACTGAAAACTTTATTTAGGGACTGAATGCACTAATGCAAGCTTTACCCGAAAACTCACGCCAGTCAACTCACGCAGGTCTCCATGAATATGGGGAAAAATGGCAACCGCATCTGCGCGAGATTCAGTACATAGGTACATTTTCATGCATTCTTTAAGTAAGTAATAGTGCAGTTGATCGGAACACTGTGCGTGAGGAGAACTTTGTAGTTTCTTACTGAAAATTATTTCTTGCATTATTTAGTGACTGACCGTACTTGCAGGGACTTACTCGAAAACTACCGCAATTCCTCATGAATATGGGGCTCGTGGCGCGGGTTGACGCTCCTAGGGCCGGAGCACTGTGCGTGTGGAGAACTTTCTAGTTTGTTACTGAAAATTATTCTTTTATAACCTCCTAGGTCCTGACCATGAAAATAACAAATGATTTTGATTGTAATTTTCAAGGTCAGGACATAGGAGGATAATAATTGGGCAGCGTTGAAGACCAGCGCTGTTTTAGCATAGATCTATCCAACAGCTTTGCTGAGCGCAAGTCCGATTATTATGCATACCTACCTTCTTACTGATAGGACTTTGTAGAAACCACACTAGGTAGTTAAAATTTGTTATAATCAGAAGTTCTGTGTACGTAATTATAAATACGAAAACGAAAGTTTCGTAAGTTGCGTACGAAAGTTTCGTAAGCACTACACATTATTGGCTTACACGTCACTTTTATTAACTTATCCGGAATTAAGTTAATATTGTAAATCTCGCATGGCATAAATAATAATTCTTGCTTCGATCTTTTGGATAATTTAGGGACTGACCGTACTCGCAGGTACTTACCCAAAAACTCACGCAAATCTCCGTGAATATGTGGGAAAACTGCAACCGCAAGTGCGCAAGCTTCAGTACATCTTCATATTTATGTATTCTATCTAAGATGCGGGCATTTGGCGACTAAGCAACCGCGAGTGTGTTTCAGCCCTTATATAGTAAGTAAGCTGAAGAAGTTAGTACTAATTTGCAAGGTACACATACACATTTTGTTTCATGACAATTTGTGCTCTTAGAATTCAGTGGCAAAACCTAGGTCGCCATGCATTTTGTAAATAATTATGCTCAAAATTTTGAACGCATGAACAAATCACGTATGTTAATACACAATATGGTCTATTTGTGTGCTAAATTGCACCCAAATTCGTTGAGCAGCTAACTCGTGGTTAACTCGCTACAAGCACCAGAACATCCAAACTTTAAAAATATTAGCGGAATTTTAAACTTGGTTACGTAAACGTAAGCTCAGGAAGAGAATCGAACTAACTTGCTGATTGCGACGAAACAGGCAGTATAAAGTACCTACTTATCTAATTGGACATAAGTGTGATAATTGAACAATTTGACCGGACTGACTTGTCAGCACGCGGCAACCGCCCGCTGATGCTTATCATTCAATCAAGCGCTGATAGCTCGGCGAGTGGGTTATGCGAGAGGCAGCCAAGCTGGAATTCTAGGGCTTTTATTGATCGATATAATTGAATAAAAACAGTTAAATGGAGTGTCGTTTGTAGCAGCTAACCAATATCAAAAGTAGGGAATGTTGCAATTCTAAGGTTTAATATGGTATTCATTTTACGAAATATTATTGGAATTCCTTCACGGTTATGAAAAGAACGGAGGAGGCCTGTGTCCTGCAGTGGGCGTCGAATGACGATGATGATTAGAATAAAAATGTATTCTCGCCACCATAGCTCATTTGGCAAGAAGCGAGTGTACGTAACTTTAAAGTGCGAATTACCTATGAAGTCTATGGTTCGAATTCCAGTCAGTGATTTTATTTTTGTTCGTTTTTTATGTTTCTTTTTCTCTTTTATAAATTATTATTTTATTCTTTCATTAAGTTATTGAAATAAAAATTACAGTTAAATGGGAAATTCTATTAAATTTTTTCGTAGTCCAACAACCGGTAGTCCAGATGGCGGTATACGAGATTTGAAGGCGTTAAAAAAAGTGGAGATAAGCCCGGTCGCCCAGGTACAAGATTTATCAGTTGAATTATTGAAATCGATACCTTATCGGCTTATTGGTTACATTTGACGTAACGTTGTTCTTTCTTATCGCAACAAGATTTCAAGATTTTATCGGCCGAGCGCCTGTTCTCTGAATTGCAGATGTATTTAGCATAATTTACGGCCCTATAATTATTATGTAAATTGACAAGATAGAGTACAGTCGACAACATATGAACATTAACATTGTTGCCCGTAAGGTAACTGAGTTGAGTGCAAGCGTGTAGAGGTTAAGGTGCTGTCGATGGTATTTAACGACACAGTTGTATCCTGATTATTATTTGCTGAACCCAAGGTTACGCCAACGGTTAATTGTTATGGATTAATAATACGCCTTTGCAATATTTTATCATTTAACTAGTTACAAAATAGAAACTGACCTACTTAATGCAAATAAAGTTGGAGCAAAAGATCCAACGTCACATCCAAACACAAAAATCCTAATACAGTCGACAGCAAGCCAAACTTAAAATTTTTGCTGCAAAGTCATCCTTAACGTAACTGGTTAGAGTGCATGTATGCAAAGGTTGATGTGCTGGCGACTGCATCTTTCGGAAATGATAGGAGTACCTAGTTCTTTGTAATTGTAGAGTCTAATTTTTAATTACAATTTTGATGCAATTACGTAACAAAAGTAGTGTTAAATCCACGTTAAAGTACTTTAAAAGGAAAAAAATTGGAATGAATATCTGAAAAGGAAAAAAGTCGGAACCCACGGAACGGACAGAGCTATGAAGTTAAAATTTATATCAAATAATATAGGTAAGTCCTACGGTCTCTTGATGGTGTAAAAATAAAGCTTCTATCCTCTCAATAAAGTAATACCTATGTATTAACAAAACCTACGGGGTACTTCCCGTTGAGCAGTAATCATGAATTTTGGCAAGAAATAAGGTCTCATGGCAAAAGAAAAGAATTAAATCTTAACTTTAAAATTTTATCACGAGATAAATGTACCTATGTTATAATTAAAAACCTAAACTTTTCATTTGGGTTTATCTTTATTTCAACTGCAAAGTTAAGTTAAAGTAATTATTTTATTTGTTCGGAACCTTTAAGGCACGAGTCCTTCTAATATGCATTTGTACGGTTTAGATTTTTATTTAAGGCTACCTTTACGCAGGAAAACATTAATTTCTTCTTTTGTCCAATTTGTCTCAATGTTTGGTTACGGAACTCTAATATTTTTTAAAAATCACAAAAAATTTTAGATTGTGCGAGACAGACAGCATGCCAGTCGTAATACCAGCCTCAAGAAAAATTGCCAATCAGAGCCCTCAAAACTACACATCTCTTTCCGCCTTCGAGCTTATAACTCTTCATATACTGTACGCTGCGAGACGCAGACAAACGGAACAAAATACCCAACGAAACACCACATTAATTGCCAAAAGTAAACAATTTTTTATACAATCAATAAAAAATCTTAGATTTTGCGAGGAAGACAGTAAAAAAAAGTTTAAAATTTAAACTGTTTATTAAAAAGACGACAAGCCACAAGATGGACAGATGACCTCATCCAAATGGCAGGAAGACGTTGGGTGCAAGCCGCTTCCAACCGGTCTTTTTGGAAATCCATGGAGGAGGCCTACGTCTACCAGTGGACTTCTTGTGGCTGAATGATGATGATTAAAAAGAAAAAGAAATACATTATTAATCCAGCTCTCGAAGCTGAATCTTAAATATAAGATTATACCATACCAGTTGTAATGAAAAAATGCCAATCAAAGCCCTCAAAACTACCCGAAAGCCGATCCCCTTCCGAGCCCATAACTCTCCATACACCATACGCTGCGCGACGCGGACAAATATAACAAATTAACCTCCCGTAAACACATGTCCGCCCGCGATATTGCTGCGCGGTTGACAACGGTGATTTATTGGGAAGGGCCCGCGCGCCGTCGTGCGCTTTAACCCGTTTTTGGCGGTGCGTGGAATTTTGCAGGATTTTCTTCTAAGGAGGTAATTTTCATTAAATTCAACGTCATTTTCGGGATACATTAATATCAAGCTACATAAAAAACTATCAATGGACTAAAATACCTTATAGCTGCGTGCGAGACTGCCTGTTCTGTAAATAAGTAGACCAATCCTTTTATATGTAGGCTATGTTATTCAGAATTCAATAGAGACAAGAGAGAACTATTTCTTAGTTCCTTTGATTTCTACAATTTGAAAGAAAGAAAGAAAGACATTTATTGGGGCAAAGTAACACCTCACAAGAAAAAAAAAGGCGTCATGCCTTTTTAAGTAACATAAATACGAAGGAAAAACAAGTCACATAAATACAACATAGGACAAGGTAAAGTCAGAGCATCAGAGTGCATCCTGCGGTGTGTCCAAGTTGCCACAGCATTGTGCTGAGGGTGTGAGCCCATTCGGTCATCCCCTAGAATCTTCGATACGTAAAACCTTCTGTCAGTGTCGAAGCAGGAGAAAATAGGCGTACTATTTTTAGACCGTATCTATTCTATTCGTATACCTGTTAATTGGCGTGTAAAATTCTTCAAAAACCAGCCAAAAG
This sequence comes from Yponomeuta cagnagella, assembly GCA_947310995.1. Taxonomy (NCBI): domain Eukaryota; kingdom Metazoa; phylum Arthropoda; class Insecta; order Lepidoptera; family Yponomeutidae; genus Yponomeuta; species Yponomeuta cagnagella. Next base: position 4,770,321 of record OX371285.1, on the reverse strand, counting down.
CGAGTCCAGGATTTGCCCTTTGCCACAATGCCACTTTGCCACAATGACTCCTTTGCTTCATCAATATTCATTATTCGCTTCATGCACGCACGCTGGCTTAGGGTACTTTTCATCTTGCCCTGCGCTCATACATCCCCTATCTTACTAGTTTCTTATTGGCCCTTCCACCCACATTTGCTCTATTAACTTCTTTCGTCAATATTAATTCTTTATTCATCCTCCATATGTCCAAACCAACTACAAATAGAACTAGAATAGAACTATAAATTTAATATAAATAACATGCAGTCTGCATCACATTTGTCTTTGGTAGAATGCTTCGAACTGCGGCTTGAAAAACTGGTTTACCAATGTGTCTATCAAACAGCTGTAGTGATATTTTAACTATCATAAAATGTCATATTTCGAAACTCAGACTATTACTCCCAAATCCGTAAACACATTTTCAGTCATATTTTGGAAAAGCAAGCCCAGACTACTTTGCCCCTAGTTATAACTTACGTCCGATCCTTAATACAGGGTTGGCGTAAATCATAGCACGGCACATCTGCCAGCGTACAAATAGAAAAATAACAATAAATAAAGGGAAACACGCCTAGCTGGCTTCCGTAAAGCGACAAGATTTTCTCTGGGATATTATTCGTTGTTTTCTACGGCGGTATTGGATTTTTAAAAGAAATATAAGTATATTGTCTCGGTCCTCATTATAAGCTGCGATATATTCGGAAGGGTCGTCAACGTCGCGCTTGAACCCGACAAATACGGTTCTTCTTTTAATAGTTTCGAAATGTCCTGCCACTGAGTAATGAACGCTAGAAAAGCATGGCTCATTGTTAGCCCAATGACGTCAATCTTTTGATACGGATTTGCGACCATCTCGCGGCTTCCGATAATGTCGCATTTTTTCTAGCACGGTCGTCAGCACATCAACCTTTACATTTTAGCTGCAGTCGCCCGTAACGTACCTAACTTAGTAGAGCGCACGAAGCGTACTTATTATATATTTTCTCCTAATCGTAAATTTTGCCGGTGGCTGGGTGAGGATGGTCGAGGACAGCAAAAAGTTACGTACTTAGGTAGGAGGCCCACCACGGCCCGAACACGTGCTGATTGATTTATTTGCAATTTGTTACTTTATATTTTTTTAACTACATTCAATTATATTTTTTACTTTTTATCCAATGACATTTGAGCTGAAAATTAATTTAGCTTAATGACGCACACACATTAAGTTCATCTGTAAAAGTATAAATAACATATTTTTTTCCAAACGGTCACTAATACGTCTCAGACATCCTTGCTTGAATACTTATATCAAGTTTCTTTTCTCACTTTCCCTTATAACCCTTCCCTCCTACACCGGAATTCCTGCAGCTCACAGACTAACCCTTCCGCTAATCCGGCCCATAATGAGACGGGGCACCCTAGACCCAGAATAATAACGGGTAAAAAGGCCACTCTTTCTAAGAAAGTAAAGTAGCATGTGTCCTCAAGCCTTTTGGTCATAAGACTTGTAAGTGCGACCAGTGATTGCATATCACACAGCTTTTTTAACTAACTACAAGAAAGGCGTACATCAAAGGTGGTCTCATATAAATTCGACCAGGATCTGTTGACCATGAGAAAATCATCAGTATTCAATTTGCAAAGGCATCTTCACGGTATTATGGACACAACCTTACCGCGATAAAGAATACTGTCAGCGCCACCTCGTATTAAAAGTAGCGAACTATAGTTTCTGTTTTGTGCGTATGTTGAAGGTGGTTTATTTGTCTCATCGACTTGTTGGTGGTAGAATGTTAGTGACATGTTGGCATAGTATGGATACGTTGTACAACGGATGCGGAACGGCAGTTCTGGGTGACACCGACAACTTTTTGTAACAATGCCTAAAATCTTCGCTTTTTAATTTACGTGTTTTAGAAATTGTGCATTTTTGAGGTAACTCTGTATATATATGCATACTCATCTGCAACATACTATTTCTGTCACTTGGGTAAGCATAGTATAAATCACTCAAGCTTTCGTTTCGGCACCTTGTATATTGTATGTATGTACCTATATTGCATACTATGTATATTGACAGCGAATTTATTTAAAGCTTATTTACCAAAAAAGATTCAGGTAAAATATTTTTGATTCATTACAATTGTTTTTTTAAGAGACGAATCTTTGCAAAATTACTTGCTCAATTACCTACAAAAACTTCGACATTGCTATCCTACAACGTTTTGTACTATTGGACACCCTTTTCTTGAGTATTAATTCGATCTTGACAAACTTGACCTTCTGTGAATGTCACCAGTGGCCCCGCACAGTATTAAACGAGCGATGTATTTTCAACCTGCGTTTAAGGGTTTAAGTTAATTGTGGTTCGTTTGTTGATTATTTCGTTAGTTAGGGATATTAGTGACTTGTTTGAAAACAATGCCAATCATGCCTTGTTTCGTTAAAATAGGAATGATGAAGCAGGTAATCTGTTACAACGATGAGTGAAGCTTAAATTTGTAGACTGGATAATAAGTGCATACAACTATAGACAAGAAAATACAGTATTTATAGTTGTATGTAAAGCGTGCCTACATGCATTAAATACAGGAAATAATTTATATCCCATATACATCCAATCTGCGGTGGGCACGCGTGGTGATTAAGCTCATACTCTCTCCCTGAGAAAAGGCCTGTGCCCTATAGTCGGACGTATATAGGCTGCTTATGTATATATAGATTGTCCCTACATTACTCATACACGCCTGAACACCTCGCTCACGCGTAGAAGCAGGTCCAGCGAAAACAGCATCTTCAGAACCCTATCTGACAAAATTTATAGCCTAATTCTGCAGCAGTGGATGGGAAAATTAATTATTTCTCATCCACTGCGGTAGGCAAGGTTTAATTTTCTTTGTTCTGTTTTTAGTTGTTAAGGTGAGTTTGTACTAGCTGTTGCCCGCGACTTATCCGGATCCGTTCAGCCGTTTTTGCGTGAAAGAGTAATAAATATATCCATACATACAAACTTTCGGATTAGGATTATTATAAGGATTAGGATTATTAGTAAGGATTTGGGCCATTGTGGCTAAGTAAATAAATGTTAAATAAACGTGACTGGTTGTGTATTATTTAGATGCGAAATTGTGGCTTAGCATTGCTGGCTGCGGAAATTCCATTTCTTAAATTCACTTCAACAAGGATCCAACCTACTTTGATCGCGCGCGGATTATATCGATCTAGATTTTAAACAAAAAAAAAAATTCAGGTCCCGACAATAGGAGTCGAATTTTTCAGTTAAAACCATAATGCAGACATTTAGGCGGCCCAAAGTGTGTACCTACATTCAATCAATAGTTGCAAAAATGCCATTTTAACCCTCCACCGGCCGGTGCATTCACAATCATCGCCCGCGCCATTCTCTATTGACCATACGTGAGCGGAATCCCCGAGCGGACTTTCCGGGATTTCGTCCGGTATTTTTATCCTCCGGATCGATTTTTCGACCGGGTTCCAAGGGACCCGGATGTGAATACAAAAGCGGCACGGCGCTGAACTTGAATTTGGAATTTTCAGGAGACTTTCTCTTAGTCGTGCACTTCAAAATACTTGTGGCAAAGATATGGTGCTGAAACAATAGCCGTAGAACGTAAGTCTAGTCAAATAATAGAGTTGTAAATTTCGTCTTTATTTATTTCTAAAGACTCCAATAATTTACCTATTACGATAACAGTGGTCGAAAGTAAGTACATTTCGAGAGGAAATAATTAAGTCGACGATAAAACTTCTTTTGGTAAAAAGATTTTTAAGGAGTGACCCATTTTATTCTCAACATCATAAACAGTGAAGACAGTCAGCAAATCTGGCTTGGAAGAATCAAAACAGATGATCGTAAATTCTTCAAATGTTTCACATTTCTGCCAAGTTTCTGCTCTAGTTTAGGCTGTTTTGACTGTCCCCATCAGTCACTTTGAACATAATTATCCAATATCTTGACCTATGTGGAAGTTGTTATTATTATTATGTACCATATCATGGGAAATACAAGCTAAATTTTCAATTATGTATCTGTTCAAGTGTTTGGAGAATAAAGCTATGCCTCTGATCTATCTCATCTGTGATTGTAGGGTTGTCCGACCGAATAATTGGTCAGTTACAATTCATTTGGTGATTCTGTGATTGCAGGGAACATTGTGATTTTGCAGCCTTTTTTGGCTTTCCGTACCCGTACCCGGGTGCTACGGGACCCTGTTACTAAGACGTCACTGTCTGTCTGTCCGTCTATCTGTCTGTCTGTCACCAGGCTGTATCTCATGAACCGTGGTAGCTAGGCAGTTGAAATATTCACAGATGATGTATTTCTGTTGCCGCTATAACAACAAATACTAAAAACAGAATAAAATAAATATTTAAAGGGGGCCCCCATACAACCGTATTTTTTTTGCCGTTTTTGCTCGATATTAATAACGGAAACTGGTAGACGCTTGAAATATTCACAGAATGTTTAGTTCCATATTCGATTCAAAAATAAGTAATTAAATTAAAATAAAATAAGTATTAAAGGCAACAAACGCACAACAAACGTGATTTTTTGCCGTTTTTTTCGATCTTTGTGTCATCATGATCATGGTACGGAACCCTTCGTACGCGAGTCCGACTCGCACTTGGCTGGTTTTTATAACGGGATGGGACAATAACCCTTTTTACCCGATATTAATATTTTCAGATAATCTTCTATTTTGTCCCTACAAACGCCTTTAAACAAAAATTGAGATAAGTACTGTTGTTAGCTAAATATCTAAAAAAAGGTAAAAATTTCTTTATTAATAAAAATGGTTCCATACACAGACAGTTTGTGTCTATTCACGATTATAAATAGTTACTTTAGATTTAAGATGCTGGCCGCGTTTCGTATAACCACAATTCATATTTTATTTTGTTATCACGATTTCATGTGCATTATCTTCTCCTTTGTAAATCGGCTAAGTAATGTACATCGTATTGTCAAAGAAAACTATGAATTGTAGTTTTATGAAATAAGGCCCATATCACAAAATTAGGGTGAAACTAAAAATACGTATGTAGTAAAAAACACGCAAAACGTAAAAAAACTAAAATTCCACCAACCGTTGTCACCTAAAAAATAACTCCGTCAAAATGCATTTTTAAAATGTCCCCCAAGCAACCCTGCCAATGCACGGGCAATCAATACAGACCCGCCGGTTGTAAGTGAAGAGGCTCGCGGCACAAAAGACGGTAATTCTTCATTAGACGCCGCCGGTTCCGGTCAAGTTGCTAGAGTCCCCCGGGGTTCGCAATCAACACCGCTTTCCATAGTTCGGGTGTTATTTTTTAGGGTGGCCGCTGGAGGGTTTGCGTGAAAACTTTTGTAAGACGGTGGTGAGTCCACCAGACGAAATGTAAAAAGAAAGGAAAGAGATAAAAAAAATTCTAATCTAATCTAAATAGCTTTTTAGGCATTTTTAGTAATGAGTGTTTAGTAATGACACAATTCAAAACATAAAAGGATCCACAATTTTGTTTTTATACAAGACTAGTTTCGAGGAATTTTCAATAAACTTTTCAAGGAAAGAAATAATTCAGGCTGAAGCGAGATTTGGGTCCACACCGTAAACCGTTGGACTTCAGTTGCAACTACGAGTATGTTAGATTTGCTCTATATTATTTATAAATTTTATTTAAATAAATCATTTATGTATCTATCTAACAAAATATCCATATGGGTTTTGCTCGTTTAAAACTTTGAAATCACGAAAAAAATATCAGGTGTTCCATACTAAAGTTATCACAGTTAGAAGGTAACAAAGAGCTGATTTTTTTTCGCGATGTCCTGCTCTTCTCGGTTCAATGAACCTCCCATTTAGTATATTAAGATTATTTTGACCTGGAATCTTACGACAGATTTTTCTATTTATAGGATTTTTTTACATCTACTGTAAATAATAGAAGAAACAAAAGAAGTTCAGAAAATTACCCACTTTTCCTCGAAGTAAGCCCCAACCAAAATTAGCGCCTTCACTTTTCTTTGGCAAACTTTTCTCTGCGAACCCTCCTCTATTAGTGGTGAGTTTTATTTAATTTCGCCTTGTGAAAATACCGGCCGGGGCGGGGGTCAGTGTTAGCTTTGTCCGCCACATGTCGAATAGTGGACAAATGTGCCCGAATTATTGCTTTTTCTGGCCGTCGAGAGGCGTCTGCAGTTTAGGGTTGACGCGGGTATTAAGTCATAAGTCTATAGATAGTTGGACTTCGTTAGCTTTTAAAATAAACTGTCTTTAAAACGTTTGAGTCAAAGGCAGTTTAGGGGTTCCGTGCCCCTATAAACGTAGACCCTATTACTAAGACTTGACTGTCCGTCTGTCTGTATGTCTGTCTGTCTGTCTGTCTGTCTGTCTGTCTGTCATCAGGCTGTATCTCATGAACCGTGATAGCTAGGCAGGTGAAATTATCACGGATGATGTATTTCTGATAGAAAGATAGATGTCTTATGTTATATAGATAATGGTTTTTCGTGTGCGAGTCCGACTTGCACTTGGCCGGTTTTTTATTTATTCTAATAGGTACGTTGCGTTGTCTAGGATACTCGTATGTTTTCTATAAGTTGGAGTTTGTAAAAAGTAAAGTAATGTAATAAAGTCTAGGTATGCATCACGGTGTTAAGATTCCATAGTATCCAGGGGTCCTTAAACTAGACTAGGAAAGTATCTTAAGGGGCTACAGTGTGCTGGAACTGGCTAGCAAACGTTTTTGAATCGCTTGTGACATCCTCTAGGAACATGGCAGACCGTTGAAATTAATATATGATATAATTTAACTCCTTGATTCCCTATTGGATGTTTGACAACTGTCATAACCTTACGCCTTCTATGAGTAAATATATTCCGTAAGAATGCTTAAAAAAAAGCTAAGAATTTATATACCATTTTAAATGCGCAGTGGATTACGTTTAAGCTTATACAGTCTTACGGGCAATATCAAAATCTTGTATGTTAATGTTTAAAACTAACAGGAACAATAGTTACTCATTCAGAAAAAACGTTTTCATCAATTTATCACATTACGCCTTACGAGGAACGCCCAGCCTACTCGTTGCCTGTTGTCTCTGACCAGGCGCTCTTCGCATCACCATTGATTTCATTGTAACTTTTCATAAGCGATTTATCAATTATGATTTATAAATCAACCTTCCAAAGTTCACCTCGAGCGCCATATAGTGAAATTAATTCAAAGTAGCAATTCTCATACAAAATTACCGATTGTAGGCCAAGGACGTGGGGCGAGGGACCGAAAAAGACGCCGCATCTTTCCAATTCACTTTCGTACAAAATGTACTGGGTCAAGTTTCATAAAACTATAATTTCGTAGTTTATTATGACAATTCGAAGTACACTGGGCAGCAGAGTCTATTTGTTAATCTGTGGGTTAATCGGCTTTGCAATGTACATCGAATTGTCATAGTCACAATGAATTGTAGTTCTATGAAACAGGCTCCTGAAGGGATGGGTCTTTTCCGCGCCCTCGCCCCACGTCCCATGTCCGAACAAAACAAAAAAATATTATATAGCTATTAGTCCAATCGGTGGAGACATTTTCGAGTGTTTGCAAGACCAACGCACGGCAACTGATTTTTGTAGTAGTGATCGAGCTTCAATCGTTAGAAAAACATACAATATAAAATCCCAATTCTTGTATTTTTTTATTTAAGTAAATAACTAAAAAAGAAAAGTAAAAAGGAAACCGATCATTTACTAGTATTCGAACCAAGAGCTCTCTGCCGTTCAAGGGACGCCTCTTCCCATCCGAGCTATTGTAACATTACCAACCTAAGCGAAACATCGTTTTATTATTTGGGCCTAAATCACGGTAAAAGTGAGGTTCATTAAAAATTAAACCTAACTACCTATGTATTATAATCCATTTTTATTGTCGCGATTAGGTCGGCCGCACGCGGCCAGACTTGTTGCTCGAGCCTTGTAGTCTCTAATTACTAGCATTTAAGGTTCATTTTAGTTTGATTGAGTTTTGTTTCACTCCTTGCGCTCGCACTTCGCCTCCACGTTAGATTGTAGGGTACATAGGCGGTAAATAATGTGTTGGTAAATAATAATTTCGATTGGGGCGTTACGAATAATACTTGATTCATAACCTTTGAGTGAACCAAGCCGAATTACAGTACTTAGTATTTCCGCACCGCTCACTTCCGTAGCGACAGAAGAAGATAGCGCTATCGAACTCGGCTCGGTCGTTCCCATCCGGATATATAGAAAAATATTTTACATAGATTATATGAATTGTGTCAATAATGTTGTTTAGAACCTTTTCTAAACATACAAAACGAATCTGTGTAGATTTCGTCTCTGAATTTTTTTTCTATCTGCCTGACATGTTTTTCTGTTTTAAATAAAATAAAACGCTGTATATTTTTATCACGCATTTTATTGTACATGCGGAAGTATTGTTAGAAGAATCAATGGCGTAATGCTAAAAATTTTGTAGGAATTATAATTTATATACGTGTGTAGGTACTTGTTTTTAGTTTTTTTATTTTCTCGAAATTCCGCTGTATTGGGATAAGTTATCTACACTGCAATAATTATGCTCTTTACCTTCCCTACATGTAATATAAATCACACTTCCATGACATGTATAAGTTGATCCTATTCAATTGTTTTTGCTAGGGTTGGCACAAAATCCGGGTTTTTTTTATTCAAGATTTATTCGGTGCTCATTTTTAGGTACAACGTAATTTAAATATATAATTTAACGCGCATAATATTTTTTGGGTTCCGTAATTATAATGACAACAAAAGAAAGTAGGTAATTTTTTGTACACGTAACAAAAAAAAAACAACTGAAACCTTAACAAAAAGGAAAAGTGTAACAAAAAGTAACCAAATAGAAATAGAAGTACTGTATCACACAGTAGATTAAACAAAAATCTGCGTTCCTGGTTTACCGATATTACATATTTTTATTTAAGTGTCACAATGAATAGTGTAAGGTATCTTGAAAATATTCGTCGGTGGGGAGTTCCAAAATTATAATAATAATAACGTCCACACAACGCAATCAAACTAGAATTCCCTGCACTTTAGTATAGATAGTTTTAACTATCAGCTTTAACGCCAAAAATCACTTAAATGCTGTATGTTTCCTGTGCTATTGGAATGAAATAATAGAAATGGTATGAATTACACTATTAATACGATTATCAACAGATTAATCTGTTATAATATACCAATATAAGTTAAGACGAGGAGGCACTGTTGATTAATAATTATATTTATCAGTCTTTGTGCTGAAACAAGGATGCAGGCCAAATAAGCACTCAAATCCATTTGTAGCTCTTTTACCAACATCCTTAGCAACGAAGTCTTTTTCCATTTTCATAATTTTTGTTTTATTTCTTTGGTCAATATCCATTTTGAAATGTTTTTTTTTCTTCTGTAAAAAATTAATTATTTTGCTTTTGTTCTTAAAATTTTTATAATTTTGTTTGTGTTATACCATAGAAAAAAAATTATCGAGTCAGATTTGCTCAATGGACTATTGGCCACACAGGCACGATAGCGATGACACATATTCACCCTTTTGAAACCGCTTTAGTGAATGCGCGTAGTGTAAAATAAAATAAAAAAATGCTTAAAGTCGATGATTTAAATTCAAAGATTTTGAGCCAAAATCTTAATCCAAGCTTCAAATTTATCAAAATTTCCACTATTTTAAAATGTTTATAAAAACCTCTGTATTTTTACACTATATTTTAAGTTTTCAGCAGCTTTTGTAAAGAAACCTCTCGAGTCATGGAAACACAAGAAGTCCACTGCTGGATATAGGCCTCCTCCATGCATTTCCAAAAAGACCAGTTGGAAGCGGATTTCATCCAGCGTCTTCCTGGCACTTGGATGAGGTCATCTGTCGGCTGGTCGTCCTACGCAGCGCTTGCCGATATGTGGTCTCCATTAGAGAACTTTTCGGCCCCATCGGCCATTAGTTCTGCTTGCTATGTGCCCCGCCCACTGTCACTTCAACTTAGTAATCCGCTGGGCTAAGGTGACTTTCGTTCCTCTACGAATCTCATCATTTCTGATTCGATATCGTAGAGAAAGCATAGGCCTTTCCATAGCTATTTGCGTGACCTTGAGCTTTCTTAGGAGGCCCATAGTGAGAGGCCACGTTTCAGTGCCTTAAGTCATCACTGGTTGTATAATTTTGTCTTGAGTGATTGATGTATATTAGACGAAAGGACTTTTCTAAGTTTCCCGAATGCTGCCCAGCCAAGTTGGATTCGACCTCTTTCACAAAGTTGGACCGGCCTAGTTGGACTGTTTGTCCTGAGTAGACGTATTCGTCTACAACTTCGAGAGTCGAGTTCCCCAATGTTATTGGGGTGGGCACAAAACGAGCATTCGATATGACCTTCGTTTTGTCCATGTTCATTTCAAGGCCCACCCGTTGGGAAACTCGACTGAGGTCTTCGAGCATTATGCCGAGGTCTTCCATCGTTTCTGCCATGACAACTATATCGTCGGCAAATCGAAGGTGAGTGATGTACTTGCCATTGATATTGATGCCGCGTCCCTGACATTCCAGAAACTTGAAGGTATCTTCCAGTCCGTTTGTGAACATTTTTGGAGAGATAACGTCTCCCTGTCTTACGCCCTTTTTCAATGGAATTGCCTCCGAATTCTGTTCCTGTACTCGGACCGACATAGTGGTTCTGTGGTCATAGTGGACTGTTGTACAAGCATTTCAGCACCTCGATATACCGATAGTCAATACGGCAACGCTGGAGAGACTCGAGCACTGTCCATAACTCGATTGAATCGAAGGCTTTCTCAAAGTCCACAAACGCAAAGCATAATGGCAAATTATACTCCTCAGTCTTCTGTATAATTTGCCGCAACGTGTGGATGTGGTCTAATGGTACTAAAGCCCTTTCGGAAACCGGCTTGTTCGGGAGGCTGGAAGTCATCAAACCTGCGTTCAATACATGGCGCGGAGTAGTCATCAGCGACCACAAAAACCTCCAATACTAATTTTCATAGAAAAACGGAGCCAGAGATAAAAATCAGAATTTTTAAATTTTTAGGAGCCAGCTTGTAATTTGACTTACGCCATTTTGTAAAAAGTAAGTTAACGTTGTCATCCAACCCAAGGTCTTATTCAACATTTGTTCGACAAGACTACCCCGTAATGTTACCGTTTTCTCAGGCTTTGACAAAAAAGCTGTAGAGACCGGATTTTCCAAGTCAGATTTTTCTTATCGGTTTGAGGGATCACCCTGTAAGGATGGAAAATTCCAAGTTTACACCATATGTGGAACTTGGAAATCTTTTAGCACCTGATAAGACCGAAATTAGAACAACCAAAAATTCAAGAATTTTCACACGTCTAGTTATTTTAGCATTCAAACGCTGTGTGACTATAAAGTTGATACCATATTAGTCCAGCCGCTAGACCAGCGGGGCCCGGTGGCAAAACCTGCATTAGGTGTTGGTTGAAAATTTAAGCAATTTTACTTTTCAATCGGCACTATTAAATTTGCCATAAAAATTAATTTACGTCACCGTCCTATCTCGGGTTTATGCAACGAGTTTATGTTGTTTTAAAAGACCACCCCTAAGTGTTACCATTATCCCAAGCCGTTGAAAAAAAAGAAACTCATGGAGACCAGCTTCTCCAATTTTTCGATTTTCTCCGTCGGTTTTAGCAAAAAAACTAATCGTATAGAAATTTTCAAGTTAGTAATATCAAAATGGGACAACAATTTTATCTAGGTGTTTTTCGCTGATCAACTTTATGTACCTATATACATTCTTCACGTCACACCGTGTACATAAAGTTGTTATATGCGATGTATATCATGTTACTATTTTAATTAATATCAATAATAACGGCACCAGGTATTTACATATTTTTTTCAAAATCAAATCAGATCCGGATTATAAATTACTATCTGAGAGCGTGACAACCCTAACGACGTAAAATCCGGATAACAATTAAAATGGTCGTAATTTCTACTTTCCATGGAATTGGCATTAGAAATATATTTTTTATTTCATATGGGGAAGTCGCTTCCTACGTTCCAATTCTGCCACTGAGTCCCGAAATACATCCATGTGAAATCAAAGTCAAATTCACTTTATTGAAAAAAGATAAGATAATTTTTTTTCACTTTTTGACATAAAAACCTGTTGTTGTGCAAAAACATGTACTATTTCATAGTAGGTAGGTAAATAAATACGCACTTACTAAACATATGATTTTTGTTTGAAAGCTATTCTTTCTACAAAGCATAGATAAGTTTTGAAGAGATGTACCTACCTTTATCTTTTTTGTTTGTAATGACGCATGCTATACAAGAAGGCATTAGATTGAAGTCTATTCAATCTACGCGTACGCGGGCGGGCTGGCGAAAAGTAGAAACCGCTCGGCTCGCTCGACGCGTTCGAAATTCGGCTATATATGTGTGCGTTTGGCGGCGTGTGCTTACGCGAAGGGAATGAGACTGTGTGTGTGCGGCAGCGCGAGCGTCTTTCTATGGAGATTACTACTAGGAATTAATTCAGTCGTGTCATCTAGCGGCGAAATGTTGAAGTGCTGCACACCTGTGTCAAACGCTCAAGGTCATCGGCACAGGGAAAAATCTTAAGGAACCACATAAATGTTTTGTTGTCTTCGTAGCACTTTACTTTTTTGAGACAGAAAATAATTTTAATTACTCTGTAAGAAATGATGAAACTGCGACAGAAAGCAAAATAAATAATGCAATCTATTCAACTCGCTTCAAAATTCGATCAAAATTCAATCCACTCTCGCTAATTAAAAGAAAACAATCTTTAATTTTTTTTTAAACGGCCTGTGTTTAGAGTTCAAGAAAAAAAAATATCGTAAAGGCTGGTAAGATACAAATTACGAAATAGATTCTGATGTCAAGACAGTCACCAAAGGAAAGACTGTGCACAAAATAAATCCAATTATATGTTTTCATCAAGACCAGGGATGTTTGATAGGAATTTTTCTAAACACCCCTAATGTCGCCGGTAAGTCTCCGTATAATTTTCTCGTTACGGACTCTGCTATGTTCTTGGAGCTAAGACTTTCATCGGCGGAGCTATATTGCAGTCATTAATGTTGGGGCAAAGCATTAGTGCAGTTTATAAGTACCAATAACGGTTTAGTCGCAAATTGTGAAGCACGGAAAAAATATAATTAGGAAAGAAAAGTAAAGAGGGTCCTACAGTCGACGGCAGGATCTTTACATTTTTGTTGCAAAGTCGTCCTTAACGTAACTGATTAGAGTGGACGCGTGTAAAGGTTGATGTGCTGTCGAATGTACATCAACTTTTATAGTTGGAAAGTTACCCGTTACTATCGATTATGTCGTGGGCGAGGCCTATAGGTATCCAGAAGTGGACGGAAATGGACGTATGATGGGATAGGTAGTTGGAAGAAAGACAAAGACGGAGTACTATGAATTATGGAAGAAATACATGCATAATTCATAGAGTTATCTTTTCCTTTTCTCCATCCATCTATCTATTCTTAAGCCCATATTTGTCCACTTCTGGATCATACTAAAATTTCGCTTTTTCGGAATCTTCTCTAGTTTCCAATGGGACACTACGTAAAAACAGTCAAAGTACATAAACTAAAGCATTTATTACATAATATCATGACACAAGAAATGTCCGTTTCAAAAATTGACATTGACACTTTTCTTGCTGACCGTACCAATATTCCAAAATGTGTTATTGTAGATTTTCATGAGTTCGCGGTGGTAGCCTAGTGGGTAGAACATTGGACTCGGAAGCGAGAGACCCAGGTTCGATTCCCAGTGCGGGCATGGACCTATGATTTTGTTTTCTAAGTTATGTACATTTTTGAAGTTATAGTAGCAATACCACTCGCTAACTGTAAAGGAAAACATCGTGAGGAAACCTGAGTGTCTGAGCTATTCATATACCTCAGCGCTTGAAATCGCCAATCCACGGTTATTAAGCCCATACTCTATCTCTTAGATAAGGTGCCCTACAATGGGACGTATATTGTAGATTTAATTTCCTCTAAAAGTTAGTTTGTTCTCCTAAGAAGGTTTTCCAGGGGCTATAAAGGTTGACCTAGCTCCTTGCTGCCCCATCTTAAATTATCAAATTGCTTTCGATGAAAAGGTCTAATCATAATGTTAGATGCAAAGAGAAACAATTATACGATGAAAGAAATGTTTTAAAAAAAATGAGCTCACTTTATGTATACTGGCCAGAAACAAAGTTTTTATTAAAAGTTCACACGGCAAAAATGCAGCTCCAAATTTAGGACATTGCTGCCGCCATATTTAACCCGTAAAGATTGAAGATAGTAATATCCAGAGATAGTGCCGGCGTGTGCTTTATTACGATTTAATTCAGCAAACGGAGAAGCGGAGTCTTTGATGTGCCGCCGTGGGTCACTAGGTGACCATTGTTATGGGATGTCATGGGACTATGTGATACTAGGTGACCATTGTTTAAGGGATTTCATGGGACTATGTTTGACGTTTTGTGAGTTAATTTTATCTTATACGTCTACGTCTACGTCTATCTACGTCTGCTGGCTTTTGTTTCCGCAATTCATTATTTAGGACTACTGTTTATTAATTTACTTTATTTAATGTGTTTACGTGGTTATTGCTATTAACGATAAGGTTTATAACACAATCTAAGGAGCATCTTGGTTTTTCCATCACAAACTAAGACACCCTGATATTATACAGGGTGCCACAAGATTCTTATCTAGCTGAAAATTAGGAAGTTTGACTCGTCAATACGGGCAACGTTTATGTGGAAAAATTCGAATATTATGAAGAGCTGATCAATATATTGATGACCGAAGGATCAGCTGCATAACGGTGCAAACCTCCTTACACCATTTCTGTTATTTTCTTTCATTCTGTCTATCATATTATTAAATTGGAAATTTAAAATTACTTCACCCATTCTAGAATTCTTTCGGATTTTCATTACTACTTTACCTTTTGACGAAACACCACTACTGACAAAATTACTTGTGAATTATCTATTTTCCTGTTTTTATTGTGTATTTTACCGAAGTTTTCTGTTTATCGCCGAAATAAAACCACAGTATTGAAGTTCTACACCATAATATTCTTATCATTATATCAACAACCCTTGCTTCAATACATCGCTATCTTACTTTTTGAAGCCCTATGTAATACTGGCATAAAACGCCTGATATTCTTTTCGTGAATTCGAAGTTTTCCTCATAGAAAAAGTTGTGCGTATTGTCGAGCTGATCTTTCCATTCTTATATACATTAGTGTAGGGAGATTTAGCTACACCCTATTCAAATAGAAGAGCTTTTTCCGCCGACCTACCTAATACCCCTGTGCGTTATACGCAACGCAGACCACTCAAATTCTGTGCTGTCGTAATCTGTGACGATCGCCATGACATGAACTGCAAGGACACGCGTCCAATGTCGTGACATGATCGTGACGGTGACTCGTGACGTCGGCGATCCTTCACGACCTGGTACCATCGGGGAGAGAAGTTATTTAAAAAAAATCGCACTCTTAAACAAAGTCGTTTAATAACAAACCGCAACAGGCGAGACCGCTCGTTCAATTTCTCAAGGGTAAGTGACCTTGGGCCAGCCTTAAAAAATTGCTAAATCTAAAAGTTATAAAACATTACACTCCTTTGCTTTCACAGTTGAGTAAAAAATATATTTAGTTACCTCCGAAGTAATATTCTTAATATTATATAGCTGTCTTTAACCTTTATAGTTCGCCCTGCTCTTAGAAACTTAATGTGTTCTCACAGATTTATACCCTTTCTCCTTCTTTCGAACATCTTTCATATGACCTAAATTACGTAGAGGAACTTTTCACGTAGATTCACGTTTATTGAACACCCTTTTTTGTTTTGGGACCAGCAAGACGCTTGATAACAAGTTATTGTAACAGAGTAACATTTATTTGTTGTAAATTTTAATGCATGGAGACACAAACACATGTAATTTACGTCTGTATTTTCAAAAGGATGGATTCCCACTGGGAAATAAAAAAAAACACGTAATTTTAGCTCAACTTTCCTTCTCAATCCACCGTGACTCGTGGCTGCTGGAAGTCACATGTCTAACGCTTTATGAAGGTGACTGTACCAATGAGTTTTCCAAAATCACGTCGTGTCGGGTGACAATGTAAAGTTGTGTAATAAAATTGTGCCTAAAAATGCGTAAGTATTATCAGCGACGGACTTTTACTTTGCAAGTGGCTCACAGAGAACTGTTTAACAAACAGCACTGAACTACACAGCAAGGACTTATTTAACTTTTCGCGGCAAGTAAGGGTCCCTGGTCTCCGCCCACCTCCAAGATATAGGCGAGAGCTTTATGTATGTATAACTTGGGAATGGGAATAAAAAGAAAGGTTTTCAATGAATGCATACTCCCCTGTATCACCTAAGGATGTGAAACATGGACTTTGAACCAAGTCCACAGAGACAAGCTAGCCAAATGTCAAAGGTCCATGGATAGAAGCATGTCAAACCTAAAACTTAAAGACAAAGTCCGAAACGAAGATATCTGATCAAGAACAAAACTAACTGATATCCAGCAGAGAATTGACAGTCTGAAGTGGAGATGAACGGGCCACATGTTGCGATGCAAGCAGGAAAAATGGAGCAAAGAGGTAACCAACTGGTACCCAAGGGGAAACGCAAGGAAACGCGGGAGACTATGCAGGAGATGGAAGGACGATATAAAAATGACAGCAGAACCACATTGGAGAAGGGTTGACAGAAGCCAGTGGAAGTCATTGGAGGAGGCCTGTGCCAAGAGGCACACTAAAGTTAGGGACATAATATAAAAATAATAATAAAAACTCTGCATGCAATTTTTTATTAATTAATATTATAATTCACTCAAATATAATAACAAATATTCTAATAAATAAGTAGTATTTTATTAACAAATCTAAATAGCAGTGCAATTTTAGACTTAAGCATTTGAAATGTAACTAACCCTAGAAATGTCCTCTAGTTCAGAATAAAGGGCTATTTTGTTTATTTATTATGCATGTTTAATAAACAGCTGTTCAATTATATCATTTCCGACAGTAACCGAGTCGGTATAGCGTCGACATGGCGTATTCACATATAGTGCAGATAAATCAGAAAAGAGTACCACAAATATAAAAATAGGCAGGACACGGGTCATTGGGCGAGTCATTGAAGCTCAAGTAGGTAAAGCCTACTATGAGAATCAAGCCCACGATCTGTGAGCTAGTAACCGACTGGTATCTTGGTACAATAATGCGGCAAACTTAACTAATTTGAAAGATACCATTTATGAAATGAAACAAAGAGCCTCTCTAAATTTCATTGTTCAGCCCTGGTCTCTGCCTACCCCTCTAAGATACAGGCGTGAGTTTATTGTGAGTATGTGTTTATATAGATAACACTTTATTGCACACCAGTAATTTACATAGATATAATGTACTTATAATATAACACATTTTGTGACTTGCTAGAGCGGTGGTAGCATTGTGGGTAGAACATTGGACTCGGAAGCGAGAGACCCAGGTTCGATTCCCAGTGCGGCCATGTACCTATGACTTTGTCTAAGTTAAGTACATTTGTGAAGTTATGTAGCAATACAACTCGCTAACCGTGAAGGGAAACATCGTGAGGAAACCTGAGTGTCTGAGCTATTCACATACCTCAGCGCTTGAAATCGCCAATTCGCGGTGGGCACGAGTGGTGATTAAGCCCATACTCTCTCCCTGAGAGAAGGCCTGTGCCCTACAGTGGGACGTATACAGGCTGCTATGTATGTTATGTAGTGAAAAAAAAAACCTTATCGCAGGACAGCAAAACCACAAGGCTCCACCAACAAAGCAATAAAGTAAAACAAATAAACCCCACGACGCGACACAAAAAGAAAATAGAGCCATCTACCGACGATGAACGGGGGCTACCGTGCCGTCTGCCATTTTGAATCATCTGTCATCTCACGAGATCGTATCAAGCGGTGTATGGTTGCCCAGGCGCATGGCAACTTTACGAGATGTTTCTCTTTGGTTTAAGGATTCTGTGGGAGTAAATGGAAACCCTAGCATTTACGCAACGTAATAAAAAGAAATAAATAACATAGCCTCACATAGAAGTTAAAAAAGTAAAAAGTGAAAGTAAAAAAATATTTATTACCAAAAGAATTATGTTACCTTAAAGTGTGATAAGTTTAAGGGTTGATATCTAATTTTTATTACTAATAAATTAATTTTTATTACTATTTAATTAATTATCACTATTTAATTAACTTACCATATTTTAATAAAAAAAATTCTCACAATTGAATTCAATTTTTTCGCAACATAGTTGAACTCTACACGATGTGTCATTGACTCTACACATCAACATAGACATTGTGTATTCTATTCAGTTGCTTTACGGGTGACTTTGCAACAAAAAATCCCCCGGGACCGGGACCCAGCAGTGGGCAGAGGTGGGCTTGTTACGTTTTACTATCTAACGTTTTTTCCATTACTAAAGCTGCACTTGAGGTAGGGTCGTGTAACACGCACTGGAATGTACCAATATACATTACATTTAAGTTCAATTGGGCTATAATTTCTGCTCTTTGCACTGAAAACTTGGTACATTGGTACGTATTATTCGTATTTACCCGTCTCTCTTTCTCCTTCGGCAACCTTTCACAAGATTATCTGGAAGAAATTGCTGCTAGCAATAAGGCCGCCCATTGTACTTTTTCGTAACTTTCATATTTTATGTCTCTTGTTTCTTCAAAGAATATTTTTATCTTTCATTCCAAAAGTATATGTTGTAGATAGATACGTAGATAAATTGAATATTCTTTATTGTACACAAAAATTACAAAATTAGCGGAAAAGGGAAGTACAATTGGTGGCCTTATTACTGACATATAGGACCAATTTTCAACGGAAAAAACTTAACTGGAGAATAAATTGCATGCTATTACAGTCTAAATCATACGACAAGACAGTGACGACATCAGTTTTATTTTAAAGTTACGTTTTATCTGACTATTGAAAAATCCGGTCTTAGTCATTGGATTCGATCGCACCCTTCTTGGATTAAGTCAAACTCGCGCTTGGCCCTTTATTATTTTCTTTTTGAACAGCACGCGGTGTTCCTTTGAGGAGGCATTGTTGGGAGACGATGTAGGTCACAGGTATTAGGTTACAGGAGTAAACGAATAATGTTTTGACACACTAAATAATGTATCAGGCACTGTAGAAGTGGCTTCTTTGATAGTGACCTGACACCTGACTTAAACTTATTTTATCTCGAGACTGGCAGCGATACTGATATTATATTCTTTTCTAGGTTAATAAGGGTCATTTGCCATCCCCTTTTTGTATACTCGTACCTATAAGTATGAACAGATGCTTCGCGTTAAAGGAACTATCTTCAAGCTGAATTGTACAAAAAAAATCTATATAAAAATTATAAGTATTCTTATAAGCAGCTTACTTTTCGAATACAAATGCTGTACTCTTCTCGATTTAATTTTATCTGTCTACTATCTATCCAGCTCATCCCTCTGCTGGGCAAAGGCCTCTTCCCTGTCACGCCAACCCCTTCCAAACCCTGCCAATCTCGTCCACTGCGTCCACGTCCATTGCTTTAGTAACGTCGACTAATCGAGCCATCAGGTTGCTGGTCTCCCTACCCATCGTTTGCCCAACATCGGCAAACACTCTGTGACCGCCTTAGTTCACCGATCACCCTGCCGCCTGATCCCATGCCCTGCCCATCCCCGCATGAGTCCGACTGTGAGACTGCGGGCGTCGGACGCCGGTTCCGTCTCTACTTCCCATGATCTCCACTACGGTTCAGTTCCTGTATTATGCGCACCAAATCCCGAAAGATTCTAATCGTCTAGCCTATATACCTACGTCCCACTGCAGAGAACAAAGAGGCTTTCTTTCAGAGGGCTTATTTATTTAGTTTCAGATAATATACGTACAAGTTAAATGGATTCGGACCTCCTAAAACCATAAATGATTTGTTTCCAGGTCCGTGTCTTCATAATTATCTTAAATTACTCTTATTAAATTACACAATACTAACATATCAATACTAAGGCTGACTTGCACCACCTCACAAACGTCACTTAACTCGCCATTGAAGTAGAATTTTGTATGAAGAATTTTAGTCAAGCGCTATTCCTACCACGCGTGGATTAGCAATTTCAAGCGCTGAGGTAAGTGAACACCTCAGTCACTCAGGTTTCCTCAAGAGGTTTTCCTTCACAGCAAAGAGTGGTACTTATTGCTACTACAACTTCACAAATGTACCTACTAACTTAGAAAACAAAGTCATTGGTACATGCCCATCCCATGACCTCCCAAATGATGGGCCGGCCTTCTTCCGCTGCGCGACCAACGCTTCCAATCGTCTAACTGTCAAATTCCATACTAATTGCTGTCGCAAACGTCAGGATTCCGACAGGATTTGGTGCGCGTAATTAGGCCTTAGAGCGTAATGTGACTGCCTAACATGACAAGCGGATACACGGTTCTTCTGTGCACTCATTCAAGAGAACTTCATTCGAAAATAGTGATATTTCTGCTGCAAGCGTAGACAAAACGTCTGCCATGCCTTTTCCCTATGACTCAACACAGGTTCTTTTTGGTCGATCTCTTCTGACATAATTACGAGTAAAGCAGAAATCATCATCAGCCATTTGACGCCCACTGCAGGACAAAGGCCTCCCTCTAACCATGAGGGGTTTGGGTCTTAATCGCCACGCTTGGCAGGCGGGTTAGCGATCGCAGTATGCGGTTGGAATCTCAGGAAGACGCTGCTGCCCGTCTCCTGGTAATTTATTTCCTTAATCGCCTTCTACGACATCCATGGGAGGAAATGGAGCGACGCTATTCTTAATCCGCCGCCACACGGATAATACTTAATCCGGCGCCACACGGATAACAGTCAACAGTCAGTGTTAATGAAGTGGTTAAGATTTTATTTCTATTTGGTTTCAGGTGCTCAGAACAGGCGGACGTCATTGGGTCTCGCCTTGGAACTGTTTGAGCAGCATCAAGGCACACACATATTGCAGGTATTGAAATTGCTTTTTTATCCCACTCATAGATTTTTAAGTTCCTTAAACCTAATTTATAAGCCGGACATGAGTTTTTCTCTCAGAAAAAGAGTATGGGCTTAATCACAATGCAATCCCACCGCGGATTGGCGATTTTAAGCGCCGAGGTGTGCGAATACCTCAGAAAATTGGGTTTCCTCACGCTGTTTTCCTTCGGAGACATGGAGTGTTATTGCTACAACAAATTCGTGCGTACCTTAGAAAATAAAAACCGACTAACACTAAAAAATTGAAAAAAATATAAATAATTAGAATTAACTAGATATTTAAATTAACTAGATTGGCTAAACGAGTCCTGAGCACAGTATTCAAGACTTGTTCAGCCAATATTTACCTACTTCAACAAAATTTCCTTCAATTTATCTTTTAAAGTGCTTATTTTTACTTTATTCTGGTCTAACAAAAACAAATATTTATTAAACAATTTGGGAATGTAATATTCTCTAGTTCTTTCGCCATAGTAGTTTTTAGGTGATGGTTGTAGCAACTGGCCTCTTTTAGCAGATCTGGTGCAGTGTTTATGAGCTAAGTGGGTTTTCGTATTCTTTATTTAGAATAATATGCTTCTAGTACAATTACAATAGTAACCTTACAGTGAACGGGGAGAACTTTACACACATTAAACTGTTTATCATAGTAATTTTTATATTTTTCTTTGGTTTTTTTATCTACAAGGGATTTTAACAACCGTATTTGTGGTTGTTTTATTTGGTCCAGGTAAGTTTTAAAGGTAAGTCCATAGTTACTCAGTAGTCAGCTAGCGCATGGTAAACAATATACAGGGTGCTAAATAGTTATTCAGTCCCTATCTTGTAATAACAATATTATACATATCAAATTCAGTTCCATTCATCGTATCGAACCCAGGATCTTTCGATTATGGGGCCAGACCGAGTAACTTTGGCCTTTGCATCTCCGTAATGAGATGAATTATACAGCGTCCAGTGGCACCTTCACTCACACTAGATGGGTGAAGGGACCGCTCGGACGCTGCAGTGCCTGGGACATTGTTTTTTAGATAGAGTAGGCTTGCTCAGCATCTATACAATCCTGACAGCTTAGTCGGCCTAACCCACAGGAAAAACAAGTCAATACGTGCGGAGCCAACCAGCCGCGGGTTTCCTCACGATGTTACCGTTACGACTTCACCGTTAGCGTGTGGTATTGCTACCACAATTTCGCAGATGTACGTAACTTTGAAAATAAATAAAGTCATAGGTACACACCAGCACTGGGAATCAAACCTGGGTCTCTCGCTTCCAAGTCAATTGTTCTACCCCTTGGGCTACCACCACTGCCAGACCAAGAACTACCACAGGTAAAAAAACGTATCTTGATTTCGTACAGTAAAAAAGAACCCAGTACAGTAACTTGGGATCATGCTGGTGATTATTATCTACTGGCGGTGAGATAAATGGAAATAAAAACTATTTTATAATTTTACGCTTAGTGCGCAAGCGCCTGCTACCAGACGGATAATAATGTAAGGCTAGCATAAAAATCTAACCAAGTTGATGTTGGCCTTATTTGCATCTACGTAACGAGATGATTTGTTCAGCGGCGTCCAGTGGCAAATTCACTCACGCTAGATAGGTAAAGAGACCACTCGGACGCTGCAGTGTCTGGGACATTGTTTTAGATGGAGTAGGCATGTCCAGTACCCAGTTTTTCAGGTTTGTGTTGACAGTAAATTAGAAGTAAATAACTGCGAAGGAAAACATCGTGAGGAAACCTGAGTGTCTGAGGTGTTCACATATCTTAGCGCTTGTAATTGCCAATCCGCGGTGGGCACGCGTGGTAATTAAGCCCATACTCTCTCTCGAAGGCCTGTGCCCTGCCGTGGGACGTATATATATATATATATATATATATGTACTATGACAATTCGATTTAAATCTCATAGCCGATTAACCTATAAATGAAGTAGGAAGACTAATTGTACTAATTGGCTATGCACATCGAATTGTCATAATAAACTATGCATTGTAGTTTTATTGAAACGCGGCCCAGGTCAACCTTTACATTTTTGTCGTAAAGTCGCCCTTAACGTAACTGATTAAAGTATTACGTTCCAAAAATATTTTGGCAAATTTTTAAAATGAAATTGACACTGCAATAATAATTTTATATAAACTCAAAAATACTGATTATTAGTTATTGAAATTAAAATTAAATCTAAAAACAATTATTATTTTATATAAACTCAAAAATATTGATTATTAGTTATTGAAATCAAAATTAAATCTACAGTCACACTTATAGCAAGTAAACGAATAAATATCCGATAAAATTCAGTATTATTATTACAAACCCTTTTTATGTTTAGGCAGTGGTTTACTACAAGGTACCTGGTGTACAATTTGTTCACTTCGAAGTTAGAATACTTAATTATTTGAATCCTTTGAATCTAAAGTCTAGGCTACCTCACTGTTTTGCTGACCACACATTTGAAAGTAAAACAGCACTCCATCCATATACAAAACGGTCTCATTCCGTATCCATTTCGAACTACGAAGATAAAAAAAACATAAGTAAACATTGATGACTTTGATGATTTAGTAAAAAGACCACGAGCCAAACTCCAGCTGTACCTGTGTAGGAAAATGTATCTACTCTTCTCGTTCAAAATGTATTAGAGTCAAGACCCCTGAAGTTAGAAATCACTCAGAGTCTTCTAGAACTTTACTATGTACCTAGTTATTTAAAATTTAAAAAAACATATCCAAAAACAATATTGAAAGAAAAATTGGACCGAGTACAGTAGTGTCGATATCAAGATTTCCTACTGTACACTTACAGGTGTGAATTAAGAAAGTTATAGGTGATGTTCTAAGTGTGGGGCTTATGCAAATTGGTGGCGTGGAACCTTTCCTTCCTTCAAAAATTCCGTAGGAAAAAGCCCCAACAAAAACATTGCAAATCTTTAGGAAAAATCTATAAGTAAGGATATCCGAACTTTTCCTTCCTTCAGCAAATGCCTTGAGAAAAAATCCCAACGGAATATCGGAAAAATTTAGAAAACTCTGTTGTTTGTTTAAATCACCTATAGAATTCTGAAGTGTTTTATAGTGAATTTTGTGAGAAGTGAATTATAATAAAAGTCTACTCAACAAATATGTACAAATATTATTTTGACACTAAACTAGTAGCAGTTTCAAATTAGAAAGTACATATTTTGTCTGTGACCCGACAAACAATCTCAACGTTCAAGTGGTCACTAGTACAAAGAGAATCAACTGTTCCGCTACACCACGGCTATCACCAATATTTTAATGAGAAGCACGGTTGACAAAATGACTATCAATCTCGAAAATTAATGAGGTTTTTATACGAAATCTGCATTTTGTAGAGCTTCGTAGAAAGAGCTTTGGATTATAATACTTAGCAAAAAGTATACGTCATTGTACCTCACAGTGTTAACGTTTGATTGGTTGTCACTTATCACCTGATATTTGTGACCTATTTTTAGTATTTTGGACTGCCATCTTGGTAAGATAGAGTATTGACCGAAAGGTCTATGGGCATAATTGGCCGCCCATCTAGTCTAGATTTTATTTTGTTCAACATTTGGCAATAAGTAAACTTAGTAACTGCGGTGGTAATATGGTCGGTAAAACACCTCATAATTCAAGAGGTCGCTGGTTCAAATCCCGGGCATGTACCAATATTTTTTTCTAACTTACGTATAGGCCGTGAAGGCTGTGAAGGAAAACATTGTTTGGAAACCTGATTACCTGAGGTGTTCACATACCTCAGCACTTGAAACGGCGCCAATCCACGGTGGGCACGCGTGGTGACAAAGCCCATACTCTCTCTCTTTAAAAGAAAGCCTGTGATTTGCAGTGGGACGGATATGTGCTATATTATTATTATTCAACTTAGAAGCCTTTTTAGTAATAGGCAATAGTATTAAACTTATTGTAATCTTAAACTTTTAGAGTGCAGTGATGGCGTAATCAGGCTAAATTATTAAATAAATTCTCTGTACCGTAACGCTAGTTGGCTTCATTAGCGTCGAAAGTAGAGAAGGTTTACCTAACGATATTTTCATTAAATCTCTACACTTGAAAGCCCGATGATGCAAGATAATAATCTATTGACAACTCGATAGGTCATACAATGTAATGAAAACTGTATTTATCCCGTAAAACTGTTGCATTTCGAACTAAAAAAATACTTCTTTCAAGGAATCACGTACGCTTGGCTCTACAACAGTTTGCGGTGCAAACCGCAACACCCAGGGCATAATGACACAGAATAGATTGCACAAATCGATAATTTACGTGATCGAATACTTACTCGGCATTTTAAATCGATTTTTTCATAACAAAAACCCTTCGGAATGGCCCAGAAAAGCACCGCAGCTATACGTGTGTATTGAACGTTCGGTTGTGAAATATGCCACCTTTTCGGTGAAATCGGGTGAAATATTAATTTAATCGTTTCGTAAGGTTAGACGTATGCTAGTAACACTATTGTGTGGGTTTCTTTGATAGGAGATTGGTTGTTAAAAAGCGTGAAGTTAGTAGACGATGTTACGCAACAGACAACAGTGTGGAGTGTGGACTGGTCGAGTATCGTAGGTTAGTTGCTCTACATAATTTTTTGTTAGTTTCGTTGTGACACCTTTTGCTTTCTACAATGAAATTTGAATGAGGTTTAATTGTCGGTTGATTGTGTTGGTCGGATCATAATCTGATCATGAGCTGTTGTCCTTCATTGTGGTTAAGTGTGTGTAAGTATGTCTTTGTGGCGTTAAATAAATGTGTTCTTCTTCTTTGTCTTCTAGATACTTTTATGCGTGAAGTTTTTCCCTTTAAGAGAGGAAATAGTATTTTCTCTACAATAAGTGAAGATCTTTTAAAAAATTAAGGTGCTACTGCATATTCATTTATTTACGACATCTAACAGGCAATACAACAATACATTCACAGAAGAAAAGAACACACATAACATAGTAATTGCTCACCTACTTACAGGATTTCTCACCATGCATATAAGACTTAACAAAACTGTAATACATGTAAAGATATTAAATGTATAGAGTAAAAGATAAAGAAACCATATAAATAAACAGGAGTTAAAGATATTTAAATAGCTTTCTTTTGAATATAAGTAGTGTATCATTAAAAATATCCAAAATATGTATTTTTGCTGAAGAGATGTTGCAGAGGTTGGCCATACGATGCAGAGGCGCGTACTTTCCTAAATTAGTCTTACAGGGTCGAATGTTTAGCAGTGGACATGGATATCTAGGTAACCTACGTGGAACATTCAATGAGAGCTTCTCGAGAAGCGCAGAACAGTCAAGATTAGTAAGTATTGCAGAAATGTTCGGTGAAATTGAAGGGGGTTACTCTTTTCATCAATACAAACAATTTACAAGTGGTCTGAGGGTTGGATAGATAATAAAATTGCGGACATTCAAGACATATTTTTACTATCATGTACCTAGGTTTTTATTTAGAAAATTTGGTTCCAAAATTAATAATTTTGGAAACAAATTTTAATAATAACTGCTGACAAGAAAACAAAAATGAGTTTAAAATGTCCATAATCTATCAAACCCTCAGATCAAATTTACCAAAAGTATACTCATTTTACTACAATCACTGAAAATGTTATATCGTGCGAGCGAGACAATATGCTCGGCGTAACAACAGCCTTAAGCTTCACCGGACATTTCTGCAATACGTTGTGCAGCGCCGCCGGAGATTTTGTGATACTAAGTGGTTCGTGTTCCTTGTTAAAACAAAACAAATTATTTATTTACAAGAAAAGCTTAAGTGCTACTGATATAAAAAGACTTAAATGAATGTGGGTAGGTAGGTTTGACAAAGATTGTCACTAACGACACGTAGTTGGTTAGCTCGGAGAACTGATGGCCGTTGGGGCGAAAAAGCTCTGACCTGGCGACCGCGGACCGGACGACGCAGCGTGGGCAGGCCCCCAACTAGATGGTCTGACGACCTGGTTACGGTGGCGGGGAGAAGCTGGATGCGGGCGGCACAAGACCGGAAAGCTTGGAAAACCATGAGAGAGCTATGTCCTGCAGTGGGCGTCAAGTGGCTGATGATGATGATGATGAGTTGGTTACTACTGTCCGTCGTACTAGGCGTAGGTACCTACCTCTTTCGCGGGAACTATTACATAAAAATTATTTTTATAACTTAATACAATAAGTCGTAGTCTATCTGATAACTACATCCAACAACCTTTGCGTACAAGCGTACACCTTACTCACTGGCATCACTGGCGAATTAACGACAAAACGCATTATGTAATGACATAATTGTAACAGAGACGGGATTTCCGAAAAACGTCGCCCGTTCCTTTTGAAATTAAGTGTTTATTTGTTTACTGTTTAAAAGTATCTTATTCTTATTACCTAATACTACTCTGAAATAACGAATCTTTTTAGTCATAATATTAACTATCTTATATTACTATAAGATTACTATTAACCTGTTACATTAAGACATTGAAAAGTATAATTAAAAACCATTGTTATGGTGGCCTAGTCGGGTCATTTAGAATTCTACAGATTAATATAAAGTATTTTCTTTGCCCCCAGTCCCTGGATGGGTTCGCGCTTTCTGTGGCGAGCGACGGGAGGTTCCTGTACATATCTGAGACCGTCTCAATATACCTAGGATTATCACAAGTAAGTACCTACCTAACAGTACTCTCCACGATACAGGTAACACCCAGTGCGGGGACCACAGTAAATTACATTCGTAGTAAACTCTGCCACAAAAAATTGTAACACCTTCATTGCCTTTTGCTTCTACGTTCAGTGTAACATGCTGAGATAACGCTATGTTTTTGTATCTTTAACGATTGTAAAACAATGAGTATACTCTTGATAAAAGTGTTCGGATGCTTTTGCAGGTGATAAAATTATGGACATTTGAGACATACTTTTGTTATCAAAAACTAACCAACCACCCGACTGCTGGCGTTAACTACAAAGCAGGCGGGACACAAATTCGACGATGTAACTCACTGCGAAGTACCTAGGATCGACTCAATTCCAGCAGTCGGGTTGTTTCTTTATTTTTTATTACATTTTTTTGTAAATCAAATGACTTACCATAATGTAAACACTCTTCCTCCCAACAAAGCGTCCAGGCCAACCCGCGGGCAAAGCGTGAAGATACGCATCTGTCGCTCATTCACATGCAGGCTTCATCCTCCATAGCGGCGTCTTGCGATTGCATCTGGGAAATTTCGGCGGCAAGACGCTTGGAACCGTCTTCTATGTATTAGGCACACATGGCAGCAAAGATCTTGGAGAATGGGCAGTAGTCGATTTATGGGACTCTATGAAGGACTGAAGGTGGCGCGGGGCGGGGAGGATCATTTCGGTCAGGCAATTGGCTGATATTCGGCGGTTCCTTCGTGTCTCGCTGCACTTTCTTAAACTTTCCTCGTTGTGCAGCTTTTTGTGTAGACATGAAGATGCAGAGCAATATTGAAATTCTGGAAGGTGGACGAGATTGGCAGGGGACCAATAGGGTTTGTGTGAAAAGAAACAGGCTTATACCCAGCCATGGGCTCTATTCAATACTGAAATCTCGTTTAATATGACAGCTTTTCCATCTTCTTCTGACATCGCTTCGATTCTTTATTCGATCACCTTTTGTGTCCAACAATTTTTATCCAACAAATCTCTAGATATAGCTCTTAAATGATGTTTCCTGAAATCTTTAACCCTCCAAGATTCTCAAAAGAATCTGGTAAATGGAGCTGGTAAATATCTGAGTAATTTCCATTTTTATGCAGAATCAAGTGTCATCTCTATCTATGAATAAATAAATAAATAAAATAAAAAGAACTTTATTCAAAAGTAACAAATTTGCTTATGTTAAGAGTAATATAATTTAGTACACTTTTGAAATGGTCGGAGCCTCAGCATTAATGCTGTTTTTCAGTCTCCGCCGCGATTTTCTACACTTATTCTTTCTTTTCTGCACTTATTCTTATATCTGTTTCATATTAAATTTTAAAATAGTAGGTGTTGATTTAAAAGTTGGTTCTATGGGGACAATTAAGTTGTTGTGTCTGATGAACTACAATTTAATTATTTTACATATTATATACTCATGCATAGACTACCTTACCTTTTAATTTTAGAAAAGAAACAAACATCTATAGTTTTAGCTGTGACTCGAACCCACCTCACCTCTAGTCCCAGGTGCGATGAGCATAAATACGCCAACCCCACAGTCCACCTCTGTGCAAATTTTGGGTACATATGTATTATACGCCACAGTATATGTCTGTGGTACTTAAGCTAACCTGAACACAACGTTGTTGTAAGCTCTAATTTCCCCCTAGATTGAGCGTTTTTAAATTAAACATGATTATTCCAAGTGACAACAGCATGACTCAATGTCACGTTTCGTGTGCTGTTACTGTGACCGAAGAGACATTGTTATCAGATTATATAGGCTCGGAACAGACAACCTTGTTCGCTTGTACCGCAGGCGGCGGCGGCGGCGGCGGCGCCAGAAAGAGCGCATCCGGTCGTTACAGGCTAGATCACAGATTAGTTCGTCTTTCACACGTGATCTCTGTGTGTCAGCCAGCTCGCGTACGTGGTCTGTGAGCTTTAGTTGCGTTTCGAAATAAAAAAGGTCATAGACTTATTTAGGGAGGTATTAGGCGTGAGCCTCCCAGAGAGGACGTGGGGCGAGGGCGCGGAAAAGACCCGACGCTTTGTGTAGAGTCAGAGACCACAGTCCTTGCTCTGTGGTCGCTCTGTGGTCTTTTCTGCACCCCACGTACTTTCTGAGTGGCCCACGCCTGATAGGACGACTATGGGACGAACTTGATCGAGCTGCTCCTCCGTCGGTGCTTAGTACAAACGCTTGGAAAGCTTTGAATGAATGAATGAATGAATAACCATTTATTGCCAATAAGACAGATGTGTTACACTTAACTTACAGACCAATTAAAAACTTTGTTTTTGTTTTGTGAGTGGCAAATACCTAGAGTAAATAATGGACAGAATAATAACAACAACACCCAAGAAACTCTATTAACTCATAAAATTAAAATAAAGCGTTTCAACAATTCATAGAAAATGGTGTCTAAGTCACCCCCGGTTTGTCGTACACTAACAAGCTGTTAATCTACTGTTAACAGCTGTCAGTGGTTTTTTTTTGTATGCACTTTGGTCAATTGACTAGTTGCAATTGAAATAGCTAGATTAATAGCGTGTTAGTGTACGAGAAACTGGGGGTAAGTATCGTAAAGGCAAATAACCTTCACGCCCACCGAGTTAATTGGATTGTGATCGGTATCAAATATTTTTAGAGCTTTTTTAAGGTAAAAAAAAATGCCTTTTACATTTGGAACTCCATAAATAACAAAAAGAAGGAATGCAAGAATTTAATTTAAAAAAGAACCGAGATATTCTCACTCCGACCAATAGAAAGCGTCCACATTTGCATCCAGATTAAAATTCCTAGCCAAACGAGATTCCATATCATAAACCTCATTTCGCACCTAGACATCATGTAGCTATATGATGCCTTCACGCCTGTATCAATGAAAAGGCTGACTTGAGGCATACAATTCGTACGTTTTTGGGATTTCATTCTCAGTGCTTATCTGTCACAATATAAATTAATGTACTTACCTAGACGATTTTAATGGGAACGTTGTGTAAAAACCTGCATTTCTGAGTGCTTTCAGGTATCTACCAGAATTGCAAGTTTTTACACAACGTTCCCATTAAAACCATCTTCAGATTTGCCAATCAATAAAATTGCACGTAACTCCTAAAACACACCGTCGAAAGTGACAAGGATCCGGCAAAAACGCGAAACAACAAAATTAAAAGCGCCCACTGAAATATCCCGAAAACTGGGAAAATTTCGCTTCCAATATGGCGGCGCTACCCCCTGAGTGGGAGCGGGATGGGGCTATGACAGCCGAGGGAGATGGAAAGAGACCGATGGGGTATGCCAGTCACGTCCTCAGAAGCCTGCGTGATACACATTCTAATGCCCGGCTGCCAACCTTGTTTCACTACTACACGGAGTTGGATTCACCCTTACCAGCGTGTTTTCTTTTTCTGTTACGTCGGTACAGGGTTAGGCTTTTGCTATACTGAAGACTTGGACACATGAGCTTCCTGTTATGTAAAATGGAGCATAGATTTTGTCTACGAGATTCTACATTTGTTCGAACCAAAGAGAACCTACTTACAAGATCGTATATGCACCACGTATATAAGGCGCAGCAAAATCCCATATCCATCTGAAAAGAGGGTTAATATACAGATTTAACTATGAGGAGTAATTTAACATGAAAGAGCTGATGTTTTTTCGTGATTTCGAAGATTTGTCAGAGTAAAAATTGTTCATATTGATTTATAGTTATGGGGATTTCATTATACCTATTCTTTATATGAAGATCATTCTTATTATTTCTATCCCGATTGCCATGTTACGTGCGTGAACAGAAATAAAACGATCGAGACACGTAAAAAGCCTTGAAGCTGAAACTTCTATGTAGTTCATAACATGTAGTGAGGATTCAAATAATACTAGCTTTCAATAAAAAACCGCATTGAAATCGGTGCGTCCGTTTAGGACCTGCTATGCCACAGACAGATACGCATATGAACATAATTCCAGAGGCAAACTCGCACTCCTCGTTTATCGACGTCAGGTTTTCAAAGCGTCTGAAACGAAGTAATCCGTGTTTATGTTTAGTTCAGGTCTAGCCCATCTCGATTAGCTTTGATCTCTTGTAACAATGTAAGTAACTAAGTAATTTTGTTAAAGTATTTCTTTACATTTATAGCTCAGATTTTAAAATTGTTAAAATATTAGTCTTGTTTTGTAAGCTTGTTTACATATTCCTGATCTTACGTGTGTGTCTTTTTGATTGTTTGTTACCTGTTTTACACACCAATAAAGTAAAATAAAATAAAGGTGTATTCACACCCTTATGCCAACAAACACCTTCACGGACATTACGTCTACGTCTCACTTCAACTTCTGTGTGCGTCAGACACATAAAAACACATAAACTTCCTAGTATTCAGTACAGTCACCTTTGTCTCGAAGTTGACAGCACATCAACCTTTACACGCGTGGGTACACAAGCGTCTAAATAGTTACGTTAGGGGCGACTTTGCAA
This sequence comes from Yponomeuta cagnagella, assembly GCA_947310995.1. Taxonomy (NCBI): domain Eukaryota; kingdom Metazoa; phylum Arthropoda; class Insecta; order Lepidoptera; family Yponomeutidae; genus Yponomeuta; species Yponomeuta cagnagella. The sequence continues at coordinate 4,738,002 of OX371285.1, read as the reverse complement.
CAAAAATTAACTGTTGATCAGCGGTCGACTGTGCTTGCAGTACAAAGTACTAGGACAAACAGTTCATTAGAAATTGGTGTCCGTATTGTAAAAAATCTTCAAGTCGGTTTCCACTGCTCGATATTTGATAAAGTCTTTCGTCACACTTATTTGTTCCAAAGTATTAGGCTGTTCTTACTCCACACGCTGTCTCGCTCGCACAATTTAACATTTTTTTATTATTGTAATAATATGAGTAAACTTTTGATAAATATGGTTTGAAGGTCTGATGCATACATAATTAAATTACGGACATTTTAAATATGCAGTTTTTTCCTAAACGTAGTTTTGTAAAGAACAGTAGTTTGCAAAACTATTAATTTTATGAAACATATGCCTTGAATGTTCACAATTTCATTGTCTATCAAACCCTCAGACCACTTTTATCAAAAGTATACTCATTTTATTACAATCACTAAGATTATTAACTTGTGCGAGCGAGACAAGATGGTCCACGTAAGAACAGCCTTATGTACTGCCTGTATATTTATTTACGATGTTGATAGTACAGAACGAGATACAAAAGTCTGGTGACCTCCACTAATATCCTAATTCAGTTACGGGAACGGTTCATCGTTTACTAGGCGTAGTGTCGTAGGCATTAGAATCAATGTATTCAGGAGAAAGAACCGTAATATATAATGTACTTAGGTATATTAATTCTACTGCTAGTAGTTAACAGTTTATACGTGTCAGTTATGTAACTGCCTAGGTATTAACGGTCCTAAAACCAGTTTTGAGAAAGATCAACGCTTACAACCAAACTATTTGGCTTCAGGCAAATTTTAATATCTGTGGCTATAAAATGATCTTTTCTCAAAGTTTCCCATGTTTGTAGAGTTTTACTTTTTAACGATAGTGCTAGAAACATAGATTACTATGCTAGAAATGTGAGTACGCGCGGCGCCATCTTGGAAAACAGCATATTTTGGTCCTCCGAGCTGAACTCGGGAAACTTTCACGCGGACCACAGAAGGCCCTGCCAACCCCGCTATGCAAATGCGTCTTTAAATAAATTTATCAAATACATAATTTGTGTGGGACTCTACTTGGGATTCAGCCGACGCGTATCCGTGGTCGACTGACGCATGTGAAATGCGAGAGACAATGGTGACATTACGGTGGTCGGTTCTGGGAAAGCGGCCGGTGGAATATTATATGCCTTTTTTATGTAGGTGGGTGAGTATTTGTTTTATTCGGAGTTTATTTTTATATCGCCAATGTGACTCGTAAACATTCGATGGCGTCAGCGAGCCTGATGCTTTTTTAAGGCAAATGTGTTGTTAGCAAAAAATATTTTCGTTATGATAATCACACATCCGACTCGAAGAACCAAAATACCTACAATTCTAAACATTGTTATAACGAGTCTTTGTTAAGTAAGTATGACTTTATTTTGGTCAAGATTGCTATTCTCATCTCAAAGAGGCTCAAGAAACAAATTTTACAAATCCACTACCTAACATAAACCAAACACTTTGTGACGCAATACTTAGTATCTCGACAGAGTTAAGAACTTCTGTACAGTTGGAAGGTCTTTATTTGTCTTTAAATTGTTTCGGGATTTGCACACAGGGCACACTTCACTTTCAATTCATCTGGAAAATGTACGTAAGAAGTTAAATTTCATTTCATTAAGCTTTGGTCAGAGTGTAAGGAAAATAAATTAAAGATATTTATAATGGGGGGTGATATTTCTTGAATTAATAATGATCTAGGACGAGAAAAGAACTTGATAGACTTTTATTGCTTCCCGTATCTTTTTCTGTCAATGGTTTCTTTACAGGTAGACTGTGATTAATTACGAGTTAAACTGATGTGTAGTGTATAGTGTTCACGAAAATATTAAAACCCTTACGATGAGTAATCCTTTATTCTGCTAATATAATCGCGCTTAATAAAATCTCACACGAAGTCGCGAGTATCTGCAGCCAGTAAAAACTAAAAGGCATGGTGATTTTTTTTTCTAAGGCCTGCTCAAATTAAGGTCAAGCGAGGTGCCAGTGGCCCGGCCGGGTGCCGGTGCGTCTGAATGGAGGCAGTTGTCACGTACGTTGTCAGCGGGTTATGAATGAACGGAAGACTTTATCAGGCATCGCTTGGCAGGTGGTGGGTTCCTAGAAGAGGCCTAACGAAGCTCAGGGCCGAGTGTCATAAAACTACAATTCGTAGTTTATTATGACAATTCGACGTACGTTGCGTGGCAGAGTCACCTACTTGTTGTTAATCTGTGGGTTAATTGACTTTGCAATGTACATCGAATTGTTATAATAGAATTGTGGTTCTATGAAACAGGCCCCTGATGGTAAACGTGCGTTCGGGGCATAGGAGCTTTCTTTCCCAAGACGAACTTGGAAGAGGCAAAGTAACATGTCACAATTTCGATCAGACTAAAACGTCTAACGCATTTATATTGAGAATGAAATTATACCTTTGGTAAAATTAAGATGCAGATCCCGAAATCTAACTTTAGTAAAAAAACCGGCCAAGTGCGAGTCGGACTCACGCACGAAGGGTTGCGTACCATTATATATAACACATTTGAATATTTCAAGCGTTATTAATATCGAGAAAAAAATGGCAAAATGATCATGTTTGTTGTATGGTATTAAATTTCCATTTTTAATATTTGTTGTTATAGCGGCAACAGAAATTTCAACTGTCTAACTTTCACGATTCATGAGTTACAGCCTGGTGACAGACAGATGGACGGACGGATAACGGAGTCTTAGTAATAGAGTCCCTTATCCTTTGGATACGAAACCCTAAAATTAAGTGAAAACACCGCCTGCTCAAATTTAAGCCGTAAGCAGGAAAAAGGCCAAGTGTAAGTCGGATTAGAGCTTTATAGAAGTAAGACAAACAGACTGCATAGGCCTAACAAAAGGGACCCAAAAATCTATATTCTTATGTACCAATTCTTTCTTTCCATTAACATGTACTTACTCTCGTTTTTCCTTCATGCAGGTAGAGATGACCGGAAGCTCTGTGTTCGACTACATCCACCAAGCGGATCACGCAGAGGTGGCTGAGCAGTTGGGCCTGTCGTTAGCGGGCCGCGGTGGGGCCGGGTTGAACAGCCCTGCGTCTGGTAGCGAAGAGGGCAGCCAACATGGGACGAACAATCCTGATGGTGAGTGAATTACTCTGCACGGTATATTGGGCCTGTCGTTCGGGGCGTGGTGGGGCCGGGTTGAACAGCCCTGCGTATGGGTGTGAAGAATGCAGGTTTGAACGGCCCTGCGTCTGGGTGTGAAGAATGAAGCCACCATGGGACGAACAATCCTGATGGTAATTGAAATACGGCACGGTATATGGCTCGCAGACCGAAGCGGGGTTTATCAGCCCCGAGGAGACCCGAGTCTCAACTGGGTCGGATGTCGTAGTTTTGTTTTTTAAGCAATACCGGCTGTCAAATATATAAATATTTTGACACTGAGGGAACGTCAAGACCGACAAAACGGAGATCCAACCCAACACAATGGAGACTTACATAAAAAATAGAGGCGCGCCGGTTTTGTTTTTTAGGCTTTACCTGAGAAATTGAAAATGTAGCGAATCTTGATATAGATTTTTTAATGACTCGTAGATATAGCGGGTGTTATGTGTTGGCCCGCTGCAAAAAACACAGGTGCCTTGAGCGTAGACCAGGTGGTCTAGAAGGTAATAGCGAAAATCTCCGATGGCGTATTTGTACCGGCCGCCATTGTTATCCAGCTGCCACCAGCAATCAGCCGAATGTTGAAGACGAAAGAAAAAAAAGAATCGCGGGCTGAAATCAAAATAAAACGATGAAAATAAAAGAGAAAATGGACTAAACAAAATACCGTTATCCGCCACCCGCCTTTAGGTGTTTTCCGGCAATATTCACAACGATAAAAACCCGACAATTACCGAAACATCTTGTCCGATTTAATGCCAACAAAAAAAAAGAAGAATAAAAAGAAGTATTACAGAATTCAATTACATTTACCATCTTTCGGAGGACGTTGCACCTTCTTCAATCAGCGACAGTACCGAAGTTTTCTCCCGCTCCATGTCGAATCGCTCAATACTAGCAATAATAACTTAAGCCCAAACCGAAATTAGATTATTGAGGCTTCACCAAAAGATAGCGGCGCTCCGAAGATCAAACTCGTTAGAAAACCCAATGGAGGTGAAACTGTGGCTAGGCATGGGGCATACAGGAAGGACGTGGGACGAGGGCGCGGAAAAGACGCCACGCATTGCATAGAGTTCGCGTCCTCGCCCCGTACATTTCTTTTTTTTACGTTTTGTATGAAAGTGAATTGAAAGAACGCCACGTCTCTTCAGCGCCCTCGTCTCACGTCCTTCCTATGTGTCCCACTCTTTAGTTTCAAAATAAGACAGGACAGCGTATTACGTTTCGGTTACTGGAATTACACTAAATTTTTGAATAATTCCTTGGAAGCGCAACTGGATAGCGATGTCGGTACCTGTGTATCAGAAATAACTCTACACTGATGGGACGTTCTGTATGCTCCACTTTTGAAGCTTCACGGTTAACAATGGTGAACCTTATGAAACGGTCAATGGGGTGTCAGTACTATCTCTTTATGCTCTTGATTAATATTTCATTTCAACGCACTGAATCTATTAGCTTTTGGTCTTGCCACGCATTTTCCTTTTTTGGTGACCAATGCGTAACTTAAATTTTAGAATTAGGTATTTTTTGTTCGTGGGAATTGTGACTACGGTTATTATCTGTCTAAAAATTTGTCGCACCTTACCTAGGGCCATCTACTGGATATCGCCAAAGAACGGATTGATTACGACATGATAGTAACCCCTGGTTTCTTGTACACTAACAAGCTGTTAATCTACTGTTAACAGCTGTCAGTGTTTTTTTTTGTATGCACTTTGGTCAATTGACAGCTGTTAACAGTAGATTAACAGCGTGTTAGTGTACGAGAAACGGGGTAAGTAAGTGATGTGATGACATAGAAAAAAAATACGATTTTTCTTGTGTCATCACAGCCATCCCGTCAATCAAAGTTCATTAAAATTCCACCCAAATAGCCTTTTTTATATTACCAACCACCTTCATTATATTACCGTCTTCTAATTTACTAACATGTTACCACGGGCAAGCCATGGATCAATTTCAATTTACTCCCTCGCGATGTATCGAAAAACGATTACGTTTTTAGGAAAAAAATCAATCAATCCCAAGCTGATGCGACAGTCAGGTTATTGTCGGATGACGGCCGTAGTAAAGAAACATTGGGCTCTGGTGCCGTGGAAAAAGTGGTCACATTGTCACCTGACAGGCGTGTAGACGTTGTCGAAAATCCACCTGGGTCTGTCAACGGAGATGGATCAGAGATATCTAAACTTTAGAGGTAATTTTACCTAATTATATTACTTACTAATTCTCAATTCAGAGAAGAAAGTTGCTTTGGCATCTTTCATGATTTTCATGCCATAACTAATATCTTTTGATTCATGTTTCGGGCACAATTTTTAGTAGGAATTGTGGAAGTGTCATAATGAAAACAGAGTAACAGAAAAAATCTTCCACGAAGCTGGTCCTAGTTTCGAATTCTCTATGTGACGAATCCTCAAGTGAATTCTCAAAGAACATGACTTCGTAATGAGTCTGCCTAGCTACGTTTATTAGATCAATGACAAAAGCATGATTCAATAATCAACACTCGTATGCGATTCGGTGCATAGTAAAAAGGTGATGGCAGGCATTGCAATAAAGATTCAAATCAGAATAATACAGGACCTTAAAAATCGGTAGTAAAATATCGATGATAATCTTTGCACATTTTATTGCGCCTGACGATGACGCATGAAGTGACTTGTCAACCTGCGTTTCAAAACCCAAAAATTAGTTAGATAAACTTAATTCGAAAAACTTCGAGAGAGAACTACACTTTGAGAATGTCAGGTAGGATGCCCAAACTGAAGGAGTCAACATAAAATCAATTAGAGCACGGTGCAAACGGTTTGATGGATCCCATAGGCGTACCTGAAGAGAAATATTTTAATTAAGCACCTAGTTGATTGACCGGGAAATGTTGTGGTACGGAAAAGAAGAAGTTCCGTAAGGGAACACGTCCTTTTAAACTGTTAACATGACAGACCAAGATGGATACATAAGATTGATCAATATGAGCAGTCATATAAATTTGCATTTATAATACATTTATCTTTGCTCGTTAGGTATTTAGGTACTTACTTAAGTTTACCATTAGTGTTATCATTATTCACCGTTAATGTTAAGAACATTTCCGTTTTCCATTTTCCGAACAGACGCAAAGATTTTGAAAATAAACAAAATGAAAAGGTTACCGAAGGCTATTTTTTTTTAAGTTAACTTATTAATTGCATGTCAGGACGTTTTCAAGTTTGTCTTATATTTACTCGGTGAACAAGCCGCGTTATGCGCAAAATCTGGTTTCTTTTCTAGTGTCAAAATATTAAGTTTGGAGATTTTTTGTCGTTTTCTTCTCGACATCTACTTAGATCTTGCTTGAAAAGGACACCTATAGATATCTATTAGATTCGGAACGATCTTTAAGCCGTAATTTTTGCGCTTTTCTGCGTAATTTGACTTCAATGCAGTGTTTTTTTATGTTCACAGTATCTTCAATAATGAGCTTAGCAGCGAGTGGAAGCCTCTACCGGGGGATGGACCGTGCGTTTTGCGTGCGGATGAAGAGTACGCTAACGAAACGGGGATGCCATTTCAAGTCTTCCGGATATCGGGTAAGTGTAGACTCGGTTCCAAGTAACTGAGGTTCTGGCTGAGATTCGTAATCATAGATAGACTACATAGATTTGCCGAAAACCTCGAAATGCTGCACAAAATCATTAAATTGGTTATACGATCACTAAGTAAGTGAGTCAATTTGTTTATTTCCGAAAAAAGACAATACAATAAAAATAATCCATAAATAGACTGCGACTTGACAGTTTTTTCTTGGCTTGAACATCTCATACATAACATAAGTGGTGAATCTTTATCAAATCTCTGAAAAAATCTCCAATTACTAAGGAACATACAAACGGTACGTACTAAGTATACTAAACAAAATCACACTGCCAATACAGAAAGGACATTAGCAGCAAAATTCACAACGCGAAAGGAAGCGAAAGCAACACCTTTATCTAACACGACAACGTAATTTATACACTTTACAGTCATTAATAACATAGAGAACGACTGTGAAAATTTGTGGACATTATTCTTTTTTATCTCTAAAAAAATTAAGGAAGAAATGGACGCTTAATTTTCATTTTCGATCTAGGTCGGAAGAGGCAACGAGGGTGGCGAGACCTGTCACGGAGGTAACTGGCGGGTGGGTATCTCCTGAAACTGGTCATTGTCTAGTGACATTTTGCCCACGCTTTATAGGTCAGCGATGTGACCATTTGAAAAAAAAAAAAAAACAATCGAGAGACTGCATCACCCCTGGAACTTTAAATGGAGTGGGCGACAAAGCAACTGTAGCAGCCAAAATGGTCGAAAAAAAGAAAAGGCAAAGCAAAAAGGAATTACTCGTCACCGAAAAAAAATATATCCATAAGTGTCTCATATTTCTTTTTATTACGTTAAACGCCTTCTTATGGCACTACAACCTAATTCATAAAGTTATTTCTATCCCGGCGGAGAACACAAATATTATTGGTTAGAATTATTGTCCTGCGTGGGGTGCCGCAAGGCTCTATTTTAGGCCCATAATTTTTGCCCTCGACGCGGTGTTAGAACATAAACTGCGATTATATCTCAAGCGACTTGCGAATTTCCTTGGAGTTCGTAAAACGGTGTAATAGATTGTTTTTCTTGGGGTCTCGGGCTGTATAAATGAAGTGTTTATAATAAAAAGCGTTTATAGCCGTTTGAGCTTTTCGAGTCTTCCTGGGATTTATTAGGTTTTACGCTAGAGAGTTGATGACTAACTCCCAGGAAACAAGTTAATTAAACGCACTTTTCACGTTTCATAAACTACAATTCATAGTTTATTATGACAGTGCGATTTACATTGCGTAGCCGATTAGTATAATGGTCTTCCTATTTATTAATCGGTTAATCGGCTATGCAATGTTCATCGAATTGTCATAATATACCACCAACTGTAGTTCTATTAAATGAGGTCCTGACGGCTGACAAAATTATGCTGCTTTCGTCAAATGACAGTCAACCTATGTTAATAAAATTTATTGCATCAAATCCGCATCAACATTTCAGAGGAAACGAGGGGACAGTGAAATGAATAAAAATATATCCAAGTACCAAGATACAACTAAATATGGAACTTAAATAATTTATGACGCAGGTACCCACAAACCAAGGCCCTAAAGCCTTTGACCTGAAGCACGTTGCAACAAAGGAAATCCAACTAAGAGCAATAATTCCAACTTGTCTTTATCTAAATGGCCGACGCGAAGCTGGAATATCGGCGAAGCAATTAGTACACGACCATTTGTCATTGCTCTAGCACTAAATAAGGTTATTTCGCCCCGGGACGCGCGTTTATTGGTTTAATTTTACAATTGGTTTGTGGGAGATTGGGTTTAGGGCTTGATTTTCAATGCTGATTACTGTAATGGGTTAATGAACTTCTCTTAGCTAATTTGAGAAGAATATGTAGAAAATTACGCGGGAAAATAGGCCTTTAGCTAAATATGAGGCTTTCCGATCAACGATATTAACCCGCGGTTTCTCGTACACTAACAAGATGTTAATCTACTGTTAACAGCTGTCAGTCGTTTTTTTTTATGCACTTTCGTCAATTGACAGCTGTTAACAGCAGATTAACAGCGTGTTAGTGTACGAGAAACTGGGGGTAAATAATTTATCACCGATAATTACGATAATCAATGTAGAACCTACCAACTCCTTCCTTTAACTCCTGCGGTTGACTGGTAGAAAATGCTTATAGCATTAAGTCCGCCGCATTGTACGATTTTTTTAAGTGCAATTTTAAAAAAATTAAAATTTATGGAAAAAACTACTTCACTACATTTCAGTTCAGTTCAGAAATTAACTGTAAAAGTTTAGACGATTTTAAATTGGAAACGGATTATTCTTTTACCTAAGGGACCACTTTTTGCTAATAGACTGACGGTCTTATTTATAAAAACTCGATTTCTTAAAACACTTAAAAAACGCCGATCAAATTAGTCTGCGGTGGAGATTTTACAAGGAAAATATGTAGCCACAGATTAAATAAACAGAGTTTTAGATGGAATTGTGTTTTTATAAATGAGCCCGAAACAGTTTTCCACACTAAGACCGCATTCTCAGTCGACTTCTCTTAAACATACCTTGTCTTATTTTCAGGTGGTCCTCATGCTGTGCCGCCTCCGACCACAGTACACATTCTCCCACAGCCGGAAGTCACCGCCGTCTCTGCTAGGCATGGTGGCGCTGGCCATAGCGCTGCCGCCACCGTCTGTCCACGAGATCCGGTTGGAGTCCGATATGTTCGTCACGAGGATCAACTTCGACTTCAGGATAGCACACTGCGAGCCCAGGTATTTGGATGTGTTTTCTTGCCCATTTAAAGCTTTGTCACATTTGCTAAAGGGAGGTTTTTAATTCTACGAATGTTTTGACTTCTACTGATAGATTTATACTCTTAACTTGTATTAGAAGATGACTCCATAAATAAGTTGGTGATGTCTGCCATTTTTGCAATTCGGGACGATGTGTGGCACACAATTAGAGGCGGTTTTCGATACAAAATAAACCTCAGGCCAGAGTGCACCAGTCTCCCTATTCGTTAACGAAATTGATCGTTACTTAATTTCTTTAGACGATGACGCCTAGGCTCGAAGGACCATTTTAGCTACCACCCACTTTACCAATGTCCTAAACCTGAAAGCACTTGAAATAAAAATTGTAAAAAAACAACATTTGTCACCGATTCTTGATACATATTTCTCTCCTCTCAGCAGGGTATCAGAACTGCTTGGCTACACGGCGGAGGAGCTGACGGGGAAGAACCTGTACGCTCTCTGCCACGGTGAAGACGCCAACAAACTTAGGAAATGTCACGTAGATTGTGAGTATTTTATTCTTATTAAATCTACATTACTTACCTTATGTCGACGGGTTTTTTGGCCCGAAACTCCACATTTCGGCATTAGTAGAGACGCGAGTGAGATGGAAAACCATACAGCCAAAGACTTAATTTCCTGCTATGGTCAATCCGCAGCTGATGCCTGCGCCGTAGTGCATGTTAATTCGTATGCTCAACCGACATACGCGACCGGCCATGGCGTAAATAGGAGGAAATCAAACATTAGACTCCTCGAAAGATTAAAAAAGAACAGATAGTAGTATAAAAATACTACTACACCTAAGTGCATACAGGCCAGTGGACTGGCGACCTAAGTCTGGAAGTAACCAACATGAAACTCCAAACATCATCAATGATTTTTATCGTTGATATGTTTATAGTCACCAAAGTCATCAGTCGTGTCTTCAATTGCAAACAGTCCTTCGCGAGTACGTTATCGAATGATTCAGATTCCATTGTCGATGACCCAATCGTGGTGAAATCCTCGCAGTGTAGTGGCGTAACTCGTCACTTTGTATTCAGCGTTGGTCCTTTAGAAATTCATGTCAAGAAGACGGCAGGCCAGGCACAAGGGTGTTAGGAGGAAAATTAATCACTGCCACCGAGTTGGTTTCTAAAAAAGATTGTTTTGTTGTTTAGAGAGCTTCAGTTAGGAAGTTTTATAGGCAGAATTCTAAAATTTTGCGTGCAAGATTCTAAACCGTTACGTGAATTCTTTCATCGAAAATTATTAACGTCATGTGTGGACGTTACAATCGTTTGTCCCAAAATATTGTAAAAAAAGTGTAATCAAAACATGATAAATTCGAGACTCGTTATTTGTCATGTCGATGGTCGTTCGTGCAAATCAAATAAAACATTTCTTATTATTTGAGTGAAGGTTCATTCCTGGTGATCCCTCTCCAAGAATTGAATTTAGAAAGAAAGAAAGAATGACATTTATTGTAACAAATTAACACATCACAGGAAAAGAAAAGAAAAAAAAAACATAAAATAGTTACAAGGAAAAAGAAGAAGCTCACACAAATACACAGAGAACAGAACAAAGTCAAAACATCTAACTCAGCCTTACGCTGAAAGTTTGAGCCCTCAGCGCAGCGACCTAATTAGGGGGTTAGCGGAAAAGCGACTGACATTTAGTGGTCAGTAATGACGTAGTCACAAAATGTTTTATGACGCAACTAGACGAGGTAACTACTTAAGTTTGGCTTTAGCCCGGCTTCGTTCTTATTCGAAATTATCCATGGCATATTATCCTGGTAATCAAGCTCACACTCTCTCTGAGAGAAGGCCTGTGGGGCACTGTGGGGACAGTAGGACGAATATATTATGTATTATTATACATCCCCAATACATATCTATCTGTACGTAATAACAACCGTATAGCCTCCATAACATAGATGCGTATCTATCTCCTGAAAAATATGGCGGAATTCTTATTCACGTGGTGTAATCTTTATTATATTACAATTTTATAGGCATTCGTCAGAGGAATACAATTTTAATCCCGGTCGACGCGTCGCCGGCCCGTCTTCGTGGATTGTGATATGAATAATAATGTTCATACATCATTTCGGTTTCCTTTCCAAGGGAATAGACGTGGGAAATGACATGCTTTAATATACTTTGAGATATAGGTACATCTATAAAAACTTTTTCGTCCTTTATTACTGTTCGCCTCTGAGGTTTCCACGTCTCTGGGGTCCTGTTTCCTTGCGATATTTTCGTGTATTTCTTTTCTTTTGACGTCATCTGTTTCAAGTTTTTGATCACGTATCGGATTAATTTTGACTTCGTTTTGTCTGTCTTCCTGTACGGAAGTCTAAGTTCTGCATGTTTCCTTTCTCACACGGGCGACAATTTATTTTCTTCGCGCCTTATTTGAGGGCTCACGTATGAATGGGTTACCCATGACGTAATTGGCATCCTGTACTCCTTCACCTGACACTCGAAAACAAAATGGCCGCCGCTTTAAATGCCAATCACGAGGCGCTACCTCGAGCGAGTGATTTTTATAGGATCTTCTCTACGCCTTCGAGTGCGTCGATAGCTTTACTGGTCCATCAATTTGAATTTAAAATGTCGGTGTTTCACTGGATGCCGGTCAAATGTGGACAAATCCGGGTGCGGAATAACAATTGTTGGTATTAAATTGACATAGACTATAGTGCGGCTACGAACAAAATTAATCCGTATTGTAAGGCAATAAGATCTACACTCAATAGTTAAAGAAGGCCGGGTGTTTGTAGTAGAAAGCGGGTGAAGTGATGGCGACTAGATAGTCATTGGGAATTCTGATGGTCAAATTATTTTAGTAGCAATTTGTGTTGTAATGTAATGTTTCTACTAGAGTTGCGTTTGGACGTGTTCGTTTTAACAATGTATTTCCTTCTTTATTTCACCGAAGCCGTCAACTGCGGCGGCAAGAATAGTTACATTTTTAGTATGTTACTCGACTGCGGCGAAGCCTAAAAGGAGATGTTTGGCTCGTATGTATGTATTTATGTCCGATTCTATATTCCCTAATAACTCCTTAACCAATGGTCTGACAAATAAGCCAACGAAAAAAAAATTCTAAAAATAAAAACTGGCGGGACCCAAATTCAATCATCATCAGCCATTTGACGCACACTGCAGGACATAGGCCGCCCTCATGGTTTTCCTGACCATGAAGGGTTTTGCCATAATCGCCACGCTTGGCAGGCGGGTTGGCGATCGCAGTATGCGGTTGGAATCTCAGGAAGACGCTGCTGCCCGTCTCCTGATAATGTATTTCCTTAGTCGCCTTCTACGACATCCACGGAAGGAAATTGAGTGACGCTATTCTTAATCCGGCGCTACACGGAACAAATTCAATAATGCAACTCATTGCGAGGAACCTAGTTCGGTCCCGCCTGCTTAGTAGTTAATGCTCAGCAGTCGGGTTGTTGGTTATTTTTTATTTCAGTTTTTTATTGTTAAATTTGCTGCGTTTCGTTGTGCCACGTTCACCATTTCTGCATTTGCTGCTTGGTGGCCAAGAACAAGTAAAGAAAGCTTCGAAAAAAGGTTTTCAAGTGAGACGACCACCGTTAGACGTGCACTGCATCTAACTGCACCTTGGACTAAGATCTAAAGCAGATTATTTATTGGTGGCATCTAGATTGTTGGTACCTAGATAGCTCTATCATACTATAATGTGATAATTGTGTAGTACCTAAACAATTATTACCGAAAGCTGTCATCAAGTTTTGACTATCATCATCAACTTTTGAGTTTCCAGACAACAAATGAGTCCTTTAAAACGGTTTCACTTGCTGGCTTCGGGCCAACGTATTGGTAATTAGTCACTGACGAAGGGGGTAACAAACAATGCACAATGTCACAACAGTACCAAAAGGTGCTACAATCCTAATGATTCACGTAGCACAATACACGTGTTCCGAAGCTGCCTTATTGTTTACGAAATCGCGCATAAGTATAATGGATGCAACTGCTTAAATATTGTTTAATAGCATAATAGCCAGCGTCATCAAATTAATATTGATGCCAAAGAAACATATCAATATGGAACGAGTATCGTTAATTTGGCTGGTTCAAGGTCGTTTTTGCAAACGGTAACACAAAGGAACACTGCCCTAAATTGCGTGACTTCCAAACGACTTCCATCCAAAAACATAGATAATAGACGATACAAAAATAATATAAAAGTTTAGGTATGTATGGCACGCGAGATACGTGGCGCGGTTGGCCACGGAAAACTAAAATCAAGAGCGCTGTCTTAGGTGAATAAATACTTATAGTTTCAGTTCAATCAGAACGAACTAACTGAACTGATCTAAGTAGCTTATCTTAAAAAATACCAATTGGAACTCCCAGAGGAGCTTCCAGTCTATCTGATTCCCCCATGAATCTCTGATCTGGATTAGGGATTGTCGTATTAAAGCGCTATTTTTAAAAGACTATTTTATACAGAAATCTATCCTTTTTACAATAAACCTCTCAGCTTGTCCCAGTTTGTAGTCTCATAAACAATATGTTTGTTGTTCCAGTAATAAATAAAGGTCAAGTCCTGACGCACTACTACAGGATAATGAACAAGAACGGTGGCTACACGTGGATGCAGACATGCGCGACAGTCGTGTGCTCTTCGAAGAATGCGGAGGAACAGAACATTATCTGTGTTAATTATGTTATTAGGTGAGTATTCCGAGGGACCCAATTAAAATAATTAATAGGTAAAGGATTTGTTGTGATAAAGTTGCAGAATCACCTGTAATAGAAAACGCTGAAATAGAAGACCTTGGTCCGATTAAAATTCCATTGATAGAGAATTCAAACGTCTGAACAATACCCGAGAATCCATATACATTTACAAAAATATCCACACTGCAGTCTCCAATTCTGTATACAGTAAATAATTTAGAGTATTATACAAGGCCGTACATTAACCAATTATATTCTCTTTCTTCAGTGGTAGAGAGTTCCCCAATACCGTGATGGACTGCTGCCAACTAGAAGAGAGCGTCCAGGGAGTCAAACGGGAGGAGGCGGTCGGTGACCCCGAGAATGGACCTCCGGACTCTGACGCCCCTGGCGCCCCACCGGCTCCTCCCAGACACCCAACCGAGCGAACTGAAGCACAAAACAACAGCGAATCTGCGTCCAGCGCCCCTGTATCCAGTTCGGACGTCACACACCTGACCAGACTTAGCGATAGCCAACCAATACCTTTACAACACAACAGCACGGAACGAACTTCCCCAATGCCAGCTAGGAGACTAAAGAAAAGGAAGCACACGACGGACTGCGATGAAGAAAACACAGAACGAGAGGAAGAGACGAGAAGAAAATCTACTTCCAATCCCGGAGCAGCCATTTCACCCGTAGAAAAAGTAGCAAAGACACTTAGTATGCCTGAAGGGAGTTCGGACGCGACGTCTGTAAGAGACTTAGAAAACGCTATGTCGAAGCATTTACCCTCAGTCGCTTTGGACGGAAAGGAAATCTCGCACAGGCCAACAGACTTCTCCACTGACGCTTTGTTGAAACAACAGCAGCAGAAGTCAACGATACAATGGATAGGGACGCAAAACCATCACATAAATCACCTCAACAGGCAACTGCCTGGTAATCACACGACGCCGGCGTCGGCGTTGCTTAGACAACTCTACGCGAACAGAGAAAGCGTGATCAGAAGTAACTTCTTAGGGGATGGAAGAACGGGAGGTTACTATTCAGGGGACGGCCAATCAGGGCCGCTGCCAACGCCACCTGGCAGCGAAGGCTCCGGTTACGGTGACCAGTTAGGTCACAAAGGCACAGAACTAGGAACATTAGCTTACGGTGGATATGCGGACTACCATTCGGCCATGACGCCACCGGGATCCGTTTCTCCTAGGGACAAGCAATACGGGATCTCGTATGATAACTCTGCGTATTCCGAGGCGCTTAGGCACTCTTATTTAGGTGAGGCGCCGTTGCCTTTAAAACCCCAAGCGTACTCAGCGGTGCCGGGAGCGTTGGATTACGCGACATCGCTGGACCAGACACAGTACTTCCATCCGCCATCGTTTCACCTTTACCATCCGCAAGCACATCCTGCGCATGCGTCTCATGCAGCACATCAGGGAGGGGACAAAACCGGACCGCCAAATACGAATTGGTATGCGCCAAGTTCGTAGCCAGATTTTTATAGGTAACTTCGGATAATTCGACAAGGGGTACGTTGGTTGTGTTCATTAGATTCGTGGTTTCAGTGTCGCGTTAATTTTGGACTAGTTTCTAACACATAGATTTTCCTTACTTCATTGAAAATTTTGAAGATAACATTAAGAGATTTGTTTAACTGTCATTTTATTCATAGAAAGTACAATTAGACCGCGAATAAAATGACAATTTTTTTAAAAGTATTTCTAAAAGTAACTCCATGACAAATATTTGCTTTCTTAATTATGTTATTTTGTTTGAATAGCATCGTAACGTATACGGATCATAAAGACTTTTCAATCTAAAAAGCAAATGATACTATGAATGTAAGCTATCGCAAAGTCCATGAAATTAAAATTCAAGGGGACGTCTATTGAATGTATAGTTGTTCCATGGAGTGATATTAACGAGGCAATGGTTAGTTGACCTAGTTAATCTAGGTTAGTTTAACCAAATTAGGTTCTAAAATGCAGCTTACCTAAGTCAGTACTTCACACGATGGTATCTCCTTCGGGCGAGGTGCCTGTTTATTTCGCATGGCTTATACAATTTCAATGACATTGCAATCAGATTTTTTAGTAGACTGCAAAATAGCGTCAATTAACAGCTACTGCCATGCTAATATCGTGAACAACAATACATTTAGTAGACTTAACTCAAAACTTAATACTCGTTTTTTCTACAAACAGCTTTGAAACAGCACGTGGTAGGGGTTATCCTCTTCTAAATAAAATAAAATAAAGGTGATGTAAAAATCTGTTTGCACTGAGATATTTTTTAAGGCAGAGCAGAATTAGGTTGTTGCTCTTAGACGCAATTATTGATTAAATATAATTCAAGAAACTGTGCCAAGAAAAGGTGCTAGAAAATGCACTGAACTATACTTGTATTTGCTCGAATCGGTTGAGATTTTTACTACTAGTTTCAGTTTAAAGGTCTATCCACATTAAAACGGGCAGGAGACGGGCGGGGGCGGCGCGATTTCAATAAAAAAAGAATCCTTATATACGTACTTACGAATTTAGAGATTACATATATTAGTGCAAGAAACTCGTTTCCATGACGTGCCCGTCAGCCGTTGGCTGCACGTGGTCGAGTTTTTTTTGCAGTCTTATTTACGAAAAAGTCGATTCACGGTAAAATCTTATAAAGCTTTTAATCGGCGTTTATCGAGTGTTTTTATAAGACCGTAAGTCTTATTTATAAAAAAAATATCCCACTAAAACACTCATAACACGGAGTTAAAGTCAGTTTATGAGAGAAATTCCTGTTATAAACCGACTTTAACTACGTCTTAAGAGTGTTTTAGTTGTATACCTAAATAAGACTGTTACGGTCTTATAAAAACACTCGATAAACGCCGATTAAAATAGTCTGTGGTGGAGATTTTGCAACGAAAAACGTAACCACAGATTAAATCATCTGCCTCGGAGCAGTGCTTTAGAGGAATCGTGTTTTTATAAATAAGGCCTCTGACCGCAAAAGTATTTAAGGTTTGTTTTAGTTGCGCCTGCACATCGCCGGTCCATTGTAATGTGAATAGTGCTTAAAGCAACCAATACAGTAATCACGAAGTTGGTCAAAGTTTTTTGAAGTGTTCATCTGTCGCTTTTGACTATTCGAACATCGATGGATAAATAAAAGCCCGTTTTGAAGGGGGAAAAAACATGAACACCGTGTTTTTGCCGAAGTTTGATCAACTTCGCGAGTAGTGTAGAGGTCGCTTTATATGTTAACAATGCGATAATATGGTGTTCAGATAGTTCATCCACGTTGTAAATGTTTACAATCACATTTACACCTACCATCCACCCTTCCAGTAAGATTTACACCTTGTTTTACTATAAAGATTAGGCTAACGCTTGTGGCATATCATTTTAAACTCTAGTAAGTGTAGTTAATACATAGCGAAATAATAATCTGTACATTGTTGTAAAATATCTACATTTAAATTATAGTTTAAACGAACTTTGACTGTATTTTAGTCGGTAAACTCAACTACTCAGCTGTTGTATGTACATTCCATTAGATTAACTAAAGATTGTCTTACTGTATGTAATGATTACTGATACCGACATTACGGACTAAGAATTCAGTGTAAATAAATAACCTTAAATCAACTCATTACTACCAATTAAGATATTTATAATAGCGATGACGGTTTCGTTCAAAATAAACTCTTCGCTCATTATATTAAGTTTCAAAATGGGTTGTGTCATCCTGATTCATTAATGCTCAAATAGTTAAACCATTTCATTAAAAACCGACAAGAAAAATCAACCCAGTTATTAAATACTCAAAAAAATATAATAGTTCAAGCATTTCGCTCCTAGGTTTATTTCATCGGACACGTTAAATTTATTTTTCTACAAATTGTAATTTAATTAAGCTATTAGGTGTTATGAAATAATTAATTGTACTTAATATTTGTAATATTTATGCTGTAACTGTGCAATATGACGAGTAAAAGGATGTTGTTCATTTCGTTTTTAAAGCTTTGTTGAGTAAAAAACTTATTAAAAATAATTACGAATTGTAAGTAATTAAAGCCTAGGCTAAAACGCGAATTTCTGTTATGTTTATATTATTATGTTACTTCTTATGAGCGCATTTTTGTAACATTTTAAGTAATTGTACATTTTCATTTTTTATTCTATTACGGATGATGCAAGAAAAAGAGAAAACTTTTATTTGTCCAAATAAACAATTAAGAATTTTGATTAAATTTTGTTTCATTGCAAGAAAACTATTGAAAAATAGATTTAAAGTGGCACTTAAAAACAGGGTCGATTATCATATAATCGGCGTTGCGCCAGCAAAGTTTGACTATGTGAATGTAGCCCAAAATCAAAAGTGGCACATCCTGGTCCCTACGCCTACGCCTCCGGGATACAGGCGTGAGTTTATGTAATGTTACCCAAAATAGGCGATCAATGATATCGAGCAATAAGCACGTGGCACTCATGCTACAAGATGGACATGTCGTAGCCATATCATAGAATTGACCATATCATGATGTGGTTAGCCATATCACGAAATGTGTCCTTTTCATGAAAAGGCCAAGTCAAACTGGCCGTATCATGAAATGGCTTAGCCAGATAAATGAGCGACCGACGTTTGACGATCTGAATAGCGAAATGCATGACTATTTCATGATGCGGCCAAAAGTTAGCGGCCATATCGTAAAATACTTCCATTATCCACCGTTAGAGGCGGTGATGTTAGTTTGTTGTGTATTTCTACCATGGAGGCGACAGAAAATATTTCTAGTGACGGCAATATTCCCGTAAATAATGTGCAAAACGAGGAAAGTAGGGCAGCAATCTCATTTTGTTGTAATCATTGTACCGCATTGTATTTTACGAGTGATAAAATATAAACTGTTGCTTCTTTTATTGGTATTTTATTCAACCTATAAGGTTCAAATGCACCAAAACACTAAATACGTTAGGCATCTTCAATCTATTTTTCAGCTCAATGCAGTAAATATGTCAAACTTAAATAAGGTTGGTGCATGGAAAAGTCATAGGTACCCTACATTATGATATGGCAAAACGTAGATTGCCATATCGTCAAACGTTGATGCTTAAACGATACGGCCAGTTTGACTTAGCCTTTTCATGAAAAGGACACATTTCGTGATATGGCTAACCACATCATGATATGGCACAATCTACGCTACGACAGACACATGACCTCATCCAAGTGTCTTTTTGGAAATCCATGGTGGCTGAATGATGATGATGATGACTAATGCTAACCACGTGTTCCTAGCGGGGCCTCATGTGGCACATGAGCTAAGCAATTTAAGTTGATCGTTTGTGTTTATGAAATACAGTATAATTAGCCTAAAGTCCGTGTCTATCCAGCAGGGCCCTTTTTGATTCATCATCGTCATCATCAGCCATTTGACGCCCACTGCAGGACATGGGCCTCCTTCGTAGTTTTCATGACCATGAAGGGTTTTGCCATAATCGCCACGCTTGGCAGGCGGGTTGGCGATCACAGTTTGCGGTTAGAATCTGAAGAAGACGCCGCTGCCCGTATCCTGGTAATTAATTTCCTTTTTGATTCTTCCTAATTAAATAGGACAAGGATTTTACACGTGCCTTCCAAATTACTCAAAACATCTCATAATTTTTCGATAGGTACTTTTAGAAAAAATCACTTCAGAGATTTTGACGTACAGCGGGGTCCTTTCGATTCATGATACAAGCATATATGCTTTTCGGATTATTAATTGAATACTATAATGTTTTTAGTAGTTCATGATAAAATCCCCTTGAAACTGGTGCAATAAAAAAAATATATTTTTTCTAACCCAGGAGTCGTTAAAGTTATTTAAAAAAATATTCAATGCCTAAAGTTTCCTTCGAAAACTGCCCATAGTACTCAATACTCAATACTTTATTGCATTCCACAAGTTTTAGGGTTGTTACATTTTAACTTAACACTTATTTCATAAGACCTTTGTGGACCCTGTAGGGCACGCAACATTTTAAAGTCCTGTATTAAAATATGCATTATATAAACTTAAAATTAGAATATTTCATTGAATTAATAATCATGCAATTTAATTATATTGAAAAAGTTATATTTATATAACTATTTATCTCATTTCATCTACATTATCCTTTAACCTTTAAGTATTCCTCTATAGTATAATAACATTTTGAAATTAGTATTTCCTTTAAAACTTTATTGAAATTGTAGTCGTTATTCAAGTCTTTAAGGTGCTTTGGGAGTTTGTTATACATTTTTACAGCCATTACTTATGTACTGGAAGAGTGTATTTTCATTCGAGAGATGGGTAATAATTTTTTTTTTTCTCCTATGGGTCTTATAGTAACATCTTCTTTTTTATGAAAAGTTCTTTATGTTGTCTGACGAATTTTGAGATTTCTAATATGTAAATAGATGGTAAGGTAAGTAGGTTATATTTTGTGAAGTATGCTTTACAGCTGTCGCTAGGTACTATATATATGCTATTATTCTAACCAATTTTCTTTGCTGGGTGAAGAGTTGCGGAACAGTGAAGCCTTGTCGAGGTAGTTACTTAATTTGTCGATGAAGGACAAGCTGAGAAGGACAGGTGTGAAGTTAACGAGGGAATCTAATATTCGCCCCAAATTTTAAAGATAAGTAGTTATTTGCTTCAAGGGTAGAAAGAACTAATCCACATGATAGGTAACTCTTTAACGTGACTTTTAAAACAGCAACCAGTAACGCCATCTGTTAAAAATTATATAGGTTTGAGGTTACGGGTTTTTTTCCTCTGTGGTACGGGGGCTGGTCGCATAACACTTTGGTGGATACATTTTACTAGAACACAATGTTCATTATTTCAATCCAAGTCGGCATACATAACCTATTAATAGTTTACGAAACCCCCCACTAAGTGTCGCTCTTTCAGACATTTTGAAAAATCAAAGCTTTATTTTTTCAGAAAAGTCCATTGTGATTTATTGACATAATAAAAACAATAATGTTTTTTTACAATAATGCTTAATTTAAATAAGTATAATAATTATGTTAAAAAAAACTCATTTACAGAGATTCACACAGTGAAGATTCACACAATTTTTCCGTTTAAATAGAACTTTTTTCTTGGACGGATAGTGAAGTAGGTACATACTCAGACTAAGATTTGTGCTTAAACTAAGTAGACGGGAAAATATGTCTTACTGCATCTAACTTCTGGCAGTGTCTTAAATTAATCAGGCACTTCCAATAACCTGTATCATTATAACCTAGTATTGCTCACAAATAAAAAAAAAACAACAGATTCCCTTAATCTAGAAGTTGCCTTTACAAAATGCTCATATTTTGTGCCCTAAATTACTTTACAATTGAAAGATAAAGCCGGGTATACTTCTCTTATTTTTCATGAAACAATACATAAAATAATCCATGTTCAAGGCGTAAAACATTGTCTTTACTTGGCTTCCACATGCTATGAAAATGTTTTGCGCATGGAATACGGATTTACACACCCATATGGGGTTGGTCTGTAATTTTATATCTATGTAACTTACGTTCAAATAAATACAATTGATTCATTAATGGTCGTGTATATTGTATTGTATCACTAGAGTAACTCAGTTTCATTCGGATAATTTACGGATTTACACACGCATGTTATGGGGTTGGTCTATAATTTTATATCTATGTAACTTATATTAAAGAAAATAGAATTGACTCATTGAAGGTCCTGTATAATGATTTTTAGCAGGTGGTGCTCCTTTAGCTCTACTAAAGTAACGTAGTTTTATTTCGGGTATCATTGAAATTAACACCGAAAATACGGTTTTTAGCAGCAACTATGTAATGGTCGGCAGATAATACTAAATATCGCATCAAAATATCTGATTTTTGAAGCAGATAATTCCAAATCGGTCTTGGAATCGAGGCCGTCAGCGCAAAAGTGGCCTAACCCACAATGTTTCATATCCGTGCTTATCTACTGCAAGTTATTTAAAACATAATAAATTTTGATGCAAAACCGGCCTGTCCCTAGTTTCACCCATGGATAACAGATGGTGTTATAGACATTATTTTTGCGCGTATTGTTTTTGCCTACAAAGCAGACTATGTGTTCAAATTAAATTCATGAAAATGTATAGCTCATTATCTCTATACCAACTATGTTAAGCTTAGGCCACTTTTGCGCTGACGGCCTCTTAAGTACTGCTTATCTTTAGCAATACGTTTAAGGGACTCAAATCGTGGTTTGATCGTGCTTAGAATTGCCAATAAATAATCAAAAGAAAGAGCTTTGTGAATTGTTTCTGTGAAAAGGCTCATGAGGCGCTAATTTCTTTTTTATTTCAATCATTCACACAGTCATCGCTCAATCACTCACTCGATCATTCTCGTCCACTGCTGGACATAGGCCTCCCCAAGGCGCGCCACTTCCTTCTGTCCTCTTCTTCTTTCTAGGACAGAAGGAAGTGGCGTACCTTTTTCCGTTACTAAGCCTTCACTGTCCATCTGTCTGTCCGTCCGTCTGTCTGTCTGTCACCAGGCTGTATCTCATGAACCGTGAGGCAGTTGAGATTTTCACAGATGATGTATTTCTGTTTCGGCTATAACAACAAATACTAAAAACAAAATAAAATAAATATTTAAAGGGGGGTTCCGATACAACAAACGTAATTTTTAGCCGTTTTTTGTTCGACATTAATAACGGCAACAGGTAGACGTTTTAAATATTCACATAATATTTAGTTCTATATTCGCTTCAAAAATAAATATAAACATTTAAGGGAGGCTCCCATACAAGAAACGTGACTTTTGCCCTTTTTCTCGATCTTTGTATCTAATGTTTTATAGATAATGGTACGGAACTCTTCGTGCGCGAGTCCGACTCGCACTTGGCCGGTTTTTTCCGCTTTGTATGTAGTAGCGCCGTGCCAGCCAATTGGAGCGAGTTCAGTCCACTACCATCACCCATTAATATTTTTTTATTTATATATCCTGAATTCTAAGCACAAACAAACCTCTATTTGTGTCCTCTTAAAATATTGGTAAAGTTTCAACACAATGGCGTTGGAAATTAAAAGCTAACTATGTTTGTATTGGAATAGCCTCGATTAAGTTTATCCCTGTGTTATTCTAAAACAAATAATTATTAGGTTTGCTGCCTATTTATTGATTCCACGGACCAAAATAATTTGCTGATCATTTAACTACCCATTTCCCGTTTAATTCGTAATTAAAAAACATACAAAAGGAAATTCAATTCAATTCTGCTCTATGGACTCCCTGCACTGATGGTCCAGTACAACTGCGCCAATGCCAAGTGTTAAAAATTCAAGTAAAAGCAAGACAATTTATAAATATTACAATGTCAAGTCCAAAAGTAAATTAAAAACAATGGAAAGTTACGTAACAACGTTCATATTGCAAAATGTCACATGTCAAAAAAACTACTTTTGTTTTTTCATCGAAATTGTACAAAAAAATGCAAGACATCATTATCCTCGTTCTGATCGGCTGTGTATATTCGTGTACGACTTAATTTTCTTCTAATTTACTAATTTTTATACTATTTCGATGAAAAAACAAAAATCGTATTTTTTTGACACGTGACATTTTGCAATATGAACGACGGTAAGTAAGTTTAAGGTAGAGACACTTACCTAATTTCAGTACTCAATAAGTATTTCAATATTTGGTGACTGCATTTCGTAGATAATTTGGTATTGCGAGTAGACACACAGCCAGCAGTAGATCTGGAAATAAAAATAAAAACTATCTCACTAATATAATTCACCACACGGCCCTTCAGGTTTGCTCAAGATGTTTTCCTTCACAATTAGGGAGTATATAGACCGATAGAAAATTCTTTATTGAGTACCACAGGCCTGGTGTGCCAGGTTTTAATTTTAGGAACGAATTTTATTTGCATTCTACATAAGCTTTAAATGTAGTTCAAGTTACATTTAAATAAAACTCTTCATACAAAAATGACTAAGTAAGTGGCAATTAAGAAGTGATGCAAATCGGCGTAAAAAGGGCACAATAAGGTTCCGTGTTACTTTGTACAAAAACCTTTCAAATTTGATTGAATTTGAAATAAAGCATCTATAGTCGATCCGTTCGTACTTGGCACAAGTAGTAAACAAACCTCTTCTATCACAAAACTCGATATTCCAAGAGCATCACTCAATGTAGATTACCACATTTAGTTGTAGACACTAGTTAAGACACATTGACATTGAATTTCACCGAAAACTGGCCTAAATTAATAAGATTTTTTGGCGAAATTCAGATTTCCATACAATTCTGGTCACAGGTTAGCAAAACTACACAGATTACTTTGACATTATGTTGCAGTGATGGGACGCGGTTGGATGAGGTGAACGAAAGAACGAATGAATGAAATTGCGCAATGTGCTAAAACATTATTTTGTTCTTTAAAAATGGCAAAATATTTACCCGGTGGGTATTAGGTAAATATTGCATTATTCACGGAATACTATATTATCCTATTAAAACGACGAAATACATGTGTTTTTATAATCAATTTATGGTTGTTATTTTTTTCTGCTATAGTAAGTTTGATTCTATCAATTGTCAGAGAGCCAGTGAAATTTAATTGAGTCAAAAATTTTAGTACCCATCTTTATGCTAGTCTTTTCATGTCGCAGATAGATTGCGACGATATTGTTATAACTTACAATATTTTATATTCCAATAAACTTAATTTCATTCATTTAACAATTAAATCTATGAAACTGTAGCAGTTCATTCAAGTAATACCCAAACTTATGTAATGTGACATTTTGTTGGTCCGCCATGTTTGTTTACTACTTTTGCCAAGTAAGAACGGATAGGGTATAGGGAATCTTTGCAGGAAACATTTTGATAACTTACGTTGTACGCCATCCATAGAAAATCTACTAGAGCTGCAAAAGTTGCGTCAAGCTGAAATAGAAAAAAATACGTATATTGCAATATTGTATATCGAGATAGGAATGTTGCGTTGGTTTGGACATGTGGAGAAGATAAAGATTGACGAAACAAATATATCGAGCAAATGTGGGCGGAAGGGCCGGTAAGGGACGTCCCAGGCGGACATACTTCGACCAAATAGGGGATGTATTAGCAAAGGGCAAGACAAAAAGTACCCGAAACCGGCGTGCGTGCATGCAACGACTAATGAATGTTGAGGAAGCGCAAGTGATCTGTCAGGATCGTGGCAAGTGGCAGTTCCTGGTCGCTGCCTACCCCTCTGGGATACAGGCGTGAGTTTATGTATGTGTATACTGTAAAATAATATTCTCTAATTTCAAATTCACATGAACGCATTAACACATAAGTGTTAAAAACCAACATCCACTTTTACAATAAAACTTTACTGGAAAATCAACAAATTTTACTGATTACCAAACATGTTAGCAAACAGCTAATTTTAATAGTCTGAATACAGTTTAGGTCCTAATTTTCAGACAATTTTTCTTTCCTTAAACTTTAGAGAAAGAGACATCTGTCTGGAAAATTTAAAAACGATTGGCCTTTGTACATGATGAGATGATTTATACAGCGTCCAGTGGCACCTTTACTCACACTACATGGGTGAAGGGACCACTTAGACGCTGCAGTGCCTGGGAAATGGAGTAGGGTTGCCCAGCACCTTTTCCATCCAACAGCTTAGTCGGCCAAGCCCACAGGAAAGACAAGTCTCTCAGAGTGACGATCACCAACAGATTCAATACCCGCTGTACTCTTTTTACGCTGTTTCGCTTTTGTACATTTAAGTGTGTGTGTGTGTGTGTGCAAGTGTAAGTAAATGATTTATCTATCCATCAATAAATCTGTTGGTGATCGCTAAAAGTGTTTCACAAAACAATCACTGATTTTGGTCAAATTTGACGTGACAATGTCTGTCAATACTTTTCAATAAATGAGCAACTCACATAAATGTAATAGCCTCCAAGCAACCAGAGGCCGAATATGAGCTGGAAGAGTATGATGACAGCCATCGTGATGAGCCACGGCAGTATGAAGCCTCGCATCCAGATGTTGATACCGACCACCTGCATTGAACAGAACATTATTTACAATGTTTATGCTTCTGGTACGGTTTTGCCGGATTGGGCAAATACCGCCGCTGACTGGGTTCCATGCAACGGATACCGCAAACGTGGTCGAAGTGAAGATGGCGCGACGACCTAACGACCTTTCTACCGGGTTGGCTGAAAGTGGTCATGGCCAAGGAGGGGTGGAGATCTAAAGGGAATACTTCTGCCCAGCAGTAGGACATAATAATTGGGTATTTGACAAAATATGAAACGAGTTACTTTTAAAACGGAATTTTGTATGAAAATACTTGCTTATGACGTCACATTTCAGAGCACTCCCTATGTTTAATCTATTTAAAAATTGTATTGGGTATTTGACAAAATATCAAACGAGTTACTTTTAAAACGGAATTTTGTATGAAAATACTTGCTTATGACGTCACATTTCAGAGCACTCCCTATGTTTAATCTATTTAAAAATTGTAACAACTAGTAATTGACTAAAAGAGATACATTTTCCGAGATATTTTGTAATTTTTGTTTTAATCGAGCATATGAAATAATTTATTGTTGATCGTGTCAAATACCCGTTCTTGCAAATACCGTATTGAGGCTACGTAAACAAAAATGTAAGTTTAAAGCTAGAACCACACTGAGCTTACGTACGCCACCTACGCGACGCCATACGAAAAAAGGCCGCGACAATTTGTAAGCCAAGTTACAAAGGTGGAGGGCATGTCTACGCTTTTCCACGTATAAGCTGAGTGTGTTTCCAGATCTTACGCATGTGGCGCGTCAGTAATTATTAGTATGTCAATGGACGAGTATTATTTGCTTGCTAAAAGTGTTCAAGCGGCTTTCTTATCTCTAAAAACATTGATAATACTCTCTTGCCTGGGTTGTACGAGAACGCTGGTTGCACGTTTTAAATGTCAAAAGTCGTGACTTTCCAGTACATCTACCTTGTCTACGTTCTATCTTGTCTATATTTACTATTTGTCTATTGAGCTTTTATCTTGTCTGTAATTATTTACACTGTGCCATTACTTTGTGACTTAATGAATGTAATGCTTGATACGTGTGTTTGCCTTGTGGAAATAATTAATGTATCTATCTATCTATCTACATTAACTGTCCAATTCTCACATTTTAGTGCCACAAAGCGTGTGACTCGTGCCATTGTACTCCGTATGCTGGTCTTATTTCAGTCTCAGTGTTTATTTTATGCCGTAATAATTATCTTAATAAATTATGGCCAGACCTGTCCCC
Source organism: Yponomeuta cagnagella (assembly GCA_947310995.1). NCBI lineage: Eukaryota > Metazoa > Arthropoda > Insecta > Lepidoptera > Yponomeutidae > Yponomeuta > Yponomeuta cagnagella. The sequence continues at coordinate 4,710,422 of OX371285.1, read as the reverse complement.
AAGGAGGTAGTGACTGTTCATGCAATACTCACCATTAGGGCAGAAAATATAATAAACAGAAGAAGTATGAAGATGAAGATTCCACCAAAAACTTGGAGAGCTGAAAATACAAATAGGAACTAGATTAATACCTCCTTAGTCTACATACATTCTATATATACCAAAAATATATAACATTTTTATTCCTTTCCTTAAATCTGAGTGTCTGAGCTATTCACATACCTCAGCACTTGAAATCGCCAATCCCCGGTGGGCACGTGTGGCGATTAAGCCTATACTCTCTCTCTCTCTCTGAGAGAAGGCCTGTGCCCTACAGTGTGACGTATATAGGCTACGTGACGCATAATTTCTACACATCACAATCACTTGTCCGGGTCCCAAACTAGGATACCCTGTGCTATAGTAATCAGGCAAGGACATCACAAACATGGAAATACACCAAGACTGAAGCCATTTGTACAAATGTAAGGCGGCCCGCAGTGGAAATCAAACCCACAACCTCAGACATGGTAATCAGATGTGTTTCTGCTAGATCAATTAGTCAGTCATCAAAGTTGGAAAACTTTATTGAATCATACTGACATTGCCTTTGTTAATTAATATAAATACTACTTTTAGTAGGTTGCAAGGATGCAAAATTTTACATGTTACATGTTGCTCTGATGTTACAGATGACTACAAAAATGTTTGTAGTCCCTGTGTTTGTTATGAAAATCCTCCAAAATGTCTTCACATATTTTTATGATTTTTTTTAACTTGGTAGGTCTGAGAATAGGCCGCAGGCTAATTAAACTTTATACTTTATACTTTATTGCACACATAAAATTACACGAATAAAACAAAACATTTACAGAATTAAAAAGTGTACATGGCGAGCTTATTTCAGCAGAGATCTCTTCCAGCCAACCCTTGATGCGGTGATACGAACATTATAAACAAGGGAGGAAAGTGTACAATAATTATTACGTACTATATTACAACCCAGTACAATCATACATATGTAATATATATTTATTTATATATATATATATATATATATATATATATATATATATATATATATGGCTATAAAGTTAAAAAGTTACATAAACTTACTTATAAGATGATAAATAACTAGAATACGTAAATAAATAAATAAATACCTAAGTAAATAAACAAACTAAATAAATAAACTAAATAAACCTATTGCGATAATGAAAAAAGGAAGTGCTCTTTCAGTTTGGCCTTGAAGACAGCAACAGATGGACTCTCCCTGATAGACTTAGGTAGACCGTTCCACATACGAGCAGCACGCACAGAAAATGACTTAAAGTAAAACTGTGAGTTGCAGGAAGGAACTTGTAAGGTCCTAACATCACAAGTCCTCTGTGGCCTGGCACGTGGAGGCAGCAGCGAGAATCTTTCCCGCAAGTACTGTGGGGCAATTAATATGGCAAAACAATGTTTGCCAGGTCAGCTATTTATATTATAAATTGGTTGGACCAGGAGGGTTTTGGTTAGTTAGTAGATGTAGAATCTGTATTTCTACTATTATTAAACTGCATAAGAGGTGTTCTTTGAGAGGTCTCTGAGATGTAAAATTTTTTGCATTTTTTGCCTCTTGTTTACTTTCACATCATGCAAAAACGAGTTTAATAAAATAAAATCTTTGTGTACTCGTATATTTTTTCATTTTATAACTTTCCGGCGTCCGGTACTTTTGCTAGTGCAGTGGTCTACAGAGACCGTAAATATCCGTGCACATTCAGTTTTTATTATGTCTAGTGCTTGTGTTAACCTTAGAAAATACTAAATCTTTGTTTTAAAGCTAACAAGTAGCTTTAAGAACTGATATTATTTTATCTCTCTAATTGTGAAGGAAAACATAGTGAGGAAATCTCAGTGCTTGAAATCAGCAATTCACAGTGGGTATGTGTGGTGATCAAGCCCATATTGGTAGTGTATTAAACATAAACATTTACATAGAGTTGGGAGAGCACTGGCACGGTTAGCCAGAGGTCGCGGGTTCAAGTCCCAGCATGGGTGAAATTTTTAGCCTTTAAATAGGTTTTTGAGAATAATTAAGCAACTTACAGCCTCTAACATCAGCTTCGAACAGTGGATTCCACAATTGTGTTGAGTCTCCGCCAGCCATTTGATATGCTATGAAGGTTATAAGGACCAGGCTCATGGCAGCAGTGTATACTGCCACTGCTCGACTCCCTGACTTCACTGTGGCAGCCCATATACATGGTGACCAACAAGATTCCAAAACTGGCATTTCCTCGCGTAATTCCTTGGATTTTTCACAAAATTCTTCAGCAGAGAAACCAGAGATGGCAAGAACGTCCTTCTGTAAAGTAAAAAGATGGTATTTGTGAGTAATTTCGTCGTAAAAGTGGAATATAAGCATGAGCCACACCTTGAAAAAGTGGTTATGGAAACTTAAGTTTTCTAAATGAAAAGTTCTGTTTTATGTCTGGAAAATAGTATGAGATACTTACTTAGAATTACAGTGACACACAAATATGGTTTTAAAATGAGAACAAAGCGGAAATATTGGTAAAACGAAGTTTGTTGACACGAACAGCGAACGAAATAAATTCGAAAATGTCAAAGTGACAGACAGAGACAGTCAATCAAACAACCAACCACACAACCAACGAACGCCAGCCTAAAGTTTTGCGTTCCGAAACTAATATTATAATGATTTAGGACTTAGGTATGTAATCATTTTAGTTTTTTATCTATTTCGATTTTGTCATGAAATAGAACATTAAAACACCGTTACCGCAAAAATATATACCGTGAAATACTTCGAAGTTGTGGAATGCGCCATCGGGTAGAAAAGCAAAGCAAAACGGAAAACATTCAGAGTAGGCCATCTATTGTTGAAAAGTAGAACTTGTTTCTTAATAATAAGACATTATAAACCTTAAATTCTAGATGACTTTTCAAGTAACTGTTTATTGTCACCGCTAGGTGGCGGTAAAAGCGGTGTTCAAAGTGGTAAAAGCAGCTCGGTAATAGATGGCGCTACAAAACCTCGTTGCTAGTTGAAGAATCCTCAAAGATCCTTGCATTTTTTTTTCTGGCAAAAAAGAAAAAAAACTAAGTATAACATTCGAAATTAGACCGGGAAGCTTGGAAAACCATGAGGGAGGCCTAGTGGGCGTCAAATGGCTGATGATGATGATGAAATTCGAAATAAAAAAGAAAGAATTTGAAATCTTTTTATTATTTTCAGTTATGACGTGACTTGGCATTCTATTTCAGATGGGTTGAGCCGGATCAACCCACAAATTACAGATTTTTGGCTCTAGAATTTCCCATTTGAACAAAGCGAAATTGTGAATGTTCAATATTTAGGTATTTATAGGTTTCTCAACTACCTGCAATATTGGTTCTTAAAAAGAAGCCTAAAAAAAGCCTAAAATTGTTGGTATCAAAATACATACCCAGTCATTTGCTTGTGTAGTGCTATGACTTAGCTAATTCATATAAAATAAAACCTATGCCTGGGTTATTCAGCTCGCAATTTTCAGTACACTTCTTTGATCGTAAAAAAATGCTCACACTTAGGAAAGCGTTGCGTTATTTTGTTACATTTCATCTACTTAGTCCTTTCGATGAGTACAGCTGCTATCGACAGCCTCTCTGGTCCATTATAGTTCACATTTTGCCTGAGTAGAGTCTGTACGGACGACAGGCCGGTTTCAAATTGCACGATAATGATTACCGTAACCCGTAACCCTCACATGTCATCATAGGACTGGACGTTTCACATATATGTTGATGCCGCCCGTTGTACGAACCGTCGTATACTAGTCCAACAACGTCGCAGTTAAAATTGTCAACTCACCAACTGTGACTGTTATATGCGTAGGTATAATATTGAGTAAAGTACCTGAGTGCATACTTTGATGTGGTAGTCGACAACACATCTAGTTTTACATGAACTCTAATTTTTAGGGTTCCGTACCCAAAGGATAACGGACTAGGCTACTAGGCTGTATCTCATCATCATTCCTCCTCCTATCCATGCCACTACTAGTAAATATGCTTTCAAGCATAAGTTTGGAAGCTATTTGCTGGAAATGCAGAAAGCCCCTCCCTAATCTAGCACTTAGGTATTGTGTATTTATTTATTTATTTATTGTAGTTCGTAATTGCAATGGTGTTAGTATTTAATATAAGCTTAGCATATTTAGAACATTTATTTAATTTTACAGCATATTCATGGGTATTCATATAAGTAGTTATTATTATTTGTATTTCTATAGTGAGATGTGTGTATGTATGTACCACGTTCCGGGTGCCAAAGGAGAAATTATATGGTCCCAACTGAAAATCAGTTTTGCTGGTGTTATGCTAACCATAGCACACACCAGTAAAGTATGCTGAGTTGGAGCCCCTTTTTTGTTGTCACAGAGGCACCTGAGGCATTTGAGGTCCGAGGTGGCTGGGTGCCATACATTACTGTATGGTACCCGGCTGCCTTTGACTCTATATGCCTCACATGTTCTCTTCACGATTGTTTTGTTTTATCTCTGTTTTATTGACGTTCGTGTCTTTTGTTTGTGTACCCTTTGTTTACTTTATGTTTCTATGACAATTTAAATAAATATCCTCTTTCTTTCTTTCTTTCATGAACCGTAATAGGTATACAGCGAAAATTTTACAGAGCATGTATTTCTGCTGCCGCTATAACAACAAATACTAAAAACGGATTAAAATAAATAATAGGGGTTAAAGTATGAAATTGCCGTTTTACTGCAATAGGTTCTTTGAATTGACATAGAATCTTCATGGTTTGAGTTTTTCGAATGAAACTTTTTTCAAATGGTTTCTATGATGTTCTTTTTTTAAAAAATGTGAAACATTTGAATACCGACTTTCAATTGTTTTTGTTATTCAATTTAGACAAGAAAGATGGATACTGCGAAAATTCGAGTGATTTTTTAATACGAGTTCCGACGCGGAACTAACGCGGCAGAAACAGCCCGCAATATCAATGCTGCGTTTGGAGAGGGGTCTACTAATGAACGCACCGTGCGATTTTGGTTTAAACGCTTTCGTGATGGAAATTTCGACTTAAAGAACGAGCCACGAGGAAGACCGCCCACACAGGTGAATAACGATGAATTAAGAGAGATAGTGGAAGCCGACCCTAGTCAAACTACCCTGGAATTAGCGGCATGGTTTAACGTTACCTTACCCACAATATTGACTCACTTGCGTCAAATCAATAAAATAAAAAAATACGAAAAATGGGTGCCTCATAATCACTCGAATTTTCGCTGTATCCATCTTTCTTGTCTAAATTGAATAACAAAAACAATTGAAAGTCGATATTCAAATGTTTCACATTTTTTAAAAAAAGAACATCATAGAAACCATTTGAAAAAAGTTTCATTCGAAAACCTCAAACCATGAAGATTCTATGTCAATTCAAAGAACCTATTGCAATAAAACGGCAATTTCATACTTTAACCCCTAATATTATGGGGGGAGGGGATCCCATCAAGAAACGTGATTTTTTTGTCACTTTTTGCTCGGTATTAATAACGGTAACAGGTAGGCGCTTGAAGTATTCAAATGTTGTATAGATAATGGCACGGAACCCTTCGTGCGCGAGTCCGACTCGCACTTGGCTGTTTTTTAAAGTTACAGGTGATTCTTTGCAAAGAAAATTGATCGGGAATTATTGATCAGCTGTCGCTCTACCAATTCAGAGAACTCAGCGAAATGTACAGGGTTTTTTTTTTAAATCTTTCTTTTTTCTAGAAAGACACCAACAAGACACATCACAGAAACAAAATAAGCAGCGACCAGAAGCAGACGAAGCAGAAGAAGCAACGACCTTCGATTTCGATATATTTTTTTGTGTAGGTAGGTATTTATGGCTTTTTTTCACATTGACGTGGCGCTGTTTGATAGATAATGCTGCGACATAGTGGAGTGTTCTTTTCAGGGTTCATGTAAGTACATGTTTGTTTGTCCGTTTCATTATTTATTACTAACTTCTAAACGCACTGTGTGGTATTATTACAGTACCTATCATTTCTTGTTATAAAATTATTCATACATTATTTTTATTATTACCTACTTGTTATATGAATTTTGGTTCCATGTGGTGCCATATTAAGAATAGCGTCACTCCATTTCCTTCCGTGGATGTCGTAGAAGGCGACTAAGGAAATCAATTACCAGGAGACGGACAGCAGCGTTGTCCTGAGATTCCAACCGCATACTGCGATCGCCAACCCGCCTGCCAAGTGTGGCGATGTGGCGATTATGGCTAAACCGCTCATGGTTATGAAAACCACGAAGGAGGCTTATGTGAGGCTACAGTGAGCATCAAATGGCTGATGATGATGATGATGATGATATGAAATTTTAATTAGTAATTGTATGATTGACTTTTAATGAACTATCATTTTAATTGCCTGTAAGTCAATCTGTGTCCTGTATATTATGAAACTATCGATCTTGGTCTACAAATTCATCTCTAGTACCTATTATAGGGCCTGGCAGTCGGGTCTCTGTTTGTTAAGTGTCAATAAAAATAAATTTTATAATTAAAATAAGAGTGTTTTTAGGCTCCATTACCCAATATGGTCATCATCTGCCTACGCTTGTCCACTGCTGGACATAGGCCTCTCCTATTGCACGCCACTGAGCACGGTCCTCGGCTACCCTCATCCAGCTCTTGCCAGCCGCCCTGCGAAGATCATCGCTTCACCGAGTCTGAGGACGTCCTACACTACGTTTACCGATCCGCGGTCTCCACTCAAGAACTCGTCTACCCTATCGGTTATCAGTTCTTCGGGTGAATAAGAGTGTTTTTAGGGTTCCGTACCCAAAGGGGTAAAGGACCCTATTACTAAGACTCCACTGTCCGTCGGTATGTCTGTCTGTCTGTCACCAGGCTGTATCTTATGAATCGTGATAGCTAGACAAATGAAATTTTCACAGATGATGTATTATTATTGCTGCTATAACAACAAATACTAAAAAAAGAATAAAATAAATATTTAAAGAGGGCTTCCATACAACAATCGTTGTCTAAAGACAGCTCTCGCCATCTGGAGGCCATCTATGTAACCTTCATAGCGCCGATGTCAATTCGTTAAATGTCAATGTTAAACAAGAAGTGTTTGTATCTATAGATGGCGCTGTTTTCAATGTACCTAATCTATCTTGTCTCGATCTTTGCCTAATGTTTTGCCTAATGTTATATAGATTGCGGAACTCTTCGTGCGCGAGTCCGGCTCGCTTTTTATTCCACGTTTTAGGTTTTAGGTCAAGCTTTTTATTTCGTACTAAATGACCCCGTAAACTTCGTATCACCTAGGTACACCAATCTTTTTTTTTCTCTTCACCGTTTAAACCTTCCATTGTGCTTCTACAAATACAAAAAAGAAAAATTTGCTAAATCGGCCCATCCGTTCTCGAGTTTTAGCGAGACAAACGAACAGCAATTGATTTTTATATATATGTATAGATGTATAGATTGTGCACCCGGATGGTCTTATATCAGACAATATAAAATAAGTGACAAGAAAGTCCCCCATCCAACCTAATGAGGGGTGTAATGTGATTATCATTAGCCATTTCTCATGGGATAATAGGCCACTATTATTTGCATTGAATGCGCGATCGTGATCAAGTTTTCAATGAGCGGCTAGAAAGTTAATAAGGCCCAGGACCTGCGATGGCTTTTCTATTGCTGCTGCAGCCATTGATAAATGTACGGTCGACAGCAGATAAGTCCCTCTACCTCTCGGCGCTAATTTAGCCAACTTGCGTTACAATTGAGTACATTTAGTTAATAGTTTGGCCAAAATATGCTTTCAGTTTCAAATGCGCTTTGAAGTTTTATTAAGCTTAATGCTATGTCTTACAACTAAAACGTTTACTAAGTCGTTATTTCTGACTCATTGTTTTTCACTGCGAGAGCGTTTTCCTACTATCCGATCCGATATCGGTGTCGGACAACGATAGCATATTTCCGACAAAATCGTTCCGATACGGCCATTTTCTCGATAGCTAAGTGCGGGCATGTCATTATGACAGACTATAATAGAAAACTTTATTTGCTGTATCTATTATATTTGAGACGCAAAAAGAGATCTGTCCACAGACCGTATTGGATACATCCCATTGTGGAAGCTAGATATTCAAAGGGAGCATTTTATACTCTTTTTAGCAAGCTACAAAGCGCACCTAGAAAGTTTTTTAAGTGCATTCGTATGAGTGAACCCACATTCGACTATTTGCTAATTCACCTCACAAACATGATAGTATTTCAATAAACAAGGCTCTGCGCTCTCAGAGACAATTTAGATATACGTATAGCACTCATACAAACATTATCGTCCGACGACTCACAAGCGTCCGATGGTGTTGCCAACATGTCGGTGTCGGCCCCGATATCCGGCATCAGGCCGGACAATATAAAAGACAGGTACATATTTCATACGTTGTACTTACCCCGATACCAGATCGGCGTCTGACACCGATCTCGGATCGGATAGTGTGAAAACGCTCTGACGCAATTTGAACACAATAACGTCTAGAGTAAGGGGCTGCACATTGCTGAGTCTACCACTTGCCACGATCCTGACAGATCACCTTCGCTTCCTCAACATTATTATTATTAGAATCCTTTATTGCATTTAAACAAACAGTTTTGCACATAGGCGAGCTTAATGCTAGTTAGCATTATCTACCAGCTAACCTAAGTTAACATTCATTAGTCGTTGTATGCACGCACGCCGGTTTCGGGTACTTTTTATCTTGCCCTTTGCTAATACATTTGGTCGAAGTATGTCCGCCTGGGACGTCCATTACCGGCACTTCCACCCACATTCGCGTAATACATTTGTTTCGTCAACCTTTCTTCCTTTATCCTCTCCAAAAGTTTGAGGTCAATTCGGAGCAATACAGCCCTAATTCATCACCAGCGGTGAAGTGGGATTTTTTGTCTCGACTTACCAACCGGTGGCCTTCTGGAACAATCTCACCACCGGTGGTCAGTGAAGATGAAAATTTTCCCATCTGACTACTTAGCCTTGTTTGTTAATTTACGCAACGGCACACTTCAAACGAGTTCTAAATTCAAAAGGACATGCGTAATCGATGTGCCAATCGGCCCTATTTACCTTTGAGCGTATTTGGGTCACACCCGAATATTATTGGCTCACAGATGGGCTAAAGGAAATCATAATTTTGCGAAAATGTTCTTAGAATTATGTATGCTAGCGAGACTTGGGTATGGCAAAAGAAGCAAGAAAGTAGAAGAAGTTGCGTTGGTTTGGACATGTGGAGAGGATGAAGGAAGAAAGATTGACGAAACAAATATATCGAGCGAATGTGGGTAGAAGGGCCGGTAAGGGACGACCCAGACGGACATACTTCGACCAAATAGAGGATGTATTAACAAAGGGCAAGATAAAAAGTACCCGAAACCGGCGTGCGTGCATGCAACGACTAATGAATGTTGAGGAAGCGAAAGTGATCTGTCAGGATCGTAGCCAGTGGCAGTCCCTGGTCTCTGCCTACCCCTCTGGGATACAGGCGTGAGTTTATGTTATGTTATGTTCTTAGAGTTTTCTGTACGCTTCTGCTAATAGTTAGCCACTTCTACTGAAGTATGTAGAATTATCCCACATTAGATTCCAGATTCGATTCTAGGTTGTGGGTTCGAATCGAATTCTTAGTTTTCTGAGTTGCGTACATTCGTGAAGTCGTAGTACTAGCAATACCACTCGATAACTGTAAAGGAAAGCATCGTGATGACATCTACGTATCTGACGTGTTCACATACCTTAGCGCTTGAAAATGCCAATCTGCGATGGCCAATCGGTGATGGCGTGGTAATGAAGCCCATACCTTTATTTGTACTTTGCCAATACTCTCTCTCTGAGAGAAGGCCTGTTGCCCTTCACTGGGACGTAAAATAAAATAAAATGGTTCTGATGCTGCAGGGCGTTGTAGAGAGATCCGATAGAACCTAAGAAGGTGCATTTTAGTGACTTGCGCTGCTCATACATAGTTATAATTATATTAAACAGGTCTAATCAGTAGGCCACTAATTTTTTAAATCAAATAACCTCCTTTTATATCACCTGTTATGGAAGGGCCGGTAAGGGACTACCCAGACGGACATACTTCGACCAAATAGGGGATGTATTAGCAAAGGGCAAGATAAAAAGTACCCGAAACCGGCGTGCGTGCATGCAACGACTAATGAATGTTGAGGAAGCGAAAGTGATCTGTCAGGATCGTAGCCAGTGGCAGTCCCTGGTCTCTGCCTACCCCTCTGGGATACAGGCGTGAGTTTAGGTAAGGTTATGTTATTTTTAGCCTCACTCTGTAACTAAGGACTGGTGTCTGAATTGAGAATTTCACTAAGTAAATATTAAGTAACGTTCTGTCACGCTCTTTTCTGAGAAATTTGTAGAGACAGCATTACAGTTAACTATTTACTCAGCGAAATTCTCAATTCAGAAACTGGCCCTTACTTAGTAAAAAGCAAATAAATTAATAAAGTATTATTATTATTCATTAATCGCGATTAGACTTGTTTAATATAGTATAACTAGGTATGTATCTACTGTACCTACTCATAAATACAAACAACTTTTTTTTAAATTTATAAATGGAATAATTAATCATACTTTATTGCACACGAAACGTTTAACAGGAATATGGACAAAGACGAGCTTATAACTGTTTGTATTTTTTTAATTTGTGTTTTATTTTACTATAGTGAATTAATTTATTATAAGTAAGACAATTTTGTTTGCCTCTCTTCATTAATTTCGTAGAATTGAATATGCAGATTACATTACAGCTCTTTATTGCACACCAAACATGATAATTTATATTTTTGATATACCCATACCCAGTGTCATGTTTATTTTATTTGTTGGGGGTTACAACAGGATGAGTTAGGCGTTAAAATAACCTTATAGTGAAATACACAAGTGAGTAAGGTAAATTAACACATCATCATCATCATCATCAACCCATTATGTCCCCACCGAGGGGCACGGGTCTCTTCCCTGAGGAAGGTATAGGCCATACTCCACCACGGGGGCCAAGTCCGGATTGGTGGAGGATTAACACATCCTTTAGACGAATCTAACGACACCTCTTAAAAGGGGCAAATTTTCAACAGTTAGATAAAACTTAACTGGAGAATAAATTGCACAATATTACTGTGTAAATCATACGACAAGACAGTGGGAACATCAGTTTTATTCTCCAGTTATGTTTTATCTGTCTACGAAAAATCTGGTCTAAGCCGTTTAGGCTACAGAACGTGCCAAAGAAACATACAAACATCATCATCATCATCCTCAGCCCGTCGATATCCACTGCTGGACAAAGGCCTCACAATGCAAGCGCCAGTCACTTCTGCTTTGCGCACAAATATGTACGTATGTTTGTACATACACATATATGAGCGGCGGTAGCCTAGCGGGTAGAACATTGGACTCGGTAGCGGGAGACCCAGGTTCGATTCCCAGTGCGGGCATGTACCTATGACTTTGTTCTCTAAGTTATGTACATTTGTGAAGTTATAGTAGCGATACCACTCGCTAACGGTGAAGGAAAACATCGTGAGGAAACCTGGGTGTCTGAGCTATTCACATACCGCCGCGCTTGAAATCGCCAATCCGCGGTGGGCACGCGTGGTGATTAAAGCCCATACTCTCTCCCTGAGAGAAGGCCTGTGCCCTACAGTGGGACGTATATAGGCTGCTTATGTTTATGATGATGTTTATACACTCGAAAAACATGACCTTCCTTCTGGTGCAGTCGTGTGAAAATCCCCTAAAAGAAAAAAGTGAAAGGGGAAGAAAGAGATAAATATTGAAAAGCTACAATAAATATTGAAAAGCTAAACCAAACTGTAACCTTAAATATTACGCACTTATCAACTAAATCTAATTTAATTGTAAAATATGTCTTAATATTAATAAAAAAAAAGATTGATAGACAACTAACTAACCTTAGCCAAACCTACTTTGTTAATCTGTGAAATCCGATTATTGGCTTTTGAACAACATTGTCACTGCACTACACTTATTCTCCTTTGGCAAATTCTCCGATGTGAGGTTGCCTGGAAGAAATTGCTAATAGCAATAAGGCCGCCAATTGTATCTTTTCTTTTGTCATTGCTGTTTCTGTAACATTTTTTCCGGCATACGATAAAGAATATTCTCATCTTATTTTTACGTGGAGCACGCTTTCTTGCGGGCACAATTTTAAATTTTTAATTATTGTAATTAAATGAGTAAACTTTTGGTAAATGTGGTCTGAGGGTTTCATGCATAATTAAATTACGGACATTATAATTATATCAAGAAAGAAAAGTTGTTCCCAAAATTATTAATTTTGGAATCAAATTATCTCAACCAAAACTTAGTACAGTATAAGAAAAATATTCCTTAAATATCCGCAATTTAGTAGTCCATCAAACCCTCAGACCATATTTATCAAAAGTATACTCATTTTACCACAATCACAAAAAATAAACAATGTGCGAGCGAGCCAGCATGCTCCACGTAAGAACAGTCTTACGCTACTATTGTTATTTAAGCGTTTGGTTTCCCTAAAAAACTTAAAATAAAAAAAAAAAAAAAACAGAAGAAATAAAGTATATAAGGCTTAGTCTGACGTTGGGTTCTTATAAGTAGGTATTAGTCAAAGCGACGTCGACAACAAAAGCCGACAGCAAATAACCTTTATACTACACCTGCTTGGAAAGTACCTTGATACTTTATCAAATTTACGGTAGAAAGTACGTCATTGCATATCGAACAAATATGCGGGGAGAAAACGCATCTGAGCGGGAGAGAAAAGTGTATGAAAATCCATTTCTTACGTGGTTTTTCTTTTTTAATTTTGGGTAAGACTATGCGCCGGTAACCTAAATATCAAAAGCCAAAAAGTTTTTACAGTGACTTTTTATCTCCAAGTTCGCAAAATGACACTGGCCACTAGCTGTGTGTTGGGTGGTGTCGGGCTGGCAGTGCGACCCTGCGGCGGCAGGATAAACAATTTGAAAAAAGAACATGTGAAAATTGCAGACGCCATTGGCGCCATTTCCAATTTGTGTGTTGTTTGAGGATTCAGTTTTCGTAGAAAAGCAGGTGTAGTATAAAGCACTATGTATCACTCGAGAGAAACTGCGATTCCCGATCTCGGGTGTTTTAAAGCCCTCGCCTACGGCTCGGGCTTCAAATGACACCCTCGACGGTAATCGGTCACTTTCTCCTCTCGGTGAACAATGTACTATAACATTCATACACTCTATTCAAATGAACGTATTTTGCAGCCAAAATGTAAAATGTAGAGGTTATTACGCTGTCGATTCTACGTATTTCGCAAGTTTTTCAATATTTTCAGCAAAGGTAAAAAGTACCCGAAACCGGCGTGCGTGCATGCAACGACTAATGAATGTTGAGGAAGTGAAAGTGATCTGTCAGGATCGTGGCAAGTGGCAGTACCTACCTGGTCTCTGCCTACACCTCTGGAATACAGGCATGTTTTTATGTATGTATGTATATATTCCACCATTTCATCGAATACGCTCTTCTGACTACAATCAATCACAGAACAAAACCAACAAATACTCTACCGCGTCGAACACCATTTCTTCTGCAGATCTCGCTACCAACGGTTAAGTAGGTTCTATCAATCTTCGTAACGATAAAAATAATCTCGATCATCCCGACCATCGGTCGAGGTGTAGCCAGTTCCGAAAACAATGACGCTACAGTTTTAAAACAATTACTGCTCTCGCTAGGTTAGGCTTATTCTGAGAATAGGTCGCCTTGACTCATGTTATGCATAAGCTACAAATTATACCTTTGATAATTTATTGAAAACATACTAAGGGAACCTAGGGCCGACTTGCACCACTTTCTTAAATATGACTTAAACAGCATTTAACTAAAATTCTTCGTAGAAAAGTCGATTTTAATGGCGCATAATCAGCCTATATGCGTCCCACTGTAGGGCACAGGCCTTCTCTCAAGGAGAGAGTATGGGCTTAATCAATACGCGTGCCCAGCGCTAACTATGTGAATAGCTCCCACATCCAGGTTTCCTCACGATGTTTTCCTTCACATAACTTAGAAAACCAAGCCATAGGTACATGCCCGCACTTGGGATCGAACCTGAGTCTCTCGCTTCCGAGTCCGATGTTCTACCCACTAGGCTACCACGCTCATTTTAATGGCGACTTAAGTGACATTTTAAGAAGTGATGCTAGTCAGTCTAAGTGTCTGATTTGTTCTCACACCTCAGCGCTTGAAATTGCCAATCCGCGGCGGGCACGCGTGGTGATTAAGACTCTCTCTGAGAGAAGGCCTGTGTTCTGCAGTGGGTCGTATATGGGCTACATAAAACATTTATGCCTCCGTGGTACGGTTAACGGGTTTTCCTACCAAAACATAGGTCATGGGTTCCATTCCCACTGGAGGCCTCCGTACTTACATAACATAAGCAACCTATATACGTTCCACTGCAGGGCACAGGCCTTCTCTCAGGGAGAGAGAACCTTGATTTGTACAAACAGCCACTGAGTCTGGGTGTATTTCCAAGTTTGTGACGTCCATCTCTGGTTACCACAGCACAAGGTATCCTATTTCGTGACCAGGACAAATGATTGTGTTGTGTGGAAGTTATTATTTTTAGGGTTCCGTACAAAAAAGGGTAAGGACCCTATTACTAAGACTCCGCTGTCCGTCCGTCCGTCCGTCCGTCTGTCACCAGGCTGTATCTCAGGAACCGTGATAGTTAGACAGTTGATATTTTCACATTATGATGTATTTCTACTGCCGCTATAACAACAAATACTAAAAACCGAATAAAATAAATATTTAACGGGGGCTCCCATATAACAAACGTGATTGTTTTGCCGTTTTGTCTATAAAAAAGGTTATCTATACAAAAAGTAAAATAATTGCATCTTGTACATAATTATAATAAAAGACCGGCCAAGTGCGAGGCGGACTCGCGCACGAAGGGTTCCGTACCATTATCTATACAACATTTGAATATTTTAAGCTACCTTTTACTCTGTTTTTAGTATTTTTAAATGTTTATTTCATTCCGTTTTTGGTATTTTTTGTTATAGCGGCAACAGAAATACATCATCTGTGACAATTTCCACTGTCTAACTATCACGGTGGCAGACCGACGGACGAACAGACGGACAGCGGAGTCTTAGTAATAGGGTCCCTTACTCTTTCGGTACGGAACCCTAAAAACAAAACTACCTCTGTATGGCAATCGCCACGTGAAGCGCCCTCTTAAGCTAGCTAAATATGATCTAGTCACCGTAGTATCCGCTTGCCGTATCTTCTAGTGTCCTCCTATTTTGTATAAATTTAATAACAGAGCAGCCTATGAGCTGTGGGATCACTTCCTCAGCACAACGCTGAGTCAGCTGCCTTTTGTGGCAACTTAGACACAACACATTCTACATCCTATGGTCCTGTTTTATTTATTCGTTTTGTCTGTTGTGTATTTAGTTTTCTTTCTGTTGTTGTGCATATTTTGTTACTTATCTACTTATTTTGTTTCTGTGATGTATCTTGTTGGTATAATAAATGTCTTTCTTCTTCATCTTCTATATACGTCCCACTGTAGGGCACATTGTGTTCTGAGGGCAC
The DNA here is from genome assembly GCA_947310995.1 of Yponomeuta cagnagella. Classification (NCBI taxonomy): domain Eukaryota; kingdom Metazoa; phylum Arthropoda; class Insecta; order Lepidoptera; family Yponomeutidae; genus Yponomeuta; species Yponomeuta cagnagella. The sequence goes on along the minus strand of OX371285.1, from coordinate 4,694,745 downwards.
AGGCCGTCCCTCAGAGAGAGCACGGGCTTAATTATCGCAGATTGGCAATTTCAAGCGCTCAGCGTGAACACACTGAGGTAAAGTGTCCATATAGCAGAATGCACATAGATTAGAAAACAAAGTCATTAGTACACGCCGAAGTTAGAACCCTCTTAAACCGCCCTACCACCGCTAATAAAATAAATTTTTAATACATTGCATTGTATGGTCCTTCCACGCACATTCACTCGGTATATTAATCATCATAATCATAAGCAGCCTATATACGTCCCACTGTAGGGCACAAGCCTTCTCTCAGAGAGAGAGTATGGGCTTAATCACCACGCGTGCCCACCGCGGATTGGCGATTTCAAGCGCTAACTATGTGAATAACTCACACACCCAGGTTTTCTCACGATGTTTTCCTTCACCGTTAGCTAGTGGTATTGCTGCTATAACTTCACAAATGTACATAATTTAGAAAACAAAGTCATAGGTAGATGCCCGTACTGGGAATCGAACCTGGGTCTCTCGCATCCGAGTCCAATGTTCTACCCACTAGGCTACCTCACTGGTATATTAATATTAGGTTTTTAATAAGTCTAACTTAATATCACTTATTTGCTTTGACTTTGACAAACAGCTACGTTACCTACCAAACAAGTCTTCCTAGGCATCCTGAACGACCGATAGCCGCTATCCGACAATGACTATCTTATCAAGCACATGACTTATCAGTTTAAACGCCGATATTGCCTACAACAAATGAGTTTACATTACAATTATGATGCTATTGGATGTATTTTAAGCGCTTGTTTTAGTACTGGGAGGCGGGAGCTGCGTGTGTAGTCAATTGATTGAACATGTTTGCCTTTGTGGAATTAGTCGAACGGAGAGTTTGATAAAGTAGTAAGTTTTATAAGTTGAAAGAATCATGGTTCTTGATTCTGTTTCTTATTCCAACAAACCTGAAAGACGCTACAAGGATGAATATTTTCCGAATGATATAGAGCTCTTCCCGAATGATACTTCGGGAAGAGGGAATGAGTCTAGAACTAAATTAAGATGTCAGTAAAGCCTAGTTCACAAATATAAAGTACTAGATAGAGTTAGAGCATACCTTCGGCGAAATAAATCGATTTCAAATTCAATGGTCAATTTGATGCAGTATGTAGAGTCAGTTATATAAAATCGTCTTGCCCTGTTAAACTAGCTTAGTAGTTTAGTTTGGTGTCAGATCGCATTTTTGGTAAAGGCATAGGCAAGAGTAATTTATTGCTAAATAAGTGAGTGAGAGCTAAATTATAGGTCTTTTAAGCCTGGGCCAATCGTGGGTAAATTCCCACAGACAACTAATTAAGTTAGGGAATAGGGAGGCAGTACAAACAATTATGGTATGTGACGCATCGTTTTTGGCAGACCAATGGCAAATTCACCAGCAGCTTCAATTCTTAACGATAGCCTGCACCAAAACAGAAGCGATCCCCATCGCGATCCCAATTATTTCCATCTCCACAACAGCACGACCTCACACCGTGAAGTGAGCCACGTTCGCAGCATCTCGCTCCATAGGAGCTGGTCACGACCCAGCCAACTTCACAGCAGTCGGTTCAGTTTTAGATCGGCCTGCGTCCGCGCAGCGCACCGCCCGCCGCTTACCGGCGAAACGCCGCGTCTGTACCGATTTTTTCTTCCTCTTTTATGAAAGACAAAAAAGTCCTGCGCTCCTGATTCGACACGACGACCACGCTTTTTGAGTGGATTCGATTTTTGAAATTACGACTGGCGAAGCCCGAAAGGCTGGCTGGCTGGCGTCTGTTAAAAAAGAAAAGTTTTTTTTCCTCGGTCACTTGCAACTTTTGCATATCCCAGCTTCGCTTTTGTACCGAAGAGTAAAACTGGTGTTAAAGCATTGAACAGGACACTGGAGGCTTTAGAGCCCGTGTTAAACGCAGTGTATTGGTGAAATCGTGTCATCGTGTGTACCGGTGCATTGGTGATCTGAACCTATCTGTTTGTACTTTCATTGTGGGAATTTATCTGATTGAAAGAAACTGGTAAGTTGAAATTGTGGCAGAGCGGAGGCTGTGCTCTCTTTTGTGTTCCATTAAACTTACGATGTCTTTAAGAACGCATTGTGAGCTGGATTCACCTATATATTATAGTGGTTTAGTTACAATGTTTTCCTGGACTTTCTCGGTGCTCTTACAGAGATGATTGTAGAGTCGACACTATAACTAATAAGTAAGTATCGGTTGGGTTTGTTCACAGTATTTTTCCGCACAAAGGTACCAAGGTACTTAGAGTTAAAGATAAGTAAACACTATCCGTTTTTACGACTTCATAATTCTTTTATCTACTGTATAATGGAGTCATATAAGAATCACAAAATCTAACAAGAATCTTACCCACATGGCGATTCTCTTTCATCTGTATCTATTTACTTAATTGGTTATTAAGAATGTTCCCAAAACAGATTACTTCATGAAAAATTTACGTAATTCCTATTTATCTAATCATTTACAAAACCTGAAACTTAGTGTATTATGAGAATTCGATGTACATTGCAATGCCGATTAACTAGGTAACTCACAGATTGACAAGTAGGAAGCCTAATTGTAATACGGTATTTGACACGATCAACAATAAATTATTTCGCATGCTCGATTAAAACAAAAATTAATTTAAATTATATCTCGGAAAATGTATCTCTTTTCGTCAATTACTAGTTATTACGATTTTTAAATAGATTAAACACAAAAAGAGTGCTCTGAAATGTGACGTCATAGGCCAGTATTTTCATACAAAATTCCGTTTTAAAAGTAACTCATTTGATATTTTGTCAAATACCCAATTGATCGACTAGGAAATGTATATAGATTTGTCATAATACACTATGAGTTTTAGTTTATCAAAACGCGGTAAACGAGCGTGCTTTACTTAATAGGCCGACTTGCACCACTTTCTTAAATGTGGCTTAAACAGCATTTAACTAAAATTCTTCATACAAATGTCGATTTAAATGGCGACTTAAGTGACATTTAAGTAGTGGTGCTTGCCGACCTAAAAAACTATTAGCTTAACTAAGAGATCTAAACAGCTCTCTTAAAAGGAATCTCAGGATAGGATAAATATAACCTGAAAAATTTTTGGCAGCAAGAGTATCAACCTAACCCAACCTAATCGCATTACCATAGGTAAGTCACTTGCATAGTCAGTACCTAACTACATAAATGTATGCAAATGGTATCCATTTCACATATCCTGTTGTGAATGGGCTGCATACATTTACTTACACTTCTGCTACAGATCTAAGCTGATATAAAAAAATCTCGTGTCACAATGTTTGTTATCGAACTCCTATAGAGAATAGGTCGTAGGCTAATTAATATGGCAAAATAACGTTTGCGGGGTCAGATAGTCTAATATATAAAAATCTCGTGTCACAGTGTTTGTTACCGAACTCCTCCGAAACGGCTTCACCGATTTTCATGATTTTTTTGGTGTATATTTGGTAGATCTGAGAATAGGTCGTAGGCTAATTAATATTGCCGAGTCAGCTAGTACTCTTATGAGAATCTTGATCTCTACCAATCTCTATTCGTCTTAACCAACTTCTTGAAGGAATTCGTGATTGAAAGGACCATAGCTATTTTTCCCGCCAAAATATTACTAACGATTCCAAAATGTGTTCGAAAAATGCGTACATGCAGCGACTAATAAACGTTAAAAATGCGCATTAAGTTCGTCAGGATCGTGGCAAGCGGCAAACCCTGGTTTCTGCCTACCTCTTCGGGATACAGGCGTGAGTTTAAGTATGTATGTTTTTGAAGCCTCAGTTACAGCTAGTGCACTGTCGACAGTTGATAAAAGTTGCCATTTTTGTAGAAAAGTAGAACGAAACGCAACTGAAATTATACTAAATACAAAAATATTTATTCAGTCCAGTAATGTGATGCAGAACCCAATAAGTAAGTATTACCATACCTGTGTCTGGTGGAGATTGCCTACGCAGCATTAATTGGAAAGATTACTTGTAGGTACATATAGAACGATTACTTAAAGAAGGGAACGAATAACTATTTGCCTCTCGCTCACGCAATTGAGACGGTAATACTGTATGAGTGAGAGGTCCAGTCCCATTCTTAAACTAATAGTATAATAAAGGGTTTTGAATGTAACTAGATTTCACATGATGTTGAAATGTATACTCAATTGTCGACTCTACTAGTACCAAGAAATTAAGGGAGTAAAAAAGTAACTAGTAATTTCCTCACAACACAATCCCTTGCCCTGGTCCCAAACTAGGATACCCTGTGAAATGGTAACCAGATAAGGACGTCACAAACAGTCTGGTGAAGTATTAGAATACTCTTTCTTTTAGAACTAAAAATATCCTCGAAACAGTACGCAAAATCAATGTATAATTATAGTCTACTAGCTGGCTGGGTAAACGTTGTTTGGCCATATTAATTAGCCTACTACCTATTCTCAGACCTTATTTGGTAGGTCTGAGAACATTTATATAAACATTTATACACAAAGACATTTATATAAATCGGAGGAGTTCGAGAACAGACACTGTGTCACGAGATTTTTATATGTTAGATTAAGAACCGTAATTTACTGGTGTTAAATAAATCGTTTTTCATTATTATTTTTTTCAATCTATTAAGACATAATTAGACCGCTAAGACTTTTCAGTCTTATTGTTAAGAGTAATTTCTTCCAGACAACCATTACCTAGAGGCTATCTCGCACCTAACTGCATTGTGTGCACCTAAAAATGAACCTAAAATTTTCGGACCCACCACCCTAGGTCGTTAACCTACTTCATAGAACTACAATCCTTGTTTTACTATGACAATTCGATGTAAATTGCTGATTCGATTAACCCACAGCTTCTTTTTTTTTAGCGTGTCGATGACAAAACCATTTTCTTTAAAGTATTAATACTACATAAATAAATAACCCTCAGATTAACATGTAGGAAGGCCCGGCTGCGATATGTGCATCGAATTGTCCTAAAAAACTATGAATGGTTGTTTTATAAAACATTTATTATACAAAGTTACCTGTACCGTAACCGAAAAAACTTCGCGCGTATGAAGGTCAGTGTGCTGTTGTAGACTTAACCCTTAATTGGGCAAGGGCAAAATAGTTACCACTTTAAATTGAACCTTTTAACCTTGAAATTAATTCCAAAGCCAATTATTTTTTTTACTAGTCAAGGGTTAAGTAAAGGTGTATCCACACTACAACGAGCCGGAGACGTGCGAACACAGCGACACAAACTAAAATAATCATTAGATAGACCTCGATATTAATTGAGACATAAGGACACGCAATAGCGTGGCAGACATCCGCTGTCTTAAAACCAGTTCACATCATGGCACCTTCATAAGCTGGCTTTTTTTTTGTTCCTTACTTTGCACAAACCCTTGCATCTGACGGAGATTGGCCGGCTCCAAACATAACTGTATGGCTTCGACGGACTGGTGGTAGTGTTATTCAATTACTAAGGCCGTTGTGCGGACGTTGTGTGAACGTTGTATGACCATTAGATTAGATTAGAACTTTTTATTGTAAAATAGAATAGAACAAAACTGAATAGAACAGAACATAACGGAACGGAACGGAGCGGAACGGAATAGGATGGAATAGAAAAAGTTTTATTTACAAATTTTGTACATACCAGAGAAAAGAAAACATGGTATTAGTCCACTATGTCGTGTACACAAAAGAAGATGCACAATGTGCCAAGTAACATTAGTGGTCATCCGTTAATCAGGTGAGGCTCGAAAGGGGGGGGGGGGGGGGGGGGGTTCGGAAAAAATCACGAAATATCACTTTGGGGGGGAAGTGGGGGTATAGTATCACATGTATTTATTTTTTCATTAAACGCGCGATTGCTAAAACGTAAGGCATTGATTTTCCAGGCAAGGTTCCCTTCGAAAAAATGTTCGTGATGGCGCAGAGAATATGTAAGTTTTGAGTATTCTTAAAACAAAACTCAACCAGCGTTTAACAAGCACCCTTCTTCGTTTCTTATTAGGCGGTCAACCACCACCAACAGCGACCCAATGCTGCGAGTTGGTCTCGTTCAATGCGTGCCATTCGCTTTGGTCTTGGGTTTCACACCTTCAGTCTTTTCTGCCACTTTGGCCAGAACCTCAGACCATCTAGTTGGTTGCCTGCCCACATTACTGCGCCCGTCTCTAGGTCTCCAGGCTAGCCGCTCCACCCCATCCTTCGTCCGTTCTTCCGCATAATTTTATGGCTAGTCCATTTCCACTTCGCAGTCAAATGTGGTTAGCATTTGACTCCGAAGTGGAAATAGGGCTATCCTAGTTAAAAAAATCCACTAAAGAACGTTTTACACCAGATTTACCAACACTTATAGTATAGAGTTTAGCCGGCAACTTATCAAGTGATTGTCAAGTCTTGTGTGAGCCGAGCCAATTTCACGGGTCGACACCAAAATTCGCGGGCCCACCGACCAGATGAAGCGTCTCGAACTGTCAAAATAATTACAGGCAATAACATCGCAACCACATAGCCTGATTTGAATAAGCTAACACGCCTCTGTGCCAGAGACTTAGATAGAGTTAGAGTTTTTGATAGAGTTACTTTGATAGATTTACTTTGGAGGTCTTTTACAGCAGGTCGAACGACTTTATGTTTCTTTTTAACCGACTTCGAAAAAGGAGGAGGTTATCACTTCGACGCGTTTTTTTTTTCTGGCTATGTTTCCGCATAATTCCGTCGAATCTTCAACGAATTTGACTATTTTGTTCGAATAGATATAATATCTGGTTGGTCCCATTTTAATTTGGTGAAGATCTGATGAAGACTGCAGAGATGCAGAACGTAACTATTCAATGGACAATGTAGATAAGGCCTAATGGAGCCTTTCCTTTAGCATATGTTTCATAAAATAGCGTAAAGTAGTCCCAGGGTAATTTGGTGGTGTTCTGGTGAAGACTTCCGGAGATGAAAATTGAGAACTTGAAATTTTAAAGCAAAGAATTAAGTAGGGTAAATTATGGTTATAAGGGACTTGTTTATTTTTACATAAAAAATAAAAACCGACTTCAAAACACCACATCACTAAAAACATACAAATAATTTAAAAGAATACCTTAAAACTGAAATATGTTTATATTCTTTTTGTTGCACTAACCCGTGCTGAGAACTATTTTTAAAAAGCTATTTAGAGGCTAAAAATTCTACCCATGCCGGGAAGTATGAAGTAATGTGGGTATTGTAAAAGTATAATGATTTGTAGTCGGTGCCCAGTTTCATGACCAGCACGTTTGTTTTGAGCACCGACTCCAAATTATACTTCTACAATACCTAGACGTATCTATATATATTTCTAGTTAAAAGGTATTCTTTTAAATTATTTCTATCTTTTTACTGCTATAGTGTTTTGAAGTCGGTTTTTATTTTTTATTATTTTTTTTACCCAAAGTCATATCGAAAGTTCATCAACATTTACGTACGTGCACTCCACTTAGTAACTTGGTGACTTTGCGACTTAAATGTAAAGGTTGATCTGCTTGGGCTTGTTGTACCTAACACATCCTTTATGAGAATTGAAAAGTAAACCGGCCAAGTGCGAGTCGCACTCGCGCAAGAAGGGTTCCGAACCATTATCTATAATACAACATTAGACACAACGATCGAGAAAAAAACGGCAAAAAATCATGTTTGTTATATGGGAGCCCACCCTTAAATATTTATTTTATTTTAATAATTTATTTTTGAAGCGAATACAGAACTGAATATTCTGTTAATATTTCTAGCGTCTACCTGTTGCCGTTATTAATATTGAGGAAAAAACGGCAAAACAATACGTTTGTTGTATCGGAGCCCCCCTTAAATATTTATTTTATTCTGTTTTCAGTATTGGTTGTTATAGCAGCAACAGAAATACATCACCTGTGAAAATTTCAACTGCCTAGCTATCACGGTTCACCTGGTGACAGACACATAGACAGCCTAGACGGGCAGACAGACAGATGGACAGTGCGTAACAGTCGTAGTAATAGGGTCTCGTTTGGCGCCCTTCGGGTACGGAACCCTAAAAAAGAACAAAGAAATGATGCCTCGGGTTGAACATTTGGAGAGAAAATAAATATTTCGGGCAAATGTAGCTGATCATGTAGGCAAATCTTGCCCTTACGTATGTGGTCGAAGTTTGAACGAAGTATGCCTAGGACGTCCCTTACCAGACCTTCCACTCACAAAAAAGTCTTTCAAGTTGCAGATAAAAAAATGGTCTTTGCATCCATAATGAGATGATTTATACAGCATCCAGTGGCACTTTTACTCAAATTAGATGGGTGAAAGGACCACTCGGACGCTGCAGTGCCTCGGACATTGGTTTTTTAGATGGGTAGGCTTGCCCAGCACCTATACCATCGTGACAGCTTAGTCGGCCTAGACCACAGGAAATACAAGTTGATACGTGCGGGGCCGACCAAGCCGCGGGTTTCCTCACGATGTTTTCCTTCACAGTTAGCGTGTGTTATTACTACTACAAATTCGCAGATATACAGTTAGCCACACCAGAAACAACAGTTTTTATGCGACATTAGCACTAACCTCGTACACAATAAGATCCACGCTAGAGTAACCAATACTGACGTTGACGCTACAATACTCGTAGTTATTCGTGGACTTAGGTTGACAGTGACACCATTCTTGGGATAGTGACAGAAACGCGTATTTTTACATAACTCGTAGTCTAGCGTAGTCTCAACGCTGTAATTTGTTTTCACGCGTCGATCTTTCGGAACTTCGTACCTCGAATGGACGGAACCCGAAACTCATATTGAAGAAAAAAGTTAGTTTTTTTAGGTGTCCTGCTTTTATTGTTTTCATTCCATATGTCTTGGTGGTAGCAGAGCGGTAGAATGCCGGCTTCTCGTTCGGGAGGTCGTGGGCTCGAATCCTGACATGTACTAACGACTTTATTTTATAAGTTACGTACATTTGTGAAGTTGTAGTAGCAAAACAACTCGCTAACTGTGAAGGAAAACATCGTGAGGAAACCCTAGTGTTTGAGGTAGTTACAAACCTTAGCGCTTGCTACGTACAACAGCCCAACTAAGAGGCTAAGTGCGGAAATCTCAGGTCTAACTAATAACTCCATATGTCTTGGATAATGTCTATGTTTCTATGTTTGTGATGTCCTTGCCTGGCTATGGTATCCTAGTTTGGGGTCAGGCAAGTGATGTAAATTAAGGGGCTCCAGGGAGCTGAGGAAAAAAAATCCTAACTTTTTTACAGATGAAATTTGCAAAAAGTGTCGGTACAATCTCTTAATCATGTTAATACAGATTTTTAGGACCCACGACAAAGTACCTGGGATCACGAACCTGGGAATTTATGCCAAGCATTTATGCCAAAAAACGGCCATTTCTGGCGTTCATGCTATCTAGTGCTAGGTTTTTTGCCTTACTTTCAGCGCCATGGGTCCTAAAAATCACTGTTAACATGATTGAGAGATTGTACAGACACTTTTTGCAAATTCAATCTGTAAAAAAGATATGATTTTTTTCCTCGATGGCGCTAGTGTTACTCCATGGACCCCCTTCATCATCATCAACCCATTATGTCCCCACCGAGGGGCACGGGTCTCTTCCCTGAGGAAGGTATAGGCCATACTCCACCACGGGGGCCAAGTCCGGATTGGTGGAGGCTTGTAGACTAGTGGCTCGTCTACTGTCAGAAGTTGTCAAGCCGCCCTAAGGCCTCTGACTTGGCTTAACGACTGCCATCTATCGACGGCAGCCAGCACCAACAGCTTAACGTGCCTTGCGAAGCACGGACCCCCTTAATTTACATTAAAGCGATGGTCTGAAGTTCAATAAGTGTAAAATCTAAGGTTTTAATTCATTTCATCATCAACAGCCATTCGACGTCCACTGCAGGACATAGGCCTCCTTCGTGGTTTTCATAACCATGAGGGGTTTTGCCATAATCGCCGCGCTTGGCAGGCGGGTTGGCGATCGCAGTATGCGGTTGGAATCTCAGAAAGACGCTGTTGCCCGTCTCCTGGTAATTGATATCCTTAATCGCCCTCTACGACATCCACGGAAGGAAATGGAGTGACGCTATTCTTAATCCGGCGCCACACGGATGTTCATTTGTAACTTAAAAATAATGACGTAGGTACAGTCCAATTGGCAGCCTTATTACTAAGAATGAGAATTAATGTCACATTAATTTACATCATTTATGTAATGAAAAATTTTCTTTTTATACTTTTTAGGGTTCCGTAGCCCGACAAGGAACCCTTATAGTTTCGCCATGTCCGACCGTCTGTCTTTCTGTCTGTCTGTCCGTCCGCAGCCTATCACAAAGACCGGTGGTACTAGAAAGCTTTAATTTGGTATTTGTATACATGTCATGCCAACAAAGTTAAAGAATAAAATTTTGGATTTTTTTTACTTTAACTCCGTACTTTTACTGTACATGTAATGTGGGAATGAATTCATTATCAAATAATACAATAAAATGTGATTTTTATCCCCGAAAAGGCACATCAAAATTACCACGCGAACGAAATCGCGGGCAACAGCTAGTAATAAATAAATTTAATAGCATACTGATTATCTGCACGTTTAATAAATAACAAAAGAAACCTTCATCAACATAAGTTAGAGATTAAAAAAACCTTGAACGTTTCCATATCTTATCACCTTTTCAATGTTTACTCTCTACATATGCAAGGCTCACATTGTGTTGCATGTTAGATTATTGCATTATTTTTTAAATAACAACAGTAATTTTTACAAGTAAAATAGTTTTTGATATTTGTTTTCCTTGTCCGCCAAGTTTTGCAGGAGCCTGTCTGAACTCTTCAAAGCTCTATGACCAAAATTAGGACCCGTAAAGTTCTAGTTACACTGAACATAGCACGATCGTGTCTTCTCTGTCTGCTGGCACATTACTTACGATGACTTACGCCATCGTTGTCTATGTAGATCAACGCAAAGACAAGTATCGGATGACATGAAAAAATCGCTCATTAGACAACTTGTAGAGTGGCGAACAAAAGTGTACTGTGTTTTACTACAGTCATAAAGAAATAAAAGAGGATTTTGTGGGAACATTTCAATTTAGAATACTTCGCTACTGTGCGAGACACAAAAACACGTTGTACGGGGGTTATCAATCCGGTTTACGAGTGAACAAAAAGTGGTAGAGCGCGATCAGATACGAATTGGTATGATTAAAGGACTGTCTATATTACAACGGGCAACGATGCAAACTAAAATAAGTGCTATAGTCATAATATTACAGAATAGAGGTCTATCCACCGGGCCGGGTGACACGCGGGCATCACGAACTAAAATAATCCTTGAATACTTACAAAGTTAGAGACTACAATAGAAGTGCAAAAAAGCCCGTTCACGTGTCGTGCTCGTCGGCCGCCCTTCGGCCACACGTACCCGGGATTTTTTTGGCGCTAGTGTTGTAGTCTCTAACCTAAAAGTGTTTAAGGTTTATTTTAAATTGTATCACTCCGCCCGCACGTCCCTGGCCCTCAGATCACCACGGCCCTTTTCATAGAGCCATTCAAAGTTGATTAGCACACAGATTAACGAGTAGGAAGACTCGGCTGCGCAATGTACAGTCGACAGCACATCAACTTTTACGTGCACTCTAATGCACACTTTTTTTGTAAAGTTGGCCTTATAACTTTGCAACAAAAATGTAAAGATTGACCTGTTTCCGACAGTGTACCGAATTGTCATAATAAACTATGAAATTTAATATAGGGGCGTCGCCGCCGCCGCCGTGGCCCGTCCGTTAAAGCTCGCTCTTGCCACGTCCCCTGCTCGTTGTAATGTCGATAGACCTTAAATGTACTGGGACCATACCTCCTTGTTGAAGGTGCAATTGATCAGGCCAGCAGTTAGGTATTGAATCTGAATGGGAAATTGTCGTGAAATTGCTTTGTTTGCACCAAGAGCAGATCTTCTATGTATTTTTTTGTTTTGTCTGTTATGTATTTAGTTTTCTTTCTGTTTTTGTTCATAAAATATTATGTCACTTATCTGTTTGTTTTGTTTCTGTTGTGTCTAGCTGTTATAACAAATGTATTTTCTTTCTATCTTGTATGAAATAGATATGCGACACTGGAAGAAAAAAAACTATCAAATTTATCTCTTTAATTTATTAGACAGATTTAGCTTTTCGCGTAATTTCGGAAATTCGGATAAAAGTATCCTAATTTCTAAGTATTACTTCAGGAGGTTGCTTAACTATGTAAAAATTTCATTTAATTCTTATCAGCCATTGCATGACAAACATTCTATCTTTACCATTTATAATATTAGTAAAGACAAATGAAGTAATTTTTCTATTTAATTATCTCAACAAAAATCTTTCAAACAAACAACAACAGTTAGACTAAACTCAGAGACACTTTTCACTCCGACAGTCCTCTCAGAGGAAACTTGAGCGCCTTTTTTATTAAGTTTACAGAATAAATTATAGGCTATTACAAGGTATTTAAGATAACCATCTTGCATATTGATAAGGCACGCTGGAATAGACGATCTTCGACTAGTTGTCTAACTGTACGCGTCTATTTGATTCGTGGAAGACTTCAAGATTTTCGTACAAAGTATTGGCCAGGGCCAATGGCTTACTTGACAATCTTGGAGCCAATGGACTCTTGGCAGAGTATGTCAATAAAATGGGATAAACCACAGATCAGGACCAAAAGTCTTGGAGCCCTTTGTAACGTAGAGCCTGTCGATAAAGTAGACTAAGGTGGTCACAGAGTAGTAGCCCTGGCCAACGGTTTTGAACGAAAATCTTGGAGCCAACGGGCTCGTGGTAGAGTCTGTCGATGTCTACCGATTGGTCGGAGATTAGCCTGTTTCATATTGGACAACAACTGCAACAATACGACATTATCGCACTGGTAGTTTCATAAATTTATTAAGGGCAAAGGTTGTGAACGTAAATGAAACGAACCGAATTTTGAGAAATATCTGAGAAAAAAGTAAATGAAAAAAGTTTTTCGAAAACAAAACACCGGCGTGTTTCATACATTTAAAAATAACTCTGTATACGCATTGCTCAGACACTATCTTGGGTTTCATGTTTCTGAGATTTACGAAGCAATTTTTTTTATCGAAATGCTGTGTGCACACGAATCTCTGGCGCCCACGTTCTGTTTGCTGAGCACATAAAGAAAAACAAATACCCAATTTTGCTGTTCCGACAAATGTTGACATTTATTTTTCACACTTTGACAGTTAGTATGGCCATAATCGAAGATCTATTTATAGCTATTGAAGTGGGAAGGGCCTAGGGATGGCGATCTCGTTCTCGCGAGATCTTGATTTCGCCAGATCTCGGTTATATTTTATTAGATGGATCTCGCACGTAAATCATACGAGATCTCGGGATATAACAAGAATGTCATCAGCTGCTTTGCTTTCTGTTGATAAAATTTTGAAGGACAGTGATGACGATGATGTTCCTCTTTCAAGTATTTAAAGGACAGTGATAACGATGATGTTCCTCTTTCAAGTATTTTTTATACTTCACTTCATGTGGAGGATCGTAAAATTTTGTTAAACTGAAACTAATACATTAAATTACAAATTAATGAGATCATTCTATCGTGTTTGTTTACATATAGTGTCAAAGAAGTCATTTACCAGTTGTTAGTTTTGCAGTTGTACTGTTTTCGAAGTCTACTCACAGTCCTACCAAACTAAGTTCAATACGTTATCTTTTAAAATTAATACCTTGACCTTCATGTCAAGATAAGTTAAAATTGTTTTGGCATATTTACCTGTAATGCGATGGTGAGTTTGCTCAGTGAATTTACGGTATTTCACACTTCCGTTCAAACTTTGTTCGGTGATTATGAAGTGAGAAGAACTAGGATCCGATAATTAGTATTTTTTTACAATCTTTGTGTGAAGCCGAGTTTCTAATCTAATTAAGGATCTCAAAAAAATGTTAATACGTCGGTTACTCATTTACCTTTCAATTCAATTCAACATATTTATTTTCGACGTACGTCCATATAAACATGCATAATATAATATTTTTTTTATGTGGTCTCGATTGTGTCCCACTTCTGGACAAACGCCTCTCCTTTAGCTCTCCACTCCTCCCTGTTCTCATGGTGGTCATCCACCTCCTGCCAACCTGGTACAATATACTTATAATTAAATCCATAACGAATTGGAGATATATCAGCAAAGGCCAAGATTAAAAGTGAAGCAAAAGAGGTCAGGATCATGGCAAGTGGCAAACCCTGGCTCTGCCTACCTCTCCGGGATACAGGCGTGATTTTAAGTAATGTAATGTAAATTAAGAACTGAAATAATTATTCTAAAAACACACAGAATATTGAGAGACATTCTCTTGGTGTCACCACACTACACTATTTAAGGTGTCACTGTTCCGTCAGCCACATGAACCCGGGGGATTAGAAGCTGGATTACAAGTTTTTGGGGACGGTTTCAGCCCCTGGTGTGGTGCGCCGCAGCGGGTCAGGAATTTGTCTAACGTTAAAACGTTATTACGGGTTCTTAATTTTTTTCCACAGGATGTATGGAAAATCACGTTTTGCAGCACCTTTTGCAGTGTTACCATTGACTTTGACTTTCAAGGGTACTAGGGTATTGCAGGCTACTAGTCTTGTCGCCAAGTTCCCGTAGTACTGAATGTAAAGTCACTAAAGCCCGGTTTCTGAATTGAGAATTACACTAAGTAAAAACTGAAGTAACATTCTGTCGCGCTCTTTTCTGAGCAATTCGAAGAGACAACATTAGCGACATTCTCAATTCAGAAACTGGCTCTAAGTAACAGTTTGACAGAAATTGAGTTGAGCCGATCTTTTTTTTTTATGTGCCAACCGCGGATTTCAATCCCGCTACATAATTGAAAGTCCTTCCTTTTGTTATGAATTACATATCTTATCGTAACATCGAGGAGTCTGCAAAATTCCTCGCCTAGAAATGCGACTAAGCAAAGAGTATTAAGACTTTGTTTAGTATTAAAACTGTTCGGAACAATGGCTGTGGAAATCTTGATATGACATAGTATGTGTACTTTTGAGATACTTGGAGAGATAAGGTGAATATTAATATTAGGTCTTAGGCTCGGCTAAGAATGTTCCGTGGCTGATATAGGTTTTTTTTTTCACAGAACACAATAACTTCAAATCCCGGACACTGTGTTATGAACACCCAGACTGAGGCTAAGACCATCAGTAGAAATCAAAGTACATCATCAGCCATTTGACGCCCACTGCAGGAAATAGGCCTCCTTCGTGGTTTTCATAACCATGAGAGGTTTTGCCATAATCGCCACGCTTGGCAGGCGAAATCAAAGTACTTCTCGTAAACAATCTCTTAATCTACTATTAACAGCTGCCAGTTGGCCAAAGTGCAGTTCTGTTCTGGTATGTTCTGTTCTGTTCTATTCCATTCCATTCCATTCCATTCCATTCCATTCCATTCCATTCCATTCCATTCCATTCCATTCCATTCCATTCCATTCCATTCCATTCCATTCCGTTCCGTTCCATTCCATTCCATTCCATTCCATTCAATTCCATTCTATTCTATATACAGACTGTTAGTGAAAGAGAAACCGGAGGTTTTTTTGGAGCCTATATACGTCCCACTGAAGGGCACTGAAGGGAGTATGGACTTATTACCAAGCGTGCCCACCGTGGGTTGGCAATTTCAAGCGCTGAGGTATGTGAACACCTCAGCATACACTCAGGTTTCCTCACGATATTCTCCTTCACCGTTAGCGAGCGATGAATTGTGTGCAATAAAGTATAACGTATTTCTTGATTAATTACGTTTTAAATGTTACAGCTAAGACGACCTCCTTAGGCTATCGCCAAGCCCACTAGCGTGTCTAATAAACTTCAAAATAGGAAAAAAATTAAATAGTAACTGTTGATTTATATCACTGTTGTTATTAGGCCTGCCTACACCGCAAACAGTTTTGTTTGTTTGCCGGAGGCTGTAGTAGGTATGTGGGTACACGTATTTACATAAGCAAATATGTTTCGACTGGAAAGTTTTTTTTTAATAAAAATATGGTAATCTAGGCACGTTCGCAAATAGGCACAGTTTATGAGTTACGCCGAAATATACTGTTTAAATTTATTGCCAGGGGATTGTTTCATAAAACTACAATTCGTAGCTTATTACGGCAATTCGATGTGCATAGCATAGGTGAGTCTTCCTACTTGTTAAGCGACTTTGCATTGTACGTCGAATTGTCACAATAAACCATGAATCCTAGTTCTATGAAACAGGCCCTTGGTGGCAACAAAACTGAAAGCGTAGTTCATGTTCAAAGGTAAACCAAACCGGGTTCTATTCCCTTTGTACTAATGACAGTTTATGGGTGTTTTTTTCCGTGTTTGTGATGTCACCATAGTACAAGGTATCCTAGTTTGGGACCAGGACAAGGGATCGTTATATGCAGACGTAATAATAATAATAATAAGTTTATTGCACATAAGCAAACTTTACAATGGCAATGCGGCTGACTTAATGCTAAAAACATTTTCAACCAGTCAACCGCAGGAGGTGTATGAAAATAACTGATAGGCATTGTTAATCTTATTGATAATCTCATGTTCTCTGGAACAGAGTGCACTGCACCGCACAGAAATCTTTAAAAGCTTTGTTTGTTTTGATTTCCGCTCGTCCACTAATTGTATTAAGAGATGGGCCGGGGAGGATATTCTCGCATGACGAGACCTAATAAAGTGAAAAACAGGCCAAGTGCGAGTCGGACTCGCGCATGGAGGGTCCCGTACCACTATCTATACAACATTAGATAAAACGATCGAGAAAAAACAGCAAAAAATCACATTTGTTGTATGGGCGCCCCCCTTAAATATTAATTTTATTCTGTTATAGCGGCAACAGAAATACATCATGTGTGAAAATGTCAATTGCCTAGCTATCACGGTTCATGAGATACAGCCTGGTGACAGACAGAGAGACAGACAGACAGACGGAGAGCGAAGTCTTAGTAGTAGGGTCCCTTTTGGCACCCTTCGGGTACAGAACCCTAAAAATTATGTCTGCCGCTCAGTTATTGACTGTAATCCACAAATCCGGGTATACTGTACTGTAATTTATTTCAATAATGATAATACACACATTTCTAAATTATGGTTATAAGGGACTTGATTTTTCTCCCGTTTCCCTACTAAAAATTGAAAAAATAAAAACCGACTTCAAAACACTACGGCACTAAAAAGTTGGAAATAATTTAAAAGAATTAATTTACATTAGAAGTACGTATACATGTAGGTCTGGTCCAGACGACCTGCTTACGGTGGCGGGGAGTTGCTGGATGCGGGCGGCACAAGACCGAGAAGCTTGGAAAACTATGAGGGAGGCCTATGTCCTGTAGTGGGCGTCAAATGGCTGATGATGCTGATAATGATGATACATGTAGGTCTTGTAGAAGTATAATTTGTAGTCGGTTCTCAGTTTCATGACCAACAAATACATTTTGGGCACCGACTCCAAAGTATACTTCTACAATACCTAAACGTAAACGTACTTCTAATTTAAAGGTATTATTTTAAATTATTTCTAACTTGTTAGTGCTGTAGTGTTTTGAAGTAAGTTTTTAATTTTTAATTTCAAGTTCTCGTCATGCGAATTTCACATCGTGAAATTGTTCCAAGCACCAGTTGTGGGAATCCATACTTTGCCCACTTCTCGGCATTTATGCGGTGTGAAAGTTATTAGTTTTGCGTTTAATTGAGTCGCGAGTATCATTAAGTAATCTAACTGTACCCGCCCACGGATATCGGCATTCACCGTCTCTATGGCGGTAGGAAGTGCGTGACTGGCTTACTGCGATGACATAAGCAACTAAAAATTATACAGGGTTTTTTTTCAAATGCACTCCAATTAGCCTATGTCATCATCATCATCAGCCATTTGACCTCCTTCGTGGTTTTCATAAACATGAGGGGTTTTACCATAATCGTCACGCTTGGCAGGCGGGTTGGCGATCACAGTATGCGGTTGAAATCGGGAATACTCTGCTGAAGACCCGTCTCTTGGTAATTGATTTCCTTAGTCGCCTTCTACGAAATCCACGCAAGGTAATGGAGTAACGCTATTCTTTATCCGGAGCCACACGAAATAATAGCTTATATTATTATATTAAATAAAAAATATTTCTGATTACCTCTCCTTTTTCAACTAACTCTCGGCAGTGATCAAATATAAAGCAAGTATTTTTTCATTACCATAATTCCGGAATCACTTACTTGTTTCTTTGTCGGAAGAGTCCGACCGGGTTTCGCTCTGATTCGCAGAGCTTCATAAGCAGCCTATATATGTTCCATTGTAGGGCACATGACTTCTCTCAGAGACAGAGTATGGGCTCAATCATCACGCGTGCCGTGGATTGGCGATGTCAAGTTCTATAAGTTGGTGACGTTATCTTCCAAGCTTTCAATATCCTATGGAAGAAATTCCCTAAATATTCATAGTTTTTCAAATGTCGTATAACAAAAAGTCTAAGAATTGAAATCAGAAAATGTTCGGAAAGAGAGAAAGAGAAAGATAGATAACGAGAAACCGGGGGTAAGTCTGTCGTAGACATGAAGGTTACAAAAACTATACCAATGAGCGCCCCACGAATTTTGGCTTAGCCGTTATTTCTTGACTGCCTCGTTGATCTAGGGGTAAACACGCTTGACTACGGTTTGATTCGGTTTGATATTTGATTTGTAGAAATGGCCTCAGTCTGAGAGCTCAAACAGTCCACGTTTGATGTCCTTGGCCTGGTTACCAAAGCACAGGGTATCCTAGTTTGGGTCCGGGCCAGTGATTGTGTAGTAACTTCCATTTTATGTTACTTGTTTTTACAAATGCATACTGTTTTCTTTCTTTTTAAATATAAGTATATTATACCTCATTTATTGACATCAGCACAGAAATGTCTTTACTCTACAGACGGCAGAGCCAAGTAAAACATATTGAGCAAGCATTGTCTATAAAAGTAACAGAGTGGGATACCCATCGCATTATCCCCTTCTGACCCACAGTCAGCGATACTTGTGTTAACACTGTTTTGTTCAACACTAGGACTTATGTTGTAAGCCGTAGGAACCACTACGGGGTAGCCCCACCCTTTGCTGACTGTTACCAACGAAGATTTACTTTCTAGTTCCATTAACCGTAGGCGTACCGTACAATACTGTTTACAATACAATCACAACGTCTTGTACAAATAAACGATTAAGCTAATGCTCATCGAACTACTCTATTTTGTATTGGAAACCGAATATGTTGTCGCCTCGTTGGTCTGGCGGTATCACGTCTGATTACCAGCCCTAAATTTTGTACATATGGCATCAGTCTATGTGATCTCTTGCCCGGTTACCATAGCATTGGGTCTCCTAGTCTGGGATCAGGATATTATGTCATGTAGAAGTTATTAAAAAAAACCGTTAAGCTACTGTAACAGCTCATGAAAATTTACATTTTAGTTGCAAAGTAGCCCTTATCGTAATTGAGTAGAGTGCATGTCGCCCGTGCATACCTCTTGTCGTCTCGGTGTAAGTTTAGAAAGATTTTTCACAGAGAAATGACAATGATGTTGTGCCTCAGAAATCTTTGGATACATCAAATTCGTATTAAATAAGCGACCAAAAAGTGAACCGACATAGCTTTGCTAGTCTTAGTAGAACTCAAAATAGTTGATTCACTTTGTTGGTCGGCTAAATTAGTGAATTATTTCATGTAGGTACCTAAATAATTTTCGGAAAAAAAATACTGTAGTTAGAAACAGTCACAACCCATAAGGCATAGAAACTATTAAACCGGCACTGTAGAAAATTACAATCGTTGTGAAACTGTTAAATGGGCATCGTGGAAAACTGAAGTGGTCATAAAAGTATTAAATCGACATTCTAGAAAACAGCAATTGTTGTACGGTGCAACAAAAAATTGTCACAGCAATAGCCGGAGGGCGTAGATGCAGTGAGTAATGAACGTTCATGAAGCGAAAGAGTATGTCAAGATGATGAGGTAAACCTTGGTCTGCCTCCCCTTCCAGGATGCGGGCAAGAGTTTATGAATATATGTCCATCGTTGCCCCACTTACCGCGTGTTTCCGTGATAGAGATATTGATCTTAATATCGCTTTGCGCCAGCTTGCATTACGTTGTGAAAAAAGCGAGATGACGCCAGTCGATAGAAAGACAACAAAGTCTGTTGCAGTACCGTGTAAGATGGGTTGGGAGCATGATCCTCTGTCTCGCACGCTAGAAAGAGACAGAATCGTTCCATCTTGCGCTTATGGTAGCGGAAAATCTTTGTCTTTTTCTCGCGCACGAGATGGGCTACCGGAACAGGCTCATGATTTTCCTCGCTTTCCTGTACAAAAAGATAACAACGCCTTATACTCGGCGTGTTTGCTGAATTGACATAATATATGTTTTGTTGGTTGGACTTTGTATTGACGACACAGGGGCGTGGAACCTGAACATTACGTACGCGTTCTAGCACTGTTCTGTGCGTTCTAGCCTTGTTATTGGCAACAAATCTTGTAGGTATAATGCAGTTCAATTTTTCGTTCAAAAACTTTCAAAGTAAACTCCGTTTAATATTTGGGTTGCATAATAAACTCGCTTTATATTCTTATGTTTCATTACCATCTCATTAACTATCTTTGTGGTTGTGAATAAACGTCATTTCTACACAGATAGATGTCTGGAAATCCTAGGAGACCCTTTTAATCTTAGATAGAAGCGAATTGTTGTAGAAAATTTAGCACCCAATAAATCTTAAAGGAACAATATCTCGCCGTGTCTGTGAAATAACTTTGGGTAGGAGCAATGCTATAACTATATGTATAAAATAAAGGTCGTGAGTGCGATTCCCATTGGAGACCGTCGTACTTGACTGGTGCAAATGGCCTCTGTCTGGTTTTATTTCCATGCTTGTGATGTCCTTGTCTAGTTACCATAGCACAGGGTATCCTAGTTTGGGACCAGGACAAATGATTGTAGTAGAAATTATTTTTATTTTATATATTAGGAAAACCAATCTGTACAACAAATTTACGTTAGTAATTAAACTGAACACTTAAAAAACGAATTATAGGTTTCCACGACTTAAATATTTAAATCAAGAGAGCTTAGTGGATACATTGCAAGTATAAACTGCACAAAAGGCGTAGCAAATTATAGCATAAAAAGCCCAAAGTGCCCCAATAAATGGATAAAAAAAATAATAATAAAAAAGCAATAATGTATATATATATAGTTATATGATTAGATGATGTATTAATAAATAAAGTAGATAGATATTTAAGAATTACACATATATCTACGATTAATAAATACATAAACTTATCATGTATAAGAAAACAAGTCAGCGGTCATTTTGCTTTAAGACTGTCGTAAATTAATCCAAAGGTCACCAAAGTGACAAGACATCTTAAAGTTTGACAAACATGCATACCGTAGCCACGAAGTCAGCCAATGTCATTGAACTCACCGTACGTAATCTGAAAATCCATGCATATTAGAAGAATCACCACTCATATCTTACTCGTGTCTGTTTCTCTAAAATCCACTTAAGAAATGACTAATTGATATAAAACCGAACAAAAAAGGTCTGTCAAAATATTTTACGACATTTTTTGCGCGCTGCCGAAAGTTACTCCGTAAATAGTATAGGCAAGAATCGTCTGTCAAAATATGTCACTACAGTTACCGTCACAAACAACACCTCAGGAGCTCTTCCTACGCTGGACATAAGTACGATTATTGAGTGAAATTATTTAGTATAGTCTGGAAGTTGATTGTAAACTAGGGGTCACCAAATATACGTATCTACTTTAGCAGTATAGATCTTTTGCAGGAAAATTTGCTTTACTTTCGCGTGAGCTTCCTCATTATTTCAACGCAACAAACAAAATTTTTTGTCATTAAATCTTTTTCTTTTATTTTTCACTTTTTTAGAACGTACATTACGTAGATAGACTTTCATCGAGATCATCATCAGCCATTTGACGCCTACTGCAGGATATAGGTCTCCCTCATGGTTTTTATAACCATGAGGGGTTTTGCCATAATCGCCACGCTTGGCAGGCGGGTTGGCGATCGCAGTATGCGGTTGGAATCTCAGGAAGACGCTGCTGCCCGTCTCCCGGTAATTGATTTCCTTAGTCTACGACATCCACGGAAGGAAATGGAGTTTCGCTATTTTTAATCCGGCGCCACACGGAACTACGGAGATAGAATTTACAACTCTACATTTCTTACCTATTACTTAAGAACTCAAAGAACTTTTGGATGATACGACAAGTGTTTAGTGTTTGGCCTTTTGCAGTAATTGGTAGGTGGATCAGTGTATGTCTCTTTCTTGGGCTTTTAGGCTACACGCAGTGTGTAAGGTGCGATTCCTGTAGAAGAAAGGATTATTAGATTACCTCTTCCTAACTTGTCGTAAAAAAATTTTTTTTCTTACAGTAATGGTGGTAAGAAAGTGTTGTAAAACGCGAAACCGCCTAATATAAATAAGCATTGTAAATATCACCCACACTTCCTAAATTTTCATCATCGCCCATCTTTTAGATTATTATTCTATTTTTACACCCTTACAAACTATACACGCATGCCTACAGGGCGTTGCAGAATGGTCCGGTAGACTTCAAGGGGTATATTCACTCATATTTCAAGACTAATTCTAAAATCGCGAAAAAATATATAAAACTGTTGCAATTGTTCCACATAAAGTTTTGAAAATTCAGAAAAAAGCATTCTTCACTGCGCAGTAAAACATTGATGCGGTGAGCATATTATATTTATTACCAAAACACAGATAAAATAAAAAAATCGCAAAGAATAACCGACGGATCCTTTTATTAACAACAAAATTAAGATCAACAAATATTCTCAAAATCTACAATTTTATTGCCTTTACTCTAAGCTGTTGCTTTTCTCCTAAAGCAAGCCGGCTTCTTGACAAAAAACCTATGTCCGCTAGACTAGCGATCGATCATCGACTAAAATGGAACCGATTGTTTTAAAGTATTTTTGTCGATGCCGTTTTCGAATTGATTCTGATTAGTTTTGTTCCATTTGTGATATTTTTAAGTGGAAACGTCACTAATTAAGCATTTAAAATTCGAAGCATTAAAAACTCCAGTTCTCTCAACCCATATCAATCAACCAGTCCATAATCATCCACTGCTGGACATAGTACTCCCGCAAGGCACGCCATTTCTTTCTTTCCTCGGCCAGCGTCATCAAGCCGCAGCCGCAGTCCGTCCATCGAGCTGGTGGGTGTCCTGAACCAATGTACTCCATCGACTATCGATTTTTCGGGAGAATATTTTTTATTTTTTTTATTTCTATTTTATTTATTAGGAAAACCAACCAGTACAACAAATTTACGTTAGTATTTTAAGTGAACACTTAAAAAACGAATTATAGGTTTCCACGACTTAAATATCTAGATCAAGAGAGCAGTCGCTTAGTGGATACAATCTGAAGTATAAACTGCGCAAAAGGCGTAACAAATTAAAGCATAAGAAATCCAAATGCCCCACTAAATAGATAAACGAATATATATGAAAATATAAAACAATAATAAAATAATAACAAAAAAAAACAATAATGTATATATGAATAGATTATATATTAATAAATAGATTAGATAGATATTTAAGATATATACAATTAATAGATACATAACCAGGGTTGGTAAAAATAGTGCTTAGACATAAATCTTTGATAAAATTTGTTCAATAGATAACATTAAGATTGATAGAATATATTATTAAACAAGAGAGTAAACGTTTACAATGCCATTCGTCCGTTGACACGCCTCAGGAAAACTTAACACCATTTGAAGTTAATTCCGTCAGCCGAATAATTTGACCAGCTTCACCTTGTTATTCTTATAGGCTATATCAATCACCATCTTTTGCGTATTGTTTCATTTCTAATGTGATCGATCAAAATAGTTGATATCTTAACAGACATAAATTCAAATAAATGCTAAATACTTTTGTAACGCTTACCAGCTTGTATAGTATTTACTGTATTTTATTATTATTATTATTAATACGGTTATTGCACCTAAGTAAAAAATACAATGACAATGACAACCTATCGTATTTGAATACAACACATGCATACAATCTGATATAACTACCCACCAAAAGCCTTCTTTAAACCGGGTTCGGGAATGTTATTGTGGTTCTTGCATAATTGGGAAGTTGTGATATTGAAGAGATGAATGAACACAATACAAAAGCTTAAAAAGAAAAAAGAAATGTGTAAAGGACACTATTTACTATCTACTATTTTAATATTCAGGATATTACGTACTTACCAACAAAATTGTCATAATGTATTAATAAAAAGGGTTTAATATGTTTGAATTTCTTATAGACAACTTGTTAATTTGTGGAATCCTGTTATTGGCTTTGGAACATTGTTACTGCACTACATTAATCTACTATTGTTAATTAAGCTGTTGGTTTCCCTAATAAACTTAAAAAAAAAAAAGTTACTGATGGCAATCGTGGAATGTTATCATGTAGGCTCTTATGTATTTGAGAAAAGATGGTCAAAGTGGAGTTTTTTTTTTCCACTGCCTTTTTCTCTACTTCAAATACGGCCCGAAGGCAGCGGTTAACATAGTACATTAACATTCAGCAAACAGAATGTTAATTCTTTACGTGGAAATAAAATATCGATTTCTGATTTCTGAAAAGATACTCCGAAGATAGCCCGCTCCATAGCACGCTGAGTGACTTTGAATCGGTAGACTAGTCCTACCGCCAGTGACCACGTTTCAGCTCCGTAGTCATACCTGATTGATACACTTGTTGAAGACTCTTGTCTTTAGGTTCTGATGAATATTCCAGGAGAAAACTTGGCGCAATTTTCCGAATTATAACACAGTCCTTCAAAATGCCGCAACACCGAAGACGTGGGGGAGGAAATGTGGTCGTGTGATTCTTTGACACCGGAGAAAAAATGCTACTCAAGAATTTCCGACCAATATCACTCCTCCTCCACGTATACAATCTGTTCTCGAGAGAGATCACAAATCGTCTTGCACAGAGATTTGATGAGCAGTCCTCAGAGCAGGCCGGGTTTCGAAAAGGCTAATATATTCTAAAACGATAAAATATGTATTTATGTAGAGGCTCTGTATCAAAAAACTACTAAATCATGTTCCCGCTACGAAAATCCCAACTAGTTCAATTCAATTAGAAAACACACAAAAAATGTCAACTCTGGTTTTTAAATACCGTCGCAAAAACATTCATTAATAACGCCGTTCGACGTCAAAACATAAATTGGTGCGTGTCAAACATAAATTTATTTCTACACTCCGTGTCAGATACACATTCTCTGGATGTAAACACGCAATTTTTTAATGATAATAATAACTTCCACACAACACAATCACTTGTCCTGGTCCCAAACTAGGATACTCTGTGGTATGGTAACCAGCCAAAGAAATCTCAAAGATGGAAGATGGAAATACACCTACACTGAGGACATGTGTACAAATGTACGGCGACCTCCGGCAAGGTGATCAGACGTAATATCGCTAGACCAACGAGGCAGTCACACGATCCAAGTTAAGAAATAGAAAGAAGGAATGCATAATTTTTGGCCACTTGTCGGCTCACGTGGCCCGCTCAATTTCACTTCAGCGGTTGCAGCTCCAACATCGACAATCTTGGTTCGCAGTTGTGTTTCGGATTTTGTCAATCCTCTTTACACACAGTACACTGCGCTCTACCCGCTGACAAATCTTGTGTCGGGACTCCTGATGTTCGGTCAAAGACCAGGCGTGAGCACCGTAACTCAGGATAGGCAGGATGCACATATCGACGAGAATTCGCTTCAGGGCATGTGGTAACTTCCCCAGTCTAGCAGCTATTTCATAGACCAAAAGCTACTTCAACATTAATTTACAGCTTTTATGACCTTCATAAAATGATCTAGTCGTTATAAATTATCCGCAACTTCTACCTCTACTGCCTCCATACAAGTCACTGGATTACCAAGTAAATACAAAAATACGTATCTACGGATACTAGCTAATTGACAGTGTTGTCAGTTATATAATTCAACATAAAATGGCAATGGAGATGGCAACACGAGACTAATTACAGATGGCGCCACTGAGTTTTTCCCCGACAATGTTAGTTTCTTTTATAATTTTTTCTTATTTTTTCAAATTCAACATAAAAACTTTATGAAATGCTTTTCACTAAAAAAGGGAAAGCTATAGTTTATACCAAAACTGAAAAAGCAACGTTTTGTGTACCGCGAAAGGAATGCAGTCTGTAATACGAAGGTAAACTCAAAAATATTTTTTAAACATTTCTTGCAGAAATAATCGGATATCTTTATCGGATGAATACCTCTTTACTGGCTGATTTATTGATTACATTTTACAAAAAGTGTAAAATGTTAAATTTACTTAACCCTAGACACCTAACCCTCTTACATACCCCATAATGCCTAACCGTTCATCAATTCGGCGACCATTTCTTGAAGCATTGAGTTTTAAATAAAACTTTTTTGTTTTTGGTTCTTTTATTGCTTTGATGTTTCAGGCATATTTTATATTTTTTTATAAAATAATTTGTTTTTATTTATCACATACTCTTATTTATTTAAAGATCAAAACCAATATTCGTATAAAAAAATTATTCAAACAGAAAAATAAAAATGATGCTGCGGGACTACTACTTGAAGGTTCCTATCACCAACAACTAAATTGTGATATCAGAAGTATTCATATCTATTCAGATCTGTCCAGTTCATTGCTATGGGCTGGCTTTGGGTAATTAAGTCCTGCTGCTTACCTACTTAGAAATACAGGCCTAGGCCCTAAGAAATGCGTGTTACAATGTATGATTATGATTTTATTAAATAAAACCGATGTTTACAAGTACCCAGGAACATTGTTTTGCTTCACTTACAATTGCAGCAATAATAGCTGGCTTTATATTTGCTAAATGGGTTGAATCATTGATATCAGGGTTTGCATTTCCCGTTTTTAGTTAGTTTTAGTTTTAACAGTCCAGGTACCTAAACACTGCCTCCGTTTTTAACGAGTGCGAAAGATGCGGACCTAAAAACCAATAAGAATGATAAAACGTAACTTACTATGATTCTGAATGTATTTCATAAGTATTATTTGTATTTACCTGCATAGAAATATTTTTTTGCTATTTGTTTACTAGAATCATAACTTCTTGATAAGTAATCGATTTACTTGCTCCAAATTGTTTTGTGAGCCACGGATTGTAAATTTCAAACTAAGCAGTAAATGCGTAGGCACAGATTTTTTTAAAAAAAATAACATATCTCTGGGGTTTATATAAATACAAATATTGTGCTTTTCCCATACAAATAGTCAAAAATTTTGTCAATTATCGATAATACTTTTTTATCAATTCTCAGTTATCGATAATATTTTTTCAATGTCATTTTGAAACGCCCTCGTTCTGAGTACTTCTCAATAAGCCAAAATTACAGTTAAAATATTTCATGCCACATTCTGAAATATTCAAGAAAATGTTGTAACACCCGTTGAGAAAAGTCCATGAGCTCCATTTTAATATTTTTGTTATAAGTTAAAGGAAAATACATGAACTAAAATGAGAAGTAAAAATGGAAGATGTGATTATGATGTTTAATGCTAAACACGCAATTATTATTATTTATTGCCTAAGCACCTGTGATTATTTTCGAACTAAAACTTTCGTAAGCGCTACACATTATTAACCTGTGGTTATGGTGGAAAAATAACATGAAATCACTGTGGTTCTGTAGGTTCAAAGGTGAACCAGCCGATTATGGTTGTTAGCCGTGATGTTACATCGCCCATTTCATCTCATTACAATAGTATTAGTAATATGTATTACTGACAATTTGTAACTTTATAATGGTGTGCAATAATAGTACATTACGATACTAGTGCGAAAAGTAGGAAATTCGCAACGAGTGGCGATAAATTAAAACACGACCGAAGGGAGTGTTTTATATCGACACGAGTTGCGGATTACCTATTCGCACGTGTATCGTACAACGTTTTATAGTACATATGGCCCTTTGAAGTTTCGACATAGGCACGTAAAGTGCTCATTATCGCACTAGTGCGGTAATGTAGCACCATATGTACTATAAAGAGTATTTATGTAATCTAATCTAATCTAAGAAGAAATAGTTTAGGTGCTCACATACCTAGAAATTATTACTTACCAGTTACGCCACAATAACCACTTATAAAACTATTATTCTATTTGTCTGTTTGTGGGTGCATTAGGCTCCGTTCACAAAACTGCGAATCGGCGCGATGCGAAAACTGAGACACGACTTGCTGCGATGCGATTTCGTGCGGCAAAGCATCTCCCTCCCACGATTCGGGTGACTATTCTTTCCTTCTACTCCCGTATTTTGTAAACAAGATCGTGACATGGATTGTAAAAAGAAGTGCTCACTTCTGTTATTGCTAAGAAGATACAGGAAAAAGAAACAAAGAAGATTTTGGGTTCATCCGTTTATTACTATTATGAACGCCGATGCGAATCAATTTGCAAGTTCTTGCGATGCGTCGCGAGAGCTCGCAGATTTTTACGATGCGACGTCGCATCGCAGTTTTGGGTACGGGCCAATGTGGTCTGCTATCATACATGTAAAGATAGATAAAAAAAATCGTAAAGTACATTTTGAACAAACCCGAATACCTGAGGTGTTTACATACCTCAGCGCTTGAAATTGCCAATAGGTACGCGGTGGGCACGCGTAGTCTCCGTCTCTTAGAGAGGGCCTGTGCCCTACAGTGGGACATGTATGGGCTACATCATAATATAGGCGGACCCCTAAAAGTTCTTAAATGTTTTTCGCACAGACTAGCCCAAATTATAATGGTGCCAAGGCGTAAGCCAATTTGAGCCAAAACGTATTAATCAGGAAACGAGGAGATTTATCAAAACGCCGTAACCCGATACACCGGTTTCATTCGGAAGACTTCAACATTAAAGCTTAATGTCTGGCCTTTAGCACTTTGAATGGAATAGATTGATTTTGCGTATTAAGGTGGGGAATGATACGTCCGCATGATAGGCAAATATGCCATTGCTACAACTCTAGGTGTCATAATGTATAATAACAGAAAGTCTGTCAAAAAGCTATGGGACAGCTGTTGGGTATTAGATAATGCTAGTAGCTTGTTTAAAATTAGAAAATCAGTTTTCGAGAAAAATCAATTAGATGTAAACAATAGAAGAGATCAGGTAGTGATTAATAGACTAAGAATTGGACATTGTAACCTAACGCATATACATCTTATTACAAAAAAAGACAAAAACAAATGTATAAAATGTAATAACGATATAAGTATAAGTCACCTTCTCATAGAATGCCCAATGTTTAATCCAGAAAGGTTAAAGGTAGCCCTCCCATCATCCTTAAAAGATTGTCTAAACAATCCTAAAGCTACTATTGAGTTTCTTAAATTGATTAACCACTATAAGGATATTTAAATTGTAAACCTAATTGTATAGTCGCTAATGACCCCGTTGTTTGAGCGACTTAAAATAAATAAATAAAAATATAAAATAACAGAAAAGAAGCTATTTATTGCCTGCCTCGATGGTCTCGCGGTAAAGGACTATCCGCATTACAACTGAAAGCATTAAAATAAAGCTTAATACTATTAACATTAGAGACTACAATACTAGCGCAAAAAGCCGCCTTTCGCCCGACCGACGGGCGGCCGACGAGCCGTCGGGTCCGAAAGCTCTACCAATGTCGGAGCCCCCGGTAAATCATTATCATTTATTCTTACTTCTTCGCTATAAAGCAGAAAAACCGCTGCATTGTACTTTTATATTTTTTTACTCTCATATTTTTATATCTACCTACTTATGTGGAATAAAATTATAAAAAAAATACCATAACAACACCGAAATATCGAAAATATCTAAAAGATGGAAAATTGAATTAAAAATATTCAAAAGTCGTAGAAAAAAAATTTTTGCATATGGCAACCTCTAATGGAGAACTTGCACGAAAAATGTTTTAATAGAATAGGAGAGGGCACGATAAAAGATATATAAACGTGGTATTTTTTTTCTCTGCGATTAATACTTTTGATAATATAACCAGTCGAAAAGTCAATATTGTATAGTCACGTGGTACTAAAACGTGCCATACAATCGTCCTTAGACTATGACGTCACTCTCTAAAGTAACAACAATAAAGTATGAAGCGTTTATCAATATTTGAGTTATTACAATCTCTCAATATATTCTAAAACTTACAAAACATTCAACATAACATAAAAACATAAATTAATAATTATAAGTAAAAAAATAAATAATAATAAATAATAATAAATCCACAATTGTTTCGTCCAAAGTAATAAATCAAGATGTCGAGAACGGGAAATATATATAAGTATACATATACACACACAAGAATACGAAAGATAAATTAACTGTCAAACAAACCGCCCCGAGACATCTTCAGCCAAAGGTTCCCATAACGCCGGCAGCGTTACCCCGCTGCACAGCGAGAGAGATCCTCTGCATCAAGTATGCCCCAGAGCGGTAGTCCATGCCGCGGTTCCTCAAGCGACGCCCTAACTCCTTTATAAAGGCTCTTCCCTGGACTCCCCATACCCCAGTAGTTATCTCGTAAAAAAATGTTTTTATGCATGTACTTGCACCCTTATAAGAAAACGTTCAGAATTCAATGACAAAACAAAATCTAATAAGTTTTACGTTATTTACTTTTCGCATATTTTGTGACTCAAAAAATATTTTTATTGTTGTATTTTTTAATTTTTCTTTTTACATTATTCTTATTTTTTATACCAAAATTATATCACCATTCAAAATAATAAGATACAACATTGCAATAAAACTAAAATAAAATAATAAATAATTTCCCTTTTTTTTGCATAATATTTTTAGATTTAACCATACATTTCAATTTAATAGGCAGTCCTTTTATTTTATTTTGTTTAGGTAACAATCTTAATATAACATAATATTGTAGTATATTCTTTTAACAATATTCTTTTAACTATTTATTTATTGAACATATATCTTTGCTATCATTGCTATCATCATCGAGTTTCTATTACTATACGATACCTACACCAGCAAACACGATACAAATGATACCGACAAATCCAGCAAGCACATATACTTTGTATTCAATTTATCATACGAGTCCTTTTGATTGAATCGATCCAAACCAGTTTGATACGTGGACCGCCTTTGTGATACCGACGATTGCTACGATCCTTTTCGTTATACCTCTTCGCTTAATAAAGAAATTATTAAAACCAGCCTTTTGGTCTAAGAAAAAAAAAAGGAATTTACGATGGCACTAATGGATTTACTATCACACTGATTTAAATATAATCAGCGTTTCTAACTAATGTGTTCTTTTGACACACAAAAAGCTAAACGTTTATATGTTAGTGATTAGAAATAGAAGAATCTAAATATTAACTACAAATTTGGCAGTACCTATCGGTTGTTGTACATAAGCAGCCTACATTCATTGCGTGCATTCTTACTCCCGTTTCCTCACAATGTTTTTACACACAATGTTAACACTGTTAGCAAAGTGGTGTTGCTTCTGAATCAAAATTGACATCCTTGCAAGATAATCACTTCACCGTTACATTTGCAGCCGATATACGTCCCACTGTAGGACACAGGCCTTCTCTCAGGGGGAGAGTATGGGCTCAATCACCACGCGTGCCCACGGCGGATTGGCTATTTCAAGCACTGAGGTATGTGAATAGCTCAGACACTCAGATTTCCTCACGATGTTTTCCTTCACCGTTAGCGAGTGGTATTGCTACTATAACTTCACAAATGTACATAACTTAGAAAACCAAGTCTGCCCGCTCTGGGGATCGAACCTGGATCTCTCGCTTCCGAGTCCGATGTTCTACCCACTAGGCTACCACCGCTCCGGTTGTTGTAGTTTTTATAAATTACAGTTTTTTTTTCAATGTTTTTCATTCACTACAAATATATGATATTGAAACTCTCCATATTCCAAGCCATCAGTCATAGAATGACAAGTTCAGGTCCGTATACCGCTTGACATAGAGGTCAAAATCAAATCAAAAAATTAGTCCCACTGTATTTGCAAAATGAGCATCAATAAGTAGGTGCCAAACACTTTGTAGTTCCGAAACCAGAGGTCAAGATGATGGTTCATTTAACTCTTTACATTGAACCCGCGAAAAAATATTATATCAGAAGTTCTACTAACATACTTTTAGGAATATTATTTTGGCTTGGACTAAATACGTAATTACATTTCGTAATTTGTTCTGGTTTGCTTTTAATTTCGTACATAAGTCTTATCAAACAAAGTATTATTTTATAAGATTAGTTTTAAGATTGCATTACATTGTGAATGAAAATAATATATATCACGGACTGGTTATTTCAATTGCCTAGTTTTCTAAATACCGCCGGTTTCTGAATTAAATATTTCACTAAGTAAATACTTAAGTCACACTTCTGCTGACTGTCTCTTCAGGTTTTAGAAATTAACAAGTTTTTATACTCTTTGTAATAGTGAACGTTGCTCTAGTAAATTTTTTGGTGTTATAAATTTCGTGTTACAACATATTATTCCAAATTTAACATGGTTTAACTCTACCAAACTATATTTGTTATATAGTTATGTAGAGTCACGTCTATAAGCGTTACTCGCATATTACATATATACTATCTTTCACCAGACGCGTGAGTGTGTGAGCAACTATTCATGTTCTTGGTCGAGTAGATCTTCTGTAGCTTACAATTATAGCTTAAAACGGTACGTTATGTTTTGACGCACACTTTCTTACTAGCTGTAGTTCATTCGCATTATATTTTACGTCTTCCTGGTACTAAAATAAGACTTTATTTTATCTGAAACATATAGGCTCCCCGTCGTGGCTTGAATATTAATTAAGTTTAGAGGAAAATGGCTACTAATGACGACGGTATAGAGGCTTTTGTCGTGTTAACGATGCAAGTTTAGAATAATGTTCGCGCTACTGGGTGAGAATGTTTTTGTTGGTTTTCTTTGTGTTAGTTTTATAAATAGTCATCAACTTTCCTTGTTTATGTTTGTACAACACCACGACTGGTTTGTACAAAGATGCATTCTCATATAATATAATTCGTTAACCAGAGGCGCTTTTTACAAGAACAACCTTTGTCCCCAGAGTAAATTTGGTGCTTTTTGGCCAAAACAATTGTCCTACAAGCAAACCTTGGTGGTTTTTGTAAAATTTCCTAAACTTTTCGATGGAATAAGTGTGGAAATAGGAAGCTCACTAATCAGTTTTGTAATCATTAAGCTCACTAATCAGTTTTGTAAAAACTGATTAGTGAGCTTAATGCAACTTGTCGAACAGTGTTGCCAAAAACCGAAAACAGAAATTCGTTAAAATTGGACATTGGCTGTTCTTGTAAAAAGCGCCTCCATTCAATAAGCCATGTAAGCTGTCCTGATTAAGACAAGTTCTTAGTAATTACCTACTTGATTATCTGACTTTATTCGAGCATATAAAAAGGTATTGCAGAAGTTTGGTTTTCTATAAATAATCAATACAATCATGTCAAAGTTACATAAATTTTCATTTCGGTATGAATTTACACTCATTGCTGTAACACAGGTTTTTAACCTAGCACAGCGTCAGAAGCTAATAGCTAATTTCTTGTAAAAGTATTCTATTCTTTTCTAAACTATTTTTATAATAGCACCAACTATAAAATCGCTGTTTCATGCTTTGGCTAAAGCAAGTACTATTAATTTTGTGAGAAACAGCTGATATTTCAGTCCCGATTTCTAAGTTGGTTTTTTGTATCAATGAGTACAAAAAGGTTATTAAGTTCCCACGGAATTTCCTGCAACATCCGTCTCAGTAATTAATACGGGACATCATGTACCTATCTGTGTGCCAAATTTAATTCAAAGTATCTTATTATAAAGAATACAATCTTTTAATTTCGTTACATACATCATCAGTAGAATAAAAGTTGCTTGTTAAATTAATTATCAAAATGTCTTCATGTATTTGTACAACATTTCATAATTCAAACTCAAAATAGTCCATAGGGCTATCATCATTAGAGACTTTTCAGTTGACAGAATAGTAGTTCGGGGAACTTCAACATATCCTCAATATCACCTAACCATGATCGCCTGGTTACCCACGGTCTTGAGTTAACCGGCTGCAGGGGTAGATCATGCTGACTGGTTGTCAAGACTATAGTTAGTGAAAGCAAATGGGATCGGCGCGGTTCTTAGAATGATGAGAATGACCAAGGAAAACTGATTAGCTGATGAAAAGTATTTAGTTTAAATGAAACAAACTGAACGATGAGGAATCGTCATAGGACGTATAACATCTATTTGTTTGTAGCTTCTTCTTAGTCGGTACGCTCTTGACATGAGGACCATGATCATAGCGATCGTGGTTCTCATGAAGAGGCTTTATTGTGGGCTAATGTTGCATGCCTCAAGTTGTCTCGCCATTCCTTTCGGCTAGGTGCCGCTCTGGTATATTATATTTATATCTGGTATATAATATTGGTATATTATATTCTGGTATATTAGCGGCCTGCCCACTGTGCACTTAGCTTGGTCGGTCCATCGCACTGTTTATTTACAAAGTGCAATATCCCAGACTTAATAAAATGTGCTAGCTGTGTTAGAGAAATACGAAATAGAATGTTCATGGACTAGACACTCGCCCTGAATGCTACGCATAGAACCTATTTTATTCATAATACTTCGCAGGTTTGTATTACACAAATACGTTTTTAACCGTCTTCAAAAAAGGAGGAGGTTCTCAATTCGTAGGAATCTTATTGTTTATTTTTTGTTCCCAGACTACTCGAAGACGCGTGGACCGATTCGGAAAATTCTTTTTTCTTTTTTTTTTCAATGGTTGACTTCTCAGGTGGTCCCATGATCATCAAGTTAAGATCTGATGATGAGATCCCGGAAAAATAGAGGGAACTCTACCAATTTTTAAGACACACTTGAAGTGATTTGGGTGTTTTTTATAGTGACTCGTGCATTTATTTTCTGAATACACAATTTGGCAGAGGCACAGTGATATTCACGAAATATCGTGAAATATATATATTTTTTTAATAAAAAACAAAAGCCGACGCCGTGTTTTGAAACACTACAGCACTAAAACACAGAATTAATTAAAACGAATATGACCATTAAACTCGATGTAGGTATTGTAGTAGTATAGTTTGGAGCCGGTGCCAAATGACCATCATATACATTTTGGGCACCGACTCCAAAATATATATCTACAACACCTAATTACATCGAATTTATTTCGCTTTTTTGAAGTCGGTTTTTATTTTTACAGGAATAAAGACATGGTTGACAATGAGATGTTTATCTAAAACTACAGATTGTGTTACAATTGCCAACTGCCACCTGCATACCTACTAACTATGATGGTGACATCTATTTTTAGGGTTTAAATTGTACCTAAATGGGACCCTATTAGTGTGCCTATAACATCTGTCTGTCCTAATGGGCATTACTACTTATTATTTCATGTAATTTTACTAACAACCTGTGGATTGTTTTATCCGAAATAAAGTTATACATACATACATTACTTTTCAAAGCGTAATAGGAAGCTCGTTGAAATTTTCACAGAGTATACGTAAATACCTGTTGCCCGTGACTTGGTTCGCGTGCAAATTTCCATACATGTATTTTCCGGGATAAAAAGGGTAACCCATGTGCTATGCCAATCTATCAGATCCGCTCAGCCGTGATGGCGTGATTGAGTAACAAACGTCGATTGATCTAAACTTTATAGTGTTGGTAGGATTACAAAGGATTTCCCAACATATAATAAAAATTAAGTGGGATCTAATGTTACGTATTACGCGTATTTTGCGTATTATTTGTTATTCATAGGCTGCTATTGCTTAAGATATGTTGTGCAAAAAGTAAATAGTAAAATAAATCTGATACAACACGTTTTTATCAGTAACATATAGTTTGAATACGTGAGAGTGAAATAAATATTAAATAATCGAAGAAAAAAGAGGTAAAGCTGAGTGTAGCATTGCGATGAATCTATGCTTGCATGTTTGCTGAGTTGTTATTCAGTGTATGCGTGACCCAACCTTTATACCCACAAAGAGAAACGAAAGCTAATTACAACCAACATTGTGGCTACGCCCTTAATTTGAAATTGTTTCGATTCGAAAGTCATGCTCGATTATTCACTCGATTATAATAAATCGAATAAAAAATGCGCGAGTCATCGTCAAGGGCTTGGCATTTTTAAACGTCGAATATGTACAACAGAAGAACTCTCTTCTTGTCTTTGTCTATATTTCTCTCTGTGTGTCTGTGTTTTTGCTTCAATAATTAAATATACAAAATAAAATCATCACTAATAAGTTCCAATCTTCACATAAACGTGGCTTTATTGGATTTTAGTTACATGAATGCATTAGCTAGTTCTAAGATACATTGATTCTGTGAAACCTGTCAAATCTGTCACACAGGTTTCACAGAATCAATACATTGATTCATGAGACTCCGTGTGATAATAGGGCAGCCTATATACGTCTCAATATAGGCTGCATTATTATCACACGGAGGCTATATGCTGCATTATTATCACATTTCTTTATTTTATTTACATAAATATTGCAACATAACAGTAATTAATTACACTAAAGCTTTACAATATTTTAACTGAGCACTACCTATCAAACATCTTCTAGCATTCTCTTACATACCTTCATCACACTTTCAATCCCATCCGCAAACACATCACACTGTGATCATCACATGTGCCCTACGGCACAGGCCTTCGCTCTGAGAGAATATGGGCTTAAACATTACGCGTGCCCACCGTGGATTGGCGATTTCAAGCCCTGAGGTATATGAGCACCTCAAGGTCTCAGATTTCCTCACGATTGTTTCCTCACAGTTAGCGAGTGTAGCTAGCAGGTACTGCAAATTCACAAATTCACGTAATGAGTTCTTTAAATACGTGGTAAAGAAATTCAATCCAGCAATCGGTCTTCTGTCATTCACCGACCTTTTCCCTCACTTCTGGTTACAAGTCTCGA
This sequence comes from Yponomeuta cagnagella, assembly GCA_947310995.1. Taxonomy (NCBI): domain Eukaryota; kingdom Metazoa; phylum Arthropoda; class Insecta; order Lepidoptera; family Yponomeutidae; genus Yponomeuta; species Yponomeuta cagnagella. Next base: position 4,657,557 of record OX371285.1, on the reverse strand, counting down.
TAATAAATAATCGAGTGAACTTTATCGGGCGCCGATTCTCGATTGAATGCTAAATGAATGACACAACTGCAATGAACTTTCGACTCACTGTCTCGTATGTTGTTTCTGCAATGTGAATCGCAACTCAATGTCGTTTCTTTCAAGGTTATTATCCATTGCATATTACCTACATACCTCACTGAATTGTAAAGCAATTGCTTTACAATTCAGTGTCAATATCGATGTCAAAAGTTCTTTTTTCCTATTGGTGCTTCTCTACCATGACTGCCTCGTTGGTCTAGCAGTATAACGTCTGATTACCATGCTCGAGGTCATGGGTTTGATTGATTACGTACTCTTTGGGTTTGATTTAATTTACCGTACATTTGTACAAAGGGCCTCAGTCTGGGTGAATTTTCATGTTTGTGATGCCCTTGCCTGGTTACCATAGTACAGGGTATCCTAGTTTGAGACCAAGACAAGTGATTGTGTTGTGTGGAAGTTATTATTATTAATTATTATACTATTGGATACTGACCGTCAGCTTTAAATATTTTTCTACGTTCTTGACAATCGAAATAATCCTCTGGCCACTTTAGTTCATTGTCCGGTCTACATTATGTCAGTATTGATCGAGTCCAATGCTGGATTACGATTTTTATGTAGCCCATATACGTCCCACTGAACGGCACAGGCATTCTATCAGAGAGAGAGAGAGAGAGAGAGAGAGAGTATGGGCCTAATTACCACGCGCGCTCACCGCGAATTGGCCATTTCAAGCGCGTAAGTATGTGAACACCGGGGACACTCAGGTTTCCGATTACAGCATTACGATTGGAATAATCTAATCAATCAATCAGCCCGTAATCGTCCACTGCCAAATATAGGTCTCCTCTAAGGGACGCCACTTCTTACTATCCTCGGCCATCCTCATCCAGCCGCTGCCAGCAATCTGCTTCGAATCGTCAGTTCAGCGAGCCGCCGCGCCGGTGGGTGCCCCACGCTGCAGTTGCCCGTTTGTGGTCTCCACTCGAGAGCCTTTGCACCTCATCAGTTCTTCAACCGGCGATAGAATAATCCAAACCAGCGATACCAGGGATGCATAAGATCTAGTGAGAGGTCCAGTCCAGGAACTGGACTGAAGGCTTATTTACGTTGAACGTGCTCTTATCCGATTGCTGGACCGGAATAGAGCACGTTCCTATTTTTCAATCCACTGAATCCGTCAGTCACCTCAACAAATTAAGAATGTCTACTGGAATTACGTAAATGGTCTGATCCAGTGCCAGTGAAAATCCAGCACTGAAATCCAGTGACACTGGATCCTGCTACTGGTTCAATGTAAAACAACGTTGACTAGGTACTTTTTAAACCAGCGTTCCACTGGAAATCCAATGCCACTACAGTGTTCGGAAGCAATGTCACACAGTAAGGGGTCTGCCACTAGTCAATTACCTATAGTTAGCTATTTTACTTCAAATATGAGTCAATAAACGAAACAGGACGGAGATTTCTTTCGAGATGGACAGAAGGAAGGAACTGGATAAAAAGAGAGAGTGTTAAATTGTATAATGTCATAGAGTGAGGGAGGTATGTTCTTAAATAAATATTGCGAGTTATTGACTAGATAATTACAGCCTCATTCTCTGCGAAACAATAAATCATTCGCGCACAGTTATCATCTGCATAATTACTAACACAGTTGACACGAAAATTAAGACATAAATTCCTATCAGAGGTTTTTTGCATAAAGTTAAGAGAGCGCGATTATAATCGATTGCCGGACCTCCCAAAAATCAATAGAAATTACTGCATTAGCATGAATAAATTATAGCAAGTATTCGAACAGAAAGCTCGTTTCTTGTAAGGTTGCTGGCGTTTTTCTACCCTTTTTATGCTATTTATGGAACACGATTCCGCTAAGACACTCGTCAAATTTAGACTCCTCAGTTGAAATAATCTGTTATTTAGGGGAAAATCAACTTAAACTGCATTTGAAGAGTGTTTTAAGGGATCGCATTCTTATAAATTTATAAGACTTGAAAGAATTTAATTGTAATATTAGCTTTTACGAGTACATATTATTTAAATAACATAAAATCTAAATACAAGCAATGGAAAGTTTTTAATTCTCAATAAAAATATTTAATTTTCATACAATTCATAGCATACCAAAAATTTTCATATTGCGTTTTAATTAAGTACCCACATTTGTTATAAAAGTTCACGTAAATTGAGCTTGCTATATAGTAAAAATCGGATAAATGCGAGTCGAACTCGCCCACCCAGGCTCCGCCACTCCGCTTGAGTGGAGACCGCGGATCGGTAAACGTAGTGTAGGACGTCCTCAGACTCGGTGGAGCGATGATCTTCGCAGGGCGGCTGGCAAGAGCTGGATGAGAATAGCCGAGGACCGTGCTAGGCAAGCATAGGCTGATGATGATGATGATGATGATGAACTCGCCCACCAAGGGTTCCGTACAAATTTATACGTACCTACATTTAGAAACGGTACAGGAATCAAGTCTCGCAGTTTTTTCCCAACTGTTCCCGAACTTCTAAGACAATTTTTTATGATTTATTACAAATGTATAGTTTTCAGATTTTTCCCTGTTTTTGTAGTATAAGGCGATAGATATTACTTGCCAAATTTCATAGTTCTAGGTTAACGGAAAGTACCCTATAAATTTTGATTCCCATGAGAAATAAACGGCCGTAACCTTTTTTACGTCAACCTAGAAGTTTTTTTTACAGCTTCAAGGGACTGTAGACCTGAGTATATAGTTTCGATACCTCCACGTGCTCACGAGACAAAAGGTCTTGACAGACAGACGGACGGACGGACGGACGGACAAACAACAAGGTGATCGTATAAGGGTTCTGTTTTTCCTTTTGAGGTACTGAACCCTAAAAATGATAATGTACGCAAGTGTCTTATTTGGCATGATTATATTGAATCCCTCATATAATTCAGCCTCTAGTAGGTATAATAACTAACAATAAAATTTGGGTTGGGCTCTTACCTCTACTGTCTTACCTCTAAAGAGCTCTACTTCTTCAGCCGTGATAAACAGTCCGTGGTTTTTTTTTGCAGAATATGTGTCATTATGGAGGATTTCCTCACACGTAATCAAAAATCGGTCAACCTTCAGATGAAATCCCATCTGTCTGTCTTACCTCTAAAGATCTCTCTTTCTACGGCTTCAATAGGTAGTCTGTAGATTTTTTTACAGAATATAAAAAACAGACAAATAATAAAAAATCAATCAAGCTTCAGATGGAATTTCCTCTAACCGTCTGTCTGTCTTACCTCTGAAGAGCAAAGAGCTCTTTTTCTTCACCTTTAATAGGTCGTCAGTTGATTCTTTTACAGAATACGTGTCGAGTTCGATTGCTACTTTGGGTTCTAAGCTTAGAACTTTGATTCGTGTTACGAAACCCTTTGGTCACGAGTGTAACTCGCGCTTGACTGGTACTTATTACGCTATTTGTTGAATATTGGAATGAGCCACCGAAAGTGATACCTTCAAAACTTTTATAATATTAGTGTTCCATAAAATATAACATGTGGCGAGTGTGAGCACAAAGATTAAGATTAGAATAAATTAAGCATCGATTAAGATCAGAACATTACAATTTATTGCTTTATTTATAAATCAACTATCAGAATTAAAAGTTCTCCAGGGTGACTTTGAATTTATTAGTATGGAATATCAAAATAATAAACTTCTACTGATGACTAGTAGCGCCATCTCTTACCTGTCACATATAACTTATGTATACCCTTCTTTCTAGAAATAAATTAGTCTGTTGCGAATATCTGCCGTGTTTTAATAGGTTATGGGCGTTTCCCTTATTTATCAGTTATTTTAAGGTTTAAAATAGATAAAAAGTGTTAGTTTATTCGCGGAAACATGGCTACGAACTATATTGCTAGTGTGCCGAAGTTAAAAGGCAGGGAGAATTATGATGAGTGGAGTTTTGCGGCTGAAAGCTTACTGGTGCTCGATGGAATGGACAAGTACATCAAACCACCGGAGGGATTTGAAAATAAGCAAGCGGAAGATGCAAAAACGAAGGCAAAGCTAATTTTAACTATTGATCCAGCATTGTACGTGCATATCAAGAACACAAAGAGCTCAGCGGAATTATGGACTAAGTTAAAAACCATGTTTGACGACTCTGGTTTCTCGAGAAAAATAACCTTGCTTCGACATTTGATCAACATACGACTGGAAAACTGTGATTCGATGGCTACATATGTAACACAAATGGTCGAAACAGCACAAAGGTTAAATGGCACAGGATTTACAATCACCGATGAGTGGGTGGGGTCATTATTATTAGCAGGTTTGTCTGAACGTTATTCTCCGATGATAATGGCAATTGAACATTCGGGTATTTCGATAACTGCAGATGTCATCAAGTCAAAGTTACTCGATATGGAAGTGAACGACTCTGAAGTTGGCAGCAGTGCTGCATTCGCGGCGAAGAACAAATATTACTCTAGCAACACTAAACATAAAAATAATGGCGGGCATCGCGGCGGCTTGTCAACGTCAAACAAGACAGTGACAGATTCAGCAACAAAAGATGTGACTTGCTACAAGTGTAAGGGTAATCATTATCGAAATCAGTGCCCTTTGTTAAAGAAAAACGCTACTAAATGCGTCTTTAACGTAGTTTTCCTTAATGGGAACTTTGATAAGGAGGACTTTTACGTAGATTCAGGTGCTAGTGGGCATCTTGTGGTAAACAAGGACTGGGTGAAGAATGGGAACTTTACGTCATGTTTATCAGAAAAAATCGTCGTGGCAAATAACACAGAAGTGCCAGTTGTGTCTGCCGGCGACGTGGATATTATTTCGGATTTGGGTTGTCAAATAACGGTGAAGAATGTGCTATGTGTGCCTAGTTTAACAACAAACTTGTTGTCAGTAAGCGAACTGATCAAAAAGGGCAACAACGTCGATTTCGATGAAATGCATTGTTACATTCGTGATAAAGATCGTACTTTGGTTGCGATAGCCGACTTAACTAACGGTGTTTACAAGTTGCGACTGCAGAAGCAAAGTAGTTTGTTGGCGGCTCCAGTAGATACTGGACTTGATTGGCACAGGAAATTAGCACATATTAATTGTCAAGATTTAAACAAGATGAAAAATGGTACCGTCGATGGTGTGTCATATGAAGGTTCCTTTGACATAACCAAAGCTCAATGTGAAACTTGCTGTGAAGGTAAGCAAGCGAGGCTACCTTTTACTCATGTTGGCACAAGGAGTACAGAAGCGTGTCACAGAATACACAGTGATCTCTGTGGGCCAATGGAGGTGAATTCTTTGAATGGAAGTAGATACTTCATGTTGTTTATTGACGACTACAGCAGAATGACATTCATATATTTTCTCAAACAGAAAAGCGAAGCATTCAGCAAATTTAAAGAATTTAAAGCATTTGCTGAAAACCAGCAAGGTCAAAAGATAAAGATCTTTCATACAGATCAAGGTTTGGAGTTTTGCAACCGAGAGTTCAAAAATTATCTGAATAATGCTGGTATAGTACATCAGACCACAAACAGTTACACGCCTGAGCAAAATTCAATATGTGAACGGGCTAATCGCTCCGTGGTTGAAAAAGGTAGATGTCTTCTCTATGATGCAAAGCTGGACAAGAGATTTTGGGCAGAGGCGGCCAGCACCGCAGTTTATCTGAAAAACAGGTCCATTGTGTCAGGTTTAGAGAAAACTCCGTTTGAACTATGGTATGGTTCAAAACCTGATTTAAGCCACATCAGATTGTTTGGTAGCAAGGTGATGGTACATGTCCCTAAGGAGAAACGTTTAAAGTGGGACAAGAAAGCCACACCACATATCTTAGTTGGATATGGAGAGACTGTAAAAGGTTACAGATTGTATAATCCTACTAAGAAGACTATTGTTACCAGCCGAGATGTCATTGTGATGGATGGTGAAATGGATGGCAGGAGCACTAATGAAGACTTGGCTATCTGGATACCCAATGCGGAGGCACCACCAGTCAGTGTGGAGGAGAAGAGCAGTGATTCAGTGGGGGAGTCCTGTCCTGATGTTCCAGAACTTCCAGAAGTTCAGGATCATACTGAACTGTCTTCAGATTCTTCGGTGTATGCTGATGGTGATGACACATTGACAGAACCTACATCAAATGAGGAGCCAAAACAACCCGTCCAGAGTGTCCAGACTACATCAACCCCTGAACCATTAACTAAGCGAATAAGAAAAAAGCCTGACAGATATGGTTTCAGCAACATGTGTGTTTCTAGCACTGTTCCAGCATCTGAGGAGATCTCGTACTCAGAGGCTCTCGAGGGGCCAGAGAAGGAGCAGTGGAGGCGTGCCATGGCTGAAGAGTTACAGTCGTTCGAGGACAATGAAGCATGGGAGCTCGTCGCTAACCCCGGTAATGTGTCTATAGTGAAGTGTCGGTGGGTGTTCAATAAAAAGTTTGATGTGGACAATAATGTGCGTTATCGTGCGCGGCTTGTGGCAAAAGCCTGGTGTTGACTATACAGACACTTTTTCTCCTGTAGTGCGTCATTCCACTCTGAGATTATTATTCGCTCTTAGTGTTAAGTTAGGAATGAGTATAACGCATTTAGATGTGACTACTGCATTTTTAAATGGTTCTCTAAAAGAAAACATTTATATGTCAATACCTGAAGGTTTTGCAAACAAAAGTGGGGGAAATGTTTTGAAGTTAAAGCGGGCTATTTATGGGTTAAAACAATCTTCCCTAGCTTGGTATGAAAGAGTCAAGGATTGTCTTTATAAATTAGGCTTTAAAAACAGTGAGTATGAACCATGTTTGTTTGCAAAAACGACTGGTAAAGTCAAGATTATCGTCGGATTGTATGTCGATGATTTTTTGATCTTTTCAAATAATGTCAATGAAACTGAAAAACTGAAAAATGCACTACATTCAGAGTTCAAGTTAAAAGACCTAGGACCTGTTAGGCAGTATTTAGGTATGCGAATAATCATGAATGAAAATAAAAATGTGATTACTGTAGATCAAAAACAATATATTGAACAGTTGATTTGTAAGTTTCAAATGGCTGATTGTAAAGCTCAAAGTACGCCAATCGAAACGAAATTAAATTTAGAAAAAACAGATGATCGCTTACCTGATGTACCTTATCAGGAATTGATAGGTAGTCTTATGTACCTGGCAGTTTTAACTAGGCCTGACATTGCCTATGCTGTCAGCTACCTTAGCCAATTTAATACTTGTTATAGTATGGTACATTATAACTATGCAAAACGTATTTTGCGATACTTGCAGTTAACAAAATCCTACTGTTTGAGATACACTAATAATGATAGTGATTTACAAGGTTTTGTGGACAGTGATTGGGCAAGTGATGCTGTAGATAGGAAATCCTATACTGGTTTCTGCTTTGTTATGTCAGGGTCAGCTATTTCTTGGCAAAGCAGAAAACAGAAGACCGTCAGTCTTTCTAGTACAGAGGCTGAGTACACTGCTCTATCTGAAGCTTCTAGAGAAGCTGTTTACTTGAGAAATTTACTGCATGAAATTACAGGAAAAACTTATGTAATTAATTTGCATTGTGATAACCAGAGTGCTTTAAGATTAGCATCTAGCCATCAAAGTCATAATAGATCTAAGCATATAGATGTTCGTTATCACTATGTCAGAGATGTAGTTAAGGCTAACTATGTAAATATTAAGTACATTCCTACTGAGGAAATGCCGGCTGATTTGTTGACCAAAGGGTTGGGTTCTGTAAAACATTACAAGTTTATGAATATGCTTGGCATTGTTCCTTTGTAAATTTTTTTTACTATGCCAAGAGTGAAAATTATTTTTATATAATTGGCATATATGTATACAGATGGGTTATTCTGTATTTCATAAGTAGTTAAATTTCTTAAATCTTGTATTATAGTGTTTAGCTTATTTTGATAAGTGGGGGTATTAGTATGGAATATCAAAATAATAAACTTCTACTGATGACTAGTAGCGCCATCTCTTACCTGTCACATATAACTTATGTATACCCTTCTTTCTAGAAATAAATTAGTCTGTTGCGAATATCTGACGTGTTTTAATAGAATTCATGCGCCGTATTTTAAGGGGCATTCTAACTACGATTTAGAAAATAAATGGTGCCAGTTTTGACGTGACAAAAATTTGTTTGTACCCAAAAATACTTCACTTAAGCATAGCAAACAATAACACGAAGAAAAGTGATAAAAATCCAAAAAACAATATTTTCAGCGTCTTATGGTCGGCGTCGGCCAACTTAATTGTTTTTTTATTGCTTATTTATATCGAACGCATTCTTAAGCATTTAACATATTGGAAAACATCTTTTTAAGGTTACTTCCTACCACTTCGAATTTGAATTCACAGTATAGAGACATTTTTTCAAATTTCAATTTCAATTCATTTTATTGCAATAAATTACAGTACAGTATGATAACTATGTTTACAAAAATGGTGGTACAAGTGTAATTTTACCGATAGTGGCATAGCAATTTGATAATTTCATAATTTAGAATTAATATAATAAATAATAATAACATTAGGTACATTATTTAATAGCTCATTAAATAATAAATCAGTAAAATTTCAGCATTAGATCAATAATCAGTATTAAAAACTATTTGCAATTTTCATAATATTCGTTCAGATTGTACATAACAAGTAGATATTCTTTTAATACCTAATACAAAGGTCGGAAATCACAAATATTTATAAATATGTTTCACCATTGTTAGTAAATCATTCACAAGTACTGTTTTTCACAATGAAAAGAACATTCCTTCTAAATACGGTGAACGAATTCAAAGTCTCCCTGTAGCTTCTATTTTGTTAAATAATACAAAATGTGGGGTCTTGTTTAGTTCACTGGTGGTCTTATCTCGCCGCCTTCTATTTAACCGTCTTCAAAAAAAGAAGTGTTAAATGTATTTTTTAAGCAACTTCAGAAAGGAAGTTCTCAATTCGTCCGTATATTTTTTTAATAAATAAATGATTTGTTAGTCTTTTAACATGGTCTCTCTGATTTTTTTTAATGTTGAAATCAGGCCTCCGTAATTTTTCTTAGCCGGTTACTAGCAGAACAGCTGATCGTGTTTGTGTAAATAAAGAGTAAGTAAACGACCGATCAGATTAGTCTACAGCCCATGTCTATCCTGAAGATAAAAAAAATTTTTTTGAATGAATTTGGAAATCAGATAAGCAGTTGCCCAGGGATAGTATCCCCACCAAACATAAAAACTTACAAACTTTTCCCCTTTGTAATATTAGCATAAATTTGAAATTTGAATATAGTTTTGAATTTAAAGGCTGGTCTTTATCTTTTGTAAATAAAAATCTCTGCAGCAAATGCTATGTATAAATTATCAGCTTTCTCTGTCGACATCTTCTCTGATAATGTTTATACATTTAAGGAAAAAATCAAGCATATTTTTAAATCAGGCGTAGCTACGTCATGTTCTCTTATTTTTAACTTAACTTAGGCTACAGCTTAATTGTAGATTTATAAAATTAGACATAAATTTTATGTCAACTTCATCAGCAGCAAAGGTGCATGCTGTGGCAACCTTATTAGGGTAGGCACTTGCCTTAAAACCCTTAAGTTTTATAATTATAATGTATTAGTATACTGGCTCCTGGTTATCCAAAGTAAATAAAATAAAATAAATATGCTTGAAGTTAGCATTCCATTCCAGGTAGACAAAGACAATAAAATTATCTTAAATAAAATTATCTAAAAATGAATAAGAAACCGAAATAAAAAATAACCAACCACCCGACTAATGAACATTAACTGCATGCTAAAATGACGGGACCAAGCTACTTTTTATTGATTTAATTTTTTTTGTTGAATTCAAACAGAAGTAGGTACGAGGAATCGATTGAGATCTTTGTCAAATCTAACTATTGGCTAACAAGTTAAGGTTACATAAAATCGGACATACTTACATACATACGTACATACAAAAATACGAGCTAAACACATTACCCTCTTTTCGGGCGCCGAAACAGTAAAAATGTGTAGTTGCAGGTAGTTGAAGTAATGTTCGTAGGTATCTACGTTAAAATTAAAGTTGTGGGTATTTGGGCCATTTGATTGGTATTTGTTAAGTATAATAACAATGAAAATAAAGGAAATCCACGGAGTAGTTGCGTTTTGAGCGGGTTTTGTGAAATTCGGGAAAACTAAAAAGTACGTAAAAGGAAATCTTAAAATTAATCATGAGCCTTAATTAATTGAAGAAGTTAGTAACTGGCAATATCTTAATTAACACATATAATTTGTGTTGACTAAGAAACTATAAATAGGATAAAATAAATATTTAAAGGGGGCTCCCATACGACAAATGTGATTTTTTCGCGTTTTTTGCTCAATATTAATAACAACAACAGGTAGACGCTTGAAATATTCAAATGTTGTATAGATAATGGTACGGAACCATTCGTGCGTGAGTCCGACTGTTCTGTTTTGCTGTAAACTACGCAAATGTTTGGTTTTATGAAACCATATCGATTTTTAAATTTGTTGTTGACTCGACCGATGTTTGATTTAAAAAACCAGCCAAGTGCGTGTCGGGCCACGCGCAATGTAGGGTTCCGTAGAAAGAGGGTTTTTTTCATTTGCTTTACACAACTAACAACTTCATTGAAGTAATTTTCAATTGATTTTGTACGAAATTTTACTTTTATAAGTTGGTTGCCTATTGCTCGTTAACTAGTAAAACCTACCTAGCCGTGATACTTTTCCTTTTAAGTTCTACTACTCTGAATTTTTTCACGTTTCTACAATCTCTGACAAAAGTTTGCGCTTTAAAGCTTAATATTTCGCAAACGGAACCCTAAATAAAAAAATGGTCTTCCTGCACCCACAAAACGACCAATACAACTATGCCCCATGTGTTGGGGTAGACGAAAAAAAAAAATCATTCCCACTTTTCATGTTCGGGGGAGGTAAACTTTTTTCTCCAACATTTTATTCTTTAACTTTGTCGAGGTGATAAATATGTATACACAACAAATTACAGCTTTCTAGTACCACCGGTCTATGCGCTAGGCCGCGGACGGACAGACAGACATACAGACGGACATTTCGAAACTATAAGGGTTCCTTGTCGGACTAAGGAACCCTAAAAACACTGTCCAATGAAATCATGCGGTGTGGCCACTTTTTATGAGACCAATTTTATAGCTCTTGCTGCCTGTAAATCTCAAACTATAAAAGTTTTGCATGGTTTTCATTGAGACCTCAGAACCGCATACGACTTCAAATGTCGCTGTCACTGTCAGACTGAAAATGATTCTATAAATATCATCATCATCATCAGCCATTTGACGCCCACTGCAGGAAATAGGCCTCCTTCGTGGTTTTCAAAACCATGAGGGGTTTTGCCATAATCGCCACGCTTGGCAGGCGGGTTGGCGATCGCAGTATGCGGTTGGAATCTCAGGAAGACGCTGCTGCCCGTCTCATTGTAATTGATTACCTTAGTCGCCTTCTACGACTCTATAAATATACAATATTGATTGCTTTGTCGCATTTTGGTAGTACGACCAAATTCTAGGGCCGAATTAGCAATTTCTATTGGACTCATCTATCACATAGAGCTTAGTTAACAGATTTAGAAACTTGGCACCGTGCCACAAGATCTTCTACCGATGATAATAGTTTAGTGCAAGTGTTGAAAATAGGTATAACTCCAGAGTGATTTTTTATTGAGTGAAAGCATTTATGTACGAAAGTTTTGTAAGCGTTTGAAGTATGATTGAAGAGTGTAGCTTTTCATTTGGGAAGGAGTGGCCTGTTTCTTTGAATATATTTTTATAGACACTACTTTACTGCCTCACAATTTTTTTTGTACACCCAAAATTGTGAGGCATTTAAGTATACGTTTAATATTTGATTCGAACTAGGTTTCTACGTACATTTGCAAAGGACGAGATTGTCAGGTTTTCTGTACGTTTTTTATACTCGTAGGCTTTTTCGCCATAGGTTTTCTATATTCATAGGCCGAATACGGGGTAATTCAATCTAATATGCGCAATTCCTAAAATACGTCGATTAGAGTTTGTTATTTTCTACAACTAGGTACTTAGGCATTATTGTTCAGCAAACTTTTTTTTGTCAACGATCCACTTTAGAAAACCGGCCAAGTGCGATTCGAGCCACGTGCAGTGTAGGGTTCCGTAGAAGGAGGGGTTTTTTACCTGCTTTATAGAACTAACAACTTTATCAAAGGAATTTTCCATGGAATTTGTACGAAGTTTTTTTTATAAGTTGGTCGCCTATAACTCGTCGCCTATAACGTTAGCCGTGATAGTTTTCCTTTGCCCTGAATTTTGTCACGTTTATACAATCAACCGTTTAGCGTTCCCCAAACGCCTATACTCTGGTTTGGCTGGTTTTGCTACACTCAAAATATTTTTAAAAGACCAATCCAACGATACCCCACACTACGGTATAGGCAAGAAAAAAATTTGCATACCTAACTTAGGTGCATGAGAAGGCCGCCAATTGTACTGCATTTTTGTAAACATTTCATGTTTGTGTTTTTCCTGGTACAATAAAGAATATTCTTATCTTATCTACCTGTAGTCTCTGTGCTATGCTGCGGACAGACAAACGGACGGGCATAGCAAAACTATAAGGGTTCCTTGTCGCCTATGAAACCTAAAAAAGAAAAAAAAAACGGTTTTTCTGCTTTATAGTGACGTTGTTTAACAGATAATGCTTCATCATCAGCCATTTGATGCCCACTGCAGGCCATAGGTCTCCCTCGTGGTTTTCCAAGCTGCCCGGTGCTGTGCCGCCCGCATCCAGCGACTCCCTCCCTGCCACCGTAACCAGGCCGTCAGACCAGGGCGTGCCCACGCTGCGTAGTCCGGTCCGCGGTCGCTGGGCCTTATGCTTGCATGCATGCGGAAATAATGCTTAAAATCGTTAAATAGAATGTACATTCTTCTACGCAGGACGATGATTTACTGCAGGCTGCTACTTTTGTAAAGCGCGTATGACGCCTGATTTTTCGAAAAATATAAATCTAAGAAAAACTCATAGAACAAAAGTGGTTGTAAAACACAAACTCTAATTGGGGTGTATCAGGAATTGCGCATTTTAGAAATAACCCTGTATATATAGGTAGATACTTACTTTTAACCGGTTGCGTAATATATTCAATCCTCTTTAAAAACCATACTCACTTATCTCCATATACCGCTATCAAATATTTAACTATCAATGAAGGAAATAAAATTTTTATAGCTCTTTAAGTTGTTATAAACGAGCTACTAAAAAACCGTATTAAATATGTCGCACAGTAGTCGAGAGAAGAGAGTTTTTTTTTTAAATCATGATGCATCTCACACCCACGCGATCGTGTCTCCAATATTAGAATGTGAACAACTGGGATAATACGGTTGACTTAAAATACACCGGCAGTACATGTAAAAATACTTAGAGACACCACCTACGTGTCTAAGCAATTTTGAGAAGCGATGCAAACGCGCTGCAGCATAGCACATATAACAGTGATTATGCGCACCAAATCCTGAGCGATTCCAATCGTTTAACTGTCAAATTCCATACTAATTTGACAGTTAGACGATTGGGATCGCTCAGGATTTGGTCCGCGTAATATAGGGCATGATTACATTTTTGCGAGTTTTACGATGTCTGTACACAAACTACATTGAATTGGTATAGAATGCCAATTGCGACATGTAGCACCAATTGAGTGAAATAAACAGAAATTCCATTATCTCAAGGTTTCCCCGTGCTTACTATACTTTTGGAGTATTAAAACATACTTACTTAACTCATATTTTGCAAAAGCGTGATTCCGTCGTTGTTGTTCCTGATGAGCGTCATGTTTTGTCCTATACAACATGTCCCAAAATTCAACGATAAGCCGGCACCAGAGGATGGACCTACTAATGACTACTCGAGAAAAAAAAAGAAAAAAAAAAACCTCTACTTTTTTTTTAAATTACTTAAAAAAAAGGAAATTCTTCGAAAATGTATACCCCTTATGACACTTTTAACTACCATGACCACAATTTTTCAAATATTTCAGTTTTTTTGTTTGTATCGGCAACCTAAGTAGTACTACTATTCACCATAATCTTTGAAAATTACAGAATTTTCGTAGTTTTATACAAAAAAACAACCAAAAAAAATTATTTCCCTAAAATTTTGAAAGATTTTTACGTTCAGTACACTTTAACTCATCGTAGTGTAAAAAAAAAATATGGACACTACTATGGCAAGTTTTTTTAAAAATTAGCGCAACTAACCTAGATTTTAAAATGGTATAATACTTTAGGAAAACTAGCCACAAAAAAAAATAATGACACTTTTTCTAATCAAGAACCAAATTTCATAAGTTGTTGTTAATAGTAATCACTTCTACTATGTGCCTAAAATAGATTTCTTTCGCAAATTCTTAGAATTTGGAAGGGACATGTGCGTAGTCAGTGAAGTTCAGAAGTCAGAAAGAGATAGATAGTATACGTTAGAGAGAGATAGATAGAGAGCGATTATACGTTAGAGAGAAATAGATAGATTGCGATTATACGTTAGAGAGAGATAGATGTTTGTTGTTAAATAACAAGAGGGCAGGTAGGAATGTTGCTGTTCTCTACAAAGTACAAAGTCAGTACGCTCTGCTTCTTTGTTTACTGTGCACCGTTTCGTATTCAATTGATGTGACTCTCGTACTAACGACTTTTGGCAGAGCGTACTGACTTTGTACTTTGTAGAGAACAGCAACATTCCTACCTGCCCTATTGTTATTTAACAACAAACATCTATCTATCTCTCTCTAACGTATAATCGCAATCTATCTATTTCTCTCTAACGTATAATCGCTCTCTATCTATCTCTCTCTAACGTATACTATCTATCTCTTTCTGACTTCTGAACTTCACTGACTACGCACATGTCCCTTCCAAATTCTAAGAATTTGCGAAAGAAATCTATTTTAGGCACATAGTAGAAGTGATTACTATTAACAACAACTTATGAAATTTGGTTCTTGATTAGAAAAAGTGTCATTATTTTTTTTTGTGGCTAGTTTTCCTAAAGTATTATACCATTTTAAAATCTAGGTTAGTTGCGCTAATTTTTAAAAAAACTTGCCATAGTAGTGTCCATATTTTTTTTTTACACTACGATGAGTTAAAGTGTACTGAACGTAAAAATCTTTCAAAATTTTAGGGAAATAATTTTTTTTGGTTGTTTTTTTGTATAAAACTACGAAAATTCTGTAATTTTCAAAGATTATGGTGAATAGTAGTACTACTTAGGTTGCCGATACAAACAAAAAAACTGAAATATTTGAAAAATTGTGGTCATGGTAGTTAAAAGTGTCATAAGGGGTATACATTTTCAAAGAATTTCCTTTTTTTTAAGTAATTTAAAAAAAAGTAGAGGTATTTTTTTTTTCTTTTTTTTTCTCGAGTAGTCATTAGTAGGTCCATCCTCTGGTGCCGGCTTATCGTTGAATTTTGGGACATGTTGTATATTGACAAAAGTTGGTATCACTAGGAACTGACAGCTGGTACATCTCAGTTGCTGACGTACATCCGAGCATGACGCACTGCCGGTTTCCTAGACTCTAGTTTTTTATTTAGCTTCAGAAATTAATTCATTAATGCAGCCCTAATCATGAATAATTTGATATTGCAGGCTCACAAAAATTACTAATTTTCTCGAAAAAAAATAGATATAAAAAAACTCATTTTTTAGGGCCACGCTCATTGCCTGTTTGATTGACCATGGGCGATGGCTCTTAAGCCTACTCTGGTAAGGCTACATGACGTGATGATACATATATTATATATACTTCCGGTGTGTCTTAATTGAGAATAATTGTCGACAACAGTACCAAAATCCTCCTTCGCGCAATAACGTCGAGAACAGAGAGTCTGTACTTATGAAATATACAGATAATAATAATTACTTTGAGTATATCACCGCAAAAAATACACACACACATATAAAGGTGGCAAATCTTCATGAGTATAAATTAGAATAAGATATATTTATTTTAAATTTAAAAACCGGCCAAGTGCGAGTCAGACTCGCGCACGAAGGGTTTCGTTGGGTACGGAACCCTACAAAAATGCATGTATTTATATACTGCTAAGCGTTATCGTGGTATATTTTTAAGTAATTATGAACTGCTTGTTATTAAATAGCAATTATGAAGTCATCGACATAGCCGCTAGGATTGGTAAGTTGAAGTGGCAGTGGGTGGGGGGCACAGCGAATGGAGACCACATATCGGCAAGCGCAGCGTAGGACGACCAGCCACAAGATGGACAGATGACCTCATTCAAGTGGCAGGAAGACGCTGGATGCAGGCCGCTTCCAATCGGTCTTTTTGGAAATCCATGGAGGAGCCCTATGTCCAGCAGTGGACTTCTTGTGGCTGAATGATGATGATGATGAATTGCCTATTTGTGGATCTCTGCCATTGGCCGTATGAATTGTATCTTTGTTATTCTGATCAAATTATTTGTTTTCGCTGTTGATGTCCTTAATAAAATAAACTAAATAACACAATATTGATTCAGAACAAACATATACATGACGAAAGTAAAGTTTCTTTTTGTTTGCACTCCAACTTGTTCGTCAAAATGAGAATTTTAGTCCCTTTTTGTTCGCAGCGTGAAAGTGACTGCATATTTACGGAGTGAAATATGCAATATGCACTTTGCACGCCTTGGCACGGATTTTAAAGTTTGGTTACGAAACGCAGTCTTTATCTGGCAAAATCTTATCGGAACTTTGCAAACGGATCACTAAATGTCAGTGGGCTAGGGGCGATTAATAGCTCTGAGGTCATTTAACCGCCTTACCCCTGGAGGTAAAAATCACTCTAAATCTTCTAAAACTTCGTAGGTAATTAAAAAAATGGTCTAAGAAAATTATAAAAAAAAATACTGGTCCTAGAACAGTCATCATCATCATCAGCTATTTGACGCGCTCTGCAGGACATAGGCCTCCCTCATGGTTTTCCAAGCCTTCCGGTCTTGTGCCGCCCGCATCCAGCGACTCCCCGCCGCCGTAATCTGGTGGGGATTGCCCTAGATGGATCATTGGGTTTGAATTAAGATAGTTATAGGTAACGTCCTAATTATTGGACGCCACCACTTAAAAGGTTTAAAATAAAATGCAAAAGAAGCCTATGATGAAAGCTATAATTACCCTGCTTGCAGAGCACTGGTATTTTTACACAAAATATGCTTAGGATTGACCGCCGGGTTCTGAATTGGGAAATTCATTAAGTAAATATTTAAGTATCTATCCGTCTCGGTCTTCATTGAGAAATCTGCAGAGAGTATTTTCTTAGTGGAATTCTCAATTAAGAAAAAGGCTGTTAGCCTTCTAGCCCATAGGTGTAATAACTTAGATATTAATAAAAAAAAAACAACTTCAATGTCAAAAACACCTTATTTTCTCGTGGAACTCATTGACAGACCTTGACACCATTTATGTGTCTGGGTCTAATATTTTTTTTTATACTGCAAAATCAAAACAATGGAAATAAACATAAAAACATAACATAAGCTCACACCTGTATACCGGAGTAGACAGAGACCGAGGTCTGCCACTTGCCATGATCCTGACAAATCTCTTTCGCTTCATCAACATCATTAGTCGTTGCATGCACGCACGCCCGTTTCGGGATAACAGGAGTTGATATTTATAATGAATGAAGTAACGATTACTCCACACTACACCATCACGTGTCCCGTTTACGAACTAGGTTCCCTGTGTCATCTAGTATATCTGTGATAACCAGGCAAATACATCACAAACATGGAAATACACACAGACTGATACAATTCTTTTACATTAAGAACGGCAAAGATGTGGAAGATGCGGACTCGGAAGCGAGAGACCCAGGTTCGATCCCCAGTGCGGGCATAATATCTATGATTTGGTTTTCTAAGTTACGTACATTTGTGAAGTTACAGTACGTGTTCATATACCTCAGCGCTTGAAATCGCCAATCCGCGGTGGGCACGAATCCTTGCACGCGTGGTGATTAAACATAAAACATAAACATTTCCATACAGGCACATACATTGTTTCTGGCCCCACACTGGGAACCAGAAACAACGACATCACAAACATGTAAACATCCAAGACCATTAAGCCAACACTCTCCCCGAGAGAAGGCCTGTGCCCTACAGTAGGCTGCTTATGTATGTGTAACCATTAGCTCCATCCCAACAAGACTAACTACATATTGTATAAAATATATACTTGAATACGGATTTTATATATATGTTACAGCCAAAGTAATAAATCTGGATATTATACATAATGACTGGTCATTATATATAATGTCTACTCAGTTTAGATAAAGTGATAATTAACACAAAATTAATCACATTTACTAGCAATTTTATTTAATATCATATTAATATCATAATGTAGGGTACCTATGACTTTTCCATGCACCAACCTTGTTTAAGTTTGACACAAAACTAAGTTTTTCAGTGAAATATTTTTTTCGCTTTTATATAAAAAAAAAAGAACTAACACCCGAAGTTTCTTCGAACTTCGAAGGAACTTCGAACCTATTTTTGCTTATGTGTACTGACCTAACAAACAAAATGCGAAATATAAATTTAATCAAACAATTATTTGCTATATAACACTTGCCAAAATAAAACGTTAGCATAATAATTTATTACTTTGTCTAGTGAATTTGGCTATTATATATAATGACCAGTCATTATGTATAATAGCTATTTAATCACTTTGGCTTTAAAATATACAATACATATTAGGCAGTTTTAATAAAAAGCGTTTCGGTATCTTCATAACCGAGAGTTCTCAAAAAGTTCTTAAGATGTGTTTTGGCCGCGAAGTGAGTAAGATTTCTGTTCTATGGTAACCAGGCAAGGGCAGACTGAGGCTATTTGCACAAATTTACGGCGGCCCCCAGTGTGAATCGAACCCACTGCCCCCGGCATAGTAATCAGACGTGATACCGCTACGCCAACGAGTCAGTATTACTTCGAACTGACGCACTGTGTGGGTTATATCTGCCAGCATCGTATATTCTCTCCAGCATTTCTACCTACTTCATTTCCTAGAAATTCCAGAAAGTAATTCCGGCTGCAAAACTTCAAGGGGGCGAATCTCTTAAATGCAAATGTTGCATAATATAATCAGCCTATATGCGTCCCACTGTAGGTCACAGGCCTTCTCTCAAGGAGACAATATGGGCTTAATCACCACGCGTGCCCACCGCGGATTGGCGATTTCAAGCGCTGAGGTATGTGAATAGCTCAGACACTCAGGTTTCCTCACGATGCTTTCCTTCACAGTTAGCGTGTGGTATTGCTACTATAACATCACAATGTACATAACTTAGAAAACCAAGTCATAGGCACATGCCCGCACTTGGGATCGAACCTGGGTCTCTCGCTTCCGAGTCCGATGTTCTACCCACTAGGCTACCAACGCTCTCTTGCAAATGCAAATGTTGAATAGAGTGTTATTAGTGCAGAAATTGTTGTTTCGTAGTCTACTTACCAATCGCATTCCGATGGTATAACCGCGCGAGGTGATCGCCTTGGCGAGACATGCGTATTTAATTTGCGTGACATTGCAATGACATTGTATTGTAATGCTATTGCTTAGTGGACTACGAAATAGCGTCAAATAACAATCATAGTTGTGGTAAAGTCTATTGAACAATGAATCAATCAATCAATTAGTCCGTACTCATACCCTGCTGTACATAGGCCTCTCCAAGGTGCGCCACTTCCTTCTGCCCTCGGCAATCCCCATCCAGCCGCTGCCAGCAATCTGCCTCAGATCGTCGGTCCAGCGAGCTGGGCCTAGATTCTGTTAATGCATTGTAGTAACATGACAACTGCATGAACATGGCGATTTCATTTCATGGCTGCTTTAAGTCTACGCGGGCACGCGTATCAAACCTTCTAGGCGTCAATGGTATGAAAAAACACGTCACGTGACCCGACAGCGTACCTGTCATTATACTACAATGCACTAACAGAATCGACGCCCTGGTGGGCGTCCCACGGTGCGCTTGCCAGCTCGTGGTCTCCACTCGAGAACCTTTGCACCCCATCGGTTCTTCGGCATATGTGACCAGCCCACTGCCACTTCAGCTTGCTAATCTTGTCTATTGAACAGCGATGCGTTTATTAGACTCTAGGCCCGGTTTCGTTGATATAGTCGGTACCTACAAGCGCAAAAGAACGTTCGTGGACATGTGGCTTTTTGCCAGGGAGATGAAATTTTCCGGATGCCTGCAGCCTTTTATAGGGTCGTTGCACTGGGAATTTATTACCTTTACAATATTAGGTAAAGCGGTGGTAGCGCATTGGTAGCACGCTGGCTTGACATTCGAGAGGTGTTAGGTTCGAATCTTGGCGTTTACCTATGAGTTTGTTTTCTAAGTTACGTACATTTGTGAATTTGCAGTAGCTATATCACCCGCTAACGTCGTATGTGAAGGAAATAATCGTGAGGAAACCTAAAACATACCTAACACTTCTCCTTCCCTTTACTTAGTTAAACATATTCAGGTATTTGCCGACGATTTATGCGTATAAAAAAACTTTGGCCTTTGCATCAACGGAATGAGATGATTTATACAGCGTCAAGTGGCACCTTAATTCACACTAGTTTCCTAATAAATAGTGTCTAATTCACTAATAGAGTTAAATAACTTGTAAATCGACCTATATTATTTACCTATGTATGAATTCTGATAATCGACGCTGAGTCAGCTGCCTTTTGTGGCAACTCAGACACACCACAAGCTACATCTATGGTCCTGTTTTATTTATTTACTTTACTTTACTTTACTTTATACTTTATTGCACACATGTTTTGTTTGTCTGTTATGTACTTAGTTTTCTTTCCCGTTTTGTGCATATTATGTTACTTATCTGATTAATTTGTTTCTGTAATAATAATAATAACTTAATAACTTCCACACGATACAATCACTCGACCTGGTCCCAAACTAGAATACCCTGTGCTATGGTAACCAGGCAAGGACGTTACAAAAACATGAAAGTACACCCGGACTGAGGCAATCTGTACATATGAACAGCGGCCTCCAGTGGGAATCCACGACCTCTGTTTCGGCAGCTAAGCGTCTTAACGGCTAGACCGACGAGGCAGTATAATGAATGTCTTTCTTCTTCTTCTTTAAATATCTATTTATCTACAATTATTTAGAAGCAAAATAGGTACCTGTTATATTGCTACTGAACCTTGAATCGAATCATGAACATCAAGACATAGTGACTGAGCTTTCTATTCTGCAAATCAACAAAAACTATTGCCTTCAATCTAAGAGAATCGTACATACATTAGACTTACGAACTTTTGAGCAGCCTATTAAATACCAAAATGCGCTAGACTTAAAGACCAAAATAAAAGTATTAACACTCCCAACTCCAGTACGCTGTAGTATTTATTTGTAACATTATATCGACCTGTCAGCATTGAGTATCGCATTACAAAAGGCCCCTCAGAATCTTGACATTACAGAATAACGATGCGAGAATCGCAATATATAAAAACACTGTCGACAGCAGGCCAACCACGCCTATAGATTTTTGTTCCAAAGCTACCTTTAATGTTACTGATTTGAGTGCACGTATGTACCTAAAGGTTGATGTACTGTCGACTGTACTACGTATAAAACGAGGCCTTCCAACTACTTTTTCTGCCTCAAAATCCAGAATCTTGTAGACAATCAACGCTCGATTTGGAGCCTCTAAACATATTGCAAAAAAAATTAAAAAATTTAGTAAATATTCTAATATAAAGAAATATTGACTGCTCTTCAAAGAACTATCGTCGCACCTCATCGACACGACCAGGGACCCCAGGGCTGGCTATTACCTCGGGCAGAGGATAAGTCTCGCTATCCAACGAGGTAACGTAGCCAGCATACTGGGTACCCTTCCCAGAGGCGGCGATCTGGGCACAGTTTTCTATATTTAGTTATTTTTAATGATAAATTAAATAGTGAATACTATTAATTTATGACTGTAAAGAAATATTTTATTTATTAATACAAAGTAAATTCTATTTATCTCTGGCAAAGTCTCATCGCACTTCGCTGCGTTGTTTGTAAATTAAAAGTAAACTACGTTGTATGAGAACTACGAGTATCACGCACAGCGTCTGTACTAAAAAAACATCTTGCATGAATGTCGTTTTCACTGACGTCTTTGTATTTTTATCACAATGTCCAGTTCGCAATAGGCCCACAGTAGTGCTAGCTCAAGTTCTGACTAAAGAGGTTTATCGTTGGCTACTAGAGCAAAAGTGTGTTCAGAAAAAAGTGGCGTGTTCTGAGAAAACAAGGACCGTTTGTTCAGGATTTACTAAAGATATTATTATGTTGTGAAAAGCACTATGTCTGGGTGAGTTATATTCGCTAGTCTATGGCTTATTTTCTGTGCCACATCTCACCGTACTCAGTACATACATACAGTCAGCAACAGATATAGATGTTAAGTATTATTTGATGCGCTTCAATCAATCAGCGCTTACTTGCCCACTGCTGAACATAGGCCTCCCCCAAGGCCCGCCTCTTCTTTCTGTCCTCCACCATCCTCATCCAGCCACTGCCATCGTTCTGTTTCAGATCGTTGGTCCAGCGAGCTGGTAGGCATCCTACGCTGCGTTTGTCAGTTCGAGGAACGAGTAGATTTAACTACCAATGAAAGAAGCTAACAATGAAACTCCACATATTTTATTCTTTTCCAAGCACGTTTTAAGTTAATTAACAGACTCATGAATGTGTTGAATAATAGATATATTATACAATATTCCAGTTAACATCTAATACCTTTAAGCGAGCAATTCTTGTACATATATAGGTATATTATATAATCTGAATCATCCAAACGGCTCCAACGATTTTTATGAAATTTGGTACGCAGAGGGTTTCGGGGGTGATAAATCGATCTAGCAGGTTTCATTTTTAGAAAACGTCGTTTTATCCGTGATTTTAGACAATGAAAAACTGCTAAAATATTTAGAATACTCAGGTCAATTTCGCACGGTGCACCGTCTACAAGGTTGTAATCAGGTCAGGTGGGATATCGGGCGGTCCCGAAACCAGAAGACGCTGTCGTTCGAGCCTGTCTCCAGTCCGATTGTTTCTTCCTTTTTTTCCCCTTTTTTTCATCGTATTTAAATATAATTTCCAAAAAACACGATTAACAAAAAAAAAAACGAACAAAGCTCCGTCATCCCTACTTACTTTAATACCAGATATCTTTGGCTTCTAAATAATCCTTAAAGTAGTGTCATAGTAGGCTTGTTACACAAAGTGTGCTTAACACATTTTTAAAGCATGTCGTAGGTAACTCTAACTTAGGTGATATGAAAAAGTGGTGCAATACGGCCTTAGTCTCACTCACGGTCTTATTTATAAAAACACGATTCCTTAAAACACTCCTCAGAGATAGTTTATTAAAATAATCTGTGAAAATCTTCACCATAGACTATTTTAATTGGCGTTTATCGATTGTTTTAAGGGATTGTGTTTTTATAAATAAGACCGCTAGTCTGTATCAAATCAACTTCCCAAACTGAAACAACTCCCATCTCGAAATAGTCTAAACATATTTAAAGCTCACAACATGACATTTAATTCCGCTCTGGCCATTTCGGAAGACGCGCCTCGCGTTTCAAACACATGGCTTCGCCAGAAAAAACGGCTTGGTCAAGCACGAAACCGAAAAACGGCTTGCGGTTCTTGAGCAGACAGAATTTAAAGATTAAAGAAATTGGGAAGACGCGCCTCGCGTTTCAAACACACACAAACACGCTTCGACAGAAAAAACGGTTTGGTCAAGCACGAAACTGAAAAACCGTTAAAGATTAAAGAAATTTGGTAAATATTGGAGTTTCACTTAATATAGGCACTAAAACTAGTCGGCGCGAAGTGCTCCTTTACTCCGTACTTAATTTACAGCTATAAGTTGCTGTAAAATATGTTGCTTGTGGCATTAAGTCCGCCGCATTGTACATTTTTTTAATGTAAGTACAATAAAAGTATCAATAAATAAATAAATAAAATAGCATCAATGGAGAACTTGCACCAACAAATGTTTTAATCTCATTGGAGCAGCCATGGTAAAAGATAATTAATCGTGGTTAATTTTTTTACGACTCATATTTTTCATATTAATAAACCTTTCGAAAAGTTACTTTAACCAAGTATTACAATTCGGACTCAAACAATGACGTCACAATACGCTCGCAAGGTCTTAAAACGAAGCATTTATCAATACTTGAGTAATTAGGTAAAATAATATTTGTGTTAGTATATGCACATACAAATATTAATTTATTAGGATTCAATGAAAAAACTAAATGTTACAAGTAGTATATTATTAAAGTAACATGATGTTGCCCATGCTTTGAGACCAGTAAACCCCCGAAAAAATATTTTGATGGTTTTTTTTCCAAAGTTTTCTCCGTCTTCTGTGGTATAAAAACAGCCCTCCAATGTAACCTAGAGGCAAGTTCCCCATTTAATGGCTTCCACTAACCTCAACTAGGGATCCCTGAAGCTGGTGATAAATCTTCCGTGTACACGATCCAGTGTCGCGTCACTGAATTTACGATGTTATTGCTCACTAAACCACGCTTATTTGTAAACCGTGGTTAGGGCTTTGACGGACAAACGAAAATGTAGGGCATAAATAAACAGTTTAATGATTGCAGACGACTCGACCACAGACTTTAGTCATCAGTCCGTGGATGCAAATGGCGGGAGACTGCGAAAGATAGCGTAGGTAATAATTTTTTGCCTCTAACTAGACATGATTACGTTACTTGCAATCATCATATTTTATTTTAATATATTTATTTTGGAATATTATCTAGGTACTCCTTAACCACTTTCTTATCATATAAACTTTTATATATTATGTACATATTGTCTTATTTTCATTTGTTTCGCACCACGTTGCGAAACAAATGAAAATAAGACACGTCAATTACCGCGGGCACTGACTGACAACTAGCACTGAGGGCTCATATACCCTCAGCAAATGTATAATGTATTTTTTATCGGAAATGGTGTAACATGTTTGTAAATATTGGTTTTTTATACCTTTGGCTCGAATCTGTGCATCTAAATTCTAAAATAACGTTGAAGAAGGTATTCTATTATGCATTTTTTTTTCACTTAAGCATAAGGTTAAATGGAGTAATTAGGGGGTGTTTTTTGACGCGCCATTTTTTTTTTTAATTATCGCCATAATATGTCTAAATCTTGGTTAGAATGTGCTCTTAAAATTTGTCGAACGTGCTCGAAGTCACCCTGTAGAAATAACTAAATTCGCAGAACCTCGAAACCTCATAATTTACGTTCTCTCCCTATTAAAAGCTTTTATTGCAATAGTAAATTATGAGAACAATATTATTATCGGTTCTACAAGCCTTGCGGTTAAAGGGATCGGTTAGCCGCATTGCAAGGCTAAACATCGCTCACAGCTGAGTTTACAGGTACATTTATACAGGGAATAGATTGATAGATTAATTCTCTATCTATTAGAGAAGACTTGATTGTACATACAAGGGAATATCATTTTACTTTATAAGATTTATACATAATAACTAGTTGACCCGGCAATCGTTGTTTTGCCATATTAATTAGCCTACGACCTATTCTCGGACATACTAAATACATCGTCATCATCATTCAGCCACATGAAGTCTACTGCTGGACATAGGCCTCCTCCATGGATTTCCAAAAAGACCGGCCTACATCCAGCGCCTTCCTGCCACTTGCATAAGGTCATCTGTCCATATTGTGGCTGGTCGTCCTACGCTGTGCTTGCCGATATGTAAATATGTTACAGCCAAAGTAATAAATCTGGATATTATACATAATGACTGGTCATTATATATAATGTCTACTCAGTTTAGATAAAGTGATAATTAACACAAAATTAATCACATTTACTAGCAATTTTATTTAATATCATATTAATATCATAATGTAGGGTACCTATGACTTTTCCATGCACCAACCTTGTTTAAGTTTGACACAAAACTAAGTTTTTTAGTGAAATATTTTTTTTCGCTTTTATATAAAAAAAAAGAACTAACACCCGAAGTTTCAGGATGGAGCGGAGCGCAGCGAACTTCGAACCTATTTTTGCTTATGTGTACTGACCTAACAAACAAAATGCGAAATATAAATTTAATCAAACAATTATTTGCTATATAACACTTGCCAAAATAAAACGTTAGCATAATAATTTATTACTTTGTCTAGTGAATTTGGCTTTTATATATAATGACCAGTCATTATGTATAATAGCTATTTAATCACTTTGGCTGTAACAAATACACAAAAAAAAAATCATAAAAATTGGTGATGCCATTTCGGAGAAGTTCGATAACAAACACTGTGACACGAGATTTTTATATATTAGACTAGCTGACTCGGCAAACGTTGTTTTGCCATATTTATTAGTCTACGACCTACCAAACCTTATCAGGCCTGCCAAATATAAACAAATAAATTCATGAAAATCGTTGAAGCCGTTTCGGAGGAGTTCGATAACAGATTTTTATATATTAGATATGTGAATACTTCATGCGAATTTCTTATTTGAAGTACTTACAATGGCTTAAACCCGAAACTATATTAATACAGATTATCTTAAGGTACTATACGCTTTTAATGAAAAATACAAATTACGGTTTATAAAGCTAACAGCCAGGGTTTATTTGGTTATGCACTAAAAAAAAAATATTTAAAAATATTGCTGGATTTGAATAGAAAATTATTGACTCTCCCTAGTTGGTTTAGCAGTAAACTTTCATGCAGTCGAAATTGTTAGGCGTCATGGGGCACATAGAAAGGACGTGGGACAAGGGCGCGGAAAAGACGCGACGCGTTGCACAGAGTTCGCATCCTCCCCCCGTCTTATCTGTGTGGGTTATATTTCCGCTCGCTTCACTACTTTTGCATGAAAGTGATGAATTAATAGAACTCCGCGTCTTTTCCGCGTCCCAAATCCTCTATATTTACCCCACGCCTTAGAAGGAACATACATTAAGCGACACCTGTACTATGCTCAGAAAAGCTTCATAGCGTATAAATAAACCTGCTCGAAGCTTTGCGCCCGCCCGCCCTGAGCTCTCGTTCCACCGCCCGCCCAACTGTTTGAAGGTTTATTAAACAACCGACAGGTGGCGCTACGTACCTTTTAATGGGTTTAA
Source organism: Yponomeuta cagnagella (assembly GCA_947310995.1). Classification (NCBI taxonomy): domain Eukaryota; kingdom Metazoa; phylum Arthropoda; class Insecta; order Lepidoptera; family Yponomeutidae; genus Yponomeuta; species Yponomeuta cagnagella. The sequence continues at coordinate 4,630,271 of OX371285.1, read as the reverse complement.
TAAAAGATAAAAATTTGTTTATTGTTCATAAAAGAAGAGTATAATTTTTCCTTACTTATTAACTTTACGGTTACAATAAATATATCTGCCTTATTTGAATATAAGGGTACCTATTCTAGTGTTTAATTCCACTTTGTCATAGGCACCAGCGTCCTCCGCTATTTTAAAGTACAATAAGATGCAGCAATAAGAACAATAAGGCAGGTGAAAATACCTTAAAATATAATACGTACAATACACTATATATTTCTATAAAGAAGCTACTAATTTGTTTCAATATCAGATTAAATGATTTGATTCAATGAGTTAGGTTAGGTTTCATTTCATTTCATCTCATTAAATTTTATTTTCATTTCATATAAATAAAAAAAATCTGCTGAAGACTTGGCTGTATGGGCATAGTTCCCTTTGCCTACCCAGAATGGGTGAAGAAAAAAAAAGAAAAAACTCTGCTTATATATTATTAAGGTTGGCGGTGGCGCCATTTTCCAAAAAATTTTTTTTTTAAATTGCTTCCTTTTTTCGCAACTGTATTAAAAATAGTTGTTCAGTACACGTGCGGAATCGCTCGTAGCCCCGGCTGCCTGAGTGACCTTAAACGATCACGAAGGTTAAGCAATACAGGGCGCGTTCAGTGCATGGATGGGTCGCCGTCTATGCCTAACGCTAGTGGCATTTTTCCGAGCGGTTCCGTGCTTCGCAAGGCACGTTAAGCTGTTGGTGCCGGCTGCCTTCGATAGATGGCAGTCATTAAGCCAAGTCAGAGGCCTTAGGGCGGCTTGACAACTGCTGACAGTAGACGAGCCACTAGTCTACAAGCCTCCACCAATCCGGACTTGGCCCCCGTGGTGGAGTATGGCCTATACCTTCCTCAGGGAAGAGACCCGTGCCCCTCGGTGGGGACATAATGGGTTGATGATGAACACGTGCGGAACCGTCATTGCAACTTGTTCCGACTGTCAACCCTCACCTTCGGCTGCGCCTCGGCTCGGGTAGACATTTGTCGGAACTCTTTGCAATGACAGACTTTCCGCACTCGTAATGACATATACTATTTCAGGAGCGTGGCAAACTCTAGCCTCTGCTTAATCCGCCAGTATTTAGGCGTATAGATGTTTATGTACAGACGTATGTAATTATCTTTTTTTTTTATTTATATATTACGACAGTTTTAATGAATTCCAATGATTTGATTTGCAAACAAAATTGCAAATAAGTTTATCCTGAAATATTTTGATAACGTAGTTACTTAACCTGATAAAATTCGTGAATTTCCCGTAAAATCAAACAATTTCCGTGCAATTCCAGATGTACAGTTAAGGGCGGCGCGGGCGCAGCATGCGCGGCGTCACGTGACCGATGGCGTCGTCGGACGCGCGCCCCCGCTCGCCCCTAGATGGCGCTCGCAAGCGGCGCGACTTTAGCAGGTAAGCCCATGTCAGGTAGTACAGCCAGGTCAGCCCTTGAAAAAAGGCCACTGGGCAAAAGCCTTATTTTAGAAATAAAAGAGAGAGTACGGGACCCCACCGTGGATTAGCAGGTAAAGCTAGGTCAGCCCATGAAAAGAGCCTAAATCAGGGCTCAAGCCATATTTACAAAGAAAAAAAGAGAGAGTAGTACAGGACCCCACAGTGGATTTCAAATGTCATTTAGGTAGTTGGGTCTCCTCAGGTTTCCTCCATCATGGTGGCTGATTGGCATTGCAATCTTGTTTACAGAGTTAGCAGAAGATCAGGTCCGCTCTTCAAAGAGCCCATTGCGGGGCATATGCCTCTTTTCTAAATGGGCACCCACCCCCTCGGTCCCAGCTAGGCTTACCACGGGTTTATATCGAAAAAAAGGTTGCAAGTCTTAAGAAATCCTGATTTCGGTAAAAAATTCCGGTTTTTCAAGAAATCTTTTTTTGAAGAAATTTAATTGGAAAATTTTTGACATGTCTGATGTTTAAAATTAAATTGTGTGAGTAGTATTGCTCACTGATTGCGTATTGACTCAACAGACAATCTATTCCTCTCCTTCGTCCACTATGAATTCATAATTGAAAAAACCCTTTCTACGTTTGGCATGACTAAAAATCCGGTCTCGAATGAAATCCTGGCGGAGTCCGTTTTATACCCTTAAAATCCGGCCTAGACCGGATTTATCCGGTCAGATGCTAACCCTAGTCCCAGCTAACCTCGTAAACTAAGATATTTTTTCAAAAGATTTTTTTTGTTGGTGGCACTCGTAAGCCTCATGGAACCCCCTTAACATATTTTGACTGACTCATTCTTTCTCTCATAATTTTTACCCGACTGCGGCGGAGCCCAAAAGGAGGGTAATATGTTTGGTTCGTATGTATGTATGTATGTAAGTATATCCCATCAGATTTTGACAAATAAGATCTCAATCGATTCGACGTATTAGCCCGATTGTCAAAGGCTATATAAAATTAGCATAAATCGAAGCATATAAAAAATACCAAAAAGAAAAAAAAACTGCTGAGCATTAATTGTTAAGCAGGCGGGACCAAAATTCAATAATGTAACATTGCGAGGTACTTAGGTCAGTCCCAACTGCTTAGTAGAGTTAGTGCTCAGCAGTCGGGTTGTTGTTTATTTTTTATTTCGGTTTTTTTTTTTTCATAAAATTAATAGATAATGCTTTAGCACTGTAGTGAGAAATCCATGCAATTTTTCCCTATAAATATTTTTTTTCCTATATAACCTTGGTTACCATACGTTCTGCTGTCCTCAATGCCTGCAAATAACGTATCTCGTAGCTTAGATCATCATAATACCTTACCCCATTTTGACTATAACTATTTGTATCATTAGTCACAGTAATTAATCATCTTCCTTTACTCATAGTTTCCCCGAACAATGCGAAATGTTCTATAAATTCTCTTCATCTTCTGCTAACTATCTAAATAAGATCAAGCTCGGTCACCATAAAGGAGAAAAGGCGCGAAACCCAACTGACTGTGGTAATGACATTCAAAGTCGTTAATCCGCTGTGGGGTCCCGATCTACAATATCTCTTTTTTTTTGTAAACGAAAGCTTGTACCATGCAGTTGGATGTAGGTAATATGCTGCTTGTATTATATATGACCATAAAATACACAAGGACAAATTCCTTTCGGCTCACAATGTTTTAAAGCTACAAAATCTGCTCTGTTTGGATATCACAATCCAGCAGAGATTTTTAGTTACCCATAACTTTTACCCCTTATACAAAAATCGGTAGATTATCAGGTGCCTTGCCTATTGTACCAGTTATCTAATTTTAAGCAGAATGCATCCGTATCACCGAAATATTGTAAACAAATAGTCGCGAGGTCGCGTCTTGTCGTCAATCCGCCAGACGGCGTATTTATAGATTAGATGCGTCTTCCTTCTGTCTGATTGCCACCTGCCGTCCTTAGCTAGCCAACCATTTTCGTCTTAGCGTCTATAACTGTGTCATGAACATCTTTAGAACTTAACTGCACAAACATAAGAAGCTAGAGCCCATCGTCTGTCAGCAAGTAAAGAAACCATTATTTATTCCTCAAAGCCCACTCGCAACTTTGAATTCCCAAGCCGACATTCACTTGTCAAAACTTTTTCCTCTCGCGCGCCCATACACCGACTCATCGTGCGTGTTTTGATATAAAACTAAAATCAGTCGGTGCGAGTGGGTCGCGGGGAATCCTCCCGGAATTCAGTGGGGGACGTTCCGCTGGCCGGCGTGCTAAATCGGTCTCACTCGCCACGGAGCCGTACTTCGGGCAAGACGCTAATAATACCGCACTCGGCAGGTCGCCGTACGTGACGCTGGGCGCTGTGCGATACGCCGTGGTCCGGGCGCCGCCGCCGCGAGCTTGCCCCTGCCACTGCTGCTCCGAGGAGGCGGTGGCAGCGTGCCTCGGCCGCGCCAAGCCCGATCGCCGCACGCTGGAGCGCCTGCAGCGCCACCTGGGGCGCGGTCGCGACCAGCGCCCCTCGCGCACGCAGCGGCTGCAAGCCCTCACCGAGCGTCTCTTGCCACGTCAGGCCACCCTACCACCTCCGCCGCCACCACCGCCGCACTCTGCACCCGTCTTACCACCAGTCCCACCGCCACGGACGCGGCACAGGCACAGCCCTCCAAGAGGATTCTCTGTTGACCGCACTTCCGCCTCCGATGCATCGGAATTTGATGCTGATAACATAACGCTGGTCCGTGTAGAGCCGAGGTCTATAGTCGGGTCGTATGCGCAGAAAACGATACCTTACAGAAGCGCATCGTTCAGTCAAGGTGATTGTGCTCAGGATAAATACTATCGTGGTACGTTGAGACAGCCGTCAATCTTTGACTTTACGAAACGCCCGGTTAGAGTGGTGGAGGAAGAACTGGCAGGAGCATCTTCTTCAACGAAAAATGATGTGGAATCTTCAAGTTTAGCTACAGAGGAGACAGCAACAGAAGGTGGTTCTGTAGCATCTGTAGACTCTGCTGTTGGATCGGATGAAGGTTTGGTAGCACATGCATCGCCGGCGCCTAGATCTTTACCGCCAGATGGACCTCACAAGCAGTTAGGAGCTCGGTCTTTGACGCATCCTTTACCACGTCGAGTGCCATCAGTGACAGAAGAGAGACCAGCGGGTGCAGGTAGTCTACCGGCTTTGATGGCGCCGAGAGTTTTACATGAGTTGCGGGAAGAGAGTGATGGTTCGCAAGCGGACAGCGCACAAGCCCATAGCGAGGGTACCTCACCTTTAGAGCCAGCTCAACCGTTTTCTTTTCCGCCCTTGCCGGATCCACCCGCATCGTGTATGAACGCAGACTGTGACTGTGCAAACTTTCCGGTAGTGCGTGAGGCATCTGACGCCTCCATCCCAGTGCCAGTGTATGAGTGTATAGTGAAACAGTGGTCGAAAGAGTTACCTCAGATAGCTCAGGAACCTGTGCGCTCAGATGCCGCGTCTGATGGATCACTTGACCGGGATAAGGAAGACGAGACTATTACTAGTGAGCAAGTGGCAAACTTACTGGCAGCTGTACAAAACCCTTGCACGCCAGTTCCGATAGTTGGGACGAGAGAACGACGGCGACCTCTTGACAAAACGAAAAGGAGAAAAGGCATTTATATCACAACAGCAAGTGACGATGGTGGGGAAGAAGATCCGCCGTCTTCTATCAACGGCTGCAAACGTGATTCAAGTGAAGCGTCCTTGCAAGACATGCGTCTTTCGGCAGAAGCGAGAACCTCCTCCCTTTTTGGTGATAAATCTGACGATTCTTGCACTAATGGACCGCCAAGTCCTTGCGAAGCGCCTATAGCTCTCTGGCCTCGTTCCGAAGACCTCAAAATGAGGCGAACGAGGTTAACACAGCAGAGCTCGGACGAGCGTGACGAGGACTCATATAGAGCACGGAGAAAATTTGGCGTAACCTCCAGAGGAGATTCGCCTTCGGAGGCTGAGAGCGATTGCTGTTCTCGAGATCGAACTGCTTCCCCGTCTCCTTTTACTGCAGATCTGTCAGACATTGAATCGCGTCGTCAGCAGCTCAACAAAGGTCCGTTTGGGAGGAATCTGGAGGCCCCGTCAAATAGATCGGTGGAAGTTGGGCGGCGGAGTCTGTCGGACGCTACCGTGCCTGGTCGCAAGTCCAGTTCTGGTGCCGGAGGTGTTGGAATCAGGCCTAGAGGAGCCACACATGTGAGGGCAACCTCGTCGCCGTCTAAGCTGGTCGGTGTAAGGCCTGGGGCAGATCTGCTGGCGGAGCTGTTGAGAGGGAGCTCTGAGGCTCTATCAAACTCGTCGGCTTTCGACAACGTGGTCCTGACGCTGCACCAGCATAACGTGAGTAGAATTTTGTTTTCTCTCTCTGTTCTTTTAATATTTGTGCAAGTATGCCAGTTTACGTACCTAGTTTGAGTCTATAATAGTCTAGTACTTATACTACTTTATTATTTTTTACTCCAAATATTTAATACCAGGGTCCTGAAAGCTTGGTATTCTGACACGATTGATATCACATAACAATTTTTTTTTTAGCTATATAGCTTCAACAAGTCCTCGTATAACAACATGTTTTATTTACAATTCATATGAGTTGCAATGACTTCTTTAATTACTACGGTTGACTGGCGAAAAATTACAACTACATTAAGTCTAATGCATTGCCGTATATTTTAAGCAATTAAAGATAGTTGTTTCTTAACAATGTGCTGCTCAAAAGACTTGACTCTTTTATAATTGTGGGGCAATGAAATAAAACCATTTTCATATTCTCTGTCCTTATCTAGGACTATGTATTTAAGCCTATTACTCGCCGGTGCAAAACAAATCCAATAGAGCTATTGTGTTTATCTTGGTAGAGAAAATAGCCTCAAGCGAATGGGCTACTGTTATTATTGCAGAAATTTACTGCGGCCGCAGTTATGTACTGAAAGAATCTTAAAGTTCCAACGGGTTTTAGAAGTGGTCATAAAATTGTGGTTTTTATTTTTTCGCTTTTTGCAATGTAAAATATCATACTAAAGTTACCACCTGTTAGAACACCAGATTTATTTCGCGATTTTGAAGATTTTCTCGTGGTAAGAGGAAATCTTCAAGATTGCCATATTGACTAGTGGAATCTCTAGTTTGTGGAGGTAAATGGGGATTTCATGACACTATTGTAAGTACTCTCTCAGAGAGATAGTTTGGGTATGACCACCACGCGTGCTCAATTGCCCACCGCGGATTGGCAATTCCAAGCAAGGTAATTTACTTGTGACATAATAGGAGGACGAAAAATGTGTAGCAAAACTGGACAGTGACCAACATTGAACAAGCCTATGAATAATTCAGGCACTCAGGTTTCCGCGCGATGTTTTTCTTCACAGTTAGCCATTTGGTATTCACAAATGATTGTGACTTACAAAAGAAACTCAAAGCCGGCATCGAACCCACAATTTCTCGAACATAACAACAGCGAAAAATTCTGCACTTCCATACAAAATGTCAATACCAGATGTAGCGAATGTATGAAACTACGGCTAAGTTTTTTACGATTTGAGAACCTCACAAAAATGAGGTTGTCTGTCAGTACAAACAGAGTGGAATTTATAACCCCATTAAGTTTGACAGGATCTATCTGAAACACAAATTGTAGGCAAATTTTAGAGATGATAATGACTATTAACAACTGCCAAAGAACCGATACGTTAAAAAGTTTCTCGCGTTGAGAACATAAGCTGGTAAAGTGTTTTCTAAGGTTAATACGAGCACTAGACATAATAAAAACCGAAAATTAATCTACAGTCACACTTCTAGCAAGGGGAAGCATTGGTTGCTGTAGCTACTCGTATGTTCCAACCACGATCTCTATTGAAATTTGGATGCCGGCGGATCTATATTGCCTCTCGTATCATTCTAGGAAAGAAACGGTGCACTCGGGCTAGAACTGGTAAACGCAGCGTAGGACCAGGGTCTAGATTCTGTTAATGGAAGAGTGCATGAAACCATTTTCATCCACTGACTTTGACACATATTTTTATTGCCCAGCCGTTTAAAGCTCAGTCGCACAAACGCTCGAGCGCGCGCGCGGTTTAAGTTTTTCTATGTAGCCTATACATACATCGCACTGTTTATTTTTGTTTCTTTTTTCATGCTCAATTGTTTGTCTATTTTTAATCATTGTTATATGTATGTCTTTGTGGTGTTAAATAAATGTTTTTCTTCTTCTTTTTCCACTGCAGGGTTTATGCTTTCTCTTAGAGAGACAGTATGGGCTTAATTACCACGCCTGCCCACCCCGAATTGGTAATTCCAAGCGCTGAGTTACACACCTCAGACAGGTCTCGTCATGATGTTTTCCTTCACCGTTAGGGAGAAGTATTGATACTTCAACTTCACAAATGTACGTAACTTAGAAAACAAAAACATTTTTTGAGTTAGTCTTTGAAAAATACTGTTAAATAAATCAGTGGTCTTTCACTGGAAGCCCTAATATAGGCTCTGAGGGGTTTCCTTCGTCTAGCTGTCATGTCGAGGTATCGATCTAGAAGGTCGTGGACAGAAAGAAGTGGCATGCCTCGGTAGAATTCAATCATATTCCACCTTTATTCTTGTACGAATATAGCCTGAATATGATTGACTCGGATTGGATACAACTACGTGACAAGTTTCAGATACGAGGGGTATTCAATAAGTAGTGAGAAAGAAGTATGAACTCCCTGGATAGAGAAAAAAAAATACTGGCAGGCATAGCCCACTTATTTGTCGACCTAACAAAATAAAATAAGTTTGATTCTCTTTTGTTTTTTCAATCACAGAAGGTTCTTACTTGTGTTCTGTCGCAACGAATAATCGAAAATGGAGAAAATTTAAATTCGCGCGCTAATTAAATATCTTGGATGACCTCATCCATAGGCGTATCGTCGTACTACTGTTCGTTTTATAGCTGAAGAACTAAAACATTCAATAGGGAGTGTTCATACATGACTATTTGGGAAGGAAAAAAGTCTCAGCGCCTAGAATACTAACGTCCGAACAAAAACGAACCAGGCTGAGAATTTCACAAAGCTGTATGGAACTGTTACAATTACGACCCTGAAACAAAAAAAAACAATCCATGACTTGGAAGAGACCATCATCACCGAAATTACCTTTAATTTAATAGTGGTCCGTTCCATTCGCCGGCAAGATCATGGGTTCTTTTTTTTTGGGACAACCAAGGGGGCAGGGAATATGTACGCAGAACAAATGAAAAAGTTGCGTGACAAAATACGCGAAAAACGGCGTGGCAAACTCGGTAACTTTACCATCAAGATAACTCCCCAGCGCACAAGTCCAAAGTTGCGATGGCTGCCATCAATGATGCTGGCTTCGAATTGAAAGAACATCCGCCATATTCTCCAGACCTTGCTAGTGACTTTTATCGATTTCCTAGATCGAAAGAATATCTAAGACGCCAGAAATTGTAATTGAAATTGTATTGATAAAAGTTAATTGCTCCTTATTCATTCTCACTACTTATTCAACCCCCATAGTATTTCCAATCATGTTTAGCATACAAAAACAACTAAAATATATGGGTAGGCAGAGGAAAAGGTAACAATAAGTGAGGTGACTGAACCCCAAACTAAATTAAATTATATGTATGTATGTATCCTATATACGAACAACTGCAGGGCACAGGCGATCTCTTAGAGAGAATATGGCCTTAATCACCATGAGTATTTCAAGCGCTGAGCTACATATACGTCCCATTGTACGGTATAGGTATGCCTTATCTTAGAGAGAGAGTATGGGCTTAATTACCACGCGTGCCCACCGCAGATTGGCAATTCCAAGCGCTGAGTTATACACCTCAGACACTCAGGTTTCTCACGATGTTCTTCTTCACAGTTAGCGAGTGGAGTGGAATTAAATTGCATATTGGAAAATGTATTAATACTTGAATTAGTTGTATGGATATTAAAATGAAGATTAACGGCTCGCTAATCGCTAATGGTTGTATTTTGTTCGGGGCCTTATGTATGTTTGTGAGTTTCCCGACGCGTTTCAATGTCGCCTCCGGTGACTCATCCGCCAGCTGTTCCAGAAATGTTATAAAAAACTTCCCAAAGGGCAAATAGAATTTATTAATAACGTGCTTGACACTGAACTTTGGCTCGCATGTGGTTTGCATGCCTCCGCAGCAGAGATAGGAAATAAATTAACAGAATAATAACTAATAAATTAATAAGGTATTATATTCTATTTGTTGCTCTAACCCGTGCTGAGGACAATTTTTTTGAAAAACCTATTTAGGGGCTAAAACTTCCACCCATGCCGGGACTTGAACCCGTGTCTTCTGGTACGGTTAGCCAGAGGTCGCGAGAATCGCTCCTCGAGGGAGGGTCTTAAGAATATGAATAAAATCAGGTTATACGGTTCATGTTGTTGATGTGGATGTCGATATCGATGTCGGATGTGGATGTCGATGTGGATTCCGTAGAAGGCGACTAAGAAAATCAATTACCAGGAGACGGGCAGCAGCGTCTTCCTGAGATTCCAACTGCATACTGCGATCGCCAACCCGCCTGCCAAGCGTGGTGATTATGGAAAAACCCCTCACGGTTATGAAAACCACGAAGGAGGCCTATGTCCTGCAGTGGGTGTCAAATGGCTGATGTTGATGATGATGATGATACAGTTCATTAAAACATTTAGGTACGGTGTTTTTTAAGAACACGATTCCTTAAAACACTCAATAAACGCAGTATAAATAGTCTGTGGTAGTCTTTCCCTATATCACAGACTAGTCGCGTTCTTATAAAAAATACTGGCAAAGTGCGAGTCGGAGTCGCGCACCGAGGGTTCTATACAAATTTGTACATAGGTACTTACATATTATTATAAATAGTTCAGGAATCGAGTGTCGCAGTTTTTTTTCAGAGCTTTTCCCGAACTTGAAACACATTTTTTTTATAAATATGTTACAAAAGTATAGTTTTCAGACTTTTCCCTGTGTTTGTAGTATAAGACAATATTGCTCGCCATAGTTATAGGTCAAAGGAAAATACCCTATAAATTTTAATTCCCTTGAGTGTCGAAATATTTTTATATAAATATTTTTTTGCGGCATAAATGATCGTAACTTTTTTTTAAGTTAACTTAGAAGTCTGATTCACAGCTTTAAGAAACTGTAGACCTAAGTATACAGTTTTAATTTCAACTCGATACCTTCACGCGTACCCAAGATAAATGGTCTTGACAGACAAACGGGCGGACGGACGGAAAACAAAGTGATCCTATAAGGGTTCCGTTTTTAATTTTGAGGTACGGAACCCTAAAAACACCGTAAATGTTTTAGTAAACGTGGTATCGTGTTTTTTATAAATAACACCATTTGAGTTTCTTTGAAAAGTATGATTGAAACATTTATTTTGGTGAATTTCAGTGAACGAATTCAAATTCATCAAATTCCAGCCTAAAGTCACAAGCTCCTCGATTAGTTTGATACTCGCATTTACTCCGACTAAATAATAATAAATAAATAACCAATAACTTCTACACAACACAATCACTTGTCCTGATTCCAAAATGCAAAACATAGAAATACACCCAGGCTGAGGATATTTGTACAAATGTACAGCGGCCCCCAGTGGGAATCGAACCCACGACCTCCGGCATGGTAAACAGACGTGATACCGCTAGACCAACGAGGCAGTCAAATAAGATCTTTCTCGAAGTACCTAATATACGTACACTCTAATCAGTTACGTTAAGACTGACTTTGAAAGAAAGAAAGAAAGAAAGAGGATATTTATTTAAATTGTCACAGAAACACAAAGTAAACAAAAGGTACACAAACAAAAGACACGAACGTCAACAAAACAGAGATAAAACAAAACAATCGTGAAGAGAACATGTGTGGAATATTTAATAGAGTCAAAGGCAGCCGGGTACAATAAAATGTAAAGGTTGACCTGCTGTCGGCTGTACTTCACCCCAGGCAGTACAACTTTCAATCCATACATTCGGTACTCCCATCACGAGCTCATGACTCACCCTGTATATAGGTCAGTGGCGACTTTGTTTCAAAGCTCCGGCAAGTGATAATGGGCTCTATCTGGGCAGTATCAGAGCCGCTATTGAGCTTGCAACGAGTTGAATTGCATCGCTGCGTGCTGCAAATCTTGTATTTTGTTTTGAATTCGGAACGCGGCGGTGTGTGTTGCGTACCTACTGGACGAACTATGTTTGCACACATTAACATCAGTTTGTAAAAGAAATATTCTGTAAATAACAAAAAGTTCATGCACGCAACACAATCACTTGACCTGGTCCCAAACTAGGAGACCTCTTACTATGGTAACCAGGCAAGGACGTTACAAACATGAAATTACACCCAGACCGCGGCCATTTGTACAAACGGCGGCCCCCAGTGGGAATCAAACCCATGACCTCTGTTTCGGCAGCTTAGCGTCTTAACGGCTAGACCAATGAGGCAGTCATAATCAGTTGAATTTAATAATTATTTATTGCACCAATAATAAATTTGCTTTGCACAGAGATCAGCCCCTATATTATGAGCACCAAATCCCGAGCGATTTCAATCGTCTAACTGTGAAATTAGTATTGAATTTGACAGTTAGACGATTGGAATCGCTCAGGATTGGTGCGCATAATTAGGCCCCAGAACTTGATGACGGTGAGCTCAGTATTTTGGGTAAAACCAGGTTTAGATGAGTGGTTTTAAGTTTTGGTCTAATTCCGGTAAACTTTTTTGTCTGTTGTTTTCATTTGATATTTTATTACAATTTACTGTAACAATATGTACTTTTTTGCTATTACTCGATATACTAAGTATATACTTAATAACCGTGGAATGAGGTTGCTTTGATTCCGAGGGTTACTTTGATAAATACTTCGTTTCGCTTAAAAACTTCATCATCATCATCATCATCAGCCTATGCTTGTCCACTGCTGGACATAGGCCTCCCCTATTGCACGCCACTGAGCACGGTCCTCGGCTATTCTCATCCAGCTCTTGCCAGCCACCGAGTCTGAGGACGTCCCACACTACGTTTACCGATCCACGGTCTCCACTCAAGAACTCGTCTACCCCATCGGTAATCAGTTTTCTTAAAAACTTAAATTATATGAATTCTGAACGCATCCTTTTAATATTTTGTTTTACAGTTGACACTACTGAATGTCAGTGCCAGCCAGCATGATTGGGCGCTGCCTTTTTAGGGTTCCGTAGTGGGCAAGAAATCCTTATAGTTTCGCCATGTCCATCGGTTTGTCTATCTGAGTGTCCGTCCGCGGCTTAGCACAGAGTCGGTAAATGCTAGAGTGCTGAAATTTTGCTTAGATGTACATAAATTTATTTTTCTGGGGTAACTACCTCCCCTACACTTAAATTAGGGATGCATTTTTTTCTCGCTTACACTATAATGTGGGATATCGTTGGATTGGTCATTGAAAAATTTTGTGGGTGTAGGAAGACCATTTTTTAATTTAGGTTTCCGTTTGCGAAATATTTAGCTTTAAAGTGCAAATTTTTGTCCCAGTAGGGCGTCACCCCACCCCACCCTGTTGGCTAAACAGTTGATTGTAGAAACGTGAAAAAATCGGGGTAGTAGCAAACAAAATCGACTTAAAAGGAAAAGTATCACGGCTAAGTGGGCTTTACTAGTTAACGAGCAATAGGCAACCAACTTATAAAAGTAAAGTTTCGTACAAAATCCATTGAAAATGACTTCGATCACTAACTAACAAAATTTTGTAAAGCAGATAAAAAACCCTCATTCTACGGAACCCTACATTGCACGTGGCCCGAAACGCACTACCTATGTATGAAACCTGATAATCAACGCTGAGTCAGCTGCCTTTTGTGGCAACTTAGACACACCATAGGCTACATCTATGGCCCTGTTTTATATTTATTTGTTTTGCCTGTAGTGTATTTAGTTTTCTTTCTGTTGTTGTGCATATTATGTTACTTATCTGTTTATTGTATTGTTGGTACAATAAATATCTCTTTCTTTCTTTCCTTGTTTTAAATGTGACGCATTTCACCGGTTGAAGAGAAAATATTTAAAATACGTTAGTAGCAATTTTGTACAATAATCATAGTCGTCTGCCGCGACACAGATCTGTGTCCAATATGGGCCACTTAGACGTTCCATTCCGCAAGTGCAGTTCATGGGTACTTAACCCATTAACTTAACTTCTGAACTACCAGTTTGAGTATAGCGAAGACAATACTTTTAGGCTTTTAGGTAATCTACTATATAAGAAGTTTATTCCCCTATAATATCGATTTTATTGCAAGTCATGACCTTGACAACCATTCGTTTTATTGCGGTGTGTTCTACGCGGGCTGTCATTAATCATCTATGTGGGGTAACTCTGATCACTGATCAATGACACCCAAATCATACAAACAAATAAAATAAAGATGTTTTATAAATTACCTACATATTTTATAAAGATATTTCAGAAAGTGATCGCTGTGACATTATTGCATTTTTGCCAAAGCCCTTAGAAAAAGAAAATTATGTTGAGTTTCCATTTGACATCAATTTGAAATAATGTCTGTCCAGTAATTGAAAATGTTATGTTTGTTTCCTATTAAAGTTCATTATTTCGGAAAAAAGTTAAAGTTTTTCTTTCTCAAAGTACTTATATAAATCATTATAAATCCTAAACTTCCGAATATTTTCTTTTATAGTAGTAATAAAAAAAATGATTTATTCATGAACTAGTCGTAGCTAACCAAACCGATTAATTAAATAATTAAACTGTTTAAGGTCGATCTTCAAACCGATATAAGTATTTTTTTGCATATTTTTTGTTTTCATGCTTGAGGGAGAAAAAACATATTTACATTAATATTTATTTATTTATTTATTTATTTAAGGAGAAAAAACAGGATTGACAAACTTATAGTATAAAAAATATTAGAGTCAATATAGTATATTATGTATTGTATTTAATATTATACAATGAGAGCTTTTCAATGACAGCTTTCAGTTGAGTTTCATAAAAAAACTAGATGGCGCTGCAAGGAGAACAAATGTCATCATACGTTTTAAATGTTGTACATCGTTATTCATCTGTGATAATCATGGAAGTAGTATGTACTTCCATGGTGATAATCTAAACATCTCTCCTCTCGTAAACGAAACAACAAGCAATGTGACAGAAACCACAGAGAAGGTTCAGTGATGCCATGTCAATTTCGACATATTGTGACGTCAGCACCATCTATCGTTAACTTGCGGTACTGTATATTTTTTTTAATGATGCTTTGAAAAGCCCTCATTTAAGACTGATAGTGAAGAATAACCTATTCTTTTAAGGAAAGCCCTAAAGTAGGGTATTAGCCTATAATTTTTTCCGAAGAATAACAATTAAAAAAGTTTATGAGACAAACACATTCATAGAGAAACTCACGCCTGTATGGGTAGGCAGAGACCACGGACTGCCCTTGCCACGATCCTGAACAGATCACTTTCTTTTCCTCAACATTCATTTGTCGTTGCATGCGCGCACGCCGGCCGTTTATGAGAGTCAGACCAAAACCACTGGTGCCCTAAAATAGTTTCCAGTATTTCAGATCAGCTGGTAAGTTGTAGCTGAAAGTTATTTGTTGACTGATTTAAAAAACAGGAAACAATGGAATGTTATCGGTTTCATTTTCTAGGAAGGCCTCCTAAAAATGAACGTAAAACACAAACTTGAAACGGTAGTGGTCACCCGTAAAAACTGAATTTTACTAAGCTAACAAAACCGAGGCAGCAATGAAATGAACCACAGAAACATCAAATTGGCGCCAAAATATCTATTTCTGGTTCAGGCGCCATGTTGAAAAATAATCATGTCAACTGCTTCAAACCGGAAAACCTGTCCAACTTTAATCGTCCAAAATTATGGGAATTTATTGCTCTGGACACAGATGTAGCATATTCAGAAGGATGTAATTATCAGTACCTATGATTATTGTCACATATAAATACCTACCAAAGCCAAAAAAACAATTTTAGGCATGCACTTACTCGTATAAAACTTATCTACAAACATACATATACTGAGATCAGTTCAGATTTTGCATTATACTATATATAGGCATGACATGAGTTTCTAAAACAGGCCCTACAGATCCCAAACATCAAAAGAGGTAGAGGACATCCACAAACTACCTGGTGGTCAACGGTAGCAAAGGACTTGGAGCGAGCCAAATTGAGCGAACAGGCAACCCAGGACAGAAAATCCTGGAGCAAACGAACAAGGAGAGTCGACCCCAAATAATGGGATGCAGCAAAGACAAACAACAAGAAGGCAATATCATGACACCTGTTTCATAAAACTTAAGCAGTAAAAATAAAACTTCATAAGGAGTCCCAAAAGTGATACTTCTGGAAGTTTCCTTCTGGTTGTAGGATATTTGATATTTTTTGTCTGAAAATCTGCTGCACGTCAAAATCCACGGAGATTTTATTTTTAAAGTGTCTCTTGTCTGCTAATTTAATCGGTCTATCCGTAGAATCGTTTGCGATTGCGACGGATTTAAGAGCTTTGTTGGCAATTTATGTAAGTCGTGTTTGATAGCTTAATTTGTTGGAACCTTCAGTCAGATGTAAACAGAGATAAAGAATGAAGCAGTAAACGTTTGAATTATAGGAATTGGCATTAAACATATTTGTGCCTTCTTTCATAAACATAGTGGTGGTAGCGCAAAGGTAGAACGGTAGAACATATTCGAGGTCGTGGGTTCGAATCCTTGCATGTACCAAAATTAAAATTAAAGTTTTAAATTTGTGGTATCTGGCACTAATTGAATTGAAAGAAAATATCGTGAAGAAACGATTGTCTGAGACGTTTACATTCTCGTACAGTCGACAATCCATCAACCTTTACGTTTTAGTTGCAAAGTCGCGCGTAATGTAACTGAGTGGAGTGCATGCATCTAAAGGTTGGTGCTGTCGACTGTATCTTTGCGCTTCAAATTGCCAATCCGCGGTCAGCACGCTCTAACTCATATTCTCTTTCCGAGAGAAAGCCTCTGGAAAAGCAAGTCGTTGTAGCCTTTAGTAAAACCGCAATAAAAATTTTTTAGATTATTTTTACAAAAATGTTATACTGCGACAGATAAGTAAGCAATTACTTTTTCTCCCGTCGATTAGACCAGGAAGTGGAATAATATTTACTTGGCTTTGTTATACGCATGAGGTGTAATATATCACACATAGTGTCTCTGTAATTTGCTGCCGTCCGTTAAAGAATTCCGATCTCAATATACATCAGATCTTCACTAAAATGACCACCGATTTCAATGAAGATTGAGTATGGGACTCTCATATTCGTCCACAACGCTGAGTCAGCTGCCTTTTGTGGCAACGTAGATACACCACAGGCTACATCTATGGTCCTGTTTTATTTATTCGTTTTGTCTGTTGTGTATTTAGTTTTCTTTCTGTTGTTGTGCATATTACTTATGTGCTTATTTTGTTTCTGTGATGTATCTTGTTGGTATAATAAATGTCTTTTTTCTTCTTCACTGCTGGAGGCAGGCCTTCCCCAAGTGCCCCACTTCTTTTTGCCCTCGGCCATCCTTATCCAACCACCACTAGCAATCTGCTTCAGATTGTGAGCCCAGCGAGCTGGCCGGTGTCTCACGCATCATTTGCCGGTTCATGGTCTTCACTCGAGAACTTGTTGTGTGACTTAATAACTTAATCTTGGGGACCATAGCCTAGCGCTAGACTTACCCAAACACATACAGCGTGTTATTGATGCAACGCAATTCCTAAAAACCATTTCATCTGTATCGATAATATCATCATCATCAACCCATTATGTCCCCACCGAGGGGCACGGGTCTCTTCCCTGAGGAAGGTATAGGCCATACTCCACCACGGGGGCCAAGGGGTCCGGTAGGTGGGTGGATCCGATAATATCATACTGCGACATTATTATTTCCAATAAGCAGAAATTTAAATTTCCCAGTATTATTTTATTTTAGAAGTCAAATTGACTGCTTCAAGTTTGAAAATATAAAAAAATTAAAAAACACTTCCACAAATGAGCTACTTTTTGTTCTTCTTACTGTGCCCCCCACCAGCGGAGGTTGGCCGTTAATATTCTCCTCATATTCTTTTTCGTTTCTTGCCAAGCAAAACATGTCTTCAACGCTGGCTACATCCACCCGTTCACTGATATTTCTGAGTCAAAATGATTGAAATTCCAATGAGCAGAAAGTAAAATGCTCAGTAAGACTTAATAACTATTTTCAATGCCTTGATTCTGTTATAATATTATAAATAAAATGACACGGTCGGGTCACGTGACGTATGTCTTGAAAATTGTGTTGTGGACATGAAATCGAATAGTCAATGCAGTTGCCATCGTACTCCAATGCATTAACAGCAGATAATTTTGCGTTATTCCAAATTTCCAATTACTCGTTGTACTCGTTGTGTACAAAACCCTTAACCAGGTAGCGCACTGGACGCAAGAAAATGGCCACTTAATCGCGCGACACGATAGGAAAGTTGGCACCGTCGCAAGACAAATTGCCCCATAAATTCGCGGGCAACACAGCCAAGGTGTTGCCAGCCCCACTTACATGGGCAAGAGGCGGGACGTTTTCACCAAAAATGGCTGCTCCAACGCTGTAACGAGTGTGCAGTAATTTAACTTCACTTAAAAACTAATTTAGCCTTAAAAGGTCTTTAGAGAAGAGTTTTTTTAAGTGACCGAGTTTTGCGTGTTCGTAGTAATTATCAGTTTTGCATTAAGCTTTTATGTAAGTAAAGCTAATTAAAAAAGGATTTTCTTGAGATGTCTGACAGTTTTGATGTTTTTTATTATTATTTAATCTAGAACTTTCACAAAATACATATTACACCCAAAAACCCTCACTGAAACCTGTGTAAGTTAAAACATTTTGTTTAAATAATGACTTATTTTTCATTGAAAACATGCTCATAATAGCGAAAATTAGGTCAGAAGAATTTTTTTCCCAATAAATTGAGAGTAACAGCCAAAGTAATCTAGTGAAGATTAAATGAAACTCTGCCCACCGAGCGTGTTATTTAGTATTCAACAGAAGTGTTATGCAAGATGTAGTAGCTGGTCCAATCTGCCGAAAAACCGAAAGTAAATGATGTTCTCGAGTGGATCACGAACTGGCAAACGCAGCGTAAGACTCCTACCAGCTCTCTGGACTGACGATGTTTCCTACCTGTGCATTTAACCCTGGTAACCCTATATAATCCAAATTACATTAAATTTTGACGTTGTGCGTCCGTGAGTAACAGGCATGCAAACATTCTCTAATTATACAATTATTTGACTTATACAATGTCACCAAAAATACTTCCGATTCGTGAAAAAAATTTTTTTTTTATTTATCACTCTCCACAGTAAAAATGTAAAATAAAGCAGCCAATAAACGTCTCACTGTAGCGCGAGTGCGCGTGTTCTGCCTTGTGTGGCAACGTAGGCAGGCGTTTTCTGCCTTCCCTTATTAAAAAGTATAAAACAGCTGATTTCACTGGCAACACATTAGCGATTTTGAAGTTTCGAAGTAAATCCAATAGTAAAAGTGGTCCGTATTGACAAGAAGAAATCTCCTCCCTCTTTTTCGTTTAGATATGGGTATTTTGTTCCACACTGTAAGTATAGGCCTGAGAAAATGGACGTGGGGCGAGGGCGCGAAATAAACACGATGCCTTAAAACGCAGATTAAAATAGATTGGAGATTTTACTTTTTTTAAAAAAACTGCCTCTTAGGTGTGCTTTAGAGGAATTGTGTTTTTATAAGGCCGTAAGTCTTTTCATTAAGTAAGTATATCTACATTGTACCTATTTGTGAAACCGTGACTGTCTGTTGCAAAAATAGGAATAAATACATAAAATAAACATCATACATACACGGGAAAACCATAACCCTCCTTTGCTGTCGTAGTTGGATAAAAAGTCGATTATCGTCACAGAGGATTGGCTACTCGCCAACTATACTTCCGCTTCTGTTCGCGAGAATTCTGAAGTTCATATAATTTCGTTGGCTGGTTAACCATTAGCAAAGCAGCTTCTACTGCGAGGCACATGTTTTCTTTCAGAGAGAGAGAGAGGCAGAATATGGGCTTAATTACCGCGGGTGCCCACCGCTGATTTCAATGGTTGAGGTATTTAAACATTTCAGATACTCAAGTTTGCTCACGATATTTTCCTTCAGAGTTAGGTTAGGTAATTCCAGGAGATTTGCCATACTAATTAGTACTATTTTTATCCGACTTCAAAGAAGCAGGAGTTTCTTCTTTACTACATTGTTCGGATTCTTTTTTGTTAGAAAGGAGGTACCTCAACGGTGGTTCCATATAAATTGGTCAACATCTGCTGGAGGAATCCATCAGAAAATCACAGAATTTTTTTTTTGCCGCGTATTTTTCTCGTAGTATTTTTCTAGATTTGAAGGGTATAAATTCGATGTATTTGTCTCTAAACACAAGCACTAAGCCATGACTTAGCCTTAAGCACAATAATTTGACTATCACTTCACACTGCAACAATAACTGTTAAATACTCGTACTGATCCACCAACAAAGATAAGTACAAAATATACCATTGTGCTTGTTAATCGTAGTCAAAAAAAAATCTATTCAGTTATTAATTACTCGACCATTCATCCGTTTCACGGGTCATTGCTTTTGTACCTTGCGTTTTGATTTCAATTTAAGAGAAGGACGTCCCAGACGGACATACTTCGACTAAATATATAAAAAGTACCTACCCGAAACTGGTGTGCGTGCATGCAACGACTAATGTATGTTGATGAAGCGAAAGAGATCTGTCAGGATCGTGGGGAGTGGCAGACTCTGTTAAATACTCCTTCGGAATACAGGCATGAGTTTGTGTTACGTTATATTTTATTTAGTTATATGAAAGAGGTATAAATTAAATTTTCTCGATAACTTTCAAGTTTTTTTTTAAAAAGCTACTAAAAATTCATAACATGCCTGTAATTTGAATAGGGATAATTAGGTACTGTAAGCATGTAAAAATAATTGTATGTTTAGTGCTACCACAAGCAATGAAAGCTTTAAAAAAAAATATTTTTCGTTGCAAAATACATTTTCTTCTCTATAAACTTACTTGATTAGTCCTCTACTGAAGAAACGTGACTTATTTGGCTCTATAACAAGATTATGCAGAGTTATTTTAATGTACCATCCCTAAATACTTTAATTAAAGTTTGTCATTCACAACGACTTTCATTACTAGATTTTATCTTTTTTAAAAGTAAGTTCATTATCTTTTTAATTTGTATTTTTGAGTTCACCAAATTTCTATTTTACATACGCTCTGTCTGATAGATAATACTTGAAACAATATAATATTATGTAAGATTTTATAGACATTCTTCTATATAGTTTATGATTTACCGGAGGCAGCAACATTGGTACCGTAATACAAACGTGAGTTTAATAAAATTATATTATAATGGACCGGACAACGCAGCGTGGGAAGGCCCCCCACTAGACGGTCTGACGACCTGGTTACGGTGGCGAGGAGTCGCTGGATGCGGGCGGCACAAGACCGCGAAGCTTGGAAAACCATGAGGGAGGCCTACGTGATGCAGTGGGCGTCAAATGACTGATGATGATGATGATATAAGCCCCGATGTTTCGAAAAGTAGCAATAAAAAACTCACCAAACAAAAGTTTAGTGCTTTTGCTTGCACTAACTAAATGCTTTTTGTTGCACTAACCCGTGCTGAGGACAATTTTTAAAAACCTATTTAAAGGCTAAAAATTCTTGAACGCTTGAAAAAGACTTGAACCCGCGACCTCTGGCCGTAATACAGAGAAAGTTTCTAAAGAGGCTCGAAAGTTCACTGATGCCTGCACTTGCCCATTAGCTCACTTGGGAGAGCGCTGGCACGGTTAGCCAGAGGTCGCGGGTTCAAGTCCCGGCATGGGTGGAATTTTTACCCTCTAAATAGGTTTTTATAAAGAAAAGTTGCTGAAAAACACAAACTGTAATTGACGTGTCCAAGGTCTAAGCTAAGTTCCTAAGCTAAGTGCCTAAGCCTGTTCATGGAACTACTAAATTGTTACAATATTAGAAAGGGACAAAATCGTGGGACCAAATTGAAATCAGAGCCTCCTTTTTGTTATTGCTAAGTATTGTGATTGTGCCAATTTGAGTTTACGGTACTTCTTAACGTGAGGCTTTTAAGGAAAACATTTGGGTTAATTGCACCGTTTGATACATCGATTGGTTAATTACGTTTACTTACATTTTGACCGTAAAATTAAGGTAAGTTCGGCGGGTGGTTAACCTTCAGGTAAAATTAACGGATCTTAAATTAATAAGAAATAGAGTCGGATTTAAGAGTGTGCTATGGTATCACAACCAGCTTCCTCACTTACTCTTGATACTGTTTCCATACGATGGACCAACACCGCATCATCACTCGAACGAGTTGTCACTTGCGATTGTTCATATTTTGGGCATCTGTAGTTTGGGCACTACAAACAATAAAGTAAATACAAATATACCACTCGCTAACGGTGAAGGAAAACATCTTGAGGAAACCTGGGTGTCTGAGCTATTCACATACCTTAGCAATTAAAATCGCCAGTCCGCGGTGGGCACGCGTGGTGGTTAAGCCCATACTCTCTCTCTGAGAGAAGGTATGTGCCCTACAGTATATAGGCTGCTTATGAAACAATAAAGTTGGATAAGCCAACATTATTCTCTCTCTGATTGCGAGCAAATACAAGAATACACTGCTTCACCAGATGTGATTGTGCACATTTTTGGCATCTATAAGTTGGGCCAATAAACTACCACGTACTGGATCGCCAACAGATACCTGTTAGTACAGACAATGAGATAGACTCATCCACTAGTTGTAGCCTGTTGGTCCAGTATGTGGATGCAAAATAAAACAAAAGAATACATTCGAGTAAGTGTCTGTTTAGTAAGTGTGTATTTTTCCCACTGCAGGGCACAGGCCTTCTCTTAGAGAGAGAGTATCGGCTTAATCACCACGCGTGCCCACCGCGGATTGCCAATTTCAAGCGCTGAGGTACGTAAACACCTCAGACACTCGGGTTTCCTCACGAGGTTTTCCTTCACAGTTAGCGAGTGGTGTTGCTACTACAGCTTCACAAATGTACGTAACTTAGAAAACAAAGTCATTAGTACATGCCGGGATTCGAACCCACGACCTCCGGCTCCCTACCGCTCCGCTACCACAACATTTTGAACAAATTTGAACCATTATATTCTTTTTGTTGCACTAACCCGTGCTGAGGACAATTTTAAAAACATAAATTTTAATTTTTTTAGCCTCTTAATAGGTTTTCATATTTGAACCGTTATGACAAAGCCAAAGAGTTGATTTCAGTAGAAATTGGGAAGCTGTCACGTGAACTAACGATAATAAACTAAACACTAACAACTATTTGGAATTGTAAAACAATATGGCACGTAGTAAACTTTAATAGCATGCACGTAAGTAGGCGATAATTTATTATGAGCGATTCCTTTGCTAATTCGTCAAAAGGTATTTCGTGTAGGCGGACATTTAGTTGATGGCAGCTGATTCTCCTTTATGTGGACCTTGGGCCTCCTTTATGTTTTTTATCCTGAAGGCATCTACGACTAAAGCAACCATAGAAGTATTTCTTCCTACAAAATTCACTCTCAAAAACGGCCACTGTCCTCTCGATTAGTCTCTACCAATGAAATGAGCGCAAGATGTGCTGTAGAGTAAAGCACTCTGTGATTGGTGCTTTCTATGCGCCCTGCGACGAAGTGAACGTTGATTGGGCGATAGTAAGTGACAGCGTAACTTATGATTTTTTTTGTACGAAAACCTCAAACCATTCACTTCATTATGTATAACCCGTCAAAACCTCAAGTCACCTCGCAAAATGGTGGTCTCTCGGTGGCAGGTGCATAGATATTTTGCCGGACAATACTGAACTCGCTCCGATTGGTAACAGAATTTTATTGACAAACCCCGCCCGCCTTCCCGCAAATGAAACTGGGGTAATTTTTTGCGCTAGTTAGACATTTTTTTTTACTATCACTGGAACGCATAGCAACTTTAAAAAAAAACTGTCACAGCTAAGCAGGGTTTACAAGTTACCGAGTTATAGGCGACCAACTTTCAAACGGACAACTTCGTACAAAATCCATTGAAAATTACTTTGATGAACAAAGTTGTTAGTTCTGTAAAGCAGGTAAAAAGCCCCTCCTTCTACGGAACCCTACATTGCCGGTTTTCTCTTATGAGACAGAGGAGTTTCTACTTAACTATTGACGCCAGTGTATTTTTGCGATTTCATCTCGAGTAGAGTACAGTCCAAGTGCGCTAAAATCGGCCGTTTTCGTCAGTTTGTACTAAGATCGCAGGTGTACACGATACGAGTGGCGCCTCAGTAGGCAAAATAGGTCACTGTGTGCGAGTAAAAACCCGGCTTAATAAGAGTTGTTTTTATTGATAAGTAGAAAAACTCACTTAAGACTTAAGAGGTTTACAAAAGCGTCCGCAATCACTGTCGTTGGATACGCATAAAAGCAGACAGCAACTGAAATTATGTGAAGAATTAAAAAAACAAAACAACTAAAAAGTACTGAAAACTAGCGTGCGTGCAACGTATAATTTTATTTTTGTTTCATTTATTTGGCATACAAAACAGGTTGCGAAGAAAGAATTTACCGGGTTATGAGCACAGCATGATAATAAGTTACAAAAAGGAAATTTTATTAATAACAAGGATTACAAATGGATCAAATTTGCAATAAAACGAGCATGCAGAAATAACATAAAAAAAAACGAAATTATAATAATAATGATAATGCTGATAAATGGATGTTGATGAAGCGAAAGACGTTTGTCAGGGTCGTGGCAAGTGTAAAACACTGGTCTCCATCTACCCTTGCGGGATACAGGCGTGAGTTTATGTAATGTCAGTGGATTAATTGCAAATATATATCAACAATGTTTATTGATATATTATGATGAGATGCTTCGAAAACACTTTCTTTTCTAAAGCATTTTCTTCAACTTTGGTATTTCTTATCAAAGATCTTTCTTAACTAGACTTTTGTTCCGCGAGGTTTTTCTCAGATTTATATCTTCAAAAACCGGCAAAGTGCAAGTCGGACTCGCGCACCGAGGGTTCCGTACAAATGTGTAGGTAGTCACCTACATAATGTAATCTCTGTGTACAATAAAGAATATTCTATCAATCTATCTATCTACATATTATAAATAGTTCAGGAATAGTCTCGTAGTTTTTTCTGAGCTTTTCCCGAAATTCAAAGATATTTTTTTATGATTTAATTTCAAATATGTATTTTTCGATTAAAGATTCTATAGATTTAAAAAAAAATCCCTGTTTTTGTAGTATAAGACCATATTTCTTGTTAAATTCCATAGTTCTAGGTCAACCGAAAGTACACTATAAATGTTGATTTCCTTGAGTGTCGAAATGTACGTTTTTTAGAGGCATAAACGGCCGTATCTTTTTTTAAGTTAACTCAGAAGTTTGATTTTTTCACAGCTTTAAGGACAGCTGCAACAGCTTTGTACACTTGAGTATATGAGTATATGGTTCCCGAGATAAAGGGTCTTGACAGACAGACAGTCGAACGGACGGATGGAGACGGCCCGACAACAAAGTGATTCTATAAGGGCTCCGTTTTTCCTTTAGGAATACGGAAACCTACAAATATAAGGGCTTACATAATTTTATTTAATTCACGCTCTACCAATCCGCAGCCCACAGTGAATAATTTTACCACATATAATATTAAATCATCATCTATATTAAATTGTTTGTAAGGATATTGGCTTGATTATGTGCCTACTGTATGTAATTCTTTGTAATGTTATCATATAACGTTTATTCTTATACTTATTCTACAGAGCAGTTTTTTGTAATTCGTCATAAAATGGAAAACTGTTAAAAAAAATCACAAATGATAGAACAAAACATGTTGTAAATAATAATCTCTAACCGACATGCTTGCGTATTTTAGACATAACCACATTTTGCTAAATACTTGTTCAAGCAAGGCTCCATTAATATATTTGCTGTTATCAATCTCACCGGACCTTCCTGCACCATCAGAGTATATATGAATACAGATATTAGGTACGCCAGTTCTGAAATTTGAAGAAACTTGGTTAAAACAATAACAAGTGACTCATCGAGATCTTTTTCAGGGAAATGACAGAACTAAAAATAATTGCCCAGCCACGATCTCATTCATACGTTCGATTGTATGCCTCATCCACGTTCCCGTGATAATTAATGTAAACAAACTTCTTTCCATCTGTAGGTTACAATTTTTTGAAAACTCAGTAGGTATGTCGTTTGAAGGCTCCTCTCTTGTGTGCATACAGTCCTTGTGTATTATGAATATAATAATTGATTCTGAAAGTATTTTTCTTGAGTTGCAAAAATAATTTACATCTTACTGAGTAAGCAGACATTTGTCAAAAACAGTAATACGACAGTCATTTGATGCATTTTTCCCCATAGAAAAGTCAGAAATCACTCTCAAGATCTCAAAATGATAACAATAATTTTATTTCTGAGAGCTTTTGGTAATAATTAAACTATGAATGTTTTGACTAGTTTTGAGGTTGCATTTTAGTCGAATAACGGTCACAGATTTTTTCGTGATTTTGATAAACGACAAAACGCGGGTCCGATAAAAATTACCTTGCTCTGCTCCCACGCTTAAAGATGTTGCGTGACGTATGTATGTAGGGTGGCTGTGGAAATAGATCATCAAATTCTGCATAGTTAAACTGAGATGTTGTTTACACAAATGTTTCAGGAAAAGCGCATGGACTATACCGCGGTATTACATAATTTTAGTCCAAGAATGCCTTGGCAATGGCATTCGGGTAGTGTAGTACTGTCAAAGACGCCCGGATGTGCTACTTTTTGATTGAAACTCGTTCTTTTGCCGCACGCAATAACAGCTACTTTAAGCGAAAGTAATGTTGGAGACTTTACCGATTTCTAAATATATTGCATGGTTCTAAAAACTTCAGTGGCAATCTTCCAGTAGTTTGGGAGAAGATGTGGAGTTTAATCGGATAGCGCGTTTATTGGTAACATAGGGGTCGTAGCTCTGGTTAAGTTCCCGGTTAGTAGACATACCGAGTTCCATTGGTATATTACATGAGTATTCCTCAGGAATACATGTGAGGTCAACTACGCAGCTACGCAGTTTGGCGAAATTGTGTACTACATTAAGATTTGTTATTTTTTGAAACAAATAAAAAATAACTGGGTCACAGATTCCTTCACGATACTTTTCTTCATAGTTACCAAAAAATCATCAATAATTTTCATCTCTGTCCCAAAGGAGTAGATAGAGATCAGGATTTATTACGTGCCACGATTTGGAAAACCTCCTTCACCTTATCAACATTCATTAGTCGCTGCATGCACATTCGCCTGTTACAGGTAATTCTTATCTCTCCCTTCGCTAATACATCTCTTATTTGGTCGATATATGTTCCGTACTGACATTTTTGTCTACTCAATTCGCTCAATGTACAGCATTACATAAAAAATGCGCAATCCCTGAATCTTTTATCACTCTCTTCGTTCATTCTCTTGATGGCAAAGTTACCCAGCACTCTTTCTCAATTTTAAAATTTATAAATAAACCTATAAGGTAATATGTACATAATAATATGTACTACTTAGTACTTTCATAATAATTCATTACAAAAAAATAGGATTCCATACCTCAAAAGGAAAAGCGGAACCCTTATAGGATCACTTTGTTGTCCGTCCGTCCATCCGTCTGTCTGTCAAGACCCTTTATCTCGGGAACGTGTAAAGGTATAGAAGCGAAATTAAAACCATATACCCAAGTTTACAGTCCCTTGAAGGTGTGAAAAAATAAAACTAATAAGTTAACGTAAAAAAAAGATACGGTCGTTTAAGTCGCAAAAAAAAAAATTCGATACTCAAGGGAATCAAAATTTATAGGGTACTTTCCGTTGACCTAGAACTATGAAATTTGGCAAGTGTTGTCTTCTTATACTACAAATATTGTCGTTGAAGTTCGTGAAAAACTCGAAAAAACTACGAGACTCGATTCCTGAAGTATTTATAATATGTGATTACCTACCTACAAATTTGTACGGCTCGGTGCACGAGTTCGACTCGCACTTGGTCGGTTTTTTACTGCATGAAATTCCTCCAACTGTATGTCCTTTTGTATAAAGTAGGTCTTAATGATAGGTGTTATGATATCATCGTTAATGAGTATTAAATAATTACCTCATCTTATTATACAGGGTGCAATTATTTAGCCTAAGGCATTAGTAGCTTAGTTCGACTTGCATTGCCGTCTGACTGTGTATAGTAGAAATGATGCGTGTATATATATATATATATATATATATATATATATATATATATACAATATAATGCTCCGTGTGGCGCCGGATTAAGAATAGCGTCACTCCATTTCCTTCCATGAATGTCGTAGAAGGCGACTATGGAAATCAATTAGCAGGAGACGGACGCCTGCCAACCGTGGCGATTATGGCAAAACCCCCGTTATGAAAACAGCGAAGGAGACCTATGTCCTGCAGTGGGCGTCAAATGGCTGACGATGATGATGATGATGATATATATATAGCGATTAAGTCCAATTCAGCCCTACTCTTAAAATCAATTAGTGCGCCTCAATTGAGCGCGTTTATCCCCTGCCCTCCTATTTCATAACTGTACACGGTATTAGTGGACAGTTACGGATTACATAACACGTTGTTTCGTTCAATTATGTGTGTTTTGGCATTAAATCTTTCTTTACTATCACTTTCTTTCAATGTAGCCAGCTGGGTTATCCATTTTCACGTTTTCAGAGTGTCAAAATATTTGCATTTGGCATTTGACAGTTTGGAGTACGTTAAATTGGACGAGTGAATACAGTGTAAAAATTACACGTTGCAACGGACCGGCTAGGAGGTCGGGCTTTTTTGCGCTTATGTCATGGTATGGTGTGTTTGACTGGTAGAAAATTCTTGTAGCATCAAGTCCGCCGCATTACCATTGTAATGTTTACTTTTGTTAATAAACGTATTAATAATAATAGTCTGTAACTTTGCAAATAGATAAGGACTAAATTGTGACGAAAGTTGGAACACGGTTTTTCCGAGCATAAAAGCTCTATTCCAGCGAAATGTTGATAACTTTGAAGATGCTGATTACTTTGTCAATAAGGCCAATAAATAACAGGGCTCATTTTCATTTAAAGTTGTTTACTACTTATATGCAAGTGCATAACGCTATTTTTGATCATAATACAATAAAATAGTTATAAATAAATATATACTAATATAGAAAAAAGATCCAAAAAATTACATTAAAAAACAAAATTCTTCATCCTGTATATCGATCAGTGAACTACGCTGTTTTTATAACTTTAGGGACGTAAAATTTGAAAATTCGCTATGACGAAGTTTCTAACTTTAACACCAAACGTGTTTAAGAACGTGTTTAAACGAGTACCTACCTAGATTATTAATTTATTTAGAGATTAATTTGAAGTCAACCAAGAATAACCTAATAAATTAATACCTGACTATATTCGGCGCCAGTTAAAAGTTCCTTAATTAACAAATAATGATATCATAAACATACATAGCGCGTGTTTATTAGCTTTCATCTAGTGTATAAAATGGCTAATTCAAGAAGGCCTGTGCCATGCAGTGGGACGTATATAGATTACATAAAAAAAATGTACGAG
Organism: Yponomeuta cagnagella; assembly: GCA_947310995.1. NCBI lineage: Eukaryota > Metazoa > Arthropoda > Insecta > Lepidoptera > Yponomeutidae > Yponomeuta > Yponomeuta cagnagella. The sequence goes on along the minus strand of OX371285.1, from coordinate 4,601,027 downwards.
AAAGTGTTCTTTATCTATCTACTATTTCATTTTAGCTCTCACAGTAATATTATAAAGTAACTAGCTCACCCGGCAAACGTTGTTTTGCCATAATAATTAACCTACAACCTGTTCTCAGACCTATCAAATGCACACAAAAAAAAAACATAAAAATCGGTGAAGCCGTTTCGGAGGAGTTCAATAACAAACACTGTGACACGAGATTTTTATATTTTGGAATATATGTATGAGTGAGAGTTCAGTAGTTGTCCAGCCATTTGCTTTAATTAACAGTGCCATACAGGGTTACTTCTAAGATGCGCTATTCCCGAAGCATGTCGGATAACGTTAGTTACTAATAACAACTGTTATTCTACAATATTTGAAAAAAAATATACAAAACAGTGTCTTACCTACAGTGTATAGCAATATTTTGCAACTAACATGTAAAAGACAAAACAAACATTGTGTTGGACATATTTCGACCAAATAGGGGATGCATTCGCAAAGGGCAGGACAAAAAGTACCTAATGAATGTTGACGAAGTGAAAGAGGTGGCAAGTGGGAAGCTCTACCCCTTCGGGATATAGGCGTGAGTTTATGTATTGTAATGTATGTAAAAATATTGATCAGCGGTATCATAAGAGCCAGATATATAAACCTGCCAAGTGCGAGTAAGACTCGCGCTTTTGGGGATCCGAAAAAATAATTCAAAACTTATTCCGTCTATTCCGCTATTCCGTCTCTCTAGCGCAATCTACATTTTTTATTATTGTAAAAAAATATGTATACCTATTTTTGACAAAATATGTGGCTTAAAGCTGAGCTATTAAGATACATATCAAAATGACAGGTTAAAATTACGGATTTTCTCTTAGTTTTCTTGTAAGCTATCGGCGAGGTTATTAAATTCCGTTGTGTGATTCAAAATTTTCACCTCAGTACATTTGGAGATAAGAAATAGATTGCCCAATGTTCGTACATTTTCTTAAATTTTTATGCAAAAGACATACGAGTATTTACAAAAGGGTTCCGTTTTGTCATCGGATATATAAAACCTCAGTACAAATTCTTATATTTGTATACGGAACCCTAAAAGCATTTGCTTATGATTGCTTCACAAAATATTCCCGGACACACAGACCCATCTGACAAACCATTAAACTTACACTAAAACCGCTGTTCGTGACCTGAAATAATATACAGGGTTACCTCAAGTAGAGTTTGTGTTTTACAACAAAAATGTTTCTGAGTTTTATCTCAGATATTTTTTTTTCAAAATATCGGGGCTCTGCCGTAATTTTGAAGAGCGGCTAATGTTGGAATATAACAAAATTATGTAAACCCTAATACATTGAAATATTATCTGAGAAAAAACTCGTAAAACAGAAGTCGTTGAAAACCCAAACTCTAATTAAAGTGTTTTGGGAATTGCGCAATAACCCTGTATATTAATTCCGGAATCACTCACATGAAATTTGTCGGATTTTTGTTTGTTAACAAAGGGTAGTTCCAAAACCCTGAATATATTAGACGATGAGAACAAAAGTTGTTGTAAGATAAACTCTAATTACCGGACTAATTTCAGAAATTGCCCATTTTTGCGTTAACCCTGTAGTTACTAAGCTCAATGTAAACAATGTAATATGCATCAGCATTTGATCTAGTGCAGGCGTCAACGTTTTGAAACTATTTGTAACAGCTCCATCACTTCTCAACGGGTTGTTAAATATAGTTGGAAGCTTATAAATCTGAACATATAAATCAATACATAAATAACTTCCACACAACCCAATCAATTGTCCTGATCGCAAACTAGGATAACCTGTCCTATGACATCATAAACATGAAAATACACCCAGACTGAGGCCATTTATACGAATTAAACATGAATCGAACCCACCACCTCTATTTTGGTCGACAATCGCGATGAGAAAATGTGAGTCACATAGAAAGATAATGGTACGGAACCCTTCGTGCGTGAGTCCGACTCGCACTTGGCCGGTTTTTTAAGTTACGTACACATGTGAAGCTGTAGTAGCAATACCACTCGCTAACCGTAAGGGAAACGATCGTGAGGAAACCTGGTTCTCTGAAGTGTTTATATACCCCAGCGCTTGAAATTGCCAGGTGGGCGCGCGTGGTGATTAACCACATAGTTACTCTGTCGCCCTGAGAGAAGGCCTGCACCTACATAATATCATCATCATCAACCCATTATGTCATTATAGGCTACATAAAAAAGCGTCTTTTCAGTTCACGCGAAATTCATTCACAAAACTTCGCCATCCAAAACCGAGGCTGAGGTATTTCCACGAAAACCGAAAATAGCACTTTCAATCAACGGAAGTCGTCGCCGATTGGTTCCAAATTCAAATTATCGCGTTAATCGCTCATAAATAGAAAACGGCGAATGTGCGTAAACAAATCGCAGATATATGGTGCTCCTGAAATAGGTCGTGGCGTCACTTGGTAAATAAACAAACACCCTCTATTCGTGGCGAGAAATGAGTGGTTATTAGCTGCGAAAGCACGGTAGTTAGACCAGTTGATATATGATAAAGAGCAGTGATAGCTAAAACACAGATAGCTAGCGCTAATGAACCCCACGTTAAATTTTTTCGCTTCTCAATTGTGTTACCAATTGGAGCGAGTTCAGTATTACCCGGCAAAATATCTATGCACCTGCTACCGTCAGACCGCCATCTTGCGACGTACCTAGTATTTGGACGGGTTATACATCATGAAGTCAATGGTTTGACGTTTTCGTATGAAACCAATCAAAAGTAACGCTGTCACTTACTATCACCCAATCAACGTTCCCGTCGTCACGCATGGCGCACAGAATGAATGAATCATAAAGTGATTTACACTGCAGCCAAGGAAACGTTCTTGACTGCAGCACATATTGCGCTCATTTCACTGTTACAGACTAATCGAGAGGACAGGTGCCATTTTTGAGAGTGAAATTTGTAGGAAGAAATATGTAGTTCTATGGTTTTTTTATTCGTAGATAGAGAGTCATTGGTTAGATCATTGGTTAGGAACTTCTCTACTCTAATTATGAAGGTGTCCAAACTAACGCAACATTCCTTTCTCAATTAAAGTGGATTTTAAGAAAAAAAGAAAGAAAGAAAGAAGACATTTATTTAAATTGTCACAGACACACAAAGTAAACACGAAAGATTTTAAGGAGAAAAATGTTTAGTACTTCAATATGAGTACTTCAAAATCATTAGTCATCTTGATTTATTACTTTGGACGAAACAATTGTGGATGTATTATTATTTATTTATTTTTATTTTTTTTTTACTTATAATTATTAATTTATGTTTTTAAAAATTGTAACAACTAGTAATTGACTAATGTAAGTAATTGTCAGAAATTATATCTTGTTGGCAAGTACTTATTTATGGGGCATATTTTAATGTAGTTTTAAGTTGAGGTTTGAAATTATGTACAACTAATGATTTTTACTTCAAAATGTATATAAACAAGGGAGCACCCACTCAAAACAGTCCATACAGGTGTACCTATAGTGACTGTGTCATTCCCATCGCACATCCACGTGTTCGCCAGCGTTGGCGGACAGGCGTGCTTACGTCGTCAGGTCAGATGATAAATACCAGCGTGCATTGTTGTCGTGCGTATTGCGTGTAGGCCACCGTTTGGTGCATCTGTTATAGGCAAACTCCAAAGCTCCGGCGCTCCTAGGTTGGACTGGTCAATCCTCAGGTCAGACTGAATGACTTAGTCAAAGCCCAAACAAATGTAAATTTTCGGCCTTTGACTAAACAATTTTCGTCAAACCTGGGAGACTAATTTGGTCAGGCAAACGTCAAAACACAATTTTATTAAATCGGGGTTTGACGAGTAAGTTTAAGTTTGACACAAAACTAAGTTTTTTAGTGAAATATTTTTTTTCGCTTTTATATAAAAAAAAAGAACTAACACCCGAAGTTTCGAACCTATTTTTGCTTATGTGTCTGTACTGACCTAACAAACAAAATGCGAAATATAAATTTAATCAAACAATTATTTGCTATATAACACTTGCCAAAATAAAACGTTAGCATAATAAACGTTTGTCTTAATAAAACTTGACGCAGTAAAATTATGCGAAACATGTTCAGATCAACGTTTGACCGAGTTTTGCAGTCGCTTCTAGGATTGACTAGGCCAAAACCGAAACAGAATAATTTACTTTCGACGTTTGACTGAAAAGTTAGGAGCTCCTGGGTTTGACTAAAAATACTTCAGGCAAAGGGCGAAATTGAAATGTATTTCGGGGATTGCCTGATGGCTTTGGCCAAACCTAGGATAAACCAGTCCTTCCGCGAAGAGACTGTGTATCGGACTTTGACTATAACACATCGACTATCGGGTTCACAGTCACACATAAACTCACTCCAGCCCCCCCTACCCACAGCTGAGAGTAGGCCTTCTTCCTCAAATGCCATCTCTCACGGTCCGTTGCCACCGCAGCCACGGACCTTCCGCTGACTCAATGATATCTTAATTTTTATTAGTATTCTTATGTTTTTACCCCCAAAACTATTTCAATGAGACGCATGCACGGTTTTAATGCAACGCCTAAAAGGCACAAGAGTATAATAATAGGGGTTAAAGTATGAAATTGCCGTTTTATTGCAATAGGTTCTTTGAATTGACATAGAATCTTCATGGTTTGAGGTTTTCGAATGAAACTTTTTTCAAATGGTTTCTATGATGTTCTTTTTTTAAAAAATGTGAAACATTTGAATATCGACTTTCAATTGTTTTTGTTATTCAATTTAGACAAGAAAGATGGATACTACGAAAATTCGAGTGATTTTTTCTGTTTTGTTTTCCTAATTAATTTAATCTGTGGTTAACAGTGCTGGTGGTACAATTACATAATACTTTAAATAATCAAGTAATTATGTTAAGTTATCATTCTACTACAGTTTGTTTTCCGTAATAAATTAGATAAAAAATAAATAAAATAAAATATCGCACAACCATCGATCAGTTGGTCTGCTCTCATAGAACTGGAGAACTACAAATTAGTCTCATAGAACTAAAAATTATGGTTTACCGTGACAATTCACAATGTTACAGTGAACCATAATTACTACACAATGTACCTTGAATTGTCATAATAAATTATGAATTGTAGTTTTACGATACTCGGCCCTGTTCTTGGCCACCTCTCTATTATTGCCCTGGGTCCTACTTCATAAAACTATATTTTATGGTTTGCTATGACAATTCTATGTAAGTACATTGCATAGCCGATTAACCCACAGATTAAAAAGAGCAAAGACTCTACTGCGCAATATACCTCGAATTATCGCAATAAACTATGAATTGTAGTTTTGTGAAATGCGGCCCGTCTACCTGCCATTTTCCGACCATCTCCGACCATTCCGATCATTTCCAATTGAAATAAAATTAACCAGAGTTCTATTATATACGTTTAGAGATCCTGGAGAGAAAACGCGTTAAACAAGCCTATCTGTACGCTGGGACAAAGCTTACCTGACCTGCCCTTCCCTCGACGCAAAATTTTAGCAAACGTACAATTAGTACCTACATTTATTCAAGGTGCGCCATAATACAATAAAATTAATACATTCCATAATAGACCAGTCAAAATGGACGAAAAAGGCGCTAAGTTCGCATTGATTCCCAACAAGCTGGACAAAAATCCAGCTTGCTGGGAATCAATGAAGACTAGAATGTCTATTTTGTCTGGACAAAGTGTAATTATCATCACTTACGTCAAAAATGTAAAGCCCAGTAACGGCGGCGTCAATTCTACCCCCCCCCCCCTAATAATGAAACGTGAATAACACGAGATTCACGCAAAACAACAGCAAGGTAGGAATATTTGAATTATTCAGTGCTTTTGGGTGATTTGAGGCCTTTAGCGTGGTCGGGAATCCTCGCTAATTAAACCTGACATATTTATTATTATGTTAAGGTACCATGTACCTATGTGTACCAGTATACTTTTCATGTGTCGTCCTCATTTTATGCTCTTCATACTCTTCACATATTTTATGTTTTATCGGAGGTACAGTTAGCAGGAAGTCGATGTTGGTTGACGTGAGTACCTACTTACTAACTCAAATCAAATTATACCTACTAACCCCCGGTTTCTCGTACACTAACAAGCTGTTAATCTACTGTTAACAGCTGTCAGTGGTTTTTTTTGTATGCACTTTGGTCAATTGACAGCTGTTAACAGTAGATTAACAGCGAGTTAGTAGACGAGAAACTGGGGGTATGTGCCCTGATACCTGTGTGAGAAGGAAATAAATAAATAACTTACTTACCTCTTATTAACTACTAGGCAGGCCATCGCATACTGCCCGAAAGATTACTTAAACAAAATTACGCCCAGTTTGAATGAATTTGCGGTGATGATTTTATATTTGGTATTTTTTTAAACTAAAATCCGATGAATTCTAAGTCAAAGTCACTGTCATTTGTACAAAGTCATATGCTTAAGTTATTTGTCGGGCATAAGTCGGGAAGAAAATATATTGTTTTCTTAGTGAACTACGAAGCTACAAGAATTATGGCCCTCGAAACACTAAACTTGAACAAATTTATAGTGACTGTAAATTACAATCAAATACCATTGGTCTTCAAAGGTCCTGTTAAAAGATAATAGCAACAACTCGCACGTTATAGATAACAGTCCACAATTAAGGCGTTTTAACTTTACTTCAAAATATACGTGTTACTGAACTAACGCTAAACCTGAAAAACCATTTCTTCAGTATAAAGTTGAAATGGAAAGTGGACATGGGCGGGGCACCTGGCGAGGCAGGAATACGGTAGGTGGACTAGGCAATCACAGAGTGACGGTCGAGAGCAGAACGACGGTCAGACGGTAGACCAGCAGTCCAATGATTCTTTGTTGCACAAATGAAAATGAAAATGAAAAAAAAAAAAACTTTATTTAGAAAAGGGTTAAAAAAGTGGTTACTGGCTCCCAAACTAGGATTCCCTGTGCTATGGGTAGCCAGGTTTCTACCAAAATACATAATAATATGTGTTTTACAATAGTTACTAATAGCATCTAATATCTACACGTTCTCATACCGTAGCGTAAGTAACGACTAATCCGTGCTAAGGACAATTTGAAAAACCTATTTAGAGGCTAAAAATTCCACGCTGCCTGTACGTAATACAGAGAAGTTTGTAAAAAGGTTCGAAATTTCGCCGATGCCTGCACTTACCCATTAGCTCAGTTGGGAGAGCGCCGGCACGGTTAGCCAGAGGTCGCGGGTTCAAGTCCCTGCATAGGTGGAATTTTTAGCCTCTAAATAGGTTTTCACACATTTTACTTTTTTCAAAAAAGTTTTAACTTAATTCACAGAGATTTCAACTTAAAAATTATTACTCTAGTCACGAATGTGTTAAGCTGTAGATACAACCGTCCTCTGAATACCATAAATTCAATGTGAATACCCATTAACTTCTACTGCTTGATAATAGTAAACCATTTTATTCCAGTCAAAGCTATATTAAATAACAACAAATAAATTAAATTAGGGGTATCATCATCATCAACCCATTATATCCCCACCGAGGGGCACGGGTCTCTTCCCTGAGGAAGGTATAGGCCATACTCCACCACGGGGGCCAAGTCCGGATTGGTGGAGGCTTGTAGACTAGTGGGTCGTCTACTGTCAGAAGTTGTCAAGCCGCCCTAAGGCCTCTGACTTGGCTTAACGACTGCCATCTATCGACGGCAGCCGGCACCAACTTAACGTGCCTTGCGAAGCACGGAACCGCTCGGAAAAATGCCACTAGCGTTAGGCATAGACGGCGACCCATCCATGCACTGAACGCACCCAGTGTTGCTTAACCTTCGTGATCGTTTAAGATCACTCAGGCAGCCGGGGCTACGAGCGAGGGGTATAATATAGAATTAAGTTAATTTCATAATTGTTTTTTTTTTCACACGTGGCATAAATTTACTTCTCAAGTTTCATATTGCAACTAAAATGTTTTTTCTATGTATGGATCGAGAATTACAAGAAAAGCTAATACTTTATTCGAAGTTTTAACTGCCTAGTTAGTTTAGCAGTATCACCTCTGATTACCATGCCGGAGGTCATGGGTTCGATTCCCACTGGGGGACACCGTACATTTGTACAAATGGAGCCAGCCTGGGTGTATTTCCATGTTTGTGATGGAAACCTGACCGTTTGCCTGGTTACCATAGCACAGGGTATCCTAGTTTGGGACCAGGGCCTCGATTCTGTTAGTGTATTGTAGTATAATGACAGATACACTGTCGGGTCACGTGACGTGTTTTTCATACCATTGACGCCTAGAAGGCATGATACGCGTGCCCGCGTAGATTTAAAGCAGCCATGAAATGAAATCGCCATGTTCATGCAGTTGTCATGATACTACAATGCATTAACAGAATCTAGGCCCAGGACATGTGATTGTGTTATGTGGAAGTTGTTATTACTATCTTAGTTATTAACTATTGCATAAGTTGTTCGTAGTAGACGAGTAGTCTGATTACTATTTCCAAGCTATACTTTGAAGCAGTTTTCCGTTTTCAGGGTAAAACAAGTATTTACAACCTGTGTTACGATACTGTAAAATTTCTTCACACTGTCATATGGTTTTGCATAGGTTCACGTTTAACAAACCTGCAAAATGGTTCATATTTCTCTTCGAATAAGGCGCATTTCACGACGAGCAATGCTCGCCTAAATGTGGTCCCTACATGACAGGGCCACGCAGTCAGTAGAGTACTTGTGTTGTACGTAGTATCAGATAAACGTTCTTACGATGTAAACAAACTGCTTATAGGTTTCCGTACCTGAAAAGAAATATGTTTTTTTAATAATAGTAGATTGTTAACCAAGGGCTGTATGACATCAATTGCATACGAGGTTTTTGGCGCCCGAGCGCAGCGAGGGCGCTAATTAGCCCGAGTATGCAATTGATGCTTACACCCTCAGAAAGCTTACACCCGAGGTAAACACTCTGCTTTACTTATCGATTGTGAGGTAAGTAAAAAAACAAGAAAGCAAGACTTTTGAGAAAGAACTCTAAAACACGGAAAAAATTTACTTTCGCACCTAGCTAGTCGACTGACTTTTTTACTCTTCACGATTTTATGGCACGCAAGCGCGTCAAATCGTGCTGGCCAGTTTGATTTTTAAATCGATTTCAATTAACATACGACGTGACTGCGAAACAAATAGTTCGATATTTAAAATAAAATCTTCATAAATTCTAATATAAATTGTCTCGATTCCAATTCGAGTAAACAATCGATACCGAGAAAAAAAAAATTTACTTTTAAAAAATATTCTTCTTGCAGTATGTTATGACAGTTCTTTTTTCAAATTCCAAAACCTATGCTGTAATGATATCCATACACCCCGGCATTCGGGTAAGTAAGTGACAACTTACAGAGCAAGAGATATGTAAAAAAATTTAAACCAACTTTAAAACACTACAGCAAACAAACATGGACTTCATCATCGCTACGACTCCACCAAATTTTAAGAGTTCCCTCGAATTCTCCGGCATCGATCATCAGATCGTGACATGATGACTAAGGGACCTCTTGGGAAGTCTTTGGTTCTTGGGCATACATAAAAAATTAAAAAAAACATAAGAAAAAAGATTCCAAGGACTTAAGAATCTCCTCCCTCTTTAAGTCGGTTAAAAACGGGAACCCTCATCATAATACTACTGTGTTATCCGCCCGTCCGTTAGTCCGTCTGACTTTCCATTCGTACGCGTTTCAAGTTCTCAGAAACGGTCTATCGTTCCTGAGAAAATGGATCCTGAATTCTAAAGACTTAGTTCTTAACAGGCGATAGCAACGTAGAGTTGAAATCAGGAGTATGGTCACTTGAAGTTTTAAGTGATTCAATCGTCTAAAATAAGAAAGCAATGCAAATATATGACTACACATGACATTTTTCATAAGATAAAGCTCACTATGAAAATCTATAGGGCACTTCCCGTTGATCTAGAATCATGAAATTGACCTAAAGCAAGGCTTCACAGCAGGATTGAAAAATAAACAAAATGTTTTATAATACTATTTAGAAACTTACTATTTGGAAGCACATAGCACGCAGAACTGATGGCTGATGAGGCCGAAAAGTTCTCTAATGGAGACCACATATCGGCAAGCGCAGCGTAGGACGACCAGCCACACGATGGACAGGATGACCCCAGTCAAGTTGCAGGAAGACGCTGGATGCAAGCTGATTCCAACCGGTCTTTTTGGAAATCCATGGAGGAGGCCTATGTCCAGCAGTGGACTTCTTGTGGCTGAATGATGATGATGATGATCACGATTTACAAACTTATCTTAGCAGAGACTGTATGAAGAACCACCTACTTTTATACTCCAAAATTAAGTTTGTAGGTAATCATTTGTTCGTAAACCTAAGGGCGCGAGTCTTCCTTGCACTTGTCCGATTTATTTCCATATTTTAACGGTTTATATACAGTCAATAGCAGGTCAACCTTTACATTTTCGTTGCAAAGTCACCTGTAACTGGTTGCAAGGTCACCTGTAACTGAGTAAATATCACGCGTGTCAAGGTTTATGGTCTGACGACCTGGTTACGGTGGCGGGGAATCGCTGGATGCGGGCGGCACAAGGCCGGGAAGCTTGGAAAACCATGAGGGAGGCCTATGTCCTGCAGTGGGCGTCAAATGGCTGGTGATGATGATGATGAAAGCGTGATATGCTGTCGACTGTACATCCAGGGAAAGTGTATCTGATACGAAGTATAGGTAGAGTGTCCGACAAATAGGTCATCCGGAAAGTTATTAATAAGATTCCGCCGGTAATGAGACGATCGATTCGCAGAAGGTACGTTTATAAATAAATTATCGACTATCATGGTGTTCGGAACGTACACACCGGCTGAGTGGAATAGTACAGTCGACACCATTATCATAAAACTTTACATACGTGCTCTCTTATGAGTTACTTTAAGGACGACTCTACAACAAACATGTAGTTATGTGTGTTGACAAGGGTATATTTCGTACCAGAATATTGAAAAAAAAAATTGAAATTGAAAAACGGTTTAATTATCACAAAAAATACAAAGATATCTTAACATAAATTGAGTGAATTAACGCTATGCGATAATAAAAGGATATGCTCAGCTTTATGCTGCGTGTGCGAACGTCAGCGCAGCGCCGATTTTCCGCACATCCTATTTGCTAGCAATTGACATTGGATCTAATAATATGGCCTTTGCATCTACGTAATGAGATGACTTCTACATCGTCCAGTGGCAATTTCACTGACACTAAAGGGCGAAGGGACCACTCGGACGCTGCAGTGTCTGGGACATGGTTTTTGAGATGGAGTAGGCTTGCCCGGCACCTATACCACGCTGAGAGCTTAGTCGGCACCAGCCCTTAGGAAAGACAAGTCAATACATGCGGAGCCAACCAAGCCACGGGTTTCCTCACGATGTTTTCCTTCACAGTTAGCGTGTGGTATTTGAAAATAAAGACAGTCATAGGTGTATGCCCGCACTGGGAATCGAATCCGGGTCTCTCGCTTCCGAGTCCACTGTTCTACCCACTGGGCTGTCACCGCCTTACCATACCAGGATATATAAGGACTAATGAAAAAATTGTAATGATATTTTCGGGAGTAAAATAATGAAGAACGAAATTTACTATCTAAACGAACATTTTACTTTACAGAGTAATACTAGTATTACTAGTATGTATGTGATAAGGGTATAAAACTCCGATTAGGTTCAGTAAGCATCCATTAGAATAACCGCATTAAAAGGAGCGAAATTTATGCAAAATGTACCTATGTATAAGGTTACGAAAGAAAAATCCAACCGACAGGCACGCGCAAAATGCGTTTGAAAAACGAATAAAAGCAAACGGTTTATACAAAATCGGATAAGAGTCGCTTCAAACATAAAACGGGCGGGTTCTACCTACTGACTTGACCTAATAATAAGCAGCCTACACAGGGTTATTTTTCACTGATAGTTGGAGTTTTGCAACAACTTTTGATCGATGATTTTTTTCTCATATTTATATTTTTCTAAATCACACGGATAACATAATTTTATTAAATTTGTGTGTTACTCTACCGATGTCACAGCCTTCATTAAGTCATTGTCTTACATATAACAATGTCCATTAAATATAAAACATATCGTTTTGAGCATTACTTATCAAACAACGTCACTAAGAGGCAGAACTACTGCAAAAGTTCTTATTTTTGTTACTGACAAATTGAACAAAAAAATTCTTAAGTGGTGGAACAAAAGTGGCTGTAACCAACTCTTAGCAATTTCAGGGATTGCGCATTTTAAAAATACCCCTGTATGCATTCCATTTGCAGGGCATAAGCTCACGGTTGCGTGCCTTCTATGTGAATAGGTCAGACACTCAGGTTTCCTCACGATGTTTTCCTTCACAGTTAGCGAGTGGTATTGCTACTATAACTTCAAAAATGTACATAACTGAGAAAACAAAGCCATAGGTGCATGCCCGCACTGGAAATCCAACCTTGGTCTCTCGCTTCAGAGTCCAATGTTCTAGCCACTAGGCTACCACCGTCCACTTCACCGTTAGCAAATGGTATCGCCACTAAGAAAAATACATCAATACAATACAATGACCTGGTCCCAAACAAATAGGACGCTCTGTGATATGGTAACCAGACAAGAAGATCACAAACGTGGAAAAATACCTAGTCTGAGGTTATTTCTATGAATCAAATCAAAGGATGAAATTGATAAGATTCGATGACATTTCTCAGTAGATCATAATATCTAGCTTCACAAAGGAACCCTGGAAAAGCCAGTGAAACAAAAAACTGCACCGCTCTGGAAATAAATTACGGGAACCGGAGCTTCGAGTGCGACGGAAAATATTGAGTTATATCTCGCAATTCCGCGGTACGTACTATCGGCAGCAATTGCAGCGTTACCTTTTTCGCCCGTAATGTAACTTTAAATGAGCACGTATTGTCGGGGTGAAGCACTGCGGACTGTACCAACCGAAACATTGGAAGGTTACATTAGAGGATTTTTTTGTTGGAGCATTTATGTCAAATTTTTAGTCAGCCTAAGGGCTTAGTAAATTGAAATCTGATGAATTCATCTGCGATTTGAATATTCCATAAGACTGTCAAACGTAAATTCTCGTTTTCTGAAAGGGTGGCAGAGTCTGGCAAACGAAAGCTTTATTAGGAAAAAAAGATTTGATACTCGTTTATAAGGTCTATATATTTTATACTGCGTCCAATAAGAAATAATTTGTTGCTGCTTAAGCATATTGAGCCTATATACTCTCAAGGAGACAGATTTATGTTAGATTTCCCTAGACTGCTCTTAGCATCTTTGATCACCCCATTTTTTTTTAAATGTTGAGATACTAACCTTTTTAAATGAAAATCCAATATTTAACTTGTTATCTACAAACATAAGTGTCATCATATTAATAAACTGACAGTAGGATAAGGTATTAGTTGTTTTCTGCACAACTTTTAAAAACAACTAAATAATCTATGCATTACTTATAGTCTACGCACATACAACTTATTAAAAAAAATACCTCATTGCTTTATCGTTAAGAAAAATCACTTGACCGTCTCCACTTGCTCCTACTCGTTTATAAATATTCAGCCAATGAGTATAAAAAATATAAAGTCACAATGGTAACAGTTGTACAGTCGACAGCAGGTCAACCTTTACATTTTTGTTGCAAAATCGCCCTTAACGTAACTGGTTAGAGTACACATATGTAGAGGTTTATGTGCTATCGACTGTACGACAGCACTGACAGTCATTTACTGGTGCCATGTAAACGTTTAAAGATAATTCCAGTTTACGCTTTCGTTTGCCACACTCTAGCACCTGACTGTACAAATTATCATCTGCCCAAAAAGGGGGGAAGTGAGCTTCTAGCGGGATCTACTCGACAGTACGAGCCAATTTTAACGAGTCTACAACATTCCAACATAAAAATAATATCAATTGTTTTACTCATACAGCTAATTTAATAATTCTTTCGCGGATTCTAAGTTTTCTCCGCAGTAAATGTTGTTCAAACTATAACAACTACGAGTGGAACTCCACATTCTCGGATGGGATATGGGGATTTTGTCACACCTGTATAAGCTTATAGTCTGGCCAGCAGAGAGTTGTTCTAATGCGACATTATTACTATGCTATTACTATTACTCTACGCATTACTATTGCTATTACGCATGTTCAGGATTTTGCCCGTGACAAAAATAGTATAGGCTATTTTTGTTATGGATAAAATCCTTAAAGAACCTATCGGGGCTCAGTATTATATCGTGTAATGGTTGTGATCTGTTTTGTACACCAAATAAAATAAAATAAAATAAAATAAAGTACCATAGGAACCCCCGGCTGTTTTACTTTCCCAAGTGTCCTTTTAAGGTGGTATTGCATTGCCTTTTTTAAACTACTTTATATACGTCAATACGTTTATATCCGTGTGGCGCCGGATTAAGAATAGCGTTACTCCATTTCCTTCCGTGGATGTCGTAGAAGGCGACTAAGGAAATCAATTACCAGGAGACGGGCAGCAGCATCTTCCCGAGATTCCAACCGCATACTGCGATTGCCAACCCGCCTGCCAAGCGTGGTGATTATGGCAAAATCCCTCATGGTTATGAAAACCACGAAGGAGGCCTTTATATGGGGATTAGAACTTTCAGGACATCCAGAAAAGGTCTACAATGCAAGCGGAAAATTCTTCGAAAATTTGCAGCGATGTTTGTGAAAACTCAAATAGCGGACACGACAAACAACGGGGCCATCCAACAAACCGTCTATAAAACGCTAATTAACAGTCATCATTACTGCCTCCCTAATGAAACGGAATCCACTTGAGATCAACTGAACAGGTATCTGCGCTCCTAACAAAAGGACAGCCCACATAACCATACCAACACCTAGACTATTATTTCAGAAAAACAGGGCAATTCCTACCTAAACACGTTAACAATAAAACTCAAAGGCAACGGAATCGCAAAGCTAAGCGTCGTCCTAAAAGCCGTCAGTCAAAATGTAACTCTACCGGACAAGGAATAGGGTAGAAGGACGCGGTAATAGGATGTTTCAGCGCGGAATGTTCCTGTAGAAATTATTTCTCGCCAGTGCCGCTCGTGGCGCCACTCTCGACAGTGGGCGCCGCGGTCGCTCCGTAGTCACCCCGCGCTTTCCTCAAAAAAAGAAAATAAAAGAGAGATATACAATACTACTGGCATAAACGAAAATGGAACACAAGTTCGAGTAAAACGGTGGAAATTAAAAACAAATCAGGAAGTGTACTGCAGTGATTGAGTTCGCGCGTAGTTTGCGTACAAAACGTAAGATTTACAAATAACGGGATACAAAAATAGTGTTTTATATTTACATTTTATGGTACACAGATTGGTAATATTGGTATCATGGCGGTGTGTGAAATTTGCTGTTGGTGAATAATAAATCCGTAAATTTGCATTCGTCTTCGAAGTAACGTACTTGATCCATCGGTTCGATTCGATTCCAAAGGTTGGCAGTGTTGGTTACGAAAGGAAAATATTTTGCCCAGATCCGGATTTTCATTTTCACTCTGTGATTATTGTTCGATCTAGGTGCGATTCGTTCATGTTTACTGAATTTTGTGTGAACCCAATGCGTCTCGCCTTGATAAACATTTGGCATCCAATTTTATTTTGGGTCATGCTTCAGCATTCATTTTATTATTGTTTATGTTTACATATTCCAAGAGGGATACAGCGAAATCAACATGTAAAACTTGGATCGTAATTTGAATTAGGTAGAAAATGAGGTAGGGTTGTATAAAAGGAACAGTAGGTATTTAATTATGTCATGGCAATTTTTTGTATGATGTGTAATCCAATTTCTGTGTAAAAATAGAACATTCACTGGACCAGGATTCATAAAACTACAATTCATAGTTTACTATGACAAGTCAGTGTACATTGCGCAGCCGAGTCTTCCTATTCCTAATCGGTCATTAAATTATATCAAATTGTCATAGTAAACCATGAATTGTAGTTCTGTGAAACAAGGCCCTGGTACTATTTGCCTATACCTACTGTAGCAATGAAATAACACACATCCTGGATTAAAACAAAGCTGTCTTTTTCTTATCGTGTCAGTGACAACCTATTAAAATTAGTTTGGCCCAGAACTCGGGAATGAAATCGGGAAAAGAATTGACTTTTGTTTATTGGAAGTAGTTTAACTATCAATCTGAAGAAATTGCTTCCACGTGTTGCGTTGTAACACGTTTTCACATGTCATTTTATATACTTTATTCCGATTCAAGGAAAGCGTGTCTGGAATATATCGCCTTGTTCCATGAATAATGAACAATTTTTTAACCGACTACAAAAAAGGAGGAGGTTATCAATTCGACGCGTATGTTTTTTTTTATTTGGCTATATTCTCGCATAACTGTCAAAATTTAACCGATTTTGACAATTCTTTTTTTGTTCGAATAGATATGACATCTCATTGGTCCCATTTTAAATTTTCTTGACTTTAATTAGTGAACTAGCTTCATAGGTTTATTTTAGGACTAGCAGTGCCGCAACTACGTTCGCGTGGTAAACGGATTAGCCTACAGCCTTTGTACCTGAAGGTCCATTCTAGACACTGGTAAAATATTTTTTTAAATCGGATAACTACTTTCGGACATTACCCCCTACATATAAACTTACAAACATATCGCACCTTCGGTAGTACAAGAGCACAACTTACAATTAATGGTAAAATGAGTTGTCTGCAGAAATGCCATGAGATTCAGTTAAAAAGCGATTTTTTAACTAAATCTAATGGGAGTCTTTGCCCCACCAGATAGAAAAGTGCTTTTAAGGCATTTGAGAAGAAGAAGAAGAAAAACATTTATTATACCAATAAGATACATCGCAGAAACAAATTAAGCAGATAAATAACATAATATGCACAACAACAGAAAGAAAACTAAATACTCAACAGACAAAACGAATAAATAAAACAGGACCATAGATGTAGCCTGTGGTGTATCTAAGTTTCTGCATTTCTGCATAGGTACTTAACTCATTTTACCATTTATTGTAAGTTGTGCTCTTGTACTACCGAAGGTGCGATATAAACTGACAAACTTTTCCTCTTTATAATATTAGTAGAGATATAGAATAGAAGTTTAGATCGAAGTAAAAAAATAGACATAAGGGTCTGATATTTCGTAAATCAATAATATTGTGGGACGTGGGAGCAGCAAATTAATTGATATAAGATAACACAGAGATAAAAAAGTATTTATTTAAACAACCACGCATATTTTTAAATACAGTTATAATATTTATGATGTTTCTCTGTTGGCTTCCCATCCAGGAGCTCGTTGGTTCGAATCCCAGCTTGTACCAATGACTAATATTGTATGGAATCAGGCGTTACTTTGCGGAAATCCATGATAGCATTATGTTGGCGGAATTTAGCAAAGTAATTTTCACATTTTAATGTTTGTTTTCTAAGTTACGTACATTTGTGAAGTTACAGTTATAGTAGCTATAGCACTCGCTAACGGTGAAGGAAAACATCGGTGAGGAAACCTGAGGGACTGAGTGTTCACATACCTCAGCGCTTGAAATCGCCAATCCGCGGTGGGCACGCGTGGTTATTAAGCCTACACTCTCTGTCTCTGAGAGAAGGCCTGTGCCCTGCAGCGGGACGTATAAACGCTACATAAAAAGGATCCATATTTCTACCATTTTGTCCTGAATGGAGCAGGTACAGTGAACGAATTCAAAGTTATCCTGTGGTCTCATCCCAACTGGGTTTATTAGGTAAGCAATTTCACCCTGACTTTAATCTTCTCGCGTCGACGGCAGCTGCAAGTTAGCCTCAACGTCGGAAAAAGATTATTACGTTTAGCCAATCAATCTACTCTCAATTAGACCCGCTAAACGAGAACAAACTTTGTTTTTAACTTATCTGAGTGATGGAGTAACTTGCGAGTTGAATTATAATTTACTTTCACTGGAGACGTGATAGGGATAGGTTTAAACTGTCAGTTTGCAGATATTATATAATAGTCAATTCAATTCAATTCAATTCAGATATTTTTATTCATTATAAAAACAGAACGTTTACTTAATGAACGTCAAAGTTGTTAGTTTCACAATTAATAGATTATGTGGAGAAGAAGCTAACAAAGAAACTCCACATATATTCTTTTTAAAACACGTTTTAACTTAATTAACAGAGTTTTCAACTCAAAATATTAGTCACGAATGTGTTGAACACTAGTCACAATTGTCCTGTAATCTACTGTTTAATGCCAAACATCTTTGTCTTCTAAATAATCCTTGATGTTATAGTAAGCTTTTTTGCACAGAATGTGCTTAACACATTTTTTAAACCGCGTTGGAGGTAACTCTAATATTAGGGGTTAAAGTATGAAATTGCCGTTTTATTGCAATAGGTTCTTTGAATTGACATAGAATCTTCATGGTTTGAGGTTTTCAGACTTTCAATTATTTTTGTTATTCAATTTAGACAAGAAAGATGGATACTGCGAAGTTTCGAGTGATTTTTGAATACGAGTTCCGACGCGGAACTAACGCGGCAGAAACAGCCCGCAATATCAATGCTGCGTTTGGAGAGGGGTCTACTAATGATCGCACCGTGCGATTTTGATTTTGAGCTAAGTCTGTGTGCTAATTTTACAATATGCGGACCCCATTGTAGTTTTGCATCGATTGTGATGCCCAGAAATTAATACAGTATCATCTACAAATTCTAGTTTTTCATGTCCAATTACTATGTTGCTCTCAACTATTCTTACTTACTTTATACATTTTGCCTTTTTGGAATTTAGCAGCAGACTATTTGCTGTGAACCAATCTAGTACTTGCGAGAGAGCATTATTTGCATCGTCAAGATTATTTTCTTTAATGTAATGTATAAGAATCTCGTATCATACTGTTTGTTATCGAACTCCTCCGAAATAACTTCGCCGATTTTTATGATTTTTTTAATGTAGGTCAGAGAATGCTAGGTCGTAGGCTAATTAATATCGTAAAACAAGGTTTGCCGATTCGGCTCGTAATTTTATAAAAAATCGGCCAAGTGCGAGTCGGACTCGCGCACGAAGGGTTCCGTACCATTATCTGTACAGTATTAGACACAAAGATCGGGACAAAAGGGCAAAAAATCACGTTTGTTGTTTGTTGCCCCCCTTAAATATTTATTTCATTTTAATTTAACTTTTTATTTTTGAAGTGAATATAGAACTTAATATTCTGTGAATATTTCAAGCGTCGCCTCGTTGCCGTTATTAATATCAAGCAAAATACCGTAAAAAAAATATGTTTGTTGTATGGGAGCCCCCCTTAAATATTTATTTTATAGCGGTTATAGTGGCAACAAAAATACATCATCTGTGAAAATTTCAACTCCCTAGGTATCACGGTTCATGAGATACAGCCTGGTGACAGACAGACCGACAGACGGAAAGTGAAGTCTTAGTAATAGGGTCCCGTTTGGCACCCTTCGGGTACGGAACCCCAAAAATCCACAGGATTTCCCCCGTTGTTATCACTCCATGCTTTGCAAAAGTACCGTGTATTCTACGAGAATGGTAGCTCTTGTTCTGTTGCACATTCAGACCAAGGTTCCACAGCATAATTTTTATTTGGACGGCGAGGTAGAAAAAGAAGACGTAGTCTTTTTCATAGTTTGCAATTCTCTTTTTTCCCGTTTTGGTACTATCTACTATCGGAGGTCAGCTATCATTGCTACTCCATCACGCGATATTGCGGCTCGGAAGAGCTCTACCTTGCAACAGTTTATGCCCTCCACTGAATCTGTCTCAGGCGTGGGCCACACAGAAAGGACGTAGGGCGAGTCCTTTCTATTTGGCCCACACCTTAGTCGAACTTATTTTTCTTCTTCTTCCTATCGTGATGGCTGAAGGATGTGCCTATTCTGGGTTACTTGATTCACCAACGCTCACCACCGCTGCACGAGCTATAGCCCAATAGATGCTAACCTGTAGTATAACATTAGTGGTCGTTTTAGGTGACCACGTCGGCCTCATTGGTATACGTCCTCTAGTCCTGCTTCCCTTGCGCCTACTACGATTAGCTTTTCAAGGCTGTCAGGATTAGTATTCTCTTTAACCTATTTCAAAAAGGGAGGGGGTTCTCAATTCTTCCGTCCGTATATTTTTTATGTAGCCTATGTACGTCCCACTGCAGCGGACAGGCCTTCTCATAGAGAGAGGGAGAGTACGGGCTTAATCACCACGCGCGCCCACCGCGGATTAGCAATTTCAAGAGCTGAGGTATGTGAGAACCTTAGACGTTTCCTTACAATGTTTTCCTTGACAATTAGCGAGTGGTCTTGGTGCTACAAATTCACAAATCGTGAAATTCTTTGTTCAGCGATAATTCTTTACCACCGGCGTCTGATTTCAGAGAGTGGTCCCATAGAAATTTGTTTAATCTGTAGAATTCTAAATGGTCCGATTGAACTACCATAACAATAGTTTTTAATAAAGTAGTTCTTTTCGCGGTCATATTCTAATAGGTTAAGATCGGTTCATGAGAAAGTCACCAAACTGTTCTTTTTAGCGCGGGTTTTTCTTAAAGTCGTTTTTTTGTCGTTCAAAAGTAATTTAAAATAGAACACTAACGGTATCTTATATATAAAAATGAATTGCTGTTCGTTAGTCTCACTAAAACTCGAGAACGGCTGGGCCGATTTGGCTAATTGTTGTTTTTATATATTTGTGGAAGTCCAGGGAAGGTTTAAACGGTGAGAAGAAAAAAAAACGGTTGACGTCGGTGATACGAAGTTCACGGGGTCATCTACTAATTTATAAAAAAACATGATTCCGTAAAACGACGATTAAAATAGTCTGTGGTGGAGATTTTACAAGGAAAAGTCGTAACCACAGATTAAGCTCTTAGAAGTGCTTTAGAGGAATCGTGTTTTGATAAATAAGGCCGTTAGTATTTGACTCTAGTCTC
Source organism: Yponomeuta cagnagella (assembly GCA_947310995.1). Classification (NCBI taxonomy): domain Eukaryota; kingdom Metazoa; phylum Arthropoda; class Insecta; order Lepidoptera; family Yponomeutidae; genus Yponomeuta; species Yponomeuta cagnagella. The sequence continues at coordinate 4,580,005 of OX371285.1, read as the reverse complement.
GTCTGATGGTAAACGTAGACAAGACTACGCCGGCTAGAGGGGATTAAGTAAACCTGCCCTACATCTCCCAGACGGAAATTCCTTCATTGGAAAAAGGCGCCAGTGACAAGCGGCCCTTAGCGTCACGTGATTCAGAATAAGGGGACATCATTAATATCGAATCTGGGGATCAAAGGATCCTCTTATAAACGGTCTTGCTTAGATTAATCTACATGGGTTTGTAATTTTACGCAACTTCGTTAATTTCCAGTGGATACGGAATGGAAACAAACCTATTTACTGGGAACGTTATTATTTAAGAGGTTTCCAGGGTTCCGTGCTGAAGTGTGGCCACAGAACCTTATTACTAAGCCTACACTGTGTTTCTATCCGTCCGTCTGACCTTTCTGTCTTACGGGCCGTATCTCTTGAACAGTAACAGGCAGTCAGAGCGCTATTACATAGAATAACAATTCATGGATTATATTTTTTTTGTCGCACTAACCCGTGCTGAGGACAATTTAAAAAAAACTATTTATGGGCTATAAAGTCCACCCATTCAAAATCAACCCACCCGAGCCTCTCCTGTACGAAATACAGAGAAGTTTGTAAAGAGGCTCGAAATTTCACTCATGCCTGCACTTGCCCATTGGCTCAGTTGGGAGGTCGCTGGCACGGTTAACCAGAGATCGTGGGTTCAGGTCCCGGCATGGGTGGAATTTTTAGCCTCTAAATAGGTTTTTAAAATTCATGCCAATTCGATGTACCTACATTACATAGATTAAACACAGATGAAAAAGTAGAAAGACTAATTGTTCAATTTAGAACTACTGTTTTCACGACAGAGTAAAAATGTTAAGAAACACTTCGTTTCCTCAACTTAACCACCCTTATTAGGGTTCCGTACCTCAAAAGGAAAAATGGAGCCCTTATATGACTTTGTTGTCCGTCCGGCTGTCAAGACCTTTTATCTCGGGATCGCGTGGAGATATCGAGTTGAAATTAAAAAGTATATACTTAAGTCTACAATCCCTTGAAGCTATAAATAAAAACCGGCCAAGTGCGAGTCGGACTCGCGCACCGAGGGTTCCGTACAAACCTGCAATGTCAACAACATTTTTTCACGGGTTAAAGGCAATTAGATCTAAGTATTTGATATGAATTTCAACTTGATAGCTCTACGCGTTCATGAGGAAAAAAGTAATAAGTTTATATTTATTAAAAAATATATATTTTGTAATGTAACTAAAAATTTAAGGTTTTCGGAATTTTTCCTTTATGTGTGCTATAAAACGTTGCTTCATGCCAAATTTCAAGATTCTAGGTCGACTGGAAGTACCCTTTAGGTTTTGATTCCCTTGCGAGTACTTGCGAGTTTCAAAATATGCAGCTTAAATTGCTGTTTCTTTTGATTGCGTTGACATAGAAGTTAGATTTTGTTACAGCTTAAAGGTATTATAGACCTGAGTATTTGGTATGAATTTCAATTTAATACCTTTACGCGTTTATGAGGAAATGGGTAGTAAGTTTAAAATTATTAAAAAAAAATATATTATGTGATGTAACTAAAAATTTATGGTTTTCGTAATTTTTCCTTTATCTATGCTATAAGACGTTGCTTCGTACCAAATTTCAAGATTCTGAGTTCACGGGAAGCACCCTGTAGGTTTTGATTCCCTTGCAAGTGTCGAAAATTTGCGGCATAAACGGCTGTATCTTTTGATTGCGTTGGCTTAGAAGTTTGATTTTTTCACAGCTTCAAGGGACAGTAGACCTGAGTAATTGATATAAATTTCAGCTTCATACCTCCACGCGTTCCTGAGAAAAAGGGTCTTGACAGACGGACGGACGGACGGACAGACGGACAACAAAGTGATCCTATAAGGGTTCCGTTTTTTCCTTTTGAGGTACGGAACCCTAAAAACAGGCCAAGTGCAAGTCGGACTCGCGTACGAAGGGTTCCGTACCATTATCTATACAACGTTTGAATATATCAAGCGTATGTCCGGATTTTTTTCAATTATTTATGGGTAATAAGGCTGCTTATTGAGGCACATTCTGTTAATAAGGCCTTTGTAGATCAATATTTGGCAGAGAGACAGATGGACAGGCAAATAGACAAATTGAGTATATACATACATACATAAACTCACGCCTGTATCCCAGAGGGGTAGGCAGATAACAGGGGCTGCCACTTGCCACGATCTTGACAGATCACTTTCGCTTCCTCAACATTTATACACGGACGCCGGTTACGGGTACTTTTTAAAAAATGAGTCACTAGCCATTTCAATAGCGTTCTATTTGTTAACCTACAAATGTAAAGGTTGATCAACTATTATTCGGACCTTAGTCAAATTAACAAATGATAATAAAAAAAATGCTCACCTATCCCGACTGCACGGATGTTCAAGTTATTTGCCGGGAATCATACTAAATCTTATTTCTTCTTCTCATTCAGCACTTGTTTGACCACTGTTGTACGTTGGCTTTTTCATAAGTCTTCCATCACGATCGGTCTGTGGCTACCGTAGCGCAGGTCAACCTTGTAGTAGCCCTGATGTCATCAGACTATCGTGCAAGTAGTCTACATTTCGTGCCCCTGTGCACGGACTACATAACAGGACTTTACGGCTCCATCTTCCATCCTCCTAGCGACATACGTGTCCTGCACACTGCACACTTTATTACTATGCGACCCTGAAAAACCGGTCACGTGCGAGTCGGAATTGCACACAAAGGGTTCCATATCATTATCTATACAACAATAGACACAAAGATCGGGAAAAAACGGCAAAAAAACACGTTTGTTGTATGGGAGCCCCCTTAAATATTTATTTTATTTTGATTTAATTCTTTATTTTTAAATCAAATATAGAACTAAATATTCTGTGAATATTTCAAGCGTCTACCTTTTGCCGTTATTAATATTGAGCAAAAAACGGCAAAAGAATTACGTTTTTTGTATGAGAGCCCCCCTTAAATATTTATTTTATTCTGGTTTTAGTATTTGTTGTTACAGCGGCAATAGAAATACATCATTCGTGAAAATTTCAACTGCCTAGCTATCACGATTCATGAGATACAGCTTGGTGACAGACATATGGACAGTCAAGTCTTAGTAATAGGGTCTCGTTTGGCACCCTTCGGGTACGGAACCCTAAGAAAAATATATATGCCAGTAGCGCGATCGGTAGAACGCTTGCCTCGCATTCAGGATTTCGTGGGTTCGAACCTTGGCGTACGTACCAATGACTTTGTTTTCTAAGTAACATCCATGAATTTCTTGTAGCAATGCCACTCGCTGATGTGAAGGAAAACATCGTGAGGAAACCTGAGTTCCTGAGATCGCTTGAAATCGCTTATTCGCGGTGGGCGCGCGTGGTAATTAAGCCCATTTTCTCTCTCTCTCTCTCTCTCTCTCTCTTTCCCCAGTAGGGCGTATATAGGCTGCATTATAATTGAAAAATACACTGGTTTCCTTTTCCATCCCCTTTGTAAGTGATACAATTAACTTCATCCCTGTGACCTTTATCTGTGAGTTACTGACAGAGTAAACACGTAATAAGGCCACGAGCCAACTCTGACATTTAACCGCAAATAAAAATATACGTACTCATTATCGTGCGTTAGTTTAGTTGCTGTAGAATTAATAAGACTAGCAAATTGTAGGAATTTAGTAAAAATAACTTCTAGACAACACAATCACTATTCCCGGTCCCAAACTAGGATACCCTGTGCTATCGTAAGCAGGAAAAGACGTCACAAACGTGGAAACACACCCAGACTAAGTAATTTGTTCCAGTTACTTGTCGGACACTATATAAGAATGTAGAAAATCACTTTTATTTATCACACAATTTTTTTGGAAACAGACAGGAAACAGGTTACTACTATTTATACATTGATGTTACTAAACTTTACACCTCATTTTAAATGTAAGGTACCTACAAGCCGGCTAAAGATCTATAAAAAGCACGACTCTCTCTTGTGTCCATAATTTTCCGTAGTTTTTGCCGTTGACACTTTAGCCGCTATTATGTGTACAAAATCATCATAAGCTCGGAATTTATATTTAATTTAACTTAAGAACCCTCACGCTTAATATACGTTAACTTTATAGTTCCAAAGTTTTAATATTCCAAAGCTATAAGCTCCAAAAATTTTACTATTAAAAGTAGCCCCCGTAGAAAAAAATCGAATTACTAATGTAACTCCCTGTGTAACCCTTATAATTTTAAACTGGTCCCGCGAAGTATTTCTAAAACGCTATAAAACTGCGCCACGAGACTAGGTGCGTTAAAAAAGCGTTCCTACCATGATACACGACAAGGAAACAAAAAAAAACCTTGGCAAAAACGCTCGTAAAACAAAAGTCGTTACTTTTACGACTACCTAGCTAGCCGTGCCCGCGACTTCGTCTCCGTGGGATTTGAATAAAGGAACATAATTATTTATGAAACGTGGACGTGATGGGAAAAAGTGCACTATTTGTTGACTGCTAGAAAAGGTTTTTTAGCTTTAAGTACGCTTTTGTATAAACTTGTTTTCTATGAAAAAATAATAATAAAAGTATGTTACCAACGTAATAGAATTCTTGACCGAAGGATAATGGTATAGACATTTTTTTTATTTATTTATTTTGTTTTAAAGAAGACTAACAGCACAATATAACAGGTAATGGTATAGACATGCGTATGACATTATTATTGATTTATTGTTAGGGACATTATCAGTGATTTTTATGGTTTTTCATCATAGCGGCGATGCTGCAAACAGTAGGAACGTATTTGGAAGAAAATGCTTAAAATCGTAGGTGTGTTTTAAATATTTCAAGTCCCGGCATGGGTGGAATTTTTAGCCCTAAATAGGTTTTTAAATTTGTCCTCAGCACGGGCTAGTGCACCAAAAAGAATATAATCATGTTTTAAATAGTTGTTCAAAAAATTCTTCTATGTAGGGCAATAATTTACCGAAGGCTACGTTGATTTGCTCTTTACGCGCTCTACATTAGCGCGAAATTAAAAAAATAATTTTAACAGAGTTTAAAGTATGATTTTCTTAAACAAAATGAAAATCCGAAAATCTCAAAAGTGGTTGCTAAACATGGGTTTTTCCAATTTGGGTTAAAGTTAAAAATTGTGCATTTTTGAAATAACCCTGTCTTCGTTTTGCTCGCCCTAGTCTGAAACAAGATAGAGACTTGTTTCAGACTAGGGCGAGCAAAGCTGTTTCCTTAAATGAGCTTTAATATACGCTACTTTCTAAATGTACGAGTATATCTAAAGTAACAAACATCCACATTAGGCTCCTCTTGAAGCTGAAAATATTCAAATTTTCTTGGGTAACACGGATGATGGTTTAGCTATCGGGCGGGCGATCTTCTTTCGTATTAGCTTAAAGTATTATGTTCATGATGCTTTCTTCCCGAAAAGTTGTTGCTGGCCACACAGAACGCGGTGGTAGGTGGTGGGTAGAACATTGGACTCGGAAGCGGGAGCCCCAGGTTCGATTCCCAGTGCGGGCATGTACCTATGACTTTGTTTTCTAAGTTATGTACATTTGTGAAAGTTATGGTAGCAATACCACTCGCTAACGGTGAAGGAAAACATCGTGAGGAAACCTGAGTGTCTGAGCTATTATATACCTCAGCGCTTGAAATCGCCAATCCGCGGTGGGCACGCGTGGTGATTAAGCCCATACTCTCTCCCTGAGAGAAGGCCTGTGCCCTACAGTGGGACGTACCTATATAGGCTGCTTATGCTACACAGAACGGACGGGGGGCGAGGGTGCGGAAAAGTCGCGACGCGTCTCCTCAGTAGGGGTTTCGTTCCCTCCATTCAGTAAGTACATTTGTACGAAAGTAATTGGAAAGACGACGCGTCTTTTCCGCGCCCTCGCCCCGCGTCCCTAAGGGGTTTCAGTTTGAAATTTTATAGTAGCTTTGTGCTGTGTATGGTATTAGGGGTTAAAGTATGAAATTGCCGTTTTATTGCAATAGGTTCTTTGAATTGACATAGAATCTTCATGGTTTGAGGTTTTCGAATGAAACTTTTTTCAAATGGTTTCTATGATGTTCTTTTTTTAAAAAATGTGAAACATTTTAATATCGACTTTCAATTGTTTTTGTTATTCAATTTAGACAAGAAAGATGGATACTGCAAAAATTCGAGTGATTTTTGAATACGAGTTCCGACGCGGAACTAACGCGGCAGAAACAGCCCGCAATATCAATGCTTTTGTTTAAGAAAATCATACTTTAAGTTCACCTCACAGTGGACTTTGGAACGAACATTAAAGTTCGACCTGCATTTTATAAAACGATATGTCACTGTTATGACAAATGACAATTTTCACGGTTATTTAGATTTAGATTTATATATTCAGTCAAGATAAGATGGACGAAAAAAATATATCGAGTGAATGTGTTTGGAAGGGCCGGTAAGGAACGTCCCAGACCGACATACTTCGACCAAATAGGGGATGTATTAGCGAATGGCAACATAAAAAGTACCCGGAACCAGCTGCGTGCATGCAACGACTAATGAATGTTGTCGAAGCGAGGGTGATCTGTCGGGATCGTGGCAAGTGGCAGTCCCTGGTCTCTGCCTACCCCTCTGGGATGCAGGCGTGAGTTTATGTATGTATGTATTTAGTCAAACAGGTAAGCTAACAGACTTATCCAAATTACTTAGTAGCTAATGTGTTTCCCCACATAGTCATATTATGACAAATCGATGAACATTGCGCAGCCGCTTAGTACAATAAGTCTTCACACAAACGCGTTTCATACAAACTACAATAAATTTCATGTTTATTATGACATTGCGATGAACATTCCGAAGCCTAGTCTTCCTATTTGTTGATATGTGGGTTAGTCGGCTTTGCAATGTGCATTCAGAAATTGGCCAATGTGGCCATTTTCCGAATTGAGAAATTCGCTAAGTAAATGGTTAACTGTAGTGCTGTCTCTTCGAATTTCTCAGAAAAGAGCGTGACAGAACGTTACTTGAGTATTTACTAAGTGAAATTCTCAATTCAAAAGCAGGCCCCCCCATGACTTGTAGTTTTATCAAACAAGGCCCTGGTTTTATTCAGTGACTTAATCCGCTATAACCTCCTAAGGTCTGGGGGTCTAGTTATGCGCGCTAAATCCTGTTGGAATCTTGACGTTTGCGAGAGCAATTTGTAGACAATTTGACAGATAAACGATTGGAATCGTTCAGGATATCGTGCACGTAGCCGGGAAAATAAGTAACGAAAGTTAGCGATTGTTACTTTTAAGGTTTCCTAAGTCTTGACCTATTTTCAAGGACAGGAATTACGGTGATAATATATAATAATTATTATTATTTATTTCAGATAATTAAAAATGCATGTTTCCATTTATAATATTTTTTTACCGCAATACACGTTGAATTTTCACGAATTGTCCATTGAACTTTGCCTGAACACTATTATGGCTGTTTTCTTTACACTGTGTTTTTCACCGTTAAATATTCCCAAAGACAAGACGACTTATCTTGCCCATTGACTAATTAGTCAAGAGCAGCACAACCTCGCCATTTTTGTTGCAAATTCGGCCGTAACGTAACTGGATAGAGTTTATGCGTGTAAAGTTCGATGTGCCATTGACTGGATGGTTATTTACGGCTGTTTCAGGGTTTCCCAACCGATCTACTTATCCGTTCGGCAGTTCAACCCGATCGCTTGACGATTTATCGTCCCATTTCGCGATATCGACGCATATGGGTGATGTTTATGGCGTACAGTGGCACGAAACATTTGGCTCTTGCAAGACAGGACAGGGGCTCTTGTCCTTGGATCACTTGGGAAGATTTGTGTATAATTGTACAGGAATTGTGACCTTTTGTACAGGAATCAAAGAAGACGAAGCGAGTCAATTGTTGAAACGCGCTCGGATGTCAAAAGTAGCGGGTTTCTGGAACTTTAATTGTCAACTGTCTTTGGAACCGTATCAAGCCGGTTGAAATTTTTGCTGTTTTTTTGTCCATGCTCTATGGTAAAAACGGTAATACATACAGGCATCAAACTTGGCGTGATTGTGGGACTTATTTTATATTCTAATAAAAAATAATTAAAAACGACCAAGCGCGAGTACGACACTCTTGGTTCACGAGTCCGACTCGCACTTGGGTGGTTTTTTATGTAGCCTATCTAAGTCCCGTTGCAGGGCACAGCTTTCCTTCAGAAAAAGTCCTTTCGGCCGCTACCGCAACTGAGTTTCGTAACCAGGTGCGAAAGAAGAATGAAAACTCCTTGTTCGCAACCAGTTGCGAAAGAATACCTTTTATTCTTCTTTCGCAACTTGGTTTCGAAAAAGGACTTTGCAAATATGTGGTTGAGAAAAAAGAAAAGCGTAGTCCTAATTCGCAACCAATATCAGTAATATTACATGTTAAATGGCTCTACTTATTAGTTACAAGTGGATTTACTAAGATTTTTTTAAGTTTAAGTGTGGAACACCAATACTACGAGTAGCTTAGCACAATCAAGAAAAACAATCAAATAATAATGAGACTTTATTTTTATATTATCAATCTTAGACGCAGGCCGGCAGGCCTTAGTGGATTAATAATAAGCGTCGGTCATGGTATCGAACTACCATATTACATATGGGCAAATTATTTCGATACAATGACCGACACTTATTATTCCGCTCTTCAACTCTTCTATTGCCGAGGTTATTTCTTTATCAATTTCCTCGTACTCTTTGTTTTTCTTCTTGCTAACTTTTCTGAGGTCAAAGGACGTAGACTCAGTCTCCAAAACGTGAAGCAAATGAGCCAGAGTGGGATTTTTGCGGCCAACGTATTTATTAATTTTTGCATGCCAACCTTCTATATTATTATTAGTTCTAATAGCTTCATCATGACAGCAACATTCTTTCTCTATTTTATCTTTTGAAACCCATTGCTTCTTAAAGTAGGCATTAAATTTATTTATTTCTATACATACTGGACTCCTTGCCATAACATATCGATATCCTGTATTTATGAAATTTTGCGGTAAGCGAGCTAGTCCTATACATCTAGCGACGTGCCTCTTCTTAGGTCTTGTATTGATATTGAGAGCCTTAGCCTTCCTCCAGAGGCATCGGTTAAAATGATAGTAACATCCACGAAAAACAATTGTTGGGAATACTCTTCTGATGGCATGAATAGCAGCAAGTTCAAAATCCATCGTAATTTTTTTCGGTACCCATGTGGATAATGTGGTCTTTATCAAGTTGAACAGTATTTCGTAACTTTTCATTTTCTTATCGCACATCAGACAAAATAATAGTGGCGTTACACACTTGTTTTGTTCATTATACCCATGTATAGTATATAATTGTTTAAATCCTTTTGGACAACTTTTAAACGTGCCGTCGGCAAAAAAATGATGATACTTTCTAATTTGCTCTCTATTTTCTTTGCTACAAAACACAATTATTCTTTGGGAATCATCGTCATAATCCGCCAATAAAAACTCAGTATACTTTGCAGGTACAACAACGTCGCTTGGGTTTACAAACCGTACTTTAGGAGCACCTAATATTTTGTTACGTTCGTTATAGAGTCCAGTTTTCACACTACTGTATTTTGGTACTTCTTCTAGAAGTTGGATACCGCTATCGTTTATTTGCTTGACCACTTTGTCGTATTGCTGTTGTATTGATTGAAAATTACAGCTGCTTATCTGTTTCAGTTGATCGAATTCTTTTAGTACTATGTTTTTGGCATGGCTGGCCGTACAGTTTGCATCATGTTCTTTAATTTTTTTAATCTCATTTCGCTGATTCAATGTTAAGTTCCCTTTGCAAATCGTTTCATTACAACACTTCCAAAATGAGTCCCCGTTTACATAAATTTTCTTACGGTGGAACCGGTGCCCGTCGTATAGCAGTTTTGTTCCTCCTCGTTTAGTTGATATAAAATCTAATTTGCTTGAGGTCGGAAAAATATTAGATGAAGACATTATTACATTTAAATGATGCACAGCACAACAGTGATGCACAACATAAATTATAAGTCATTATGGCAGAATTGTCAAGATTAGATAACAACCATTCATTTCAACTAGTACTAAGTACCTACGCACTCGAAAAAGTATGAGGTTGCGAATAAAGAACAGAAAATCCTGCACCGCTACTGGTTGCGAAAAACAAATGCATTATGCCTATAGTTGCGAACGAAGAATAAAAGGTATTCTTTCGCAACTGGTTGCGAACAAGGAGTTTTCATTCTTCTTTCGCACCTGGTTACGAAACTCAGTTGCGGTAGCGGCCGAAAGGGAAAAAGTATGCGCTTAGGTAATTACCACGCGTGCCTACCGCGGATTAGCAATTTCAAAGAAAGAAAGAAAAAAGACATTCATTGGGATGAATTAACACATCACAAGAAAAAAAGGCATAACAAGTAGGTGCAAAGGAAAAACAAGTCACATAAATGCAACAATTTAAATTCAATTTGAATTTGAATATCAAGCACTGAGGTATGTGACCACCTCAGACACTCAGGTGTCTCTATGTTTTTCTTCACAGTTAGCGAGTGGTTTTGCAATCGTACTTTAATAAAGCCACGAATCCACGACCTCCATAATGTGAGACCAGCGTTCAAACGCTCCCCTACCACCGCTCTTTGTCAACTTATGACACTTTAACGCCACAAAGCACGCGAATAGGGCCGTCATACTACCTTTGCGCGTCCTGGATTCTACTAATGCGTTGTACTACGATGATAATTGAATGAACGAGTCAATTTAATTTCATTGCCGTTTCAAGTCTGCGCGAGCAGACGTATCAAACCTTGTAGGCGTCAATAAGACGAAAATACATGTCACGTTACCCGACCGTGAATCTGTCACTGTAATATAATGCACTAAAAGAATCGAGGCCCGGCGTACAGTCGATAGTACACCAACTTTTACATACGTGCACTTTAATCATTCACGTTAAACATTTGCAACGAAAATGTACAGGTTGGACTTTATAGTCGGTTCTAGAGTAGTCGAATAATAGTCTACTTTACATTATAAGAGTAAATCAAATCACATAACATACGTAAGTACCTTGCCTATATACGTCCCACTGTAGGGCACATGCCTTCTCTCAGGGAGAGAGTATGGGCTTAATGACCACGCGTGCCCAGCGCGGATTGGCGATTTCAAGCGCTGAGTTATGTGAATAGCTCAGACACTTAGGTTTCCTCACGATGTTTTCCTTCACACTTCGCGAGTGGTATTGCTACTATAACTTCACAAATGTACATAACTGAGAAAACAAAGTCACAGGTGCATGCCCGCACTGGGAATCGAACCTTGGTCTCTCGCTTCCGAGTCCAATGTTCTACCCACTAGGCTACCACCGTCCACTTCACCGTTAGCTAGTGGTATTGCTACTATAACTTCACAAAAATATACATAACTTAGAAAATAGAGTAATAGGTACATGCCCGCACTGGGCATCGAACCTGGGTCCCTCGCTTCCGAGTTAAATGTTCTACTCACTTGGCTACCACCGCTCTGAATCAAATTAAAATGCTTTTATTGAAAATAGCTTACGAAGTGTGACTTAATGAAGGTTACAGTAAAACCAGGTGTCCATTGCAAAATCTAAATCATTTTGGAGAAAAAATGGAAAAAAATCTCCAAACTTAGTCTTTTCAAATATGTTCCTTAAGTAACAGGGCGTACATTTGTTCTAAATCCTAGAACTGATGCACTGAACGGGCTTTCATTCCAGACATCTTTGTCATCTAAATAATATTTAATGTTATCGCAAAGTGTGCTTTACATATCTTTTGAACCGCGTTTCTGACAAGCTTAAATATGTCTTAATATATCTTCAGGGATTGTTTTGTAGAAACGTATACGATGCCCCATAAAGGATGTATTAACCTTTGCCAGCCTAAATATTGGGAACGAATGTTTATGTTTATTTCTAGTATTCACATTGTGTTGGCTACCCACATTATCACAGTTAATGATATTTTTCCTGACATACATAATATTCTCATAGATATACTGACTAGCAACTGTTAAGATGTTAGTTTCTTTAAAGAAATCTCTTAATGAATCCCTACTGCCTAGCTTATAAATGAATCTGATCGCTCTCTTCTGCGAGACGAAGATGTTCTCAATGTCTGCTGCCCGACCCCACAGTTGTATGCCATAGGGCATAATACTATGTAAGTAACTAAAATATACAACCCTAGCAGTTGCGACGTCAGTTAGTTCCTGGGTTTTTTTAACTGCGTATGCTGCAGAACTAAGCCTAATTTGCCAATTTTTCTATATGATACCCCATTGAAGCTTTGTATCAATTGTGATAGGTAGAAATGCGGTTTTATCTGCAAGGTCTAGTTTGTCATTACACAATAAACGTTGCTGTCAACTATTTTGACATTTGGTAGAGTTTGGTAGAGTTATATTTACAGTCTTATTTATAAAAACACGATTCCTTAAAACGCCCCTCAGATTCAGCTTAAATAGTATGTGGTATAGGGAATGACGTAACCACAGATTATTTTAAATTTAGTCTCGGAGGAGTGTTTTATAGGAATCGTGTTTTTATAAATAAAAAAGGTTCATCATCAGCCATTTGACGCCCACTGCAGGACATCGGCCTCCCTCATGGTTTTCATAAGCTAGAAAGAAATTAAAATAGAAATAGAAAATGTCTTCACATAACACTCCAGAAAAAAAAATCCAGTTAGATGAACTAGTATTGCATTACGATATCATCCGGGAATTGGAAGCCATTACCGTGAAAAGGTAACTAACAACGCCCACCGGGCCAATAGGGGGTTTTACCCGACTGCGGCAGAACCCAACCGGAGGGTAATATGTTTGGCTCGTATTTATCTATGTCTGATTCTAAGTTCCCTCATAACGCCTCAACTTACGCCAGTGGTCAGATTGCCACGATCCTGACAGATCACTTTCGCTTCCCAACATTCATTAGTCGTTGCATGCACGCACGCCGGTTTCGGGTACTTTTTATCTTGTCCTTTGCTAATACATCCCCTATCTGTACGTAAAATGGCCCAACAATGAGGCTAAGTGCGGAAATCTTAGGTCTACCTTGAACTAGAACATCCCCTATTTGGTCGAAGTATGAAAACACCATGAAACAACTGAAATAAACATAACCAACAACCCAACTGCTGAACATTAACTACTAAGCAGGCGTGACCCAAGCTCAGCATTGTGACCCATAGCGAAGTATCACGAGTCGGGTTGTTGGTTATTTTTGTTTCAGTTTCTTTCTACGCCCGATACTCTGCTCTCAGTGCGGAAAAGCTTATCCGGGGGTGGTCTATAGTGACTAATAAATCGCTATCCAAAGTTAGCTATTCACTGAAAGGTCATAAAAATTCTACATAAAAACCCATATTAGTGTTTCCGATATGCCCGGGAATATTTCCGAGCATGGTACATTAATAGCACGCTTATAGCTTGTTCTACTTACTTACACTTAATTTCTCATAATAAATTAATTATATGCTGGATGCGGGCGACACAAGACCGGGAAGCTTGGAAAACCATGAGGGAGGCCTACGTCCTGCAGTGGGCGCCAAATGGCTGATGATGATGATGAATTAAGTATACTTTATTGCAAATGAAACATTGAACAGGATATTACATAAGAAATAACATGTAGGTACAAAGGCAACTTATCTCTGTTAGATATTTCTTCCAGCAAACCTTGGAGAGTCGGAGAAGTTGTAAAAAACGGATCTATACGAGTATTGTATAACTTAGTTAGACCTGAGATTTCCTCTCATGGTTAGCAAGTAAATACTTCAGACACTAGGGTTTCCTCCCGACGTTTTCCTTCACAATTTAGCGAGTGGTATTGCTACCTACAAATTCACAAATGTACGTAAGCCTTGTAGTTGCTCGCAACGCATACCATAGCAAGCTTAACGTTGCCTCAGACCCGATTCTTCTAAAGGCTCTTTTAGGCCGGGGCAACACTGTACCCCGGCGTAAAAGAGCATTCAGAAGAGTCGAGAGAAGACTACAATTGTAAAAATGTCGCACATTGTGGCAAGAATCGTGCGGCATTGCAACACCTTGCGTCATGTGGCAGACTGTCGCAGCTTGTATCCGAACACGATGGATTCCATGCGACGTTTTTGGAGCATCAAAACCGTTTCTAGGTGTTTGTATTAGTTTTGGAAAGCAGATTTTGGCGAAATCACACCAAGAAATTGAATAGAAAAGATTATCAGTCATGGAGTGGAGTAATGAAAAACATTTAGACTTCATTGAAGATTATAGTTTTTACCTTAGTACTAAATAAGACAACATAACATAAAGTCACGCCTGTATCCCTGAGGGGTAGGCAGAGACCAGGGACTGCCACTTGCTACGATCCTGACAGATCACTTTCGCTTCCTCAACATTCATTAGTCGTTGCATGCACGCACGCCGGTTTCGGGTATCTTGCCCTTTGCTATTTGGTCCACCCACATAGTAAATAAGCTTTTGCAAAATTAGCTTCATCAGCCATATTCTACACTACAGTACATGTCCCCAAAAACACTCCAAAAATAGCACGATGTTCTGAAAATTAACTAGGCACGGTGTTGCCTCAGCGTAAAATGGACTGCCACATGCTACATCTGCTGCATGATGTTGGCGATTGTAGCATGCTACAAGGAGCCGCATGCCACAATTCGTGGCATGCCACACTGTAGCCCGATGTTTCTCTGTCGTAAAAGGGCCTTTAAGTTCTTCCCTACACGTGCCTGTGAAAATAAACATAAACTTAAAAGCTTCGAGGAAAAAGTCCTTTGCTTTCGTTTTATGTTGCAGTCTGGAATTTGTTTTGTCGCGCAATAGCTAGGATTTTAATTCCTGCTAATGTTTATTTAATCTCAAGCCGTGTCTCATGCTCGTGCTTTTCATGAAACAATAATATAAAAAATAAGGAAAACATCGTGAGGAAACCTGTATATCTAAGGTGTTCACATAATTAAGCCCATGGTTATGAAAACCATGAGGGAGGCCTATGTCCTGCATTGGGCGTCGAATGGCTGATGATGATGATGATAATGATGATACCACAAAAAAACTTATATTTCGACTCTCTCAAGGGAATAAAAATTATAGGGTTTTTTTCCGTTGATCTATAACTACGAAATTTGGCAATTCATGTTGTCATATACTACAAATAGTAAAGTAGTGAGTAAGAGTTTAAGTTATATTTTTTTATAATCTTAAATCAGCAGGGATCTGGTTTGTTCCTAAAATACCTATTTAAGACCTCATGTACAACGAGAAAGCTAATAAACGACTATTATATTCTATTCTATTCAAATACAGCAAAAAATCTGAAACTGTACATTTGTAAATTAATCTAAAAAAAAAATTTCCTTTGAAGTTCGGGGAAGCTCGGCAAACTGCGAGACTCGATTCCTGAACGATTTATAATATGTAAGTACCTAAAAATTTGTACGGAACCCTCGGTGGGCGAGTCCGACACGCACTTGTTCGGTTTTTTACACCATTGTGTTGGTGGGATCATTATAATGAAGTCCTTAAAATGTTGGCCTCTGTTACTCTTTCGTTAAAAATGCAGCTTTTGTTTTGCTTTAAATTAGTGGATCAATCAACAGCGCTCATTCACCCTTTTAACCAGTCTGTTTAAAAACAGCCTCTTTTCTCATTTATTTTTGCCAAGCGGAGTAAACAGTTAAAGCAGAAAAGTTACAGACGAAAGTAATTATTTAAGAGGTATCTTTTCACTGATCTTAAATTTAAGATATAATCTACAACTCTATATTCCATTCCACAAAACGAGCTCCCAATGAAAATCGCGTGACCTTCAATCATCATCAGCCATTCGACGCCCACTGCAGGACTTAGGCCTCCCTTATGGTTTTCATAACCATGAGGGGGTTTTGCCATAATCGCCACGCTTGGCAGGCGGGTTGGCCTTCAATAGCCACTGCATTAAGTAAACCTACCCTATGAAGCGGACCGTCTTCGCTTATTGTTTCGCTTATCTCTAGCCGCGCGCATTGACCAATGAGGTGCGAGTTATTAATTTTGTTTCCCTGGGAGTTCGACTCGTGGGACTGAGTATACAAGATGTAACTAAATCCGAAATACCCTGAAAATAATGTTTTGCTGACAAATGGTTAACATAATAAAACTTGAAACTAGATTATAGCAAACTACTCAGTTGCTTTGCATCCAAAATTTAAATTACTATGAACTTTAGAACTTTACAAACTATGAACAATACTTTTGTTGAATAGTGTTGGTGACATTATTGCTTTTTAGGGTTTCCGACAAGGAACCCTTAAAGTTTCGCCATGTCCGTCCGTCTGTCTGTCCGCAGCCTAGCTCCGATAAGGTTAGTACTAGAAGGCTGAAATGTGGCATAAATATATATATAAATCACGCCGACAAAACGGTAGAATAAAATCTTGAAAAAAAATATTTTTCTATTTACCTCCCGTACTTCAAAATAAGGGTGCATTTTTTTCTCGCTTTCGTGATGTGGGATATCGCTGGATTGGTCGTTTAAAAATATTTTGGGTGTGGTTAGACCATTTTTCGAGTTTGGGGTTCGTTTGCGAAATATTAAGCCTTAAAGCGCAAATTTTTGTCCGTAAGCCCCCCCTCCGCTAAACGGTTGACTGAAGTAAGTGAAACTTGAAAGGAAAGCTATTACGGCTAAATAGGCTTTACAAGTTAACGAGTTATAGGCGAACAAGTTATGGAAGGAAAACTTCGTACAAAATCCGTTGGCAATTACTTTGATGAATTTGTTAGTTCTGTAAAGTAGATAAAAACCCCTCTTTCTACGGAACCCTACATGGCGCGTGGCCCGATATGCAATTGGCCTGTTCTTATTAAAACCATTGAAAAGTCGTAATTTATTTTCTTCAACGATTTACAGAAGAGATAAATCTCTTCATCCAGGAATGATAATTCAAGCATTCGCGCTCTGGTTAAAATGAATAAACGTAGAATCAGGACAACGCTAAGTAGCTTTGACGTTGCGACGCACGAAAATACAATTTATTGTGCTTCAATTCCCTTAATCCCAAAAACAAATTATTTAAGCTTTTCTTGTGATAAAATATATATTCATAAGGCAGTAGTATAACCAGGTTGGTTTTGCATCAAAATAACAATTTAAAACGTATTTATTTTATAGTTCTCTATAATAAACATGTGGAAATAACGAGATACCTGATAACCAGTGTTATAAACAGTTTCATCATCATTGTCAGCCGTTTGACGCCCTCTGCAGGCCATAGGCCTCCTTCATGGTTTTCCAAGCTTCCCGGTCTTGTGCCGCCCGCATCCAGTGACTCCCTGCCACCGTAACCAGGTCGTCAGACCATCTGGTGGGGGGCCTGCTCACGCTGCGTCGTCGGGTCCGCGGTCGCCACTGCCCACCGCCCGCTGCTACTTCAACTGAGCAATTCTTCGAGCTATATTAGTAACTCGGGTTCTTCTGCGGATCTCCTCATTCCTGGTTTTAAACGACAGTTCAAAATTCTCATTAAAAATTGACTACGTCTACTTTTACTCGTAAGATTTCATAAAAATGAAAAGTAAATTTGTGAATTACAAACTTTAAAAATCGCGCAACTTCCGTCCGATAAGCTTTTATTTATTGATAGTGACGTCTTAAATGTTTATTGTTATTTTCATAACACGAGTCAATGACATTGCTACCAGTATTTTTGAATAACTTGCGATGTTCATACAATCATGCATAGGTGAACTCAATTACCCTTAATTCCCGACATTTCGGCAAAGCTGCAGCCATCGTCACGAGTCGACAGTTAAGTTTATTTAATTAATAATCGGGTTTCAACCCGGTAAGGGGCCCCATGTAGTAACACTGGCGCCACGAATAAAAACAAACATATATTTTTTGCTAAAAGTGTCAGACTAATCTCTCAATCATGTTAACAGTGGAGGGTTAACCTGGAACTGGTTAGCATTTATGCAAAAAACGGCCGATTTTGGCGTTATTGCTATTTTAGTCCTGGGTTTTTTGCCCTAAGGTTTACGGCTATGTGTCCTAAAAATCTTTACTAATATGATACGGTATTTGACACGACCAACAATAAATTATTTCATATGCTCGATTAAAACAAAAATTACAAAATATCTCGGAAAATGTATCTTTTTTAGTCAATTACTAGTTATTACATTTTTAAATTTATTAAACATAAAAAGAGTGCTCTGAAATGTGACGTCATAAGCAAGTATTTTCATGCAAAATTCCGTTTTAAAAGTAACTCATTTGATATTTTGTCAAATACCCAATTGAGAGATTTGTAAAAGGTGTCTGTACAAGACACCTTTTACAAATACGATCCGTAAAAGAAGATATGATTTTTCGTTGGTGGCGCTGGTTAGTTTCATGGATCCCATTAACTAACTTACCCCCAGTTTACTGTGTACAATAACAATCTGTTAAACAACTGTCAGCTGTTAACAGTATATTAACAGATTGTTAGTGTACGAGAAATTGGGGCTAAGAAACAAGCGAAATGGATAATTTTGATGACTCAAATTAAAAAAAAAACATGGGCTGAGCTTTTAATCTGTGGGTTTGACCCCCCTAGTAAATAATATAGAGGAATTTCTATACTTACTTGGAGGCTTCAGCACCTATATTTTATTGGTAAATTTGTAACGAAAATGTAGCCTATACACGCCTCACCGCAGTGCACAAGCCTTCTCTCGATACGCAATTAAGCCCATACACTAGGTACGTGAACACCGCAGATACTCAGCTTTCCTCACGATGTTTTCCCTCGCGGTTAGCGAGTGGTGTTGCATCACTTCAGAAATGCACGTAACATCGAAAACAAAGTCATTGGTACATGCCGGGATTCGAACCCACAACTTCCCGAATGTGAGGCCGGCGTTACACCGCTGCACTACCACCGCTTATTTATTTATTTAATCGAACCAGGGCCACTCGAATGCGAGGCTGACCGTCTACCCATTGCGTCACCGACTCAAGCGAAGGCACAACGCGCCGGGAATCCGACACCGCACTATTCCTAAGGGCTCGCTTACATAAGTACCAGTCTGGGAAGTACTTGGCGTGGCCTTGCTATTGTTAGAGGGTGGACGTTGTGTAACCGGGTTTATGTAGGCGTTGTATCTGTCTACTTGTGTCAGGAGGCCTTTCTTATAGCGACTGTTGCCATCCTAAGCTACTAAAGCCGGGAGATATTGTATGTCTTTTAGTTTTCGAAATACACTTCGTTAATTACCCGACAGAACCGGAGCCCTAAATGAGGGTAATGTGTTTGGCCCTTATGTATAAATGTACGTAAGTGTGTCCGATTCTATGTTCCCCTATAACTCCTTAACCAATACTCAAGCGAGTCTTCGTATTTCGGCGAGTGTCATAGGCTATATAAAATCAATACAAAACCAACAAAAAAGGAAAAAGACACTAAAAAGCCTAAAATAAAAATCTGTTATGAAAAATAACTACTTCCCAGACTGTGAGCATCAACTACTTAGCAGTTGGGACCGAAATTCAACAATGTAACTCATTGCAAGGTCCCGCCTGCTTAGTAGTTAATGCTCAGCAGTCAGGTCAGTCGTTATTTTTTAAAACAGTTTTTTTTTATCCAGATTCGTGTTGGAAGAATACAAAATTGAGCTCAACGAATCACAGCGAACAGAGAAACCTACTCGAACACTCCAAAATATGTAATATGCAAAATATGTTGGTTTTATATATATATATATATACACTGTAGGGCACAGGCCTTCTCTCAGAGAGAGAGTAAGGGCTTAATCACCACGCGTGCCCACCGCGGATTGGCGATTTCAAGCGCCGAGGTATGTGAATAGCTCAGACACTCAGGTTTCCTCACGATGTTTTCCTTCACCGTTGGCGTGTGGTATTGCTACTATAACTTCACAAATGTACATAACTTAGAAAACAAAGTCATAGGTACAACGCCAACGGTACCTCGCAATGAGTTACATTGTTGAATTTACGTCCCGCCGGCTTGTAGTAAATACTCAGCAGTCGGGTAGTTGATTCTTTTTTATTTCCGTTGATTTTTTTATATTTTTGTTGAATTTGTGTTGATTTTGATGGCTTATGGAACTCGCGCAAACACGAAAAATCCATTGAGACCTTATTTATCAAAATCTGACCATTTGTTAACGTTGCGAGTTGCGAGAGAACATAGAATCGTGCATACGAGCCAAACACATTACCCTTCTTTCAGGCTCCGCCGTAGACGGTTAATAACGAGTAAGTGAATCCTGGTGTATATAAAATAAACTCACGCTTGTATCCCGGAGCCGTAGGCGGAGAAGTTCCCAAAGTTTTGCAAGGAGATCACTACGCTAAATTTTTTTTTTCAATTTATTTTAATTTCATATTATTGTGTCCTTTCACGCAGTCATTGCACGCAGTCATTAAAAAATATTGAAATATTACTTCTCAAAATCTGATAAGTTAAGAGTAAGACAGGATCAGGACATTTTTCATAAGGAAACATACTTAAAAAAAAATAGTATTCTACTGTTCAATAGACACTGATTCTAAACATTGCGTACTCTTGTTACTATTATTTTATCTTGCGACCAAACATGAAATAAAACGTATTACCGTATTACCGCAACCGGCGTGCGTACTTGCAACGACTAATAAATCTTGAGGAAGCGAAAGTGAGTGTCAAGATCATGGCAAGTGGCAGTCCCTGGTCTCTGCCTACCCCTCTGGGATAGAGGCGTGAGTTTATGTACGTATGTACTTCAGTAACAAAGCCGACCTCAATTACATTACGGCCTCTTCATTTTACTGGCCATTTTCAATCTGTCGCTTCCAAAAAGGAACGGTATTTTATGTTTTCATGATGTTAATTAACACTGTTTTTGCGTAAAAGGTTTCGTGGGTCGAATAACAAAGGTTAGAGTAACACAGAAAAAGCGATTTAATGACTGACCTGTTAATTGATTACACCTACATTCTTATTCTTCTACCTACGTTTACCGGGTGTAATCGCGATTGTTTGTTAAGTAACTTAATTTTATCATTATAGTGTACCATATACGCGCCACAGCCGGGCAATGCCTTCTCTCGCGGATAGCGCTGAGGTATCTGAATACCTCAGGGACTCAGGTTTCCTCGCGATGTCTTCCTTCACGGTCAGTGAGTGGTATTGCTGCTACAAATTCACAAATGTGTGTAACTAAGGGCCAGTTTCTGAATTGAGTATTTCGCTAAGTAAATAGTTAACTGTAGTGCTGTCCCTTCGAATTTCCCAAAAAAGAGCGTGACAGAACGTTACTTAAGTATTTACTTAGTGAAATTCTCAATTCAGAAACCGGCCCTAAGAAAAGAAAGACGACGGTTAAACTTAAATCAATCAATCAATCGCCCTGTACTCGTGCACTGTTGGGCTTAGGCCTCCCATAAGGCAGGCCACTAATCAGAAATGATAAGATCCGTAGACGAACGAATGTCGTCGACGTAGCCCAGCGGATTAGTAAGTTGAAATGGCAGTGGGCGGGGCACATAGCACGCAGAACTGATGGCCGGTGGGGCCGAAAAGTTCTCGAATGGAGACCACATATCGGCAAGCGCAGCGTAGGACAACCAGCCACAAGATGGACAGATGACCTCATCCAAGTGGCAGGAAGACGCTGGATGCAAGCCGCTTCCAACGGGTCTTTTTGGAAATCCATGGAGGAGGCCTATGTTCAGCAGTGGACTTCTTGAGGCCGAATGATGATGATGATGAAGGCATGCCACTTCCTTCTATCTTCGGCCATCCTCTTCCAGCAACTGCCAGAATCTGCCTAAGATCGTTATACCTAATTATTGGTTACTACTGATTCCTGAGCTTAATTAAAAAAAAAAGAACGGTGGTAGCCTTGTGCGTAGAACATTGGACTCGGAAGCCAGAGAAGATTTGATTCCCAGTGCGGGCATGTACCTAAGACTTTGTTTTCTAAGTTATGTAAATTTGTGAAGTTATAGTAGCAACACCACTCGCTAACGGTGAAGGGATACGTCGTAAGGAAACCTGAGTGTATGAGCTATTTACGTATCTCAGCGCTTGAAATCCCCAATCCGCGGTGGGCACACGTGGTGATTAAGCCCATACTCTCTCCCTGAGAGAAGGCCTGTACCTGGGACGTATATAGGCTGCTTATGATGAGCTTAATGATTACATTATATTATTCATCCGGGTCGCTCCCTAAACTGAGCTTTGCCTGTCACTGCTGTAGCGTGAAATTACTCGTAGAAGTATGAGAAACTGTCTCAAAGAAGCACAAATTAAAAAAAAACTAAAGAAGACCGTTTATAGATTAAAAGCTACACTGAAACGACACGCTGCCATGTCCAATCTGTAGACAATCTTAATATGTCGCCAGCAATCATAATAAACGTTTAAAAGCAGACAGCCTAAAATAACCACAACATTGTGACAGATTAACCAAAGAAACGAAAACCAAAGCACAAAGAAGATTGACTCAACGAAAGTGTCACAATACCAAAAAAGTTAAAAGTGTAACTAAACTGAACTAGGCACTTAAGAATGTAAATAGTGTGACAATAAAAAACAACAGAGCCTGAAAATAACAAGCAAAAGTGTCACCAAACTTAAAAAGTCAAATCGAAAACGTCACAAAACCGAAAATGCCAACGCAGCGCCCCAGAACCTAGTTCGTTCGACATGCGGCGCGATTACCTCAAATTGAGGCTGAGTGACCCGTGCCCCGGGTCGGTGAGCTCGTCATTCCATGCTTCAGACTCCGACGATGAAAGCTCGGACCGAGGCAGCCGCAGCTCCAGGAGCGGAGTGGAGGATGCCTCGTTACCAGTCGCTGTGTCTACCGCTCAGGTAAATTACCTTAAGGCGCTTTAAGAATATAATTCCAGATTCAATTCTTTGTGATTATGTGGGATTAACCCGACCTTTTTTTAAAGTCAAATCTAAAACGACACAAAACAGAAAATGTCAACGCAGCACCCCAGAACCTAGGTCGTTTGAAATGCAGTGCGATTGCCTCAAACTGAGGCTGAGTGACCCCAGCCCCGGGTCGGTGAGCTCGTCATTCCGTGCAAAGCTCGGACCAAGCGGAGTGGAGGATGCCTCGTTACCAGTCGCTGTGTTCACTGCTCACGTAAATCACCTTAAGACGCCTTAAAAATTTAATCTCAGATTCACTTCTTTGTGATTATATCGGAATAGTCCGACCTTGTTCTAAAGTCAAATCCAAAACGTCACAAAATGGGAAATGTCAACGTCGAGCCCGAGAACTTAGTTCTTCATGCACGAATAATAAATTTAATTCCGCCTACTTATAGAAATTAAAATGTTTTCCGAACACTTATCCTACTTGAAGGCTTTTCGTGGATGTATGGCGGAGTAAAACAAGAAACCTCAGCCTTTTAAGCTAAAAGCTACAATTTGGCGCAATTTCGTGTAGAGGGTCTCATTTCAGTTTGTAATGTTTAATTTTCAACGCGCTTTGTATTTCCCATTGCCAGCCAATTTTTGTCTCTCCCAAAGGTGTTATATTCGCTAGTATATTAGATTTTATACGAAATTTATTGATGTATTATATTATTTTTGTTGCACTAAACCTGATGCTGAGGACAATTTTAAAAACCTAATTAGAGGCTAAAAATTCAACCCATGCCGGGACTTGAACCCACGACCTTTGGCTAACCGTTTATTGATGTAGTTCCAGACCTAAATATGTTTCACAGTCTAAGTAAGTTTTCTCTCTGTTAATCTTTTTGTATTGAACTTGCTGGTTACGCCATCTTGGAAAGCTCTAATAACTGTCAAATCAGCGCTACCTCAGCGCTTAAAATTGCCAATCAGCGGTGGGCATGCGTGGTAATTTCACCCTTACTCTCTCTGAGAGAAGGCCTGTGTCCTGGTAGTGGGACGTACATAGGCTACACGAACGAGCTGTGAAATCCCCCTCATTAATTAATTGGCCTTTTTTATGTAGCCAGGTTTGTGCCATGTTTTCTAAGTTATGTACATTTGTGAAGTTATAGTAGCAATACCACTCGCTAACAGTAAGGGAAAAAATCGTGAGGAAACCTGAGTGTGTGAGCTATTCACATACCTCAGCGCTTGAAATTGTCAATCCGCGGTGGGCACGCGTAGTGATTAAGCCCATACTCTCTCCCTAAGAGAAAGAGAATAAAAATAAAATAAATATACCTTAATAACAGTGACAGCTACTTTTAATACCCAAGCCAGGACTTTAAAACCTTGTTGCCTGAGACGGCCGTTTCTAGTCTAGATTCTAAAATTAGCTATTGAGGTGTATGATCATTAACTTAGGCCGACTTGCAACACTTCTTAAATGTCACTTAAGTCGCCATTTGAATCGAGTTTTGTGTGAAGAATTCAATTCCGTTATCACTTGATTTTTTGTTGGGAGAGTCTGACCTTGGGATTTATGACGTTCTCTTTGCAAAAACCTATTACAAGAGAAGATATGATTTTTCATTGCTGGCGCTCGCTTGTTTAAACGGATAGCTTCTTGTCGCGAACTTTGCAATAAATATACCACGTAACTCGTGAGTCTTTAGTGAGTGGCCAAAACATCTCCAAAAGAGCTAGATTGGCTATCCACAATGGAGTGCTGGTCGCAACACTTACGTATGGTAGCGAGACTTGGGTATGGCAAAAGAAGCAAGAAATTAGGATTAATGCAGTAGAAATGAGGTCTTTGAGAACCTTGAGGTCCTTGATCTCCTATGTTACTTTGAATGACAGGATACGTAATAGTTTGATTAGAGAACGTTGTGGACTGAAAGAGGATGTAGTGACTAGAATTGAGAAAGGAATGTTGCGTTGGTTTGGACATGTGGAGAGGACGAAAGAAGATTTGACGAAACAAATATATCGAGCTAATGTGCGTGGAACGCTCCGGACCATAAGATACCAGTTTTTTATAGATCCAAGTTCATTATTAATCAAGTGGCAGTCCCTGGTCTTTGCCTACACCTCTGGGATACAGGCGTGAGTTTATGGATGTATACCACGTTACTAGGCTTTCTATACAGTCTCTTTGCAATCGATCGATAGCTCATTAATTATGCCTGGAATCTCGCTACTGTGACAGATAGCATGTTATCAAGCTGTTTTACGACGTATGACGACAGCCGTTAGGGCTGGTTTCCATTGTCGGCGTATTGGGGTCAAACGACTACGTTTACATTGCGAGTACCACGGGGTACTCATAATGTCATAATTTGGTCGGCAAGTGATTTTTCAACTGATTCATTTGTCATAATTACTGCCAAAGTGTCTCAAATTAATGATACCTGCCGCCGCACCAGTATTTTGACACAAAACAAATGACCGCTACTTGCAGTAAGTAATTTTGTAATGTGAAAGTTGAGCATGGCTGAGAACAAAAAGAAGTGGCGTGTCTTATGGTATGCCTATGTGGAGAGTTAGCAATAGGTTACAATTGAATTCCTAGATTGACTTGAATTTCCGTGTGGCGCCGGATTAAGAATTGCGTCACTCCATTTCCTTCCGTGGATGTCATAGAAGGCGACTAAGGAAATACATTACCAGGAGACGGGCAGCAGCGTCTTCCTGAGATTTCAACAGCGTACTGCGATCGCCAACCCGCCTGCCAAGCGTGGCGATTATGGCAAAACCCTTAATGATTGGGAAAACCATGAGGGAGGCTTATATCCTGCAGTGGGCGTCCAATGGCTGATAATGGTGATGATGCATGTGCCTGGTTAAGGCTTAAATATATATTTCAACAAAGGTTGACAACTGACAGTATCCTGAAAAACCTAATTTTCTTTACAGTGGAGCATAAAATAATGGCTCCGTTGTACTGTACTTCGTTAAAAAGTAAACAATTCAGTAGAAGCCTTATTGCACGAAGTGGAAAATTAAAAGGGGACTGCGTTTTCCGGGAATATTGCCGTTATCACTCCCGTTTCAAAGTGGCTTTTCGCTTGAACGTTATAGACAAGGACGTGATATATTAAAAACCTTTTTTGTACGGGGCACTTCACAAGGCGATTGCCATTCAAACCTAGTTTAGTTGTTTAATTAACTCCTGAACTGCCCTCGCGGAAAGCAACGTATAGTCCCATACTAAGTTGGACACAGATCTGTGTCGCGGCAGACGAGTGGTTAATAGCCAAACTAAGACCAAACAATATTTATATGGGATTAGTGGCTAGAGGAACCCCTTACTGAATTCTTCTAATCTCTTTCCTAATTGAGACTGTCATTGGCTTGCAAATAAGACAATATTTAATTATTAAATAAAATAAAAGTATTTTATTGCACATAAGAAATTTTAGAAATTACATGTACAAAGGCGAGCTTATATCTGTAAGAGATTTCTTCCAGCAAACCTTCGGGTATAAGAGAAGCAGTAGAAAAACGGGTCTATATTCGTGCACAAAATAAACTACATAAACAACAAAAGGCCTAAATAACAATATATTTACACAAAGTAAAAAAAAACAAAAACTACATAAACTATCAGAATAAAAGTACATACCTTCTTAGATATACATAAATAATATATATATATAAATATATAGCTTAATGTTATTATAGGGATAGATAATGCTCTTTCAACCGCTTCTTGAAGGTACCAATATGTTCTGGCGCATAATATGTTCTGTGGCAGTGCGTTCCACAGCCTAACCGACTGGACCGTGAAAGAGTCACCGTAAGCTCCGTAAGTAAATATTTTGAGCTGGGCGGCCTGGAAACCTAATATACATATCTCTGATCTAGTTTAGGCTCCGGTCTTTCCACAAATTCTACTATCGCATCTACCATTTATATCTACTTATATAAACTGCACTAGAATTGCGGATTGAGATAATAAACATATTTGCATTAGTACTGTATTGTAAATATGCGTACAAGTAAAAAGAAATGCGTAACTTAGAAAACAAAGAAATTGGTAAATATCGGTAATCGAACCTGGTATCTCACACGTGCAGAGCGACGAGTCTATTCACTGAGCAACCATTGTGTTCAATAAAGTAGATTTTTTAATATATATTCATTGAAGGGCATTGTTAATTAACACAATATGTTACCCTTTTACTTTCAAAGGGAAATTTCCTTTATGACCATGAATTTAGAGCTTATTTCCCTGCGTTATGTAAGGAAGGACGTTGAGTTACTGGGGGGGTTGTATCATTCAAACGGTGATACTTGGTAGATTCGTTCACGTTATCAGAAAATAATCGTTCTTCATACCTGTTACATACCATAGGGCATTATTTTCGAAGTGCTAGTCGTTGTCCATAATTTTTCGGTAAGGATAACGCCTGTATATATATATATATAGTATGAACGCTATAAAAGTTGGACTATAACAGGTTTATTTCTTTTTAGTATTATACTCTGATAACAGATTAGAACGAGAAACTATAATATACACAGAATAAGTCCGTTATAAGCATATGACTATTTTGGTTACTGTGCTGTTATCATTACTGTGTTACCGATAAGTTCTGGGGCGCTACTATGAACTTCTTCACTCTATAGAGTCGTCCGATTTATCTTACTCCGAACTGGCAAATACATACATATTTTGTCACTTCAGAAATGTAAAAATGCGCAACCCAAGACATTGGACAGCTACGTACTAGAAAAGCTGTCATTATTTCATACTAAGTTTAAGTAACTGTTACATTCAATACCCTTCACCTCTACGTTGAATATCAAACGTGTTTGTTTCAAGGGAATATAGTCCTTATGACAACAATTTATAGGAGCAATTTGTTTGTTACAGGACACAAGGACACACGTGGTGGTCGAGCTATATGAGACTGAAAAATCGTACGTTGAGGCGCTGGAGATATTAGTCAAAGTAAGTGGGAAGTGAATTACTTTTGCTTATGACGAGGAATATATACCTTGCGGTGCTTATAGGCCGTAGACTGACCGTAGGGACTATTACGTCACACGTTACCAACTAGACCAAACTTAGGCTTGTTATGTCTTTAAAATAATATTTTGTAATGTGTGCCTAAATATTAACTGTCTAAATTAATGTGGATAGTTAGGAATTGGTTACAATTAATTCCTTGATTTGTTACATATTTACATATTGTATTGGTGCTGGGCAAGCCTACTAAATCCTCCATATAAACACGCACGAAGGGTTCCGTACCATTATGTATACAACATTTGAATATTTCAAGCGTCTACTTGTTGCCGTTATTAACATCGAGCAAAAACCTGCAAAAAAATCACGTTTGTTGTATGGAAGCCCTCCTTTAATAATTGTTTTATTCTGTTTTTAATATTTGTTGTTATTGCGGCAACAAAAATATATCATCTGTAAAAATTTCAAGTGTCTAACTATCAAGATTCATGAGATACAGCCTGGTGACAGACGGACGGGTGGAAGGACGGACGGATGGAAAGCGGAGTCTTAGTAGTAGGGTCCCTTACCCTTTAGGTACGGAACCCTAAAAATGAAATCTTACTTAAAGAGCCTCTCTCAGAGGCTTTTTAAGTAAGACGCCGTGTAACTAAAGTATAACTTGCAAGTATAAAAGCTGGTATACTGCGATCACCAACCCGCCTGCCAAGCATGGTGATTATGGCAAAACCCCTCATGGTTATGAAAACCACGAAGGAGGCCTTTGTCCTACAGTGGGCTCAAATGGCTGATGATGATGATAAAAGCTCACTGAAAAAAGAAAGCTGAAATTTAGCATAGACATACTTACATATTAATCACTCCGACAAAACGGTAGAATAAAATGTAAAATTTTTACCTCCTACACTTAAATTAGGGATGCAATTTTTTCCCCGCCTGCGACATAATGTAAGGTATCATTGAATTGGTA
Source organism: Yponomeuta cagnagella (assembly GCA_947310995.1). Classification (NCBI taxonomy): domain Eukaryota; kingdom Metazoa; phylum Arthropoda; class Insecta; order Lepidoptera; family Yponomeutidae; genus Yponomeuta; species Yponomeuta cagnagella. The sequence goes on along the minus strand of OX371285.1, from coordinate 4,551,162 downwards.
CTGAAAATATTGTGGGTTTAATAGTGTTGTGGATGTAAGACGACCGTTTTTTGATTTAGGGTTCTGTTCGCGAAATATTAAGCTTTAAAGTGCAAATTTTTGTACGAGCAGGGCGTCCTCCTCTCCCTCTCCTGTCCAAACGCTTGATTGTAGAAACGAGAAACATATCAGAGTCATAACACATAAAATGAACTTAAAAGAAAAATGTAGGATTAGCAAGTTAGTAATAGGCGACCAACTTATAAAAGGAACACTTCGTACAAAATCCACTGAAAATACGCTGATGAAGTTGTTAGTTCTGTAAAGCATAGAAAACCCCTCTTTCTACGGAACCCTACACTGCGCGTTGCCTGACACGCACTTGGCCGGTTTTTGAAATTACAGAAACACAAATCCTATTAATAGAATTGTGACGACCGACGTCACTAACACGTTCAGCGATACTCATTTCAGTCGGTCAGTACAGCTCCAATAAAACCATAATCTAGTGACAACGTAGACTCATTTTCACGATATTTTTTATGCTATAAAGTTTAATAAATTTTGAACGACACGACGGCCCCAGATAGGACATTTCCAAATAATAGGTATATATTTTTTTTAGATTTTAGATTGGTACCAACCATTAGTTAGAGAGTAAAATATATTTAAAATAGATTTAGGGGTAATGCCGGAGAAAAAAGCCTTAAGGGCTAGGAAAAAAGGTCTTTTTAACGGGATGATATGTCCTTTCAAATCACACATTTGACGTGTATGTCATACATAATTTGGTCCACTTTTTCGACATTTACTGACCGTAAATTGGTCTCATCTTGGTAACTTATTATCATTAAAAGCTGATTAATGCTCGAACAACATCCAACTAACGGCTATTTTAAGAATTCATGATTCGACAAGTGCATGCAAAAAAAACCAGACAACTGCGAGTCGAACTCACCCACCGTGGGTTCCGTACAAATTTGTAGGTACTTATAAATAGTTCAGGAATCGAGTCTCGCACTTTTTTTCGAGCTTTTCCCGAACTTCCAAGACTATTTTTTTATGATTTAATTACAAATGTATAGTTTCCAGATTTTTGTATTTGTAGTACACGAAGATATAACTTGCCAAATTTCATAGCTCTAAGCCAGGGTCAAGTACCCTACAAATTTTGATTCCCTTGAGAGTCGAAATATAAGTTTTTTGTGGCATAAATGGCCGTATCCTTTTAAACTTAGAAGTTTGGTTTTTTCACAGCTTCAAGAAACTAAAGACCTGAGTTTATGCTTTTAATTTCAACTTGATACCTCCACGCGTTCCCGAGATAAATCCTCTTGACTGACAGACGGACGGATTTTCCGTTTTTTCATTTTGAGGTACGGAACCCTAAAAACTGACAGCTGTTAACAGTGGATTAAAAGATTATTGGCTGAATTCCGGATTAACTTACTGGATTTTTGTTGGAAGAGTCCAATCAGCCCCTATATTACGCTCACCAAATCCTGAGCGATTCCAATCGTTTAACTGTTAGACGATTGGAATCGCTCAGGATTTGGTGAGCGTAATTAGGCCACTGGTCTCGCTTTCCGCTTTTAGCTTAATCATGATGAGTAGTGACGGAACTCGGGTCGTCGGTTACTCGTCTCTGATAATCAAGTAAGTGAATCCGGAATTAAGCTAACAATGTGAAGTGCTTACAAAAGTTACGTTCAAAGATTAGCAGATTTTCAGCGTACGGGAAATCGGGGGTTAGAGTCCTTGGAGGAAAATCTTCGGGAAAAACCTATTTCCAGACTGTTGTGACATACTTAATTATATGGACCAGAATAGCATTCGGTTTGTTTTAACGAGACCGCGTGGCGAGTGACTTGGATTTAGTGTGGAGCACGATGTGGTTGATGAGTCTCTGTTGTGATGCTCGTTAGAATCCAGTTCATGGCTGGAGGTATAGTCGGCAGTATTCAATGATTGTATTAAAAATAATTGGCCGTCATTTGAAGCTTATTAATGGGCAACTTGTCTCAAGCTTTTAGATTGGAGTGACATGGAACACATGGAAAATAAAAAAAAATAACAATGAAACCGTAAAGATATTATTTGTACAGCGCGTTTTTGTATCACGTGACTAGAATTATAACAATATTAAAATGAAGAGTATTTTACTTATTTAACTTATTGCAAGATTCTATTCTATTCCAGGTTTTCTCGAAAATGCGCAATTCCTGAAATACGCCAATCAGTGTATCATTTACAAAAAAAATTGTACTGTGTATAGATTTTTTTTGTTTGTTTTTAAATTTTCTGGGTGTTTGGTATTAAGTTACAAAAAATGTATTATCATCATCATCAACCCATTATGTCCCTACCGAGGGGCACGGGTCTCTTCCCTGAGGGAAGACGGGGGCCAAGTCTGGATTGGTCGAGGCTTATAGACTAGTGGCTCGTCTACTGTCAGAGTTGTCAAGCCGCCCTAAGGCCTCTGACTTGGCTCAACGACTGCCATCTATCGACGGCAGCCGGCACCAACAGCTTAACGTGCCTTGCGAAGCACGGAACCGCTCGGAAAAATGCCACTAGCGTTAGGCATAGACGGCGACCCATCCATGCACTGAACGCGCCCTGTGTTGCTTAACCTTCGTGATCGTTTAAGATCACTCAGGCAGCCGGGGCTACGAGCGATTCGTATGTATTATACTTAATATGATTTGAGAAAAAGATAATCGGAGTGGAAGTTTGTTCGCTGCCTTTCTTTCCACAACAAACTTGACCCGATGGCAGCGGCTAACGATGTACATTGACATTCAACAAACAGAATGTAGGTGCTCGACTGCCTTGTTGGTCTGGCGGTTAATACGCTTGACAACCAAAGCAGAGGTCGTTGTTGAGGATGCTGGCCTTGCTTTGAGACTGATTGTATGTGGGGTGCTGCGAGAGCGAAGGAAGGTTGACATTGTTCTGTCGAGGGTCACCACTATAGGGAAGAGCGGGTGATCGTGCTCTTCCACTATAAAGCGAAATTCCCCGCCAGGCAGATCGTATGCCTGGGGACGGCCGGTCCGACTGATGTTCGTCGGACGCTATATTTATGGTATGTCATGTGAAACATTTTGCTTGCGCGATGCAGGAATGTTGGAGTTTATAGTGCGCGCGCAGAGTTGACATGTGCTCGCCACAGTTTCGATTCCCGCTGGAGACCGCCGTACTTGATTTGTATAAATGGCCTCAGTCTGGATGTTTTTCTATGTTTGTGATGTTAGTGCCTGGTTAACATAGCACCAGGTGTCTTAGTTTGGGACCCGGACAAGTGATTGTGTTGTGTGGAAGCTATTAAAGTTTTCTTTATAAATACAGTTTTGACTTCTGATTTTTTAATTTCAAAACTGCTATTGTAGACGCTACCGTCAGTCCCCGGGGCGTAGCTCAAAGTCTGTTCTTGTCATAGAAGTCTGGAAATAGGTTTCATCATTTTCCCTTTACATTTTCCTCCTGTGCCTCCCACGCTGTTTTCCACTCTGCGTAGCATCTGGGTCTGAGGAATTGTTGTGACCTGAAATCTAATTATGTAGCGACTTTTTTCGAACTAAAACTTTCATAAGCACTACACATTATTAGGTAACTTAATTCGGGATTCACTAACTTGTTTTTTTGTTGGAAGTAAGTGAATCCGGAATTAAGTTAATAATGACAGCGGTGGTAGCCTAGCGAACATTGGACTCGGAAGCGGGAGATCCAGGTTGGATCCCAGTGCGGGCGTGTACCTATGAGTTTTTTTTCTAAGTTATGTACATTTGTGAAGTTATAGTAGCAACACCACTCGCTAACTGTGAAGGAAAACATCGTGAGGAAACCTGGGTGTCTGAGCGATTCACACACCTCAGCGCTCGAAATCGCCAATCCACGGTGGGCACGCGTGGTGATTAAGCCCATACTCTCTCTCTGAGAGAAGGCCTGTACCCTACAGTGGGACGTATATAGGGTGCTTATGAGTGAATGAATAAATGGATGTTGTGTTGTAGGAGGATTTTAATTTTAGTGAATTTTAAAATATGAAGTAGCTGAAGTTACAAATCACCCATCAGTCCCTTAAACCACATCAGCGCCCTCAATTTTTTTCTGGGACCCTTAGCGCCCCCTCTAGGCCCCCCGCGCAAGGGGGTGTTATCGCCCACTTTATGAGACACAAGACTGCTCTAATATGTTTGTTTTACCACAAATGGCGTCTCTTCCTCCTCAGAGGATTATTCTGAGATTTTCTCGGAATTATTTATTTATTTATTGATATTTTTAATTAACTAATTTTAATGCTCTAATTAATCGACTTAATTCGAATATAACGAATATAACTAGAACCACAGATATATGCTCTGAGACTCAAACACATGCCATTGAGCATGCAACCGTTTAGAATTCTAAATATTATTTGTTTATTTTTCATACAAATTGACCGCGTCAAGTGTCAAGATTATTTGAAAACAACGATACAAACATGGAAATACACGCGGACTATATTTGGCAATCTACTTATAACAATGGTGACCTTGCACTTCAAAAATGTTTCAATATAATCGGAGAGGCCATGTTGAATTTTCTCTACGACTAATACTTTTCATAAAATAACCTGTCGAAAAGTCAATATAGTCACGTGGTAACAAACGCGCCACACAAATCGGGCTCGAACTATGACGTCACAACATGAACGTAACGCCTTATAATCTTATAACGTATGAAGCGTTAATCAATATTTGAGTTACAAGAAAATAAGACACGTAACCCCAGTTTCTCATACACTAAGAATTTGTTAATCTACTGTTAACAATGGGGGGTTGTTCTTTTTTGTATGTACTTTGGCCAACTGACAGCTGTTAACAGCAGACCGGGCATTAGAGATACGGTGTTAATTTGTTAATAAACCTATTGCGGGATAATTCTAGTTTCATATCAACACCGAATTACGATATTGATAACAAAATAAAAATCAAAATCAAAATCAACATTTTTTATTCAAAGTAGCACAGAAACTGCGACTTAATGAACGTTACAAGTTAAACTAGGTGTCCATTTCAAAATCTAGATCATTTTGGAGAAAAAATGGACAAAAAAACTCCAAACTTAGTCTTTTCAAGTCCTTAATTTACAGGATTTATATAAATGTTCTAAAACTCATGCATTGAACTGGCTTTAATTCCAGACATCATTGTCGTCTAAATAATCTATAATGTTATAGTAGCTTTTTTGGCACAAAGTGTGCTTCACACATTTTTTGAACCGCGTCTCTGGCAAGCTTATTATATCCTCTGGGATCTTATTGTAGAAACGTATACAATGCCCCATAAAGGATGTATTAACCTTTGCCAGCCTAAATTTTGGGAACGAAAGTTTATGTCTATTTCTAGTATTTACATTGTGTTGGCTACCTACAGTTTTAATGTCACTGAAATTTTTCCCAATGGGGAGGCAAAACTCTTATAATATGTATATTTGTTAGCACGGTAATTAGTGCTTATTTCATTAACCCTGTGGGTAGTCTACTTAACAATCGCATTCCAATTCGATCTTCTTCGCGAGAGATGCCTATTAATTTTGCGGTGGTACAAATTGGAATGACATTTTACTGCTATTGCAAAATAGAGGCCAATAACAGCTATTTTTCGTGCTAATATCATTCTATTGAACAACTTATGTAACTATGTGTACCTACTACGCTAACCTGTAAGGGAAATCATCGTGAGAAAAGCCTAGTGTCTGAGGTATTTACATACCTTAGCGCTTGCAACGTACAATGGCTCAACTATGAGGATAAGTGCGTAAATCTCAGGTCTAACTAAAACTAGAACTAGGTGTACCTACTAGACGTTAGGCTCATCTGTTATAATAATTATGGAGTAGGCTTACTGTAACAGCCTATTTCGTGATAAAGTCGCCAACTCCGCAGACTCGACAAGGACGCTTAAGTTGTCGGCATAACTTCTGACAGCTTGGCAACCACTTGGGAAGTTGAAATGTTTAGGCGTGGGGCACATAGGAAGGTCGTGGCGCGAGGGCGCGGAGAAGACGCGACGCGTTGTAGTACAGAGTTCGCGTTTACGCCCCGTCTTATCTGTGTGAGCTATGTCCCATCGCTTCAGTACCTACATTTTGTATGAAAGTGAATTGAAAGGTCGCACTGTATGTTATTGGGGGCTATTTTGATTAATTTAAGTGTAAAATTAACTAAGTAAAAAAAATTGTGGATATGGAAATATGGTACTCCAGAACACTGAACACTTGATGTTAAACCGAACTTGCAAAAAACTAAATTTAGAAATATTCCAGATTTTTTTTTGAAAATTCCCAACAAATTTAAAGTCATTTTCTGAAAACCCCCACGAGATAAAGCTGTATTTTTTTTTACTGTTTGTACATTTAATAATGTTTAAGTTAATTATCCTAACACGAGCTGCAAAAACTCAATTGAATTCGAGAAATTAATTAAAGAATAAAAACATATTTTATTCAATTACCGCTCAGCCGTTAGGGCTAAGGTTAGTTTGAAAGTAAACACTAGGCCTTAAGACAAACCCTAAACACCAGTTCAATTAATTTTTACAACCTACAAGTCATTTAGTAGAAAGAAATAGTTTCTATTTCCACCGGTTATTTGGACGCTTCCTTAAAAACATGTCGTCTCGGCAGCCCTCGCCGAGCCGACATGTTAACTGTTCAACTACTGTGTCGTTTGTAATGAATGAATTAATTAATATATCGTTGGGTAAAGTAGAGTAGCCATTGCTTAGATCCTCTTCATTCGTACCGCTAGATGGCGCCAATGCACACTACGCAGTTTGAGTTAAAAATTCACGCTAACTTATAGACGTTTAACGTTAAACCAACGTTCAATAATGCCTCAACAATTAACTCTATGACAAAATTGTCTAAATGGTTTTGTGTAAAGGTCATTGTAAACCATTTATCTTCCACTTTTTGCAGACCAAAAATACCTACAGACTTTACTGTAAGAAAGTTCTTCTTTTTACGAGATCATAGAACTAACTAGGGTTTTGCATTTTTCCTATATTGTTTTCATTGTTTTGGTGGGGCCCTGAGATAGTCTTGGATTAACGTGCGGATTAACCGCATACTGTGATCGCCAACCCGTATCTATGATTAGATACTGTACGAGCAGAGGCGGGTTTTTATGATGATTGGTGATGTGATGACCCTTACTCTGCATGGATGATAAGTTTGCTTGACGATGATGGAAAGTCTGATTGGTGGTTTTGATATTTATTGTACGAGTGCTCGCCGTGGCGGCTGATAGAGTACTGAATACATTTGAGAAGAAGAAAACACACTTGTGTGAAAATGCCGGATGAGCGGTTTGACCCGTACGGATACAATAGTTAGAAATATCTATGCATATTTTTTTATGTAGGTACAATAAAGTGTTCTCTATCTATTTATCTATCTTTAAAGTTACACACGACAGTTTACACTCTGTGCGTAGACACAAACGGTGATTAAGTGGACTGTATAACTTATTGTAAGGGCTGGCGGGGGAGTCTCTTGGAGAAGAATACGCTGGCTGGTGACGTGAAACAGGCAGCTTTATTGAGCTCACACAATGCACTAAAGAGTTAGAAAAACACTGAAATTACTGTTTATAAGATTCACGCAACGTGGCGCAGCAGAGGCGAGAGTGAGAGTGACAAACTACGAGCCTGCAGATGGCAGCACAGTATTGGCTACGTTCAAATTACATTATGTTTGCTTCTAACATAAGCTGGGGCCTCAGAAATACAAACAGATTACAAATTAAGCTGGGGCCTCAGAAAAATACAGAACACCTACTCCTTAAGTTACTTAGTTGCTACATAAATAGTGTTCTGATCTACTCCAAGGTACACAAATTAACAATGTTCAGATCAAACTGATTATTATACCTATATAAACACTGATGTAAACTTAAATTTTACATCTTACACTTAGTACAGTAGAATAAGTGGTTATCTTGTACTAATAAAGGAAACTGCTAATCTTAATATTCATGTATGTTATGAGAGTTACATGATACACAATGGGAAAGTAAGTATCTAGGCATGACTCACATTCATTGAACTTAATCATTATTTAATTAACTAAGAAATCGCCTAACTAAACAATGCTAGGAAGCTTGCTAGCCTTACATATCTTATATTGTTAGAAGCTGAGTACTAAAAACGAAAACATTAAATGAAACTGAGGTCGTTTTCAACTTTGAACAGAAAATAAAACCTTTACCTTACAATAATTATATTAATTAATAGAAACTTAAATCAATATAATTTGTTACCAACGCAACAGAAAATAATATTAGCACTTTTTGCATCACAATAATAAATAACTTATGGATTACAATCTATGGGTAGTACACACACCCTAGTAACACTGCGGTTATGCTTATGCCCGCTAGCAGTTGTTACTTCCACAGCACGCACCCTACCATCTTTACCGGGAAACAAATTAGTTATACGTGCCATAGGCCATTGCAATGGAGGTGTATTGTCATTACATAGTATAACGAGACTACCTATTGTTACATTGGGTACATTGTTGTGCCATTTTGGTCTGTGTTGTAACAGGTTAAGATAACTTTTCAGCCAATATTTCCAAAAGTTTTGCTTCATATTTAGGGTTATAGTCCAGAATTTAAGTAAGTTTATATTGACATTGCTAACATCACGCTCAGGGTAAGTATTAAGAGGAGCGCCTGTCAGAAAGTGCCCTGGTGATAAAAATGAGAAGTCATGCGGATCAGCTGTTATAGCTGTGAGTGGACGAGAATTTAAAACTCCTTCAATTTCGACTAAGACAGTATTCAGCTGTTCATATGTTAGTAAGGATTTACCTACAACACGTTTGAGATGATATTTTGCACTTTTAACACCACTCTCCCAAAGTCCACCAAAGATTGGACTGTAAGCCGGTATGAAATGAAAGTTAATGCCACGGTTAGAAGCAAAGGCTTGAACTTGCTGTTGGTGACTTTGAGAAGAGTGTAAGCGATAGAACTCGTCTAATTGCTTCCTTGCCCCCCTGAATGTGGCGCCGTTGTCGCAATGGACTTCACTGGGCAGGTTTCGTCTCGCGATAAAGCGCTTGAAGCAAGCAAGAAAATTTTCAGTTGTTAAATCTGAGGCAAGTTCTAAATGGATTGCTTTGGTAGTGAAACATACGAATAATAAGATGCAACCTTTCCCGACTATTGGTTTCCTAATGCGGCTGTTCTTGACCGATACCGGCCCAGCAAAGTCCATGCCAACCTTCTGGAACGGACGACACGGAGTCACTCGTTCAGCGGGCAAGGAACCCATCAGCTGAGTTGTTGCAGCAGCTTTGTTTCTGAAACAGGTTACACATTTATGTATTACTCTTTTAACGGTACGCATTCCATCTACAATCCAAAATCTTTGTCTGAGGGAACTGAGAACTAATCGTTGCCCTGCATGTATCAATTTCAAGTGTTCAGATCTCACAATCAAGTTAGTGATCTCTGAGTCTCTGGGTAGAATTGCTGGATGTTGACTGGTGTAGGGAATTGGTGCATTTTGTAAACGGCCTCCAACTCTAAGGACACCATCCGCATCGAGAAATGGCGTCAAAGGCTTCAGACTACCAGTAACCTGTCTGTGAGGATCGTCAGATCTCAAACACTTGATTTCACTAGAGTAAAACCTATCCTGCTCGTGTTTTACTATTAATAATAATGCTTTATTTAATTCAGTTGTTGACAAGCATTGTTTCTCTTTCACTGAGTTTGGCCTAACATTCCTACAGAACCTTATTATGTAAGCAAGTACTCGAGTCATTTTATTTATGTCTGAAAACTTTTTAAGTTTGTCAAAGATAGTGTCAGATGTGGCAATCGCAGCACATACCAGATTGTCATTGTTGCAGTTTAATTCGGACAGGGGTGAAGGTACCCGGGGTGCAGATTGAAGTACATAGTCCTTGTCATGCAGGAAGCATGGCCCCTGCCACCAAGTTTGATTGTCTCTGAGCTCCTGTGGTGACAGACCACGGCTGAGACAGTCAGAGGGATTGTCTGCAGTGTTTACATATTGCCAATGACAGCCCTTTGTCAAGTTCTGAATTACTCTGACCCTATTTGCCACATAGGCTTTAAGTTTCGTGACATCTGGCTTTAGCCAAGCTAGCACAATCTGAGTGTTGATTGTGTAGAGTACCTTTATGGATAACTCAGCGAGAAGTAGCGCAGCGTTTAACTCCAACCTGGGTATGGTGAGTGGTTTCTTGAGCGGATTTATCCTTGACTTAGAGCATAACAAGTGAACGTGTGTGTTACCTTGTGCGTCAATTGATCGCAAGTAGAGACAGCAGCCGTAGGCAACTGTTGAAGCGTCAGCAAAGCCTATCAGTTGAGTGACGACTGAATCTTGTGGTTTTACACAGCGAGGCACGTTAATCGGCTCCATTTGAGACAAATCACTGACAAAGTCCATCCACTGCTTGCGGATGTCCTCTGGAGGTGTAGCATCCCAATCTATGTTGCAAGCCCATAAACTTTGCATAATTACCTTTGCACGCACGAGTATTGGCCCCATCAGTCCAAGCGGATCATAAAATCTGCTGATGTAGCTGAGTATGTCGCGTTTAGAGTCGTGCGAGCTACTGTATGGCTGAGGGCGTGTGGTTTTGAACACATCATTCTCGACATTGAAAGTGACGCCTAGCGTTTTTACTGACACATCTTTTCTTTGAAGATCTACTTCACCTAAGTGATGATTTTCCTTGGGTACATTCTGAAGAACTTCTTGGCAATTGGAAGCCCATTTGTGCAACTGAAATCCTCCCAAAGCAAGGAGCTTAACTAGCTCAGATTGCATCTGTACTAATTCGGTTTTGGATTTACTGTTTGTGAGTACATCATCTACATATGTGTGGTTTTTTAACACCATGGATGCTAGGGGTAGCTGATCCTGAAATCTATTGGCTAGCTCAATGAGGCAGCGAGTGGCAAGATATGATGACGGCTTGAGGCCATATGTAACAGTTTTTAACTGGATGCACTTGATATCAAGCTGGGGAGACTCGCGCCATAAAATGTTTTGGAGGGACCGCTGTGCAGGATCTAGCTCAATGCACCTAAACATTTTTTGTATGTCACAGATGAAGTAATATTTCTCTAGTCTGAACGACAGAAGAATCTCAAAAAGTTCTTTCTGTACTACGGGTCCATTGAGTAATAAGTCATTTAACGAGACTTTTTTCTTTGTAGGCATAGAGCCATCAAAAACTGTTCGTAACTTGGTAGTGCGGCTACTTTCTTTAATGACAGCATGGTGTGGAAGAAAGTAGACCGGGTCTTTGGAGAGGTCATAGCTCTCTATTTCACAATACTCTCCATGGCCTAGATCAACATACTGGTCTATAAATTTTTTATACTCGCTATGAAGAGATTCATTTTTTTGCAATTTCTTTTCTAGATTGAGAAATCTATTGAGTGCTAAATGGAATGACTCCCCTAACTCAGAATTTACTTGCTCTAATGGGACTTTGACTGGCATTGTGACTTGGAATTTATTATTTTCAAGTTTTGTAGTCTCCTGAAAAAGTTTTTCGCAATATTCATGGTCTGGTAATTGTTCTGGGAAGACTTCAGGCACTTTTTCAGTTCTCCAAAATGCACCCAAGGTATCATTGAGATTGCTATCACATTCTTGGCAAAATAAAGATACAACCTGCTTTTTGTTTGTTGCCACGGCGGCGCTGCGTCCAGCGACGATATGGCCGAAGGATGTGTGTACTATTGACAGTTGCTCAGCATTGGCAGGGCTCTCTGGTGCAGACAGCAGTTGGCCAGCTACAGCGGTGACGGGAGCCACTTCAGGCTGTGTTGGCAGGAGGACCTGGAAAAATATGTCAGCTCCAAGCAACATGTTCACATCCCCAGGCGTACTGAAGCATTCATCCGCTAGTTTGCAGTTAGCAGGGAAGGTGATAGATGATAGATCAAGCTTGGTTTGCGGCAGTTTGGTTGTTATTGTTTTTACAATGTGACAATTGACTGTTGTCATGAATGGATAAACGGTGGAATGAACCTCAAGGTTTATGCATTTGTCAACTGTCTTTTCAGTATTAGTAATACCTACAATGCTGGTATTAGTATTTGCTGGAGCCATGCCTAGTAAATCCACAACCTTCTGTGTCACAAAAGATGCTTGTGATCCACTGTCAAGCAGAGCCCGGACATAAATTGTGCCGCCTGCCTTAGATATAATCTTTACTTGCACAGTAGGCAGCAGAACTTGACCCTGAGTGGTGTTAGATAGCAAAGTCACAGAAGGGGAAGCTTGTGTAGATTCCATATCATGCAGCATGGTATTGTGCTCCTTTTTACACTCTGCACACTTAAAGTGAAACTTGCATTTGCGTGTGTGCTGTCCCAGACAGATTTTACAGAGTTTTGTAGCTTTGACAAACTCGAAGCGTTTTTTAGGTGCAGCAAGTTTGAAACTCGGACAAAGGAATAGTTTGTGATCGTTCGACTTACAGTAATGACACTTAGCAGGTGCTGGTTGTGCAGACACAGCGTGGCTCACCAGGCGGTGCGCCTGTGGCTTCTGGCTGGTGCTGTCAGTTGTCTCTAAAGCCAGGGCACGTCGCTCTAGGTAGGAGAGGAATTCTTCCACAGTGGGCAAGATCTTATTGTCCCGCTCCATTTGAAAGGCGCGACTGGTCAGCATGTCTAACTTGCGTAGTAGGATACATACTACCATGCTGTTCCATTGGTCCACAGGCTCGTCGAGGTTCTTTAGTGCTGCTAAATTTTGTTTCGTTTCTGAAATCAGAGCGCGAATGTTCGCGGTGTTTGATCGTGTCATGTTAGGCAAGTCTAGCAGTGTAAAAATGTGTTCATGAATTATTTTTGTCTTGTTGTCGTACCTATCTTTAAGTAATCGAAGGGCCTCCGTGTAGCTGTCGTCCCTCAAAGGGAGATTATTTATTAACGCAAGAGGTTCACTGCTCAAGAAGCTCTTTAGATAATAGAGTTTCTGCACAGGAGAAAGTGACGTGTCTCTGTGTATCATGGCGTTGAAAATGTTTATGAATTCGTAGTATTCAGTGTACTTACCGGAGAAGGGCGCTATGACGATATTAGGCAATTTAATCGAGGTGTTAGACGCTTGATTGGCGGGCCCAGCCCGTGGGCTACTGGGAGCCTCGACCTCTAGCTTGCTCATGGCGGTGGTGAGCCCAGAGACTAGTAGTATGTAGTCCTCCTCAAGCACCCCAGGATCCTCCCCGTCATCTGAGAGGGCTGCGATTTGTGCACACAATGACATGTATTCCTTGAAAACTGCGTGCAACCTGTCTAACTTTGCCTGGAGTGTTTGGGCGGGCAACTTTCTGAAGGCGTCCTCACTATAGGTTTTTTTTAGTTTTGTTACTGACGATTTTGCGTACCCTCTACTAGCAATTAGTTGCTTTAGCTCACTCATTATGATTGACTACCACTGAAGTTCGTTAACTGGCCTATGATAAGACTAATAAGTAGGTACGGAAATAAAATTAACTTGCAGTTTATACTCGAGACAAATGGCGATAGCGTGACACGTAAAATCAAAATGGCGATTGGCGAACGAAGCGACACGTTGGTGGGCACACGCAGGGCGTCGACGCTCCACTCGGCTTCCGCTCGGTAGTGTTCGGCTCTCGTTCGGCTCCGATGATTGACGACAACCTCCGAAGACGTCCGAAGTTTCTTGTCGTGTGGGAACCGGTTCGAATTTTGCAAACTTTCCTTCCTTGTTCTTGAAAAATTGAATCGTGGCGGGCGATGCAAATATGGCTGACGAATGACGAACCACTATTTGATTTGCAGTCGATTGACGATTTTTGATGCTCTCCTCAGTATTGGCCTCAGATGAAGAAATTGGCGCTTTTTTATTGACGTGATGAATCTTGTAGATGTAGCACTTGATTCTTCGTTCTTCCACCCCGCCAGCAGCTGGATCGCGAGATAGGACCAAATTTATGTGCGTAGACACAAACGGTGATTAAGTGGACTGTATAACTTATTGTAAGGGCTGGCGGGGGAGTCTCTTGGAGAAGAATACGCTGGCTGGTGACGTGAAACAGGCAGCTTTATTGAGCTCACACAATGCACTAAAGAGTTAGAAAAACACTGAAATTACTGTTTATAAGATTCACGCAACGTGGCGCAGCAGAGGCGAGAGTGAGAGTGACAAACTACGAGCCTGCAGATGGCAGCACAGTATTGGCTACGTTCAAATTACATTATGTTTGCTTCTAACACACTCGTCCAAATTTGGTGTCATAAGTGAGTCAAAACAAGTATAGATACTGTACGAGCAGAGGCGGGTTTTTATGATGATTAGTGATGACCCTTACTCTGCTGTACATGGACGATAAGTTTGCTTGACGATGATGTGAAGTCTGATTGGTGTTTTTGATATTTATTGTACGAGTGCTCGCCGGTTTTGGGAATAAAGAAGAAATAAAATGGATACTAGGATACCCTGTGCTATGGTAACCAGGCAAAGATATCACAGTCATGGAAATACACCAAGACTGAGGACATTTGTGCAAATGCACGGAGGCCCCCAGTGGGGTTCGAACAAGACGGTCAATAATTATTTTATGAGCATATCAATAAATATCTTTCCATTTCCTTGGAAAATTGCATTTAAGTCGAACTGCATACCGTAGAATAAATCAGTAGCTTCTGTCATACATTATCTACACTGCCGATTTGCCATATAAAGATACATTGAATAAAAAATAATCTCCATTAATCTGAGGCTGGCCTCATGAATCAATAAGTCTTTCTTACATAAAATGAGATAAGAAGATAAGAGCAGTGGCGTAGCATGGGGGGCGGAGGGTGCGGTCCGCACCGGGGGCACTTTGCCGGGGGCGGCGCTGCGGAGGTGGCAGTTAGATTAACTAACTCAATAACTATTATTTAAAAAACTTATTTCGTTTCAATGTTATTTTAAATAAATATGTCTCCTTACGCATTCTTTGTACTTCACCGTAATACGGTAATGACAGACCGTCGTTTCACAAGGCATTGATGACTTTGAGTAAAAAGCAAGATATAAAAACAAGCTTGCGGATTGTTGCCCCAATTTGTCGATTTCGCGGCTTCTCGTATGAAACTACGTACATATTGATATTCTGCGTATCTAGTTTGCAGTATAAATCCTTTGATGAATACTTAGGCAGTATATATTAATATAATAGTTGGTAAACGGCCTTTTGAGCTAAAAGCTACTGGTAAAAAAACAGCGAAGATACGCGTTACGCGTACATTGTTGCAACACGAATTACACCTTGGAGGCAATCGACAGCATTTTTTGCTTACCGAAAATAACGATTCAACGATTACCGATGACCGTTTCATTGGATATATTCACAAAGTTAGCGAGTAAAAAGATTTAAAAAAAAATTTTTAAACGGTACATGGATTACAAAAATAAGAGGGCGGCAAATTTGGAATCCGCACCTGGTACTAGTGACCTATGCTACGCCACTGGATCAGAGTCTTTCTTTTCCGCTTCCAAATAAAAAGGAATACTTAAGGAGATATAAAAAAAATATATATCGCAGGTATTATCGCAGGCAGTTATATTGTCATACAAAGAGTCACCAGAAAAACACGTCAATTATCATTAGCCATTTGAAGAAGAAGAAAGACATTTATTATACCAACAAGATACATCACAGAAACAAAATAAGCACATAAGTACATAATATGCACAACAACAGAAAGAAAACTAAATACACAACAGACAAAACGAATAAATAAAACAGGACCATAGATGTAGCCTGTGGTGTATCTACATTGCCACAAAAGGCAGCTGACTCAGCGTTGTGCTGAGGAAGTGATCCCTTAGCGCTGATTTTCAGTCAGTGCCTACGGTAACCCATAATTGTACTACGGAGTGCGTGCCGTGGTGCAGTTAAAGAATTAAGTCAAGACGCCCACTGCAGGACATAGGCCTCCTCCGTGGTTTTCATAACCATGAGGGGTTTGCCATGATCGCCACGCTTGCAGATAGTGCTTACCCTTCGATAAATAGATAGGTACAGCTGTTAGATAGCGCATTTAGTAGAATCGACACTCGACACGTCAATTGAATCGTGTGATTTTAAAACAACACAAGTCACATGTGTTTTTAAAATAACACTTGCCCATTATTTTTATATTAAATTATTTACACCTACCTATTGATTTACATTAGAACAAAAAATTGTAGTTTATTCATACAGAAATCAATATAATATGCTAAAATATTGCTGTTGTAGATATTAGTATTTGAATAAAACAGTTTTTTCTATTTCCTGCAAAGTTGTAATGAAAGGACATGTGTCGTTTTAAAATCACACGATTCAATTATTTTACAACAATATTTTATATTTTTTTTTTTTCTGAAATTGACAATAATTGCTTTTTGCTTCGGGTTAATAATTTTCCTGCATAGAAGAAACCTAAATTCTACAGTCACTGTACATGATTTTAGGCAATACCTATTAAACCTTTAAAACTATAGGCGGGTTGGCGATCGCAGTATGCGGTTGGAATCTCAGGAAGACGCTGCTGCCCGTTTGCTGGTAATGTTTTTTCTTAGTCGCCTTCTACAACATCCACAGAAGGAAATGGAGTGACGCTATTCGTAATCCGGCGCCACACGGACGAAAACTACGTAGAGTTGAAAAAAATAAAAAAGTTATTGAACCTACCTTCAGTAGAACTAAGTTGTTCTAAGAGAACAAAGTAATATTTATGTAAGTTTATTATTAAGTTTAAGTATGTACTATTCATATTTGCACCAACTACCCGTCTCCCTTTTTCCTTCGGAAACCTTTCCGTCACAAGGTTGTCTGGAAGAAATTGCTGTTAGCAATAAGGCCGCCCATTGTACTTTTTCATTGTAACTTTTATATTTTATGTCTCGTTTCTTGTGTGCAATACAGAATATTCTTATCTTATCTTATCTTTGTTGAGAAACTCTAGTTGACATGTTTCAGGAATTGTTCATTTTAGATGTAAAGAATTGTTCATTTTAGGCTCGGGAGTTCAGCTAAAGTGCTATTGGAATGTCATTCAGCCGTTTTCGTGCTCACACGGCGTCCGTGCAGTTAATGAATGAATGAATGAAACTACTAATGAATGTTGATGACGCAAGTGGCAAACCCTAGTCTCTGCCCACCCTCCGGGCTACAGGCGTGAGTTTATCTAATGTAATGTATTGTACTCCTATATTATTAGTAGAATTAGGCCCAGATTGCTTTAAAACGCTCGCGTACTCTACCGAGTGGGAGTGTGTTAACATAAAAGTCGATTTACGCTCAAGTTATTTTGTTGTGCGATCCACCCACGTCATTACGTACTTAATGCATGTCTAATGTAAATTTGACGTAAATTACGTTCACAAATAACCCCTAAACTGGCTTTAAGATAATAGAGAAGCAGTTAGCAATACGTCATCGTCAATAGCAATGCGTTGTAAAGTCAATTTAGGCTGGCTTGCGCCAACGCTATCTAACAGCTGTACCTAGCTATTTATCGAGGGGTAAGGTCTATCCAGTGAATAACTCCAAAAATGTGCTTACACCATGTAATTTGCAGAGCTGTCCATAGGTACATTGTATGATTGACAACTCTGTCCATCAGCTATTTCTTCGTTTAACCGTGGATAAGTATTTATCTATTTACTTACTTATCCAGTGACGTGGCACAAGTCGCCCTAAGACGTGTATGTTCGTACAAACACGTAAGTTTAAAAAAGTATAATTTAAGGTTGAGTGTTTAAATAAACAATACCAGTCCCAGACCTGGAGCCAAATCAGTCAGCAAAAAAGTGAACTAAATGTGTCTGATTCAAATTATTTTAAAGATCTGCTTAGTATTTCCGTTACTAAAAATCCTTGGCTGTCATCTATAAGCCTATATGTATCTTTTAATAGAAAAATTTCAGACAATACTCAGAAAAAAATTAAGATTTATCAGCTAAATTCCCGCACTTCCGTCCATAGTTTTTAAGCTTAGAGCACATCAGACCACTTCGAAAGATGATCTATTTTATAATATCCCGGAAAAGATCCATGTCGAGGCCAAGCTAGTGCCGACCGAAATGGTTAATTGTAAGCTGCCGCAAACCGCCATCAGAAGTGGAAATTTGTGGTTAGTTCTTATGTTACCCCAGGAATTTTAGAACCGAAAAAGAAGATCAAAACATGAAGTGACAAAACATTTCTAAGCAGTGTTCTAAAATATACATCTTTTGCTGTCCACAGAAGTATCTCCAACCACTGAAGAGTCCAGAAAACTCGGGCCTTCTGGATGCGGCGGTGGTCGACGAGATCTTCTTCCAAGTGCCCAGCATCCTGAATGTCCACCAAGTGTTCCTAGAGAAGTTGAGGCAAAGGCTGGAGCAATGGGACCTGCAGCAGAAAGTTGGCGATGTGTTTTTGGAAGTGGTAAGTACATTAAAATGGAGAAAGTCTTTTTCCTTCAAATATACCTTGTTCATAAATAAGTCGTTGTAATATCTCGTAACGTATCAAAAAACCTTGATAAAACGCGCCAGCTTCACAAATGTGTTGTCTTAAAACATGAAGTCTTAGAAAATCATGTGATTTTCTTATTCATTACTTAGATCCTTTCCTTTGGTTGGGATCTCTTGGAATAAATAGAGTTAGTTTATCAATCAATTTAGAACGCTTTAAATACCCTATCGTGTGTCTCCACAGTTTTGCTGTGAAATTGTCACTGTCCAAGTAAGTAAGATCTTTTAAACGGTGCAGCACGGCAAAGCTATTAGCATGTTGGGGTCTTTTGATTCGGATATTTTCCGGGTTAGGTTGTTCGGTTTTTTTATTACAAGCTAATAATAATGCAGCCTATAAACGTCCCACTGTAGGGCACAGGCCTTCTCTAGAGAGAGTTCGGGCCTAATTACCACGTGTGCCCACTGCAGATTGTCAATTTCAAGCGTTGACGTATATGAATACCTGAGATACACAGGTTTCCTGGCAATGTTTTTTCTTTCACAGTTAGCGAGTAGTTAAGGTTGTAGGTAAAGACTTTGTATTTGTTCTGGCCCTAATTCGCCGATCACGGATTATGTTTAAAAGGTTCTTTCCTTCGGCAGTTCACGAAACCCACCGTGATGGACACGTACATGTTGTTCATCAACAACCTGAAGAAGGCGAAGGAGACCATAAAAAGCATAAAGGCATCGCGGCCGGCGTTCGGGAGGTTCCTGGATGCCATGGCGCGGGAGCACAAAGGGAAGCTCTCCCTAGATAATCTCCTCATCAAGCCCGTGCAGAAGTTTCCGAGTTACAAGCTGCTCGTGCAGCGTTTGATCAAACACACTGGTAAGACTTTATATTTGATTATATAGTTATCTACTAAACGGGTCTAATCGCTATTATTTATTAGGTAAAATTTAATTATCTTAATAACTATGTATGAGCATCGCGGGTCGTTAAAAATACTTTTTTATTCGATTGTAAGCAGGGCTTATTCCAAAAATGTGAGGTTCCTGAGACACACCAATAGTGTTCGGGTTTGGTACAACTTTTGGTACGACTTTAATTTTTTGAAATATCCTGTTTATGATATTTACGTAATTTATTTAATTGTGTAAGACGGCTCAAGGAAGCGCCAATTTAAATTTTTGCCCCGGGTCAAAAAAATCGTAGATCCGGGGCTGCCTACATAGACGTATGTCCACTCAATTTAATACATAGTAATATGGTTTTAAGCATTTTCTATCAAACAACGGCAATCCAATGCAGAAAATTAAACAGTGGGAATTTGAACGAAAAACAGTACAATCTTTATAAATGAAAAAACTGTCTGTTTTAAAAATAATGAGCATTTTAAAAATAAACTTGTAGCAGTATCACTCCGTTAAAATCTATTCTGATGTACACTATTCGATTAGATTTATTTCCTTTCGATGTCAGTCTATTCATCAATTCAACAGCAATCTAATCTATTTAAAGGTTATCATGGCTATCAAATAAGCTTGGTATTAAGAGTATTAAAAGATCTTACAAAGGTTTAAGAGGTAATAACATAAGCAGCCTATTATGTCCCGCTGCATGGCAGAAGTCTTCTCTCGAACAGAGAAAGAGAGAGAATATGGGCTTAATCACCCATATGAATACTTCAGACACTACGGCTTCCTCACGCTGAATTCAGGAACAGGAACTTGCACTGCCTGTTTACTGTTATTTGCTATAAAGGAGATACTGGGATAGCGACCGACAAATAATAGCATCCGGCGAGAAAGCGACAAACCGTTTCCATGAGGGTAAGTCGCAGATATCTTGGTAAGAAAAGTGGTGAGCTTGTAGTTGAATCCACTGGAGTTTACTCACAAGCAGGTAAACAAGTTTAATTGATGTAATTGTCAGGCCTACAAAGACGAAAGCATGCCAGCGGAGAATGAATGAAATCTTAATCAACATTTCCTATGCAAAACCAAACTACTTCTAAAAGTTGTCGACAAGATACTTTTTGTTGCACTAGGACAATTTTTAAAAACCTATTTAGGGGCTAAACGAGAGAGCACTGGCACTGTTAGCCAGAGGTCGCGAGTTCAAGTCCCGGCATGGGTGGAACTTTTAGCCTCTAAATAGGTTTTTAAAGATACTTTAAGTTTCATGTCTCGGATCATTTACCATCTTGCAGATGTTAAACTCTCTGCTACTCGTAGATGCATAACTTCAAATGTATATGAATGAAACGACTAATGAATGTTGATGACGCAAAAGAGGTCGGTCAGGATCACAGCAAGTGGCAAACCCTAGTCTCTGCCCACCCTCCGGGCTACAGGCGTGAGTTTATCTAATGTAATGTATTGTACTCCTATATTATTAGTAGAGTTAGGCCGAGATTGCTTTGAAACGCTCGCGTACTCTACCGTGTGGGAGTGTGTTAACATAAAAGTCGATTTACACTCAAGTTATTTTATTGTGCGATCCACCCACGTCATTACGTACTTAATGCATGTCTATAATTGTGTAAGATGGCTCAAAGAAGCGCCAATGTAATTTTTTTGCCCCGGGTCAAAAAAATCGTAGATCCGGGGCTGCCTACATAGACGTATGTCCACTTAATTTAATACATAGTAATATGGTTTTAAGCATTTTCTGTAGATTTCATTCAATGTAGCTTAGAAGCTTTAGTAGATAATATCTGCTTTACTTAACAAGATCCTTAGTACTTAGCATTCACAACAAGATACTATGAAAACGCTCTTGAGGATGCTCTTGATTAAGATAACAATTTCCGTAAGTTCGCTTTGAACTTGGCTTGCAGAATTGTAGACTACCTCGTTGGTCTATCCGTTAAGTTGCTTAGCTACCAGAACAGAGGTCGTGGGTTCGATGCCCACTGGAGGCCGCCGTACATTTGTACAAATGGCCAGTCTGGATGTGTTTTCATGTTTGCGATGTCCTTGCCTGGTTACCACAGCACCGGGTATCCTAGTTTGTGACCAGGTCAAGTGATTTTGTTGTGTGGAAGTTATTTATTTAATAACGCGTTTTAATTTCATGTAACCAATATTTTTTTCGGAAGAAACAACCGAACGCCTTTAGTCATACGATCAAACAACAAAAAGGCCTCCCAAAGAAGAAGAAACGTGGAAAAAATCAGGGTAGTAACACATATAATAAATTTAAAAGGAAAAGTATTACGGCTAAGTAGGCTTTACTAGTTTACGAGTAATAGGAAACCAATTTATAAAAATAAAATTTCGTACAAAATCCATCGAAAATGACTTCGATGAAGTTGTTAGTTCTATAAAGCAGATAAAAAAACCCTCTTTCTACGGAACCCTACATTGCGCGTGGCCCGAAACACTATTGGCAAGTTTTTCCGCCTTCTTTTACATTACGATGATATTGCCAATATTATAAGGAGCTGTTAATAAGCTCCCCTGGGACTTAAGCCAAAACAAACGTTTACCCAAGAGAGTGGTAGCACTGTGCGTAATTTGTCTTATATGTTTAGCAATGCTTATGCAAATATTGCTGATAAAGTGGGATATTTAGTAAGAATATTGGGTATGTTCGAATCCTGCAACATTATTACGGCAGTATTTTGATTTTCAATACTGCATAGAAATTCGGCTTTAATCAATTCAACATTTCTGAAATACAAAGTACATTATGTATTCCTCAAGACATTGACAGAAATTATGAATAGTGAGTACCTAAACCGTGTCACTTGCCATTAAAATTTCAATAGATCAGCAGCTCAATTATACGAGTCGGTTTCATTTTAAGGGTTGGGTATGTATGAATAATTTAGTAATATATGTCACTCATTAAACAGATGCGTACTCGTATATCTATGTATGTTATGTATACAATTGTATTCGGCAATCAAGTAAATTAAAGTGTCAATGTCACTGGCAATAAAGAAGCAAGGTCGTTGAAAAAAAGAAAGAGGATAACTTGGTATTCATACCATAATTTCTTTTCCAGACCCGAGCCACCCCGATCACAAGCTTCTCCTCGAAGCCCAGAAAGAGATCCACGGTCTACTGGAACTAATCAACTGCACAGAACGGGAGAGCCTCGAGCTAGAACAACAGCAACAGTCGCTGAGGGAGCTGGAGCAAATGGTTGAGGGTCTATCGAATCTAGTGGTGCCAGAAAGGCAGTTCTTGAGATACGAAACGGTGACGATGCAATCGGCACAAGGAGCAATAAAGGATCGTGCGCTGTTCCTGTTTACCGACCTGCTGCTGATAACCAGTGTGAAAAGACGGACTGGCACGATAAAGAAGCCGATTCCGTAAGTAAATTGTGTGGTTATTATGTTTTTAGGGTTCCGTACCTCAAAAGGAAAAAACGGAACCCTTATAGGATCACTTTGTTGTCCGTCTGTCCGTCCGTCCGTCCGTCTGTCAAGACCCTTTTTCTCAGGAACGCGTGGAGGTATGAAGCTGAAATTTATATCAATTACTCAGGTCTACTGTCCCTTGAAGCTGTGAAAAAATCAAACTTCTAAGCCAACGCAATCAAAAGATACAGCCGTTTATGCCGCAAATTTTCGACACTTGCAAGAGAATCAAAACCTACAGGGTGTTTCCCGTGAACTCAGAATCTTGAAATTTGGTACGAAGCAACGTCTTATAGCATAGATAAAGGAAAAATTACGAAAACCATAAATTTTTAGTTACATCACATAATATATATTTTTTTAATAATTTTAAACTTACTACCCATTTCCTCATAAACGCGTAGAGGTATTAAATTGAAATTCATACCAAATACTCAGGTCTATAATACCTTTAAGCTGTAACAAAATCTAACTTCTATGTCAACGCAATCAAAAGAAACAGCAATTTAAGCTGCATATTTTGAAACTCGCAAGTACTCGCAAGGGAATCAAAACCTAAAGGGTACTTCCAGTCGACCTAGAATCTTGAAATTTGGCATGAAGCAACGTTTTATAGCACACATAAAGGAAAAATTCCGAAAACCTTAAATTTTTAGTTACATTACAAAATATATATTTTTTAATAAATATAAACTTATTACTTTTTTCCTCATGAACGCGTAGAGCTATCAAGTTGAAATTCATATCAAATACTTAGATCTAATTGCCTTTAACCCGTGAAAAAATGTTGTTGACATTGCAGGTTTGTACGGAACCCTCGGTGCGCGAGTCCGACTCGCACTTGGCCGGTTTTTTTATATAAAATACTTCCGTTGTGCATGGACTCCGGTTCCATGCCTTTTTTATGTGTTCTTTTTATAATTTTCCCATATGTCTCCTTCTTACTCCACTGACAGCTATACATACGTCGTCAATGCTGACGTTAATTCGTACAGGTGTTATTGTACTACACACGTTCTTCTTATTCTAATTCCTTATAACTAGTTTTTTTTTTGTTTTTTTCTTCTGTTACTTCATTCTGTGTTCGAGAAATATGTTGTGCTTGTCTGTTTGGTTTTTTTTTTAATATTTTTATTTTTTTTATTTACACTTATCTTAAATTAATTTAAATTCGTAGAGGTGTGAACACACCACAACGAACTAACTTAACTAACAACTATTTACAATTTTCAATATTATTTTCCCGAATGCCTTTTCCCTGTTTTATTTCCCTCTTTGCGTGTCCGCCACGGAATCGTTTCCTTTCAGCCTTTGCTTTCTTATAATTTCCGCCTCATACTCTGCCTTCCCTTAAACGGTTATTATGTTACCACCTATTAAAATCACTAGTGATTTTGTGCATCGTCCTTCATTAGAAGTTAGAATTATATTTTAGAAGAAACACTAGGCTTAGCACAACATACTCGTAGAAGAGTCCTTGGCTGGAGTTACGATACATACAAAATACATCTAATATATACGAAGATGTAAGAAACTATTTGTAATATCTTTCACCTGATTGTGCAATAAAGTGTTCTGTATCTATCTATCTAATATATAATAATAACCACAGAATACAATCACTTGACCTGGTCCCAAACTAGTATACCTTGTGCTATGGTTTATTACTGTATTTTTATTACTTATTTCTTTCAGACCATATGCCAATATACATCATCATCATCATCATCAACCCATTATGTCCCCACCGAGGGGCACGGGTCTCTTCCCTGAGGAAGGTATAGGCCATACTCCACCACGGGGGCCAAGTCCGGATTGGTGGAGGCTTGTAGACTAGTGGCTCGTCTACTGTCAGAAGTTGTCAAGCCGCCCTAAGGCCTCTGACTTGGCTTAACGACTGCCATCTATCGACGGCAGCCGGCACCAACAGCTTAACGTGCCTTGCGAAGCACGGAACCGCTCGGAAAAATGCCACTAGCGTTAGGCATAGACGGCGACCCATCCATGCACTGAACGCGCCCTGTGTTGCTTAACCTTCGTGATCGTTTAAGATCACTCAGGCAGCCGGGGCTACGAGCGATTCCAATATACATAATAATTTACAATTTACAAAAACATTACATTTACAATATAATATTTCACAAAAATCAGCAATGTCTTAAAATAAAAAAAACTAAATTAAATTCACCAATATCATAAAATGTCAAAAATTAAAACCATATATAAATAGAAAACAAAAAAACCTGGTGCTTACCTACAAGACACGACATTTTTATATAGGTATTCGATCACAGTGTTTGTTACTCTATCTGTGGTTTGTTATCGAACTCATCCGAAACGGCTTCACCGATTTATACGATTATTTTTGTGTATATCTGGTAGGTCGTAGAATAGGTCGTAGGCTAATTAATATGGCAAAACAACGTTTGCCGAATTAGCTAGTTTATGTATAAATAAGTACACAGAATCGGCTGTATCTGTCTGGAGTAAACTTAAGGAAATCATTATATTGTTGCAGTAGTACGTACCAGACAAGTATAGCGAGCCAAATGGAGGGGAACAAATACAAACTTCTAATGAGGATATCTTTGGCTGATCTCGAAATTGTTAAAGGTGAGACATAATTCAACAAACTCATGCACCCTGAACTTTATGCTCGGTTCAACTTTTATGAGATTGAAAATTTATTGAGTGAGAATATAATTATGAAACATAAAAAAGGAAATAACGACCGAATGAACATTTTAAATTAATAAATCAATCAATTTGAAATACTCACCTATTGCATTTGATTTTCTTTCCACAGCCAAGGACGAAAACCTAAGGCGGATAATGCACGAGGTGGAAACGCTCACGGAAGACGTAAACACAATGAGTCAGATATCGGAGCACGTGGCGGCGCTGCATACACAGCACACGGGGTTAGAAGAGATAGTCCGAGAGATGCTGCATAGCCTCAATAAGCAGCTGTCCGAACGGCAGAACAGTGATACGCAGCTTTGCTACATGGAGATTAGTTTGAATACCACGTAAGTAATAAACCGGCCAAGAGCGAGTGGGAATTGCGCACGAAGGGTTACGTACCATTATCTATACAACATTAGACATAAAGATCGAACAATCACGATTGTTGTATGGGAGCCCCCCTTCAGAAATCAGAAATCAATAATTTATTTGAAAGTAAAGAATATATTAAGAATTAGAATGTTTATTTTATTTTAAATTAACTTTTTATTTTTGAAGTGAATATATATTTAACTATATATACTGTAAATATTTCAAGCGTTCACCGGTTGCCGTTAATAATATTGAGCAAAAAACAGCAAAAATCACGTTTGTTGTATGGAAGCCCCCTTTAATATTTATTTTGTTCTGTTTTTAGTATTTGTTGTTATAGCGGTAACAGAAATACATCATCTGTGTAAATTTCAACTGTGTCACGATTCATGAAATACAGCCTGGTGACAGACAGACAGAGAGACAGACGGACAGTGGAGTCTTAGGAATAGGGTCCTGTTTTACCCTTTGGTTACGGAAACCTAAAAATGAGAAAAAAGTCTGCATGATGCCCAGACCGAACTGTGGATCTTGAATCGTTTAGACCTTGAAGATGTACAACGCTAGGAAAATAACTGATAAATCTTTTCGATAAAACATGGTTTTAATCCATTTTTGTTTAATTTCAGAAACGGCCCAGAGAATGTGACAATAATCTTCCCAAAGACGGACAAAAGGAGTAGTTGGGAAGAATTGATCAATGAAACGAAACAGAAATTGTGTAAGTTTAATTGTATCTGCCTAATTTAGATTTTCATCAATTTTAAGTTCACAATATTACAATTGAGATCAAGTATGTACTTAAACATGGTGAGGAAGTATTAACTTGCCTTTCCTGTGGGCTAGGCCGACTAAGCTGTCAAGGTGGTATAAGTGCTGGGCAAGCCTACTCCATCTAAAAAACAATGTTCCAGGCACTGCAGCATCCAAGTAGTCGCTTCACCCATGTAGTGTGAGTTAAATGGACGTTGTATAAATCATATCACTACGTCGATGCAATGCCAATTTATTTTTATTTATACTTAACATATTTACACTAACAATGGGTTAATCTGGTTAAAGCAGTCAGTTTGCCAAAGCGCTTACAAAAGATACTGGTTACAGCTGTTAATAAATAATGAACAAATTGTTAGTTTACGAGAAACCGAAGGATTTGACTCTTGTGATCAATCAGACAGCATAGTATCAAGAAGGTTCAAATAATATCCCCCAACAAAATAAAATGACGTAGTTACTTTATATTCCTATTGATAATTCGGTACTAATGCCCTGCGTCGTAAACTAGTATGTACGCTTGCACAATCACATACGATGTACGGTACAACCATCAACCGATGGGTGTAGCTTATTATCAGCTACTTATTTCTTATTGATAATTTTGGCCCTAATGCCCTGCGTCGTAAAATAAGATGAATCTTGGTCTACCTGAAATGGAAATTCAAATGATAAAAAAATCTTTATAAAAACAAAATTAACGTCGAAGCTGTTAGTTTCAGAATAAATAGATTATTTTGTTTCATGATTCAGCTATATGTTTTACTTTTCCAGGTTTATACGGTCAAGAGCGGCCAGCGCCGGAGTTCCTCTCACCAGTACCGATCAGGAAGACGCGAGCTGGTCTTCAGTTCACCTGCGCCGCCCCCACTCTGCCGCCTAAAGGACAATCGCCTGATGTTTGGGTAAGGATAGAAATTCTGAGGCGTATGCTTTGTATTTAAGGTGATAGAGGAGAATTATATGCTTTTTCAATGCATTGCTCCACTCTACTGGATTTTACAAAATTTCTATGATTTATCGGTACGAGGATGGGAAAACCATGAGGTAGGCCAAAAAAGGTGATGACGATCAGGGAAGTCATGATAAAAATCCAAGCTTAATGTCCGTTCTAGGTATGCAACAGCGACGGATACGTGGGCCAAGTCTGTGTGCTAACTCTGACTCCGAAGCCTCAAGTGACGTCATGCAACGGGGTCTGCAACGCACGGATACTGTGCGTGGCGTGTGTACCACCTGCACCGGCGCTGACGAGGCAACAGACTTTGGATATTCCGTAAGTTTTACTTGCAAGACAGGTGCGAAAGAATCAGACCACGATTATCCACAAGGACAAACGTCTCTTAGTCTCCATAAAATTCCTGGTTTTGAGAAAGTAAGAGGATTTTATTTAATACTAAAACATAGGAAATCTTTGGGGAGGCAATTCAGTAGTCATGTCTTCGATCATTAAAGTTCAGCTGCAATCAATAATATTTTAGATTAAAAAGCTTCTTCGACGGTACCTGTAAATTTACAATTTGTTTCACCATCAGTAGTACGAGCTCACTAAGCAGCAGTGGGTCATCCAAGCCTGGAATCAGCGTATCGGATCCTGATGATAGCTGCAAAAATATTCGACTAGACAGGTAATTTATTTTTGAAAGTGTATAGAGTGCCGCAAGCGGCATTCTATCGCATTCGGTTACGATGCCGTAAGTTTTGCGGCATAATAGTGACACCGTCTAATTTGCCGTAAAGAGTTTGCATGGCAAATAACGCGACCGTTTAAAGAGCCGTAAAGTTTGTATTGCATAGCACTGTCATTTGTTATTCTAATTTTGCTCAAGTGTTGACTTGTTGAGGTTAGGTTACCGGCTTGATTGGCGTTGTTTTGTGTTTTGTTCGAGCAGGCATACTTTGTCCGACTTCGAAAATATAGTAGTTTAACAAAAACCATTCGGTATGAATTTTATTATGAAATAAGTATCTACTCATAATTTCCGTACAATAAGTAATGATATCCCATCAAAAACATAAATGTGAAATGAGAGACCAGTTCAATATTATGATATAAGTATGCTTTAAAAGAAGTGAGATCTAAATGAGTGCCAAGTTCAAAGGTCGGTCCTGAAATGTATTTACTTATAACAACATAAAATATTTTATAACAACTTAAAATATAATTTATTCTTATAACTTAGGATAATACATTGAAGCCAGGGGTCTGATTTGGCTAGTTTTCATAATTATACGAATTATAGCCTTCGCAAGTTCTAAATCTGTAAATTCTTAATTTATTCTTCCGAAAATTTGGCTTCCTGATAAAAACTAGCCATCGAACATAGGGCTCTTCCGTGATTGTTTTAGTAGGTAAATAATAGTAATTCTATACTTATATGAGAACTAGCCAAGTCAGACCTTAGGCTTCAATATATTATCCTAAGTTATACGAACAAATTATATTTTAAGTTGTTATAAAATATTTTATGTTGTTATAAATACGTTCTAGGACCGACCATTGAACTTGGCACCCATTTAGATCTCACTTCTGTTGTCATTGAAATCTACAACCAAAGCATACATATTTATCATAATATTGAACTTGGCTCTCGTTTCACATGTATGTTTTTGATGGGATATTGATAAAGGCAACAGGTAGTCGTTTGAAATATTAAAATGTTGTTTAAATTATGGACTCGCACTTGGCCGGTTTTTTTATTAGACTTTGTCTAACTAAACCACAAACTTTGGTCAAAGACAATTTGATCTTTGAAAGAGATAGGTACCTTCTTACATTATTATTTAGGTGATAGATTCTTATCACCGACCCGTCAGGCTCGTAGCACCCATTGGTGTCGGATCTGACGCAAGAATTAGTATTTATTTACTTAGCAGTGGTGTTCCGTGCGGCTATATAAATTGTCGGGCTAGGAAGCCGCAAGCTTGCGGCACTCTAACCGACTACACTATGTTACCACTTACGGCTATTTAAAATTATGTACTAGTGTGCCGTAAAGCTTACGGCATCGTAACCGAGTGCGATACAATGCCGCTTACGGCACTCTATACACTTCCTTTATTAAATTTATTCCTTTGTGCAGTATCGTTTCATCTGAAAAAGTTCAGTGGCTTGATTGATTTATTATTTTTTTGTAGTATTTAATCTATAGCTTCACAATACCACTCGCTAACATTGAAGGAAAACATCGTGAGGAAACCTGAGTATCTGAGGTGTTTACACACCTACGGCACGCGTGGTCCGTAGTCGCTCTGTTTTTAAGACAAGGCCTGTGCCCTACAGTGGGACGTATATAGGATACATAAAAAAAGTATAGTATTTTACTTGAGTACTTTTTACAGTTCAGTACTCTGTAGTTTTTATTTAATTCCAAAATATAATGTTATCTATTGCAAGTCTTTATTTACACCTCTAAAACGGTATGAATTATGAAACTTGTTTACTTTTCTATTATATTCTCAACTCTACAGTAAATTTAGTTTATGTACGTAGAAAAAGTAAAACACAACCAACGCAAGTATTTTTTCAGAATCGGTTTGTTAAAATACCTTATCTTCTTCCAGTTCTTCATCAAGCGACGATGATGATGATGGATCATCAACCAGTGAGAACCAAGATGCTCAATCTGATACTCGGAGTCAAGAGTCTGCCAGCCTTCGTCTGCAAAACAACCTCGCTTCCAGTAATCACAGGTAACTTCTAAGGTTGCCTTATAAGATTGCTTCAATTGATTTTGGATAAACTCAGTGTTAACAGTAATTTAGGGTCAAAATATTGCAATATCTTTGTATGTTGTGGCAATTTAATAAATGATTATCTTATCTTATCTTATCTTATTACCGATATGAGTTCGATTTCCACACAAATGCCAAACCCATGCCATTAGTTTTATGTGATCATTTAAATTTAGATTTAGACTTTTTCCAATTAGACTTAAAATCTGAGCAATCCACGGTAATAGCATTATAAATAAGCTCGATCTATTTCAGGAACACAAGCACTCTAACTCCAAACCACAGCAAGAGTCTAAGTACTCCATATACGGGGCAAAATATCACAGTGCATCCAGTCATGAAGTCTAGCTCCAACCCTGCAGTAGACAAGCAGGCTATGGGAATAAATTCTGGTAAGGACGCCCAATCAAGATTACTATAACATTAAATTGTAAGGCTACTTACAATTTAATATTACAGTAATCTTATTTCACGTCGAAGGTTATTTAGATGACAAGGATTTCTGGAATTACTTTAAGTAATTAAACTGGCTTAGTCAGTTCAATGCGTGGGTTCTAGAAGTTGTCCATTTTTCTCCAAAATTATGTAGGCTTTGAAATGGAAACCTAGTTTAAGAGCCCTCACACTAGTGATTTGCGAGCGATATCGCCGTGATTATCACCGTCGACGCCATTTAGTACAATCGCGTTCGACAATCCGACTTGCCCCACTTGAGTCATAATCAAAGATACATTGTGTAAGCGGACGTAGTATCGTTAGAGATACAATCGACCTTGATACAATAGATGCCAAGTTATTTATAACTAAAATTCAAAATCGTCCCGTTACATGAGATACATAGTAGGCGCTCTCTTCCAGTTGGTTACTTTATAATGTCTTCTCCCACATTCGTCGTTGAATTGTATCTGCTTTCGTTTTCTGCTTCTTCGAAGTAACAAAGCCAGCAGTAGTGTTTCCTCGTCAGATCAATCCATTTTGCTACTGATTGTCCAACATTGACCTCGCTGTACAATCGCATCGCTTTCAAATCGCTCGCAAATCGCTAGGGTGATAGGGCTGTAACATATCGTAACGTTCATTGAGTTGCAGTTTCTGTTGTACTATGAATAAAAACATTTTGATTTCGAATCAGCTTTATCCATCCTAATAATCTTTGATTTGTAAATTTTTTCGGAGCAAAAGGCATTGACTACGGAAATCCTATCAATCTACAGTAAATGTACCTATAGAAATATTACATCGGTTTAGTTGCTAAGCGTAATTTCAGTCTTTATTATTCCTATCTGTTCTCCATCAATCAACGTCGGACTGAATAGTAGAGATACTAACAACTTCTTTGTATATCTTGCTTTCCTTTCGCGTACGTGGGATTTTTTATGTCTACTTGCGCTTTAAAATATTTGTGTTATAATTTTCATTATTGTACGTTCCAAAGCCTTATTTGGTGTGATGTCTCAACATGTTTTTCTTTCTCTCCTCCATAATCACGACTCTTAGTGACTGCTGGACGAACTCATTTGGGTAAAGTTACTCAATAAACTATCCTTAGCTATAGAGGCGTTATCACAAACGAGTTGTTTAATTACTTTTTCCCGATCTTACTCTATCGAGCTAGAACACATATCTCGGACTACTTTACCACGGATTTAGTAATTCGAAAACTTACATAAATCTAGCACTTCCAATTTGCTTTACACTTAATTGTAAAAACAATCACCGCTTTAATATGCCTAAGACTTTCACAATTAGCTAATTTCTAGTTTAAAAGTTTATAATAATTTTTAGTCAATATTGTATTGTATTTTACACACTGCATGGTTTATCTAGTAATACACCTAAAGAGATTTTAGCACTAAAATAAGAGTACATAATTTTTTTTAAAACCACATATTTTATATCGTACACACTGTTCCTTCAAAATTATCCCACAGTGACAACCAAAAAATATCACTCATATCATCTGATACATTCACTGCCCACCATGGGTAGTCCGATGGCGCAAGTCACGCGTTTTGTGGGGCTAAAATGTCAGAATTTGATTATGAATGTGCTGGAAAGTTGTGACTTACTTTGTCGTGATACCTGTGCGGGACCAGGGATGCCTAGCTAAAAACCATAACCGCCTTTTTCAGGTGCGTTATCCACGCCAGCAAGTCGCCAATCTTCAGAAGACAGTGCGACCACCGCCAACCAACCAACGATGTGGTTAGGAACTGAGGACGGCTGCATTCATGTATACAACTGCCTGGACAATATCCGGATAAAAAAGAATAAGGTCAAGTTGCAGCACAACTCGGGCGTGCATTCCATTGTGTAAGTATTTTTGATATAACAGCAATCAGAAATTTGTTTAAACGCCAAGTAATAAATTCGTCGTCTTGACTTTTGAAGCTAGTCGTGATGAACTCCGATGTAGACTACCAGCTACTGTACAGATCAACTCTCACGTACAATTAACATGCAGCCAATACAGCTTCAATTTCACTGCCATGATAGGCTCCATAAGTCACATAAACGACACTGCATATAGCCATAACAGTCATCGTCGTTGGATAGAATGAAAATCATCATCACCGTTGTCAGATTTGATGCAGTACCGGAAAGAGGCTCCACCCATTCCGTTAGTTTTATTTTAGAATAAACTTGCACTTTTAATGTAGATTAGGCGTTATACAAAGTTGTTCTTTGTGAACATGGTAGTTACTTCCAAAATGCTCTAGTGTTCTTTGTCACTGTATTTCGTTGCCACCTGGATTCCTTAGGTAAAAGAAGAAGAAGAAACGTACTGACTTTGACTGATGTTTATTTTCAGATTTGTTGAAGGAAAAGTATTTGTTGCTCTCGGAAATGGGGACCTAGTAGTTTATTGCAGAGATATTGGTGAGTAGAATTAATGAATATCGTATTATACCTAGTATCGATATCTTGCCTGAAGAATAAAATTAATAATTTTGAAATGTTATAAAATCATATTTTATATTCCATCCCGAGCACTCTTCTAATGAAACGATTAAACATTTACAACATTACATCCTTTCTCATTCCAAAATAAAAATATATAGATCAATACAACGAACATGATTTATGCTAAAAAAATCCAGGCAGACATCAAATCGTAGAACATAATAAACTAAACTACCGAAATTCAGTATTTATCATGTCACTTTTTTATTTTCAGATGGTTCTTGGACAGAAAAGTCGACAATACCAGTTGGCACGAATAGTACCCCAGTCAGTGGCATGTTACTATCCGGAGGAAAACTTTGGTGCGCGACGCACGCCAGTATTAGAATCATCAATCCTCACACTTTACAGGTTAATAGTCTGTAATTATTCGCTTCGAGTGTTTGATCCAATTTTTGAATTATTAAAGCCCCCTGTCCCTTACTAAAAACCTTTTTCAAGAGTATACGCCTATACAATGCAATTAACTTTTTCGGTCCCAAATTAATGGTGTAAGTGATCCGTTACCAGGAAAATATGAACACTACAATATAATGTTTACATGTATTTAAAGACTTTCCACTGTTTGAGTTTCATCGCCTTTGCTAAGCTGAATACAAGTTTTTTGTGTTCAGATGTTTTATGCTAGATCAAATTAGTTTTCTTTGCAGAATAATGTTGAATCTGGGTAGTAATATAAAGACATAAGTTCATAAGTTCTCCATGTTTTCTCCTGCAGCATACCTCCACTTTACTAAACTTCCACACAACACAATCACTTGTCCTGGTCTAAAGTATGATACCTTGTGCTATGGTGTATTTCCAAACATAGAAATACATTCAGACTGAAGCTATTTGTACAAATCAAGTACGGCGGCCTTCAGTGGGAATCGAACCCACGACATATATTTTGGTAGTCAAGCGCGTTAACAAAAATCTCCATAGATATGATCTCTGGAGAGCGATAAGATCTCCGGAATATGACATGTCTTCTCAAATGTCCCTATCGTCCCTATCTTAAGAATTTCGTATTTCTCACCAGGTGGACGAAACATTCCAAATAAGCTCGGAAACGAAGCCGATCAGTCACATGGCGGTGGCCGGCGGCGCGATCTGGCTCTCGCTGCACAACGCGGCGCAGCTACGCTGCTACAATGCCGCGAGCCGCGAGCAGCTCGCTGAGGTCAACATTACGCCCTACGTCACCAAAATGCTGCATGGTGAGTCACTTTTTAACCTCATGGGTATAGATATACATGGCGGTGATCGACTGCGTGATCAGAGCCCTTATTATGAAGCAGCGATATGTTCGGAAGGGTCGTCAACGTCACGCATGAGCCCGACAATTCACTCGAATCTAACGACAAATACGGTTCTTTTTTTGAACAGTTTCGAAATTTTCTGCCAAGTGGCTGGTGATTCGCGACGCAGGCAAGCACGACGTTCAGGACCCTTTCGACCATATCGTTGCTTCATAATAAGGGCCCAGGCTCCCACTGTACAATGCCGTGAGCTACGGCAGCTCACCTAGGTCCACACCAAGATGCTGCATGGTGAGTGAGAATTCCCACGTACTCAAGTTCAGTGCCATAGAGATAAGTGTAGAATAAATTCAACGCCACATCTACGTCAGTGGGCGTGTAAGTCCCATAACAAATACACGAAGCGAAAGAGATAATATGGTAAGTAGTATAGCCATGTCATGGGTTTTGCGTTAATGGACTCTTGAGCTTCACTGTGCAAATTTTCAGCCAAATTCGCCAATCACGTGGCGGTCACCGTTTGAGCGACGTAGGAGGTAGACGTATTCACTTTTTGCTCCGCTTATTTCACTCAAAAACTGTTAAAAAAGTGTCCCTTGCAGTATTATACTATCACACTCTCTCGAAGAGCACTTTCTTCTAAACAGCCGTGAAAACCGTGTTCGAAAACACTAACACGTTCCTGAGTTAAGACAGTGTGAAGAGACCTAGAATATCTGTGCAAAGCTAACCGTCGTCGCCGCGGCAATCAAATCTACCGACAGCACTGCGCTCTCGCAGTTATCACAATCACGACGTCACCCGAGATCGCCCGAACGTCTCCGATAGCAACACAGAGAGCCGCGTTGCGAGTTCACACCTGCTGATTCACCGGGCGGCTGCTACTCGCGATCTAGGCTACTACTTCGGACAACTCGACCACGCCGATCGACGCGACGCGTCGGTCTACACTCCTGCGTGTGTGGCGCGTGCGGCAGCTAAGTACCAATTCGCAGGATGGACTCGCCATCAAAATGTGGCGCTTGTAGGGCCCCGATCGGATTAAATGCAAACCTCAAGTGCGCTCACTGTGGGCTAGTCTACGATATAGGATGCGTCAACGTGTCGCAAAATAACTTTGCCACGCTCACCGAAGAGAGTAAAACATTATGGTCCTGCCCTATTTGCATTTCGTCCTTACCTAAGAGGATTGACTCCTCTACTCCTATCCGATCTATAACCGCCAGACTGAACGACACCTACACTGCGAACGAAAACATTAATCTCCTAAGAGAACAGGCGCTGAACGTGAACTTTCATAGGGGCAGTAAAAAGCCCACCACAACCTCCGGTTCCGGCACTACAAACGACATGCTCTTGGCTGAGATACGTCAACTTCGAGAGGAAATAATTGGTATGAAGGTAGCTATAGACAGAATAACAATAATGGAACAAACCATCAAGTGCCAGGAAAGGGACATAGCTTGCCTAAAGACCACGATCAGTGAGCTCCAATCGAACCTGATCTCACAAGAGCAACAGTCTTTGTCCAACCAGATAGAAATCGCGGGTATAACTGAAGTGGAAAACGAGAGCCTAGAACACATCGTGGTTCTTGCTGCGAAAAAGATTGGAGTTAATTTAGAGGCCAGCGAAATAGACTCAGTAATACGCGTGGGACCTAGGCGCCCACCGGGGCCTGAGCCTACTAAAACACCTTCCCTTCCTCGCCCGCTTGTAGTGAAGCTGGTGCGCAGAAAGATCAGAAATGACCTCTTGAAAGCAGCGAAAGTTAGGCGTAACACGGACTCGGAGGGAATAACTCCGGGCACCCCACAAAGAGTCTACATGAACGAAAGACTCACAAAAAGAAACCGACAGCTTTTTCGTGACGCCAGGCAACGAGCGAAGTCTTGCAACTTCAAATATTGCTGGGTACGCGAGGGCTCCATCTACGTTCGAAAGGCTGACGGAAAACCGGCTGTTCATATTCGTTCAGAGGCCGACCTTGAGGAGCGGATTGGATCACTTGGTTCCAGCCACGCCACTAAACCGATTTAACCCATTCTCAACTGCCACCATCGCCAATGTACTCAGTTATTCTTGCATAGCTCGTTCCGAAATAAGAAAATTTGTTGAAGACATACACTTTTACCCAGCCACTCACATCTACACTTTACACATTCCCCCACACACTCCCTCTCCATTCGAACCACTCAACTTAACACTCCCGTTACACAATTGCTTTAACAAGTTCCCCACAGCATCTACCAATTGTGAAGTTTGGTTCCCGCTGCAGGTTTCCCCGCAAATCGGAAAAGTCCCTTGGAATTTTATACTAGTTATGAGAGATGGCTAATCTAAAGTTATCTGACGAAATCGACAGAAGCAACACAATTAACTGTAATTATATCGACTCTCTTGAATCCTGCGTAAGCGTCCCTTTCCTGACTAAAACAAGTAACTTCAAAATTTTAACATTAAACATCCGAAGCATAAATCACAATTTTGACACATTTGTAGTAAGTTTGCAGCGCTCAAATATTACATTCGATGCCATCGTTTTAACGGAGTGTTGGCTAAAAACTAGTTCTGTAAAAACATTACCAGGATACAATGTGTCGGTCAGCACCAAATATATCAATAAGGCAGGCGGTATTGTTGTTTATACAAAAAGTAATTGGAATGTGACCGTAAGCGAGCCAACATTAGCCGATGCAGAGGGTCTGTTAATAGATTTTCCTAATAATGTATCTATGCTGTCTCTTTACAGGTCCCCCTCTTTCACAGTCGTTGGTAATTTTCTCTCGTCCTTGAATGACATACTTAACACATTAAACAGCAAAGCAAACCTTATTATTACTGGCGACCTCAACATAAATATCCTGGACTGCCTAAACGGGTCTAGTAGTGAGTATCTCTGCTTGCTGGCCGAACATGGCCTAATATCTGCGGTATCCCTACCTACCCGCGGAGATTCCTGTCTTGATCACTTCTTTGTTCGTTCGAGACAGAAGACTGCAGCGGTAATCTGCGCGAGCGACATTACTGATCATGATATTATTATCTTGGGCATGTCGTTTGACAAGGTCAGGTCAACGGACAAAAAATTCCATTTGAAGTCTGATAATGAAGCGATCACAAAGGAATTAATGGACATGGACTGGTCCCCAGTGCTTCAAACCCAAGACCCGGAAATCTCTGCATCATACCTGACAGCTGCCGTATGTGATACCGTAAAAAAGTACTCGCGTCTTACCAAATCATCAAATTCAAAAAGGATACTCAAACCCTGGATCACTCCCGGCCTCCTTAGATGTATGCGACATCGGGATAAGCTTCACGTCAAGCACCGAAAATCCCCAAATAATCCCATAGCCAAGCTAGTATACACTCGCTACCGTAATTACTGCAACAAACTTATAAAAAGAGTTAGGTCGGCTTACTTCAGTGATGAAATTGACTTACATAAACGAAACCCAAAAATGCTTTGGAAAACTATACAGGCTATTTATGACTCCCCCGAACACTCCAACACTCCCTCTGAGCTCCTAGCAATAGATCCGTCTCTTAATACGTCCAATAAGTTTTTCACCTCGGTGGGCCCAAATCTGGCTGAAAAAATACTCAACAAGCTTGACAAAACCCAAACTGTACTCGCAGCGGAAATCCAAATTCCACAACACCCTCACTCATTCTTTATGAGTCCAACAGATCCAGAAGAGATAATTGGGGTTATACGCAATCTCAAATCAAATAGTTCCCCCGGTTTTGATGGAATATCCAACCATTTACTTAAATCGACCTGTTTAAGTCTGGCAACACCGCTTTCACATATTTTTAACCTCAGTCTCGCATCCGGCATTTTCCCTTCTTGTTGGAAACTTGCATACGTGACACCCATTTATAAAACGGGAGACAAGGCAAACCCAAATAATTATAGACCCATCTCCCTCCTTAGTAACATATCAAAAATTCTGGAAAAAATTGTTAATCGAAGAATGATACAATTCCTAGAGTCAAAAAACCTACTTTCTCCAAGACAATTTGGATTTAGGCAAGGAAAATCCACGGAGGAGTCCGTCTCGATTCTGGTAAATGGCGTGAGCTCTCAACTTGATGGGGGCAGGCCCTGTGTCGGGGTCTTTCTGGATTTAGCAAAGGCCTTCGACACGGTGTCTGTGCCCATTCTCCTTGAGAAGCTCCAAAGATATGGGTTTAGAGGCCCTTCGTTGGAGTGGTTCCGTAGCTACCTGACCAACAGATCCCAAAGGGTGAAAGTCGGGCCTGAGAATGTCAGCAACCCTGAGCTGCTTTCCTTTGGTGTCCCGCAGAGAAGCATACTTGGTCCGATTTTATTCATTTTATACCTGAACGATATAAGCTCTGCCGTAAAACACCTTAAAAATACGGATATATATTGCTATGCCGACGATACGGCCGTAATCTTCCACGAAAACGACTGGGGATCGGTTATGAAACTTGCTGAAACGGGGATGTCATCAATTGCCAGTTGGTTGGATGATAACTTATTGACCCTGAACGCCGCAAAAACTAAATTTCTATGTTTCTCTAAGACCAAAGCATCCGCCCCGGCATCAACCGCTGTTATCACTGTCCACACTTGTCCCAACCCTCAATCTCCAATCTGCTGCTGTGAGTCTATCGTAAGAACCTCTTGTATAAAATATTTAGGGGTAGTGCTCGATGAAAATCTTAATTTCGCCCCACACATATCCTCACTTTCAACCAGAGCCCGTAAACTTATTTATGTTATGAAACAAGTACGGATCATCAAAGACCAAAAGGTCCTGCACTCTATATATATAGCGTTATGCCAATCTGTGATCTCCTACTGTATTTCGTGCTGGGGCGGAGCAGCCAAATCCCACTTAATCACCTTGGAAAGGGCCCAAAGGTCAATACTAAAAGTCTTGTACAACAAACCCTACAGATTTCCCACCACAGATCTCTACTCCCTGACTCAAGTTCTCTCAGTCCGCCAGATTTTCATTTTGAAAACACTCATTCGCCAGTACCGTACATTTCTACTCTCCCCTGACTCTCATACATCATCGTCTAAACGGTACATACGAATCCCCATACCCCGTTGCAAAACTACATTTGCCCAACGTTTCTCGCCTTTTCTTGGCCCTTTCTTATTTAATAGGTTGTTTCAAAAATGCCAGCTAAGAGGATCTTCCCTTTATCAAGCTAGGCGAAATATTGTAGACTACCTGATTGGCCTAGGCTACGAGCCCACCGAAGACATTCTAAGAATTATAAAATAGATCTTGTTGCTCAAAAATATTTTGCTTGCTCATAAGACACACACACACCCACGCACGCACGCACGCACGCACCCACACGCACACACACACACACACACACACACACACACACACACACACACACACACACACACACACACACACACACACACACATACACACACAAACACACACACAGACACACAGATTTAATTTAATATTTATGCATTCTTCACTGTGTTTTAAAACTTAATTTTATTATAACCTTAATTTTTCCTTAATTTAATTTGAGACTATTTCCTAACCGTCGCCTAAGTTAAAATGCTAAACCTACTTGACCAGTCCCCCACTATACAGACTTATAGTCTAGTGTGGGGGTCGCCGGTAAACATTGTCGTTTTATTCTTAACACAAACCAATTTATTTTCAACCTTCTCATACCCTTTGTAACTTGTGTAAAGTGGTTTTTAAAATAAATATTTTTATGTTTATGTTTTTTTTTACGTCCGACAGTACCTAAAGTACTTTCCCAGCTTATGTTGACTTAATCTTAAAAAACATACAACATCAACCTGAACGAATATCTCTGTCACCTAGGTTGCGATGACATAATCCGTCAGCACAAAGCGGCCTGCCTCCGGGTGACAGCTTTGCTGGCTCACCGTGACACGTTGTGGGTCGGCACCAGCGCTGGAGTACTCCTGACTGCACCGCTGCACAATTCCCCTAACCCCAGGACTGGCGCGTTCGTTGTGCCGCAGCTTACAGGTAATGTTGTCAAACTTTGTTTGCAGCAGTCTATTTGTATCGCGTTTCAGGACTCAAGTTTTTCCACAACATAACTAGGGTATTGTTTTAATTACTTCACCTACCCACCGTCAATTGGAGATTGTTATGTGGGGATCACCTAAATTAAAACTACGCATGTTCTATTTACGCTTTCATGCAGAGTAGGTATGGCTATTGCGTCTATACCCTTCCGATGAAAAACTTGTGTATATTGCATCTATACAAATACTTTTCAAGTGAGCCTAAACACATTGACGTAGCGCCTGCAGTTACAGTTTAGACATTTTCTATCTCAAATGCATCAGACTTTTGGCGATTAAACCGATATTTTCTCTGTGAGAAAAGGGTAAGCAGTGGGGTTTTATAGGCTGCTTATGCCTTTGCTACCTCAGTTAGTCAGATTTCCTCACGATTTTTGCTTTTGAAATTATTAAGTGGTAGACTTAACTTATTTATTCATAGTTACTTATTCGGAATCGAAGAAAGGCCTTTCAAATCTGAAGCAAACGTAATTTTTGCTGATTCCTCTGAAGATACCCCTAAAATCTATATGAGGTTAAGCATATCAACATCATCATCATCATCATTAGCCATTTCAAGCCCACTGCAGGACATAGGCCTCCCTCAGGGTTTGCAAGCTTCCCGGTCTTGTGCCGCCCGCATCCAGCGACTCCCCGCCACTGTAACCAGGTCATCAGACCATCTGGTAGAGGGCCTGCCCTCGCTGCATCGTGAACAACACTAATTAAACAATAATTATCAACATCAGTCTTTCTTGTTTCCTTCCAGGTGTAAACTATGGTCATACGGGACACGTAAGATTCCTTACTCTCGTGGAGAATCCAGCTGCACAGAAACAGCCCAAACCTTCGCAGACATCACTTAAGACCAAAGCACTTAGCCGCCGCTCGGCCAACGTAGACAAACTGCAAAAGCAAGCCGAAAATACCCAAAATAATAAAGAAACGTTGATCATTTCTGGTGGGGATGGATACGAGGATTTCAGAAGTTCAACGATGACAGAGGACGCTGGGAGAGAGGATTCGACTAATCATTTACTTCTATGGAGAGTATGAACGAATTGCCGAAAGGCCTAACGGAATTCAAGGTTTATGTTTTACGCTATTTAGCGTTAGCGATCTGAGAATGACGTGGAATTAAAGAACTGTGCCATAAAAGTTGAATTGAATGAAACTGACATAGATGCTTTAAGTTTCTACTGTAGTTATCGTCAATCGTCTTAATGATTTGTCAGTATCGTTTTATTTTTATGGAAAAAGGGACGTTGTATTTGTTTCTGAGGATGAAATATATTCTTGCACTTATTTGTGTATTTGTTAATTTTTGTGAGTGAAGTTAAAAATCACCATCGATAATATGCCTAATTATTTTTCAATGTTTTATCTCTTTGTCGAATGTTAATATTACGTATATTCCAGCTTTGTTTTAAAAGGATAACTTTTATTACTATTATTAAAATTCTTATAACGTCATGGTTAATTATTGAACGTTTAATATTAAATTTTAAATGTATTTTACGCATGTATATGTGTGCGTGACGGTTTTAGTATCTGCGAGATTATTAACAAGTTTATTATTGACATCAAATGTCTGTAACGTATCATCTTTTAAGCCTAATTATAGTGAATTTTTGAAAGTATTTAATAAAAAATATATTGAAGATACAGTATTATAAATGTTTTTAAAAAGATTACTCGGAAGCATTTGACTCCATGTTTGATAAAAGTGTTTAAGACTCTTTTAATGTATCATATCAAGACAAAGTACCGACATAATAAATGTCCATTATAATATTTGCTGTATTTGTGATGTGA
This sequence comes from Yponomeuta cagnagella, assembly GCA_947310995.1. Taxonomy (NCBI): domain Eukaryota; kingdom Metazoa; phylum Arthropoda; class Insecta; order Lepidoptera; family Yponomeutidae; genus Yponomeuta; species Yponomeuta cagnagella. The sequence continues at coordinate 4,508,663 of OX371285.1, read as the reverse complement.
ATTGTTTGAGAAAAGGAATGCAAAACATTACATTACTTTTACTATCAAGTTAAAGTTATAAATTATTTCTATTCTTAAGATTGCTAGACCAAGGAAATAATTACGATTTTGAATCAGGACCTAGCTTCAAAATATTACAAGAATTTTCTGGAAAGATTTGCTTTTGTTGTAATTTATTCTGTGATTGCTCAAAAAGTATTCGCGTGTTACCTGATTACACTTTTACTGCGATATAAAAGCAAATTCGGTAAAGTTATAAAAGAGAAAATATTACGAAATATATATTTTAAATTGATAGTGTTTGGATCCTGTCAAAGATGTAACATTGCTGATGGTATAATAAACATAAGTCACCAAATTCCTTGTTTAAATTACAAGTTCCAAGCCCACATAAACAAAAACATCTAGTTCTAATATATCTTGAAAAAAGTTAAGAACTAAAAAGTAATAAGCCCAGAAATAAATGTAGAAAATAAATGGAACATATTTTCCATGATTGTTAATTTTAAACAATTTAACTAAGGATTTTAGAAAGTACAATGTACAGCAAAATTACTTTTTATTTTGAATCTATCATCATATTACCAAATTTCATTTTAAAATCGGTATTTAATTTTGTCATTATTAAATGCTATTTATGCTATACATTTAAATGTCACTATCGATTTATCGACATAAATAAACATAGTAATTATGATTTTTGATGCCTCGAATCTTATCTCGAATATACGATGCAATTACTTCAGTTGCATATATCCGATACATGGTTAATAAATTCTTCATAATTTTCTCCCTTAACCATTCGATCACCGCTTTTCTTACCACGACTTATAAAGTATGGATCAATCTGTAGCTGCGCCGCCAATTTTTTCAACGTTGCTCTCCTACCTCGGTCACTCTCACCTGCTTCTCGTTTCACTCTGCTTGCGTCTGGTTTAGTCATGATTATATCCCAAGTAGCACAAATAAAATCCTTCGCTTTTGTTACTTTGTCCTGCAATGAAGCATTAACTTTGATGTTAGTTTCACCAAAATCTTTCTTGCCTCGAACTATGAAGTAAGGATCATTCTTTACTGACTTGAAAATCTCTTCAATTGCGCCACGTCTATCTCGTACTGCTTTTGCCAAGTCTAAATTATTTAGTACTTTTTTGCCCCGAGAAATGTAAAAAGGGTCTTCTTCACTTGAAGATCGACTACTTCTTTCAAGGAGGATATAATGCGGCTCATCTGCGTAAATTGCGTCCCCATGCGCAGTTTTGGCATCGTTATGATTTTCTACAGTATCTTCGGTAGCTTTCTTGGTCGGATGGATGAGGTAATTTTTAGACCGCGATATGCCACTGAATATATTTTTTAAAACACTGTTTCTCCCTTGGTTTTTCCAAAAAGATGTTCTAGTTACAGGTGAAGTGCCGCGCATATGTGAAATATTAACGATTTCGTCTTCAACGACATCAATAGCGTTGCGAATGGAATCCTTTAAATCTTTCCTTCTACCTCGGTTGCCCCAAAAAGGTTCACTATCCTCTTCTCGGGCCCAATTTGCAAATCGACTCAATTGTGTACGTCTTCCTCGGTTGCCCCAAAATGGTAGTACATTTTCTTGTTCACCTCGGTTATCCCAGGAAGGGCTTTGGATATCTCTTCTACCTCGATTACCCCAGAATGGTTCATCTTCGTGCCTCCTTCCTCGGTTACCCCAAAAGGGCGAAGAAGTTCCGTCGTCGTCGTCTACAGAAACTTGGTCAGAATTTCGGCGTCCACGGTTGCCCCAGAACGGAGTATCACTACGCCTGTCCATAAAGTTGTTTTTGGTGCTATCATGTACAAGTGGAGTATAAAAGTGGTCTTTGCAGTTTTGGCATTTATTCTTCTGGTATTCAATGTTGTTCAGGAAGTTTTCAAGTGAAGAACTTCCGCGCCTACCCCTGTTTCCCCAAAATGGCGGCTCTTTTATTATTTTCTCGGATGCTTTTAAAATTTTGTTGTTTGTCTTATAGTTCTCATAACCATGGCCATTGTAAAATTCTTCTTCAGACTGCTTTTTGCCACGGTTGGCCCAAAATGGTCGATCATCTTCATCGTTAAGTGATCTTTTGATACGTTCAAGATCTGATTTAGTTTTCGAGTGGCCCGCGTGTTGGATTTTATGACTTCCTTTCACATTCTTGGTTTTATTTCTGTCTTTGCCGACACTTAGATTGCTCGATATTAATAGCACAAATACCAGTATGTACAGCCTTTTACGCATTTTATTTGATTTCTGAAACAAATAAAACCAAATATTAGAGAATTTTTCGTGAAACACGTTAATTAGATTATTACTTAGGCACAACGACTTTTGTTCTATGACATTCAAAACTTTTTTGTTCAATTTTTTATTTTTCTTTCCGGTTTCTCATTATTTTAGGTTTTCTGCTTTGTAATGGCTCAGTTTAGTACAAAATTCCTAAAACCATATGTGGACGTTGACATTTTTCATTGGCGGCTGCGATATTGGAAGAGCGCATAAAACATTAATAGATAGATAGATAGAGTACACTTTATTGCACATAAAAAAGCAAATTAAACAGATATAAAATCTTATGTAATCCGACATATATTTCTAAAATATAAATTTTAGAAAAACTTCATGTAACAAAAATATTTATACGCGTCGAATTGATAACCTCCTTCCAACCGCATACTGCGATTGCCAACCCGCCTGCCAAGCGTGGCGATTATGGCAAAACCCGTCATGGTTATAAAAAACACGAAGGAGGCCTATGTCCTGCAGTAGCCGTTAAATGGCTGATGACGATGATGATGATAACCTCCTCCTTTTTTGAAGTCGGTTAAAAGTTTTTGTAAAACTAATTGACGTGTTTGAAGAATTGCTGGTTTTTAAAATAACCTGTTCATTATCACCAGCATGTAAAAAAGTTAAAAGTCATGTACTTACAATAATATGTTATGTACAGTTCATCGCATAAATACATAAACTCACGTCTGTACCCTGGAGAGGTTGGCAGAGACCAGAGTTTGCCATATGCCACGATCCTTACAAAGAGGACAGCAACCACACACGTTAATCAACGCTTCTATTTAGGTACGTTGTAAAACTTCAAGTCACACACGGCGCACATCCTTTACATTTTATTGCAAACTCGCCCGTAACGTATCTGAGTAGAGTACACGGGTGTAAAGGTAGATGTGCTGTCGACTGTATGTACGTGCATCTTAGCCTAATTTTAAGCGTACTCACTTATTTTGGACTGAAGATGCCGAATATCATAATGCACATTACGTTCGTCTTGTTCAACCTTATTCCAGCACATGTGAGGGTGTGACTCGGGATCTGCTTGTATTCTGAGCCGGGATGCCCGCGGTCAGGCTTTTATATAGGGTTGACCCGTAGGTGATCTCTAGGGGTGCCGCAAAAGGAGGAAAATTTCATAATGGGAAATCTTTTTGCTTTTCTTTGCTCGAGTTCCTCAGAGACCTTGTGACTCTTATTAAATTAAAAACAATGTCCAGTGAGGATTGTGTTGGACGTGTGGAGCGCGTTGGAGCAGTGGTTATGTTCTCTGGCCGCTTGTGTCTTAGGTTCTATTCTTTGTAGATATTTTTTTATTAAATTTCAGTTTCCATAATCTACGTAAATTTACGGTAAAAGGTTGACGGCGGTTTCACCATATATTTGTTAAGATGACGTTAAGGTGAAAATGCGCACCTAACATAATAAAGTTTAGTTTAGAGAAAGTTTAACATATAGTAGTTTAAAGTTCCACAGTTGGTAATATGCGTGAGCTTCTACTATATACTATACTACAAATATTAACTTATAATATATACATATTTTTTATGTAGCCTATATATAGTATATATGCCTCGCTGCAGGGCACAGGCCTTCTCTCAGAGAGAGAGTAGCTCTGAGATATGTGAACACCTCAGACACTCAGGTTTCCTCACGATGTTTTCCCCCACACTTTGCGAGTGGTACCTATTGCTACTACAACTTCACAAATGTACGTAACTTAGAAAATCAATGTACCAAAATGCCGGGATTCAGACCCACGTCCTCCCGAACGAGAGGCCGGCGTTCTACCGCTGCGCTACCACCGCATTATCCATACTAATATTAGGGGTTAAAGTATGAAATTGCCGTTTTATTGCAATAGGTTCTTTGAATTGACATAGAATCTTCATGGTTTGAGGTTTTCGAATGAAACTTTTTTCAAATGGTTTCTATGATGTTCTTTTTTTAAAAAATGTAAAACATCTGAATATCGACTTTCAATTGTTTTTGTTATTCAATTTAGACAAGAAAGATGGATACTGCGAAAATTCGAGTGATTATGAGGCACCCATTTTTCGTATTTTTTTATTATGAGGCACCCATTTTTCGTATTTTTTTATTTTATTGATTTGACGCAAGTGAGTCAATATTGTGGGTAAGGTAACGTTAAACCATGCCGCTAATTCCTGGGTAGTTTGACTAGGGTCGGCTTCCACTATCTCTCTTAATTTATCGTTATTCACCTGTGTGGGCGGTCTTCCTCGTGGCTCGTTCTTTAAGTCAAAATTTCCATCACGAAAGCGTTTAAACCAAAATCGCACGGTGCGTTCATTAGTAGACCCCTCTCCAAACGCAGCATTGATATTGCGGGCTGTTTCTGCCGCGTTAGTTCCGCGTCGGAACTCGTATTAAAAAATCACTCGAATTTTCGCAGTATCCATCTTTCTTGTCTAAATTGAATAACAAAAACAATTGAAAGTCGATATTCAAATGTTTCACATTTTTTAAAAAAAGAACATCATAGAAACCATTTGAAAAAAGTTTCATTCGAAAACCTCAAACCATGAAGATTCTATGTCAATACAAAGAACCTATTGCAATAAAACGGCAATTTCATACTTTAACCCCTATTATTATAAATATCTGTCTGGTACCTCTTCACGCTTAAACCGCTGAACTGAGTTAGATGAAATTTAGTATGGAGATAGTTTTAGTCCAGGGGAAAGACATATGAGCCAAATTACTCATTCCATGCAGACGAAGTCGCGGGCAAAAGCTAGTAATGTAATATATAAAAATCTCTTGTCACAGTGTTTGTTATCGAACTCCTCCGAAACGGCTTCACCAATTTTTATGAATTTTTTGTGTATATTTGGTAGGTCAGACAATAATAGGTCGTAGGCTAATTAATATGGCAAAACAATGTTTGCCGAGTCAGCCAGTGTATATGTTATAAAAAAAAATCGAACTTGTAAAAGTTCTCTTTAAGAACGTTTCTCTACAATCGCAGAAAATGGTCCTTATTGACATCGTAATTTCAAAGTTCATTGCCAAATCACTGCATAAGTAATACATAAATACGTATCCAGAGATAAACAGATAAGTTATCTGATCGACAGTGTTGTCTGTCATAGAATTTATCTATCTATAGCTCTGCAAATATCATGGTGCAAGACGTTTTTGGATTTATTGACTGGACAGAGCTTACCCCTGGATAAACAGATAGATATTCCTGTCAAATAGCGTAGGCGCAAGCCAGCCTTAGAAATACATCCGTGGACTCTACACAGTTACGGATTAACAAGAAGAAATACTAATTACCTACGCAATATACAAAGAATTGTCGCAATAAACTAAGAAGCAGTTCTGTCAAACGCGGCGGCCCTACTGTCCACCGTCGGCCATGCGAAAATTTTGGTAAATATCTGATGTCGTAATAATGCCAACACATCTCTCAGTGTTACAGTGATATCGTTCCGCTGTAACCGATTCCATGAATATATTGGAATAGAAAAACAACTTCTTTGGCCCTTCCGACATTGAAAAAAGACCGGCCAAGTGCGGGTCGGACTCGCGCCCTGTGGTTTCCGTACTACCATAATAAAGAGTTATTTGGAAAAAGCCGCAACTGAAATGTGTAATTTACGACAATTATGAGGCGAAAAAGGTCTGTCAGGATCGTGGCAAGTGGCTAACCCTGGTCTCTGCTTACCTCTCCGGGATAGAGGCGTGAGTTTATGTAATGTAATGTATGTAGGTCAGAGTTCCGTACCCGAAGGGTGCCAAACGTGACCCTATTACTAAGACTTGTCTGTCTGTCACCAGGCTATACCTCGGTTGAAATCTGAAATGGTTGTATTTCTGTTGCCGCTATAACAACAAATACTCAAAACAGAATAAAATAAATATTAAAACAGATTAAAAAAACCCCTCGTGGCCCAACACGCACTTGGCCGGTTTTTATTCGCAGCGTCTGCAACATTTTTTTTTTCAGTGTACAAATTACGTGAAATAAAACAGAGCGGCTCTATTTCTATGTCCTATATTATCGCAGGTGCATTTTACTCCTAAAAAAGTTACTGGCACTGTTTAAACTTCATCGGTATGTGAATAATGTACCACGCGCATACGCATGAAGTTCTCTGAAGTCTTAGTTACGGTGATCTAGGCAGGAAATAAGAAAGTACAGATAGATATAATATTCTTTATCGTACACTAGCATGGGTAGTAAAATTATACGAGTCACGCGTTTTGTGATGCTAAAATGGCAGAATTTGATAGCCAATGTACTAATGTAAAGTTGCGAATTTTTACATTTAAGGTGGGACAATTCCCATACAAATGATTTTTTCCAAATTTGTTAAAAAATTTACACAGTTACACACTGAAATTATGTATATCTGCATTAATTTAAACTTTCGTTTGCGCTAATTTATATGTTCTTGAAAATAACAGAAGTTTATTAGCTTCAATGAGATCGACAATTTAGTCCATGGTATTAAGCTACGGTTTTTTTTTTTCAAGGAAATGTAAATTGGCGCGGATAAAAATCTTAATTTATACAGACAAATATAATTTCAGTGTGTAATTATGTAAATTTTTTAACAAATTTGGAAAAAAATATTTGTAGGAGAATCGTCCCACCTTAAGACGCGCGACTACCGTCGTTGTACTATCCAGGCTGGATTTACTTTTAAGATTTACATTACAGACTTTGTCCCGGAGGGCTAGACAGAGACTTAAAGTTTGCCACTTGTCATGATCCTGGCAACCCTCTTTAGCTTTCATCAAAATTCAGCTTTGACGTAAACGTTTTATTTTATTTGAAATAATATTTTTTATTTTGAATTTGAGAGTTCATTAGTCGTTGCACGCTCGCACGCCGGTTTTGGGTCCTTTTGTACTTACATTTATGTATAGAGATATAGATAGAATATATTTTATTTTACACCAGGACTTAACAGAGCATTTTTTTGTAAAAAAAAATCACAAGCCTAAGTGAAGCTACTTGTTTACACAAGCTCTGCTGACGTGGGGAGGTCACGGCGTTCCGTCTGTTGTGCTTTGATTCAACGTCTGAAAGCAACATGTGGGAGTAGCCAGGGGAAAATAGGCTACTTTTGGTCAACAAGAACTCGAAAACAAGAACAAGAAAAACTGCATTCAAAATACGCACTAAAAAGAAACATAGAAAGGGCGTCTTGAGCCAAATCTCTGCATAAGTAAGTAGATAAATGAATGTGTATCCAGGAATAAACGAATAAATAGCCGATGGACAGGAATATCAGTCAAACAATTTATTTATGGATAGCTCCGCAAACTTCATAGTGCAAGATGTTTTTGTACTTATTCACTAAATAGAGCTTATCCCTGGATAAACAGATATATCCTACTGTCAGATAGCGTTTGCACAAGCCAGCCTTAGAATCATAGTTTGCTAATTTTAACACTAGGTGATGCTGACGCTATTTTTTGTCGCAGATAGCTGAAGATGGAGCGTAGGCTGCTACGTCTGGCATGCCGTTTCATCATCATTCATCATCCAGCCACAAGAAGTCCACTGCTGGACATAGGCCTCCTCCATGGATTTCCAAAAAAGACCGGTTGTAAGCGGCCTGCATGCAGCGCTTTCCTGCCACTTGGATGAGGTCATCTGTCCATCTTGTAGCTGGTCGTAGCTGGCCGTTTCAATGGACGAAAAATTAGAAAATAAAAAAAAAATTTGCTAACCTTACTGTTCAAATCAAATGAAAGGGCTTGTTATGAGGATCTCAAATATGTATTTTTATTACTGTAAAATAAACAGTTTTAATTTTATTCACGAAAGAAGTCGAAAACTGGACAATCCCCTCTGATATCCAAAACTATAGCGCCTAAAATTTAGAAAAAAATACTAAATGTAGTTCATTGCTTGTAGATTACAGGAAAACCTATAAGAATTCCATCAGTTGAAAATAAAGTGGTTAACTCAAAATAATACGTTTGTCTTTGGCATTGTACGGAACCCTCTCCACACGAGTTTGACTTGCAAAAAATACATTTTGAAAAGAATATGGAAAATGTCCGTAATTTTGTTGTCTAGCAAAGGTTCAGACCCCAATTTATCAAAAACATAAAATGTTTTGTACAATCTCCAGAAATATTAGATTGTGCGAGCGGGACAGCATGTAAGACTAACAGTACCCTTAAGTTACGATAACGGTAATAACGGGATGGGAAGACTTTCAATTTCCCCCTGAAGGTCGCAATAAATGGAGATCTCTTGTAATTAATACCCTGCCTCTGTACCATCAGCAACAAGATGAAGTAAATATTTAAGGAAGGGTAAAGTTACATGTGAGAGCACTGACACACTAGCAATTTTGCGAGCGATTTGAATGCGAGGCGATTGCTTAGCGAGCTCGCCGCAATGGCGCGGCGAACCGAGCCACGTCTCGTTATATGAGATACATAGTAGTAACTGTCTCCCAATTGATCACTTGGTAATGGATCCTCCCAGACTCGTCGTATCTAATTCGCTTTAATTTCCTGCAACTTTGAAGTAACAAAGCCAGCGGAAGTGCTTCCTCGTCATTTTGCTACTGAGTGCCCAAAACGTGGATCGCACTCCGCAACCGTCAGCGCCGTCGCGGCGGGTTTGCCGCGCAATTGTGGGGAGCTCGCTGCGCAATCGCCTCGCTTTCAAATCGCGAGTGTGGTAAGGCCATTGGGGTATACATTTGTTGTTTTTCTAGACATGAGTATTCATGCTCGTGCAAAGATCTAATTAAATAGTAAAGTACAAATAAACAGCAATGTAGAGATATAGTAAACGTTTTGGAAAAAAAATATTTATAATGGATGAAACGGCCAATAACATAAAAAATTGATAATGACCCTAACTCTCTCTCTCTCTCTCTCTCTCTCTCTTTCGCTCTCTCTGAGAGAAGGCTTGTGCCCTGCCGTGGGACGTGCCTATATGGGCTACATTTATTTATTTATTTATATTTATTCTCAATAAAACAAAAAAACGACAGTGTCATTAGTTTGCCAAACTGCTAATGCAGTTTATCGGCAAGCTGTAAAAACCACATAAAGAGGGATATAGAAACGTATCTCCATATTAATTAAATAACACAGAAAATTTACATTTTAGTACAATTGGCGAGGTCAGTATATTTCTTAGTCTAAAATATAAATTAAACACCTCCCTTTCAACGCTTTTTCCAAAATAAATAAAAGGTAACCCTTCCCCATCTCGCCCCACTCTCCCGTTGCGTCGAGTAAAATTCCACAGTGCTTACATCGTAACAAGATTGCGTGGAGTTTTCCTTTTGTGTCGCGCAAACATTAGGCCTGGGGCACATAGGAAGGACGTGGGACGAGGGCGTGGAAAAGGCGCGAGAAAGCGTTTCGAGATGTACTAAAGCAAGCGATGAGACATAGCCCATACATATAAGACGGGCCAAGAACGCAAACAAATCGACGCGGTGCTTTGTGTAGACAAAGCACCGCGTCTTTTCCGCGCCCTCTTCCCTCGTCTTTCCTATGTGCCCCAAGCCTCAAAGCTCGGCACTATAAAATGCTAGGATTACCCAAGTAAGAACCATTCGCTTTTGGGATCTGGTCCGGCACTGTTGGTTTTTATTTTAATTTTATGTATCCTATAAGCGTCCCACTGCAGGGCACAGTCTTAATTACCACGCCGCGTGCTCACCGTCGATTGGAAATTACAAGCGCCGAGGTATGTGAACACCTCAGACACTCCGGTTTTCTCACGATGTTTTCCTTCACCGTTAGCGAGTGGTATTGCAACTTCAGAAATGTACTTAATTTTCGACCAACCGACCTCCCGAATGTGAGGACGGCGTTCTAGCACTGACCTACCACCGCTTCGCTTCGCTGTCTAGGAAAGGTTTTTCAAAGGCCCTGCTTCATAAAACTATAATTTACTGTGACAATTAGATGTACGTTGCAAAGCTGATTGGGTCAAGAAGGAAGACAAATTGTACCGATCCGATCAGCTACGCAATATACTCGTATATCGAATTGCCACAAAAAACTAACTATGATTGTGGTTTTAGGAAACCACAATTTTTTTTTTAAAAATTTAGTTTTTTTTTAGTTTTTTTTTTAGTATGGGGCCTTGATAGGTGTGCTAACATCGCCATTGAGTGGTTTCCATGGGACATATACGTACAACATCGGATACCTTCGATATTAAACGAGTCCAGCCAAAGCCAAGGAAATGGCGGGGCGACTTCACGACCTTTCTCCCGGGTTAGCAAGAGGTGGCCACGTCTACGAAGATGGAGCTGTAGAGCTGTAGGGTAGGCTTTAGCTTGGCAGTGAGATGCAAGTATACTACATCAAAAATGTCAGTATATTTTTCTAGGAAAACATCGTGAGGAAATCTGCAATATGGTTTTCATTTCAACTCAATACGTCCACGCGTTTCCCCAGAGATAAAGAGTCTTGACAGACAGACGGACGGACAAAAAAGTGATCCCATAAGGGTTTCGTTTTTTTTCCTTTTGATGTTCGGAACCCCAAAAAGGAGGAGGTTCTCAATTCGTCGGAATCTTTTTTGGACATTTCCTCTTGTTGGAATTTTCTCAATATGGTCTCATCAATGTGTAAAGTGGACAATTTTATAGTTCACAAAGTTTTTCAATTTGTGTTTAATAGCTTTTCTTCTGAGGATTTGAAAGGGATGAGCCCTTAATTACACGTAACACTTATGGATACTAAGTAGCCGACTAAAGAGATTATCTATCTGCTTTTGCAGGGAAGATTTCTGTTAGTAATTTTTTTTTTTATCTGTGCATTTTTTTTACATTTTAAAACATATTATATTACTTTTACCCAATTGCGGAGAAGTCCACAAGGAGAGTAATGTATTTGGCTCGTATGTATGCGTGTAAGTACGTCCGATTTTATTTTCGTTTTTTTATTGTGAATGTCACACATTGATTATTTTAGATTGTTAAATTTTTGTGATTTTTTACGTGTACTCTCAATCTTTCCATTTCATTGTTTTTAAGACTCGCAAATACAGAGTATAAAAATACCTACGCCAAAATCTCCAAAAACTGGACTTTCAATCTTGGTACCTTTGAATATATATTATCTATATATCTCCTCATTTGTTAAAAGATCAACTCTGTTGACCGAGGGGCCATCCTAACACAGGTGAAGGAGGTCATACCAGAAATCTACAGTTATATTTGGCAGTGCTATAGTACACCCTCAAAATTACTCTACAGAGAGCACCTCCTTCATTCATCAGTGGGCTGTCAACAGGGAGATCCACTCGGGCCGGCCATATTTAGCCTCGCCATTCACCCTATAATATCAGCCCTTTCCTCGAAGTTGAACATCTGGTACCTCGACGATGGCACCCTGGGAGGCGACCGACAAACAGTGTTAAACGACCTCTCGTCTTTGATACAAAATTTCAAACTTTTAGGACTAGAATTAAACTTCAGTAAATGCGAAATTTTTATTAAAGATTCTTTAGATAACGAAATCAAAAACGAAATCAGGAACAAATTCAACACGTTGGCCCCAAATATCAAAAATTTAGAGAAGCGTTCATTCCGCCTCCTAGGAGCTCCAGTCCTCAGCGAGGGAATAGAACCATACGTCACGGACCAGGTGGCCAAGTTCGAGGAGACATCATTTCATCTGAGCAAAATCAAATCTCACATGGCATTTACCATTATACGTTTTTGTTTATTCGTGCCAAAATTCACATATGTCCTCAGATGTGCACCTGTCTGGAAGTTCCAATCTTTACTCACACCAATAGATAACCTAGTCCACTTAACTTTAACCAAAATCCGAAATTGCCCGCTCAATGAGAAATCCTGGTGCCAGGCCACCCTGCCGATAAGGTTGGGTGGGATTGGCATCAGGAAAGTATCAAATGTCTCCCTTCCCGCCTTCCTATCCTCAGCTCACAGCACTAACGCCTTGTATAAAAAAATTATACTCGCCTCTATAGGTGATATTGAGGTGTCGTGCTGTGAGCAGGCTAGGGAGGCCTGGAGACTGGCCTGCCCAGATGAGCGCCCTCCACTAAATCCCACAGTGCAGAGACAGTGGGACGAGCCGCTTTGCATGGCTGTTCAATCCAGACTGTTGGAGACAAGCAGCGGCCCTGCGGAGCGGGCTCGTCTACTAGCAACAGCAAAGTATGAGTCCGGGCTGTGGCTGCAGGCACTCCCATCAGCGAACGTAGGCACGCTGATGGACAACATGTCTTTTTCAGTCGCCATCGGCCTGCGATTAGGCTGTAAAACCGTGCAGCCTCACCGCTGCCTTTGCGGAGACCAAGTCGACGAGTTGGGACACCATGGCCTATCCTGCCAACGCAGCGTAGGCCGACTGTCGCGTCATGCGTCCCTGAATGATATAATCCGCAGGGCTCTTTCCAGCGTCGCCGTGCCGGCCATCCTTGAGCCTAACGGTATAGTACGGGACGATGGAAGGAGACCGGACGGTATGTCGCTGGTGCCGTGGCAAAACGGGAGGCCGCTGGTGTGGGACGCAACCTGCGTTGACACACTGGCGCCTTCCCATGTCACGCACACCAGCAGGGCCGCGGGCGCGGCGGCGGCTATGGCAGAAGGCCTCAAGCGGCGCAAATACTCTATCCTTGGGGACAGCTACTTATTTGCGCCGTTTGGGGTCGAGACGATGGGTCCGTGGGGCCCTGAGGCGCGTAATCTTTATAAACAAATATCTATGCGCCTCATCGACTTGTCAGGCGACCCTAGAGCTGGTAGCTATCTCGGTCAGCGTATTAGCCTGGCCATCCAGAGGGGTAATGCTGCCAGTATCTTGGGAACGCTCCCCAACGGCAGCAGTCTAGAGACAATCTTTTATATATAGATAACATTTATTGTAAATATGTAAATATGAATTTTGTTATTTCGTATTTTGTAAAGAATGATTAGCGGCATGACAGTTTTATTAAGAACTACGTATAGGAAAACAAAAATATGTTATATATTAATACTGATTCTAGTCCTGAATAGAAGTTATCCATTGATTTACATAAAAGGACTGAATATTACATATTTCTGCTAAATAAGTAACGAATTATACTATATGATGGTACGGAACCCTCACTATGCGAGTTCGACTCGCAATTGGCTAGTTTATTTAAATATTATCCTAGATCACGTCTTTTTCTTTTAATACACTTATGATTTACACCTTCTGTGTTATTTAGTGTGAGGCACAGCAAAAATATTTATTTTGAAATGGTCTGTTTTCGTTTTAGCTAGTGACTAATTTTACCCTGAGTTTTGATCGATTGATGGTTCCGCGAAATGGCTCTGGGTGTTTTGCGTCTCCCCGGTTTTTTATGGGATGAATCATCTCGTCAATATGAAAAAGAATACTTAAGCGTTAGTGCTAATCGATTTCCACTGAAACGGCAGATTTTGGCAAAAAGAAAATAGTGCTAGGTTCTTGGCTAAGGTTCAAGGCTGTAGAGCCTCAGCTATTATTAGTAGTTTTTGGGATTTGTTATGGTCACTTCGCAGTTTTCAGGCACTCAGATTTCTTCACAATGTTTGCCTTCACGGTTAGCGAGCGGTGTTGCCACTATAACTTCACAAATGTACATAACTCAGAAAGAAAAGTCATAGGTACATGGCCGCACTGGGAATCGAACCTGGGTCTCCCGCTTCCGAGTCCAATGTTCTACCCACTAGGCTACCACCGCTTGGCACCATACATTGTTTATAAACCTTCGACACATTTCCAAAATGTACGTAACTTAGAAAACAAGGTCATTGGTACACGCCGGAGAAGATCTCTCGAACTTTCTTTGGCGTTACCACCGCTATGATACATAGCAAGTAATTTCTGCAAGAAGGATTCAGGATATGGAATTCAGGGCAAACCTTTCCTTACCTCTCCATCTAGCAACAAAACAAACGACTCACCTGTGAGATGATGATCTGGTGGGGGGCCTGCCCACGCTGCATCGTCCGGTCCGCGGTCGCCAGGTCAGAACTTTCCAACTGAGAAATTCTTCTAAGTATATTAATAACTCGATTTCCCTCGTTCCTGACTCGATCACGCAGTGAAACTCTTAAAAGCTCTCTCCATCGACCTCGAGCCTTCTTATGAGGCCCATAGTCAGCGATCAGTTCTCACATCCATAAGTCATCACTGGCACCATACATTGGTTATAAACCTTCAACACTGAGGTATTTTGGAAGAGAAAATGTTTTTTAATAGAAAAGATAATTTAAATATTCTTAATTGTATTTTGTAATTTTTATACAATTAATAACTTGACGCGCGGTCAATTTCGATACACAGACGTGACAATAAAACGGTTTTCATTTTCGTAGTCAACAGTAGTTTGTCTGCGACCTAGCTCAGAGATGATTAGTACTATGAAGCCGAAATTTGGGATAGATGTACATATTAATCACGCCTATCATCATAAACCCATAGCAGTCCACTGCAGGACATAGGTTTCTCCCTGTTTGGGAGGTTTTGCCGTAATCACCACGCTTGGCAGGCGGATTGGAGATCGCAGTGTTTGGTGGTCTGGTGTCACAGGTCAACGCTGCTGCCCGTTCCTTGGTTTCCGTTTTTTAGTCGCCTCTTACGACGCCCACGGGAAGGAATGGGGTGGCTCATTCTAGGCCGGAGCCACACGCCATCATGCCTATAAAACAGTAGAATAAAATCTTGAGGCATTTCTGAGGTATCGTGGGATTGGTAGTAAAAAAATATTGGGGTGTAGGAAGATTATTTTTCGATTTATCTTTTGCGAAATATCAAGCTTTAAAGTGGTAATTTTTGTTAGAGCAGCGTGACCACCCCTCGCCTGGCTAAACAACTTTACTATTTGTAGCATATAATAATGAATAAAAGAAAAACTATCACGGCTTTATAGGTTAACGAGTAATAGTCGACCGACATATCAAAGGATTTTTCAAATTTCATTGAAAATTACTTTGATGAAGTTGTTATTTGTGTAAGTAATCAAGAGACCCCTCGTTCTACGGAGCCCTACACTGCCCAGGCACTTGGCCGGTTTTTTAATTGGTCCATTGGTATCACTGATCATTCTCTAAAAGCACAGGCGTGAAGGTGACTTAATACAATGTTCCATTTCGTGGTTTCTCTCATGTACGAAAATAATCTAGCAAGTCCTTGCATCGACCATTGAAGCAATCTAATATACTTTCTATCAAGGTCCCGTCTATCCGTACCTAGAATAGGTTTAATTAGTACAAACTAAAGAATTTGGAAAACGTTTTAACGTCTAAGGGTAGCTTCAAATGAAAATAAAATGATAGTGTCGAGGAGTTGTGCAACAAAGGAAAACTAGTGTAAAACAGGTAAAATTTGGTGTGGTACTTAATGTGTGGTGACAGGAGGCAAATGAAATATAGGCAGAGTAAAAAAAAAAACCGAAATAAAAAATATCCAACAACCCGACTGCCGAGCAGGCGGGACCAACTTATATACCTCACGATGAGGTACATTGTTCGTTACATCGAGAAGAAACGGCAAAAAAATCATGGCCCCCTTAAATATTTATTTTATTTTAATTTAATAGTATTATTAGTATTATTTGTTTGTAAAGCGAATATAGAACTAAATATTCTGTGAATATTTCAAGTGTCTACCTGTTGCCGTTATTAATATCGAGCAAATAACAGCTTTTTATGCACTTTGGCAACTGACAGTTGTTAAAAGTAGACTAACAGTACGATCTGCAACCGGTTTCTCGCACGTTAATAAACCGGGGTTAAAACGTAGATAATAAGTTATGTGCAGTGGCTAGTCAAAAAGCGTGGGGCGCCTAAGTTAGTCATCTGAGTCTAAATTAGTTGTAATCAGATTTACGAATTGAACGATACAATGTAAAAGAATTATAAAAGAAAAAGAAGAAAGACATTTATTATACCAAGAAGAAACATCACAGAAACAAAATAAGCAGATAAGTAAAACGAATGTTCCGTGTGGCGCCGGATTAAGAATAGCGTCACTCCATTTCCTTCCGTGGATGTCGTAGAATGCGACTAAGGAAATCAATTACCAGGAGACGGGCAGCAGCATTTTCCTGAGATTGCAACCGCATACTGCGATCGCCAACCCGCCTGCCGAGCGTGGCGATTATGGCAAAACCCCTCATGGTTATGAAAACCACGAAGGAGGCCTATGTCCTGCAGTGGGCGTTAAATGGCTGATGATGATGATGATGAAAATAAATGCACAACAACAGAAACAAAACTAAATACACAACAGACAAAACAAATAAATAAAACAGGACCATAGATGTAGCCTGTGGTGTGTCTAAGTTGCCACAAAAGGCAGCTGACTCAGCGTTGGGCTGAGGAAGTGATCCTCAGCGCTGATTTTCAGTCAGTGCCTACAGTGACTCATAATCGTACTATGCAATTGTTATTATGATTATAATTTATGAAAAAAATGTAAAATAAAAAAATAAAATGTAAAATGTTCCTTGAATAAAATATCTTTTATCTTACCTTTATTTTCCACTTTTTAGTACATTACTTATTTACGATAAGAATGTGTTGTTAATTCCGGATTCACTTACTTGATTTTTTGTCGAGAGAGTCCGCCCAGGTTTCGCTCTGATTCGCAGAGCTTAATCATGGTAACAATGTTAAATATTGCAAAAATATGAAAAGCCAGAATGCATTTTTAATTCGATTTGTGTGCGCAGCGCCCCTTAGGCAGCCGGAAAATCAAGCCAATATGTGCCTTTTGATGTTAAAAATAGGGGTTTAAATCATAAGGAATGGTCAAAATCGTAAATACAACGCATCAACACTTCAGTTAAAGGCGGCTCGAAATATCTTCTCGATATATTTCGGTATTCAGTTCCGTTGTAGTTGTTTCCCGTTGTACGATTTTGTTGAGCCCAGCCGTTTAATACAAATCTTTTTACCGACTTTGGAACTAAGATACTTTGTAAGTACTAGACATTCACGGAATATTTTTTTTTTGCCGACCAATAGAAGGAGTTGGTCTGCAGTTCAGCTATAGATTAGATTAGATTAGAACACTTTATTGTACACACCAGAAAACAAAATACATTATATATTATTTTTTATGTACGTTCAGCGATTAATCCTTACCACCATGTCGTCCAATTTCAATTTTTTTTAGAAACAGTTGGTGAAGATTTGTGCACGGGATATATCATCAATTTGTAAAAGTATCTTGACATAATAGACACAACCATACTGCGATAAATAATACCGTCAGCGCCACCTAGTGGTAAAATTAGCTAACCATAGTTTCTGTTTAGTGCCTGTTTTGAAGGCAGTATTTTTTTCTTCCGTAAATAGATAACCAGCACCACCAAAAAATATTCCTGCATACATCAAATACAGAAATGTCAATAAAAGTAGGAAGCAACTATTTTAGGAAGGGTAGACCCTTAATTTCCAAAACTAATGCACGTCTAGCACGGGGCATTTCAGCACGGGAGTTTTTACCAATAAAAGTCTAAAGGTTGAAAGTATTTATTTTAGTTCATACTGTTGCGCCCGCACATTTCCGATCCCTTGTTACGTGGATTAGTCCCTTATTCCTACAATAATGATCCCACGGTCCCGCCTGCTGAAGTTTTTTCTTCAATAGTTTACAATTATAATAGCTGTATTTACAATTTTTTTATCATATTGATTAAAAGACCCGGTGGTAGCCTAGTGGGTAGAACATTGGATACGGAAGCGGGAGAGCCAGGTTCGATTCCCAGTGCGGGCATGTACCTATGACTTTGCTTTCTAAGTCATGTACATTTGTGAAGTTATATTAGCAATACCACTCGCTAACCGTGAAGGAAAACGTCGTGAGGAAACCTGAGTGTCTGAGCTATTCACATACCTCAGCGCTTGAAATCGTCAATACGCGGTGGGCACGCGTGATGATTAAGCCCAAATCCTCTCTCTGAGAGAAGGCCTGTGCCCTACAGTGGGACTTATGATGCTGATGATGATTAAAAGATAGTAAATTAAATAATGGTTTCCAAACAACACAATCACTTGTCCTAGTCCCAAACTAGGATACCCTGTGCTATGGTAACCAGGCAAGGACATCACCAACATAGAACGTGTCCACTTTTCGAGTACAGCTAGAGAACAGGCCACCGTTTCGTCCAATATGTTTGAATCATTATAATCATTGCAGCCACACTCGAGTAAAAATAGCCCCCGGAGATTTGTATCGGAAACTTTAAATATACAAAGCAGATATGCAAAAGTGTACGCACGTTATTAGAGTGCGTATTTTATTCGGACGTGTGTTTAGATTAGCGTTTCAAGAGCGAACACTATAATAATGTTGTCTACGCATGTCCCACTGTAGGGCCTTTTCTCCGAGAGAGAGAAAGAGAGGGAACTCTATATCCATCTATCAATACAGCCCATGAAAGCCGCCCACTGTTGGGCATACGCCTCTTCACCGTCACGCCAGCCTCGCCGGTCCCCTGCAAATCTTGTCCAGTGCCCTACTGCCGCCTTTTTAATGTCATCAACCCAAAGTTATAGTAGCAATACCACTCGCTAACCGTGAAGGAAAACATCGTGAGGAAACCTGAGTGTCTGAGCTATTTATATACCTCAGCGCTTAAAATCACCAATCCGCGGTGGGCACGCGTGGTGATTAAGCCCATACTCTCTCCCTGAGAGATGGCCTGTGCCCTACAGTGGCACGTATATAGGCTGCTTATGCTTATGCTTGAGTTCTAGTTAGCTGATTGGAATTTTCACGATTAGATTAGTTAGCTGATTGGAATTTTCACGAATTTTCACGACCACCAGGGCGTAATATTGGGGCAGATAGTGAAATTGAAATTGTAAATACATTTATAGTCAAAGCCCATCATCATCATCATCATCAGCCATATGACGCCCACTGCCTATGTCCTAGGCCTCCTTCGTGGTTTTCATAACCATGAGGGGTCTTGCCATAATCGCCACGCTTGGCAGACGGGTTGGCGATCGCAGCATGCGGTTGGAATCACAGGAAGACGCTGCTGCCCGTCTCCTGGTTGATTTTCTTAGTCGCTTGCTACGACATCCACGGAAGGATATGGAGTGACGCTATTCTTAATCCGGCGCCACACGGAATGTCAAAGCTCATGAAGAAATACAATACAGCATAGTGCAAACTCACCTTAAAGAACTCAATGCCCAGCACGAATGGAATCTGTAGAATTCAGTAATATCCTCTTGGGCCTACTTATTATCGATCTGTTGACCTCTAAACCCATTTCTATTTGCCTGATGGACGTATCACCATAACGGTAGTACGTTGAAGATAACAATAACTAGAGTATATTTTATTCATTCTAACTGACCCCCGCGTACTGATGCATTTCTAAAACTATCTAACTTAGGTACTTACAGCCGACAGAATGATAAAGCTTTATATGCTGCTCAAAACGATTAGGGGAATAGATTTCGAAGTAAGATAAAACAAAATCTTTGTTTTTTAATTATAACTGCCCATTATTAAAGTGACATTATTCAGGAAATCACCAATTTTGACAGCAGTTCTTAATAATGGCGACCAAAAGTCTATATACACCTTAAAACAAAGTGACTTTATTGATTTTCTTATTTTTTTTATTTTGTACAGAAAAGTCTCATTTTATGTGGCTTTCTGTGAAGGAAAACATCGTGAGGAAACCTGAGTGCCTGAGCTATTTACATACCTCAGCGCTTGCCCATACTCTCTCTCTCTGAGAGAAGGCCTGTGGCCTACAGTGGGACGTATATGCTGCTTATGATGTGGCTTTCAATGTTTTTTAAATGTCCCATCTAGGGCCGTCGGTCATGATTTTTATAACTTTTCAAACATCACTTCTTCAAAAAAATCGCTAAAATGAGTCTAAATTATAATTCTCTTATTATCTAGCAAAGTCCAACACCAGATTTATCAAAAGTATGTTAGTATGTAACACAAACATAAATATTACAAAGTAAAAAAAATATTCTAACAAAAACATTAGAATGAGCAAATTGAGCAAGCGTGACGGAACGATTGTCGTAAGACTGACTTGCACCATTTCTTAAAGGTCACTTAAGGTGCCATTTAAATTGAATTTTATTTGAAGAATTATCTCAGCGCTTGAAATTGCCAATCCTCGGTGTGCACGCGTGGTAATTAAGCCCATATTATCTCTCTGAGAGAAAACCTGTGCCGTGGAGTGGGACGTTGTACAGACTACATAAAAAAAACCGGACAAGCGCGAGTCGGATTCACCCATGAAATGTATAGTTTTGAGAGTTTTCCCTACACCTGTAGTGTAATACTATATTATACTACAGGTGTAGTATATTTCTATAGTATATATGTCTATTTCTTCTTCGGTAAATTCTCCGATATGAGGTTGCCTTTAAGAAATTGCTATTAGCAATAAGGCCGCCAATTGTATCTTTTCTTTTGTCATTGCTGTTTCTGTAACATTTTTTCCGGTATACAATAAAGAATATTCTTACATAAGCAGCCTATATACGTCCCACTGTAGGGCACAGGCCTTCTCTCAGGGAGAGAGTATAGGCTTAATCACCACGCGTGCCCACCGAGGATTGGCGATTTCAAGCGCTGAGGTATGTGAATAGCTCAGACACTCAGGTTTCCTCAAGATGTTTTCCTTCACAGTTAGCGAGTGGTATTGCTACTATATCTTCACAAATGTACATAACTTAGAAAACCAAGTCACAGGTACACGCACCGGGGATCGAACCTCGGTCTCACACTTCCGAGTCCGAGGTTCTGCCCACTAGGCTACCACCACCTTTTATAGAATATTCTTATCTTATCTTATTAGTTGCCAAATTTCATAGTTCTAGGTTAAAAGAAAGTGCCTATCAATTTTGATTCCCTTGAGTGTCGAAATACACGTTTTTGCGGCGTAAACGGCCGTATGTTTTAATCACGTTAATTTACGAGTTAGATTTTTTCACAGCTTCAAGGAACTGTACACTTTAGTGTATGGTTTTAATTTCAACTCGATACCTTCACGCGTTCCCTACATAAAAGGTCTTGACAGATAGACGGACGGACGGATGGACAGGCGAATGGACGGACGGACGGACCACAAAGGGTTCCATTTTTTCCTTTTGAGTTACGGAACCCTAAAAAAATTAAGAATTGTATTGAATGCTACTTAAGCCCCGTTTAAGAAACTGGTACAAGTCGGCTTTAGTGTAATTGTTTTACAATCACCATCGATTCAAGATAATGTCATATTAAACACCCATAGGGCCACTAGAGGCAGTGTTTCTCTTCCTACTTAAGACAAAGTTAACGTAAATGGAGGACCTTTAAGAACCTATAGAGCACTCTTGCCTTACAGACACATGTTCTGGTCCACGTTTTATAACTAACATAACATAAACTCGCGCCTGTATCCCGGAGGGATAGGCAGAGAGCAGGGCCTGCCACTTGCCACAATCCCGACAGATCTCTTTCGCTTCATCAACATTCGTTAGTCGTTGCATGCACGCACGCCGGTTTCGGATAGTTTTCATCTTGCCCTTTGCTAAAACATCTCCTATTTGGTCGAAGAATGTCCGCCGGGACATGATAAGCAGCCTATACACGTCCCACTGTATATAGGCTGCTCCACCGTTAGCGAGTCATCATCATCATCATCATCATCAGCCTATGGCACGCCACTGAGCACGGTCCTCGGCTACTCTCATCCAGCTCTTGCCAGCCGCCCTGCGAAGATCATCGCTCCACCGAGTCTGAGGACGTCCCACACTACGTTTACCGATCCGCGGTCTCCACTCGAGAACTCGTCTACCCCATCGGTTATCAGTTCTTCGGATAATATGGCCGGCCCACTGCCACTTCAGCATGCTAATTCGGTGGGCTATGTCGGTGACTTTGGTTCTCTGTCGGATCACCTCGTTTCGAATTCGCTCTTTCAGAGAAACCCCGAGCATAGCCCTTTCCATAGCACGCTGAGCGACTTTAAATTTGTGGACCAGCCACACCGTGAGTGTCCACGTTTCGGCACCATATCTCATGACGGGTAGGACGCACTGATTGAAGACTTTCGTCTTGAGACTCTGTGGGATTGGCGATGTGAAGACTCGACGTAGTTTCCCATACGCTGCCCAGCGTATGGGAAACTATGATTGAACCTGGGCCTCTCGATTCCGAGTCCAATGTTCGACCCACTAGGCTACCACCGCTCACATCTCACTAATTTACGTCTATACCTAAATGTAATAGTCTGAATAGATGCTATTTTATTTCCTAATTACATAACCGCTTCTTTCAAACCACCCAGAATTATGTATTTTTATGTCCAAACATGAAGGTGCAAGCATCCACGAAGTGACGTCAATAAGTGTCGTTTCCGAGTAGAACACCAGTTTTTCCACACACCAACAAACGAGTACCCTTAACCGTACGCACACAAAGAAACCGCTGAAGCTTTTCCGCGCGCTGAAACGTGCAAAAGCTCGCGGTCTCTTTCTTGCTAAAGAGAATTGGTATAGTCATCCTTCTCTCGCGCGTTGACGCGGGAAAATCCACTGTGGCATTGCAGGCAGACCTGTAGATTCGCATCGTTGTGCGGACGTTTAGTTGTTCTGTATGATTTTCGTTAAGGCACGCAATCATTTTCGGCAAAGTATCCTCTTAATAGAAAAAAAAGAATAATCTATCGCTTTTTCTCGTAGTGCGTATAAATAGACTTTAAATGTAGGTTAAGGGAGTGATTTATAAGTGTGTTTTTGGGTCGGCGGAATATGTTTTGGTGATTGTAAAAAGGTTGTTAATATTTTAAAAGTGTGTTTACTAAAATAGCTGTGGTATGAATTAGTGTGAAGAAGTTTATTGATGTTTAATTGGTTATTCGTAGTCGGCAACTAAGTGTTTCAGTTTGGTTCTAAAAGAAAGACGTATAGTGAGGTAAGTGGCAGAATGTTGTATTAATTATTTTGAAATAACCCTTAAGAAACGTTTTACATAAGCAGCCTATATACGTCCCACTGTAGGGCACAGGCCTTCTCTCAGGGAGAGAGTATGGGCTTAATTACCACGCGTGCCCACCGCGGGTTGGCGATTTCAAGCGCTGAGGTTTCCTCACGATTTTCCTCAAAGTTTTTCTAAGAAACGTTTTAATAGTAAAAAAAGCTATTCAAACTCATTTAATGGAAAATACTTATTAGTATTTTTAAACGACTCGCGATGCTAATACCTATATGGTTATTAAATACATTCACTGGGTCAAATTACGATTATTTATTAAGAAAACTCAAAAACGTTTTAAAAAAATAATTTTGGTCTTGCGACCGGCGGCGCAAGTCTATTTGTTTTTTAAATTATGCGTTAAACCTCCACCTTATATACCTACGAGTACGTGTGTTACATATGAGTTTCAAAATAGTTCGCTTACAATTAACTGACAATTTAGCAAAATTTCAAAAAGACGCAGAACAACTTTTGATATTTCTTAGCTAATTGTTAACGAATATCTGAAACTCATAGTATCGATAAAAACGCATATTTTCTCGAGGACACAATAAGCAAATTTTGCTATGGTAACTTTTGATAAAGGTGAAGGAAAACATCGCGAATTTCATCGAAGGAATTTTCAATCCGCGGTGGGCACGCGTACTCTCTCTCTCAGAGAAGGCATGTGCCTTGCAGTGGTGCATATATAGGCAACCCAAAGAAAAAACTTACTTATTGGCGTTCTGTAACTGTTGCGCAGGTTCGTCTTCATCAATCTTCAACTATCTTATCTTCCACTAGTAATTACTCTAGGCGATTTCAGACAACATAATCAAACATTGCTACTAAATGTCTGGCTTAAAAAGGGACTGGGCCTGTAAGTACCTAAATTTAAATTGGAATATAATATGTTTAGCTTTTAAGCATAATATTTAGGTGTAGTCGACAGCACATGAACGTTTACATCCGTGCCCTCTAATCAGTTACGGTACGGGCGACTTTGCAATCAAATTGTAAAGGTTGACCTGCTGCAGGTTGTACTTACCTACGTCCACGGTCGAAATTCCCCGTCATGTAAAGGGAACAATCAAATTAGCGAAATGACCAAATGAAATTCGGGTGAAATACAAAACACATATTCTGTCAGTCGGTGTTATTATTATTATTGGAAATGTATCTGACTAACGCGTTCTGGGGAGTCGCTGTATACGGGCGGCACAAGACCGGGAAGCTTGGAAAACCATGAGGGAGGCCTATGTTCTGCAGTGGGCGTCAAACGGCTGATGATGATGATGATGAATGTGTTCTGGGAAAATAAAGAAAGAAAAATACCAAATTTAATTTAAAATGCATATAACTTGCTGAGACCAATTCAGCACGTACAAATACCTAACAGGTTTTTTAAGTGAGTGAAGTAATTAATACATTTACACAGTCATATTTTGAGGAATATCTATAAAACTTGGCAGCCATTTAAAACGCGATTATTTTATCGGCTGCACTTCCTTTCTAACGAATGAACTTGGCCTAATTTTCACGAATATGATTTTACTCGCTATTGCTCGTGACTTCGTTCACGGGGAAATTTTCATGTGCTTTTTTGGGATACAAAAATTATCTATGTGCGGCGGTAGCCTAGTGGGTAGAACATCGGACTCGGAAGCGAGAGACCCAGATTCGATCCCCAGTGCGAGCATATACCTATAACTTGGTTTTCTAAGTTATGTACATAAGTAGCAATACCACTCGCTAACGGTGAAGGAAAATATCGTTAGGAAAATTGAGTGTCTGAGCTATTCATATACCTTGAAATCGCCAATCGGCGGTGGGCACGCGTGGTGATTATGCCCACACTCTCCCCCTGAGAGAAAGCCTGTGCCCAACAGTGGGACGTATATAGGCTGCTTATGTATGCCATAATTTCTTCAGATTCGTTCTGCCGTTCTGACGTAATGAAGCAATAATTTATTCCATTTACAATGCCATTATTTTATTGGCTGCCCTTCTTTTCTCGAATCCAACTCGGATTTTAGTTTCCCGAACGCTGCCCGAGTTCGGGAAGCTAAAACACATTTTCGCGTCAAAAATACCTCAGTGTAACAAGTCAAAGGTGTGTAACCAATGGGTGTTGCCAGTGATGACTTATGGATGTGAGGCCTGGTCGCTGACTATGGGCCTCATAAGAAGGCTCGAGGTCGCCCAACGACCAATGGAGGGAGCTATGTTAGGAGTTTCACTGCTTGATCGAATCAGGAATGAGGAGATCCGCAGAATAACCCAAGTTACTGATATAGCTCTAAGAATACGGTATTTGACACGATCAAAAATTAATTATTTCATATGCTCGATTAAAACAAAAATTACAAAATATCTCGGAAAATGTATCTCAATAGTAAATTACTTGTTATGACAACTTTTAAATAGATTAAACATAAAAAGAGTGCGTTGAAATGTGACGTCATAAGCCAGTATTTTCATACAAAATTCCGTAAAAAAATACCATTATGAAATACAAATGTCAAATCTACTGCCAGGTACTAAATCTACGATGTTGATATAGGTAATACAATCTCCAAGTTAAATAATTCAAATGTCAGTTGCATTGAATTAAGTTAATAATACAATGTAATTTTACTCAAATTCCGTTTTAAAAGTAACTTATTTGATATTTTGTCGAATACCCAATTGCTCAGTTGAAGTGGCAGTGGGCGGGGCACATAGCTCGAAGAACTGATGTCCGTCGGGGCAAAAAAGTTCTGACCTGGTGACCGCGGACCGGATGACGCAGCTTGGGAAGGCCCCCCACCAGATGGTCTGACGACATGGTTACGGTGGATGCGCTGGATGTGGGCGGCACAAGAACGAGAAGCTTGGAAAACCATGAGGGAGGTCCTGCAGTGGGCGTCAAATGGCTGATGATGATGATGGTGATAATGATAATGATGACTTTTTTTCTGACGAATGAACTTGGCCTTATTTTCACGTTTATGATTTTACTCGCTATTGCTCGCGACTTCGTTCGCGGGAAAATTTTGGAGTGTTTTTTCCGGATCCGTTCTGCCGTTCCGATGTAATTGAGTAATGATTATCCATCGATCCAAACTTTCGCATTAATAATATTATCGTCGGTAGAATACATTGGGTATTGGAACATTTCAAAATATACTGTTTTGAGTAATTGACGTTGGAAAATCTGTAAAATTAAAAAAATCATATAAAAATCATTATTTCTTTACGTGTCAAAGACGTTTTATAATACTTACAATTAACGTTTGACTTGTACCATTAGTGATTTGGAAACAATCTTAAATTCTTAATGGTACTTAACTGAAAACACGTGATTTTGGAGGTGTTCCGGCAATGATTCTGACCGACGGTATACCGCTCAAAACAGTTAGCGGAGTAAGATTTCATAGTAAAACATAAAAAAAGTTCTTTCTTTTTTAATTATAATTGAATATTTAAGTGACATGGCTTATGAAAATAAAAAAACTAACCCACTAAATATCACAAAAGAACTAACTAACACAAAAGAACTTAAAACAAACAAAATATGACTCTACATTTTCAACAAAATATTTGAACTGAAATGTCTCATAAAGGCTCAAAATCTCGCGTTATCATCAGCCGTCAGTGCCCTGACAGTTCAAATTCAGATTCAAAAATGTTTTATTCAAAATAGCACAGAAACTGCGAAATCAAAATCTACATCCTTTTGGAAAAAAAATGGACAAAAAAACTCTAAACTTAGTCTTTTCAAAGTCCTTAATTAACAGAGTATACTCAATTATTCTAGAACCTAAAACTCATGCATTGAACTGGCCTTAGTTCCAGACATCATTGCTCCATTCACAAAGCACTTTAAGTATGCATTTTTATAGTTTACCTGTAACAATCGGAAAACTCGACAAACCATTGTAGGGTTACCATATTTGGTTTTGTAATTTATTTTTGGCCTATCCACGAGAAAAAGAGAAAGAGAGAGAGAGTGTGTGTGAAAAAAAGAGACCAGAACGGCAGGAGCTAAAATGTTGATAGCACAGTAAATTTTACTTGCGTGGTCTTTTCTCAGCCATATTAATGAAAGATAATGACTGCTAAAATTATTTGCTTCTCGCTTATACAACATTACCCTCTAGAGGTATATCGTGTGAGTGAGAGGCAAATATTTAATCAGTCTCTTTCTTTGATTAACTTTAGCCTTTGCATCTACGTAATGAGATGATTTATACGGCGTCCTTCACTCACACTAGATGGGTGAACGGACCACTCGGACGCTACAGTGCCTGGGAAATTGTTTTTAGGTGGTGTAGGCTTGCCCAGTAGGTACCTCTACAGGTCTTTACAGTGTAAATGTGTGAGTAATTTACTACTTTAGTAATTGACTAACAGTAATTTACAACGCATCACACTACGTCAATCAAATAGATATGTGCGGATTATACTGATCTAAGGATTAAAAAAATAATAATTATAAATTTATTGTACCCCTATGGCAACCCTATGTCCGGGCTAGAGTCGGTAACGTCACGAGACAGTGTGACATTGTGACAGCTTGTCACTACCTCCCGGTGGAGTGGAGGCACAATGGTGCTGGGAGCACAATGCGTGGTGGTGACAGACTGGATCGTTTCTTAGGGGAGAAACACTCTTGCTTACATATCTCGGTGTGACACGCAGTGAGATAATGAGCAGAGATGATAATATGGATGTTATTATAACATAGATTTTAACGTCTCCTTATGTTTCTAACTTGATAACCGTAGGCATTTACATCAAGCAATCAAGTAGCCCATACTTGTCCACTGCTAGAAATCGTGTCTCCCGAAGGCACGCAACTTCTTTCTGTCCTCGGCCAGCAATCAGATCATCAGTTCAACGGCCGCTATTTCTTTTTTTGTTCCGTTCGCCTATCAAAGCAGGCAAAGGTTTAGGACCATGGATGTTACGACTATACAGCCTTGTCATATTATGTGAAATTTTCTATTTCGTTTTCATTATAAGGCCAAGTGGCCAAGTCTTCACTTTTCAGAAAGGCAAAGTTGCCAAATATTGTATAATCTTTTCAATAAGGCGAAGTTGCCAGGTATTGAATAATATTTTGAGTAAGGTAAATCAAGGGCCGCTAAAACACGACAAATGTGAATTTTCATACCAGTACCTACCTACATCCATTTTAATTTATCTCGAAGAAGGTTGTCAAAGTAATGCTCAAATTTCCATGCATGTTTGACAAAAATATCTTTACGGTGTTTTTTATAAAAACACGATTACAATAAGACACTCTTCAAAAAGGCAAGGCGAACGTAAATTTTATTTGAAGATTGTCTTAAGGAACAGTCTTTTTGTAAATAAGCTTGCTAGTGTAGTTGTTGGTAAGAAACACATCTCTTTCTGCATACCATCGCATAACAGAAGACGCTTATGTGTAGTTGGCGATTGATAGAGTTTGCTGTTGGCATTGTCTGGTCTGGTCCGATAGGTACATTTTACTAGGCTTTCTCATTAGTTGAAGTACTCTTCATAGCATAATCAAAGATAAAAGCTGGTACAAATACTATTTTGGTTTGCAATAAAATCATTTCTGTCAGCAGTTTTATAATTAAAAAAAATACAAGGCCTAGCAGCAAAATAATCAAATTGACCACTACAAAATTCCAAATTGATCTGTAGAAAATTCCAAATCGATCTGAGGAAAATTTCACATTGGCAAATTCAAAATTGTTAAATACAAAAAAATAAACTTTTTTTGATGATTTTTGTTACCTACCCGTGAAACCAAATAGGGAATATATTTTATTTGTAATGCAGTCCTTATCTATGTAAATCGTGTCTATTGTATTTTCAATCTCAACAACGGAGACCAAGCGAACTTATCTAGGATGGGTAATCTAAGTGTGGTTTTACAGTGACGCTTACCGTCCGCGTTGGTGGTAAGCGCAGCCTGTAAGCTATTTTGCCATCAGCGTGGGCCCAGCGTTTTACTATGTAACGATCCAAGACACTCGAAGCTCGTGGCCCGCAACGCTTACCAACAGCGCTGGCGAAAGCGGTACTGTAAAACCATAATTATTAACAAAATTGCTTAGAAACTGTGACTCAAGTTGTTAAGCTGTGTTTTTGTGTCACATTTTGGAAAAAAAATGGCAAGAAAAACTCAATACTAGGTTTTTTTTTTAATTTCATCTTTAGTCAACAGAGTTTAAAGTCATATTCAAATACCTACCTATGCACTCTCCTAGGTTTTGCTTAAGACTCGTGTGAGTCAGCGGTATTTCGCGTTAATAATTTAGACTTGCAAAGCGTACAGTCAACAGCAGGTCCACCTTTACGGTTTTGTTGCAAAATCGCCCGTACCTTACCAGTGATGGGCGATACCCAAGAGTATCCTCCCGACGGTTTAAGCTGAGAATATTCGTTCCTGCTTTGATAACGTAACATGCTAGCGAGGCTATTATATATTTTAAGTTTATTTATTTAAAGGCGAAAAACAGACTTGACAAACATATGAGAGTAGGAAATATTACATGAATAAAGTAACCGGCCCATTAATGAAACTACTTACTAGTATTATTATTATTAATTCTTTATTGCACAAAGACAGTGTACAAAAGGTGGACTTAATGCTGACGGCATTTTCTACCAGTCAACCTGCAGGAGGCACAGGAGAGGCAAAAATTGAGGTAGGCGTGCAAAAAGAAAGTGATAAAGGTACTTATAAGTACCTAATGTATTATAAGTAAGTTAATAAGATTCATAAATTTTTCAATATTTCGCACAGATACATATTCCTATAAAACATGATTAATAATAAGCAAAAATGGATATACTTAGCTACCTACTAGCTGGAAGCGTTAGTAACATAATAGGTGATTTTACAACAGGTGCACAAAACGAACCATTATTATCGGAGACTTTTAGCAGCCCGAGCCGAAGGTAAAATGGTTTTGTGGACGAGTTATAAACCCTGCTTTTCATTTCGATTGCGAGGAAATGAAACAGTAGTATAATTTAGCAAATTGAAGAAATTAATAAACGCACGAAAAAACAAGAGCAGTTTCCCGCCGCTTTATTTTTTTAAAATCTTACGATATTGATATTTGGCTTGGGCTGCAGACCTATCCAACCTACTATTAAATTATTTTTTTTAATAATTTTCTTAAATTAATTAAATAGCCTACCGTACTTGAATTTAAATTTTAATATCTTTTATGTCTTAAAAAACACATAAGGCAAATAAATTAAAGTAAATATTATAAAATAACAAATTCTATCTATGGACTTCTTATTGTGTTTGGCTATATGGCTCATTTTCTTTGCTTTAATACTGATACATGGTTGCCTGGAAGAAATTGCTTGTAGTAATAAGGCCGCCAATTGTACTGCGATTTATTGAATTTCTGTTAATGTAATCTTTGTGTACAATAAAGAATATTCTATCTATCTATACATTTATGAGTAGATACGTTAATGCACTTGCGCGCAAAATTCGATTTTGTGCGGCCTATATCCTGCACAAATAATATTATTGACATTAATAATCTTGTCTATCTACCATTCCATCTTTTAGACTACCATCACTAAATAGTTGGTGTCTCTTGGTAACTGCACCCTTTAACTATAAAGTTCTTATAAAAGTGTGAAGTTGCAAAGATCATACATTACAAAGTTTAAAATTTTCCACTAGGTATTTATCTGAAATGGATGTACTTTCTAGCTAGTAATATTAATTAATTATTGTCAAAGTTACTAACACTTAGTAACTAGTTACCAGCAAAGTATATTCTTACTATATCATGATTAAGGTAAAAATTATTGCTGACTTCATTAATTAATAACATTGACTGTTATGTAAGACAATCATTCCACCTTATACACCACCATCACTAAAGAGTAACTGTGTGAAAAATGTACCTTTTAACTCCAAGGTTGTATAAAAGTGTTTCCAAGTTTGAAATTACTCCTGACAAAGGAGTTCAGGCAAAAGCGACGTCGAGAGAAAACGTTCTAAGTTGATAACTGAAGTGTACTGCAGTGCACTCTGACATAATTTCGTACCTTTTTAACGGATTTCAAAAAAGGAGCAGGTTCTTAATTCGTCCATTTTGTATTCTTTTATTTCGAAAGGAGATACTTTAAGGGTTGTCCCATGGTCAAGATCTATTGAACATCATTAGTATTAGGTACTTATTTATTAAAAAGTTTTCTGGGTCAGTCCAGAGACATATTTGAGCTTCTCTTATGTAAATATAATATTCATAAAAACTTTCATTCAAAATATAAAAATAATGTGTCACTCATTTTAGTGAAAGGCTAGCTAGCTTCACAAATAAACGTGCCCACCTACTTAGGTAGGTAATTAAACCTACGAACGCTTGCCCTGGGCGGGCTGGCGGGGCGGCGGCGGCGGCCCGCGCTGTTGGCGGTGCCGCGTGCGCGCACCAACCTGCTGCAGCGGGCGCCTCTCACGCGTGCGCTGTCCTTGCTCAACATGGTGGCCGACCATGTAGATATATTTTACTGTAGTCTTAGCGAGTTCAAGAGGGCCATAATTCGGATTTTAAGTTAAGGACTTATTTTATCTAACTCTATCGCATTAGGTAATACACCTGTAATGATAGATGTTAAGTGGTGATACAAATAAATAAAAAAAAAATAAATAAAAAAAAAATATTCTTTCCGTGTGGCGCCGGATTAAGAATAGCGTCACTCCATTTCCTTCCGTGGATGTCGTAGAAGGCGACTAAGGAAATCAATTACCAGGAGACGGGCAGCAGCGTCTTCCTGAGATTCCAACCGCATACTGCGATCGCTAGCCCGCCTGCCAAGCGCGGAGATTATGGCAAAACCTCTCATGGTTATGAAAACTACGAAGGATGCCTATGTCGTGCAGTGGGCGTCAAATGGCTGATGATGATGATGATGATTCTCTGCCGAACATAGGCCTCCTCCATGGATGTCCAAAAAGACCGGTTGGAAGCGGCCTGCATCCAGCGTCTTCCGCAGCAGTGGACTTCTTGTGGCTGAATGTTGATGATGCTGATGATTATATTCTCAATAATAGATAGAAAGAAACTCATTAGGAAATATAACTAAAACTACTTAAAACTGAAATCTGGCAAACGAAAGCGTAACCTGAGAAACTAGCGGGAAATTAAAAAAAAATATTCATGTGGTATCATCAGCTGTACGTACTAGGAAAAGAAGATTTGATACTTGTTTATCATGTCTTCATATTTTATTTATTTTTCTAGTGTAAATGAAGGTGCCACTGAATGGTGTATAAATCATCTCAATACGTAGATGCAAAGGCAAAAGTAAAAAGAGCTGACATCTTTTTCATCATTTAAAAGTTTCTACTTTACTAATAATAATAATAGATAGATAGATAGCGGTGATAGCCTAGTGGGTAGAACATTGGACTTGGAAGCGGGAGACCAAGGTCCGATTCCCAGTGCGGGCACCTATGACTTTGTTTTCTGAGTTATGTACATTTATAAAGTTATAGTAACAATACCACTAAGGGTCAAGGAAAACATCGTGAGGAAACCTGAGTGTCTGAGCTACTCACATACCTCAGCGCTTGAAATCGCCAATCCCTGAGAGAAGGTCTGTCCCCTACAGTGGGACGTATATAGGCTGCTTATATATTATATTATATATAATATTATGCACATACAATTTATTACAAAAATATCTCATTATATAGTTTCTTCCACTCTTTATGCAGTACACAATACATTTTTTTTATTAGAAAACCAACAGACACGATAAAACATAAAAAATACATAACAAAAGTTAAATATAAGGCCCAATTATAGGTTAACATTAAAACACTTTATAAAAATCTGACACGCAAAAAGAATGAAATCTGCTAGACGGACAGGGCGGTTCTAATTGTTCGCACATTATTTTAACAAGATTTCTCAACTTTTTTTATTTACGTCTATACTTAAAAGTAATAACCTAAATAGATGCCGTTTTTAATTTCAAATGACATAACAGCAGTTTTAAAACCACCCAGAAAGAAGCGTGAAAAGCTAAAATTAGGTAAATGTTACATTGTATCAATGGTGTTCTGAAAGAAAATGTTTTTTTTAAGTGCAAAAAATAAAGAATTTTCAAGTTTTTATCTCATGTGTTTGTATATTTTTTCTGTATACTTACATTAAAGAACATTTCAATGTAATCTATTTTTGTTCCTGCCAAAAATATCTAGCAATCTAGGGTCGCTCCTAGCAAATATACATTCAGTATTTCTATATTTTTGTGAGGAACACTTCATCCAACCTCGGAAAATCGTTACAAAAATCATCCTAACAGCCTTCTACCTGTTTTACACTTCAAAGGGCCTGAGCCTACCTACTTAGGTACTCTGGAACTTTTTTTACTGAGCAATATAACTAGGAAATGTTAAGTACATTTTTGCCGTGTAATAACGTTACTTTTTTACTTCTTTTCAGGTTTGATGTCCAAAGTTAAATTAGCATCCATTAATGTTACATTTGGTAGAACAATATGCTTTACTGTAATAAGTATGATGATTTTAACACTTTAAGCAAATTAAAAGTAACATGCGTCTTAAAGGAATCATAAATTTTAATTAGAATGCAGTTTACAGAATCGGAAAATAAATTGTCTGTGAAGTGGAAATTTAAAAACTTTTAAACATCGAGATTGAAAAATATCTCTTAGTAATTAATTCACAGTGTTCTAAAATAAAATTCTTAGAATAAAAAAATACTACGCTCACTAAATAATATAAGAGTTTATTATTATATGTACGATATTCATATCTTCCAAACAAACAAGCCAAAATAAAATTCTAAAATTCAGATTGTAAAGCAAAACGCGTCCAGTTGAAAACTCAAAAGAAATCTAGTAGGACGAACGAATCAAACGAACCCACTTCTGTGACGTCACAAAAACAAAGATGGCTTCGCCCTCAAACGCGCCAAAAGCGCCGTCGCCGCCGCCTGGCGCGCACCACCAACATCACCCGAGCAAGATGGAGCGGAGAATGTCCCACTTTAAAGAGTACAAGTTCTTCAGAAGCTTCAGTGCTAAAGTCGAGAACTGGCCAATGCGGAAAGCCGAGCAGCTGTGGCGGAAAATGAGAGAGAGGAAAATTGCAGGTGAGTGTTTTATTCTATATTTAAAGGCTTAAAGTTAAAAAAAAAAACAAAAAAGTTGCCACGCCCAACGTGGGGCTCGAACCCACGACCCTGAGATTAAGAGTCTCATGCTCTACCGACTGAGCTAGCCGGGCCGATGGGAGCATGAGTGAAATAGTTGATCACTTATTATTATTACGTGGAAATACAGTTAAACATCTTTCCAAGGTTCAGCGTTCACAGACAACAAACTTTGAGCCTGGCTTAATAAAGCTTAGCTTATATTTAAATCTAGACTCGCCGCAAGCAAAATCCAGCGAGATCTCTGCTCTACGACACTTGTAAGGTTAAATAGAATTCCATTTGCGTTCTCCAAATTAAGACTGTTCTCGTTAGATTGCTTGTCTAGCGTAGAGATTATATTATTTTTACGGCGTGGACAAGTTTGGTTTTGTGAATTATTGTAATGAAAGGAGGTAGGTAGCTCCAATATTGCAACATTAACTCTACTGCGAACTGCCGTATTACTCTTTAGAATTAAAAATACAAGGTAGAAGAAGAAACTCTTAAAATGTATTAAGTATTAACTCTCGTCCGTGTAAACAGTAACAAGTCAATAGGCTCACAAAGGTAAAATCACATAGAACTTCCCTGTTGACGAAGATACGGTGTAGTCGACAGCACATCCACCTATTAATCTACTAGTAACGTTAAACGTCGGGGCCGAGATTCATAAAATTACAATTAATTTGTGGTTTTTTAGGTTGTGGTTTGAGTTAATTTGTGGGTTAATCAACTTCGCAATGTACATCAAATTGTCAAAGTAAACTGTGAATTATAGTACTATGAAACCGGCCAAACAGACCAAACAAAATTCAAATTGAGTCATAATGTTTATCTGCTAATACAACGCCTGTAAAGGTTGATGTTTTGTCGACTGCACTTCAACAAAGTTCAGTTCAATAAAGTTAAACAGTTCAAATTCAGTGTCGCGAGAATACGCGCTGACCTAAGACTATGTTAACGTATCTTTCTTTTCTTTATTTGATCTAAGGGAATGAAAGATTTATCATCTCACTCCGTTGAGTACTTTTTGTTTTACAACCGGTTACGTTTTAAGTGGAACGTTTACAGCCTTTATCAGGAGGAAGGTTTGTTCCAATTCGATGCTCGCGGTAGTAAACAAACAGGATCAATGCTTAGAAGCTTAGCAAGAAAATAAATGTTATCTATTGCTCACTGACACGACAAACATTGTTTTGCCATATCAATTATCTCGTGTCACAGTGTCTGTATCGAATTCCTTCGAAACGGCTTCACCAATTTTTATGAAATTTTTTATGTATATTTGTAGGTCTGAGAATACGACGTAGCCTATATTTCACAAAAATCAGTGAAGCCGTTTCGAAGGAATTCGATACAAACACTGTGACACGAGATTTTATTATATTAGAAATAGGTTTTACTTATAAAAACACAATTCCATCAAACCCTCCACAAACGCCGTATACCTAAATAGTCTGTCGTAGGGAATTTTCAAGGGAACTACTTTACCATCGACTATTTATAAGGCGTTTTTGTGGGGGTATAATTTTCTTATAAATCACACTATTAATATTTAATTTAGAAAATGCACATACATTACAGGTATCTTTAAATAAAATAAATACTAATGCTTCAAATCAAATGTTGTAAATAGAATGAACATAGAATGGAAAATGTTTCACTAAATTCGTGCTTTTGTATGTACCATAAATTATATCTAAAAATCTTAGAAAAAAAAACACAATAAAACAAAAGTTATTGTAAATCATTGTAAATAATTAACGTGATTGCGCATTCCTTTGGGTAATGTTTTTGTGTTTTCCTTTGTGGATTTTTTTCTTTATTATATTACTAACTAATTATTATTTAATTTTTGTTAGTAAAGTGTACTAAGGCGCTATTCGAATCCTGTATTTGTTTTCACAATAACTTTAAGTGGAACGGATGATAGGTACGAGTACTAACACGGATTTTTATTGCTTCCTTCTTTATAGCGGGCTCTTACACATTTTAATCTTGCCGGAATGTGTTTAGATGGACGAATGTCAAGTTTACTGTTTTCAGGTCAGTTTTTAGGGATTCGTACCTCAAAAGGAAAAAAACGGAACACTCATAGGACTACTTTTTTGTCCGTCCGTCCATGCGTCCATGTCTCGGGAACGCGTGGAGGCATCAATTTGAAATGAAAACTATACATTTGTAATAAAATCGTTAAAAAAAAATAGGCTTTGAAATTCATGAAAAGCTCTTAAAATCTAAGAGACTCCATTCCTTTCCTGAACTATTTATAATACGTAAATACCTAAAAATTTGTGCGGGACCCTCAGTGGGCGAGTCTGCCTCGCACTTGTCCGGTTTTTTGTATAACTATATCTGGGAATTTCCTAAGTATAACCACACTGTCACAAGATAAAAGAACAGGGCAGCTGTTTGCCTCTCGCTTACGCAATATACCGGGTGTTAAAAAATAGTTACCCTGACCCAAAACCTACCCATGGACACTAAACTTACTAATTTACTTGTTGGTGCATATATCTAATACTGAGGAGATTTTTTTTTGTTACCAATACACAAAGCAACATACATACATGCATAAGCTCACGCTTGTATCCCAGAGGGGTAGGCAGAGACCAGGGACTACCACTTGCCACGATCCTGACAGATCGCTTTCGCTTCCTCAACATTCATTAGTCGTTGCATGCACGCATGCCGGTTTCGGGTACTTTTTATTTTGCCTTTTGCTAATACATCCTTTGTTTGGTCGAAGTATGTCCGCCTGGGGCGTCCCTTATCGGCAAACAAAGCAAATAATTACAGAAAGCAAGTGAATTTGAAATCACTTTAAAACGATTATTTTAGTTTTATTTATGTTTTTCATTAACTTCACTAACACCACGAACAGTGTTGCCAACTTTACGTCTTTTTGCGTAGATCTGAGACTGCTTAAAAAAATCCGTAAATCTTTTTTCAGTGTTTGTATACTAATGCAAATGGCGATCCAAGCTGTGTAGGCATTAGATTACCCGCCGGTTTCTGAATTGGGATTTTTTAACTGGGAAGTAAATACTTAAGGAGCCCCTTAAGACTGTTGTTATGTAGAGTATGCGTTATTGCTCCTACAATTTATTAATTTTCGTGATTGTAATAAAGTTAACTAGTATACTTTTGATAAATGTGGTCTCAGGGTTTGGTTGATAATCAAATTGCGATCATTCAAGGCACACAGAAGGGGCATGGGGCGGAGGCGCGGAAAAGACGCGACGCGTTCTATAGAAATCGCGTCTTCGCCCCGTCTCTTCTGTGTGGGCTTCGTCCCGTCTCCTTTCAGTATGTTTTGCATGAAAGTGAATTGTAATAGGGGTATTGCGGGCTGTTTCTGCCGCGTTAGTTCCGCGTCGGAACTCGTATTCAAAAATCACTCGAATTTTCGCAGTATCCATCTTTCTTGTCTAAATTGAATAACAAAAAGAATTGAAAGTCGATATTCAAATGTTTCACATTTTTTAAAAAAAGAACATCATAGAAACCATTTGAAAAAAGTTTCATTCGAAAACCTCAAACCATGAAGATTCTATGTCAATTCAAAGAACCTATTGCAATAAAACGGCAATTTCATACTTTAACCCCTATTATTAACGACGCGTCTCTTCCGCGCCCTCGCCCCACATCTCTTCTGTGTAGTCGCTGGCTTCGTATACTTACTGAAGCACACGAGCGCTACCAATAGAGAAAAAAAAAATCTTCTTCGTTTTTGCAGTGTTTTCCATCTTGTACATAATAGGACACTTTTTGCTGAAAAAAAAAGGTAAAGGTCTTATTGTTTATAAAAACAAAAACGTAACCACAGACTAAATAAACTGCCTTTGAGAAGTGTTTTAGAGGAATCGAGTTTTTATAAATAAGACCGTAAGTATAGGTTTTTGCGAATCTCATGGGGCCCCTTAACTAGGTATCATACTGTCGCGTTCTCGTTTTGAGAAATATCGGATTTAACTAAACTTATATTTTATACTTCGAGCAATTCTTAATTCAGCAACCGGCAGTATGTTCCTATATCTTCAGGTTACGTCTTCTTAGGGCTGGCGCACATATGGCGTAGCGCAGCGCAGAGCATTTTTCAACGTCGAACAATTATAGACATTGTCCGTAAGTGTTAATTGATTTTGGATATTATTTCAATGAGGACAATGTCGATAATAGTTTGACGTTGAAATATGCTCTGCGCTGCGCTTCGCCATATGTGCGCCGGCCCTTACTCACTCTCTGTAGGTACGGGTAGGTCTTTGCTAAGAACATTTGGGTGGGAATTTTGGCCCGCACCCAAATGTTCTTTACTGACAAGAGCCCAAATTCAATAAAAATGTAGATTTTATTCATTTATTCCAAACTAAAACATTGTCTGCGAGTACTGCGACACCGTCTTTCTCGCTGATTAGCATAAGGAGGCTTTTTAAGGTTATACAACGGTTTTCTTTGGTGCCACGTAATAGTGACCGACTTACGTCAAACGATTATGTTTCTTTGTATTTTAACTTTAATGTTTTTTTTTTGTACATCGCAAACGGGGTGGCCGAGAAGACGATGGTGAAATGATGTCGGCAAATTCACGCCGGAGTGGTCAGTGATGGTAGCCGGCCTTTGCCCTGAAGTGAGACACTAAAAATATTAGCTGTCACAATGTAAAAATTATGTTCTACCACAGAGGAAACTAATCACTTCAGTGGATGAACCATCATAGTTCGTACATATTTGAAGAGAGGGCAGCACCAGTCCCATTCAATCAAGCCTTCTTGAAAACATTCTTCTGATTCGAATAGTACTAACTTCTATTAGGATTATTTGAATGAGACTATCGGTAAGTGTCGCTGACTTAATTATTATTATTTAAATTCTTCAGTTTGGCAGCACTAAAACTTATGTATTTCACTTTATTTATTTGAATA
The DNA here is from genome assembly GCA_947310995.1 of Yponomeuta cagnagella. NCBI lineage: Eukaryota > Metazoa > Arthropoda > Insecta > Lepidoptera > Yponomeutidae > Yponomeuta > Yponomeuta cagnagella. Next base: position 4,469,307 of record OX371285.1, on the reverse strand, counting down.
AAAATCTTCAAACATTCAATAAATAAAAAAAAATGTGATTACAAAAAATTACCACCGAGGTACCTATATTCTTTCAGGACAACTTTACATGTGCTCTAGTGTACAATAAAGAATATACTTATCTTACCTTATGAAGCACCTTGATCCCACTGCATGACTTAGCTAGGTACTTAGCTTCACCAAATGAGTCTCTTGAAATAGATTGAATTATACGTCGAGTGAATGAGATGGCAGATTGCTGACATGTGCGCAGCTTTCCTTCAAAGCAATGACGACGGGTAAACTCAGTGATTCAATACACGTAGAGCAGTCTCAATTCTGACATTTTAAAATGAAGGATTGAAATATTTACCTCCTGTATGCAATAACGTTTTCGCTTATTTATCAATCTAAAATGTATTTCGTTACATCACACAGTCACTCATTATGCCATATGAAGGATATAAACGTTGCAATTTCAAATGCCAATTTTGTATGTTATAATTTCACAGATGTCGGTAAGTATGGTTGGCAACTGAGTTACAAACCTCCGGCTTCTTATTAACTAACAATCTGTTTCTCTACTTTTAGCGGCTGTCAGTTGGTCAAATAAATACAAGAAAAGTGAGAGCTATTAACAGCAGTTTAACAGTTTTTTTTTGTATAAGAGAAACTAGGGGTTAGTTTTGACAAACAACGCTGTGACAAGGCAGCACTTCGCGACAACACTGTTCCGTACAGACAATCGCAATAAAACATTGTTAACAACACTAATAAGTTTTTACTTTTGATAGACAATAAGATTTTACTCTATGGTTTTCCTATTTTCTTTTTTTTCTAACCTATACTTAGGTTAGATTGTTTATTTTTCAACAAATATTTCAATACCACGTTGCACACGTTGCTTTTCAGTCTCAGTTTTTTGATTACACCATTGAATCCCTTTTTCTTCAACACACATTTTAGCAACAACATATGACAATCAACTTATGTTCTTTATAAGTAAGTATTTGTATCGGTCGGACTACGTACTACAGCAAGATGGTTTACTCATATCGTAGTATTAAGCTCCGCAGTTTTCCATTCGCATGCTTCACTGCGTCGAGTTGCGGTTTCAGCCAATACCATCTGCGGCCGCATGGGGGCAGTTAGTCCCCGAAGCACCCATGATGAGTGTGAGTAAGCACCAGCTGAGTTCAACAGACAGTTGGATAAACAGGGGACGGGGTGATCGACCGCGGATCCTGCGCTGGCAGGTGTAGGGTAACCATAAGGTCGAGGTTACATGAAAATGGTTTGACTATAGTCTAAAGTGTCCAAAGAAGTAAATAACTTAGATACATAGAATTTGCTTCCTTAGACACTATACACTTAATTTACATAGAGCTAGTATCAGTCATATCAACGTTAGGTACTTCACTAAAAATTACTTGGCAGTGGATTTACACAACTATAGGCATCCAATAGAGATTACGAGTTTATTTAATCGCCTACAAGAACTCTACTTTATAAGTAAATATAAAATTGTACAAATGAACTCAATAATGAGTCCAGTTTGGCAGGCACAACAGTTGGTTAGTTAAATATGGAGTGTTACAATTTGGTTACATGAAACAATTAAGAACCACAGTCATAGGCATTCGCAAAACATTAATAAATCGCACTGAAACTCTTGTAATTCGCACACATTTTTTTTTTAATATTACTTCTTATCAAGAAGCATGCTAATAAAGAGCTCTTAAGAATCCCTGAGATTTGTCTTGAGTGCGCTGTCAAGTTGCTGTTTTGTTTCGTATATAAGCATGAAATGGGAACTCAAGAGCTTTCTCAAAGTTAAGAGCGATTCATTAATACGGTTCTAGATTTCGCTTATTTATGTTTAACTGAACTTTTTTTATTTGTATTTTCCTAAACCTAGTTTCTACGATTTGAGACCAAGGCAAGGCATTGTGCACAATAAACTAAAAAAATAATAATAATGAATTCTGCTAAATGTAAAGATTTGTGTTTTAATCGTGAATCATTAAAAGTTACAAAGTGATTCTGCTGTCTAGCTGTTTGGATGCTATGATATGTGCTAATATCACCAATACACATCCAGCTGCTGGCAGCAATCTGCCTTAAATCATCAGTCGTCGGTATGCTAATATTCCTCTACAAAATCGGTACCATGGCCACCCCACGGTTGCGTCCCATTGATGCGCGGGAGCACGCACTCGCATTGTATGGTAATTGTCGTGTGCATGCGTTGTCGCCTCACGCTATTCCTTAACTCGCTTATTTCTACTGTGGTCCGAGGTTCAATAGAGTTAGTTGGGGAGGGAAGATCTCCAGCAAATCCTATGAGATTTAGGTATAAGGTTGTGCATTCGATGTGAGCATGCACTGGACAGTGAAAATCGTCGTGAACATATGAACGCGAAGATTTTGAAATCGTTGCGTATTGTATTAAAAGGGTTACGCGGAGCAAATTAGCGTCACTAATGGAAAAAATATCATATGTTCTTTATCATAGTACGTTTTTGCATAAAAATAACATCATAAATCTCAATAACCTTGCTAGCTATTTTTAAAACCAACAGCCTAGAAGCTAATGTGAATAACCTAGGACTTTAATCGATTCCCGATAAAAATGGCCGTTTTTGGCAAAAATGGTTTTAAGTGGTAGGTTCTTAGCATTTGCTAGGTTCTAGGCTGCAGGTACAAGTGGTTTCCACCAACATTGAAATTTACGATAGTCACTTTTTGCAAAAACGTGATTTCAAATAAGGTATGATTGTTTTCTATTGGTGGCGCTAGTTAACGCCGGTCGCATTGACATATGATTTATTTTATTCATCATCATCATCATTCAGCCACAAGAAGTCCACTGCTGGACATAGGCCCCTTCCATGGATTTCCAAAAAGACCGGTTGTAAGCGGCCTGCATCATTGAATAATACTGCAAAGTGGGTTACTCGGGGCTGCACGTGATGTAAATTGCTTCGGCCAGATATCGCTGCCTGTACGTAATACAAATAAGTTTGTAAAGAGGCTCGAAATTTCGCTGATGCTTGTACTTGTCCATTAGCTCAGTTAGTTGGGAGAGCGCTGGCACGGTTAGTCAGAGGTTGCGGGTTCAAGTCCCGGTATGGGTGGAATTTTTAGCCTCTAAATTGGTATTTTAAATTGTCCTCAGCACGGGTCAGTGCAACAAAAATAACATAATCATTAATAATACTGTTTTTAGCAATGAAAAGAACATTCTCTCAGAATACGGTGAACGAAATTAAAGTCACTACAGAGTGACAAAAATACAACTCTTCTGACGAATACGCAGCTTGCAGTCATGTCAAACGACTACAGTTATATTAGATCTGGTGATCTTTAACTTCTTCACTGTTGTACTGCGGCGTGGTCCTCCAGAATAGGACTTGACAGTGAGTGATGAGTTCGAAGTATTGTCATAGTATCGATGCGGTTGGTTGGTTGGCTGTAGTTGCGTGGTTTATTTATGACTCGTGTGTTTCCTTGTTAGGTTAGGCTTGGTAAGTGATTTTGTAGAATTTAGAATCCAAGTAGTAAGACAGTAGGGTTCACGTTTTTAACGCCTATCTTCCGTACTTCCTGGAATAAATAATAGATATACACCATTAATTTTGGGTGGTTTGAAAGCATAGCAAAATGAACGTGCCTGACAATAGCTATCGAATACGCTAGTTTGTTTTTTTTAAAAAGGGCAGTTTTCAAAAATATCTCGACACTAACTCGAATCTATTCGAACCATTAGTAGCCATCCAGAATGTTGCGTGCGTGCCGCAGGTCCGCGGGTCATTGTTCTTTTAGACGGAGAGGCGGTACTAATAATTGTTCGCGCATTTCTTAAACAAGATTTCTCAACTCGAAACAACATTTTAATTTGGTGAAGATCTGATGAAGACTTTCAGAGACAGCAGTAAATAAGGCCTAATGGGGCCCATCCTTTAGTAATATGCATATTATATTTCATAAAATATGGCGTAAAAGTAGTCCCAGGGTGATCTGAACATGTTCTGGTGAAGATTCGGAGATAAGATAAGAATATTCTTTATTGTATACCGGAATAAATGTTACAGAAACCGCAATGACAAAAGAAAAGATACAATTGGCGGCCTTATTGCTAATTGCAATTTGGATGGAAATTGAGAACTTAACATTTTAAAGCAAGGAATTATTATTAAGAAGTGTAAATTGTGATTGTAAGGGACTTGATTTTTTTTCTCCCGCTCCCCCACTACTAATTGAAAAAGAAAAAAATGTAAAAAAATATAAAAACAGACTTCAAAACTCTACAGCACTAAAAAGTTCAAATAATTTAACAGAATAACTTTCAATTAGAAATATGCATGCATGGTAGGTATTGTAGAAGTATAATTTGTAGTCAGTGCCAGTTTCATGACCAGCACATATATTTTGGGCACCGACTCCAAATTTTACTTCTACAACACCCACATGTATACCCACACAATACTTCTAATTTAAGGGTAATCGTTTAAATTGGTACAATGAAAATTTGTTAGTAACTTATTTACCACGATGTTTGAAGAGAAGAAATAGGCGCTATCAGTACTAAAGAAAAAAATATATTCGCTGTACTCGTGGCTAGTACAGACCTTCTCTCAGAGAGAGAAAGAGAGAGTATGGGCTTTTTCGATCACCACGCATGCTCACAGCAATATGAAGACAAGATAAAATAACAACATTCTTTATACTACACCTGCTTGGAAAGTACCTTGATACTTTATCAAATTTACGGTAGAAAGTACGTCATTGCATATCGAACAAATATGCGGGGAGAAAACGCATCTGAGCGGGAGAGAAAAGTGTATGAAAATCCATTTCTTACGTGGTTTTTCTTTTTTAATTTTGGGTAAGACTATGCGCCGGTAACCTAAATATCAAAAGCCAAAAAGTTTTTACAGTGAGTTTTATCTCCAAGTTCGCAAAATGACACTGGCCACTAGCTGTGTGTTGGATGGTGTCGGGCTGGCAGTGCGACCCTCCGGCGGCAGGGTAAACAATTTGAAAAAAGAACATGTGAAAATTGCAGACGCCATTGGCGCCATTTCCAATTTGTTTGAGGATTCAGTTTTCGTAGAAAGTAAAATAAAACTATCAAGCAGGTGTAGTATAAAGCACTATGTATCACTCGAGAGAAACTGCGATTCCCGATCTCGGGTGTTTCAAACGACACCCTCGACGGTAATCGGTCACTTTCTCCTCTCGGTGAACAATGTACTATTATTTTAATGACAGAAATATGTTGTGTGCACGTGGACAACACAAATATTTACAATACAATTACAATTGGCGGCCTTACTGTTTACAGCAATTTCTAATGAAATTGGAGATTAGGAGCGCCGCTGTAAGTGAAGACGTCAGTCATTCAGGTTTCCTCATTCAATGACAGAAATATGTATACAGAACTTGAAGCCTTGAGCCAAATAGGTTTGGGCGTGCTTGGGCTACCATAAACTATTATTGCTTTGGAAAAACAAGCAATAAAATTTAATTTTTACTGCACCGTCCCATTCAAAGCTTTCATTCAATAGCTCTATACAACCAACCATAACATTTACGTAATGAATTGAGTTGAGAGAAGAAACATAAAAAAATCTCGTCCAAATTGAATAGAAATAGGCAAACTAAATGATTAATAGAAAGCACAATCAATAAAGCATTAATCAGCCAATTGGTCAGCGCAATCTCTGGTGTTTTGGTTTGGTTCCCGTTGGACCTTAGTGTTCTGTCTGTCCAGGGCTGCGTCTCGTATAACTTCAATTCATAGATTATTATGATAATCACAGTCAAGCCTTCCTATACTTGTTGTATTAATGGACTATGCAATTTACATTGAATTGTCATGTATCTCCTCCTCAACCTATACCCAACAGCATTTAGCATATTTAATGACTTGCGATGCTCATACGCGGTGGTAGCCTAGTGGGTAGAACATCGGACTCGGAAATGGGAGATCCAGGTTCGATTCCCAGTGCGGGCATGTACCTATGACTTTGTTTTCTAAGTTATGTACATTTGTGAAGTTACAGTAGCAATACCACTCTCTAACGGTGAAGGAAAACATCGTGAGGAAACGTGGGTGCCTGAGCTATTCACATACCTCAGCGCTTGAAATCGCCAATCCGCGGTGGGCACGCGTGGTGATTAAGCCCATACTCTCTCTCTCTGAGAGAATTGGGACGTATATAGGCTGCTTATGATGCTCATACATAGTTACACGTTACACTAGCTGACTCGGCCAATGTTGTTTTTCCATACACCTATTCGTAGACCTACCGAACATACACGAAAAATTTCATAAGAATCGGTGAAGCCGTTTCTTCGATGACAAACACTGCGAAACGAGATTTTTTTATATAAGATTAAACGGGTCTAATCGCGATTATTTATTACGTAAAATTTAATTACAATCATTCCCGTTCCAGCTGCCGTGGTCAAGGGTAGACCATGTACCTACTAATGTACTCTGTGGTAGACTGAAGTGAAGTGGCGAGTATAGTCAATTATAGTGGCGTCCCGCCTCCCCTCTCCTGGCTAAACGGTTGATTGTAGAAATGTGAAAAAAAGGGAAGTAGCACATATGATGAACTTAAAAGGACAACTATCACGGCTAAGTAAGCTTTACTAGTTAACGAGAAATAGGCGACCAACTTATAAAAGGAAAATTACGTTGATGTTGTTAGTTCTGTAAAGCGGATAAAACCCTCTGTTACGTTGGGACCTTCGACCTCCTCATTAGTTAATAAGTTTGTTTAAGCCTCAGATATCTATCGATCAGAAACTCTTTGTTTGTTATCCCACCAAATGTGTTTATTTACTTTAAGTTTATTTACTTTAAGGTACTTTTGTAAATACCCCCAAATAAAATAGCTTGAGAATGGCAATGTAAAGTCAGTCTCTCTCCGAACTTCGTAGTAAAAGCAACGTCTATTTTTAAAAAGTCGTTTTGCTCATTCGCCACGTAACAACTCTCCTTCTACGGAACCCTGCACTGCGCGTAGCCCGACATGCACTTTGCCGGTGTTTTAAAGATGAGATAAAGATAAAAAAATATTTATTGCCTCATCAAAAGCAACTTTTTATACCCAATGCTGAGAATTATATCCAATGCTCAAATTCCATAATATAGGAGCAAGACAGAAATATATGTGGCCTAATTAGTAATTATGCGCACCAAATCCTGAGCTATTTCAAACGTCTGTCAAATTCCATACTAATATAATATGACAGTTAGACGATTGGAATCGCTCAGTATTTGGTTCGGTAGGTAATATAGGGGAGGTCGGCACTTGGTATAAATTAGGTAAACGGAACAGACTTTACAAAATGAAAATGAAGAGGTCAAACTTAGCAGGCCAATAGGTAAATGAAAAAAACGACATCCTGCCGGACACACCACTTTCTAGATAACGACTCGTATCGTCCGCTAGAACCGTGAGTATTTTTTACAAACTAAATTAATTAAATTAAATCAAACCAGCCATTATTAATCAAACACAATCATTGAGACACACCGATTTAATCAACCGGGACAATAATTTATTGCTTTCCTATGATAATTTCGCAAAGTGAATGGTTAAATAATTGCACATTTCTTTTTGTATCGGCAAGTCTTGTTAGTTAAAAATTGGTTTCGTGTTTTTTTTTATGTGGCGGCTTTTTATTTTTAATCGTTTCTCTCTTCTCCGTGTCATTAAAGTTTCAGTACCTACCTATACGAAATTAATTTATATGTGACACTGTTACGGAAACTTTTACTTTTTAGTTTTGATATAAATATAGCATCGAGTCGTAGATGTATTGTATTTTACGACGTTTTCTGTACTTTAATAATAATAACTTCCGCACAACACAATCATTTGTCCTGGTCCCAAACTAGGATACCCTGTGCTATGGTTACCAGGCAAGGAAATCACAAACATGGCAATATACCCAGACTGAGGCCATTTGTACAAATGTACGGCGCCCCCAGTGTCAATAGAATCCATGACCTGCGGCCTGGTAATCAGAAGTGATACGAGTAACATTAAATTTAGATCAACGGGGCAGTCAACTTTATAACTAGAGAACTTCCGTATCTGAAGAGTGCCAAACGGGATCATTATGTCTACCACGTATGTCTGTCTATCTGTGTACTGACTGTCTGACATAATAAAAAGCTTTATCTTTTGAACCGTTATTTATGTGGCCATTTGCACAGAATATGTATAATTATATCGAATTACTCAAAAAATACAAAAATGCAAAAGTAAGAAATAAGCATACTTATGACAAAAAAAAACATTCCTCAAAACATGCTTAAAACCCAATTTAAATAGTTTGTATTTTTTGTGGTAAAGTGAAATATTTCACCACAGATTGGACTGTATTTGAGGAGTGCTTTTGAAAATGACGCCAAAGTGGGTTATTTACATAATACGTGATTTTTTTACGTAATTTATTGTCTATCGTAACATCAGTAATACGTATATAAGGATCCCACTTTGTTTGATCACAATGTATGTGCCTGTATGTAAATGTTTATGTTCTATTAAAGAGCAGTATTTAAATTACAAGAACAACAATACAAACCGAAAAGTGTGAGTCGGTCTTTTACTAAGGGTCACTCGCCGCCACCGCTACCTCCGCGCTAGTGTGTGGCAGGCTTAAGGCAGGTTTATAAAATGCCAACCTGCCAGTCAGTTGCCTATTTGAATTAATGGTCATAATATTTCTCGTAATACTATCTGGCTACAATATGAGATGAGTCATGCAATCGCGATCGCACTAACCAGTCATGAAGGTCAACGTACAAAGTGTTTTTATTTTTAATTATTTTACTGGGGGTAATTCCAGCCAGCCTGTGAGAAAGAATGGACTCTTTGTATGGCGTTGCGGTAATAGTTTATAAATGCCAGCCTGTATGAAACGGTGAAGTACCTTTTTCTTTGATCTTTTCGGCACTGGCTGATTTTCGAAAAAAATATTACAAAGATTTTTTCAATTAAGGAGTCTATGTCTATTATTAGATTATCAAAATGTCTATTATTAGTTTAAATTGCTAATGAAACTAGGTATATCCTGCCTAAACTCTACACCTTTAGAAACCTTTTCCAGGGTTGTCAGGCTAGGTTATCATTATTATTTATACTTTTAACGACAAAATATTTAGAAATTTTCTTTTCAGCAAATTGCAAGAATGCCCGATTAATTACAAGATAATGCAAGATTATGTTGTGATAATATGCCATAATAATATAGTTGTGTTATCTCTCCGTTTCTGCGTAGGTATATAAATGTCAAGAAATACATCTCTCTTCATCTCTTGAAACCTATACAGGGTGCTAAAAAACTGACGCTCTAACCGAAAACTATGCAGACTGGCCACGAAAACAAACTTCATCCGCAAAAGTTGGTCGAGAAACTAATTTAATACTTAGCTCATTGAAATATCAACAATGCTAACACGCAATGGACGTTTAACATATGGCACGGGGCACTAGTAACAAAAACCAGCGCTTGTTTGAGATGCCCAAGTTTTGCATACATGGTTCTGCCGGAAAAATGCTCGAAATTAGGGAGTGGATACTTGGATTTCGGGAAGAGTGTTAATAAATAAACCCCCGACATAATACTGGCCCTGCTGAACATACATACTTGACTTTTTTGCATAATATCAGATGTCACTCAAGCCAAGTAAAACCGTCTAACTGAGAAGGTCACCCTGTTTACAAAATAAACAGACTTCTTTTAATTCATTTAACAGAAACATTACCCAACGCGCTTGCGATGTAACTGAAGTATGAGTCAGTTGTAGAGAAACGTGATAGGGACCACGAAAAACCTAAATTCTGCGCGCTGTTTTTAGATACAATCTACAAGTTACAGACACTCGAATCACTAACATGTTGTGTCAAGTTATAATTTACCGTCGACAGCAGGTCTATCTTTACATTTTTGTTGCAAAATGGCCCGTAACATAATTGAGTAGAGTGCATGCGTGTAATTATTTTGATGTACTTACCAGTTGTGCCCTTTCGTTTGGATGTGATTTAGAAAAAAGGTAATTTTAAATTTTGTATCCAAGATCAAATCTGACACCTAATGTTTAATGGAGTAACTTTAAGTTTAAATGAGTTCCTTTTCTGCTTTACTTGTATAAACTAAGGAAAATCTATAATTATTAGGCCTAACAAATAAAGTTACGCTTAATATATTTTATAAAAACATCACCATCATTATAGGCAGTTGGATTAATAAATAAATAAAAATAAAACATGGATAGTCTATCGAAGTTAAATTTGTCGAAATTAATTTAGTCTTTTATGTGGGATTACTCGAAAACACCCAAGCATCCTAATTATTAAATTCCTTTTTAATAAGTTAATCTATAATAATATGTATGAAACATATTTTGTTCTTATCAATAAAATTCAGTTATTCATTCATTTTGATTTAATCATACAATCTTCCATATTTTATTTATATTATTTGTGGGGTCTCAGTGTGACCCTACTCATTTATTCCACAGTTATTCTGTCTCTTCCCGACTGTGACTTTAGATTAGACAGTTAATAATCTAATGATCCCTCGGATGTTGTTCAACGTTGGTCTCAAGTTTTGGTTTTATTTCGCGCACGCGCCCCACGTCCGTCCTCGTTTCCTGTGATCGACATTTGATACGCAACAAACGAGTGTTTATTGCCCACTTATCAAAACTTTGATTTGATTGTACAATTTCGTTCGCGTGGACTCAAATAAAAGTTGAACTGTAACCACCAAAAATTATTCCATCTACCTAAACATACGGAAAAATTCAAGAGGATGGTTCGGGTCCCCAATAAGATAAAAAAATAAGTTGAGACAGCGATAGGTCGCACCGAATTTGATTGTTTTCAGTAATAAAAAAAAAGTGTGACCTAATATTACGTTCCTCTAAATCAGTCTTTCCCAAAGTGGGCGATTACGCCCCTTGTGGGCGCTGGAGGCCTACAAGGAGGCGTTAAGGGGCCCAGAAAAAATTGGGGCTGCTAATGTAATTTAAGGATAGATGATTTGTAACTTTAGCTACTTCATATTTTTAAATTCACTGAAATGAAAATCTTCCTACTTTGTGCATTTATTACTTTATATTTATATCCAATTTTACTTTATAAACTAAAAATGTATTAAATATTTATTGTTTTTAATTGTGTTCACAACGCTATTCATATCTTAAGATATTTAGTAATAGGTATCAAACACTGAAAAATATTCGTGTCTTCAAGAGTCACAAGTGAGGTCCTCACCTTCGAAGACGCGTATTAAAAATATGTATATCTATTGTTGCGGCCAAGCTGATAACTTGCCGAATGCGCAATTTTTTTTGTACGTAATCTGGTAAAAATTAAGTAAAAATAAAATTTAAATTAGAAGGTTCAGTTATAATTCACGTTTAGCGCGAACAAATATTTATATTGCTCTCTCTGGTAAGAAAAGACTCGTTTAGAATATAAGTTTAATAAAACTCCAGGCGAGACTAATATGTTACAGAGGTTTTTAAGGTGAAAAAAAATGGGGGCGTTAAAAATGGCGTTAGACTGAATAAGTTTGGGAACCTCTTCTATAAATGAATCGCGTAAACGTTTCATTTGTAAACATTGTATTAATTAAAGGAAAGAACATTTAGAACTATACCAAAATCCTTCTTCGTCTATTACCTGCCTAATTGTTGCATTTTAGACATAACTGTATACACGATAAGATCGAGAATCGAATAACGATGACGAGGTCCACTGTTCTGCAGACTAAAACAATTTTGTTCTCAGCTAACTTCAGGACTTGATTAAATCTACACTTGTGGAAAGTCTGGAGAATTCCTTGTCACTACGAATTTACACAAGCTGATACTTCAAAGAGTAGGTAGGTACTTACATCGAGATTTTATGCTTTGGTACTACTAGTAAAATCATGCATATGAAAAGAAGTGTTTGTTATACCTTTGGAAATTGAATTTAAAATTCTATGCTTTGGAATTACAATGCGATCACCTCGTCAGTCACTTGCGGCAAGAAGTATGTGTGATGTCGCTTTGAAAGACAGAATACGCAATAGAGCCGATGTCGAGATGTATTTAGCTGGCCAAAAAAATGTAACGCACAGGTACATAATGATTCCCGACATTTATATTACTACGGCCTCCTTTATATGACCACGCTACGAAAAAACTCATTGTTGCTTGTACACATCAGTTTATATCAGATTACAATTAAAAACTCCAATACCAGCTGACTTTTCCAGTTCACCGCAGAAATACTAGTTGAGTTTGGATAACATTTTAGTAAATATTTGGCAACAACAATATTTTAACCGTCTTCAAAAAGAGGGAGGTTTGTGTACGGACGAATCGAGATACAAAATATTTATTTTTTTATGACTGTGTTCAGCGACAAATCCCACTGTCGCGCGATATTTCCCTTTTCATTAATTCTTTTTTGTTAAAAAGGGGTTACCCTACTTCAGAATGGTCCGATACAAATTTGGTCATGATCTGTTGGTGACATCTTTGAGAAAATCATCGAAGGCATCGATGCGTGTTTTTCTTGCAGTCAGTTTTTTTTTATTCCGTGCAATTTTAGATACTACTTCTTAGAAAACCAAAATAATGCTGCCTGTACGTAATACAGAGAAGTTTGTAAAGAGGTTCGAAATTTCGCCAACGCCTGCACTTGCCCATTAGCTTAGTTGGGAGAGCGCTGACACGGTTAGCCAGAGGTTGCGGGTTCAAGTCCCGACATGGGTGGAATTTTTAGCCTCTAAATATGTTTTTAAAATTTTCCTTAGCACGGATTAATGCAACAAAGAATATAAATAATATACAAACCGGAATCGAACCCAGGACCTCTCAGATGAAAGGCCACCGACACAAAGTTCCAATGAAACTGTGGCAACTGGTACGGGACCATTCGGGAAAACGTGTGATCTAATTTTCTCTCGCATACCTCTGTGACGACGACATATTCGTCAGCGTACTCGGTTGACAGAGCAAAGTAATTTAAGGCTTCAGGCGCGAATATAAATAAATAAGTACCTTCATTCCCGGGCCCAGAGTCTAATACACACATATTTATATTAGCACGTCACTCGTAATATATTTATTTTCACTTGTTCAGCATTTACATAGTACAGTAAGTAGGATTAGCTGTAAGTAATGGTTATATAATTATGTAAGACTAGGTCCACCTGCCTCCGTACTAGTACTCCGTACGTATAAACTGTATTACGACAGGGTACGTCTCTAACTAAAATTATTTTCATCACATCTCCAGCTAAAATGATTTTCAGGCCAAAGTTATAAACATTTGCCTGATAAACCATGCAATAGTGGTCAATGGATTACACTTGTTACGACTAATCAAACGAAACAGAAAGTAATATTCTAATAGAAAAATTTGATTGACATTTTAAAAACACCAATTATCAACATTATCGTTTTCAGGCTGTTATTAGCCTCTATTTTGTAGTCTACTTGTTATTTGCCTACATTTTGTTGGTTATACTATTTGAATGACATTGTACTCCTAGTGCTTCCAGTAAAACGTAACTCCAATACTGTAACCCGCTCAAATTAAATAGACATCTCTCGCGAAGAGATCGAATCCAGTTAAGTCGCACGGGCTATACCTTTGGAATTAGATTGGTTAGTAGACTACCAATAGTGTCAATGAAACAACCATTACTGTATTAATGTCACTCTATTGAACCACTGTGCCTTTAAGAGACTCGCCCCCCTGTACAGATGAGCCATTTCGAAAAGAAAGCAAATACGTTTCACATACTTCAAGCGAAGGTCGTGGCGATTGGCGAACCCTGGTCTCTGCCTACTCCTCAGGGATACAGGCGTGAGTTTAAGTATGTAGTTTTGTACTTAACCGAATACAAAACATAATACTAATTCATTCAAATTGACATAAAGGTGGCGTCGTAGAAACCTCTGGAACCATTTAAGGGTTTTTAAATGATTCCAAACTTTGATTACGAGACCATGAGACCATAATATATGAATTGGGTATTTGACAAAATATCAAATGAGTTGCTTTTAAAACGAAATTTTGTATGAAAATACTTATTTTGGTATTTGACACGATCAACAATAAATTATTTCATATGCTCGATTAAAACAAAAATTACAATGAATCTCTTAAATTAAAATGTATCTCTTTTAGGCTACTAGTTATTACAATTTTGAAATAGATTAAATATAAAAAGAGTGCTCTGAAAAGTGACTTAAAATTCCTCAAGATATATTAGAGTTGCCACCGACGCGGTTTAAAAAATGTATTCAGCATACTCTGTGCAAAAAAGCCTATTATAAAATTAAGGATTATTTGGAAGACAAGGATGTCTGGTATTTAAATAATGTTAACAGGAACGATTGTATCTAGTGTAGTGTAACTTTAAGTTGAAAACTCTGTTAATTAAGTAAACCTGTTTTGAAAAGAATAAATGTGGAGTTTCTTTGTTAGCTTCTTCTCCGCATAATCTATTAATTGTGAAACTAACAGCTTTGACGTTCATTAAGTAAATAACAATTTTTGACTTTGACTTTGACGTCATAAACCAGTATTTTCATACAAAATTCCGTTTTAAAAGTAACTCATTTGATATTTTGTCAAATACCCAATTCCTGCCATAACTGCTTTAACTCCGTCTTGACCATGTGGAACCGGTGGAATCGACTTTTTATATATTATAATACTATAATAGTTTTACTCGTAAATGTAGGTATAAAACAGCTGAAATTTCTTCGCGATTTCAGGGTGAAGAAAAAGAAGAAGAAAACCATTTATTTCAACAAAAGAAACACACACACACATAAACGAGTTACAGCTTAAAATATTAAATTACAATACAAAAGGTTTTACCTAAAAAAAAACAATAAAGGGGGGGGGGTGGTACTGAGCCATATCCTATGTCAACAATAAAATGGAGTGGGCCCCAAAATAAAAGGTCCCGATCTATTACACTCTGTTAGTAGATTATCGTAAGAAAATACGGAAGTTAACTCATAAATATATCAAAAACAGATTATCCCGACTAAATAACGGTTACTGAATACCAAATACTATGTATATCATAATTGCCTATCAATAGAGTATATCCTTATTACGTAGAGTAGTTAGTTTCATTTTACGGTCGCAAGTAATTAAACTTAACAATGTGTTAACTCATTAACTTCAAAACTGTTACTCAGTTCGGCCAATTAGTTTGCGCCGGATGCAAGTACAGAGGGGGCGAAAAACATTTTAATAGAGCTAAACTTTCCTATATTATAGACATAATTGTAAAAGAAACAGAATATATTTTCCTATTTATTGTTTTCTGGTGTATCACAAAGAACATTAATAATAACATCCATACAACTCAATCTCGTATCCTGGTCCTAAACTTGGACTGTGCCACGGCACTATGGTAACCAGGCAAGGACATCTCACACATGGAAACACCCGGATTATTTGATGACGATGGATTGTAGTTGTACAAAACAGGCCCTTGCTGTATTTCCTGTTAAAAATCCATGCTTTTAAAATGCCACCTCCGCCTTCTGGCGTACTGTAGGTATTTATATTACTGCATATCTCAACATGACATGTTGACATGACACATTGTGTCATAGGGCCAGTTTCTGAATTGAGAATTTCGCTAGTGCGTGACAGAACGTAACTTAAGTATTTACTCAGTGAAATTCTTAATACGGAAACCCTTTGAGAGTCTTGGATTTGGGAAGAGTGTAAAATTATTAATTAGCATCTTAGACGTTGGGATTAGAGTTGAAGTATCTTAATTTTACTTTTCGCTCAATAGGTAAAATTCATCTAAAAAATATCTTATTATAGGCCAATGAAAACGAAAACGCTTAGCTTGCTCAGTGATATATGTATGATTGTTTATGAACGCATTAAAACATACGTAAATAAATAAAGTTTTTTGTGCGTATCTTTTGCTTTAGTACTTGGTGAAAAATCATTAACCATATTTTAGAAATCACTTACATCTGGGGTTCATGACTTTAAGGTTATAAAAATCTGCATTCAAAATCGGAGCTACATAGCGAAAATTGAGCATACGTTTTCAATAATATAATACTATAACAGTAATATCTAAAACGAAACGAAAGTTGCGATTTTTAACCGCATTAAAAAAAAAGGAGGTTCTCAGTTTTACCTGTATGTTGGTATGTATGTTTGTCCTCGATTATCTCGCGTTTGGTGTAACCGATTTTGATGCGGTTTTCAGAAAAGTATTTGTTATATTCTGGAGAAGGTTTGGTATTAACTTATAAAAGGAGGTTTTCAGATTGACCCGTATGTTTGTAAGTATGTGTTATTTAATCCACGATTATCGCGCGTTTAGTTGAACCGATAAGTTAGAAAATGAAAACTAAAAATTGTGAAATAAAATAATTTTACTGACACATAATAATACTCGTAAATAATCTGACTTCATTGATACTACGTGTTTAATTAAAACCGGCCAAGTGCGAGATGGACTCGCGCACGAAGGGTTTCGTACCATTTAAATATTTCAAGCGTTTACCTGTTTCCGTTATTAATATCGAGCAAAAAACGGCAAGAAAATCACGTTTGTTGTATGGAAGCCGCCGTTAAATATTGATTTTATTCTGTATTTAGTACTTTTTGTCATAGCGGCAACAGAAATACATCATCTGTGAAAATTTTAACTGTCTAACTATCACGGTTCATGAGATACAGCCTGGTGACAGACAGACAGACAGACGGACAGTGAAGTCTTAGTAATAGGGAGTCCCGTTTTGCGCCCTTCGGGTACGGAACCCTAAAAAGGACGTCGACTTTAATGAAATCTAATTGCTTACAAGTATTATTATGTGTAATTTTTGAAGGCGGTTCTTCATCATCATCATCATCAGCCATTTGACGCCCACTGCAGGACATAGGCCTCCTTCGTGGTTTTCATAACCATGAGGGGTTTTGTCATAATCGCCACGCTTGGCAGGCGGGTTGGCGATCGCAGTAAGCGGTTGAAATCTCAGGAAGACGCTGCTGCCCGTCTCCTGGTAATTGATTTCCTTAGCCGCCTTCTACGACATCCACGGAAGGAAATGGAGTGACGCTATTCTTAATCCGGCGCCACACGGCGGTTCTTAATTTTTCTTAAAATTATTTTTTTAATTTGGCTCCTTAAGGGCTCTTACACATAAACACGATACAACCGACGGCGCTTCGTATTACGATCTTTACGTCGTATTATCGTGTTATTATTGCGTTAATTTGGGTTTTACGTGTGCAAGACACCTAAAGCCCCCGTTTTTTCAAAACTCGAGCTGTACCGTACACTGCTCTACTGGTCCGTTGTAATTGTGAATAACCTTTACACAATCCACGTAATAATGCACCAGATTCACAGAAAATGTCCTTAAACAAAAACGGAAGTTCAGCTAAATGACTCTATTGTCTAACTGTACTTAGCATATTCAGTTAAAGTTCAACACTCTGTTTATTGTCTAAAGTTAATTGTTAATTTATTTTACTACCTCGTTACAAATGTAAATTAGCCGACTTTTGTTTTCTAGTTATAAATATTTGTTTCGTTACATTGTGACGCTTTGTTATTGTGCAAGATCTTACAATTATTTATACATACATACATACATAAACTCACGCCTGTATCCCAGAGTGGTAGGCAGAGACCAGGGACCGCCACTTGCCACGATCCTGATAGATCGAGTTGATAGAGTTGCATGCACGGACGCCGGTTTCGGGTACTATTTATTTTGCCCTTTGCTAATACATCCCCTATTTGGTCGAAGTATGTCCGCCTGGGACATCCCTTACCGGCGCTTCCACTCACATTCGCTCGATATATTTGTTTCGCGAATCTTTCTTCCCTCATCCTCTCTACATGTCCAAACCAACGCAACATTCCTTTTTCAATTCTAGACACTGCATCCTCTTTCAGTCCACAACGTTCTCTAATCAAACTGTTGCGTATCCTGTCATTCAAAGTAACACCAGACATACTTCTCAAGGACCTCATTTTGACTGCATTAATCCTGCTTTATTGCAATTATTTAGGAAATAATAAAATAAATTGTAGCTCAGATAAATTTACTTCAACATGAAAAATATTATAAATAGCATTTAGTATTATTGTACTCTTTTTCTGGTATCAAATTGTACAAGTGTCTACTCGGACTAACATTGCTTATAAGATTAGCAAGTTTAACTCCCGGTTTCTCGTACATTAACAAGCTGTCAATCTACTGTTAACAGCTGTCAATGGTTTTTTTTTTGTATGCACTTTGGTCAATAGACAGCTGTTAACAGTAGATTAACAGCGTGTTAGTGTACGAGAAACCGGGGGTAAGTGACTGTGAGCTGGCCAAATACGCCGAAGAACCGATAGTCGATAGGGTAAAACGGTTCTCGAGTGGAGACCACAAACTGGCAAACGCAGCGTAGGATGCCCACCAGCTCGCTGGACCGACGATCTGAGGCTGATTGCTGGTGGCTGGACGAGGATGGTCGAGGATGACCGAGGACAGAAGGGAACGGTGCACCTTGGGGAGGCCTATGTCCAGCAGCGGACTAGTTGATTGAACTGATAAATTGATGCTCGCAATCAACTCAGTTACGCCATGGGTATCTTTGCATCTTTGTATATTTGGGTATCTTTCTTTGTTGAGGAAGCAAAAGTTATCTGTCAGGATCGTGGTAAGTGGCAGTTCTGATCTCTGCCTACCCCTTTGGGATAAAGACGTGAGTTCATATATGTATGTATGTATCTTTGCAATTAATATGTAAAAGTTGATGTTAAAGGTTCTGTCTGCTGTACAGTAAATACTTTAATAAAGATCAAATTTAATAATGCTTAATTTGATAATGCCTACAGCATTAAGTCCGCCGCATTGCACGACTTTTTTTAATTTTTTTTTTGCATGTGCAACAAAATTATCAATAAATAAATCTAAGATATTAAAATCTCGTGTCACAGTGTTTGTTATCGGATCCCCACAAAACGGCTTCACCAACGTTTATTAATTTTTTTGTGTAGGTACATTTGGTCGTAAACCAATTAATTAATTAATATGGCAAGACAACGTTTGCCGAGTCAGGTAGTAAGTAAATAAAATTTCTTTGAAGGTTCCAAACAAGAAATTCTCCAATATTTACAAAACCAAATATAAATAAACTAATCTAAACCTAAGCCTAGTTACTTATTTAAATAAAATATTTGAGCCAGATCGCTGTCGGCTGGTAGAGTACCGAGAAGGCTGTATAGCGAGGCTCCACCTTTGGCCAAAGTAGATACCGGCTGGAATCCTAGCCCTCGGGTCTCCTGAGGCGTCAACTAGGCATGATCTCCTTATCTCCTTTGAATACAAAGAGACAAAAATACTCTATCATAAATTTGTTCCCTATCAACAAAACTCAGAAACCAAGGGTTATTAAAACTCCTATCAGCTTGTTACTGTGTCGAGTGAGATAAAACTCAGTCGCTAAACAAACAGTGTCCAAAGTAAGAGTACTGCGAGCGGCTAGGTGACAGAAGGAAAGAAGGACAAAATTATTGTATGCATTTGATAAAAATTTTGCGAGCTTCGTAACTTCGTTCGCTTCTGAAATTTTCTCGACAATTTATTGTTGTCTAAAGTGCCGTCGGTGGTAGCGGAGCGGTCGTGGGTTCGAATCCCGGCGTGTACCAATGTACCGAATTGACTTTGTTTTGTAAGTTACGTACATCTGTGAAGTTATAGTAGCAATACCACTCGCTAACGGCGAAGGAAAGATCGTGTAGAAATCTGAGTGTCAGAGGTGTTCACATACCTCAGCGCTTGAAATTGCTAATTCGTGGTGGGCACGCGTGGTGATTAAGCCCATACTCTGCCTCTGAGAAAAGACCTGTGCCCTGCAGTGGGACGAATATAGGCTACATAAAAAAAAATCCGTCAAGGGGCTGCCACTAACAGTTAATGCTTTCAAAAATACGCCTGTCACCTCAGTCTACCGAGACCACGGCACTTGCAAAAGTAACAAAACGTCGGAAAATTGTAAAATGGAAAAGTAAACGAGTAAATATTCATTAAAATTAAGTTTTATTATGTCTAGTGCTCGTATTAACCTCAGAAAATACTAAACGTAAGTTATAAAAGCAACAGCAGATCAACCTTTACATTTTTGTTGCACATTCACCCATAACGTTAGAGTAGTATCCACGCGTGTAAAGGTTGATATGTTGTTGACTGTGCCAATCGTTTATTTGTTCGTATGTAAATAAAACTATATTTTAGCAAAAAAATTCCCTTCTGAAACTGCTAAACAAACCTTCCCATAACTACAAGAAAAAAAAGCACGCACTTGAGAAAAGAGTCCGATAACTATTTCATGGATAATACATAATACCAACAAAATATGGACCACCCTAGACAATAAAAATCTTTCAAACAAAGAGGAATGAATCAAATGAGAAAAGGTGGTGGTGAAGGTTTATCGCTGAACATACATAACCATTAAAAAAAATAAACAACTTTCACACAACACAATCACTTGTCCTGGTCCCAAACTAGGATGTGCTATGGTAACCAGGCAAGGACATCACAAGCATGGAAATACATCCAGACAGAGGCCATTTGTACAAAACTTAGTAATTCTCTTATCATAACATATAAAGCTTGTGGTGTTAAAATTGCTCCATATGTAAGGGCCTTAACCTTAACCATTTAAAGAAACTGTTCCAAAACGATAACTGAGAAGTGCACAAAAATTACTTAATCCCAATAAACACCACATGCTAACCAACAGAGTATTCATTTCGACCGTCGTAAAAGCGTGCAATAACAAGAACCAAAAGGTTCCACCAGAATACACCAGACCTGTTCAATCCATCTGCAGCTCACATTCGTCCAATCCTGCTCCTACATTGCGCGCACTAAATCCTAAATTATTCCAGTCGTCTAACTTTCAAATTCCATACCAATTGCTAGCACGGACGCTAGAATTTCGACAGGAATCGGCGCACGTAATTAGGCCTTTGGCCTGTCTCCCACAGCTCTAATTCCTCAGCTTATCTAGCGTGTGTGTGCTGAATATTTGTAATCTTTTAGCAGTTTTTTTTTCTCGCCCTGTGTCTCCTTCTGGCTATCTATTTACTTTCCCATACTCTCCTGTCTATTTCTCTTTCTCCTTGTCCCTCTCTTTTTCCTTCTCCTGATCTCGCTCACTTTTTAGGGTACGGTACCTGAAGGGTGTCAAACGGGACAGGTTTTTTGTTTATGCTCTATTGTAAAAACCGTAATACATACAGGCATCAAAGTTGGCGGGATTGTGGGACTTATTATATTCTAACGAAAAATAATAAACAAATAGTCAAGCGCGAGTAAGGAACCCTCGATGCGCGAGTCCGACTCACATTTGGCCGGTTTTTTTTCTTTCATTGTCTCTTCTTTTATCTGCATCGATCCCTCCCTCTACTTCTCTATTTCTTTCATTGAATCTTCCTTTGGCTGTGTCTCTTTCTATCTTTTACCGTTTCTTTTCTGTTATCTTTTACTCTTCCTCTTCTTTCTCTCTCTCACCGCCCGCTCTATTTTTTTCTCTCCTCCATCTAATCAACATTTTACATTTTATTGTATTCACTTGTTATCGTAACTGCTGAATAAATTTAAAGGTCGATGTTCTGTCGACTGAACCACCAACAATCTATACAATTCAATCAATCAATCCTGTTAACACATCCTTTATGGGGCACTGTATAAGGTTCTACAACAAAATTCCTCAAAATATATTAGAGTTACCTCCAACGCGTTTTAAAAAATGTGTTATACACATTCTGTGCAAAAAGGCTTACTATAACATCAAGGATTATTTAGAAGACAAAGATGTTTGGTATTAAACAGCAGATTAATATTAATTACAGGACGATTGTGACTAGTGTTCAACACATTCATGACTAATATTTTAAGTTGAAAACTCTGTTAATTAAGTTAAAACGTGTTTTGAAAAGAATAAATGTGGAGTTTCTTTGTTAGCTTCTTCTCCACATAATCCATTAATTGTGAAACTAACAACTTTGACGTTCATCAAGTAAACAGTCTGTTTTTATAATGAATATTTGAATTGAATTGAATTGAATCAGCCCGTTCTCGTCTACTAATAGACATAGGCCTCCTCGAAGGCACGCCACTTCTGTCCTCGGCCATCCTCATTCAGCCACTGCCAGTAATCTGCCTCAGATCGTCGGTCCAGCAAGCTGGTGGGCGTTTGCCAGTTCGTAATCTCCACTCGAGAACCTTTGCACCCATTCGACTCTCGGTTCTTTGGCTGATGTGTGTGACCAGCCCACTGCCACTTCAATTCGCTAATCGTATAGGTTAGGTACTTCAATCACCTTAGTTTTTTAGTGAATTGATTCAATTTGATTGATTGACTGATCCATCAAAGAGACTCCGAGCGTAGCCCGTTCCATAGCTCGCTGAACGACTTTGAATTATTCATTCATAACGAAAAGAAACGCATAGATAACAATGGAACTTTCCTAACCTACTCACAGAAAATCCCGAGAACACTTATTAAGTGCTATACAGTAAAAAAGTTGCATTTACCTGTCCACAGATTTTGTTGAGGTCTTTCTGTTCATATTTTTTCGGGTTCCCAGCGTCATATAAGCCATGTTCGACCTTCGCATTTAAAAACGCGGGGTAGCCGCTTTTCGGTGGTGTTAAAACTTTTAAATGTGATAATATTCGTTTTCGAACGCAACAGTTATCGATAACATAATATCGTTTTTAGGACGTGTCAAAGTGAGTAGCCCCCCTTGAGAGGCGGTTTCTGCACAGATGTTAAGCATGTTTGGCGCTGGATTAAGCAGAATCTAACTGAGTAACGAAACTGGTACATCTTTCCGAAAGAAGGCTATTGCTTTGGCCAATTATAGTGATCTAATAGGTTAAGTGGTAATTACTTTTTTTTTCTTTTGTCTACACTTCATTTTAAAATAACCCAAGTCATACCTAACTCATTCAGTAGGTATACTTTGAAGCGCTTAACTGCTAAACTAAGCTGGCAGCAGAGTTTCGAACATACAACACACCGCAGGCAAGTCAGTCAGTTAGCCGTAATCACGCGCAGAGTGCGCGTCGGTTGTGCGCGCGTTCCGTCGAAAAGTTTACGAATGCAACTGTCAAAAAAGTACGAGAACTTACAAAACCGTTCAAAAGACGTGTGTTTTTGATTGAGTGAAAACTTTTCGCATATGACTGGCTAGCGTGGCGTCGTGAAAAAGAGAAAAAAGTGTGCGAGTTTGACGTTTGCAGTTTTTTTCTTTTAAAGTGTTGTGTGTGTGATGATGGTATTTTAACTTCAGTCAGTGAAGTGTTGGGCTTAGTTTTTACTGTGTCATTTTGTTTTTGAGCTGCCTTATCATGCTGGGAGTGCATTGATGTCTTGCGAGGCTGATATGTCTATTATTAGCGAGCTGCGATGGCTTCAAAACGGTATGTTATTTACACAGAATTAAAGACAACATTACATATTTTAGGATGATTTTTTAACGTTTTGTAAGAAACATTCTAAATATGAAATTGCTGTAGCAAGCCACTCAACTATCTCGTCAGTAGTAGACATTGAAAAATGACGCAATTCAATGTAATGTATTTTAAACATGGTAAACCGTTTCTTTATTATAGAAAATTAAGGTACCTACTTCTAATAAGCAAAAGTTTAAAATTCTTCATTTCATTCTTAAACTTTTCATATATTTTAATTTTTAAGAATAATACTAAAATTGAGAGTTGTAAACCCTCGATTATTGGTAGTCCATAATTATCTATTTGAAGAACCATAACCGAATGGTATGAATATATGCATTCAAGATTCAAATTACAAAACATTGGGACGATTTCTCTAACTACTTTTGAACATTAAATATTGACAAAACCACTTCGCCAATCAACAATCGGAGTGCCATTAAACTAAAAAAAGCACAACAAGTAATGTACCTACCTAATTAACTTTATAGTTGACAATCTGACCATCCCTTTAATTAATTAATTTGTCCCAATAAATGATTTTATTTCTTTCTTCTTTCTTAATTGAAAATTCCTGACTGTGTTACTATGGTTCGTTGATTTTGTTGTTAAAAAATTCCGTATCAAAAATCAAGATACAAGACCCTTACATTTTCACCCGACTGAGTCAGAAGGAGAGTTTTGTTTTTCGAGTGTGTTTTTCTAATTATCTCTTTGCTATGTGCATAAACCCATGTTTTCCACTTTTATGAAAGAGCCCAATTGACAAGTCTTCGAGCCCAACATGTAGAATCTTCAAATTTTGGCGAATGTAAAGATCCACCTTAGATTTTCAATTTAATCGCCTTCGTCAGTTAGGTTAAAGATACTGTCAACCAGATCGATGAATAAATGAAAACGATTCTTAACAAATACGTGATAGAGTTCAAAATTGAGGTTAAAGGTGACTTTTACGTGTGGCTGGTGATAAAAGTGGAATAATACAGTAGTTTCGCTTAGTTTAAATTGGAAACGCTTCTTAAAACCTCGACTTCAAAAACTAAGTTCGAATATAAGCGACTAGCAAAGCATTGAACAAGGCGTTATTGTATAGGTATCTCGGACCCAAAATAAGCATTTGAATAATCTCCGAAACACCAAGAATGAACCTACCGTTCTCGTATGTGACCTGTGTGTATCTACGTAGTAGAAAATAACATTCTTATTTATAAAAATTCGATTCCACTAAAACACTCTTATGACAGAATTGAAGCTAGAAATCGGCTTTCATGTATCCTGCATAAGCAGGATTTCCTCTTATAAACCGGCTTTAACTACGACTTAAGTGGAATTGTCTTTGTATAAAGAAGACTTTCATCTTCTAAATATATCGAAAATTCAGATAACTGCGCCAGAATAAATCTTCCAAAAGATGTGTCAGCTATTTGTTCTTTGTCTCCATGAGGCTCTATCAACCCCTATCAACCCCTATTAGCTTGGTGAATATGAATATGATGGCGAATTCATTGTGTCCGATCAAGTCTTTGAGGATGAAGCCTGAAAAACTTGTCTCAATATTCCAAAGTTTGTAATAATTGTTTTTGCCAGTGAGAGTTGACACATGTTCTGTTTGTTTTTAAGTGCAACACTTTGTGTTTTGTGCATTTAAGTGTAAACAAAGCATACTTGAAGCAAGTAACTGAAAAACTATTTCTTCTGGCATAACATGGACGTTAGTATAAGTATGAGAGAGAGAACCTGCAAAAGAATTAGTACTGTCCATCTGTCTCTTAAGAGTTTATGCCAGAGTGTTCAAACCGGTGCGTATGCTCGCAAACAAGGTAGGTGAGTTAAGTAGGAAATAATGTCCAAGGCAAGCTAGATTCCTCGCTTTTGCCCGGCCCCCGTCGCGCTAAGTTTGTTTAAGTTTGTACCAGACGTAGATGTTTTGGCGAAGAGTTCCGCTTAGATGAGCCCGGTCAAAATTTTATGAGACTTGGATAAGTATACAATCCGAGAAGGCGTAAGTAGTACGCATTCTACTAGCATACGCGTACATACGCATTCTCCCCGCATTCTCCCGCATTTTATATTTACTAATGTGAACTTAAGAAAGTGATGGTAGCGGAGCGGTAGAACCCCGGCTTCGCATTCAGGGGCCGTGGGTTTGAATCCCGTCATGTGCCAATGACTTAGTTTGCTAAGTTACATTTGTGAAATTTTAGTAGCAATACCACTCGCTAACGGTGAAGGAAAACATCGTGAGGAGACCTGAGTGTCTGAGCTATTCACATACCTCAGCGCTTGAAATGGCCAATCTGCGGTGAGCACGCGTGGTAATTAAGCCCATACTCTCTCTCTGAGTGAAGGCCTTGCAGTGCCCTGTAGTGGGACGTATATAGGCTGCACAAAAAAAGTCAACTATTCTTCAGATATCTTGAAACAGAATGAGACATAGTATTAGGGGTTTTCGAATCGAATTTTCGCAGTATCCATCTTTCTTGTCTAAATTGAATAACAAAAACAATTGAAAGTCGATATTCAAATGTTTCACATTTTTTAAAAACAGAACATCATAGAAACCATTTGAAAAAAGTTTCATTCGAAAACCTCAAACCATGAAGATTCTATGTCAATTCAAAGAACCTATTGCAATAAAACGGCAATTTCATACTTTAACCCCTATTATTTACAAAGTGAAGTACTCAGTTCAGACACCAGCGGTAAGTGATACTTTAGTCAAAGTAAAGTAAAGTAAAGTAAAAGTAAAAAATTGTTTATTGCACTAAGAGTATAAGCAGTAAGGTGTACATTACGTGTTGAATAGTCTGTGCGTAACTTGGAGTTTAAATAAGGTTCATTGTTTCCAGGGGTCCTTAAACTAGGCTAGGCCTGTATCTTAAGGAACCGGTTACATGACATACAGAGAAATTGCCATTTGTAAACCCAAATTTAAATCAGTATCTTGAGGACAAGAGTTTACTTTGAAGTTGCTTAAAACTAGGAAATAAAAGAAAAGGATAGAAATTAAATCGAGTTTAAATTAGAGTGACTTGTGTAACTAAAACCAAGTGTAACTAAGTTAAGTATAATTTAAGTAATTCATTAGTAAACATAATTCTGAAAACAGAAACTGGGAGTCTATAATATAAGGGATGGTTAACACATGAGTAAATCTGAAGGCTGGGTTCTCCGACATTACCCCTAAATCAGTTGGTTTAAAATACATTTTTCTCTCTAATGGGCAGTAAGTAAAATCTGAAAAAAAGAATCTTTTCAATGTCCTATGCAGGGCCGTCACCGACTAACTTTATAGCATCAACAAAAATTGCGAACATGAGTCTAAATTATCACTAGATATGGTTTTATTTGAGCTGTACTGAGTTGTGCGCGATAAAAAATATACCAAAATGTCTATCACTGAAGGTGTTAGTGACTTCGGTCGTCGAAATTCTATTAATAGGATTTGCATTTCTATAATTTCAAAAATGCGTACCTACTTTTCCCCCAACTTTTCGCTCGCGCGGCGCAAAAAGTCGTACACAAATCCTTGCGCTCGGAGAACCCAGGCTTAAAAAGTCTAATGGGAAGAATATTGCTAGGCAGGATCGAGAGACCACCTCGGTCCTGCTAGAAATGAACATCTACGTTTAATTTGTAAGCTTCATTAAACTACAGTTTCTGCCTTCAATAAATAAAAAGATTTGAAAAAGAAAAAAAAACATTGTAGAATAGTGTAAATGCATCGCTAGACAAAAATTTGAAAAGTCATAGAAGGACAAAGAAAAATAACGAAGGTAATGATTTGACCAAACTAAAAAGATTGATTTTCAGGACGTTAAACAATTGACCTATGATATTAATATAGTAGACATCGCATCGACCTTTACTTCCATGTAGTCTACTGGACTTTGTAGCTTAATTGTAATAGTTGATGTGCTCTCGGCAATACTGAGAAGTTGTGGGAAGTTGTGATATCGGGTCCAACTTTGCCTAACATTGATTCTTATCGTAACCGATATTGTAAAGATAGCTTTTGGTTGTCTACCAGCAGAGTATACGTTAAAGTAAAATATTGCTGGTAAGCACTTTTTCTTCAAAGATGACTGGGAAGTGAAAATTTTAGCGTGCCAAAGAGGAGGCCTATGTTCAGCAGCGGACAAATGTAGGTTGATTGATGAAAATATAGTAGTTTTACTTGAGCTGGGCCCTTATTATGAAGCAGCGATTTCTTCGGAAGGGTCGTCAACTTCGCGCTTGAGTCCGACAATTCACTCGAATATAGCGATAAATACGGTTCTTTTTTTTGAATAGTTTCGAAATTTCCTGCCATTGACTAATGAACGCTAGAAAGGCATGGCTCTTTGTTAGCCCAATGACGTCGTATATAATAAGGGCCGTGGGCCCTTATTATGAGAAATGAAGCAGCGATATGTTCGGAAGGGTTGTCAGCGTCGCGCTTGAGCCCGACAATTCACTCGAATCTAGCGACAAATACGGTTCTTTTTTTGAATAGTTTCATATTTAATACACTGACAAGCGAATGCACTCGAATCTAGCGACAAATACGGTTCTTTTTTTAATAGTTCCATATATAATACACTGACAAGCGACCATCTCGCTACTTCCGATAATGTCGCATTTTTCATAATACCCTGTAGGTGTAAAGTTCCACTCACTGACAGCTCAAGATTGCAAAAGGAGAAACTACGCGAATGCAGCTATAATTAACGCCAATGAAGTAATTTAAGACATTAAGTACCCAATTAAAAAAAACCAATCAATTATGTTGTATTAGTAAGTCTTGTAAATTGGTGCAGTTTAAAAATTACGCAATAGAGAGTCAGTAATCAAAATATCATCATGATTTGATTGATATATTTTTAGGCCTTTTTTTTTTAAAAAAAAAAACGTACACTGTTAAAAACTACAACATTTGCATAAAATTTAACCAACGCAGTCACATTTTTAATTGCATATTACCATATTGATAGGATACTTATCTAATACTCAAGTTACATTTTGATGATTATAAATGAGCCTCAAATAGATTACCTGTTAAGAATGCGTAGCTGCAGGGCAATGATTGTTACAGAAGAGTCTAAGACTATTTGTAATATCTTTCACCTGGTTGTGCAATAAAGTGTTCTCTATCTATCTATTTATCAAAATTTTATATCGTGAAAATATACACACAGAATTTTATGCCTTAAATAAAACCCTAATAGAATAAAATTAAGTATCTAAAATGTAATAATATATAATTATAACATTGGTTAAAGATCAAAGTTTATTCCGTCCAAAAAATGTAATATGGGCTCTACAATTGAAAATTCCGTATTGTCTTCCGTAATTATAACTCTGAGCTATTGAGGAACATCAAGACGTCCTTTTTTTGTATTTTAATTTTATAGTCACGTGTTACTTGTAGAAGCTCTATCTTTCTTGATATTCATCTCTGCCTGAATATGTAGAGATATGGAAGGTATCTTCGGGATATAGGCCTTATTTTATTAAAGTATGTGTATTACATGTTTTTACACGCTAACCGTGAAGGATAACATCGTGAGGAAACCCGCGGCTTGGTTGGCTCCGCGCGTATAATTCCTATGGGCTAGGCCGACTAAGCTGTCAGGATGGTATAGGTGCTGCGCAAGCCTATTCCATCTAAAAAACTATGTCCCAGGCACTGCAGCGTCCGAGTGGTCCCTTCACCCATCTAGTGAGTGATGATGCCACAGGACGCTGTTTAAATAATCTCACTACGTCAATGCAAAGGCTACAGTTTTGTTACATGTTTTTATGTCACAAAGTTATTTTTTTTGTCTGAAGCCTTGAAGAAAATCAGGTAAAGTTTGCCTGCATTGATGATGCACATTGATTCAAAGTTTGATCAGTCTTGATAATAGGTTATCCACGTTTGAGCCCTGAATAAAATAGTTATTAGTATCTCCAGGGTATCTTACTTTTTGTACATCGTCCATTGAAATCCCGGAAGAAATGAACTAGCTTGGTTCAATGCTGTGATAGTCGGCCCAATTTCTTTGATAACCGTACCAGTATTATGACACCCACGTGACTCTGTGATTCTATACAGCATAATGCAGCGTTTATATTCAAGACACCGTCAGATAATACATTGTATGCGATCAAATGTACCGTTGATATGCTGAATACAGTGTCTGACGATAACGACGTTTTAAAAGTAAAGTAAAAGAAAACAGTTATATAGCTAATATAAAGGTTACAAACAGAATCGTTAAAAAGCGAGACAATTTCGAAATTTTCATCATCGGATAACTATAAGAAAAAGCTACTTCAAGTGTAGGTATTAAATATTTATTGGCAAATAAATTTAACGTAAAAAGATCATCTACTGTACCAATGGATAGCTAAACCACCTATACAGTTTTATTGCAAAATCACCTGTAACGCCACCAAATGTACAGTGCACATAAAAATAGAGGTGATCTCGACTGTGCCCTGTTATGATATTGTGGATGTTATGTGTCATTTCGTAAAGTGTTATCTACTCCGCAAGATTGTTGCCTCTAAAAAAGGATACATTACTATCAAGTTCAGTAACAGAGTAACATCAAAATAGATTCACACATAAAATTAAATCACGCCTGTATCCCATAGGGATAGACAGAGGCCAGGATTTGTCACTTTCTATGATTATACATCCCTCTTTCGCTTCATCAACATTAGAAAAAGAAGAAAAAGAACGTCATTTATTGGGACAAATTAACACATCACAAGAAAAAAAAGGCATGACAAGTAACAAAAATACAAAGGAAAACCTAGTCACATAAATACAACATAGGACGAGGCAAAGTCAGAGCGTCAGAGCGCATCTTATATTAATTACTCACTTCTTCTTAGCGAAGAAAAAAATTCGTCGCTGCATGCAACCACACCGGTTTCGCTTACTTTTTATCTCGCCCATCGCTAACAAATCCCCTAATTGGTCAACGTAGGTCCGTCCTTTTCACTACCGGCATTTCGATCTGCATTGGCTCGCTCGGTTTCTCGAGTATCTCCATCGATCCGAATCCAAACTGTCTTGCCACTTAAGCTCTTTCGCTGCATTCACGCTAGAAAAAAAATTTTGTGTTGCAAAAATTGCAGCAGATTGGCTGTAATTCATTTACTCTTACTTACATCAAAACTTAGCATCCAGTGTTTTGAGATACTGTACAAGCTAAGTACCAAGGTACTTGAAAAACTTTGTAGATATAAAACAATCTATTCTATCCAGGGAATTTCTACAAAAAAAATTAACTTGATGACACATCATGTGTTTAGAATGTCTAGTAGAATATAAAACATTATAGTTTAGTCCTTAAGTTTTCCTCAATACAACAAAATCATTGAAAACAAAATCGTTAAGTTTCTTCTTTACCGTGTAGATTTTACGAGAATTTTATCGCCAGTTTGACTATGTATGACGGAATCGATACAAACAGCTTTGCAATATTTAGTATCAAGTGTGATTCTAAGTGCACATGTTTTTATTCATTGGCTTGTATGGTGAGTTTACTACTGACTTTATCACCGTCGTCAACTCACTGCTATTTAGTAGCTAGTATTTATATGTCACCAACCAACGTCATTGACCATTTAAAAACATTTACTTAACCACCTGTGTAATGGATCACCGATGAATTAATCAATGATATCTTATCATCTAATCGTATCTCATCACTTTAAAAAGATAGCTAATCCATGATTGTAACTGACTGTTCACAGACGCAATGCTCTCAATGCAGTCAGTCCTCAAGTTTTAGCATTCAGGTGTTAGCTTCTAATAGTGTCTGTACGGTGATGTCATTTAAACATACACCCATTCAGAGCCACTCTATCTACGTACCACTGGCGATCTCTGACTTCACACCAAATAATAAAATAAGTAGGTCGACCAGATGTATCAATATGGCCTCAGTATGTGCCGGCGATTCTCAATGGTAAACAACTTTGCATGTTTTTGTTGAGGTTATGAAATTCCGAGACGAATTCTTGGGCAGTGTCAGGTTTTTGCTCCTTTGAATGCAGTTTTTGAGCATTGCTGCGATGGTATTTTTAATGTTTGAAAGTATGTATGTAGGTTAGGAGTTATTTTATCTTTTAGTTTGCGTATAAGTCTTGTAATTTAAACACGAATCTTTTGTTCAGTTATCGGAGACCTTATAAGTAGGCTATGATGTGTCACTTAAGCATTTGATTTTCCAGATCTAGATTTTCTCTCACATCGTATAACTTTTGATTAAAATTAAGTTGCTGAAATGCGTAAAAATGCGACAAAGAACGTCATGAACGTGTACGTACGTCATCATAATATCTCGGAGCACATGTGATATCATTGTTTTATTATTTAATCACAGCCTCAAGTATGATTCAGTCATCAACATAATCAATTACCCCTTTGTTACCCATGAATTAGGCGCGTCGTAAAGCATAACGCTTAAGCATTTGCCATTGTATTTTGCAGGCTTAAGTTGGCAGTTGGTCAAATTTTAGCATATAACATATAAAAATAGTTGTGAAGTTAGATAGATAAATCATTTAAGACATTCACACGCATACGAAAGAAAGCAATACAAATTACAAGTCACAGCAAAAAAAAAAGCACAGAAAAAACTGTAGCATACATGAAAAGTAAAAACACAGAAAATTAGCCACACATGTACGGCAATGTAGTGGACTAAGAGTGACCAACGTAGGTGTGGCAAATGTAAATGGGCTCCGACTCAGCGTGTGCTAAAAATTTGGGAAAAACTTCAGCGTTGGTATTCTGCCGGTACCCGTGTGAGCGATCTCTATAGTATAAACTTTCGACCTTATTTATAAAAACATGATTCCTCTAAAGCACTCCTAAGGGTCAGTTTATTTAATCTGTGGTTACAAATTTTCCTTGTAAAGTCTCCACCGCAGACTATTTTAATCGGCGTTTTAAGGAATGGTGTTTTTTTATAAATTAGTGTTTACAGTTAGTATGGTTAATCTTTATTTAAATGGCAGTCTGTTGCAAACTTGACGTACCAAGTTACCCGGCAGTCGACAGAGGTTTCCTGCTAACGATAACAATGATAAAACACCTCTAACAGATGATTGTAGTAAACAGTCTCGCGACACAGTACCGTTGACTAGGCATCTGAATAGAACCACTTGGCCATACGACCGTTATATTGTTACGTAAGAGCACTATCAATCAAGCAGTCGCCATGACGACGAAATGCGAGTGATAGCAGACGCATTGCACAGATTAATAAGAGACAGAAAGTTCACAGAAGCAATGTGTTGAAATAATTTATACGGCAATAGCTGCCACTATTTACTCCGATATAAAAAAACTGAAATAAAAAATAACCAACAACCCGACTGCTGAGCATTAACTACTAAGCAGACGGGACCAATCTAAGGAGTTACATTGCTGAATTTGGGTCCCGTCTGCTTAGTAGTTAATGCTCAGCAGTCGGGTATTTCAGTTTTGTATTTCTGTCTTTTTAGTGATTTTTTAATGCTGATTTACACTTAGCTTATGACACCAGCGTACTGATGTTTTACATACATTGTACGTGATCGGTGTAGTTAAATAAAATTAAATCTGAGTATAATAAATTAGATATAACAACGCCATCTAGTGACTCATGGTTGTACTACAATGTTACTTACTTGCGATTTTGGTTTTTTGTTACTTTTCTGTTCCATTAATGCCAATTTAATATCGCCTTATGACACTCGCGCAGAGATGACAAATCGATTGAGACCTTACTTGTCAAAATCTGACCATTGGTTAAGGAGTTATGAGGGAACACAGAATCTGGCATACTTACATACATACATACGAGCTAAACACATGAACGACAAGTCAATACGTGCGGAGCCAACCAAGCCGCGAGTTTCCTCACAATGTTTTCCTTCACCGTTAGCGTGTGGTATTGCTACTACAAATTCGCAGATGTACGTAACTTTGAAAATAAACAAAGTCATAGGTACATGCCCGCACTGGGAATCGAACCTGGGTCTCTCGCTTCCGAGTCCATCGTTCTACCCACTGGGCTAACACTGTAATGAAAGAAAAAGGAGTAATTAAACAATACTGCACCCAGAATCATCACAAATGGCGACAATGGTGTACAAGTCTGTCTTTAATGGTACCTTCTATTCTATTCTATTGACTGTTAACTACTAAAGATTTTGTTTAGAAAAAATATTGTTTTTTAGATCGAGAAATAACGAGAACGCGTCATTCCCCGACCTCATAAACTGTAACTTATGTTTTTGGTGGTTAATAAAAAGTATATTGTCAACTCTTAGGGCGCTTATGCAAGGGCGGCACGTGTACCAACTGCAGCCGTCGACACTCACCGACGGCAGGCGTCAACGCGTCGACGGCAGGCGTCGACGTATGTGGA
The DNA here is from genome assembly GCA_947310995.1 of Yponomeuta cagnagella. Classification (NCBI taxonomy): domain Eukaryota; kingdom Metazoa; phylum Arthropoda; class Insecta; order Lepidoptera; family Yponomeutidae; genus Yponomeuta; species Yponomeuta cagnagella. Next base: position 4,435,371 of record OX371285.1, on the reverse strand, counting down.
TGGCAACCGTCGACGCGCTGGCGCGGATATTCGACGCCGAGATGTTGGCGACTGCCGTCGACGCGACGACGCGGCGTCGACACAGTTTTACGGTTACAGTTGGATGGAACACGTGCCGCCCGTGTATAAGCGCCCTAGATAGAAAACAAAGTAGAGAATCGCAAAAAAACGCTTTTAAAAACATGTAAAAACGAGATAGGTACTTAAAAATCGATTAAGAATGTTGTAACGAAAAAGGGTATCACACAAAGCTATGTGAGAATTAATAACTGACTCATCATCAACCCATTATGTCCCCACCGAGGGGCACGGGTCTCTTCCCTGAGGAAGGTATAGGCCATACTCCACCACGGGGGCCAAGTCCGGATTGGTGGAGGCTTGTAGACTAGTGGCTCGTCTACTGTCAGAAGTTATCAAGCCGCCCTAAGGCCTCTGACTTGGCTTAACGGCTGCCATCTGTCGACGGCAGCCGGCACCAACAGCTTAACGTGCCTTGCGAAGCACGGAACCGCTCGGAAAAATGCCACTAGCGTTAGGCATAGACGGCGACCCATCCATGTACTGAACGCGCCCAGTGTTGCTTAACCTTCGTGATCGTTTAAGATCACTCAGGCAGCCGGGGCTACGAGCGAAAAAAATCACCATCTTTTAAAACTCATGTTTAAAAAATAAGTGTCTTAACCTTTAACTACATAAACCTTCACCAAGGATTTTTTTTTCTTTAACTGACTGACTATCATTAAACATTGTAGCTGTAAGAAAGTAGTAGCATTATCTCCAAGAATGTTTGTTTATTTGAGCAGCAGACTTTATTCTAGTTGATGAACAGTTCATTGGCCTTTGCCTTCATTAGATAAAACGAGCGTTCTAAGTAAATTAATTAATTGACTTTAAGAAAGACTCCGGACTCGAACTACATAGATCCTATCCTGCCCAGATTGTTGGTCCTAATTTAAGCCTTGGACCTAATTTTGCTTTGGACGATCAAGGACAAGTCAGCCTAAAGTTTTCGACTGTATGACTATTTTCAGATGATGTCTCGCTCTGAAAGTTTGATGGCAATTCAGTGTATTGTGTGTATTGATGTGTTATTTTGATTCGAAAGAATTTATTTCTCTTCAGAAAAATGGAACATTATCAGAAGTAGCGAGATGGTCGCTTGTATTAAACATTAAATATGAAACTATTCAAAAAAAGAACAGTATTAGTCGCAAGATTCGAGTGAATTTACTGGTCAGTGTATTCAATATGAAACTATTCAAAAAAAGAATCGCATTTTTCGCTAGATTCGAGTGAATTGTCGGGCTCAAGTGCGACGTTGACGACCCTTCTGAACATATCGCTGCTTTATAATAAGGGCCCAGACGTTCACGCTCCTAGAGCCGAGTTAGCACTAGAGTCCTTTTTTAGGGGTCCGTAGTCAACAAGGTACCTTTATAGCTTCGCTATGTCCGTCCGTCTGTCAGTCGGTCTGTTCGTCTATAAGGCAGATAAAAAATTCCTGCTATGGAACCCTGTACGAAGCGCTACACGCACTTGGCCGGTTTCATGAAGCTACAATTAGTGCCGAACTTAAGGGTCTTTCTTATAAAAAAGTCAATTCCAGTAAAACACTCTTAAGACGGAGTTAAAGCCGGAGTTAAAGCCGGCTTATAACGTTAAATTCTGCCATAAACTGGTTTAAACTTCGACTGTTTTATGGGAGTCTAATTTTTATAAATAAGACCGATAATGTCCAAAATAGCCCCACAATTGACCTCACAAATGATATAGTTTTAGCTTTATCAAACAGCTGAGCAGAAATAATGTAAGTTTTCACAATTACCAGTAGTTGTCCTGCAAGTTGGCTGCCTGTCATAATGCGTCATCGATTGACTACGACTCGTGATAGTAAAAATGTTCTATGATCAAGCTACTATTTGTGCACTTGCTCATTGTATCAAGCGTGTACTATTTGTATACTTATAAACAAAAAAATCTGAAAATCAAAAAATCTGTCATCAAACAGCTCAGAGCCTCAACGGCGATAACATGAACGCGTCAATTTACTGTGATTTTAATGGCATTTTGCGTAGCGTAGAAGTCAAAGATGAAATAGGTTGTACCTACTTATTAATATAATAACACAAGACCGGGAAGATTGGAAAACCATGAGAGAGGCCTATGCCCTGCAGTGGGCGTCAAATGGCTGATGATGATGACGATGATGATGATGATGATGAATAGTCCTTTTTTAAATAAATAGACAATGAAATAATCATTAAGAAATCCATCTGCATATCCATATACAGAATCTTGCTCACACCTTTTGAACGTCGACCTTTAGCAATCAATATTGTAACCCTGTGACAATATTGATTGCTATAACCCTATGACTTTCTTCATTTGTAAAATCATTAAAGTAATAACGGATCGTAACTTTTGGCGATCATAAAAATCGCAACATTGTGTGAAATTTCATGACAGTTGTAAAGCGGTTTTCAATAAAATTATTTATTGCCTTACATAAGGCAACGCCGTATGTGCCGAAATATATCGCTTCTACAAGGAGCTACCGTAAATAAAATTTTATTACTTAATAAGAGGATATTCGATGGTTCTAGGTCATTACATTTTTTTTTTTAAATATTTATCCTCTTCTGTATCCCACCGCTGCGTAAAGGCCTCCCATAGTTTAGACCAGAGACCTAATTATGCACCCCCAAATCCTGTCGAGATCCTGTCAGAATCCTGATGTTTGCGAAAGCAATAAGTGTGAAATTTGACAGTTGGACGATTGGAATTGTAATATAATCAGGCCACATATCTTTCTGTCCTGCTCCTATAATAGGCGCACCAAATCTCTCTATACTATCGTCTAACTGTCAAATGTGTATGGAATTTGACAGTTAGACAATTGGAATCGCTCAGGATTTGGTACACATAATTAGGCCTCTGGGCCACCTCGGACCGCTCCGGCATTTTTCCGTCGAGATTGAAACAAATTTTACAGTAAATGAAATGAAAACATCGTAAAAAATTACTGAACAATTACTGTAAACGTAATCAGTACTTGTTTGTACTTCGACTGCCTGAGTTTTCATTTGAACATTTTCCGCTTCATTTCAATTTTCTAAACAAAGAGAACGTCTTTGAAACGTTGTAGTAAACTAAGTTTGTTTACAAAGGTAGCTAAGTCCACAGAAGTGTGACGATTAGAATCGCCTAAGAAAACTTAATTAAAACATTGTTGATCTTGTTGAAATTGTTTCCGTAAAAAATTACTGAACAATTACTGTAAACGTAATCAGTACTTGTTTGTACTTCGACTGCCTGAGTTTTCATTTGAACATTTTCCGCTTCATTTCAATTTTCTAAACAAAGAGAACGTCTTTGAAACGTTGTAGTAAACTAAGTTTGTTTACAAAGGTAGCTAAGTCCACAGAAGTGTGACGATTAGAATCGCCTAAGAAAACTTAATTAAAACATTGTTGATCTTGTTGAAATTGTTTCGACTAAACAATTTATCTAGAAGTTTGAGTAAATAATAACAGAAACTACAAGCAAGGCTCTTTAAGATTGTATTCAAAGCTTTCGAGACTTGTTTGAGAACGTTCATTCATTAGAGTCGCACTATCAATGCTGATGTAAATTTTGGAGATTTGTTAACGATATAGCAATATTAAGTTTTTGCGAATATTTTTCTGTTGTCAAATTTATTTTTCGGAATAACAACCCCCATATCAACAGTTGCCTTTTCAAACTTAGCGGGTGGGACTTTTCATTCGATTCTCCGTATACAAGTATGTTAAACCTGCATGGTCATAAAGAAATATTACATAATGCCTGCATCCCGAAAGGGGTAGGCGGAGACCAGGGTTTGACCTGACACGACCCTGAAAAATGTTCTTCGCTTCATCAACGCTCGTCCTCCTTCTGGCGAAGTCGGGTAAAAACTTAATCTTTCTTTGCTTTTACAGTTGGATTTTAAGGGTGCACGTAACTTGTCCGCTGGTAAAATAAAATGTAAGAAAAAGGTTCCTTTGTTCAAAGGAAGAGGCCTTTGCCCAGCAGTGGGACACAAACGAGGCTACGGAAAAAAAAAAAAAAAAAAGGTTCCAAGCGATGAGCAGCTTTGACTTGCATAATCTTTAGCACCATCAAGTAGTAGAGCTAAACTGCCTAACTAGGGTGACCATAAAATATCGTCAAAACCATAAAAGACCATGGGACAGTTAAGCCTCGACCTCTGACCGCCCGAACAAAGTTTCTATGAAGAGATTCTCACACGATTCGGCCCACCGTTAAGTTTGTATCAGAAGAACGACTTCTATGCACTAGCAATCAATAAGAGCCCGTAATGGTATACTGCTGGACTTAGGCCTCCGCCAAGACAAGTCACTCCATTCTGTCCTCGGCCGTCATTATCAAGCCACTGCCAGCATTTGTCTCAGATCGTCGGTTCAGCGAGCTGTTTGTGGTCTCCACTCGAGAATCTTTTTACCCCAAGGTTTATCAGTTCTTCGGCAGATGTAACTAGCTTACTAGCCACTTCAAGTTACTTCGCACGAAAATATTTATTATAATCTAAAATTAAATGAAAAAACGTTTAAAACCGAAGCAGGATTTCATTCTGTGGCTGTCAAGTCCACGTTAGCCCTCTAAATTTTAGCCAATCGGACCTTATCAAGCAATTTTATCATTTTCATTATAACACCAGGGGTTCTTATTCACTAACAATCTCTTAATCTACCTGTTAACATTTTTTTTTTTGTATGCAATTTGACAACAATAAATTAACAGATTGTTATTGTACGAGAATCAGGGGTACTAATTTTAAAGAGTATTTTACTGTTGATCTAATCTATAGGTACTAATTTCCTTAGTTTTTGTGACTAAGAATAAATTTGACTTCCAATTCTATAAAAGACCGATGACCTCTACAAGACCATGGACGTAAGGAATTGCTATACCGTTTGTTTTTGGTTGGTCTGGTTCTGCTGCTATCGGTCTTTCTGTCGTGGGTAGGTATTTGTTTTGTGCGCGCATCGCGGCAGCAATGGCGACTCACGATTTCACAATAAAGATTCCTATTTTGCCCCTTTTTGTTCAGATTTATGGTCAGCCCACAGTTGAGGATATTATTTACTCTCCGAATTGTTTATTGAATATGAACACTTTTGGGCAAATGTCACGGCTGGACTTATTGTTTGTAAGTTTTTATATTACTTTTATTTACAAGGATGTACATTCGTAAAAAGATTTTAAATTATGTAGAATTGAGGAACTTTGTTTTTTCTGTCGCCTGCGATTTATTTAGAACTAGCAGTACCCGCGGCTTCGTTCGTATGGAATTTAGTTTATGTGATTATAAGAGCATCACGGAAAATCTATGGGTACATTCCTTGTTTTCCTTCTTTGTGTAAAATAAAGTGTCTATTTATACAAAATATTAACACTCCTAAGCCATTCTACTGAAAATAATTGTAAATAGTTATTTTAATTGTTTTTTTTTTTTTATTATTTTATTTTAATACAAAACCCACAGCACAAGTTAACTTCTAGAAAAAGAAATAGATAGATCAATAGAGAACACTTTATTGTGCATAAAAAACTGGCCAAGTGCGAGTCGGACTCGCGCACGAAGGGTTCCGAACCATTATCTATTCAATACTCGAATATTTCAAGCGTCTACCTGTTGCTGTTATTAATATCGAGCAAAAAACGGCAAAGAAATCAGTTTGTTGTACCTATTGGAGCCCCCCTTAAATATTTATTTTATTTAAATTTAATTTTGAGAGTGAATATGCAACTTAATTTTCTGTAAATATTTAAAGCGTGTACCTGTTGTCGTGAATAACATAGAGCAAAAAACTTTTCAAAAATCACTTATAGTTGAGAGCCCCACTTAAATGAAGATAAAGATAAAGATTTTTTTTATTACCAAAGAAAAATTTGCATAGTTACAATAGTCGCGGTATCCGCACTAGACTTTAAGTCTGTATCGCAGAAACTTTGTTAAACTTACTAAAGTAATTGTCAACAAGTTCGGTAATGCTACAAGCAAGTATAAAAATAAAATAAAAGTTCTTAGGAAAAATAGTCTTAGAATAAGTATCATTTAAAGATAGATCTTAAAAATTATACTTAACATGTATTAAGTGTGTGTTAAGTGTGTAGAGTGTGTGTGTATGTGTGTGTGTGTGTGTGTGTGTGTGTGTGTGTGTGTGTGTGTGTGTGTGTGTGTGTGTGTGTGTGTGTGTGTGTCTGCGTGCGTGTGTATAAGTGTGATGAGTCTGTATGTGAGTAATTTTTCTTCAGAGACAAGCATTAAGGATCTCTTCAGTTTTTTGGTAATCCAAATCTTGGAGCCAAGCCTCTATGGCTCGTTTAGCTTTGATTGTTGGGAGATTTTTTAAATTATCAATATGTAGGCAAATTTTGTTATAAATATGTATAAAAGAGAATTTAATTCTGTTTTTATAGCGGCTACAGAAACGTAATTATCATCTGTTAAATTTTCAACTGTTAACATCTATCACGGTTCATGAGATACAGCCTGGTGACAGACAGATATACGGACAGTGGAGTCTTAGCAATAGGGTCCCTTACCCTTTAGGTACGGAACTCTAAAACGGAAAATACACATTCTGTATTATCTGTAATATTATCCGTTGAGGAGATTCCGTATCCTTATTCCAATCCCAGTACCAGATCCTGGTCACCAAAATGCTCATCAAGCTCGACCAAATAAGCTGAAACTCGAAGAGTTTGCTTTTATCCATTGAGAAGTTCTCTAGAATTGTTCTAAATCTACCTTCTACATGGTTCTACTTATTCTTGTAGTTCAATTGTCATGTCAGGCCCTCACTAAAACTGTTTAAAGAAGCTTAAATTCGAAGGGTCTCCTCCGTTAAAACTAAAACCTTATACTTTGTGTTTGTTTTTGTTCCGTTGTACAATAAAGAATATTCTTACCTTATCTAGTCTTATCTCATCTCATCTCTTACCGTTGAGACAGGGTCTGTAAGAAGCGCAATCGCTTGGTAGTTTTTTCGACGACTTACGTTACGCTGCAATATTGGTCTCTATGCAAAGGTCCTTTAATTTAATAAAATAATCTATACGCTATGTCCACCCTAAAGAACCATTCTAAAAAAGAATTTTTGAAATCGAATGTGTAGTTTCGGAGATTGAACTTAGAAACATATAAACTTACAAACTTTTCCTCTTTATAATATTAGTGTAGATTGATTTTTGTACATACATTACTTTTTGAGAGATGTTTAATCAAACAAACAGACAGACAGACAGACAGACGGATAGGTGGACAGAAGTACGGCCCTAAAAAATCGTAGTTGTATCGAAGTTAGGTAAACTTACACATCATAACGTTCGTTAACTTCTGTTTAAATAAATATCTTCAACTAGCTGTTGCTCGCGACTTCGTTCGCGTGGTAATTTTGATGTGTATTTTTCCGGGATAAAAAATAGCCTATGTGCTAATCCAGACTATAATCTATCGCTGTGCAAAATTTCATCCGGATCAGTTCCGTCGTTTTAGCGTGAAAGAGTAACAAACATCCATCCATACAAAATTTCGCGTTTATAACATTAGTAATGATTTACAGAGAGACACATTCAAATGTCATATATTCAACTCATTTACAAAAATAGGTTGAATCAGTTTGATAAGACTCAGTGGAGGCATGTTTTGTAGTTTACTTTACGATATTTTATTGCTAATAATGTGAGATTACTTGACCTATTGGTCAAGATGTCTGTCTGATTTTATGATAGGCGCAAGTATTAGCATTGTGTCATCGACACTCAGTGCAGGCTGCCACTTCTATTAATAGTACCAGCGATAACTTTATTCTTTTTATGAGTAGGTTATGTATGCCAGTTGTTGAGGGAAAACCCGTGAACACTTGTTTTTGCTTTTTAACTTCTGATGCTATTGCAACAGAACTTTGTGAGTTTTTTTTTTATTTAAAGGCAATTTGCGTTTTTGTAAGTCCTTTGAAACTTTGATAAAAACAAAAAAAGTGAAACCAACGATGTAACTCTCATGACATAATTATTGGAATTTGAACCATTAGATGGTGTAACAAAACCCCCATATCCCCATATACATCCGAAAGGGGAGGGGGGGAGGTTCTACTCGTCAATTCGTAAATAAACAACTTTTACTTTGTGGAAACTTCAAAATCACGAAAAATTTATCAGAACCATTTTTGAATGTAGGTAGGTATATGGAAATTTTGTTACACCCTGTGTTACAATAATACCTAATGGGGCTTTTACAGTACGACTTTTACATACTTTTACAGTTGAAGTGACCGCTGACATGCTGCAGTACCTAGAACTTAAGTCTTAGATCGAGCAGTATATTACCTATTTATTAAACAAACTTGCGCTTGAAATTGCGGGCACATGTGGTAATTAAGCCCATACTCTATCCCTGACAGAAGGCCTGTGCCCTGCAGTGGGACGAATACAAGCTACATACCTATTATACAAAAAAATATCAGATACTTGTTGTAATTTTTTTATGAGTGTGGTCACTACGTGTTAGGATTCCTACGCTTTATTTCAACGTAGTTACTGTGTATTTTTCATACCAGGTAAATTTTCATAAAAGGTTTTTCATAATAGGTACATCTATTAAGCTCTACCATGTCATGAGATACGTATGCAATCACTGTTTGCATATTTTTATAGTCGCATGACTACGTGGGTGATCGAAGCATATTCAATTAGTTCTTTGCGCCCGAAACTAAGCGTCTTAGAAGTCATATTCTTTTTTTTGTTGCACTAATTGCTTCGACCAGATGTCGCTGCCTGTACGTACTACAGAGAAGTTTGTAAAGAGGCTCGAAATTTCAGTAATGCCTGCACTTGCTCATTAGCTCAGTTGGGAGAGCGCTGGCACGGTTTGCCAGAGGTCGCGGGTTCAAGTCCCGGCATGGGTGGAATTTTTAGCCTCTAAATAGGTTTTTAGAAGTTATGACTCAGAACATACTAACCATATGGGTATCGCCAAGAAAAGGAACAGAGTTTCGTTTTATTATAGGTAAGCAAGTTAGGAACATACAGGAAATACGTAGCGTAGTACGCCAGCTCACCTACCGGCTCGCTGAACCGACGATCAGAGGCAGATAGCTGGCAGCGGCTGGTTGATGATGGCCGAGAACTGAGGAAAGTGGCATGCCTCAGGGGAGGCCTATATCCAGCAGTGGACGAGTACAGTCTGATTGATTCATTAATGTGAATGAATGAATCAATCAGACTTTGTTAGCAAACATTTTGGTGGCAATTAACTGGACCATGAAGTCCAAATTCAAAAGCGCAGCATAGCTTAAATGCCGCCAAAATGTTTGAGTTGTTTTACCGAGAAAGTTAAATCAATAGAAGTCGTGACAGATTAATCCTGCCATGGAACTGCCCGTATAGCAGTCCATCTTACAGAATTACTGTCACAATGTTAACAAGGAGTAAGATAATGTCAGCTAATAATAAGAAGCTGTGTGATACATCATTAACCAAATAGGTCGTGAAACAACAGAACTCACAACGCATAAAAGTGAACAAATTTAATGTATACTAGTACAATGTATGCACATCTTTATGTTTAATGCACATCTTTAGGTTTAAACGTGTATCTTGTACCCGCAACGTAAGCTAACTCTGCACACGCTTTGTACAATCTAGAATTTAAGTTAGAGTTCATATTCTTGACACTCTTACATATTACACCCACACTAGCAGAACACTAAACATTTATAGTGAACATAATATTATAACTAAAATCTATTTCAAGAAAATCAAGTGCTAAAAAGGAGAGTTCGATGATTTTCTCATTATTTATTTATTTTATTAATTTAGTAAATGTAATCTCACAAAAAGAGCAGTTTCAGTTTCCCAAATATTTGTTAGGTAATCCGTCGTAATAACATATGTTCTGTGAAAATTATTACGGTTCTAAAGATAGAGACGGACGGAAAAATAGACAGAAGGACAGACAGACAGACGGATAGACAATTACGGTTCCGTTTGGCACCCTTCGGGCATGGGACCCTAAAAAATATAGGAACTAATTTAGAACCCCTTTTTTCAGTTTTGTTACAAATGTAATGATACCACCATTTTAAAATTTGCCGGTGAAGTAATTAAAATTTTGATGTAACAATATTTTGATCGCTACATTGAAATCGAGACACAAGTGTTTAATCACTGTCATTATGTTGTTCCTATAGACTGAGTAAAATTGCATAAATTTAATATTACCAAATGTAAATGTGTACGAATTAATCACTGCTGAGGAGTTCACCTTGAGAAGTGTCGGTGTAACAGAAAGTCAAATGTATGTTTTTATTAAGTAATATATTATTCTGTGTCTGAAGTGACTCCACAAATTCATAATATATTTAGAGGAATTTACAAGAGTAAGTTGTATGTATATTAGTAGGTAGTATTTTACATTGAAATGTAGGTAGCGATAGGTTTTGTTCACACTTTATCTGCCCTACCCCGCCGGTCTGTTTGTTAATTTTCAAAATTTTTTAGGCTAGCTGGAAGAAATTTCTTTTGAAATAAGTCCGCCTTTGCATAATTTCTTTTATCACAAGCCTGTTATTTAAGTTTTATTTTTGTTAACGTTTTTTATTGTGCAATAAAGTGTGACAAACAAACAAATACAATGCAACAAAATAATAATAATGTAGCCTCTTTACGTTACAGTGCAGGGCACAGGCGTTCTCTCAGAGAGAGAGAGAGTATGGGCTTAATAAGCACGCGTGCCCTCAGACATTAAGTTTTTCTCATGATTTCTTCCGTGACAAGACAAGCGATTTTTTTTTTTTTTTTAAATCACATGATTTGCTATTTTCTTTTAAGTGGTGCAGCAGCAAGTTTTGCTGATTTGGACCTCTTGTATTATATTAGTGACCCAATAGATCATGATTATGCAAATTACAATCGTATTAGGATGGTCTTACTGTCATAAATGTGGTATGATTAACAATTCACTAGATTAAAACTGTCGAGAGACTTATTCGCGAGATAAGTTCAATTGTTTGTTACTATCTTGATTTTGGAAGCCCAAATTTGGGCGCTGAGATCCGTTAAACACTACCCGCGAAGAAATAAAGCTTAGTTTTCGATGGCTGCTCCCGTTTTTTCTAGACAAAAAGTAGACGCGTATTGATTGAGGGAACTAATTCAAACATCACGACGTGGATCCTATTTTGTTCTGCAAAATCCTGGTTGAATGGTCAGTGAAAAAAATGTAAGCTTTTTTTTATTTGGATGTAGCAGTCCTTTGTGTTGGACTAACGAACAGGCCTAACTTGGTAAATACGTAAAACAGGCCAAGTGCTAGTCAAACTCGTGCATCGAGGCATCCGTAACATCCACATAACAGTCCGTGTTAATTTTGCATTTCAAAGCAATCCTGATTTAACGTTTCCAGTCATTGAAACTGTTTTTATTTTGGCAACAAATATTAGTGATATTGAAGACATGCTCGACAGTTGCTTAGAATTTCTTAATATTTTGATACAATTTTTTATAAGTACTCTGATTGACATAAATATTTTTATAATATATCTCAGCTGTATATTTTTTTCTAGTTATTTACTTATGCCATGCTAACATATAAAGTTAACAATAGTTAAAAACTCGGTACCTAGGCGCTTTTAAGATAACAAATTTCGTACAGCACTTTGCCTCACCCGTACGTGTTTAGAATACCTTTTTATCTATATTCCCTAGCAAAATATGCTAAGGAGAGAATAATATGACACTCACCGTGCGTTGACCGAAGTAAAATTCAATGAGGATTGCTTTGAAATGCAAAATGTTCATAACTTTTCTCTTAAACGTACGTACCTATCATTGTCCCATGACACATCAAGGGGCGAGTCCCTTAAATGTTTAATTGTTCAGTCAAATATTTCTTCCTACAAAATCTTAATCAAACTCTTAACAGCCCCTGACCTCTCGATTATGTACGAATGAAATTAGCGCAAGATGTGCTGTAGAGTATATTACTCTGTGATTGGTTCACTCTGTGCGCTATGCGTGACGACATCAATTTTGATTGAGCGATAGTAAATGGCAGCGTAACTTACGATTGGTTATAAACAAAAACGTCAAACTATTGACTCTATGATGTATAACACGTTGAACCCTTTAGACATTCCGTCACGTCAACAGCCATGTCCCGGAAGGGAAAAATCTAGGTATCTCGCAAGATGGCGGTCTGACGGTGGCATGTGCATAGATATTTTGTCGGGTAATACTGAACTTGCTCCGATTGGTAACACAATTGACAAGCCATGCCCGCCTTCACACAATTGAACCTGGGGTAATTTTTAGCGCTAGTTAAACATCTATGTTTTTAACTCTCACTGAGATCGGATCTGTAAAACATAATCCAACGTGGTAGGAGATACCCCAACGTTGCAAAAAGTTTTCTTGTAATTTAAATGTTTAAGACCCTGTCGTCCGATATGCATAAAAAAGTGAAAGAATATTGTAGTTGCCTTCCACTAAAACTTTTTATTAACTACATATTGTGAAAATCTTGCTCTACAAGGAAGTAGCCCTTTGCCTTGTAGTGGGAGAACCACATTATAGAGGCTTTATAAATGAAATATTGTGTTGATATTGTTTGATTATTCCGTGTGGCGCCGATTACGTCTGGCGCCGATTACGTCTGGCGCCGGATTAAGAATAGCATCACTCCATTTCCTTCCGTGGATGTCGTAGAAGGCGACTAAGGAAATCAATTACCAGGAGACGGACAGCAGCGTCTTCCTGAGATTCCAACCGGATCCTGCGATCGCCAACCCGCCTGCCAAGCGTGGCGATTATGGCAAAACCCCTCATGGTTATGAAAACCACGAGGGAGGCCTATGTCCTGCAGTGGGCGTCAAATGGCTGATGATGATTGTTGGTTTATGCTCAAGTGAAATAATTTTGGGGAGCAAAAAAATTTTTTTCGCCATTTTCAATTTTTTTTATCCATATTTTATAATTCTAAATCACAGTTAGAATGCCCACTTAAAAAACGGTGAACTAATTTGAGTCACCCTATAGATGTCAAATATCGTACGCGGTATTCAATCGCCTCGTCGCAGTCGCTGCCACCGTGTCCTTGTGCAACATGAGGCAAACGATTTGTGTTCGCGTTGCACAAGTAACACTCGGTAGAATGATTACGATGTTATTTCCATCGACGCGCGCTGGATGTCGAATGACTCATTTCAACCGATATTGTCATATGGGGCAGCAGACACTTTTAACACTGTGACACGCTTACCTACTGATTGCAGTAGTTCAACGGTTATCTACTGCCAGGTCATTTTAACAGTTAAAATACTTTCATTACGTTAGTTACCCGCACTAATCTTCAGGGTGATTTGGAATTCGTTAACCGTATTTTGAGGGGACATTCTAACCATGACTTAGAAACAATATGGTGTTAGATGTGAAAAAATACGGGTCAATTTCATTTTCTGTTACCCCAAATTACTTTACTTAAGCCTAAACAAACAATATGAAGACGAAAATAAAAAAGGGAAAAAATAAATGTTCTGAGCGTGTTATCGATTGTTTTTTTATTGTTTACGCATATCGGACCACACATTCTTAAGCATTTAACATTTTAGAAAACATTACTCAACGTTACGGTACTTCCTACTATTGAATCATTTATTATACGTAATCCACAAGTTTTAGGGTTGTTATTTATTTAGAATTCGCATTCACAGTGTTAGGAAACCGACTAAATTTCCTTTTTCCTTCCTATCGTTCCTCGCCATCTATCGAGCAGTATGAGAACTACACCGCACGTACCTAAAACCGAAACTTCGCGACCGCGCGCGCACCTGCGCAAAAAATCAAAAAAAGTCCCTGGTTTTTCTCAAAAACTGTTACGTACATTTTACTAGATTACCTACGAACTACTAGAAGAGTGCCCCGGGGACGGAAAGTAGCAGCCATCACAAGTTTCCTGTAAGTACCTGCCCTGTCGGTTATTTCAAATTTGTTTCTGGGTGAAAGTAAATATCAAAAAAACGTAGTTTATGCAACACACAGTTTGGATCCACAGATCACGAATATTTACAAATATATTATATCATTACTGCTAAATAATTAATAATCTGTTTTTATATTATTTTTGTTGCACTAAACCGTACTTCTCTGTACGTAATACAGACAAGTTTGTAAAGAGGCTCGAAATTTCGCCGATGCCTGCACTTACCCATTAGCTCAGTTGGGAGAGCGCTGGCACAGTTAGCCAGAAGTCGCGGGTTCAAGCCCCGCGAATTTTTAGCCTCTAAATAGGTTTTTAAATACTGTTTTTCACAATGACAAGAACATTCCCTCAAAATATGGTGAGTGAATTCTCAAAGTCACCCTATAGAGTCATTTTATTCTTACGTGTAGTTCCAATTCCAGTATTCTGAATTTTTTACTAGTAAAAAGCCACATCCTGCAGGGATTTACATGGCATTGGAACAGGAACAGCTGAAGGAACAGAACTTTAAATGTAACATCTTTCAGATATAGGTTTCTTCTGTTTCTTTATGTGCCGTCTCCGATCGGAGGTTGGCAACTATGATAGCCATGATATCTGTGGCTTCCCGCTCTCTGTCTTCCTTGAATCTTGCCTTTTGTGATGAGTTGCACGAAACTGTACTAAGTGTTACATTAGATGCCCGAAATCCTCCGCGTCTGTTTCATAATGGCGTTAGCGACCTCTATTTTATTCTTCTTTATTCTATGCAACATGTTAGAATATAGGTTTAAATTCTATAAATTTATCAGACGATTGCATGTATCCATTAACTAAAAGCTTTTAAGCCTAGTCTAAAGCTGGCCTTAGAACGCAGGATGCGTGGCCCACGCGCAGGGCAAAAGCGTTCAAGGCGTTTGCGCACAAGATATTCACGATTGCGTGCGCGAGTGCAAATCAATGCGCCAACGCGCCTGCGCGTCTATTGAAACCTGTGCTTGGGAATGCAATGTATAGAAATAAAAATTAACTTCGCATTAACTGCAGAGGATTGTGTTGAAATCACAGGTGTTAGACATGTGGTGAAATATTAGTCTGGATTTCACCTTGCTAAATCCTCTTGCGAAAACTCCGGAATATTCTGTCCGGAAAACATTATCTTTAAGTATTGTTTATAAAAATTAACATACATACATAAACTCACGCGTGTATCCCAGATGGGTAGATACCAGGGGCTACCACTTGCCACGACCCTGACAGATCACTTTCACTTCCTCAACATTCATTAATCGTTGAATGCACCCACGCCGATTAAGTAATATATATATGGGAAGGTTTTTAAGACAAACGCATTTTAAGTCCCAAATAGCGTTCTAAGTTGTATGGAGTTGATTTACTGCGATCCTATTTTAATACAGCACTCAATTTAGTGGAATACACTTTTCTTTTAGTAAATAAAACGATAACTCTCTCTCTCTGTCTCTGAAAGGTGGCCTATTCTCTGCAGCTTATGTTGTGTACCTAAGATATCCTCAATTTATTTCTGGTTAGATTCGCAGTCGTAGTATGACAGACTGCCAATCCATAATAAGTTTGATGTTACCACGTACACTCCAGAGCAATGAATAAAGGGTCACTGACAAAAAATAATTTCTTCTGAGCGAGGAAAGGTATTTTTTCTTGTTATATTATTTCTTCTTAATTCTAGTTTTAATGTAAAGAATCAAATTGCTGTTGCCTTAAGGCTGGGTTCTCCGAATGCACGGATTTGTATGGGACTTATTGCGCTGCGCGAGCAGTAGGTATTTTTTAAATTACAGAAATACAAATTCTATTAATAGAATTTTGATGACCGACGTCACTTACACATTCAGTGATAGTCATTTTTGTATATTTTTCATTATCCAAAACTCAGTAGGTACAGCTGAAATAAAACCATATCTAGTGATAATTTAGACTCATGTTTGCGTTTTTTTTTTGTGCTATGTATAATGTTTAAAAAATCATAAAAATTGTGTCGACGGCCCTAGATAGAACATTAAAATAACATATATTTTTAAGATTTTAAACAGCAACCATTAGAGAGTAAAATGTATTTAAAGCACCTGATTTAGGGATAATGTCGGAGAACCCAGAGTTGTGCATTTAATTAAAATTTTAATAAAGAGCTAAGGTAAGACTGCCTTGCAGGACTAGCGGTAAACCATTTTACTACCAAGACAAAAGTCGTAGGTTTGATTCTTACTGGGCACTGCCGTACATTGATTTATGCAAATGGCCTTAGTCTGGGTATTTTCCATATTTGTGATGTATTCGTCTGATCATTTTATCATAGCGTATCTTAATTTGGGTCCAGCTAGGCTAAGACGACAGGCGTAGACTCGGCTTTTGTCTATACTTACAGTCTTGTATCTCTTTCCAGCCTAAGATACTTTAGTTTTACCATCTCGCTTAGAAGTAGACAAAAGTCGCGTCGACGCTTTCCATGTTACTAGGCCAGGATAAGTGATCATAATGTTTCGATGTTATTATTCAATAATACACATAGGCTAAGATTTTCGGACATTTGCCACTTGATGTATGTCATTCATGTAATAAAGAAAGAAAAGAAAGAAAGAAAGAAAGAAAGAAAGAAAGAAAGAAAGAAAGAGGATATTTATTTAAATTTTCACAGAAACACAAAGTAAACAAAAGGTACACAAACAAAAGACACGAACGTCAACAAAACCGAGATAAAACAAAACAATAATAAGAATTGGTCTCTATACTTTTTATTTTATCAAGTTAGCTGTCTTTATTGCTGCTTAACGCCATCAAGAAACGGAAGCTAGACTATATTTGGACATATAATGCGTAGCACCAAGTACAGTCTCCTTCAACTTATCGTACAAGGCAAAATTCCAGGAATAAGCAAACCTGGGACACCAAAGATATCGTGACTACACAGCTTACGACAGTGGTTTCAACTGAGCACCAGTACCTTCTTTGTATCGGCAGGCTCGGAAAGCAAGATAGCCGACTTGGTTGCCAACCTCCGATTGGAGACGGCACATAAAGAAAAAGGAGATCGCTGCGACATCACGGATTTTGTCAGTGACACGTATTCATTGCTCTCCAGTGTAATATCGTCTTTCAAAGCGTTTTATGAGACCTCAACACATTGCTGACCCACATACTTGCGATACTTAGACCAATTGACACTTGGTCCCATGAAACGCGGTATTCAAAGCGAGCAACGACGGCGATAACACAAATTAAACTCCCATTAATTAATAGACCACTATTAGAATGATAAATACCTAATAATAGTGCTCAATTACCTATAGTGTTAATCGTTATGATGTTAGGTGAGGTGATTTATAGCGAGAAATACATGCGTTAACCCATCCACTGTTAAGTGATCTAAGATCAAAGAAAATCCTTGTGGACGATATTAAAGCCAGCCGTTTCAGCATTGTTTGACGTATTTTCTTATCTCCAATCACTTAAAACCGTTTATCGTTGGCATTACGGCAGCTGAGGACATAAATGCAAAAATATTTTTTTCAAAAGTTACACTAATGAGAAAATCACGATTTTGAAAATTTTATTTTTTAAAGTATGTCTGGTGTTACTTTCAATGACAGGATACGCAATAGTGTGATTAGAGAACGTTGTGGACTAAAAGAGGATCTAGTGACTAGAATTGAGAAAGGAATGTTGCGTTGGTTTGGACATGTGGAGAGTATGAAGGAAGAAAGATTGACAAAACAAATATATCGAGCGAATAGTGGACGTATTAGCAAAGGGCAAGATAAAAAGTACCCGAAACCGGCGTGCGTGCATGCAACGACTAATGAATGTTGAGGAAGCAAAAGTGATCTGTCAGGATCGTAGCAAGTGGCAGTCCCTGGTCTCTGCCTACCCCTCTGGGATACAGGCGTGAGTTTATGTTATGTTTTAACCGCGGCGTGGTCGCGACATCGTAGCGATGCTACGTTTTAGCGAAAATCGCGACTAAATTGTATCAAAATAAAATTTTCTGTTTGTAATTCAAATTACACTCTTGCTCTTTCTACAATTTTACTAAAGTCTTAGTTAACAAATTGTTAAATGTTAACAAATTCCAAGTCTTGATGTAGATAAAAAATCTTTGTCTCTTCGTTATAATAATATAACCAGTCTTAATACAATTCTTTTATAAAAATTTATTATTGTCTATTAATAATGTCTATCGAGTTGTTTGCTTGTCCTAGGTCACTCATACATCATCTCATTAATTCAAGAAATATTAAATCTTATTATATTTTTTTTGACAATTTATTTCAAACATCATCATAAATTGTATTTAAACAAAATATTCGTTTACACCGAGACCAAAGGTGGGTGAACCGAAACACCTATTTAAGACAGGAGATACTATGCAGCAATGTATCAATGATCCTTTATTATCTCACCTCGGTAATTACGTTTTAATCTAGCAACTCCTACGTATTGTAACTAAAATTATTGCCACTAATTTGTATGAGGTTCGGTAATATCGATTAAGTTTTATAGGCATCGCTGCATCACTTTTTTACCACACACGATGCTGTTTTTTGTAGAATGCCGCCTTTTGTAGATAAATTGGGAGTAAAATCGTTCGTTGCGTATTCTGCTAGGGGCACAAAATTGAACATTGATTTTGATGAATTCATCGTACTTTGTTAAGACTTTCCGATGGTCTTTTTTAACCTTTCGCTCGAGGTCTTATTTGCATAACGTGAGATATTATCTTACCGAGTTTTATTTGAGATCTTGAGCATAAATTTAAGAAGTCCAAATAATCAAATCTTATATGACGCACACAAATTGTTCATATTACATTACATAAACTCGCGCCTGTGTCCCAGAGAGGTAGGCAGAGAGCAGGGTTTGCCACTTGCCACGCTGAATGCAAGCATCGCTGGTACATCCCCTATTTGGTCAAACTATCCAGACATAGTTCGACCGATATGATAGTATATATAACATAAGCAGCCTATATTCGTCCCGCTGCGGCACAGGCCTTCTCTCAGAGATATAGTATGGGCTTAATCACCACACGTGCCCACCGCGGATTGGCGATTTCAAGTCCTGAGGTATGTGAATAGCTCAGACACTCAGGTTTTCTCACGATGTATGTGCGTATTATAAGATTTGATTATTTTGCACTTTACAAATTTATGCTGAAGATCTTAAAATAAAACTCTGAATCGTTATGACGGAATGGCAATTTCAAGCGCTGTGATACTAGTATGTCGATATCACGGGAATCATTTCACTCGCTAATTGTAAAGGAAAACATCATGAGGAAACCCGAGTGTCTGAGGTGTTCACATACCTTAATACTTGAAATCGCCAGTCCGCGCTGGGCAAGCGTGGTGAGTAAGCCCATTCTCTCTTTCTCTGAGAGAATTCGATCCTGCACACACTAAAGTACGAGTAGGTAGACTTGAAACGAGGTTCCGTTTTAAAAATAAACATATCTCTCCGCCTGAATAAAATTATGTCAAAAAAACTCAAACGGTATTTCACAAGCTTTTACCATTTGTACAAAAAGTTTTGGATTGTTTTATTTTGAGTAGTTTTAGGCGCGGAGCCCACTGATCTGGCGTGTGGCTCGGGCATGGCGCGGACATTATTTCCTCAGTTTACGAAAATAAGACCACATATCTGAATAACGTACTAAGCTCAAGTGGCTCCCTATCCGCCTCCGCACGAATGCTCACATTGTCTCACTTCTCTACTCCGTGCTGTTCAATCCTACCACTCCTATTTATCTAAAACAACGCTTTGCTTTTCTAAATGATTCCCACAGTTGAATGAATTGCCATTAGCAATAAGACAGTCACCTTAACCAGCGGTCTTTAAAAGCAGAGTGAAAGAATATTACCTGTATATAGAATAGATAATCTATCCAATATTACAAAGGTATATCATATTATTTCCTCTCCCCATATGTAACTTGATTATTAGTACGTATGTATGTCTATTTGTTCAAATATTAGACTGCCTCGTTGGTATAGCCGTTAAGGCGCTTAGCTACCAAAACAGAGGTCAAGGGTTCGATTCCCAGGGGGGGCCGCCGTACATTTGTACAAATGGCCTCAGTCTGGGTGTACTTTCATGTTTGTAACGTCCTTGCCTGGTTACCATAGCACAGGGTATCCTAGTTTGGGACCAGGTCAAGTCATTGTATTGTGTTCAAGTTGTTATTATTATTATTTATGTATTCGTTTCGCTTGTAGCCCCGGCTGCCTGAGTGATCTTAAACGATCACGAAGGTTAAGCAACACAGGGCGCGTTCAGTGCATGGATGGGTCGCCGTCTATGCCTAACGCTAGCGGCATTTTTCCGAGCGGTTCCGTGCTTCGCAAGGCACGTTAAGCTGTTGGTGCTGGCTGCCATCGATAGATGGCAGTCGTTAAGCCAAGTCAGAGGCCTTAGGGCGGCTTGACAACTTCTGACAGTAGACGAGCCACTAGTCTACAAGCCTCCACCAATCCGGACTTGGCCCCCGTGGTGGAGTATGGCCTATACCTTCCTCAGGGAAGAGACCCGTGCCCCTCGGTGGGGACATAATGGGTTGATGATGATGATGATGATGATGTATGGTTTAAGTACGTTTACATACTTTTCAACTCGTATTTCTTAATTGCACCGCCAAAATCACAGAAACCTGTGAGGTTTGTGTGATAAAGTTCGCAGTCAGTTCCTTCGCTCCACGCCTTTTAAAAGTCATGCGCGTGCCATGCCTGCGCCATGTCCACGCCACGTCCGTGCCATGCCAGATAAGTATGCTCCGCGCCTTAGTGGGTGTGCGGGCCCGTCATAAAATTCAGGTAGAGTTTAGGTCCCACGAGATTCTCAGAATATTTTCGTAGCTTTGCAGTAGGATGTTTATGCACGACAGTGGATGTAAATATAGATTGTTGAATATTTAATTTGCCTATTGATTTGTGTGGCATGAAGTTTATTTACCCTTGAATAACCTGATGTTTATTTGTTTTTGCCAGAAAAAGTAAGGATGCTGTTTTTTAACAATAACGAACCTTCATTAATCAATGAAATTTGTATTGATGTAGATTATAAGCCCCTATATTACGCGCAGTATTTCCTACAAGATTCCTAACATGTTAGCTGTAAAATTTCATACTAATTGCTATCGCAAACGTCAGGTTTCAGGCAGGTTTTGGGTACGCATAATTAGACCTATGTTCCAATGGTCTAACTGATCATGATAGGATTTGGTGAGCATATTTGGACCGCTGATGAAAGAAAGAAAGAAAAAGGATATTTATTTAAATTGTCACAAAAACACAAAGTACACAAACACGAACGAAAGGCAGCCGGGTACCATACAGTAAATTACCATACAGTAAACTACCATACAGTAGACAATTTAAAGAGAATTTAACTATCAATGATTTCACCGAAGCCTTGCTATAACATTGAACTTAAAACTAACAGTTATTTTAACATAAATCCGTAGCACCACTTTGAATGAACTACAATCTATATTGGCACAGTTGCTGGCTTTCAATAGCCCTACCGAAGGTCTATACCATTGTTATATAACTATATCACATTATTACCAACAGCTGTTTTAACTCATTACCCTGTTGAATAAACTTGTTCATTGTTCATTTTAAATTAAACACGGAACTGGGTTATTTTTCTGAGCGTGATAATTTTTGTGACAGTATGTTGTGCTGGAGTTCTGTTGAACCCTGCACAACCGTGCTGTAATGGTTTGGTAGGAAGTTATTTTATCATTATATTGTGCAGTGCAGGCTTCATCATCATCATCATCGGCCTATGCTTATCCACTGCTGGACATAGGCCTCTCCCATAGCACGCCACTGAGCACGGTCGTCGGCTACTCTCATCCAGCTCTTGCCAGCCGCCTTGCGAAGATCATCACTCCACCGAGTCTGAAGACATCCTACACTACGTGTAGGACGGTAGTGCAGGCTTACCCAGCACCTATTGTCACACTCTCAGCTTTTAATTCACAGGAAAAGATATCAGGGCCGCGTTTCATAAAAATACTCGTACAATTAATAGTTTATTATTATAATGCGATGTTCATTGCGTAGACGATTAGTGCAATTATTAGTCTTCTTATTTGTTAATTCCTTTTTCTTTCTTACTATCTGTAGGTTAATCGGGTATTCAATGTGTATCGGATTGTCATTCATGGTAAACCATGAATTCTATTGTTCTATGAATTTGACCACAGATCGTGCATAGCCGAATTTAACCTAGGGGCCTGGTCACTTTAACATTCTAGAGTAGCAAGGAGTTATTACTAGATGCTGTATCGTTTATTATAGACGTAAATCGCCAAATTTTGTGGTGCTTATGCATTTGACTTTCCTACTTTATTAGGCAGGGACAGTGTTTGCCACTTGCCACGATCCTGACAATCCTCTTCTGCTCCTGAACATTCACTTCTTTTTATCGTGCTTTCGATCACAATAAACTAAGAATATAAAAACACACGTCCAACTATATAAAGTCATGCCGTTAACGGTAGAAATCCAAATCGAATGGCCAATTAATAATGCCCCCTACAGCCGTCCAGTGGCACTTCCTCCATTGTCTAAGACAACAATGATAAAACAGTCTGATGCAATTGGACCGGAAAGAAAAATGAGGTAAACCGACGTAACGCTTAAATCTTGGAGGCTTTGTTTGGATGTGATGCAACTATGCAAGAGAAGCTCGCGGGCATTCCTTGTTGTTACAAAATTTTGGAGGAAAAATGAGATAAGTTGTGTGGAATTTCACGTTGTACGTGATGTTGCAGACGGATGTTATTTCAGTAGTTTTTTATGGTTCCGCATCCGAAATGTGCCAGCCGACGGGAACCTATAAGAAAGCAATTATGTTATGCATATTATAAAGGGAATTATCTCTCGAATGTTCACAGAACACGTTGCCAAATTAAATAATAAAAAATAAGTAGTTAAATGAAACGTGTTTCTTTGTATTTGCTCTCGAAAAAACAATTTGAAATTCACACAACAAACTTTAGCATGATAAGTTTGACAGATGTATTACAGACAAGTGTCAAACTTAGTATGATTACAGCGCAGTAAAATTCTTAAACCGGCTAATTGTGAGAAGTCTTAGCGAATTCATACAACACCCTCATCCACTGTTCTCCCAAGGCACGCCACTTCCCAGCTTCATCCAGCCACTGCCAACAATCTGCCTCAGAAAGAAAATACATATTTGCTAATAAATACGACAAATATATTACTACCAGTTGTACTCACGACTTGGTTCACGCGGGATTGGGATACAAATTTCACCCGATACAATTTATATCTATACCAAATTACTTTTTTTTTTACATAAAAACGTTACCAAGAAAGTAGTAGTTTGGATTATGTGGTGGTACGGAACCACGCCGCATGAGTCCAACTCACACTTGGCCGATGTTTACTTTCCAATCTCAATCCAAGCAACACTATAAAGCCTTCTGAATCTGACAGAAGGACAACTTATGTGTTTCAAATGTATGGTGAACCTCATTGTTAGATGAAAATTTATGACTTTTTCTTTATTTTTCAGGTAAGTTTCCAGACTTTCAGCTAAAATCCATCTGATCATTTCGGTAAGTTACATAAAATAGAAGCATGTTGATTGTTTACATTGAATCTATACTGTACATCAATATATAACCTTCTCTATCCCTTTACTGTACATAAAAATAGAAATTACGCAGATATTACCAAAAATACAAAAATTTTAGAACCAGGTCAGGTTTGGCAGAGCACCAAAATTCGACCACAAAAAAATTGGTAACCCCCGATTTCTCCTACACTAAAAATCCACTAATCTACTGTTTGCCGTTGTCAATCTTCCAAGGTGCATACAAAAAAACAAAACTGACAGCCGTTAACATCACATTAACAGTTTGTTAGTGTACAAAAAGCCGCGGCTGCCTTCTCTCAGACAGAGAGTATGACCTTAATCATCACTCAGCTACTTAGGTTTCCTCACGACGTCTTCCTTCACCCTAGCGAGTAACATAAGCGTTTCCGAAATCGTATTTCAGCTCTGCGCGGGAGTCGCTTCAGAACTACCCACTTTGCGTTTCTTATTCATGCTATCACGCTGACCTATATGGACGAAAAATAACTTCCGCTTTTTAATAACAGAATAGGCTCACTGTGCTGCGTAAGAGTGGGGGGCTAACCACGAGTTGAGGACGCAAAAGCTTGTTATGTTTACCGACACAGTAGCAATAAATTTTAATATGCAGCCAATAATGGATTTTACTACGTAGGCTGAAAGTAAGATAACATCAAATTAAATATTAACTATCTGTATTGCAAAGTCGTCCATATCGTAACAGTCGTGTTCGGTCATAATTAAAGATATAGGAAGTAAATATAGGAAGTGTGAGATTTGATTTGAGTTTGAAACCTGACATTTGAAAAAGTTTGATTTTTAAAGGCATTTAAAATAAATCCATACCTACCCAAAAAACAAGTTCTTTAGCATAAAATAAAACCAATCAAGGACCTTTATTTTTTTTTTCGTAAAATTTTGATGCCATTTAACTTTAGATCCTTGTAAGTACTTTCATTATAGTAAAGCAATGGTTTTCAATGCCTTATCACGTTCATATAATGAAAGCTACAATTACGTACAACGTTACACTGGTGGTAGGCCCCGGCAAGTTATTTAGGACAACGGCTCTGAAATGCATACGTTATTATCGTTTATTATTTCGTAACTGCGGCTTTCTTGCTGAAGCTCATTGGCTTGAACCAAGGAAAAACAAATGAGCATTCACGGTGTCCTAATTTGAAAAGTATGTTTCGAAATAATTAGGAAAGAGGATGGAAAAAACAAATGAACGTTTCTTGTGTTCCTATTTTAAATTTTTGAGTAGAATTTTTTATTTTAATAATTGGCATGTTTTGCCAGGGGCCTAATATTATGAAACAGCGATATGTTCGGAACGATCAATTCACACGAATCTAGCGACAAATACGGTTCTTTTTTTGTAATAATTTCAATATTTCCTGCCAGCGCGACGTTAACGACCCTTCCGAACATTTATCACTACTTCACGTTTGATAGAGTACGGCGTTTACACCGATGGTATTATGAGCTATTCAAATATTGTAGGAAAAATTCAGTTGTTCAACATTCACAGCAAGTATTCATAAGAAAACGCACCGATGCAATCCCACAACATGCCACTCTGTGATCAGTTCGAAGTTTTTTTTATAAAAAATATTATACTTACCATTATATCGTGCTAGGCACTCATATTAAAAAAATAAATATACTTCGCATTGTATAAAAAGTAACATACTCTTATAGTAAGCAAATACTTATGACCGGTATCCAAATTTTAAATCCAGATTAAAATAGTAAATGTAGAATTTCTTTGTTTTGCGTGCGTGCGTGCGTGCGTGCGTGCGTTGTGTTTGTGTGTGTGTGTGTGTGTGTATCTCTGTGTGTGTGTGTGTGTGTGTGTGTGTGTGTGTGTGTGTGTGTGTATGTGTGTGTGTGTGTGTGTGTGTGTGTGTGTGTGTGTGTGTGCATATTTACCTATGTATCTCTTTCTGAAACTGTTCCTTTATTGTGTGTTTATTTTAATCTTAGAATTAAATCTACAATTACACCGCGCCTCTTATTTATTATATTAAGTATTACCTATTTGTGGGAAATGCTGATGAGTTGGCAAAATGTACTATATTGACACTAATATTTTTTATGTTATAAGTTTGTCAATTCTGTTTTTTCTCCTTGAATAAGTAAATATCCGCAATTAACACATGCCTATTCAATGAAAATTTCAGCAGCGTTCTTAAAATGGTTCAAGAGATAAACGTAACACAGACGGATGGACAGACAGACTGACAGCGACAGAATAGGCTTACTAATACGGTCACATTACTCATATTGGCACCTGTACGGAACCCGAAACCTGTGCATATGTTGGTTTGACCTAAACAACTCCATTATGCCCTTTAGTAACCTCTAATGTGCTTGACAGACTGCAACCTTGGCAACCCGTAAGGTGCTTTGTGTGTCTATTTCTTTATATTGACACCAATGATGGATCTGTAGCACTCGAGAGAAGAATATAAATTAAGCGCATTGAGACTAGTTGCTTTATTCTTGAGGACCTAGATTCGAATCCAGGCGATTTCAACCCACAATCTCTCTGAGAGAATTAATAAATTTATTAAAGTAATAAATTATTACACACAATAGGCTATTTTAAACCAGAAAATGCGTATTGCCATGCATGCACCACAAAATAATTGTATATATCATTGGGTCATCTTGATTAGTTACTTCAAGCGATTCAGATGGTGATGGGGAGTCACCTCTTCACTGGGACATCTGGCTTTTATGTATCAATTATCACTTCACTGAATGTATCTATTTGCATTTTGCTGCTAACAAAGGGCTGTTACGTAAGAAGTGTGATGCTGCGTACAGACCTACAGAACAATTGTGTTTAAGATACTTAGTACTTTAAAAAAACAGGGAGAGTGGAAGGATGATGAAGGAAGTGGAAGATCAAATAGGGGATGTATTAGCGAAAGGTAAAAAGTACCCAAAACCGGCGTGCGAGCATGCAGCAACGAATTAATGTTGATGAAGCGAAAGAGCGTAGAAAGTGAAGAGTTTTGGCCTATCCGTCCGGGGTAAAAGCGTGAGTTTATGTATGTATTTAGTCTTATGTACAACAGGAAACCAGAATATAACAGCTAAGCCCCAAAAAGTGCTATTGGCGGCCTTTCTAAAATACCTTGTGAATGTAACTACATATTAGGGCTCCAGGGGGAACACTAGCGCCACCAAGGAAAACATTTCACGATCCATGGCCGTGAACCTAAGGCAAAAACCTCAGACTGGATAGCATTAACGCCAGAAAGGGCCCTTTTTTGCATAAATGCTATCTATTCCCAGGTTCGTGATCCTAGGTTTTTTGTCGTCCTAAAAATCACTGTTAACGTGATTGAGAGATTGCACTGAAACTTTTTGCAAATACGATCTGTAGAAGCAGATATGATTCTTTTTATTGGTTAACTCACTGGATCCCCTTAATAAAATTAATTAAAAATTAAAATTCCTTAATTCAAACAAAAAGCAATATTCTGTATGTGCATGATATACAGAACATAGCAGACGCCTCTTTTTAAGTAAATATTTATTTACCTGTAGGCTTCGCTCTTTCCACACTAGGTGTGCTTATTAAACAACTATGTTACATTATTTAAGGTAGATTTAAAATCTATTCGAATGATTAGTTATTGCAAGTTATTATTGCCTACGTAGGTAAGAAATTTTTCCTAACTTAAAAGCATCATAATCATCGCCAGCGATTTGACGCTCACTGCAGGACATAGGCCTCCCTCATGGTTTTCCAATCTTCCGGTCTTATACCTTCAAAAAGCATGCTTTTTCATATTTTAAATTATTTGGGGTATCTATTAATAGCTGTGTAAGTCTGAATAGGTATGTGTGCTATGATTGTCGTTTATAACCATGTTGTAAGCTTGCAATTTGGCAACATTTTAATGACAATAAAGATCTCTTAAAACAACGAAACCTTGTGAATGCAGATAGGTACTCATCTGTATTCAACTCAACTCTCAGGCATAACATCGTTTTGATACACTCTAATAACAAGTAATTTGCATTTAAGGCTTCCCCACTTTGACTTTCCTCATTGTTGTATGAAGTTTTCGGGGTGGAATTTGCGTAGTAGCTTATTTACATTTTCGCAAAGCCCAAGAAGAATTTATGTCGCAAAAAATGTAAATAGTAATCTGCGTACATAGGTGTAGATTCGTCGAAGGTTCGATTGTCATAGCAACCATTGATGTTTAGCACGGTAACCTAATTTATTTTCTGCGAAGTATTGTTCCGTGGATATCGTAGAAGGCGACTAGCAGCGTCCTCCTGAGATTCCAACCGCATACTGCGATCGCCAACCCGCCTGCCAAGCGTGGCGATTATGGCAAAACCCCTCATGGTTATGAAAACCGCGAAGGAGGAATGGTGATTGTTTCGTTTCGCGTCGCTATTTTTATTGAAATTCTGGTATTGATCTTTACTTTATACTTTATTGCACATGAAACATTGAACAAATGTACAAAGGCGAGCCCTAGCCCGGGCTACTAGAGAATTAAAGATTATTTAGATCACAAATATGTCTGGAATTAGCCTGGAAGCCTAGAACTCGTGCAGTTCAATGCATGAGTTTTAGGCTTCAGAATAATATGTAATAAGTTTGGAGTTTTGTCATCCTTACCGGTCGAGATCCGCCTGTGTGTGCGTTTGGCGGCGTGTAAAAACGCGGAACGAAATGAGGCTGTGTGTGTGTCGGTGCGCTCGCGCCTTTCTATGGAGATTACCTAGCGTGGTTTTGTTGTTGATTTTTTCTCCAAAATGATCTAGATTTTAAAATGGATACCTAGTTTTACTTGTAATGTGCAATAAGTCACAGTTTATGTGTTATTTTGAATAAAAATCCTTTGATTTCATTTGAAAGTTTTCTGATCTGGAGGGCGAGTCTCTTATATGAAAAGTTGTTCAATAGAGTATTATTGGTACGGCTATATATGGTAGTTTCATTGACACTATTGGTAGTCTATTAATCAATCGCATTCCAATGGTATAACCCGTGCAACTCAACTCGGCGCCTCGCGGGATTTGATTTTCTTCGCGAGAGATAAACAATTTTTTTAGCTAAGTAAGGTCGATATGATACGGACGATAATGCTGTCAGCATTATGTTCGACGGTGTACTATTTATTTTTTAGTAGTGCGGTAATAAGGCTGGTTTAGACTCCCCATTGGCTTTAAGGTTATCAGCCGCCTAAAATACAACAAATCCTGAAGGGTTCCTAATGATTAACTTATAATTTCTTGACTAAGATGGAAAACGTCAGGAATCCGGCTTCGATTCGCATAATAATATATAGGAACAGAACACAGAGGTAAACCCTGGTCCCTGTCTACACCTTTAGGATATAGGCGTAAGATTATGGAAAGTACGTAACGTATGAACACAGAATTATAAAAACCACCACGATATTGTTTATTTTTATTTAGCTTGTTTAACCGTTGAAAGGTGTCGCAGAAACAATATCTTAACGCACTATAAAGCCGTTTTACTTTTGTAAAACACCGCTCGGCGTTTTTGGTTCTTAAAAAGTAAACAAAAGCAATGATCGCCAGTATCGTTGCGTCATGCGCTGCATCAAGCTGCCACTTTTGATGAAAGTTGGCACCTTATACATCACGCGTTTAATCAGAGAGAAAAAAGTTTAAAACCTCTTTTTTGGCTTTTGTTTGATGGCCAGTATTTTGGATGCGATTACTTTTTCTTGTTACGGCCGGATGCTGATTATCGTCTTTTGTCTCGTCCAGCTTTGGTCTGGATATAAACAGAAAAAAATCTATCAAAATCAATAAATTGAGTGACCTAGGACGAGCGAACAAGTTAATGTGGTTAATGGTCATTATTTCTTCCCCACATTTTAATGATTTCTATTAACGACGGTTTGTTTAAATGTAGACCATAGATGAAACTAAATATTTCTTTTTATTTACATTTATATGGGTATTGTTTTCGTGTAGTTCATAAAGCAAAGAATTAGCAGATATGATAAAAATTCGGAAAGCAAAAATCATAACATGTTACATATTACGTTGTTTGCTCGTTTTAGGTCATTCATTAAACTTGTTAATTCAAAAAATATTCACCGCTGTTTTCAAAGTCCTTGATTGATTTAACCTCTAAGTACAGGCTGTGGTACACTAGAAGTTTTCTTTACGGTCGTAGTAAAATTGGTCTTTACATGAGGAACCACGTATCTATTATAATATTGTATTATATACGATTTTGTTATTATTTATATGTACGAAATGTATGTCAAAATTACGAAAATCCCCAATTTCGTCACGGTCCAGCTTTATCACAAGAAATATTATTATAAGAGTAAGCTCCAAGATTAAATTAGTGAGGGTCCATAATACCCTGTAATGGATTTTCTACTTTCTTTTTTTTTGACGGGAGGATAGCGTTGATTTGAAATTCCAGACAAAAAAAATACTATTTAGTATATCAGCTTGCAGCTTTGTTGAATATTCCTATCGAGCCGAGCTTACACGGTTAAAACGATATAAATTAAATAATACCGGCCGCTTTTCATGTTAGGGTAGGTATATACAGTAAAAAAAAAATCCTACATTTTATTCTTTTACTTAGTCGGCGTGTTAAATATGTATTCACATACCAGATTTCTAGTACCACCGGTCTTTGGACTAGGCCGCGGACGGACAGACATACAGACAGACTGGCGGACATGGCGAAACTATAAGGGTTCCGTCGGACTACGGAACCCTAAAACTAACTGCCTCATTGGTCTAGCGGTATCAGGTCCGATTATCATGCCGGAGGTTGTGGGTTCGATTCCCACTGGGGGCCGCAGTACATTTGTAGAAATTTCCTCAGTCTGGGTGTATTTCTATGCTTGTGATGGCCTTGCCTGGTTACCATAGCACAGGGTATCCTAGTTTGGGACCAGGACAAGTGATTGTGAACAGTGTAAGTTATTGTATACGGAAGTTATATGGATAAGTTACCCATAGTACTCGAACCGCGCGTGTAGCAGCGACCAATGAATGTTGGTGAAGCGAATTAAATCATCGTAGCAAGTGACAAACCCTGGATTCTGTCAATCCCTCCGGGATACAGCCGTGAGTTTATCTATGTATTTAAGGCCCATCTTAAACTGGCCTTGATATAAGATCCTGTGATGTCTATTGCGGGTTTTCTGTACATTGTGAAGGTTTGCCGTATAGATTTACCCTAGTTTCTCGGAAAGTCGACACCTGTCGACACACACCGAGCTTTATACTGCCTACATAGCTTATGAATATTTCTGTCACCTTAAGCACACAGATGAGACGTTCCGTTTCAGATACGACAATCCAATAAAAATGTGAATTAAATGCAAAAGGGAAATTATTAATGTGTTGTTTGTAACAAGATTAGTGTAAAATAGATGAAACTGTGATTATAACTTTAAGAAAGATAAGTTTCGAAGAGTTTTCGGGTAGGTGTGATGGGATTTTTTCGGTAATCCGGGTAGTATGCACAATTTTTTAGGGTTCCGTAGTCATCGTCTGTCTGTCTGTCCGAGGCTTAGCACAAATATGACAAGTACTACATTTTTTGTGTACCTTACACTTAAATTAGGTATGCATTTTTTTATCTCACCTCCACCATATTATAGGGTATCGCTAGATTAATCGTTAACGAGTTATAGGCAGCCAACCTATAAAAGAAAGCTTTTACTAATTATATTGAAAATTACTTTGATGAATTAGTTAGATCTGTAAAGCAAGTTCAAAATCCCACCTTCTACGGAACCCTACATTGCGCGTGGCCCGACACGCACTTGGCCGGTGTTTTTTTTTTAGAGTCAACTCCCGGATCTTTCTGCATCACCTTAGTTGCAGTGAGGAAACCTGCGAGTCTAAGGCATTTACAATCTTCAGCGCTGGAAATAAAATCTCTGACCAGTATAATGTGGTTAATAAGAGAAAGGTACTGAGCATAATTATAATTTATATACTAGTTTTCGCCAGCGACTTCGTCCGCACGGAATGAGTAATTTTCGGAATGAAAAGTAACCTATGTCCTTCCCCGGGACTCAAACTATCTCCATACCAATTTTCATCTAAATCCGTTCAGCCGTTATTGTGTCATTGAGCAACAGAGATCCAAACATCTTCACAAACTTTTACATTTATAGTAGTAGTAGTATGGGATAGTACGATAGACAGCAATATCCTACGACGAGAGAAAAATCGCTGTTGAATCCCTTTTTGTTTTGTTGAACATGATGTAGCGGCTTTGGTACCCCATCCTTGTTTCTTTGTCGTACTGTGGCATGTATATAGTTATTTACAGACTTTGGTATCGGCATCACATCAACAATTAAATTAATAACCCTGCATTCAAATTGTTTTTATTACGGATGACTTGGCAGCAAAAAATATCTGCAGAGTTATCGTGTTTCTTTACCCGACTGCGAAAGTGGGTTTCTGTTTGTAGCGCATATGTTTTGTTTGCGTTTATTTAACCTTAATATTAATGTAATAAAGTTTTACGCCAAACTGCAAAACAGATTGCTGGCGTTGCGCTCTAACCCTATATTATATTACCTATATTATACATGAACAACTTGATAGCCTTCGTATATTTATTTCACTTTACTCGGCTTCAGTCTAGGTATATGCAAGCAAACCAAAATATGTTGACAGAAATTGCCAAAATACGAGAAGCAATACCGTCCAAGTCGCTTGTTTACACTCAGACAAATGCTGAACGTAGTAAAACACTAAACCTGTGCCACGTGCTGAGCCGCGTTTCATAAATGTACAATCTCTAGCTCACCATGACAATCCGTTGTAAACTGACGACGCAAGTTCCACTGGCTATCGTGACGCCACAAAAATTTTGGACGTCAGATGTCTTAATGTTAGTAAAAAGCCACTATAGTTGTCGAAATGTAAGAAGCCAATCTTGACAGCTGCACAAAAATGCATTTTACTTTGGATTTACTCGAACAAATACATAAGAAGACACATTCTCTGGCATGTTATTTAACGCTCGAAAGAAAAAACAGATTTTGTAACCCGAAAAGTTACTCATAATTTAGATTTTTAATGTTTTTGATCCCAAACTAGGTTAGATTCTATGGTTTTTGTAGCTGTCAAAACGGGCTTTTTTTTTTTAGCTAAAACTTGGGACTGCCATAATAATTATCATAAAAGCCTAAATGAGTTAGTTCATTGAATTCAAAATATCAACAGGCAAAACGATGGATCCCGCTTGCCCAGCTTTTTATTTAACGGTCTCGTTTAGCTCTTATTTAAGATTTTTTAGCAGTCGTGATTTTATTTTATAATAAATATTTTATACGCTTTACACAGCTACTCTTTCAACCTTTTGTCCGTAACGCTTGGATAATTATGTTGAAATACGCAACGCGGCCATGAAAAGCATGTAATGAACTGTCAGAATTCAAAATTAGACGTTACATCCTTGAGACGATGGAAAAAATTACCGAGCTGAGTTTAATAAAGTAACTCTTTTGTTTTAGGTGGCTTTTTGTTGAATGATTTTAGATTTGTATACAGTGGAAAAAAGAAGAAAAATACATTTAGTCCCTGCGGTATTAGAAAAATACTGGCTGGAATATAGCTAGCCAACGAACGAAAAAATAAAATTTACTTTATAAAACAAACATTTTCTTCAAAAATTTAGCATAAAATGCGATTTATTTCTGTAGTGTGTTCATGTTATTGTGGTTCGTATTTAAAAAGCCGGACAAGTTCCGCAGTGGTTCCGTACAAACTTGTAGTCTCAGTTTTTCCGAGCTTTTCCCGAACTTCAAAGACTATTTTGTTATGATTTAATCACAAATGTATAGTTTTCAGATTTTTCCCTGTATTTGTAGTATACGACGATATTACCTACTTGCCAAATTACATAATTGTAGGTCAACGGGAAGTACCCTATAAATTTTGATTCCCTTGAGTGTCGAAATATACGTTTTTTGCGGCATAAACGGCCGCAACTTTTTTTTTACTAAGTTTGATTTTTTCACAGTTTCAAGACATTGCAGACTTAAGTATATGATTTTAATTTCAACTCGATACCTACCTCCACGCGTTCCCGAGATAACGAGTCTTGACAGTAAGACGGAGGGACGGACGGACGGACGGTTTTTCCTTTTGAGGTACGGAACACTAAAAAGTGGAGAATTTTTCCAGTGCAGCAATTCTACGGTGTTTTGCGTCACTCATTTGGTGGCGAGTCCTATGGGGAATATATTTTTTTTACGATTTATTGGAACCTCCTTTTTAAACCAAGTACGCTATTCAATTACGTTTTATGGTTGCGAAGTGGCAACACCGGTCTTGAAATTGCACTTTGATTTATCGCTTCGTTTATTCTTAGGGTTGTGCAAATTTATTTTGTGCCACACTCGTATTTCTTCTGCGATGCTCATAAAAGCTATTTTTGCATGTAACTTGCCGCTGCTAATCAGCTAGTGCACACGTGATTCTGTAACCCTAAGGAGGCTGGTGCATTTTGCTTTAGCTTTTTAATAGTGTTTTTATTTTAAGTGCTCGTATTCGTTGCTAACGTTAAGTATGTGACAAAGGAAATGCCTTTATGAGCTGTAGAATGATAGATCCGCTATAAAAATGGCGCCGGTTGACGAGTCAGTTTTATTTCAAAAGTTATATCTTTGAAGTGATGTTGAAATTTCATTAAAACTTACTTAACATACTCTACGGATAATCTAGTGCGTTTCTTAACCCCGGATCACGACCCAAATTTGTTTCGCGGACGGTATTGGGATGGGTCGCGAGAATTTTTTACATTATGTTGTGAGCGCCGTTATCACTGGTATCTTGAGTCCTGACTCGGAACGCACCGTAGGTTAAGTACTACGCGGGTGGTGGGATTCGGGCCGGGGAGGCGTGACGCCCGCGTGATCTCCCGCGACAGCGCACATTGAGTAGATACAGCGACTCAGTCACAGAGTACTCTACTATATAGGTACTGAAATAGAGACCAATCTACCTGTTTTTTTTTTTCTTTTTGGCGTTAACACGATCGTATATACAACAGCTATATGTCATGTCAGCCATAAAATAAGAGACATAATAAGAAGTGCGCCATAATTTTGCCAACAAACTGCCACGCGGTTTGGCGAATAATTTGTTTTCGAGAAACATGTATTATTATAAAAAAATTGTAAATAAAAAAAAACATATAATATTTTATTTTTTAATTTTATTTCTTATTAGAAGGTGAAGAAACAGATACAAGTACAATATGTATAAAGAGTCGGCCGCGACTAATGAATGTCAAGGAAGCGAAAGTGATCTGTCAGGATAGTGGCAAGTGGCAGTCCCTGGTCTCTACCTACCCCTCTGGGATACAGGCGTGAGTTTGTGTATGTATGTTTGTGTATGTATAAAAAAACTTTACTGTAAAACGGTTACCAAAAAATGGTTACTGGCTGCCAAACTAGGATTCCCTGTGCTATGGGTAGCCAGATCCTGACAGATCACTTTCGCTTCCTCAACATTCATTAGTCGTTACATGCACGCATGCCGGTGTCGGGTACTTTTTATCTTGCCCTTTGCTAGTACATTCCCTATTTGGTCGAAGTATGTCCGCCTGAGACGTCCCTTACCGGCCCTTCTACCCACATTCACTCGATATATTTGTTTCGTCAATCTTTCTTCCTTCATCCTCTCCACATGTCCAAACCAACGCAAAAATCCTTTCTCAATTCTAGTCACTACATCCTCTTTCAGTCCACAACGTTCTCTAATACCGTACCCGTATTTTGTTTTTTTTTTATTTTCAGGAAACGAAGAAATAAACATTTCATATTTAAAAAAAATATTTCTCAACAAATAACACACACAATACAAAATGAAGAGTGCTTTCTCAGTCTTATTGCTGTTTTGTTACATTCCAGGTAGTGGTATCGTTGGCTTCGGAAAATACAAGACACGACGATACCCAATATTAAAAAACTAAACACCAACGCCGAGAAATATTGCGCAATAGTGTGAATGGTGATTTCAGAACAATGTCTGATTTGTTTCACTGGTTTCAACAACATGTAGCCCCTTAAATGGCTCTAAGCAGTAACGCCAGCGCTACCAATGTGAAAAATCATGTCTTTTTAGAATAGAATAGAATAGAAAACGTTTATTTGGGACCAACACAATCAAACTAAAAACAGTTATGGTTTAGCGTGTAAATTAGGTTATACATAATTTCGCTTACTTAGTGCCATAAAAAAAGTATAAAATGGCACCCAAAATGGCCGCCGCTCAGCATTTTGCCATGATCGGTGAAGACCATGACGCTGATTTTCAGCGGTCGCCAAAAAACAATATAAATAAACACACGTTAATAATAATTAATATCATAATCAATTTTATAGAACAGTTTATGAACACTATGGACGTGTTCCGAAATAAAAAACTCGAATTGAATTGGATTGCATTGAGTTAAATTGAATTGAATTCAAATTAATTGAATTAAGTAGAATTGACAGGATTTACAGGTGGTTGTTGCAAAAAGTGTCAGACCAACCTCTCAATCATGTTTTCAATCAGTGATTT
Organism: Yponomeuta cagnagella; assembly: GCA_947310995.1. NCBI lineage: Eukaryota > Metazoa > Arthropoda > Insecta > Lepidoptera > Yponomeutidae > Yponomeuta > Yponomeuta cagnagella. Next base: position 4,399,139 of record OX371285.1, on the reverse strand, counting down.
TTAGGACCCATGGCCGTAAAAAACGTGAAAAGGTAAAAAACCCAGGAGTAGATAGCTTTAACGCCGAAAACGGCCGTTTTTGGTGTAAATGCCGAATGCCTGCACTTGCCCATTACCTCAGTTGGGAGAGCACTGGCACGGTTAGCCAGAGGTCGCGGGTTCAGGTGGGGTTTTTAGCCTCTAAATAGGTTTTTAAAAATGCTGTCTAGTCCCGGGTTCGTGATCTAACTATCGATTCGTTCTTTGTCGTGGGTCCTAAATGATTGAGAGATTGGTCTGACACTTTCTGTAAAGACGATCTGTAACAATATATGTTTGATTTTCGTCGGTGGCGCGCTAGTCTTACTGCTTGGAGCCCCTTAATGATTGAGTTCTGCAAGAGGGCGTCCTACGCTCCGCCCGGCGTCCGCAGACTCATGGTCTACACTTGAGAACCTTTTTAAATAGTTACACTCGTGCTAAGCGCCAATAAAAAGGTGCATTAGTTTAGTAAGGCATTTCGTAACCGAGCCATATGGCTCAAGTGTGTGTGTGACCAAAAACCACGCCCACGGATAGTGTCGTAATGCTGTTTTAGATTTATTTTTGTACTTGACACGTTTTATTCACGCAGCCGGTTAATCACTTTTGACTTCTCAGGGGCTAATTTCTGCGTTATAGTACAGACGACAGCCGGTCAACCTTTACATTTTTGTTGCAAAGTCGCCCTTAAAGTATATCATTAGGGTGCACGTATGTAAAGGTTGATATGCTGTCGATTGTGTAGTGACAGGTCACTTTCGTGCGTGTCACTTGACGTATTTTTTCATACCATTGACGCTTAGGAGGTTGTGATACGTGTCCGCGCGTAGACTTAAAGCGGCAATGGAGCGAAATCGGCGCGTTTATTTTGTGGTCGTTGTACCAGTGACAATGGACTTACGATTCTTTCTTCTTAAAATTTTTTTTTGACTGACGTCGTCATCCCAACATAACAACGTAAAAAACCAGCCATGTGGGTGTCGGGCCACGCGCAATGTAGGGTTCCGTAGAACGAGGAGTTTTTATCTGCTTTACTAATCTAACACCTTCATCCAAGTAATTTTCGATGGATTTTGTACGAAGTTTTCCTTTCCTAAGTTGGTCGCCTATTACTCGTTAACTTACAAAGCCTACTTAGCCGTGATAGTTTTCCTTCAAAATTCTCTATATTCGCTTTGCCCTGATTTTTTTTTACGTTTCTAGAACCAACCGTTTAGCCAGGAGAGGCCCCCCCAGATTGCGGAACCCTAAAAATCAACAGCTGTGCTCCAGATTTCTTCCACAGAATAAACGTATTCCTTTTACATGTATTTAAGATGGTTTACATGGCTTTATTGTGTACATTAAAGAGTTCTTTAGTCCACTCTACAGCGGCAGTGGCAACGACTCCTAAAACTACATAGAGTAAGTGACTCATACGTTCTAGGGCTTTGGACATAGTTTTAGATGGATTACGCTTGCTTAAATCCTACACCAACCCCTTTGGCTTAGACAATTTCAATATTGGAGCCAATCAACTAAATAAGCGGATTTCTTTAATGTGCTAAAAATTCATCTCTGCAGCAAACATCCAATTTGTGTAGCCTACACACATTTCTTAGCAAGCCACAGGCCTTCTCTCAGAAAGTGAGTATGGGCTTAATCACCACGCGTGCCCAACATTCGTATGTGAACATTTCAAGCACTCAGGTTTCCTCGCGAAATTTCCCTTCACAATCAGCGAGTGGTATTGCCACTACAAATTTACGTCTTTCGTTCTCTATAATTTTTATTAACTCATCCAAATATTTCAGCAGCCAATACAATTGTACATTTACATTTACCTGTTATTTAAGTTTTTATTTCTATTTTGTGCAATAAAGCGTAACAAACAAACAAACAAACAATGCTACGCACAATTTGTCGCACTCACGTAAAAAGGTTAAAAGCTGCCGTTGATAATTGAGTGCAAACAAACGAGAGAATACCTCTAAAATGTCCTGCCAAGTTTGGCGTTGGAGATTTATTTCACATTGTACTAACTCTCTTTAGTCCTTATATGGCATCGGACTCTCCTAAAAGGCACTGTTACAAAAGGATACTTACATACGTGCGCTTTTGCTGAAGTAGGCCTTTGTCTCAGACAAGGGCCAAGTAAACATAAGTTGAAAACATGTAATTAAATACTTGCTGTTTATGGTGGTAGCGGGGCAGTAGACCGCCAGCTTCTTATTCGGGAGGCCGTGGGTTCGAATCCTGGCATGTACCAATGATTTTAAGTTACGAACATTTATGAAGTTGTAGTAGCAATACCACTAGCTAACTGCGAAGGAGAACATCCAAAAATTACTTCACTTAAGCATAAACAAACAATATGGGGAAAAAAGTATGTAATGTAAATCCAAAAAAACTATGTTTTGAGCGTTTTATGGTCATAATACGTAATAATACGAGTATGTAGATAACCTAAAAAAATCCCATCCTTACTTATATTATAAACGCGAAAGTTTGTATGTATGGATGGATGCTTGTTACTCTTTCACGCAAAAACGGCCGAACGGACCCGGATGAAATTTTGCACAGAGATAGATTACAGTCTGGATTAGCACATAGGCTATTTTTTATCCTGGAAAAATACACATCAAAATTACCACGCGAATGAAGTCGCGAGCAACAGCTAGTTGAATATATAACTAGTTATTTTGTTATTCTAAGGGTACAGTCGACAGCGCATCAACCTTTACATACGTGCACTGTAATCAGTTAACCTACGGGTGACTTTGCAACTGAAATGTAATGGTTGATTTGCTCTCGACTGTAGTAATACATATTTCTAATTCAATTCCATCCAATCAATTGATTAAAAATAACATTTGAAATGCTTACAAAAGTTTCGCGTAAAAACGTACAAACATAACCTCTCGGCTGAATCCCGTAGGGGTAGGCAAAGATCGGATTTGGCCACAAAAATATAATATCGTTTATTTTTTTTTTGTTTGGATCAAAAAATTAATTTCATCGCTGTAGTCGTGACTACACAGATTTTTTTTGTTTTATCAACAAAAAATCTGTGTAGTAATTACTACAGTTCTGGTTCGAAAAGAAAAACCTATCCATTTATTATGATTTTGTCAAAGTCAAAGTCAAGAAAATTTTATTCAAAGTAACACAGAAACTGTGACTTAACCTCCTCAGTCCTGACCTTGAAAATAACAATTGAAGGCCATTGTTATTTTCAAGGTCAGGACTGAGGAGGTTATTGAACGTTACAAGAAAAACTAGGTGTCCGTTTCAAAGTCTAGATCATTTGGAGAAAAAACGGACAAAAAAAACTCCAAAACTTAGTCTTTTCAAACATATTCCTTAATTAACAGAGTTTACATGTCATATCTTCTAATTGGGTTTCCGATGCTCCGTTTCCCTATAGTTCTAGTTCTAAAAGAAAAAACAAACCTATCCATTTATTGTGCTTTTGGTTTTCCGTTGCAAATCCTTATGAATGTCGGTCAACAGTGTCAAAGGTGACGGAAGAGAATTTCTAAAACTAGGCGAAAATAACGACATTCCTCCCCCTATGTCTCGCTATCACCTCAGGTGTCTACATAAAACGGACGTAAAATCTGATGTAGATGTAACATTGAAAGGTTAAACGTGAACTAATCTAAATAAAAGCTCTGGTGTTATATTCGAAAATCTAAATATTAGGTATCGACTTTGGCAAACATAAATCGCGGAACAATATTGCTGGTACAGTCGACAGCACGTCAATCTTTACATTTCAGTTGCAAAGTCACCCGTAACGTAACTGAGTAGAGTGCACGGATGTAAAGGTTGATGTGTTTCGACTATGCCAGCGTCACTTTTACCCCTGGTACCAATCTAATAATCCACTGTTAACAGCTGATAATTTGCTGTTTTATTTTTGTACGTAGTTTGGACAGTAGATTACTATTAACAACAGTAGATTAATAAATTGTTAGTGTACGAGAAACCGAGCGTTAGTTTCCTATTCCAAACTACGACCACTCTTTAAACCCTACTAAAACTTAACAACATCCGTCTTCGTACACACTACGCGTCGATAAGGACATTTAAAAACATACACGATCCCAACTTAACATTTTACGAACTACATTATGTCGTAGTTTCGTGCCACTAGTGAGGAAAAAAGTCCACCTTTTTAACATTCAATCCCGAGCCAAATCGCGGCAGGAATTCTAATCCATCTGGACTATTATCATGATTCAAAAGGCCTCTACTTGAGAACAGCAGTGAATAGAACTGGTGACGTAAATGATCCGCGGGTGAGTTCGGATTTTAAAAGTGGGCTGAGTCAATAATGTCTTAGAAATCGCGCTAAATAGGCTAGGTCATGCATAGCTAGGGATCGAGGTGCTCAAGGTGACCTTATGACGAGGTGAGAAGTTGGCATTGGTAACTGGACTTGCATACTGGGGCTCAGCTAAAGATATTTAGATGCATGGCATAGATTTTAGAATAGCCGTTATATTTGAAGAAATCTCACAATTGTTTTTATGACATAGAAAGTTAGAACAAACTGAAAATTACATGTAACGGATGTGTTGACCGTTTGGCCGTTTTTACGGGAAATTTACATCAGGACAGTTCAAGAGGACTGATTATTCTAACGTCAAAGGCGGTAATGCATTGTGAAAATTAAAAGGTTTATGCAAGCACTTTCGACTCATAGTGGTCACTTATAGTGGATCCGTCTCTATAAAAGATGATAAACCCGCATGAAGCAGCAAAAATCTTGAGTAGGCCCTCAGACCTCAACAAAAGACTGTCATCAAAGAATGTGACGTCCCCACTTGAATGTTAATTCAGATCTGTTGATCGTGGACTCTGTAGTTAAATTGTACTGCAGGACAGACAGCGACACCTCTTTCTCACCAGCAGGCATCACTTTTATTGTAAACTTGCTCTTATAACACATATAATAAGAGTTACAAAGAGCCAGGGCTTATTTAGTTCACAACAGTTATACTTAGATAAACTAAAATGTAGTAATGTAAAATATAGTAATATTATTTCCTGGTGTGAACATTACCTAGTTCTAATAGGGGATCATTACAGAATTTCGCAATCAACTTTTCCTCGACAGAAAAAGAGGTTAAAGCCTAAAAAGCATGTTCTATCTCCACTCTAATTATAGAGTAACGGCTGTTCGGGTGACAAAACATCACTTTACTCGGCCTAATCTGTGTTCCAGCTAAAAAAGCCAAACACAGCACGTTCACAATACATTGTAGAGACTGGACTACTCTCACATCAACCTTTCATTTTTGTTGCAAAATCGCCCGCAACGAAACTGTGTAGAGTGCAGAAGTGGAGGTTCCTTCTACGAGCCCTATTTTGTTTGTTTGTTTCACTTTATTGCACAATAAAAAACTTAACAAAAATAAAACTTAAATAACAGGCTTGTGATAACGAAAATTGTGCAAAGGCGGAAGCCAGCCTAGAAAGTTTTGAATGATAAAAAAAGAGAGCGGAGTAGATCAGCAAAATCTATTGCTACCTACATTTCAGAATAAAATACTAATTACTAACATACACGAATGTCTACATAAATATAAAAATGAAAGAAATATATACCTAATTTAAACGTAAATATATACACTAAGCCAGCGGTCGGCAACACGCGGCCCGCGCATGTCTTGCAGCCCGTGAATGTTTGTAAATAATTGCGGCCCGTGAATGTAAATAAGTTATAAATATCAAAATAAATGCATTAATTAATGAGTAAGCTTCGCTCTGCCCGCGAATGAAAAAATGAGCGACGCGCGGGAGGGCGAGGGCGGACTAATATCTGATATGCACAGACGTATAGGCATTCCTAATGAAAAACAAACTCTTTATAAAACATAAGGTGTACGTAAGGTGTTATTGTATTTAATCTTCTTCTTGCACTACCCGTCCCCAGTCTCTTCGTTTGCTGGAAGAGAATGCTTCTTGCATTAAGTACGCCCTTGTACACTTACAATGTAATTAGTGCAATAAAGAATTAAAATAAAATAATAATGTTGATAAAAAAATGTTAGATCATTTTCGGAATTGTAAAAAGGCTGTTTTCATTGAAAAAGTGATACAATGAAAGATATTTTAATGCAATTGCAAGCTCAATTTAGCGACAGACTAAATTATTTTGAGAAATTTTCAAGCAAACTGAAGATTTCTGCAAATTCTTTTTTGTGTGATATTGAGGATGTACCGAGTCATTTACACGACTCGGTACATCATGATTAATCTTCAATCTTTTGGAGATAGCAACTATTTTATGTTTCGAAAACTTTCTTTTCCAGGAAACCTAGTACAAAATGACACTCACATACCGCCCATTTTCAGATAGAGTATAACATACCATAAACTCACTGTATCCTGGACGGGTAGGAGAAGCCAAGGGTTTGCCACTTGCCTCGTTCCTGATAGACCTCTTTCACTAAAGATAGAATATCTATTCAACTGTTCAAATAACAGTTCTTTTTGTAAAGTAAGAAGCATTGTGAGCAATATTTTTACATACTGTATTACAGAGAAAATCAGTGCATTTATCGTTTTAGCTGTGAAATGAAAATGCCCGATCACTATTTTTTTAAATGAAAAGCCCATAGAACTATTTAAAATAGAACTATTCTAATTTTGTAGAAAAAAAAATGGTTCATCATCATCAACCCATTATGTCCCTACCAAGGGGCACGGGTCTCTTCCCTGAGGAAGGTATAGGCCATACTCCACCACGGGGGCCAAGTCCGGATTGGTGGAGGCTTGTAGACTAGTGGCTCGTCTACTGTCAGAAGTTGTCAAGCCGCCCTAAGGCCTCTGACTTGGCTTAACGAATGCCATCTATCGACGGCCGGCAGCCGGCACCAACAGCTTAACGTGCCTTGCGAAGCACGGAACCGCTCGGAAAAATGCCACTAGCGTTAGGCATAGACGGCGACCCATCCATGCACTGAACGCGCCCAGTGTTGCTTAACCTTCGTGATCGTTTAAGATCACTCAGGCAACCGGGGCTACGAGCGATCGAAAAATGGTTAATCAATTAAAATTGTGTGTTAACGTGAAACATATTGTTAATTGTGTCAGTGCAAAAGATAGACTATATTTTACTGGTACGGGTTATAAGGTAACTAAAACTTGTTAAAAATTCAAAACTTACGAGCGGTGGTAGCAGAGCGGTAGAACACCGGCCTCACATTTGGGAGGGCGCGGGTTCAAATCTCGGCATGTACCGAAGACTTTGTTTTCCAAGTTACAACACGGTCACATTAACTAGAGACTTGACGTTGATACAATAATGTCCAAAACAAATACCAAAATGATAGAAAACTAAGCAAATTATCGACACACGTATTGGTTACAAAGATACTGACCATACTATAGATAATTTGCTTAGTTTTCTGTCATTTTGGTATTTGTTTTGGACAATATTGTATCAACGTCAAGTCTCTACTTAATGTGACCGTGTTGTACGTACATTTGTGAAGTTATATAGATATACAGAGAACACTTTATTGTACATAAAAAAAGAAATTACACAGATATTTCTTATAAGGGTACAGATGGCGGCCTTATCACTAAAAGTTATCTCCAGACAACCTTTGGATACATTGAAGAAGGAAGTAGATGAACAAACATACGAAATTATTGTTTCAGAGGTATATGAATTTAGTATGAATTTGGTATAGAGTTATTGTAGCAATACCACTCGCTAAAGGTAAAGGGAAGCATCGTGGGGAAACCTGAGTGTCTGAGGTGTTCAGATACCTCAGCGCCAATCCGCGGTGGGGACGCTTAGTAATTAAGCACACACTCTCTCTCTCTGAGAGATGGCCTGTGCCCTACAGTGGGACGTATATACGTCAGGCCACATAAAAAAAGTTGTTCTACTGCGTATCATGGGTATTATTTTGGTGAGTCTACCTAGTAGAGCAGATGTTTTTGAGCATGCTAAGACATTCACAATAGCCCGAAAGCCTCTCTGTCCACAAGGCATTCAGCACTTAGTGTACCTCTATTGTTGTTTGTTTTAGGACACGACCAGCTACACAAACGCCTAAGCTAAGGCGTGAGGTATACAGGAAGGACGTGGCACAATGCGTTCTATAAAGTTCGCGCCCTCGCCCCTCTTGTGTGTGGGCTTAGTCTCGTCCTTTCAGTACATTTTGTGTGAAAGTGAATTGGAATGACGAAGCGTCTTTTCCGCGCGGTCGCCCCACGTCCTTTCTGTGTGTCCAACGCCTAAGCTGACGTGTCACGCAGTGGAAATATCTGCGGGCTAATTACGTGATACACTGTGTTTCTATTTCATAGTCGCCGCCTTAATTCTTGAGGCTTTTACTTTTTTACTTGTAAAAAATTACCCTTTTTTTTTTTAAATATTAGGGGTTAAAGTATGAAATTGCCGTTTTATTGCAATAGGTTCTTTGAATTGACATAGAATCTTCATGGTTTGAGGTTTTCGAATGAAACTTTTTTCAAATGGTTTGTATGATGTTCTTTTTTTTTAAAAATGTGAAACATTTTAATATCGACTTTCAATTGTTTTTGTTATTCAATTTAGACAACACCATAAAATTCAACGTGGGAATTGCAGAAATATATTTTGGAATCGGTGCCCAAAATGTATGCTGATCGTGTAACTTGGCACCGACTCCAAACTATACTTTTTAACCGACTTCAAAAAAGGAGACGACGCGTATATATATATTTTTTTACAATACCTACATCGAATTTAAAGGTCATATTCATTGAATTATTTCTCTGTTTTTAGTGCTGCAGTGTTTTGAAGTCAGTTTTTATTTAAAAAAATACATCTTATATTTTACTTACTAAATTAACTGTTGTATCTTCGCTGGCATTTTCTACGACTGGACAGTACAAAATATCAGCTAAGTGCTGTTTTAATAAATTATGAGAGAGGAATGAAATGACAAGAGAATTTAATAAAATTCACTATTGTGAAAATCTCGATAACTTTATTGTGAGAAGTCTACTTAGTTTCACTTTCTCGCATGGATCTGCCTAAGCAATGCATTAGAATCAAATATCTAGATATTTATCTTATAAATATCTAGATATCTATAAGGTAAAACCACTGTTCTGACTACAAAAAAACTAGTTAAGGTTTACTATTTTTACTACGAAACAAGTGAAAACAGTACATCTAGAATTTAGTATCTACTCTGAATATGAGCAAGACTCAAGTCCCATTCTTCGTTCCATTTTCATTTATTTAACTGCGGCCTTATTCACTATTACTATAGTAAATCTCGCGACAATCTGCTTTTCTGGAAGCTCTTATTTGTTGCGCCATAAAAGTGAGTTTTGAATAAAAAAACTTGTGTCCCTCACTATACCAATACCCGACACAGTTACTTAAGGTCACAACCCGTGTTGACATCCATTACAAATACAGACCGATACTCGTTATCTTGTTTTGACCCTTAACTCGAAGGCAGGAGCCATATTTTCCAACGGATTCGCCTTTAAAAATCCTCGTCGAAGTGCATTGGAAATAACTTGTAATAGATCTATGTCTACAGCACTTTGATCTTTCTAGCTATGCGTGTGTGATAGGAATGGCAGGTCATTTTGACTGGTGGTTATTTGAAACAGACTACGCTTTGATTCTCAACTGAAGTAACGGTTGCGAACGAAATTGTGTAACTGTGTTTTTTAGGGTTACACACCAAAAGAGTTCAACGGGATCTCACTAAGCCTGACGGTCCGTTCATTCGCTGTCCGTCCGTTCGTCGTTCCGCAAGTCCGTCTGTTGCTTTACATTTTCAAGACTGTGTCTCTTGGTCCATAATGTAAGTTTTCAAAGGATTTGTTATGTGTTGTTGTTGTAAAGTTTCTGATAAATAATAAAACTTAACTAAGCGCCGATAAGGGACGTCTCAAGAGGACAAACTTCGACCAAATATAGGGTGTATTAGCAAAGGGTAAGATAAAAAGTACCTGAAACCGGCGTGCGTGCATGCAACGACTAATAATTAATGTTGATGAAGCGAAAGTGATCTCTCAGGATCGTGGCAAGTGGCAGTCCCTGGTCTCTGCCTACCCCTCTGGGATACAGGCGTGATTTTATGTTTGTATGTACTTAACTAAAAGTAAAATACTAAGGGAAAACGTCAAATACATGACACAAATGCAGATAGATAGATAGATAGCCCAAACCGAATTTCATTAAAGAGATGTTTAGTGAAAATAGCAATGCAGGCGTTTGTTCTCTTAGGATCATTCCGTACAAAAATAATGAGATTTTATTATATTTAGACAAAGTTTTCTAGAAAAACTTACCTACGTAGAAAACCTTTTTGTTCAGAAGTCACGCCTTTATTGAGATCAGTGCATCAAGTGCACGTACATTAATTCGACTCAGTAGATGACGATTTTCGGAAAAACATATTTTATTTTGACATTTATTCATTAGAATTATATATTATAATGCCTGGAAAAAAAATTCGTGCTACGGAACCCTGATGCCTGAGTCCATCTCGCGCTTGGTCGGTTTTTTATCATTTAGCCTTTGTACTTCTTTGCTTGTCTGCTCTTTGTTGTTTGAATTATTCGGTTCGTTGAGTGGAGGAACGTCTTGATAGTGCGATGCACTTTTGTGTTACGCCGAAACTACTTTGTTGCAAAATTCGCACGGTGAGTTGTTCTATAGAGTCATTGTTACGGTAATTGCTATTTCATTGACACTATTGATAGTCTTGTAACCAATCGCATTCCAATGGTATAACCCATGCAACTCTTCTTCGTGCGTATTGTCTATTTAATGAGCTCAGGTAGTAACATATATCCAGCTTATACCATTCTATTGAAAAATGGTGTGTGTTACTCTAGGGCTTGGGGGCTAGTTGTTTGATAGAGTTATAGTATCACCTTCATCATCATCATCACCAGCCATTTGACGCCCACTGCAGGACATAGGCCTCCTTCGTGGTTTTCATGACCATGGGGGGTTTTGCCGTGATCGCCACCTCAGAACATTGTGTTGGCAGGCGGGTTGGCGATCGCAGTATGTGCGGTTGGAATCTCAGGAAGACGCTGCTGCCCGTCTCCTGGTAATTGATTTCCTTAGTCGCCTAGTATCACCTTAATGGCTGTTTAATTGGCACTGTTTGTATACCATAATGGTATCCCATAATGTATCAAGTACATAGCGGCGTTTAGATAGAGAGGGATAGAGAATACTATAACTACAGTGTAACAAAATTCTTAACATTAATCTTAACACAATATTATGCTAAGACCAAATGTAACATCTAAATCAGTACTAACTGACCACACAGGGGGATCAGCCAACCATTTCACTGTGTGTTATTTTAGTACACACAAAATCACTTGTAACAGTGCATCAGATTCCGCCTCTTCAGTCTTTGTAATAAAGTTCAAAATAGAGAGGGTAAGGCTTGTTGTTCTTTCGTGTGCGCTTGTTTCGATCTCCCGTCTAGCTTTTGTTTTCATTCATATTTTTAGAGATCCGAAACTTGTAATATAACTAAAATGTAAATATAAAGTCGATCAATAGAGTCGCATAAGTATAACAGTAAAGTTGTTTCTTTCATTGACACCATTGGTAGTCTGTTAACTAATCGCATGCCAATTGTATCACCCCTGCAACTAAAGTCTCGATCGAATTGATCTTAGCGGGAGATGACCATTTAATTTGCGCGGGTTATACTATTGAAATGACATTGTACTGCTATTGATAAGAAGAATACAAAATAGAGGCAAATAAAAAAAAAAGTTCCCAGACTTATATCATTCTATTGAAAAACTATGTGTCTATTAGACTCTAGTGCCTGGTTTTAAAGTTCTATGGATTTTGGGAGATGTTGAGATTACATAGATAATGGTACAGTTAAGAGCCCGTCAATATTTTGGTGAAACGGAGTTTTTGACTGCCTCGTTAGTCTAGTCTAGCAGCTAACCCGCTTGACTATCAAAACCTAAGGTCGTGGCTTAGGTTCCCGCTAGAGGCCACCGTATTTGATGTGTACAAACTGACCCCAGTTACAGTGTATTTATATGTTTGTGATGCCCTTGCCTGGTAAGTTTTAGTAGTGCCCGTGTGGTGCCGGATTAAAAATAGCGTCAAGAAGGCGACTAAGGAAATACTTTACCAGGAGACGGGCAGCAGCGTCTTCCTGAGATTCCAAGCACATACTTCGATCGCTAACCCGCCTGCCAAGCGTGGCGATTATGGCAAAACCCCTCATCGTTATGAAAAACCATAAGGGAGGCCTATGTCCTGCAGTGGGCGTCAAATGGCTGATGATGAAGTTTTAGTTTAAAACATGTTATTATCTCCACCTTTTTCTAAATTACCTTCCTTAACCACACAGTAAGTAACGGGAACTCAAAATCATACGGAACTTGGAACACATGAAACAACAGATGTTCAACAACAAAGTGTCGATAAAACAAATTTTGAAACGGAAGCATGATACCTTATTTATCAAGATTGTATTAGGATTCAATCGTTTGTTTGTAGAAGACTGTTGTTGTAAGGACCCCTGTTTCACCGCTTTTGATTAAAAATCAGTTGGAGATTGTATCAAAGCAGAATAATAAAGACGTGCCTTCTATACAAACATTACTTACAAAAGTAAACATTTTCATTGCTAGGGAATACACTTGACATAAACTCACGCCTATATCCCGGAGGGGTAGGCAGGGACCAGGGTCTGCCACTTGCCACGATCCTGGCATAACTCTTTCGCTTCATCAGCGTTCATTAGTCGTTGCAGGCACGCACGCCGGTTTCGCCGTGTGGCGCCGGATTAAGAATAGCGTCACTCCATCTCCTTCCGTGGATGTCGTAGAAGGCGACTAAGGAAATAAATTACCAGGAGACGGGCAGCAGCGTCTACCTGACATTCCAACCGCATACTGCGATCGCCAACCCGCCTGCCAAGCGTGGCGATTATGGCAAAACCCCTCATGGTTATGAAAAGCACGAAGGAGGCCTATGTCCTGCAGTGGGCGTCAAAGGGCTGATGATGATGATGACGCCGGTTTCGGTTATTTTTTATTTTGCTCTTTGCTACTAAATCCCCTATTTGGTCGAAGTACGACCGCCTGGGACGTCCTATACCGGCTCCTCCACCCACAATTCCTTGCTAGGGGATCAACATAAAAATAACGTTTTGCTTTATTTTTTTTATTCAGAAACATTAAAAACCTTAATATAATACACAATTTCGCCAAACTACGACTGGTTAATGCACCTTCTTCACGGCTTTTCTTTGCCTATCTTTTCTTCTATCTTTGCTTCTGTGATGTTTATTTTAAATTGTCATGGTGTAAAAAGTGTCCCAGTATTTTATAAGAATTGCCTTAGTCTAGATGTAATTTCACGTTTGTAACGTCATTGTCAGGTGACCATAATGCACGGTATCCTAGTTTGGGACCATTACATGTGATTGTTTTGTGTGGAAATTATTAATAGCATTATTATCATCTTCTTCTTCTTCATTTATGATTCTTCATGTATCTTTATTATGTATGGTGTGCAATAATCTTATTTTTCTTTCTTCTTGTTCTGATTTTAGCTGTGAGCTATCGAGCGTAGCTAACTCGCTATCATATATTTATAAGAGTAACAATTGAACACAAATAGCTATTTTATGAAGAGAAATTGAAGTGGAGGAAAACACCGTGACGAAACCTGAGGTTCTGAGGTTTGAGGTGAGGGGTCGCCAATCCGTGGTGGGCACGCGTGGTAATTAAGCCCATACTCTCTCTCTCTCTCTCTCTCTCTCTGAGAGAAGGCCTATGCCTTGCAGTGGGACATAATATATGCTATTTTATAATTTTCAGGCTATTTAAAACCTAGAAATAAACCCAGTGATTTGCAACATTGGGCTCTTTAATTGAAAACTCATTACAAGTTTTACTGTAATACCGTTTTATCGCCTCTTTCGGCACGCACAGATATGCAAATCGCACTATAGCGTTTATAAATATTAAAATATTACAATCGAATGACATCATAAAAGGAATTCCTTAGTTAATCTTTCTAACCCATTATGGTTAGCGGTACCCCACAAGCTTTGTTAGTCTACCATGGTGTATTCTTCTCGAGTGACTCTACGATATAGGGTCGTTGACTATGTTCATTTAATACATCGTTCTTCATCCCAGAAAATTATACATGGTTGACTGACTGACATGACTCTTCCGACAAAAAAATCAAATAAGTGATTGTGGAATTAAGTTGATAATGTGTAGCGCTTACAAAAAGTCTTAGTTCCAAAATTCCCATTACGCTCTTGAATTTTCTTGGAGGCGTTCTACTCGGCTACTACACTACACTACTACAGAGATAAAATCATCAACTAATCCATCATCGTGATACAGGCTAAGCCTAGTGCAAGGACACCTGGTAATTTTGTAGTTTGAGTTTTCAATAATAAATATTTTTTTTTTATCTATGTTGGATACAGAGATAAACAACGCTATGCTATCAGAAAATGTTGGAAGCAGCGAGCACAAAGTTCATCGCCCGGAGCCCATAAATGAGCGAGATGGGTGGACTCACCGGGCCAACAGTATAAATCTAACAATAACTTAAACTCTAGTAAAGCACAAATAACTTCCGTCCCGACGTCCGTGGATGAAATTGTCTGCAGGCGCCTCCCGGCTGATGTGCACTTGTAGTTGAAGGCCCTAGTCTTCCCCAAAGCCCACCCCAAGAGCGCTCTTCCCACTAAAGCTACTTACAAGTGCAGATTTGTCTTCGTGTCACGTCCGCGTGGTTGAAGACTGTGTTTGATCAGAAGGTGAATTTACACAATCACAACACTTGAGCAATTAGTCCACTAATTGTTATTTCCACCACGACACCTTTTTTGTCCCGAAAGCATGGGAATACTCCCTTTTACATATTATTTCTCGCCGCGTGAATAATAATTCCAACCAAAAAATACCAAGGTAAAAGACATGTGTAAAATCTGCAGTACTAGACAGTACTGGCCAGTAGTGTTGCCAGGTCCGTTTTTACTTTTATTTTAAACTATCAAAAAAAGTCATTATAAGATTGTTTTGTTTTTTTTTTTTTGCAAAAAAAAATTAAAGTGTTAATTTCGGATCAGGGCCCTTATTATAAAAAACGCGACATTATCTCAAGATATGATATGAAGTTATTGGGCTAACAAAGAGCCATGCATTTCTAGCGGTCATTATTCAGTGGCAGGAAACTTCGAAACTATTAAAAAAAAAGAACCGTATTCTTCGCTAGATTCGAGTGATTTGTCGGGCTCAAGCGCGACGTTGACGACCTTTCCGGACATATCGCTGCTTCATAATAAGGGCCCTATATCGTGTATGTAGACACCCCTGAGTCGGGCGTTACTTAACAACATATTACAAGTCCACAGCCTGTATACCTAGTGCCAATACAATCGGTAGACATTACCCTCTTCTACTACGCCAACAAGATGAGGCTATTTTATGTCGCTGCTAGGAGACACAGTGCTTTGAGCCAAGTATTTACGACCTTCCACACCGACTTTTGACACGGATGCCTGCTAAGTGCGTAGTGGAAACTCTTTAGTTTATCTTTTTAGTCACAGAGCACGCTATCATGATGAAAGTTAAAATGTTTTAACATATATCATCCCGCAAAATTGACCGCTATGGCAGTTTTGTAAGCCCTATGTCCCTGATGAGGGATGAGAGGAAGGTATGCCGATGATGATGATAATGTGGTAACGCCGTGAATTTGGTTGGAAATGGCAAGTTAATAGCGCTATTGGTAGTTAACTCGCGTCTTGAATAAAATCTTTGACTTTGGCATTGTACGGAACCCTCTCCACGCGGGTTCAACTCGCATTTGGCTGGTATATTTTAGATTGTTCGACAAGTGGTCCACACAATTTGGTACTGAAAACTATTCCTCTTGCAGCTAACAAATACAAATAAATACAAATATATTTTATTTGTGAAATATGGGTAGGTACAAACATAATGATGCGTACAGGTGTAGAAAAAACGTGACAAGTGCTCCACTAACCTAACCTAACCTTCGTTCAGTTGGCAATGGTTGCTGAAAGGTCGGGAATTAAGTTACAAAGTGTCTCGTATAAACACTCGCGATTAGACCCGTTAAATGTATAACGATAGATGTTTAATCTTCACACTTTTGTTGCAAAGTCACCTCTAATGCAACTGCATTAGGGGTGACACTGTACTCAGTTCAGTAGAGTGCACGGTAGCGAAGTTTGATGTGCTGTCGACGGTGCCAAAGAGGGATCTTATGTATAATCTATCGTGAGTAATCGCTAAGAACCCCGCGGTGATATAAAAGGTTCCTAGCGGGGTATGGTTCAATGTAGCTGTTATGGGGCTAGCAACTTTGAAACGGTTGATTATTTAATACTTTTATTTTAATTAGTCTGTTGACCAAGGATTAAGAATTACAGTAATGAGGTAGCTCGTCGAGGAGATGTCCCAAACCGCTTGTTTGTCGATAGGTTTACGATAGGTAAACTAAGGTAAGATAATCTAAGGTAAGGTAATCTAAGGTAAGGTAAGATAAATCAATTAGTTACGATAGATTTTCAGGTTTTTAGATGGATGGAGAACACTTGAGAAAATTATTATAGAACGGTTAATTAAAGAAAGGGACTGGATAACTATTTGCATCTCTCCCACACAATTTTTTTTTCCATTATTTTTATCTGCGATCATTCACCAACCATAAGCAGATGAGTTGTATATATCGGTATGCATCTTCCAGTGAAGATTGCTATACATTTTTCTACATATAGCGAGCTAGTGACGTTCTTCTAGCTCACGTATGTTATGTCTCTTTAGCATTTTCTATATTTTTTATGTAGCCTATACATATATGTCCCACGACAGGGCACAGGCCTTCTTTCAGAGAGAGAGTATGGGCTTAATTACCATGCGTGCCCACCGCGGATTGGCAATTTCAAGCGTTGAGCGTTGAGTTAACGGGCATAGCATATATTTTTCATTGTGTAGGATTTTATTTCAAAGTTATTTTAAAGTTAATGTTAACGGGGACGAATGTATCTAGTGTAGTGTAACTTTAAGTTGAAAACGCTGTTAATCAAGCAAACCTGTTTTAAAAATCATAAATGTGGAGTTTCTTTGCTAGCTTCTTCTCCGCATAATCTATTAATTGTCAAACTTTGCTTTGACGTTCTTTAAGTAAACATTTTATTTTTATAGTGCATAAATTTTTTAACTTTAACTTTGAAAGGGATAAGGTTCAATTTATGGGCGGAACTATTATACCACTGCCTAGTAAAGGTTTAAGACGGTTTTGGTGTTGGTGTGATGTGCCGTTAAAAGGCTTGATGCCAAGTGATTAGGGTGATGTAAGAGCTCAGTTTTATATTTCTGGGGTAGTGCGTTCCTCCTTAACTGTGTCCATCCTCAATATTGGTCGGAAGCACGGTGCGTTCGATATTGATCGCAGAACTGCATTTTGTGATGCAGTTTTATCTCAGTTTGTTTATTTTCAAAGGTACGTACGTCTGCCAATTTGTAGTAGCAATACCACACGCTAACTATGAAAAAAAAACATCGTTAGGAAACCCGCGGCTTGGTTGGCTCCGCACGTATTGACTTATCTTTCCTGTGGGCTGAGCCGACTCAGCTGTCAGAATGGTTTAGGTGCTGTGCAAGCCTACTCCATCTAAAAAACAATGTCCCATGCACTGCAGTGTCCGAGTGGTCTCTTCACTCATCTAGTGTGCGTCATGATGCCACTGGACGCTGTGTAAATCATCTCATTGCGTAGATGCAAAGGCCAAAGTTTTTTGTCTCACACAATATAGACAGCAATATACAAACTGAACGAGAGGCACATACTTGTCCAGTCCCTTTAATTAACGAACAGTGTTATACCTAGTATTTTCTGAGGTTGACACGAGCACTAGACATAATAAAACTGAATTTGAACGGATATTTACTCGTTTACTTTTCCATTTTACAATTTTCCGTCGTTTCGGTACTTTTGCAAGTGCCGTAGTCTCGCTAGACTGAGGTGACAGGCGTCTTTTTGAAAGCAGACGATTCTGAAAGTAAACGAGTAAAAATCCGTTCAAATTCAGTTTTATTATGAACAGTGTTATCCATTTGATTTCTTATATCTTAGTAATGTTACACAATTGTCGGTCTCATCGCTTAGAACGATCTCTTCCAGACAGCCTTTCGATGTAATGCTTTTGGTTATTTCAATAACTTACAGTATGTCCTAGACATACGTCTAACAATTTTAGCTTATTTAGGCATGTATAATTCATATATATCTGAAATTATAATTTTCTATGTCTGTACATCTACTTCCTTCTCCAATCAATTAGTCATTGAGATCACTTTAGTGATAATTGGGCGTCTTCTGTACTCTTAGGTTAAGAAACATGTGTGTAATTTTTTAATTTTATGTACAATAAAGTGTTCTCTATCTCTTCCTATATTTTCAAAAGAGAAGTATTTTCCTTTTTGGTCTTGAATACATTTAATTTATAACACAGCACTCTAATAAATTGCAAATTACCTGTAAGGCACATTGTATCTTGTAATTAATTAATAATTTCTTACCATTAACAAGGATTGGTGAGTGGATATTTCTGTAACAAACGGTTATGCGAAATTTATGATATATCCGTTTCAACGAAGAGAGATAATAGCAAAAGTAATTGCTACATCTAATTATTGGATTTTCGTACCGTCCGTACCGTTTCGAGCTGAGGCACGGTAAACCATGAGGTTGGACTGAGGATGAAAAGGTTTAAGACCTTTCTTCCAGCTGTCGAGTGGTGACCAGATACTTTGACCAACAGCTCCTTAAATTTAACCCCTCAGCTTTTGGTGTGCGGGAGTGACAGTGTTAAGTTGAAAATAAAACAATTTTGAACCTTATTAAAATATGCTTAAGGCATAGATAGTCCAAAATATGAAAGGAGTCTCAGTGATGCAGATCTGCACCTAAGCAACGAGACTGCCCTGTGCAGATCTGGGGCGCTACTACGAAAGTCTCCACTCTATAGAATTGTGCGGTTTAAATTACTCCGAACTGTGAAATACATGCATATGATGACACTGAAATCGTCTAAATGGTCCATATAGAGTGGACAGTTACGTAACAGCCCTATCACACTAGCTATTTGAAAGCGATGCGATTGCGCAGCGAGCTCGCCGCGTTTTGTACACTTGGTTGCAAAATGGATTGATCTGACGAGTAAACACTACTGTTGGCTTTGTTACTTTGAAAACGCAAAAAAAGAAAGCAGATATAGGTAAGTCAACAACGAATCTAGGAGGATTAATTATCAAATAATCGACTGGGAGAGAGCGACTACTATGTATCCCATGCAACGAGACAATTTTTAATTTTAACTATAAATGACTTTGTATCCATTGTTTTAACGACGATTGTACGTCTAAGCCATGCTAGGTTCGTTTACTCACGTATCTTTGATATGACAAATTGCTAGTGTTATAGGGATCTAAGAGGGCAGCTCTTCAGCTTACCAAATGTACTTAACCTTGCTGGTCATTATTATTTTAATCTAGTAAACATTTTTGTCTCAAATGTGAGTGTCTGAGCTATTCACATACCTCAGCGCTTGAAATCGCCAATCCGCGGTGGGCACGCGTGGTGATTAAGCCCATACTCTCTCCTTGAGAGAAGGCCTGTGCCCTACAGTGGGACGCATATAGGCTGAACAAATGCTAAACATTTTTGTCTCCCGTAGTTTAATTACGAGGCCGTAAATTTTAATGATTGTTCGTATTTTGTAACAGAACAGACCCTCATCATTAGTCCTAAATTAGATAATTAACAACAAACAGTGAGCAGAGTCGGACTTCGCGGGATATCCCCCATTATATTTAGAAAACGGTATTTGTTTACAAAGAGTATTTATTTTAGTAAGTTCATTTTTCCAACGGCGCCCAGCTGGCTCTATTTTTAGCCACGGGGGACGAAAGGGAGAACCTTTTTTTAATTAAAAACGAAATTCTTTTGAGAGTTGTCATTCAGAAATATTTAGAAGACTTAAATAAATTTGTATTTAGTTCGAGAGTCCTGGGAATTCATAAAAATACCGTTGGATAAGCACTATGCAGCTTATCTAGGTCTCTGATCTATATAGGCTACACAAAAAATAACACACCGCAATCAGGCAACCTCTTTGAAATGAAGTCAGTATTATCATTCTTATCGTCCTGCCATCTCACCGTGTTACTAAGAAATATGGCCGACAATTAGAAACCAATAACAATTACTTTCATCGAGCGACCAGTTATAAAATATCAATTTTAATTACGAACATAAAGTATCCTATTACAGCAACCGATGCGTTGTCATTGCCGGCATTATGGGTCTCACAGTAGGGTGCCAATGTTACCTTTTGACCTTTGGTTTGATCCAGGTTCGTTGCTAAGTTACGTAGAGATAACGACCAACTATATTCTTCCTGCAGTCCACTCCATCCAAAGGTTGTCTAGAAGAAATCCCACCCAGAGAGTATGGGCTTAATTACCACGCGGCTCACCGCGGCGCGGATTGGGAAATTCAAGCGCTGAGATATGTCAACACCTTATACAATCAGGTTTCCTCACGATGTTTTCCTTCACAGTTAGCGAGTGGGGTTGCAACTTGCAACTAAATGTAATTTTAATGTCTGGTTCAGGTAGTACGGTCGATCAGATAAGCTCGATCTGGGCATACGCTTTTATTCGTATTACTTTATGAAAAAACTATTATACTATTCCATTCGCGTTATTTTCTTCTGAATATCTGTGATTCTAAGCTCAGAGCATTGAGATATCTGTGATTCTAAATCATAACGAGTTTTCACAATCACTGCCGGAATTTAAAACATATCTGTCGCCAAGTCGTCTATCTAATTAGGACGGGAACAATCCATACAGCTTTAAATATCAATAAAGCAAAGTTCGCAATTTATACAATAACAATTACACAATAAGGAAACGAAACAGATAACCAGGCCCTCAGGGGTCGCAGCGAGGTCCTGCTTTATGGAACATTAGCCCCTTTTACAACGAAGAAAGATAGGGCACACGATCTTAGAGCACCTGGCGTTTGAGCACCCTATAATTTAAATAAATGGTTTAAATTACATGATCTACGCAGTGTTTAACAAAATCCCTATAGAAATCCGAAAATTGAGTGCTCTACAAGTTAATACGAACAGCATTGACTGTGAGCAAAACCCGAAAAAAAAATTTGCTGTTCCATAATAGGGGGTTAGTCTATTGGGAGTTAATTTTTGTGATTTCTCTTCCTTTCTTCTTGGTTACATCCGACGTGACGGTTTTCGTATCGTGTTTTTCCAATACGTTCTAATTTTTTTTCTCTTACTTTCATACCGAACTACTCGACCTTGATATTTCAAAACCTTGACTTTTATGGAACTTCTCTTCTATTACAATATGCTTAGTTTACAACTGTATGTGATACCTCTTTGTTTGTGTGTTATATTATTATTATTTATTATTAATTTTCAACTTCATATTTACCCAGGTTTTAAAGGGAAGTTCTACTTTATGAAGCTTTTGCACTATGCAATATTAAGTGAATGAATAAAGAATAAAGCTAAGAATAAAGCTTCAGATTAATCCTTTTTAAATGAGAAGTCTACTTTGTCCGAATTTTGCACACTGTGTCCATCCCTTAAACTGCATTAATTTTGGGTGGGTTGAAAGATACAGCAAAATGAACGTGTCTGACAAAAGCTATCGAGTGCGCTAGTTTATTTTAAAAAAAAACGCACTTTTCACAAATATCTTGACACTAACTTTAATTTATAAGAACCATTAGTAGCCATCCAGAGCGGTATATGCTACGAGTCCGCAGGTAATTTATTGTTCTGATAGACGGAGAAGAAATACTATTTGTTCGCGCATTTTTTAAAAAACATTTCTCAACTCAAAATAAGCATTCTCAACTAATGTATTTTGAAATTAGGTATATATTTAAAAATTATTGTGTAATTAGATTTAATTTTTAATTACTAATTACATAACAGTATTATAATTCAGGTGCTCTAAAGACTAATCGGTGCTCTTAATTAGTAAAGGCACAACCTTACGGGACAGCAGATAATTTCCCCGAGTCAGTAGCATCGTACAAGTCATGGCCCACGATTATTCATTCAGCCCATAAGCTAAGGCACCTAATAGGTAATGCTAGCCAACCTCATTTGTAGTTGAAAATGTGGGCGTTGATAATTAAGCGAGCGTTGTCAAAACCTTTTGTGAGGTCGCATAGTGCAATTGTTTATACCTTTTAATTGGCTTCCATACCAAAGCTGTTTTGTTCAGAATGGACCAGTTGATAGCTATTTAATAAATGTGTAACCCATGTCTTTAAAATTTCTTGATTCTATACTGGGTGTTTCAGAAAGGTCCAATGAAATTCAAAGGGGTTCTACTAGCCGTCAATACAAACAATGCCTCGTTGGTCTAGCGGTTAACGCGCTTGAGTATCAAAACAGTTGCCGTGGGTACCTACGATTCCCACTGAGGGTTTCCGTACTTGATTTGTACAAATGGCCTCAGTTTGGGTGTATTTCCATGTGTGTGATGTCTTTGCGCGGTTACCAAGGTGTAGCACAGGTATCCTAGTTTGGTACCAGGACACGTGATTGTGCTGTGTGGAAGATATTATTATTAACTTCTTTTATTATGAGACCAACTCGACCAACCGAAAAATCGAGAATAATCCAAATCGGGGAACATACATAAAAAATAAAAAAAAAAAACAAAAAAAAGAACCTCCTCCGTTTTCTAAGTCGGTTAAAAAGTAAAAGACTGCAAAAGAAGTGCGAAAAATCCAGCACGTGGCCGGGCTTTATTTGCGCCAGTGTTGTAGTCTCTAACCTAAAAATATTAAAGTTTATTTTGGTTTGTATCGTTGCACCCACGAGTCGCCCGGCCCGTTGTATTGTGGATAGCCCTTTATACCTAGGATGTCCCAATCTTTAATCGTAAACACAATCAACACATTTTGCAGCAACCAAAGATGTGTCATCAATTCATCATTGTTGTCTCTTGTGGGTAGCTGAGTGTCGAATATTGAGGTCATACCGGCTAAAATCGATTACACACTCCAATACTCTTTTCGGTTATGAACTATGTAGTACATATAGTGGTGCATTGTGGTCGCTGCAGTCAATTAAGGACTTTATTAGTTTTGTTTTATTAGGATTAGTTGCTTAAGGCTACCTACAATACGGATTTTCCGTTCGAGATTTTTTTGTTTGCCTTTTGATCTAAGTTTGGCTGTGGAAATCTTTGTGCCTGAATGTTTCTCTCTGAAAATGGTTGAAAGTTTTGATTAAGCATCATTTATTAATGAAAGCCGCGGTTATGTAATTAGTAAATAAAATGGCATCTTTTTAGACCATTACTTTTAAGTATAGACGTAAAAAAATTAAAAAATATTAAGAAACCTTGTTTCGAGTTGAGAAATGTTTAAAAAATGCGCGAACAATTAGTACGGCCTCTCGACCTAACAAACCTGCGCACGCACGTACCGCTCTGGATGGCTACTAATGGTTGTAGTAAATTCTAGTTTATATCGAGATATTTGTTTTTTCAAAATAAAAATAAAGTATTCGAAAGCTATTGTCAGGCACGTTCGTTTTGCTATGTCTTTCAAACCACCCAAACTAAAAAACTTTGGCCTTTGCATCTACGTAATGAGATGACCTATACAGCGTCCAGTGGCACCATCACACACGCTAGACGGGTGAAGGGACGGAGGATGCGATGGAGTAGGCTTACCACGCACATATACAATCCTGACAGTCAAAATTAATGCAGTATATCTTACACAGAACAGTCAATAACTGTTTTACGTAACAGAGCACCGAAAAATACTTTCCCAAAGACAAATGTGTATTTCATATCCATCTTCCACCGTAACCAATCGGTTCTGGCAATTTATTACTCAGGCTATTTATTGAGATTAATAATTATTACAATAAATTCGACAGTTACAAAGATGTCGTGTGCAATCAATTTGAAATAATGAGTGGGCACGCCATTTCGACGGCGTTAGATTAAGTTGATGGTCAAGAGGGCTTTGTGATGGTAAGATATCCGTGAGATATTGCATGAAAGCTGATGACAGCGTACGTCGAGGATTAATGTTCATTTAATTCGTGATCAAAGATAGGTGTAGTAATATTTGTGTAGTGTAGTTAAGATATTTTGAGACATGGAAGAAGGCTACATTGGAACATAATATGTACAGTTTTTGATGATTGAAATTGAGTGGCTATCTTAAATCTCAATGTTCTGTAATTAATAAGGACGGTCTTGTTTTCTTAGAAAACTTTACCAGACATCTTAGTTAGAAACTACACATCATTCGTTTACTGCTTCATTAGTTTATCTCCTGAGTTCTACGAATAAAAATTATCTAAAACTATCTATGATATTTTTATCTGTTAATAGCTGACCCGGTAAACGTTGTTTTGTCATATTAATTAGCCTACGACCTATTCTCAGCTCTACTAAATATCCAGAACAAAATCATAAAAATCGGTGAAGTCGTTACGGAGGAGTTCGATAAGAAACACAGTGATACTAGGAGATTTTTATATATTATATATTAGACATCATAATAGACATTGTTTGTATCGATGAATAGAATAGCAACCTTAAGTTTCACTGGACCTTTCTCAAACATTCTATGTGAATACAAACTCTGGTTGAGTTGGCTGACTTGAACCTATTTTAGTTTCAAAGTGCAATATTGGTTTGCACAATATAGAACCATGTGACTCATGCGAGTCACCCCAAGGCAATTACGCACATGTGCCAGACAGAAGCCCCGCCACCAGCATTTCCGCTGCATAATTTTTGCTTGCAGGAAATGAATAGGTTGCCCACTTCCTGTCAGGATATTGGGTCCCGATTGTGCAGTTGTCGGGCTTGGAGTAGGTATTTTATTCGATTCATCATTGCTCATGAGCTCTTGCGAATTTGTCTGTTTGGGGATTTTTCCGGTTTACGAGGGTTGAAAAGTGGGCAAGTGATATAGAAAGAAGAGTGAAAGCGGGATATTGTTTAAATGATGCCTTGCCTCTTTACTTTGTTGTGATGTGTTAATTTGTCCCAATAAATGTCTTTCTTTATTTCCTTCCTTGCACTCCTTCGCCGTGTGGAAATCAGAAATCAGAAATAAAAAATCAGAAATCAGAAATCAGAAATCAGAAATCAGAAATCAGAAATCAGAAATCAGAAATCAGAAATCAGAAATCAGAAATCAGAAATCAGAAATCAGAAATCAATAATTTATTTCAACTTAAAGAATTTACATTCTGTTTGCTGAATGTCAATGTACTATGTTACTATGTTAGCCGCTGCCTTCGGGCCGTATTTGTAGTGGAGAAAAAGGCAGCGGGAAAAAAACTCTACTCTGACCATCTTTTCTCAAATCATCTTAAACTTATACATCAAAGCCTGCCTGTCAAAGCCAGCAAGTGGTGCCGGCAGATTAGAATAGCACCACCCCACATCTTCCCGTGGGTATCGTAAAAGGCGATTATGGGAGTGTGAGAAAGTACCGACCCCTTGTAACATTCTCACCGCGATACTGTACCATCCGTTTGAGTCTTTCTCCGGTCGTAACGGTCTCCGTTCCTTTGGGTCCAGAAGGACAAGGATGAGTATGTGCACCTGTGTCTTGCGCGTACACTTGTGCACCTTAATCCTGCGCATCTGACCGCTTATTAGGGGTCAAAGTGGTCGCCATGGCCGAAACCGGTCGGAACAATCATCATCACTCCTTCGTGAATAGCCAGAACATCTCCAAAAGAGCTAGGTTGGCTATCCATCGTGGATTGCTGGTCCTGACACATATGTATGGTAGCGGGACTTGGGTATGCCAAAAGAATCAAGAAAGTAGGTTTAATGCAGTAGAAATTATGTCATCGAGGAGCATGTGTGGTGTGGTGTCACTTTGAATGACAGGATATGGAGAGGATGAAGGAAGAAAGATTGACGAAACAATATATCGAGCGAATGTGGGTGGAGGAGCCGGTAAGGAACGGCCCAGGCGGCTATAATCCAACCAAATATTAGCAAAGGGCATGATAAAAAGTACCCAAAACCGGCGTGCGTGCATGCAACGACTAATGAATGTTGATGAAGCGAAAGTGCTCTCTCAGAATCGTGGCAAGTGGCAGTCCCTGGTCTCTGTCTACCCCTCCGGGATACAGACGTGAGTTTATGTTATGTTTATGAGCTCTTGTGGCGTTCGCGGTTTTCCAACTTAAAGTTTGAGGTATAGCAAATCGACTGCCTGGTTGGTCTAGCCGTTAAGGCGCTTACTCACAAAACAGAGTTTGGTTCGATTTCCACTGGGGGCCGCCGTACATTTGTACAAATGGTCTCAGTCTGGGTGTATTTTCTTGTTTGTGATGTCCTTGCCTGGTTACCACAGCACAGGGTATCCTAGTTTGGGACCAGGTCAAGTGATTCTATGGGGGGGAAGTTATTATTATTATGAAACCTTCATTGCATTACGTATCACGCCAGCATTACCGAGGCGGAGAGTAGGGCCGCATATCAAAGTCTATCATGACAATTCGATGTACACTGCGACGCCAAGTCTAACTACTTGATAATCTGTGGGTTGATCGGCTATGCAATGTACATCGAATTGTCATAGTAAACCATGAATTGTAGTTCTATGAAACAGAGCCCAGGAGGTCGAGTCTCTTGAAGGCACAGTTGTTCAATAGGTTCAACAGAATAATGCACTTAAATCAGCGCCTCGCGCGATTCGATCTCCTTCGTGATTGGTGAGTGGTGACTATTTAATTTGCGCGGGTATACTTCGTTACAACATTGGAATGATATCGTAACGCTATTGCTTAGTAGACTACAAAAAAGCGCCAAGTAACGGCCATTGCCGTGCTGATATCCCTATTGAACAACGATATTGGACTCAAGGCTAGGGTTTGCCACTTGCCACGATCCTGATACAACTCTTTCGCTTCATCAACAAACATTAGCTAAACATTCTTCTAACTAAGAAACGCATTGGCCAACAACGACCAAGACCTCTTCCAAATCCATTTTAGGGTTCCGTAGTCGACAAGGAACGCTTATAGTTTCGCCATGTCCGTCCGTCTGTCTGTCCGCGGCCTAGCTCTGAGACGATTAACACGAGAAAGTTGAAATTTGGCGTAGACATACATTATTAATCACGGCAAAAAAACGGTAGAATAAAATCTTTAAAAAATGTTTGATTACGGCCCTTACCTACGCCTATATAAGGGCTGCAATTTCTTTTCTCGCTTACACCATAGTGTTGAGTATCATTAGATCGGTATCTTTAAAATATTTTGGGTGTAGGAAGATCATTTTTTGATTTGGGGTTCCGTTTGCAAATATTAATCTTTCAAGCGCAAAATTTTCTCTGAGTAGGGTGTCTCCCGCCTCTCCTGGCTTAACGGTTGATTGTAGAAACGTGAAAAAATTAAGGGTAGTAGCACATATACACAAGCAGCCTATATACATCTTACTGTCCACACACGTTCGCTCAGGGAGAGAGTATAATAGTACATATAATGAACTTAAAAGGAAAACTATTACGGCTAAGTAGGCTTTACTAGTTAACGACTCCTAGGCGACCACTTATAAAAGGAAAACATACACAATACAAACATACATAAGGGGTAGGCAGAGATCAGGGACTGCCACTTGCCATGATCCTGACAGGTCACTTTCACTTCCTCACCATGAAAAAAGAGAAAAAAAAGGATAAAAGGAAAACTTCTTACAAAATCCATTGAAAATTATTTTGATGAAGCTTTTAGTTCTGTAGAGCAAATAAAACTCAGAGGGAGTTTTATTCTACGGAAACCTACAATGTGTGTGGCCCGATACGCACTTGGCCGGTTTTTACAAACGTCCAAGCAATAAGTCTCATGTCTCTATTCACAGGTAAGCTCCAGTCTATTCCGCTCCACAAATAACACCGAATGTCGAGTAAGTAACTCCCCCTTTGCTATTTAGAACAGCTGTCCGGCCGGTGTGGGCGGATTTGAGTTCATCAATTCAATTGAACTCGACGTTTTTTCTTTCCAAATCGACCACAATTCATTTTTGAAACTGGGCTATTCCTATTGCACACACAAGACATGGCCCTGGAAAATGTTTAATTTCAGCTTTGTCCATGACTTCGTTTACGTGATATTGTAGAACCTCTACATGCGCGCCAAATTCCAAGGAAATCTTTTTAGACATTTAGTGTGATAAAGTGAATATTTATTCTGTAGCTTCTAGATTTTATTGAGAATCTAAATTAAGTGTATTTATTTTACGAACTTCATTTCGTGCGCATCATATTGTTTATTTGTGTGTTTACCTATTGTAAATATTCGGCTTTTATTTTCGTTTTGTCGCTGTCAAAACCTTGTGAACCATTTCAGAAGGATCCGTTACTACGACCTATTAGAAGCGTATCCTGGATTCCTTAACTACTACCGTCTGCATTTTAAACCGACCTTTATCCCTCGTTACCTTCTTTTTATTTTGACTTTTACGCCTCAATACTTAAGGACCATTTTCACTTGACGTTTAGGGGTCCTGTTGATTTTTTTGTTCTCAAAAGGTGGCGAGGAATGAAAGCGCCAGGCACGTGGTAAAAAAAAAAACATCTGCCTTACCAATTAGGATCGCCTTGTGGACTCGCCTTTGTATAGATGTTTGTGTTTTTTGTTTTATTTGTTCCCGTTTCTGGCGTATGGTCGGAGAATAGTGGAAAGGTGCACTGCACATAGACCCAAAAGTAGATATTTTAAGATCTCGAAAAAATCTAAATAAAACACACACACACACACACACACACATACACACACACACACATACACACACACACACGCCACGCACGCACGCGCAACACACACACACACACCATATAAAATCAGTCAGCTCCGCGACACATCCGACCCAACGGTTCCTATGCTGCCAGCATATGCCCCAGATCGGTAGTCCAACGGTTCCTCAGACGACGCCCTACCTCTTTAATAAAGACTTTCCCATGAAAACCCCACAACCCAGTCGTTTTTAAAGCCAGAGGCACGCAAAAGTTGCTGCCCATTAACTGGCTGTATCTTACACATTTGCAGCCGCCTCTGCAGCAGCCCCAGGAGTTACAGCCGCCGTGTTCTTAACTAGCTAAAGGTTGTTTTGGGTGAGCATCCCGAGTGTCTGTGACACTGGATCGTCTTGTAAGTGCGAACTTGATAAAATTGTGTGAAAAAACAATATTACCCTGATATTTCTAAAAGTGTATGAGAAAGAATAAAAGTAGTTATTTAATTACATTCTTTTTTTTGTTGCACTAACCCGTGCTGTGGACAATGTTAAAAACCTATTTAGAGGCTAAGAATTCTACCCATGCCAGGACTTGAACCCGCGGACTTGAACCTTTGGCTAGCCAGAGGTCGCGGTTTCAAGTTGTTTAGTTATTTAACGTTAAGTGAACATAACATAAACTCAGGTCTGTATCCCGGAGGGGTAGGCAGAGACCAGGGACTGCCACTAGCCACGATCCTGACAGACTTCTTTCGCTTCATCAACATTCATTAGTCGCGGCCGATTGTATGTACTTTTTATCTTGCCGTTCGCTATAACATCCTCTATTTGATCGAAGTGGTTAAATTTAAACCTTTAGTGTAAAGTTGAACCGAACTACTGAAGTTTATGTAAGAAAGGAAAGCCTTGGAAACGGAGGCGATTTTGGGACAAGTTACCGTAGCGGCTGAATGAGGATGGTTAAGGATAGCAAGGAGTCTCATACGAGTGTAGTGCAGTGTAAGTAGTGATATGTTTCTGTTTCAATTTGGAGTCTTCAAGACATAAGACACGGAGACATAATAACGGTGGTAGCCTAGTGGGTAGAACATTGGACTCGGAAGCGAGAGACCCAGCGTCGATTCCCAGTGCGGGCACGTACCTATGACTTTGTTTTCTAATATGTTTATTTGTGAAGTTACAGTAGCTATACCACTCGCTAACTGTGAAGGAAAAGGTCGCGAGGAAACCTGAGTGTCTAAGCTATTCACATACCTCGGCGCTTGAAATCGCCAATCCGCGGTGGCCACGCGTGGTGATTAAGCCCATACTCTCTCTCTGAGAGAAGGCCTGTGCCCAACAGTGGGAGGTGTATCGGCTGCTTATATAAGACATAAGAGATTTGGCTTATTACATGTTTACGGGAGTTGGACCGAATGGAAATAATTATGAGATTTGAATTTATTTATTTTTGCGATTCAATTCAAATTTTCAAATTCAAAAATTCAAAATTTTTATTTATTATAAAAACTAAAGGTCTTATTAATTATTAGCGTCGTTCTCACTAAAATACTCTTAAGATGCAGGTTAAAGCTGGTTTATCAGGAAATCCTTTCATAAACCTGACAAAAAATGAACGTGCTGAAAATGTGACTAAAAATGTTTAATTAATGAACGTCAGTGTTGTTAGTGTCAGAATGAACAGATTACGTGGAGAAGAAGCTAACAAGGAAACTCCGAACTTATTCTCTTCAAAACACGTTCTAACGTAATTAACATAGTTTGAGAGGGCTGTATCGTACTATAAAGATAATACCATAAGTACCTGGATGACCGAGCTTTGCTCGGTATTTTTTTTGGTTAATCGTGTTTTATGGAAATTATATTTACATAGGTAAGATGAAAAAAAGGGAAAAAAATAACCGGACTCTGGATTAGAACCAGGGTCGTCTGGTTTCGGGACCGCCCGATTTCCCACCTGAGCTATGGCAACCTTGTAGATCGTGGCGAAATTTACCTTCGAAACACGAAACATAGCTAGGTTGATTTTATATATATAATCTGAATCTCGGAAACGGCTCCAATGATTTTTATTAAATTTATTGTGCAAAGGGTTTCGGGGGCGAAAAATCGATCTAGCTATGTTTCATTTACGAAAAGGTCTTTTGAACCGTGTTTTCAGGCAATGAAAAACTGCTACAATATCATTAGAATACGAAAGTAAATTTCACCACGATCTAGAAGGTTGGAAGGCTGTCCGGTTATTTTTTCCCTTTTTTTCCCCTTTTTCCATCTTACCTATATATATATATATATATATATATATATATATATATATATATATATATATATATATATATATATATATATATATAAACAGCTTAAACAGTCATATATATATATATATATATGACTGTTTAAGCTTTCAAGTAATACCTCTGTACACTTCTACTGCATTTGCTATGACCCGATGTATGCGGGTGTGAAAGAATAGAGGTTTTTGTGTCGAAGAATTTAGGACCCTTTAATTTATTCGGGCCATATAACATGTTCTATTTATTGCTGAAATTCGCAGATGTTTGTCTTGTAGCATTCAGATACTTATTGGTACTTACCCTCGGTTTCTCGTTTCTCTCATTTCAAGCCTCTTTAGAAACTTCTCTGTATTGCGTTTGTAAAGAGGCTTGAAATTTTGCCGATGCCTACAATTGCCCATTAGTTCAGTTGGGAGAGCGCTGGCACGGTTAGCCAGAGGTCGCGGGTTCAAGTCCCGGCATGGGTGGAATTTTTAGCCTCTAAATATATTTTTAAGATTGTCCTCAGCACGGGTTAGTGCAACAAAAATAATGTAATCATAATCAGAATATTTACAACCTCTGTCAAAAGTAAGGATACAGACATCAGGCTTGAAATTTCGTTGCAAAGTCGCCCGTAACGTAACTGAGTGCAGTTATGTAAGTACACTTCGACCGAATAGGGGATGTATTAGCTAAGGGCAACATAAAAAGTACCCGAAACCGGCGTGCGTGCATGCAACAACTAATGAATGTTGAGGAAGCGAACGTGATCTGTCAGGATCGTGGCAAGTGGCAGTCCCTGGTCTCTGCCTGCCCCAAACAGAACTTACTTTCTACAACAAAGCTTGCGTTTGATTAGTTTCGAAACTCAGTTTCAAATAATAAACAAACCAACCGAAATTAGGAAACTTGTTACAAGAGCGGTTTGTTAAAGTTTTCCATTCAACAAAATTAAAGCAACAGAGAGAATCCATTCATTAATATTCATTCATTACCAAATATTATCATTCCTTTGGTTTTTTACCTCAGCGTTTGTATTTACAGGCGGAGGTCCTGGGTTTGATTACCGCATGGTGCACTACATTTGTCTCCATAGATCATGTTTTGGTTTGTCAGGATCGTGGTTGGAGCTAAACCCCAGGGGCTGTTTCATAAACCTACAATTCATGGTTTACTATGGCAATTCAATGTACATTGCAACCCACAGATTAACAAGTAAACTCCGCTACGCAATGTACCTTGAATTGTCATTATTAGCAATAATTGTCATTATTAATATAACAGACATTAATACATGATAAAGATTCCATAATTGCCATCAACAACTTTAACTACCAAAACATTACTTACTTTTCGTACAAAAATATGAAAAACCTTAATTCTACGGCCAGAGAGATCGATGACATTACTAAAGTTGCAATGCTGTATTTTAGTTTATGTTGTGTTGTACTGTTTGTGAGTTTTTGTTAACTCCATTGTGTGAAGTGATAAGTCAGAAATTCATCTTGTACGTGTCTGAATATGAAATAGGGGAGGATAAATAAATAATCTTCTAGGCGTGGCAATGAACAATGTTAACCGTGAAGCCTTGGACCAGTTGGTTCTATAAAAGTTCGGCCCTCGTGCTAAATATTCTCAAGACACAATAGATTTCTTTCTGATCTTCCTAGTAGCCTCATTCATTGCGCACTTTTGCTCCTCATCAGCAGGAGCCATTGGTGTCATTAAAATATGTAATAAATTGCACTTTTAAGTTTTCGGTATCTGCGTGTACAGTTTGTCACACAATGCAACCTATGCAACGCATACACATTGGTACAAATATAAAGTAGAAAATAAAGTAGAAACGTGTAAGTTTTTTATTATTGATAGAATAGAGACATTTTTATCTTAAAAAATAGACATCTTATCTTAAAATTTAAATTAACAGTTTTGTCACTTTAATACACTAACTTGCACACTATAATTCCCTGTGTCGTCCAAGCTAGTTACACGATTACATAAAACATTCCCAAATCGCGCTTACAATAGTCCTACGGTCTTATTTATAAAACACGACTCCTCTTAAACACTCCTCAGAGGTAGTTTAAATAATTTTTGGTTTTTCCCTTTACCAAGGAGTATTAAATTTGCCTCTGAGGAATGTTTTAAGCAATCTTATTGTTATAAATAACACCGTCACTCCTTACTGTAGCTATTGTAATTATTTTTAGGAGTGTTTTAGAAGAATTATGTTCATATAAATATTGTTAATATGAATGAAAGAGAACTTGTTATATATTATTATTGTAAAATTTGTGTAATTAAAATACTTATTTTCACTTTCACTTGAACGCATCGCAAAAAATGTTTTCATCTCGTGACAACATTCTCCGTTCCAAAAGTGCAAACTTTTGGCTACAGTACTATAAGCCCGCAGCCTCTCATCGCATAGCAATAATTAATTACGAATTGAAACATACGTTGTTGTTTCGAACAAATTAAATCGACGTTAAGGATGGTGCATTGTACCGGAGCGCGTGGGACGTGAAACAAAACGGAGTCATCTTAGGGATGGGCGGAGTTTGTCGATAAATACGTATTTCTGTCAAACAAGAGTAAAAGCGATCGTAAAAAAATAACCATGATGCATTCGTTACGTAAAAATATTTAATTAAAATAATTAATTTGTGATTAAAGATACAGATAATAAAAAGGAAATAAAGACGTACAATATTATACTCCGTTTAACTTTTCAAAAGTAGTTTTACTCAGCGTAGGACTGAATTAAGTATTAGTTATAAATTAAATTGTTGTTATGTTATAAACTTTAAAAAGAGTGTCGCATTTTGAGGAAAGTCTGTGACCAGCAGTCAACTAATGTTGGTTTATGGATTGGATCAGATTGCAATCTCTATGTGCGATGGGCAACATGACTCGACTAACGACCGGGGTCTCGCAAACTGATAAGCTATAAATCTATTGATAAAAACTGCAGAAAAACGTTTTATTTTAATAATTTTAAGGTCATTTAAAACCTATTAGAAAATTAGTAATTAGATATTTTTATCTTTGAGACAGCCTAGGGAAACATATGAAAAATTGTCATAAATGTAAACCATTTAAAACACAAAAATATGTATTATTTACTAAAGTGTTAATAATTAATTTCAATTGCATCGATAGTAATTGCAATTGTATCGATAAAAATAAAGTACTGGACGTACTCGGCAGTATTTAGTCAGATTTCATGTATCATGAGGGGAGATAAACATTTCGCGTTTCATATTACAGCGTCGGCGTTGTATTACCTCTGCATTGCATTCTTTGTAGCCAATTTGAATGAGAGTTTATAAAGGAGATGCAAATACCCTATCCACAATACACACCAGCTCCATTAAGTTCCGTTTTAAATAACCCGATTTGCAATGGATAATGGTTATGAACTTGTACGATTTAGAGTAGACGACACATCACTATTTTTGGGGCACACAATCTCGATAACTTCGAAATTACGTAGCATTTAGTGGCATAAAAAAAATAGACCCGAAACCGGCGCATGCGTGTATGCAACGACTGATGAATGTTGAGGAAGCTAAAGTGATCAGTCAGGGTCGTGGCAAGTGGCAGTCCCTGGTCTCTGCCTACCCCTCTGGGATACAAGCGTGAGTTTATGTATGTGTGTGTATGTTTATTGGAATTAACACTTCAACGCCGCACTTAAGTAATAATTTCAGCTTGCACTTGTTTTTACTTTCATCATCATCATCAGCCACTTGACGCCTACTGCAGGACACAGGCTTCCTTCGTGGTTTTCTTAACCATGAGGGTTTTGCCATAATCGCCACGCTTGGCAGGCGGGTTGGCGATCGCAGTATGCGGTTAGGATCTCAGGAAGACGCTGTTGCCCGTCTTTCACCGGGTAAATGATTTCCTTAGTCGCCTTCTACGACATCCACGGAAAGAAATGGAGTGACGTTATTCTTAATTCGGCGCCACACGGAACTCTTAATCCGGCGCCACACGGAACATTTTTTTTACTTTACTTTTTGGTTATTTTTGTGGAGCACTGCAATGCGCTTCTCTGCGCGCTTCCCAGCGTGCGAAGTATGTAAGTTTGCTAGTACCTGTAATTTTTACGAGGGCATATTCTCGCCAACGTCTTTGTACTCAGAAATAACGCGTAATGTTTAGACATATTTGGGGGTGTGCACACCCTGTATATCGACGACGTCTGTTATTGGAGACTTTCAGTTATTTTAATTTCTGAAGAGGCTGTAAAGTACCAATTAGAGTAAGTATCAATTGTTATTCTGAATGATAAGCCTTAGTTTTTTTTTGCTAATGAATTTTTTTGCAGCTTTCACTGTATCTTTTAAGTAACGCAATTTTTTTGTAACTTTTGTATATTTGTTCGTATTTTTATTTACACAGGAACTCAACACCTAGAAGTGAAAAACGTCATAAATCATCCTATAGCCAGCAGCGTTAGTTAAAACTAAGATAAGGATCAATGTCACTGACAAAACACCACCATACCACGTAATGTCGGCGCCTTTATAGTCGAATCATAAGTCACAGAAAACACACTGTAACCTGAAGCGTTTCGGAGCACCATCAAAAACCGTTCATTAAAATAACTTTGTGATAGGTAATTTCGACTTTTCATATGACTAGGTGATACATTTTTTAATGACTCGCGATGGTTATACATAGTAATATAACATCAGGAATCAAAGGTAATTCAATTTTACCTAATAAATATTCGCAGTTAGACCCGTTAAATATATTACTAGGTGATTCATGACTAAAAGCAGCGTTTAGTAAATTACCTAAACTTCCTAGTTACGTTACCACGCAGACGCTGCGGTGCCTGGGATATATGCTTTTTTATCAGCAGTAACATTATTATCTCTTTCACTCCTATGAGTATGAAAAATGCCTCTCACATCTGAAATTGCTCTTGACCGCCCAAACTTGACAATGCAATCTAAACATAATATCTTGAGCAAGGTCGTTTATTTTAGTAATGTTTGTATGGTAACTTCCTATTACTTCATTATTACTTACCTATTACTTCGGCCAGATGTCCCTGCCTGTACGTAATACAGAGAAGTTTGTAAAGAGGTTCGAAATTTCGTCAATGCCTGCACTTGCCCATTAGCTCAGTTGGGAGAGCGCTGGCACGGTTAGCCAGAGGTCGCGGGTTCAAGTCCCGGAATGGGTGGAATTTTTAGACTCTAAATAGGTTTTTAAAATTGTCCTCAGCACGGATTAGTGCAACAAAAAGAATATCACTTTCAAAATATTAATAATTGCAGATTGGCTGATAATCTGACATGTTTAGACGTAAATGAGTCAGGATTGCGCAAAACTGATCCAAAGAGCTAATACTTAATCTTGAATAATTCTTCTTCTGTTTGATCGTAGCCTCATGACTGAGGGACGAGACTATGGTACGCTTTCCATTTATGCACCAGACGTATGGCCGCTTGTAGGGTCCTTTCTGTAGTTTCACTTATGGTGTCCGTAAATCGCATTGGTGCTCGTCCTCTGCTTCTTAATTAAAATAATTGAGAGAAGAAGAAGAAGACAAATATCATTGAGGATACCTCGACTAGCGGTATCACGTCTGATTACCGTGCTGGAAGTCGTGGGGTCGATTCCCACGGGGGGCCGTCGTACATTTATACTCATGGCCTTAGTCCGGGTATATTTCCATGTTTGTCATGTCCTTGCATGGTTACCATAGCACAAGGTATCCTAGTTTGGGACCAGGCCAAGTGATTATGTTGTGTGGAAGTAAAGATTAATAAAGTAGACCTTTTATCTCTCTTCATCTAGTTCCTTTATGAGGTAGTTAATGCCGTGCAGGCCAGACCACAAATTTTGGTCGCTTTGATGTCCATTTAATGGAAACCAGTAATTACTTCCTGTACTAGGGCTGGACGGTAGGATGTACCTTTACCTGAATAAGGACGGAATAATAAAGGAGGTGGGTTCAAAACGAAGCAATGCTAAACATGGTTTGGTAAAGGATCAATGGTGCTTACCGTGATATAACCGCAAGCAAGTTACCAGGGGCATCAAGAGCTTTTGAAAGGAATTATAAATGTAGGTACATAAGATTTAACTAATGCATATTGATCATCTATACAATCGTGGAAGGGTATAGAAAGCCTGGAAGAACATCAAGGAGTGGACCGGTATCAAAACTGCAGAACAAATATTCACTGAACAGAGGATAGTACAGAACTGCACTGAACAGAGGTTTCAGGGTTTTGAGGGTTGACAGTCAACCTTCAATGATGGAGAAGCTGTTTAAAAATACATCTGGCAATCCTCATCTATGATTTGACCAGATGTAATTACAGAGAAAATTCAAGTTGCACAGAGAGCTAAAGAGCGAGTCATGCTAGCCATCTCTCTAATCTATTGTGTCCGCAATGTCGCGAAATAAGAGTACCAAAGTGTAAGAGGAGATGAGCGGTGCAACTGGTTGTACGAGAGAATGATCTGTGGATGAGTGTGGTCACAGAATGATGGTCGATAACTGTCCGGTGAGACGTTCAGTAGGTGTGCCACCTGTCTGATGGGTTTATGACATTATAAAGGTGATAGGATGCTAATAGACGAGACTGGGTGGGGACCAGTTTGCGTGACGGTGAAGAGGCTTATGCCTAACAGTGGCCTTTATTCGTGGTTTATTTAGGTAGATAGATTATGAGATGAGGATGAGTATAGCCGAGACTAGAAAGAAAGAGCGTGGAATATTTCTACCAGTGGATGAAAATAGGCTTATAGATTTAATTGAATAATATTGTAAATGCGAAAAAGTCATAATGATAAAAATGGTCAGGTTTAAATGTTAATGTGACAGTTTTACAAACGTTATATCTTACAATGCCCAGTAGATGATGCTTTAATACTAAGTATAATATAATACTTGCTTAGAAAATTACTACTTGTCACTTTAACTTAATGTGCGCTCTTCGAATTTTCGGAACATACAATTTTTTATTTATTGCATCTTTGAAGGAAGTTTATACTTAATACTATTTGTATGCATACTAGAATATAAAGAACTGTCCATGATGTTTATAGTTTTGGTTTCCAAAGAATGATAGCATTTTAAACCACCTTACTCAAGACGTCTCTTATTTCAAAATACCTGGTAGGTCGTTAGCGTTAATTTCCTTCTTCATTGTTAAAATTTAGTGGCCCATTTCGATGCAAATTTGGGCTTAATTCCCACAGAGATTTTGAATGTGTTGACAGTTTTACAAAGTCTGCTATCTTTGACCATCTCCACCGAGATACCGTAAGAAATATTTTCTCTTTCGTGAATGTCTCGTGTCACTTGTCTCTTGTGAACATGTAAGGCCATCGCAAAGATGGAGTCAAAGAGCATCTGTTGGTTTTCGTTTTTTTGGAGAAGAATTCACCTTATTCAACTCCACCGAGCAATCTCTCCCATCTCGCCGAATTTTTTAAAAGTATCTCT
Organism: Yponomeuta cagnagella; assembly: GCA_947310995.1. Lineage (NCBI taxonomy): Eukaryota > Metazoa > Arthropoda > Insecta > Lepidoptera > Yponomeutidae > Yponomeuta > Yponomeuta cagnagella. The sequence continues at coordinate 4,360,502 of OX371285.1, read as the reverse complement.
GACAAGACGTCCTCTATTTTGTTAAAAGAAAGCTCGGCTGCATTCTACGGGGCGTCAAGTGACACGTGTTTCCTTTTACGTTTAAATGTCTTTCCCACTTTATGTTACTTGATGAGTGAAGACTGAGCGCGAAAGAATGTAAATGTGTTTTTGATGCGTTGTTCTACCACGTGAAAAGCTACTACGAGTATGATGGAATCGGAAGATTGGTGGCTAAAAATTCTTAAAAAAATGTGTTCCTACGGCTCCGTAGTTCTGCAGCCAAAATTTTATCACTTTTATATTTAATTTCTTTCCCTTTGGCGAGTCGTGTTTCAATCCTAATCCTGATGGATTTCAATATTTACAATGATGAAGATCACGATACAAAGAGCATACTGGATTAAACTGGATGAGAATAGGCTATTTGCATACTTTATTTTGCGTTATTTGCCTTCTTCAGAAAGTACAAGTTAAAGATTCAGGCTTATAGAGACCACTAAAATTATCAGTGGCTTAAAAACTTACGTAACAGGCTTGTCTAAAACTGATCACAAAGTAAAACTCAATTTTTTCTTTTTCCATCAACGTATAAAATTTTCAAGGTCCACTTTTTTTCTAAGCAAATATGTAGTAGTGGCACTATTTTTATACAATAAAAATCATAAAAAAAACTTAGATTAAATTGACAGATAAAACCATAAACATAGTTTTTGCGGGGTCTAACAGGACTCAGAAAATGCAAAATATCAAGTTACGTACTCTAATAATAAAAAAACCTTTTAGATTGAGTTTTTTCATTGAGTTCTAAAAGTTTTCTAGTGAGGGTGTAGAGGCGTAAAAACATTATTTTACGAGATAGCTCAAACAATAATAAATGCTTTATTATACATTATGAGACGTCACGAGCACTGTGTGACGTCAAAGTTTGAGCCCGATTTGCATGGAGCGTTTTTGTGACACCTGTCTGGCATTACTTTTTAACAGGTTATAATATGAAAAGACTTAATAAATAACGAGAGAGAGATAGAGAAATAATAGAGTAAAAAATTACTGACAATTATTTATCTATTACTATGAGCCTCATAAGAAGGCTCAAGGTCACGCAACGAGCTATGGAAAGGGCTATGCTCGGAATTTCGCTACGAGATCGAATCAGAAATGATGAGATCCGTAGACGAACGAAAGTCGTCGACATAGCCCAGCGGATTAGTAAGTTGAAGTGGCAGTGGGCGGGGCACATAGCACGCAGAACTGATGGCCGATGGGGCCGAAAAGTTCTCGAATGGATACCACATATCGGCAAGCGCAGCGTAGGGCGACCAGCCACAAGACGGACAGATGACCTCATTCAAGTGGCAGGAAGACGCTGGATGCAAGCCGCTTCCAACCGGTCTTTTTGGAAATCCATGGAGGAGGCCTATGTCCAGCAGTGGACTCTTGTGCCTGAATGATGATGATGATGATTTATCTTTTATCACGGCCTCTCCAATGAGATTACATTTTTTGTCGTTCTCCATTGGCACAGTTCCTGGTGTAAAAATATGCAGTCTCCACAGGCACTTTTTAAAGGTATAATGCGCTTTCATATAATGGCAGGTTCCGTGCAATTTGCGGTTACCGCCGTGATGTCATTGTTGACTTGGCCAGTTTCTTTTGATCTTTAGTTTCTCCATAAGTCTACTTCCAAAAGGTGTTATTGTTCAGTGGTTTGCTCGCAGCTTTGCACTTGCGTCGATTCGACCTCGTCAGGGTCGTTGGTATTTTTTCGTTTTTGCGCGTTCTTTTTTCCAATTTTGTCGTCATTTATCTTGGGCGACTTGCGCCAAATCACTGGATAAGTAAATAAATATATTAATAATTTTCCAGGGATAAACAAACAAATAGCTGATTAACAGGGATGTCAATCATACAATTTTTCCATGTATCATAATCATCAGCCATTTGACGCCCACTGCAGGACATAGGCCTCCTTCGTGGTTTTCATAACCATGAGGGGTTTTGCCATAATCGCCACGCTTGGCAGGCGGGTTCGCGATCGCAGTATGCGGTTGGAATCTCAGGAAGACACTGCTGCCCGTCTCCTGGTAATTGATTTCCTTAGTCGCCTTCTACGACATCCACTGAAGGAAATGGAGGAAAGGAAATGTATACTGCCATGTAAATGTCACGGTTCAAGATGAATTTATTTATTTATTTATTGCTAATAATATGCCAAGTTAAGAAGAGATTCTGATAAAGAAGATGATTTGCAAGATGTTTTTGGACTTTCTCATGTTTTTATTTTGTAAGTTCACTGAATTATTATTATTAATGGATAAATTGATAGACAGGGCTGTCAGCCTCAGTGATCTAAGTAGGTCATATACATTTCTAGCTTATCCTTCTAAGGCACCTGGCCCCTTTTTTAAAAGTTCAGCGCTGTAAAATTTTGTCCAGTTTATGATTTTATTTACCTATGGAAGCTTGTTAGATAGGTGCTCGTACTAACTTAGCACAGGGCATCCTAGATTGAAACCAGGACAAGTGATTGTGTTGTATAGAATCAGTTAGAAAACTGTGGTTGAATCCCAAGCAAACAAACTCTTTCCACACCTCCCCACATGAAACTCCTATACATTAGCAATTTGCAAAGTTTTCGAAGGGGCGAAGGTGGCAACCCTGGTAACCAAGAAAGTACGGAGCTGGTCGTTAGTGGCCCTACAAGTTACCGTGACGATACTAATTTAGGTTGCCTAGATATAGTTATTTCAAAAACACCCAATTCTTGTATCACTGAGTTTTTCATTTGCTATTTTGGATTTTTTTTATTAATATTCCATGTCAAAAAAAAAAAGAATATTTTCTTTTATTCAGCTTCTTTTTTGCATTGTTCCATAGATGATAAAACACAATTGTGTTACATAGAATTGACATCATTCCATTTCAGCCAAGTTTTATGTCCGAATTTTTTTTTTTTGGACACAAGAGTCGGGCAAAAATTTTGCTGACAAATAAATCTTCTAGAAGCAGCAACCAACCTTTTTGGCTATCTATGGAATGACCAAGCCTTAGGTATAGTGATATCAAATATTAACATAATTTTGCACACTTTTCACGTTAAATATTGACAAAATTTACACTTTCTTGCTGACCGTACAAAATACTACAGGTTTGGGTCAAGCAATCTTTTGTATTTAGACACAAATGTGGAAGATATTATGTAGGTATTAGTATTGTTTGCGTGCTGTTTGGTTTTGCTAATAAATACAGTATACCTAATAATTATTTATTATTAATAATAAATAACATTTACAAAACACAATGGTGCCAAGCTAGGATACCCTGTGCTATGAGAAGCAGGCAAGAACATAACTAACATGAAAATACACCAAAACTAAAGTCATTTGTACAAATCAAGGACGACGGCCTCCAATGGGAGTCAAACCCACGACCTCTGTTTTGGAACTCAACCGCTAGACTAACGAGGTATGTTAATAGAAATATTAGCAACCCTAGTTTAATCATCATGGAAACCTATGACGTAGGGATACTGACGGCCGGCCCAACGGCCAATGCGTCCGTCACCCGTCTTCCGCACCCATAGCAGTTCAAAGTGAAAGTTAATATTTCGCACGAAATGAATTACAAGTATTTCTTCGCCTGGGGTGTTATTTTCTGAAACGCTCGTCATGCTTTGGAGGTCTTTCAATGCTTGATTTTCGGTTGAAAGACAGGGTACCAGAAGTGTCAGCGATTTTGGGCGTGATCGCTTTGAAGGTACGGAATTTTGCGATTGTTCCGATATTTCTCTCTGATTCTGGGGAATCAGATTTTTCTTCAATACTTACTACCTTGTTATACTCTCTTGAGAGTTTTCTTTCATCTTTTATGTTTCTGTTTATCGTGGCGCTACTTATGTATTTTAATACTTTATTGCTCTATCCTACAATTTACGTGTGAAGGGTTCTTGAGGTAGATTAACAAAATGTATACGACTTTCAAAGAAACTGTGTTTATTTTAAAACTGTAGATTGTAATGATCACAACTATATTATTCGAAGGATAGAATATCTAGTAGTCCACATCGAAAAGAAATCTAGAGTGGGTGACGTAATTTTAAACTTTGTGTTTAAAAATTATAGAACAGAATGAAAAGAAACAACAAAAACCGGCCAAGCGCGAGTCGGCGCTTTAAAGCTTAATATTTAGCAAACGGAACACTAAATAAAAAAAACCGGTCAAGTACGAGTCGGACTAGCGCACAAATAGTTCCTTACCGTTATCTATACAAATATGAATATTTCAAGAGTCTACCTGTTGCTGTTATTAATATTGAGCAAAAAATCACGTTTGTTGTATGGGAGGCCCCCTTAAATATTGATATTATTCTATTTTTAGTATTTTTTGTTTTAGAGGCAATAGAAATACATCATCTGTGAACATTTCAACTGTCTAACTATCACGGTTAATGAGATGCAGCCTGGTGACAGACGGACGGACGGACGGACGGACAGCAGAGTCTTAGTAAATGGTATAATAAAAAGATTTACATTGTTACACGTGCTTAGTACCAGAATTACCTTACTACCAGTAAATTCAAGGACGTGCTTAGTACTTAGTAAAGTAGTCTCTTCCAGTATACCTTTGGTTTGGACTTGTTCTTTCGTTCTTTGAATCACTGATATGGCATCAACATAATATTACTTAAGTCTGCAATTACGAGTACCTTATCAAACATACCAGATTTAATAACCAAGTTGACAAGACTAAATGCAAGCAAAAATTTACATAACACGAGTTTCTGCAAAACAAGCCTACAGCGGCCTTCTTGCCTCATTGAAATCTCGTTGGTTTCCATACATTTGATCCGAAACAAAGTGGTTTAAACTAGGATGTTAAGGTACGTAATCTGATCGTTGATATCGAGGGTGGGTTACAAAGTATTATGAATAAAGTTGATGAGAAATTGACTTTATCCGTCCAGGTAGAGATTTCTTAATATTCATGTAAGAGGTCAAATTACCGTTGGCGGTGATTATAATCACTTACATTAGAATCGAACTCAAGTCAGGCCTTGTAAACACCATGGACACGAAATGTTAATTCAATCCAATGTCAACCCAACGCAAAGATCGGTCTCGTGCTTAGATTTTTTAAGATGATATAGGTACCTATACTAGCTTTTACCCACGACTTCGTTTGCATGGGATGTGTAATTTGGGTAGCTTATTCTTTATCCAATCTGCTTACTTTTTAAATAAAAAAAAGAAGATAAGCCGTGATTAGAAAACGTAAATAATTTTTACAACCAGAATTTAAGTAAACAGGTCAATAAATGACTATTAACTGCGAGATATTATTTTATTTAATACATTTTTGTTAAGAACGTTTTTTTTATTTTTTCATTTATATTACAATTATAATAACTTCATAAATTTTTTTTCTTTGTTTTTTTCTGGGATAAAAAGTATCCTATGTGCTTTCCCTGGACTCAAACTATCTCCACACTAAATTTAATGTTTTCCCTTTTTTTATTTCCGGGATGAAAAGCATATTATGTCCTTCCCCGGGACTCAAACTATCTCCATACCAGGTTCACCCCGGTTCAGCGATAAAGAGGATACTAGCAGACGACAGATAGACACACTTTCGCATTTATAATATTATATTGTGGATAGTGAATGCTAGAGTATAAATCCCCGTATTTACAGAATAGAGAGAATGAGCTATTGACTGTAGCAAATGGTAAAAGAAAAAGTTTACAATATCCAAAGTTCTACTAAGAAACTAAGATAACTTTACAACGGCCAAAAAGGCTAGTGAATAGATGGCTATCTATCCAGCCACCAGGCCCTACAGGCTAAGATACACATAATTGGCTGGCTGGAAGAATTTTCCTTTGAAATAAATCCGCCTTTGCACAAAATTTTTATCACAAGCCATTATTTGTTTGTTAGTATAACAATGTCATTCCAATGAAGAAGATCGAGTATACCATTGGAATGCAATTAATTACTAGACTACCAATTGTGTTAATGAAACAACCATTTTTTTATGTAGCCTTTATACATCCCACTGCAGGGCACTGGTCTTCTCTCAGAGAGAGCGTATGGGCTTAATTACTACGCGTGCCCACCGCAGATTGGCAATTTCAAGCGTTAAGTACGCGAACACCTCCGACACTCAGGTTTCCTCACGATGTTTTCCTTTGCCGTTAGCGAGTGCTATTGCTTCTATAACTTCACAACTCTACTTAAACTACTACATATTACCTTACATTAATACAATTCTATTTAACAACTGTATTGAGAGGATTTCCAGCTACTGGGTATAGACCACCATATATGTATAGGTTCCCTGTCAATCTCGTATTAATAAGAGTATGAAGCTCGTCTTTCCAGAAAATCAATTTTGGTGCAATAAAGATGTGTACTTTCCCACTTTCCCTGAAGCGAAAACTCGTCGACATGTACATTTTGCCTATTCACTTCAAATTTAGACGGTGTTCGGCCAGGAGTCCGGCGCTAGTGCTGGCTGGATTGACCCGTGGAGTCAAGGGAGTTCTCACTGTTCGCCATATGCTCGCAACTAACAGCCCGTGCCAGTTGCTACTCAGGCGTAAACATGCCCACCTATGGTGCTCAGACCTGGTATTTGACCGAACATCCGAACTCCAGACTCAAGGTTTGTCAACGGACGACGGAGCGCAGCATCCTGGGTGGGATGAGTGACCGTATCCGGAACACCACGCTGCGCTCCAAAACTAAAGTCACTGATGTTGTGGCAAAGTTAAAATGGAAGTGGGCGAGCCACGTAAGTCGTATGGGCCCAGACCAGACAGATGGGCAAAAATTGCCATCGACTGGGTCTCATGCGTACGTGGCCGACCAAGGCGGAGATGGCGGGACAAGCTCAACTTTCTGCCGGGGTGGCTAAGAATGGCCGGTGACAGGGAGTAGTGGAGAGCAAAAGGGGTAACCTTTGCCTAGCAGTGCGATAATAACTCTGCCAATTAAAATAATAATAATTTGACTTTTTAATTATATACCTCAGTATCTCAAGATGTGTGTAACCAATATGTGTTGCTAGTGTTGACTTATGGATGTAAGACCTGGTCGCTGACTATAGGCCTCATGAGAAGGCTCAAGGTCGCTCAACGGGCAATGAAGGGAGCTATGTTAGGAGTTTAACTGCGTGATCGAATCCACAGGAGAACCCGAGTTATTGATATAGCTCGAAGAATTGCTCAGTTGAACTGGCAGTGGGCGGGGCACATAGCTCGGAGAATTGATGGCCACTGGGGCGAAAAAGTTCTGACCTGGCGACCGCGGATCCGACGACGCAGCGTGGGCAGCCCCCCCTCCAAAGATGGTCTGACGACCTGGTTACGGTGGCGGGGAGTCGCTGGTTTCGGGCGGCACAAGACCGGGAAACTTGTTATCCCATGAGGGATATTCTGCAGTGGACGTGAAGTGGCTGATGATGACGATGATGTTGATGAGTGTAATTATTAACATTCTAAGAGCTACCGATTAAAATTGATTATTTTAACGTGATCCAATATCCTTGCGCATAAGAGTCCAATGTTTGTGTAACAAATAATCGCGAACAGTTAAGCATCGATCGACGCCTGCTAATTCCCGATAATTGTTATTAAATATGCATCGAGGCGATCCGGAGAGTGGTTTGGCTAGTTGTGTATATACGCAGCTAGTATTATTATATATATATATATATCTATCTACAATTATTATTATATAACTGTACGGTAATCGAGTTACCATTGCAGTTCTAGTTGCAGTAGCTTAATCCAGAAACACTAAAGAATAGCAGTGTCATATAATATTATGATATTTTGCTTTTTTTTTATTTATTTATTGATAATTTTATTTTCATTATCTACAACGGTGATTAAATGTTGTAATCTTGTCCAGATTTTTTTCTCAATTAATTGGAGAGATACATTTTTTTCCGCGATAAATTCATAGTCTCTTTGGAAGAACTTTTTGTTTGAACTGTACCTGAACATTAATGTAACGACACATTACACACACACAACAACACAATCTCTGACACATTATATGTACCTAGTTAGTACAATTGTACCTGTGGTAGCGACAAAAATTTAAAGTAAATCAATGTAAAGGTAGAGTTTCTATCGATCTCGTCCTTGTGTTTTTGGCGCAACTTAGTTTTAAGGCTGGGTTGTCCGACATTACAACATGACAGGCCCCCCATCAGATTGTCTGACAACCTGTTCACGGTGGCGGGGAGCCGCTGGATGCGGGCGGCACAAGTCCGGGAAGCTTGGAAAACCATGAGGGCGGCCTATGTCCTGCAGCGGGCGTCAAATGGCTGATGATGATGATGACTCCTGAATCAGGCGTTTTAAAATACGTTTTTCTCTCTTATGGTTAGTATTTCAAATCTGATAAAAATATTACTTTTCAATGTCCTATGTAAGGCCGACGTAAAGCATTAAAAAAAAATCGCGAACGTGATTCTAAAATATGGTTTTATTTGAGCTGTATTGACTTTTCGATAATAAAAATTATACCTAAATTAATATCATTGAATGTGTTAGTGACGTCGGTCATCAAATTCTATTAATAGGATTTATATTTCAGTAATTTCAAAAATGCCTACATTTTCCCCAACTATTCGCTCGCGCAACGCAATATTTCCCATACAATATGTCCCATACAATATTTCCCATACAAATCCGTGCGCTTGGAGAACCCGGCCTTGAGAGCTAAAGCTATCTTGTACACAAAAAAATTAAAATATATTTATAGAAAAGAAAGTGTTTGGAAACTATAAGGGCCTTATTAAACAATATACAGGTACCTCATATAGCCAATATCAATCTTGACCCCTTGAGATACAGGCCTATAACCTAGTTCTGGGGTCAGGGTACCATTTAATTGTTTTAAGTGAGTAGTACTGAACTTCTATCTGTCTAATTAGCCCATAAACAAAGCCCACTGTTGGGCACAGGCCTCTTCTCTCTCACGCCAACCCATCCAGTCCCTTGCCAGTCTCGTCCATTGTTTCCCAGCCGCTTTCACAATGTCGTCGGCCCACCGGGCTGGTGGTCTGCCAATGACTTGAAGTTTTGTCGGAAGAGTTCGACCAGGTTTTGCTCTTATTTGCAGACTTTAATCATGGTGAGTAGAGACGGAGCTCGTGCCGTCTGTTGCTCGTCTCTATCTCGTCTTGTGGATTTAGTTCCGGAATTTAAAATTTATTATAAATGAATTAGATAATTAAAAATTAATTAATTTATAATAATTTTTAATTTCCTCAACACGAATTAGTGTGCAACAAAAAGTAAATAATTAAAAATTAATTAAATTATTATCTCTATATATTTATCTATCTAAAATTAGTAACGACATTTGTAGTGCTTGCGTAAGTTTTAGTTCAAAAATGTTACTTTTGATTGTTTCAGGTAAGTTGCAGTTTGAAGTCATCAACATCACTTCCAGGACAACTTACTTAAACACTAGTAAGTTGACTAAGTAAATACTCGTTGGAAGCGTATATTAACCATATGTGGAAGTTGGTCACTGCCTACCCCTCCAGGACACAGGCATGAGTTTGGGTAATATATTGTATGTGGATGTTATTATTATTATCATCGTCGTAATCATAATCATCATCATTTTCATCATAATTAAAAATCATCATTGTAATTTTTATAATTATTTTTTCTATGTAATGTTCGATTGGGCAACCTTATTTAACTTCCGGATAAGATCAGTTATATACCTTTTGTCATTATTTCTTACGTAGAATTAGAATATCTGTTTATGGCTAAAGCCGATACCTATACCAATCAAAGTAGTACCTTCTGCTATTTACGAGTACAAACGTTGAAATGGGCGGACGGGTGATCAAACTCGGTGACGTGAACTATGAATCACGCCATTTGGGACCCCGTGCCGGTTTGATTGCTGATTGATTAGGTATAACAAATGTGAATGACCAGACGCTTTTATTTGATGCGTCGCAAAAAGTGCACAGAAATAGACATGCTTACAACATAGGCTATTAAATAGCCGAATAAATAGAGCGGTTGGTACCGGTGGTAGAAACTGACAGCTCGTAGGATCTCAGTTGATGGCGTACTTCCGTGCATGACGTACTTCCGGTTTCGTAGACTCAGTTTTAAGCAGCCTAAATCGAAACCCATGTGGGCTATTCATCAACTCGACACAAGAGACTGGACACACGTGTGTCCAGTTGGTGAAACTCAAAATTAGTATCACTGAATTTAAATTAAATACATAGTGAAAGTCAAATGAAATATTTTTTATGTCTTCGCTAACTGTTTTTTTTTTGCAGAAAAAGGGTACAGTCCGGTTAATAGTCGCCTCGCCTTTTTGCTTGAAAAACCCCATCGCCTCATGAAAGCCTTTTAAGAGAGACTCGCCTCAATTTCAACGCATCAAGACTAAATCGAGTCTTTCGAGCCCTGAGCCTCTTAAGCCTTTTAAGGAGCCTTTTGTGCATTAAGCCTTTGAGTCTTCTAGCTCGCTTTTATTATGACTCAGCCTAAAGAAAAAAACTTTCTACACACTTGTGTCCAGTCTCGGACTCCAGTCAGTTAGTGAATAACCCAAATATTCAGTCCACGCTCTCCAATTTACCTCATAAGCAGCTTATATACGTCCCACTGTAGGGCACGGGCCTTTTCTCAGAGAGAGAGACAGAGTATGGGCTTAATCACCACGCGTGCCCACCGCGGATTGGCGATTTCAAGCGCTGAGGTATGTGAATAGCACTGACACCCAGGTCTCCTCACGATGTTTTCCTTCACCGTTAGCGAGTGGTATTGCTACTATAACTTCAAAAATGTACATAACTTAGAAAGAAAAGTCATATGTACATGCCCGCACTGGGAATCTAACCTGGGTCTCCCGCTTCCGAGTCCAATGTTCTACCCACTAGGCTACCACCGCATTCCAATTTACCTATTTTCTAAAATAAAATGTATAAAAGAGTACTACATTTTTTTAGGACGATGCCCATTCAAAGTACAGAGGCTGGTCTTCTAAATCTCTACAGTTTGCGTTTGAAACGTTTGAAATTGACACATTCGTAACAATCAAGCCGTCAATCAATGGAATTGGCCAATCAGGCCGCTGACGAAACAAATCGCAACATCTGGTGACCTAGCATAGACAATATACAGTGCGAGATCACAGTTCATCAGACGAAGGCTTTTGAAATGGAATTCGCGTCAAAGTAATAGACGGTACACATGTGCAAAAATCTGTGAACGGATTGATGATTGATTACACTTACTCTCAACTCTGTGTCCAATGTTTGTTAAGTTTAAAGAAACCATTTAGTACCTACTTAGAAATACGGAATTTGGCAACGTAATTTTCACATTTTAATGCTATTATGGATTTCCGCACCGTAACGCCTGATTCCATACAATACTTAGAAATACGATAAACCTAATAAAAACAAAATATTTTTTTATGTCATTAACTTAAGGTGCATTAGTCTTAACAGTATTTGGAGCCTCCATTTAAGCAACTGCGGTCTTCCATAGCCAGAGTATAAACTAGTTTCTAGGACTCTCACTTAAAAATAACATTTTATTTATAGCAAAAAAAAAACACAATTTAAAGCATGTGGGTGTGGGTGTGTGTGTGTGTGTGTGTGTGTGTGCGTGTGCGTGTGCGTGTGTGTATGTGTGTGTGTGTGTGTGTGTGTGTGTGTGTGTGTGTGTGTGCGTGTGTGTGTGTGTGTGTGTGTGTGTATGTGTGCGTGTGTGCGTGTGTACGTTAACTTTATGTCTTAAGCTTCTTGTCTTACTAATTAAGACGAATGAATGGACGTAGATTCCATTCCTGAGATTCCAACCGCTTACTGCGATCGCCAACCCGCCTGCCAAGCGTGGCGATTATGGCAATCCCTTTCATGGTTAGGAGAACCATGAGGGAGGCCTATGTCCTGCAGTGGGCGTCAAATGGCTGATAATGATGAATGGACGTAGGCCAAGCAGCTAACTAACATGTGTTAATCATTTCCGTATGTTATCAACTTTCGACCTTTATTTGGTACAGAGTAAGTATTATTATGATGATGCCGAAGTTAGTACGGTAACTCGTTGGTAGATGTGATTGTAGATATAGTAGGATTAACTCGGGTATGTACCAAGATCTTTTAACCGGCGTGCGTGGAAGCGACATTGATCTGTCAGGATCGTGGCAAGTCGCATTCCCTGGTCTCTGCCTATCCTTTTTAACTTAATGCCGAAAATCGAGTACCTACTATAATGTGCTTATGGTATTGGTATACCATTACTTGATAGTTTTCAGTATAAGAAACAATTGAAAAAGCTGGTAAGCGTTATTATTCTGTTATAGAATAACTTGTAATCATCATTATCATCAGCCATTTGACGCCCACTCTTTCGTGGTTTTCATAACATGAGGGGTTTTGCCAATTGCAATAGTGGGCCCTTATTATGAAGCAGCGATATGTTTGAAAGGGTCGTCAACGTTACGCTTGAGCCCGACAATTCACTCGAATCTAGCGACGAATACGGTTCATATTTAATACATTGACAAGCGAATTCACTCGAATACTTTTTTTTTTTTGAATAGTTTCATATTTAATACACTAACAAGCGACCATCGCGCTACTTCCGATAATGTCGCATTTTTCATAATAAGGGCCCTGCTGTGGATTTTGATGGATTAAGTATTCTAAAGTGGCACCGTAATGAAGTTGTAAAGAACAACAGACATGGCGGCCGGAATGACTTTCGGCAGCCTTCTACGCCCAATAAGGCTGCACGTAGGATTCCAATAATGGGCAATTTACTTTGAAATTCAAGCAAAAACTGACCCAATTACCTCACGACTGCAGTGGTTGGGCAATTCGTCTCGTTTGGTACAGTTGGGTCTAAAAAAATGTCGGTTTCAAAGTCACTAGGTGAAGTCCGATGGTCGGACGATGTGATCAAGTCGTGGATGCGAATGGCAACAGACCGTAAGCGATGGCATGATGGCCTTTACCCAGCAGTGGGCAGAGGTGGGCTGATGATGATGAGATGCAACTGACAGCACATAAACATAATATATTTGCATTAAATTGTCGTATGTAACACAAATAATCGAATCTGGCAAAAAAGCAGTACTTCTCCACGGTTCAAAACAACTCTGCCAAGCTCGTGTTTAATTAAAAGTTCTACTAAGAACCTAAAAAAATGCTTTCCTAAATTGCACTTTATGCAACTATTTCGGTTATATTTTTTGTTGCACTAATCTGTTCTGAGGACAATTTTAAAAACCTATTTAGCGTCCCACAGAGAAGTTTGTAGAGGTTCAAAATTTCGCCGATGCCTGCACTCGCCCATTAGCTGAGTTGAGAGAGCGCTGGCACGGTTAGCCGGACGTCGCGGGTTCAAGTCAAGGCATGGGCGGAATTTTTTGCCTCTAAATAGGTTTTTTAAAGTATTTAGGTATTTTTACACTTTATTGCACACAAAAAAACGTTCACAAAAATAAAACTTAAATAACAGGCTTGTGATAAAAAAAAATTGCAAAAGCGGACTATATTCTTCTATATATTTAAGTATTTTTACCCAAAATTTATTCTGAATCAAATTCAAAAGCAATTAAATATTTTTGCAAATATAAACAGGGATTTTTACGTCACAAAACAATAAATTAAACCTAAATCTGTACTGATATAAGCTCAGTCTAACGCTTGTTTCAATATTGAGTCAGTGGACGGAGCAAAGCGCTACGTTAACGATCGGAAACCAACAAGATTCCACTCTACTTTAACCTCCACAATTACTTGACTTTAACTGCACCTATACAGTTAGGCATACCTGGAGATATTTTGCTGGTGTTAATTTGTAGTCTGGGCGGTCACTTAACCCACAGGGTGACTACGAATTCGTTCAGTTTTTAAGGGTACACTCTTACCATGATCTGGACACATAATATGGCGCTAGTATTGAAAGAAATGGCGTCAAAAAAAAAATAACAAGGGTTCGAGACGACTTATAATCTATGGTGGCTAACTAAACTGTTCTTTCACTTATTTATGCATATCGTAGGTCAGACTAACCCCTGATTTGCCGTAACGTAACAATGTGTAATTGTTGCTAAAATTAAGTGCACTCTATTTCATTTTAGTTCTATTTCATCTTCTTTTTCTTCATATGGTGGCCCTCCGACTAGCGAAGGTTGGCCGTCAGCTCCGCATATGCTCCGCTCCTCAGCTCTGTTTCTTGCAAGGCGGAAGAGCTCGGCAAAACTGGCGATTCCAGTCCACTCTCGCAGGTTTCTCAACCAGGATTCTTTTTCTCCGGCTTAAGCATCTCATGCCAGCGACTTTCACCATTTTTATGGGTTATCCTGGCATGACACCATATCTCGGGTGCCTAAATACATGCCTCAAGTATGCAATCTATTCCTACACGTATTTAAAATCCCAGTAGCCTGTCACTTTTACAACTATGAAATTTTATTTTCTAGTTTTATTTTTATGCCCAGGTATGACTATGACATTCTGTTCTATTCTATATGTCCTATTACGATTCTAGTAGCTTTTTACAAACTATAACACTTTATTCTAGTTCTATTTCAGTTCCTGTTACTTTTGCCACTTTTAATGGGCTCTGAAATTGAATAACATGAAAATAGCTCGAGCATAGAACTGACTCAAAAATGGCAAGCGCATTTAGTACGCTGTTAGCACCATATTGAAAGTTGATTCTTGTAGAGCGAGAGTGGTTTGTAAAAATCGTGGCATGTGGCAAGCCGTGGTCTGGGTCTGTACCACCTCTCCAAGATACAGACGTGATTTTATATACGTGTACTTAGAACAGCCACATCAATACGAGGAGTAGCAATATTTTTGTTGGTCGTATTTTTTAGGGGTATTTTTTGTTGGTAGGCAGTTAAAATCATATCCATCACAACCTAGACAATGGTTATGTACAGGCAATATATTCACAGTGTTGACTGTACATTACAAAGTATGTTTTATTCATTAAATCAACGGTTCGAGGTGGATTGTCGTTAAATAATTAATTATTTACTGTGATTAAACGCGTTAGTAGTTGGTATTCTGGTGATCCCTCCTTTTAAACTATTTATTTGATATATGCGGACTAAAAGTAATTTATTTTATGCTCATGTTGCAAGTTGGTCCCACGCCAACCACTGAACTGGACTGAACTATCAAACTTTAGATTTTTGTCGCCCGTAAGGTTGTAGAGTGCAAAGGTATTAGTAACTTAAAAATTCTTTAAAAATAGAACATTATTCTTTGCGAGATGCAAAGTTTCAAAGAATCCGCTCGCAAATATATCGCATATATTTTACCATATCTGATCCAAATAAATATCTTGTCTAAAAATAAAACGTTGTGTAGAACAGATCACTTTTAGTGATAAGGCCGCCGTCTGTACTCTTAGGTTCAGAAATGTCTGTGTGATTTCCTTTTTTATGTAGGATAAAGTGTTCTCTATCGATCTATCTATTTTTTTCTCAGTAGCAAAATAACTTCCACAATCACCTTTTGAGGTATAGAACTTTACTAATCCACTTAAGAACCAGTTTTCATTTTATTTATACTGAAATTAAGAATATACTTATTCCGGCGAAACAGTGGAAAGGTAAATTCAACATTTGAGTTAATATTTACATTTTTGGGTTCAATTATCAGGTTCCTATTGCTTATTTAATTTATAATAAAATAAAGGTTTTTTTTAGAATGCACTTGGGTCATGTTATGCGAAAAAAAGAAGAATCGTAATTCTCGGAAAAAAATCAGCTTAAAATTTACATAAATGAACGTGCCAAAAACAATGGAACAAATTGTAAGAAATTCGGGTTTAAAATTATCCCTCCGTACAAAGAAGAGAAAAGACGTGCCACTTTCTAAAAAATATGCAATCTCTCGATCATCGAGACACATCAGGAAACAAAAGATTTAAAGTTATAATCGATTGACTGGAAATGGCCTCTACTCTGTAACATAGGTATGAACAGACATCCAGTATAATTTCGACGCATAAACGATTTTATTGTGCTTCGAGGTGATCTGTATCATCTAGATCCCTGTGGTCGAGATCTATATATCTGCATTCAACTCGCTGCTGAGGGACAGCCACCTGGCGCAGGTATTTTATTTTTAGATAGTAACATGAAATCTTTGGTACACTCTAGTGAATATATTTATAAAATAGTTGATATTTTTTTTTATATTTCTTAGTTGATCTTATACTTATTAGACGTTGTATGTATGGATGAGTAGAATCATCATCATCATCATCAGCCATTTGATGCCCACTGCAGGACATAGGCCTCCTTCGTGTTTTTCATAACCATGAGGGGTTTTGCCATAATTGAATCGTGTGATTTTAAAACAACACAAGTCACATCTGTTTTTAAAATAACACTGGTCCATTTTTTTTTATTAAATTATTTACACCTACCTATTGATTTACATTAGAAAAAAAATTGTAGTTTATTTATACAGAAATCAATATAAAATGCTAAAATATTGCTGTTGTAGATATTAGTATTTGAATAAAACAGTTTTTTCTATTTCCTGCAAAGTTGTAATGAAAGGACATGTGTCGTTTTAAAATCACACGATTCAATTGCCACGCTTGGCAGGCGGGTTGGCGAATGCAGTATGCGGTTGGGATCTCAGGAGGACGCTGCTGCCCGTTTCCTGATAATTGATTTCCTTAGCCGCCTTCTGCGACATCCACGGAAGGAAATGGAGTGACGCTATTTTTAATCCAGCGCCACACGGAATATAGAATAGAGTAGAATAGCCCCTTTAAATTTCACAGCACCTTCATGAAATATCCTGTATAGACAACACTGTATCACTTATATAATAATAATACATAAATTAAGTAAGTATGTATTTCCAATAAGACAATATAGATTAAGGTATCCTATGAAATGTAGACAGTAGAAGTATTACTAAAATGTTTTTGCGTTTAGCGGCAATTCTAATTAATTTAGTACAACTAATATGCTGTCATATCCGTGTAATGAATTGACTGATGGATATCGCCAACAATGTTTAGTTCCTAAGTAGAAGCCCAACCCACGAAAATATTGATCACAACATCCCTTATATGGTTATAGGCCTCCTTGTGTGGTCTTACGGCGAGCAAGGCGTATTGCACAAGGAATTTTATTAAGTTATTAAGCCTTGCAAATGAAGCAGATATGGTAATCAAAGAGCTTAATGCAGTCGTTGTATTCTGCCTAAGGAAGTTACCTACTTGGAAAAGTTCCAAAATATATAGTAAGAAAGTAACAATGATTGTTTGGTAAATGATAACTACCACTGGGGGCGCCATACATTTGTACGAATGCCTCAGTCTGAGTGCATTTCTAGTTGCCTTGTAGTTGAACAGGGTATCCCAGTTTGGGACCAAGATAAGTGATTAAAATAATCACAACATATTTAGCTTCTTGGAAATACTATTAATATTAGGCAGATCATTCAAATTAGTAAAAGGCTCTTTGAAACCTTTGTGAGACCATCATGAAACCATCATGTTTAAGCCAAAAATTTCAGAAACGAAAACTTCAGCTGAAGTCTGAAAAAAAGTAACTTCAGGAAAGGTTCATTATTACCCTTTTTAAAACGTTCTTCCAGCTGTGGACGAATATGGACCGATATGGTCACGAAAGGAAATAATGTTAAATATCGTTCTTTTAAAATAATGCCTGAGGTAGTATCACTGCCTCATTGGTCTAACGGTAACACGTCTGGTTACAATGCCAGATTGTTATATACCGAAGATATTTACAAATGGCGTCGGTCAACCTATTTGTTCATGTTTGTGATGTCCTTGCCTGGGCACAGTCATAGCACAGTTTGAAGATACCTCTTGGCTTGGGACCAGGACTAATGATTGTGTTATGTGTAAGTTATTATTATTATTATGAATACTTGGATGACCGAGCTTTGCTCGGTTTTTTTTTGTTAATCTTGTTTTTTTGAAATTAACTTTAGATACAATGAAAAAAAAGGGGGGAAAAGGGAAAAAAATTATCGGACACTGACCCCGAACCGGACCGCCCGACTTCCCACCTGAGCTATTACAACTTTGTAGATCGTGGCGAAATTTACCTTCGTTTTCTAATGATATTGTAGCAGTTTTTCATTGCCTGAAAACATGGATAAAACAACGTTTTCCAAAAATAAACTCATGAAAATCGCTGGAGCTTTTTCCGAGATTCCGATTACCTTGACAATCAAAATGCTAAGGACCGATAGGACTACAAGCTAAATTTCGCGATTTTTAATCAAATTCTCAAAACTGTGGTCGTAAAACCTATTCTTCAAGATTCGCTCGATTAACTCGATTCATTGGTTAGTCTAAGCAGAACCAATCCGCATGTAACGACCCTCTCGATTCGAGATCAAACGCCTGCCGAATCGATTATTATACAAAGCGGATTTATGCTTATGTTGGTGTTTTAAACGCACTGATATGAGATCAAACAAAAGGTCAACTCAATAAAGAAATTCGGAAAAGACAGAGACAAAAAAATTGCGACAAAAATTGTAGTAAGTAAGAATATGGTAAAATAAATAAACAGTAAGACAGTTTTGTCAGTCAATCCCTTGTAGTTGACGTTTATAGTGGCATTTATAATAGGATAAGAATTCTGCAGTTCTCTGTTATCCGACTGTTCGTGAATATCCTAGGATATATGTCCGCTTTATTTACAGAAAATACGACATACGCCATGTGAAGCAGCTATCGTTACTCCAGTACAATTAAATATTTAGTACAATTTTAGTTCCATAGTTTTAATACATAATTTTTCGAACTAAAAGTTTCGTAAGCACTTCATATTATTAACTTAATAAGCAAGTTTGTGAATCCAGAACTAAGTTAGTAAAAATATATTTTTTAATATTTGTGTTCTAATAATTACATTAATAAATAACTATGATATCTATGCCAAATTTCAGTTTTCTAGTACCTACTAATCATCTCTGAGCCAAGCCGCATACAGACAGACAGATAGCCGTCTATTATAAAATTTTATTTTTTGTGGTGCTTCTATGGAATTACTATAACGTGTATCGAACGTATTATTCTTAGATCAAAGGGAGCTTTCTGTTGATCTTAATTTAGGTAGGTACTTACCCAATTTTAGAAAGCAGTCGAGTTCACTGCATCGATTTTTTTGCTGTTTCAATTTTGAAATGCATACATACATAAACTAACGCTTGTATCCTAGAGGGATAGGCAGAAACCAGAAACTGCCACTTGCCACGATCCTGACAGATCACTTTCGCCTCCTCAACATTCATTAGTCGTTGTGTGGACGCAGGCCGGTTTCGGGTACTATTGAAATTTTGAAATGTTTATTTAAATATTTATTTCACATTTAAGCGTCTAGTTGTGACTGCTACCAGTACAATATAGCATTGCATCTTCACAAACTGTATAGATATTTGAAGTGACCACTCAGGTGCAATACTGCACTGGGACATTTTTTTTCAGCAAAATAGTGCACTATTAAATTATTGCCTATTAATAGACTATGGGCCGGTTTCTGAATTTCACTAATTAAACATTAACATTTATATACAGGCACATACATTGCTTCTGGCCTATACTAGGATACCCTGTATCGTGGGAACCAGAAACAACAACATCACAAACATGTAGTAAACATCAAAGACCTGGGTTTTTTTTGTCCCCAGCCGGGATTCGAACCCGGAACCTCTCGCACGGCATGGCAATTAAATACTTAAGTAACGTTCTACGAGACATCACTACAGTTAACTATTTACTTAGGGAATTTCTCAATACAGAAAGTGGCCCTTAGATTAAGTTATCGCCTACCTTTACCATTCCTTTGAGCATGTGTTCCCTATACTTACTTACTTACTTCCGGTAGTTTTTGTGGGTTTTGGCATCCTCCAAAATTCCCTTCCATTTGTCGCGAATCTTGGCGGATAGTCTTGTACACAGTCTTTCCACCGTTTCTTTGGTCTGTCTCTAGATCTATTCTCTTGAGGCATCCCTGTACTCAGTGTATTTGTTTCCCTACAGTCCGGCGTCCAAGCTCCAAGCGACACGCCCCTCTTAGTTTCAGTGACTTGCAGAATCTAACAATGGTCCCGTGCTTCCAGTTCGTGGTTACTCGCCGTGTGTAACATATCAGAGGGGTAGGCAGAGACCAGGGACTGCCACTTGCCACGATCTCGACAGATCGCTTTCGCTTCATCAACACTCATTAATCGTTGCACGCACGCGCGCCGCTTTCGGGTACTTTTAATCTTGCTCTTTGCTAATACTTACAGCCCCTATTTGGATTTTACCCTATTTTCATTATTCCCATACCCTTACAATTATCACGTCCCTCAATAGAAATTACAAATCAGCTAGTCTAGTGCTAGTGTCTGAGGGTAGCATACCAAAACTGGTTTGGTATGCACGGCTCGGCCGTATAAGGAAGACCTGGGCCGCGGTTCATCCTACTAATGTGAAGTTTGTGAAGATGTTTGGAGATTTGGATGTTTGGATGTTTGTTACTCATCTGTTGTGTAATGCAATAAATAAAATAAAATAAAATAAAATAAAATCACGCAATAACGGCTGAACAGGTTGACACGAAACTTGGCGTACAGATAGAGAAGGACCTGCTTTGAGACATAGCATTGATATCCCGGTAATGCGTTCCCGCGGAACAATATTTATTTTAAGTTTCAAACAGATGGCGTTGTGCGAGCGAACGTTGTGTTTTAAAAATAGATGGCGTTGTGCAAGAATCGTATTTATAAACGGATTCTGTGGCGGTACGAAGTTCGCCGGGACAGCTAGTAAAGCTATAACTCATAGTTTATTACAACAATGCAACGCACATTGCGTAGCCGATTAGTACAAAATTTGTGTTCCTACTTGTCAATCTGTGGGTTAATCGGCTTGGCAACATTGAACTGTCATTGTGAACCGCGAATTGCAGTTTTAAATATAATATAATATGACTTTATAAATATAAAGTATAAAGTCAAATATTTATTTTTTCCATTAAATAAATATTTGACTTTATACTTTTTACTTTATATTTGATACCTCTGTCCGCGTCTATTGAGCTAAATTAAATAACGGCTGGTTTCCGAAGTGATTATTTAACTAACTTAATACAAACGTTGGATTATTCAACAAGAGTACGAGGTAGATAGATACTTGAGTGTTTACTTAAGTGAAATTTTCAATTCAGTAATCAGCCGTAAGTTTGCCAAGTACCATTAAGTATCTTCCATGTATGGTTTTCTCTTTAAAAATATATGTTTCCTTATTCGATTAGTAACAAAAGCATTGTAAGTTAGAATTTACAATTTGCTACGCTATCCCTCAACACAAATGTTTTCTTCTAGTGATCCCTCGTTTCGTTCCTGCTTACAAGCCTATTGTATCACCAGGTATTGTTTCTCTTTAACATCGCCTACCTTTTCGGTGACCTATGTTTTCCCAATATTTGTATAGGCACGTGGGTCATCAAATATAAAATCTTTTTGTTGCACAAACATTAGTGTCAACGCTTTGATAGATTGCGGATGTCCCAGCTTCGTGTTGATATTTTTGAATAAAAAGGTGCTTTGAACATTGTATTTTACTCACGGAAGCACCGTATTGTTTTTGTATTTTTTGTTAACGATGTGAGCGGTGGTAGCGGAGCGGTAGAACGCCGGCCTCACATTCGGGAGGTTCTGGGTTCGAATCCAGGCATGTACCAACGACTTTGTTTTCTAAGCTACATTTGTTTGATAAAATCATGTAACCCTGAAAAAAAATACTTACAGAACAAACGTTGCAGTAAAACACAAGCTCTTGAGGTGTTTCGGGAATTTGACTGCCTTGTTAGTCTAGCGGTATCACGTTTGTTTACCATGCCGGAGGTTGTGGACTCGAAGCCCAATGGGGGCCTCAGTACACTCAGTATACTTAGTATACATAGCCTCAGTCTGGGTGTATTTCTATGTTTGTGATGTCCTTGCCTGGTTACCATAGAACTAGGATATTATCCTAGTTTGGGACCAGGGCGAACAATTGTGTTGTATGGAAGTTATTATTATAATTGCAGAATTTAGAAATACACCACATTAAGTAGGTTAACCACAATGTAGCCTATATGTCCCGCAGCAGGGTATAGGCCTTCTCTCAGAAAGAAAGTATGGGCTTAATTACCACGCGTGCCCACCGCGAATTAGCAATTTCAAGCTTCAAGGTGTGTGAACACCTCAGACATTGCTAGATATTATGTCTGCTACTAAGATAGGTAAAAATAAAACGTAAAACCACGACATTGAAGATTTAAAGAACAGACATTTCTATTCTGAATAATAAATAAGTAACTGCAGGATACAGCTGAAGCTAACAACGTTAGTGAACACAAAGAAAATGTATATGGGTAAATACCTACGTGTAAAAGTGAAATTTCATAAAAGACAAGTCTTTTACGACACACGATATTTTATAAGAAGAACAGAGTGCCCTTTTGCACCAGACCATCGAAGTTTCTAAGCTCAGTCTAAAACAAAAGGGCATTTCTATATTCAAGGTTTTTTATGATAGGTGTTGGCAGAAGGGCAGATAAGGGAGGTGCCAGGAGGTCACACGTCAATCATCTTGATGATGTACTGGCTAATATCTGTTTAGTGTGCCTAATAAACAAATAATGGATGTATAAGCGAAGTGCAAGATAAATAGTATCAGAAACCGGTTTGCCTGCTTGCAAACTCAAAGTGACTGGGGTTTATTAGGATCGTGATAAGTGGAAAACCTTGTCCCTGCCTACTCCTCTCGAATACAGGCGTGAGTTAATGTAGGTGTTCACCAATACAAACGAATAAGTATGACTAAAGCTGGATGAGGTATTACCAAAAAATTCAATACATACTTAACTTTTTTTTCTCCTACCCGTCCGGGATACAGGCGTGAGTTTGTTATGTTATGTGTAATTTTTTTCAGTGTTCATGAAACGTAAATCTATTGAATATTAATAGTCAGCATCATCATCAGCCATTCGACGCCCACTGCAGAACCTAGGCCTCCCTCATGGTTTTTGTAACCACGAGGGGTTTTGCAACAAAAATAATATAATAGGATAAGTACTTTCGCAGAGTCTCCTCTACATGCAAGCTTTCAATCTTATTCTCTTTATAATATGCATTAGTATAAGTATATAGAAGTATAGATTAGTATATACATGCATAGAATAGATTATGTATTAGCAAAGGGCAAGATAAAATGTGCCCGAAACCAGCGTGCGTGTATGGAAAGACTAATGAATGTTGAGGAAGCTAAAGTGATCTGTCAGGTTCGTGGCAAGCGGCAATCCCTGGTCTCCGCCTACCCCTGCAGGCAGGCAGAAAGATGACGCAGAAGATGGTCGATGGGGCCGAAAAGTTTTCGAATAGATACCACATATCGGCAAGCGCACCGTAGGACGAGCAGCCATAAGACGGACAGATGACCTCATCCAAGTGGCAGGAAGACGCTGGATGCAAGCCGCTTCTAACCGGCCTTTTTGGAAAACCATGGAGGAGGCCTATGTCCAGCAGTGGACTTCTTGTGGCTGAATGGTGATGTAATAGATAATATAATTTCTAGATGATTTAGGACAAGTCGGTTGTTTCTGTATTTGTGTAAGTGGGTACGTCAAAAAGCAATAAAACTCCATACTCAAATAGTCAATAGAGTTGAAGCGTCAAGGTTCTTCAATACCTA
The DNA here is from genome assembly GCA_947310995.1 of Yponomeuta cagnagella. Classification (NCBI taxonomy): domain Eukaryota; kingdom Metazoa; phylum Arthropoda; class Insecta; order Lepidoptera; family Yponomeutidae; genus Yponomeuta; species Yponomeuta cagnagella. The sequence goes on along the minus strand of OX371285.1, from coordinate 4,336,768 downwards.
TAAACCCGCAGGTAACTCTCTTGATAATAACTTTCTACATTCTCCCAGGGGGGCAGTAAAAGTGTAAAATTTTAGGTGTTCATGGGAATTAAGCCACTCCATTGTAGTTCTTGTTTCACGAGGATTAAAATGTCATCAGTCAGGACACAGGTCTCCTTCATGGTTTTCCAAGCGTGGGAAGGCCCCCCACCAGATGGTCTGACGACCTGGTTACGGTGGGGGAGACGCTGGATGCGGGCGGCACAGGACCAGAATTAAAATGTATTTTTATTTTGTTTATTTTGCTATGCCGCACCAAATAAAAAAAATGTATGATGCAGGTAGGGCAGAAAAAACTTAAAACCTCCTCAGTCCTGACCTTGAAAATAACAATGGTTTTCAATTGTTATTTTCAAGGTCAGGACTGAGGAGGTTAAAAATTAATAAATCAATACATTGTTCCAATTAAGAATATTATAGAATTCTAATAACTTTATATTATAGTCTACGTCAATTTTGGATAAATACATTGTAGTTTGATAATTTGTAAACAAAACCGTTGAAAGGAGAGCTCCCTTTTAATTTTAGGAATAGCTACGGACAGCCCACACCATTGCGCCAGCGAGGAAGCATTGACTGTAACACTAGAAGCGACATCAATACCACCGGGAATAAATATCGGAGGATGGTGCAAAGAGAAGCTTAGGCGAGAACCTGTAGAATAAGTTTATTATATACGATGGAATAATAATCTTATTCTAAAAAGTTATAGTAGCAATATCACTCGCAAAACATTTTGATGAAACCTAAGTGTCTGAGCTATTCACATACCCCAGCGCTTGAAATCGCCAATCCGCGGTGGGCACGCGTGGTGATTAAGGCCATACTCTCTCTCTGAGAGAAGGCCTGTGCCCTACAGTGGATACGATACGGAGCATTATCTTACACAAGCTTCAAAAACATCCACAAACGTTTCGTCTAAAGTAATAATAATAAAATATACGTAAAAACTAAGATGTCCAGCACACAAAAAGAAACAATAATTAAGGGTCCAGCAAACCGCCCCGAGACATACTCAAGCCAAAGGTTGCCATAACGCTAGAACCTATACGCTAAACCTGGGCCCTATCTCACAGAACTCCGATTCATGGTTTATTATGACAATTCAATGTCCATTGCACCTGGGTGTCTTTAAAACTAGAGTTAACCGGCATTTAACAAGCAAGCACGTAACATCTTAGACCCCGTCTTCGTTTACTATCAGGCGTGACTGGGATCAAGTGTAAACCTGTCGTAATTAAAAATCCGGTCAACTGCGTGTCTGACTAAGTGTAGGGTTCCGTAGAGAGAGGAGGTTTTATCTGCTTTACATGACTAACAACTTCATCAACGTAATTTTCAATGGATTTTGCACGAAGTTTTAATCTTGTAAATTGGTCGCCTTTTACTCGTTAACTTGCGACGCCTGTTTAACCGTGATAGTTTTCCTTTTAAGTTCATTATTATATGCTACTACCCTGAATTTTTCCACGTTTCTACAATAAACCGTTTATCCAGGAGAGGGGAGACACCCTACCTGGACAAATATGTGCGGCTTAAGGCTTAATATTTCTCAAACGGAATCATAACATTATCCTCTTACACCTACAATATTTTTAAACGACCAATCCAACTTTGGTGTAAGCGAAAAAAAAATTGCATCCCTAATTTAGGTGTAGAGGAGGTACCCTAAAAATATGTTTTAAAACATTTTGTTCTACCGTTTTGTCGGCGTGATTAATAGGCATGTTTATGCCAAACTTCAGTTTTCTCGTAATAATCGTCTCTGAGCTAGGGCGCGGACAGACAGACATGGCGAAACTATAAGGGTTCCTTGTTGACTGCGGAACCCTAAATACATTGCGTAGCCAAGTTCTTCTACATTAACTTGCGAGTTAATCGGATTTGCAATGTTCATCGAATTTTCATAGTAAACTATGAGCTGTAGTTCTATGAAATAGCCCCCTGCAGTCAAATCATGCACACAATTTCATTTCTAACCATGTGTTGTTTCTTTTTCAATGACTTATTATTTGTAATCGATTTCAAAAAAGGGGAGGTTTTCAATTCATCCGTATATTTTGTTTACGTATGCTCAATTCCTTAACGCGTCATAAATTATTTTTATAATTATTTTTACAATTAATGAAATCGGACAATGTTAATATTAATATTATTTACTTCCGTCAAATCTCATCAGTACCAACGGTTTACTGGAAGAGAAAGATAAGATAAGAGTATTCTTTATTGTACCGAAAAAATAGTTACAGAAACGCAGAAAAAAGCTTCTTGCTTTCTTAAACACGCCCTTGTACATTTGCATAACAACAAAGTGTTAAAATAATAACAATTAACAACAAATATTAAGTATGTAATAAATATATTGTAGGTCTCGTCCGATAAAAAACCAAGTAAGGGAATCCGGAATTAAAATATATTTCCTTTTACTTAAGCCACCGCACCTTTGTAGCACTTTATGTGCGTTTTCGTTCATAATACTCTGATATTGAGAAAGAACAAAACTCCATAATAATAATTTTATACCACACCCACTCAGAAAGTGTCATTGCTCATTCGTAAACGGGTTACAAAGTTCGTCATTTCTCCCTTATAATAAGCGGCGGGAAAAGTTACGTTACAGAATTTCATTACTGCCCTCCGTAGCAAGGCAGGAATATTGTTTGAAAATCCATTCCTGCCCTGCTAGCGCTCTTTTGTTGTTTAGCAGCGAAAATAAAAAAATACGAACGTCAAATCTCAAAAAGGTTTTATTTATATTTGCACCGACTGTCCGTCTCATTTTTCCTTCAGCAACTTTCATTTATATTATTGTCTGGAAGAAGTTGCTTTTAGCAATAAGGCCGCCGATTGTACTGTGTATTTTTAAATTTTTTATGTCATGTGCTCCAGTGTACAATAAAGAATATTCTTATCTTATCTTATCTTATATCAAATAATTAGAAAAAAGAGGGGGGAATTTTTTTTCATCCCATCTTTTCGAAAAGGACGACTTGGTTCACCTTTAAGTGCACCTAAAGGTGGTGTTTTCTATAAGAAACTTTTAGCTTTATTACTGCCCAGTAATGAGTTTTTAATCCTCTTTATAAGTGTGCCGCAATTATCTTTGCCGCGCACCATTTGAATTTGGAACATCTTAGTGTTCAGCGCCGAAGAAATCGAACGCACATATTGTTTGAAAAAAGAGTGGCTGGTACGACGGCCCATAGTCGCGCCGCCGCCGGCTGAATAAAAAAAAAGAAATCAAATAAAAAACGCGCGAACTACAGCCCGCGTTTTCGTCAATTTTCACGGATTGTTAGAAATTCATGGTTTTGTTTTGAAAAATAAGTTCTCCAAGTGACAGTGAAAGTATAGAAGTACCTCCTGAAAGTATTAGAACTGACGCAAGAAATGTGATGGATAATTTATGATTAAACGAACTTACCTGGTAATGACGTTGAATCATAATTACACGAAGAGCTTCGTTCGAAGAGATTAGGAAAGCACATATGTAGTCCCGCGTATGGTGTCGCTATCTCGCACTATATTTTAGAAAATTTTTTGAAAAGAAAAAATAACACAAAAAACTTGTAGGGTAGGTATGAAACCATGCTCCAACGCTGTCACTCGGTGTCTTGTCATTTAGTTTGTAGACAATTTAAACACTCTGAATATTTCGCGACTGGGTTAAAAGCTGGTAAAGCTTGGGAGGGTGGGTTCCTAATCTCTTCGAACGAAGCTCTTCGTGTAATTATGATTCAACGTCATTACCAGGTAAGTTCGTTTAATCATAAATTATACTCGAGCTTCGTTCTCGAGATTAGGAAAGCACATATGTAGATTTTGAGAGATATGATGGTGGTGAAATATTCAAAAAATTATTGAAAATCAAATGAAAATCAGTTTCTTTTTAGATAGTATTATTTAGTAATCATAATCGTTATGGTATATTTTAAATTATCAAATCACAAGCCAAAAACATTAATTTGGGCTCTTAAAACATTAGGTATTATTAATTATACTTATAGCAAAATCATTTTGATTATTATGAATATTATGATCGATTATAGCTCTATTATAGAATTGGGCAAATACAATGGAATTTGGACCCCAACCTGCGGTCTTTCTAATTATGTCTAGACTCACTCCTGCTCCAAAAGCTTTGGAGGTGGATGCGTGACGCGTGCTATGTCCTGAAAAAATTGTAACATCTATGCCACTTGCGGCTATAGTGGATTTAATCCACCGACTAATAGTTGATGCCGTTACTTTCTTGTGAGGCTTTTTGATAGAAATAAACAAGTACTCGTGGCTAGTTCTTAAATCCTTTGTTTTTTCTAAAAACATAGTTAAAGTCTTCGCCGGGCAAATTTCTGGTTTATTGAGGAAAAAGGGAAGGCGAAGAGTAGGTTGCGATGATCCAGGGCGTGATGTTTTAATATGCTCGGAAATTTTAATGATAATTTCGGAAGGCATTGTTATGATATTTTTAATATTAATTTTTGATAAAGTTTGGGCTCGGTGTGCAGTCACCAAAGCCAAAAGGGTACATAATTTCTTAGTAAGTTTATCGAGAGATAAGTTTTCGTTAGGGTACCAACCAGCTAACGTATTCAGAACGAGTGTAGTATCCCAGGTTAAATCGTATCTGGGAAGGGGAGGTCTCAGTTTAAAAACGCCTTTTAGTAACCTTTGAATACGATCATCGCTACCCACTTTTTGGCCGAAAATCAACGAGAGAGCCGACCTACAGCTATTTAGGGTACTGTATTGTGCCCCAGATTCGAAAAGGTGAGTTAAAAATAAGATAATATTCGTTACTGATGAATTATAAGGGTCTATGGAAGTCTGGTGAGCAAAATGGAACCATTTTTTCAGGCATGTATCGTATTGCTTGATTGAGTTATCAGATAACGAAGCTGTCATGATCGGGATTGATGAGGAAGGAACGTTTCTTTGGAGAAAAGACGTCCTGATAATTTGCCGGCAACCAGGGTAATCTGGTGGTGGAGGCTGCGGCTGCTGGAATGAGATAAAATTAGATGTCGATTGGCCGAAAATATTAAAGGTTTTGATTCAAGTAACCTTGTAAATAAGGGGTACCAGGGTTGGGTAGGCCACAGGGGAACAACCATTATTCCCGTTGCCTGGTCACTAATAATTTTTCTCAGACATTTCAAAATTATGGTAAAAGGTGGGAATGCATAAAAGTAAAGGTCAGACCATGTGACTGTAAATGCGTTTGTGGTGAAAGCATCAGGGTCTCTTTGCCATGAAACGTATTTATCGCATTTTGAATTGAGACGACTAGCGAATAAATCTATCTCTGGACATCCGAATGTTTTGGTTATATGACAAAAAACTTCACTGGAAAGTTCCCACTCAATATCAGGATGAACACGCCTGGATTCTGCGTCTGCTACCCAATTGTCTGATGAGCTGATATAGGCTGCGTGAACGAATATATTCCGTTCCTCGCACCACTGCCACAATATTTTACTAACTCTTGTAAGGTGGGGGTATTGAATACCCCCCATACGGTTAACGTAAGCTATAGCCGTTGTATTATCGATGCGCAAAACTATTTGACAATCTCGCAAATTTTTTGCAAAAACTTTTAGTCCAAAAAAGGCTGCCAGTATTTCTAAATAGTTTATATGCTGCATCCTTTCCTCGTCAGACCACAACCCACTGGCCGTCTCCTGCTCGCAAGCGGCGCCCCATCCCGTGGTTGAGGCATCTGAGAAGATTTCAAAGTGATATTGATCACTTTTTATCTTCGTTACTGAACTGTCAAGGGATCTAAGCCACCAATTGAAATCACCTAACAATTCGTCTGGTATTAACATGATTTTCTCGAAGTCTTCATCTCTTATAAGGTTTAAGTATTTGCATCTTTCAAATGCCTTTGTATAGAGCCAGCCATATTCAATGGCTGGGCAAGCGGAAGTTAGAAGTCCTAGAAAACGTGCAAATTCTCTAATCTTACATCTTTTTAAAGTCATGAATTTAATTATTTCTTTTTTAATTTTACTTCGTTTTTCAGATGGTAGGGAAATTTCCATGTTTATTGAATCTATATTGAATCCCAAAAATCGACAAAATGTTTTTGGAATGAAGTCAGTTTTTTCCATATTAATGAGAAAACCTAGGGATGTTAGAAGTCTAGCCGACTCGTTAATGTTTTGCAAACAAGACTCGTAGGTATTCCCTATTAGCAGAATATCGTCTAAATAAAAGGTTGACAGATAACCCTTGGATCTCAGTAATTTAGCAACAGGCTTCATTATTTTTGTAAAAACATAGGGTGCTGTACTAATGCCAAATGGAAGGACATTAAATTCATACAAATTGGAATCAAATTTAAATCTTAGGTACTTTTTTGAGTCTACGTGAATCTTTACCAAGAAATAAGCATCTTTGCAGTCTAATGTGCTCATAAAGCAATTTTTAGATATCAATTTTATGGCTGTGCGTAAATCTTCTAATTTGAAATGTTTAACATCGATAAACTTGTTGAGTTTTTTTAAATTTAGTATAAACCGTTTTTTGCCATTTGGCTTTGGAATTATAAATATTTTTGAAATGTATTGACCTTCGCATGGGCTACACATCGATACAGCACCTATTTTTAATAGTTCATCAATAGCTCCTTGAAACTCGAACTTTTCGGAGGAGGAATATACTTCTTCTACTGGGGGATATTCTTGAATAGCCGTATTTGAAAAGGGAATTTGGTATCCTTCAATGTAAGATAGTACATAAGGGTCGTTAGTAATAAGCGACCATTGTTGGTAAAATAAAGAAAGTCTGCCTGCATATTTTACCGTGTCTAGCGTCTGGTCCGATAATTGTTGTTCGCCGGCCGCGATGACGTCTTCGATGAGCTGGCTTGCTGACTCCTCTGTATCGGCGGCCGCGTGGTCCTCTGAGCCCCCGCAGCATTCATAGGCTTGCGGCTCTGGGGAGGACCTCTCCAGTTTAAAGAAGTCTGAGATTTATTTTGCTGCGAATTAATAGGTTGGTTCCTATTTTGTGGTGGCGGCGGTCTATTCGTCGGGTTAGTCTTAAGGTCAGCTCCAGATCTGCTAATGGCTTTAGCTGTTTTTAATGTCTCTGACAGATTGGGGCCGAATAGGAAATTGTCGATCTTGGTTTTTTCCATCTGGGCTTTCATATCCTTTTTAAGATTAAAAAGGATAAATGATCGTCTGGTCACCGAGTCTGAGTGTTGACAGTCGCAGATTATACGGGCAGTATCCATGAGAAGTTTCAAAAGCCCAGGATCTTTTGACTCCGATGAGAGAAGCACGGAAATGGCTTCACTTAGCGATGAAATGGCGGCCGCTGTCATCTTTTGTTTAAGTTCTATACCCTTATCTCTCTTTGAATGGTTCTCTAGCATATTAGCCGATATTTCCGGGTTTAAAGCTGGCGCACCGATGGCTTTGCAGTTTTCCGGAACACGGTATTTGTCTTTCAATTCCTTACGTGCCTCTTTCGTAAGGCCGGTCGTCGCTATGTGGCCCAATCTTATCGCCAGATCTTTTTGAATAGTTTTACCGTACTCATTTACTATTGAAGGATCTTCGCCTAGTATTAACAGCAATTCTGGGTCCAAGACTGATGTAACCTCCGTAGCAGCAGGGGCGGTAGATTCTGGGGCGGTAAGGGCGGCACTGGAAGTGGCGTCGTTAGTCGCGACAGGGGCGGCACTATGGGGGGTACCGGGGACGGCACTGGGGGCGGCACTGGGGGCGGCACTGGGCGCGGCACTGGGGCCGGCAATGTAGGTGGATGCAGCGGTCATAAGCGCTGAACTCTCAGTAGTGGTGGTAGGTGGTATCACGACTTTCGATTTCACAGTATTCACTTCGATGTACCCCATCTCATCATCATCCGGTAAATCAACAAAATAGTCCTGATCTGACCTCATACGATTCTCGAAATCCCGGTCTGAAATCGAAGAGACCGAAAGAAAAATGCTGTAGAAGCTATTCTTTGTTGAATAGGTAAACATGCCCAAAGGGACTACCTAATATAAATAGGTGTATGTCGGTTATACAGGTATTCTGCATTTTACAGTAGGTAGGTAATAATAATCAAAGACGTGAGACAGCCCCAGGATGGACAGCTCGGTTGTCTTATTGCCATATACAGACGTGAACAGTCCCAGTACGGAAAGCCCGGTTGTCTGATTGCCTAAATACCTAGGTATATTTCGTAGGTATTCTAATGCAGAACGAGTGGATCGATCCCAGTATGGAAAGCCCGAGTGTTCGCTTTTTTTTTTTTTTACTGAGTAAGCTATACCTGCGTATCAAAGTAAAGTAGACAAAATAAGTAGAAATTACTTGGACAGTACCTTCATAATAAGAAGCCTCTTCACGAGGCGATCCGTGATTGTGTTGACTACTCTCCGGTGACGTATCAGGAACACTATCCGAGTGCCTACTATGACGTCGTTTACGTTTGAGTTTTTTCTTCAGTCTTTTCATTTTCCTACACAAATCGTTATAATCACTCTCATCACTATCATATTTACGTTTAGGCATTACTAAAACACTTGTTAAGGTTGGAAATAACACCGAATTTATGCTTTTTAGATAATTTTTAGACAGCGAAGCGTGCGAAACAGCGGGCACTAAAACACGAATGACAAGACACCGAGTGACAGCGTTGGAGCATGGTTTCATACCTACCCTACAAGTTTTTTGTGTTATTTTTTCTTTTCAAAAAATTTTCTAAAATATAGTGCGAGATAGCGACACCATACGCGGGACTACATATGTGCTTTCCTAATCTCGAGAACGAAGCTCGAGTATAATCTATTACCTGCAAAATCCCGGGAGAAATATATGAAAGACTATGGTAATTTTATTGAATGAAGATATGCAAGAGGCGCCTTTTATTTTCTCATAGTGGGGATGAAAAGTAGAGTGTAATACTCGCAAAATATATTTTTGGCTCGGGTGACAACGTACTTTGAATCCCTCGCTACGTTCAGGATTCTTGTAAGAATCCCTCGCTACGCTCGGGATTCAATAAAGTGGCCTCGCCGTAAAAATATTATTTTGCTCCCTTATGATACAATCTACTACCTATTTATACTCGATTTTCAATGAAAGGGGGCTGGCAACCTTTTTCTGCTAATTAGAAAAAAGAGGTGGGATTTTTTTTTGTACTCGATTTTCAATGAAAGGAGGCCGGCCACTTTTTTTAGCACTACAAAAAAAAAACAACCACGGCAATTTGATAATTTAACACTACTCCTTCAATTATTCTAAATACTTTCCTCGTAGGTACGATACCTTAACGTCACATAAAGCACTATGTATCACTCAGACAAAGTTCTATTTGTGTTCTCTACTTCTTTTGAGTTACCTATTTCAATAAAACTTATGCTCAGCGTTTCAATCAATGAATATCGTTTGGTGTTCCCGTGAACCACATTGAAAAGGATAAAGTCACTGCTTTATAGGATTCGCGGCGATAGCAATAGCTACCTGAAAGTTATTGCAGCTATTGTCCGACATTGGTGTCGCCCAACGAAAAATGTGTTTCTTACCATTTTGATTGTTGTATTGTTTTAATGTGGCTTTTATATTTTTTACCATACTAACATAGCTATAAGACTATTACCTACTAACGCAAAATATTAATATAAATTTATAATTTAAAATGTTGATAAGGACTAAATGTCTGAAATAATTTAATTCAATTGTATATTACACTTCTTTAATAGCTGTTACGACTTTAATCTTCCATTCAAATAGAACAGGCAATAACACTTTATTATATCCGAATAATCGTGTCTGAAGATAAGGAAAGGGATTGAAAGATCTCCGATAGCGTAACAATAAAGATGATGTCTCGTTTAATACTTGAGTTTTGTGATCGCAGGAGGGAACTACACATTTTATGTTGGTCTGCATTCACTTCTTCGTAGGTAACCACAATAGATTTGTTTTCTTTTAAGATTACTGAAATGTGACGTGGCGTATAATTTATAGTTTATGACAATTCGAAGTACATTGTTTAACCGATTAGTATAAATAGCCATTAAATTTGTTAATCTGTGTTGCATGAAATGGGGCTCAGTTAGATGACAGTGACAGCTATCACCGTCGCTGCAATTCTCTTAGTTCGTTACTGTGACGTCACGTGGAGTAGCGTAGTAACGCAACTACAGTTCATCTAGGATCAATTAGCTGAAAGCGATAGCTATCACCGTCGCTGCAATTCTCATAGTTCGTTACCGTGACGTTACGTGGAGAAGTGTAGTACCTAATGCAACTACATTTCATCTACGATCAATTAGCTGACAGTGACAGCTATCGCCGGCGCTGCAGTAGCCTTAGTTCGTTACCGTGACGTGACGTGGCGCAGGTAGTATCTGTGGTAGTACTGCAATTACAGTTCTTCCAGGATTATTTAGCTGACAGTGATAGCAATCACTATCGCGATTTTCGCGTCCAAAATACCTCAGTGTCTCAAGACAAAGGTATGTTGCCAGTAATGACTTATGGATGTGAGATCTGGTCGCTGACTATGGGCCTCATGAGAAGGCTCAAGGTCGCTCAACGAGCAATGGAGAGAGCTATGTTAGGATTTTCACTGCGTGATCGAATCAGGAATGAGGTGATCCGCAGTAGATCCCGAGTTGCTGATATAGCTCGAAAAATTGCTCGGTTGAATTGGCAGTGGGCGGGGCACATAGATCGGAGAACTGATGGCCGTTGGGGCGAAAAGTTGTGACCTGGAGACAGCGGACCGGACGAGATGGTCTGACGACCTGTTTACGGTGGCGGGGAGTCTTGGAGGAGGCTTGGAAAACCATGAGGGAGGCCTATGTCCTGCAGTGGGCGTCAAACGGCTGATGATTATAGCTATCACTGGTGCTACCGTAGGTAGCCTTACTTAGTTTAAATTAGAGCTCTGTTTACTTCTCAATAGTTTGCTCATGTCACCGTCTGTGACTGTCATCCAACTGATCGAAGATATATTTACATGATATTACTGCTCCATCACCACCTACGTTATTGCTACATACATAAAATTACATAAACTCACGCCTGTATTCCCTTCGGAATACATGCTCTGCCAGAGCTCGACGTCACTTGCCACGATTGCTACAAATAGTGGGTAAAATAAGATAAGATAATATAACAATATTCTTTATTGCACACAAGAAACAAGGGACATAAAGGTGGGTATTGCTATTCTCAATAATTTCAAAATACAAACACTATTTATTTGCTCTTCTTGAGCGTCAAAAGGTGTGTTCCTACTCCGTTCCACGAGTCGAAGTCCTAGAAAACAAAATACTCCCATCTCTTGGTCAGTGCGCGCGGCTAGAGATAAGCGAAACAATAATCAAAGACGGTCCACTTTATAGGGTAGGTTTATTTAATGCAGGGGCTATTGAAGGTCACGCGCATTAACCAATGGGCGCACATGGACGATTTTTTTGGGAGCTCGTCTCGTGGAATGGAGTGTAAGTTCCTGCCGTGCGCATCTCAACTATTATTTGTATTTGGGCGCCTGCTTGATCTCTCATGCAGATAGTTGGTGAAGGTGAAGTTCAGAGCCAATGTTAACCACACCACTTGGTGATAATCAGAGTGACCTTTCGTTAGATCGCTGCGCTCAGGACGGTTCTTTTCAATGTTTCTCTTAGATCTTAGACTATAATCCGGATAGCCCAAGTTCGGGGATCATTGGGTAACTGAAAGGAATATCCAGATTTGAAAGTACCCACTTTAAATTGGGCTTACTCTTTAAAATAATTGTTCGGTCTTAATCAAACCTTCCTGCCTTTTGAACCAATATGTTAACCACTACAATGGCAACCCACGATACAGGGTTAATATTGTGGGGGTGCAATGCAAAATGTATCGCTAAATATTTTATATATTTAGATTCAAGACTGTCTCCTATATTGATACCTTGAAAAGTCTCATTGATAATAAACTAATTTATTATAATTAAATTTTTTTATGTCCATAGTGGAAAGGTGCCTTTTCCACATTTATCTGACTGTGACGGCAAATGAAAGTAATTAATTTTACGGATATTTAAATATATTGGAATATGTATGACAAAACTGAACTTGACCGATTTGACAAAATGAGATACCTATTATGAAATTAAACGTATTAACGATGCATATGAAAATAGGGTGTCTTAGACGTCAATACGACTAACTATATTTTTTTCATAATTTAAAAGTTTCTACTTAGGAAAGTGTTATAGAAACTTTTAAATTATGAAAAAGATGTCAGCTCTTCCTAATTTTACTTTTGCCTTTGCATCTACGTAATGAGATGATTTATACAGCGTCCAGTGGCACCTTTGCTCACACTATATAGTTGAAGGGACCACTCTGACTTGCAATGCCTGGGACATGGTTTTTTAGTTTAGATGGAGTAGGCTAGCCCAGCACCTATACCATCCTGACAGCTTAGCCCACAGGAAAGATACGTCAATACGTCCGGAGCCAATCAAGGGTTTCCTCGTGATTTTTTCCTTCACAGTTAGCGTGTGGTATTGCTAATACAAATTCGCAGATGTATGTGTCCTAAAGTCGCATTAAAATTGATTGCACAGCTGATATTTTTTTCACGATTTTTTTAAAGAATGAAAATTTTTCGTATTTACGAGAGAACCCCCAATTTTTGGATGGATATATATATTTTTAGACCCTGTATATTCCTATACCAACATAAAATAATGTTAATATACGTAAGTGGATTACGCTGCTGTTATCACGATCACCCACACAACAACCGGGCAAAAAGCACAATAACAAAGATCCACAAAAGCCAGACGGACAGACTGACAGTCCAGTTAAATACAAAAGGTTACCCGTAAGATAGGTCAAGATACCCTGAGGCGTATAAACATTGTGAAATAATACTCAACAAAGTTATTGTTGGTAAGTAAAGGTGCACCTAGTTAGGTCTAGTAAATTTCAAGTTAATCTTCACATTCGTATCATGTAATAAGATCCTTATAATAATAATAACTTCCATACAATGCAATCACTTGACCTGGTCCCAAACTAGGATACCCTGTACTATGGTAACCAGGCAAGGACCTCACCAACATGAAAATACACCCAGACAGAGGCCATTTCTACAAATGTACGGCAGTCCCCAGTGGGAATCGAACCCACGACCTCTACTTTCGTAGCTAAGCGCCTTAACGGCTAGACCAACGTGAACGATAACAGGACACGATGCACTCAGATGCTCTGACTTTGCCTTGTCCTATGTTGTATTGTGACTTTTTTTTCCTTTGTACTTGTTATATGACTTGTTATGTCTTTTTTTTCTTGTGATGTGTTAATTTGTCCCACGAAATGTCTTTCTTTCTTTCTTAAAATTGTGACGTGCCTTGGAAAAGTCCTACGTCCAGCAATAGACGAGTACGGACTGATACCATGTGCTATGGTAATCAGCTCTGTTCTGAGGTAATCAGGCAAGGACATCACAAACATAGAAATACGTCCAGACTTGTGTGAATGTACAGCGGCGCTTAGTAGGAATCGAACCCACGACCTCCAGCACGGTATTCAGACGCGATACCGCTAGACCATCGAGGCAGTCAAGAATAATGGATAGCTAGTAGGCATATTTTTATTGTCAGTAAATACATTAGCCTACGTGCGCCCTAACGAATCAAATCCAGGCACGAGTTGCCTTAAGGCTTAAGAAAATAATCAGCATCAGCAATGGGATAGGGTTTTTATTAAGAATAAAACACACCAACGCGGTGGCGATGGCGGTGACGGTCCATACAAAATATTATTGCCGTAAATTATTTATGTATGGACCGTCACTGCGTTGGTGTGTGTCATCTTTTAGTACGGTCGGGGTCTGAAAATATTTATCAGTTTTAAAATTTGATTTTTTATCCAATTATTACACAGTATGCACTGAGATCTAAATGCCATTTAAGGTACTTATGATCTTATTTAAGTTTTTAATTTATACGTTTAATTTAGATAACATAAACTCACGCCTGTATCCCAGAGGGGTAGGCAGAGACCAGGGACTGCCACTTGCTACGATCCTGACAGATCACTTTCGCTTCCTCAACATTCATTAGTCGTTGCATGCACGCACGCCAGTTTCGGGTACTTTTTATCTTGCCCTTTGCTAATACATCCGGAGTATGTCCGTCTGGGTCGTCCCTTACCGGCCCTTCCATCCACATTCGCTCGATATATTTGTTTTGTCAATCTTTCTTCCTTCATCCTCTCCACATGTCCAAACCAACGCAACATTCCTTTCTCAATTCTAGTCACTACATCCTCTTTCAGTCCACAACGTTCTCTAATCACACTATTGCGTATCCTGTCATTCAAAGTAACTTAATTTGACAAAACAATAATTTTGGTATTTGTTACTTAATTACATATTTTCATGTCTTGGTTGATTTTTTGTTATAATTTTATAGTACCTCATTGCATAAAATTGGCAAAATTCAAAGCAATCAAATACCCACGTAGATTATAAAATTTATAAAAGGTAGCATAGTCAATATATCTTTTAAATCGACTTAACCCATTGTATTGCCTCAATTTTCTTGTCAAACCCGCCGATATTTCGCCGCCTCCAATAAAGCACTATTGTGCAATTCTTTATTACTATCTTGATTAGATTTAGCTTCGAACTACTTTGACCTTCGCCTATGTAGCCTTTTAGGCTGACTGCACACTAGATATTTTTAGTTTCATATGTTGGTCAAGTCTGTACTGTAATTATTACTGCAAATCCGAAACGTAAGGTAAAGCAAGCTTAGTGTTTTCTGTAGTAAGATTGACACTGCCGCGCTTAAGCGTGGAAATCACTCTGAGCCGCGTTTCATAAAACTGCGATTCATAGTTTATCACAATCGCTCGTAGCCCCGGCTGCCTGAGTGATCTTAAAACGATCACGAAGGTTAAGCAACACAGGGCGCGTTCAGTGCATGGATGGGTCGCCGTCTATGCCTAACGCAAGTGGCATTTTTCCGAGCTGTTCCGTGCTTCGCAAGGCACGTTAAGTTGTTGGTGCCGGCTGCCGTCGATAGATGGCAGTCGTTTAGCCAAGTCAGAGGCCTTAGGGCGGCTTGACAACTTCTGACAGTAGACGAGCCACTAGTCTACAAGCCTCCACCAATCCGGACTTGGCCCCCGTGGTGGAGTATGGCCTTTCCCTTCCTCAGGGAAGAGACCCGTGCCCCTCGGTGGGGACATAATGGGTTGATGATGATAGTTTATCATGAAAATTCGATGTACCTACATTGCGTGGCCCAGTCTTTCTACCTGTTGAATTGTGGGTTAAACGACTTCGCAATATACATCGTATTGTCATAGTAAACAATGAATTGGAGTTCTATGAAACAGGTCCCAGAACGGCCTTCTGTTGCTTATTCGTTTACCTCATTGTTATTGTGCATCGCGATCTCCTTTGCGAGAAGTGCCTATGATTCCCATTCGGATGACATCGCAATGCAATTATTTAGTAGACTACAATTTAATGTCAAACAATAGCCATAGCTGTGCTAATATCACTATTAAACAACTGTGTGTACAGTCAACTCTATCAACTTGTTATTGAAGAAACGCAAACGCTAAAAACCGTTTTTTCAGTACTGCGGTACTTTTAATCTCAACCTTCTTCTGTTTTTAAGCGTGAAAAAGTCTCCGATGAAACTGGAATAAAAGTATCACGTAGTGCCTCAGAGGTAAACTTTTTTATGGAGACCATTGCAACACCGAAATGGCTAGTCTACAGTGACCCTTACTCCATTGGTACTGTATTGTATCAGCGATAGTTTCGCTTTGATCGTTGCGAAATCAAAGCGAACACAGCAGTACACATTCAAGGTTTGCAGGGAACTTTTTAAAATGTCGAAGTAACGCTAAGTACTTTGTAAGTGAGTGCTAAGTACGGTACAGTGGGGAGGAAAAGTGGCTGTAACAATGGATTAAAATAAGTTAGACTAGTACCCGGTATTAGATTAATAATTAACTCATTTTAAATTGCATTTCTACTTTTCCCCTCTCTCCTCTTTGCACGCCTACCAATTTTTCTTCCACCTCCTGGTTGTCTCGTTGACTGGTAGAAAATGCTTCTGGCATGAAGTCCGCCGTATTTTAAATTAGGCTAAGTGCAATAAAAGTATTGAATAATAATAATACAGTCTTGGATGACATGGTCACATTGTGTACCAAACCCTTAAATAAAGATATAAAAAAAATACAGTCTATATTTGGTCAACGTATTTCTAGGACAAAAATGCGAAGTCATCATTTATAAATTTTAATACATACTGAACAACATTTGCTCTACAAATCGATATTATATACAATGACAGCCGCACCATTTCTTCCTATGGAAAACCTTTTTTTTTTGTGCTGATAACAGAACACTTCTAGAGAAAAAAAATTCAGTTAAATCAAGAAAATCACCCCTCAACCAGTTTAAAACATACAAATCAACACCGTATAAAGGCTGATATGAACAGTCTGACACTGAAAAACTAAAATCATATATCCGGGAGATCGCCCTTTTGTAATGCTTTTTTTCCATTTATCTGCTAGATTCATCATCATCATTCAGTCACAAGAAGTCCACTGCTAGACATAGGCCTCCTCCATGGATTTCCAAAAAGACCGGTTGGAAGCGGCCTGCATCCAGCGCCTTCCTGCCACTTGGATGAGGTCATCTGTCCATCTTGTGTATGTTAGAAAAAATATTAAAGACTTCGAAAATGTTGGTGGCCACCATAATTTTAATACTAGAAATAAACATAAATTGTCATTTCCACTATTTAGACTTGCAAAAGTTAACACATCCTTTATGGGGCACTGTATAAGGTTCTACAACAAAATTCCTCAAGATATATTAGAGTTACCTCCAACGCGATTTAAAAAATGTGTTAAGCACATTCTGTGCAAAAAGGCTTACTATAACATCAAGGATTATTTAGAAGACAAAGATGTTTGGCATTAAACAGTAGATTAATATTATTTAAAGGACGATTGTGACTAGTGTTCAACACATTCATGACTAATATTTTAAGTTGAAAACTCTGTTAATTAAGTTAAAACGTGTTTTGAAAAGAATAAATGTGGAGTTTCTTTGTTAGCTTCTTCTCCACATAATCCATTAATTGTGAAACTAACAACTTTGACGTTCATTAAGTAAACATTCTGTTTTTACAATGAATAAAAATATTTGAATTGAATTTGAATTGAATTGAATTGAATTGTGGCTGGTCGTCCTCCGCTGCGCTTGCCGATATGTAGTCTCCATTCTAGAACTTTTCGGCCCCATCGGCCATCAGTTCTGGGTGCTATGTGCCCCGCCCACTGCCACTTCAACTTACTAATCCGCTGGGCTATGTCGACGACTTTCGTTCGTCTACCGATCTCATCATTTCTAATTCGATTAGGTTATGACTACCCTAAAATGACATATCTGTAAAACTACACTCGAAGATTGTCTCGAAATATTTTCTTCGTGGCTGTACAGAACCCAATAAGGTCTTTAATTGCCTATAAGTTCTGCGCTAATGTTGTAGGCATTTGCTTACTTTGTAATTAATGTGCCAATTAAAAACATGTACCTACAGATCAAAGAGTTGGGACGCTACTTCACGAAAAACTAATTGTTTCTATTTACAAGAGAAGTTAATGGTTGACCAAATAGCACTCGAAATACTTTTTTTTAATCAATGGCATTTAGTATATTGAGCAAATGTGGGTGGAAGGGCCGGTAAGAAACGGACATGTCCCAAAAAGACATACGTAGACTAGGAGGATGTATTAGTGAAGGTCAAAATAAAAGCACCCAAGTATTTTTTTTTGGAAATCGTGAACGTCGGGAATCCAATGTAATTAAATTTTACCTAATAAATAATCGCAATTAGACTCGTTTAACATATAACTATGTAAAAGTGCCTAAACTTATAAATGTTGATGAAGCTAAGTAGGATTGTCAGGATCTCTAGCTACACCTCAGAAATCCAGGCGTGAGTTTATGTGTGTAACTTTCGCACAGAACAGGTAGGATTCCCGAGTTTGCAAGTACTCAAAGACTCTTCTTGATTCTTCTGGACCACAATGTCTGTGAAACTGATGACTTAAGTATATAAGATAACCTAAGCGGCCGTTCCAGTCCATTTGAATTCGAAACATGTAAATAGAGCGATTAGTGAAGAGGCAATAATAATTAGCGATAAGCAATATTGGACCATTACTTTAACATAATCTCTATCCGGAGAGTTCTCGAATGGAGACCTCATATCGGCAAGCGCAGCGTAGGATGACCGGCAACAAGATGGACAGATTACCTCATCCACACTCAGATTTCCATCCCCTGTTAGCGAGTGGTATTGTTATTATAACTTCGCAAAATATGTACATAACTTAGAAAACAAAGTAATAGGTAAATGCCCGCACGGGAATCGAACCTAGGTCTCTTGCTTCCGAGTCTAATGTTCTACCCACTATGCTACTGTATGAGCTTCGTCCTGCCCCTTCAGCACATTTCGTATAAAAGTGAATTGGAAGGATCGCTCTCGCCCCACGCCCCTTTCTATACGTCCCATGCCTTCTCTATTGTTTTGCATGCTTTTGAAACTATCCGTTTTCAATGCACAAAGAAGTTTTTTTTTTTGTTTTATTTCTCTAGCAACGGAAATGTTTGCGTATGAGAAACAGAACGTTTGGTGTAATGTTTTATAGTAGAAGGCGCTTCAGGATATTATATTATATGGGCTTCAAGGGCCATTCACCTATTCCTGTGTTATGATCATTGTACACCATGTTCCAGAAAGGTTCGGTGAAATTTGAGGGCTATTCCCTTTTTGTGTGGAACCCCAATTGTTATTTTTTTTATTTTTGATTTGGTCTCAAAATAAAAGTTGTTGGTATGGATAAGTAGAATAATCCCCTTTAGCCACCTGCCTCTATATTACGCGCACCAAATCTTAAACGATTCCAATCAATACCAGAAAACACTTCTTGCCGAACCGTGTAGTGAATATGTGGAATAAACTACCAGAGATAGCAATTATTAGTGCTCCTTTAGTGAACTCATTTTTGTTAATATTTACAATAAAGAATATTCTTATCTTATCTCATTTAAAAACAGACTTGATAAACATTTTACAAGTGCACGGAAGTGATATACACGCATCAGCTTAAAGCTGCTTGTGTATTAATAAATAATAATTATAACCGTCTAACTGTCAAACTTCATACTAATTGCTATCGCAAACGTCAGGATTCCGACAGGATGTATTGCGCATAATTAGGCATCTGATCTTTTCGAATCGACTATTTAGGATTTAGTATAGTTGAACTAGATGTGTAAGCCCCAAGGACTAATTAGTATTTCTCTACTTCTTACTCCTTGAACCAATTAGTATCTAATTCAGTTTATCGTGATCGTTATCCGTACCTGTTACTTAATCCCAATAAACTTTATTTTTTAATCAAGCCAGCTTGTAGTAAGTAAGACTTAGGACCGGTACATAAAACTGCGATGCGAAACCGCGACGCATCGCAAGAAAATGCGAATTGATTTGCATCGGCGTTCATAATAGTAATAAATGGATGAACCCAAAATCTTCTTAGTTTCTTTTTCCTGTATCTTCTTAGCAATAACAGAAGTGAGCACTACCTACTTTTTAAGATCCATGTCACGGCCTAGTTTACAAAATACGTTCAGTACGCTTGACGGTCGTCGAAGGGAATGATCTCTCGAATCGTGGAGGGGAGATGCCTTGCCGCACGAAATTGCAACGCAGCAATTCGTGTCGCAGTTTTCTGCGTTGCGAATTCGCATCGCGCCGTTTCGCGGTTTTGTGGACGGAGCCTTACATGATGTGTTGTGAATGTAGCATTTTCAGTAATGGGATTCATACTGTGGCTCTATTTACTGTGCGTTGTGTTTATATTGGTAAGGTGTGCGTCAGCTGGAAAACCTAACAAATTAATAAAATGTTTACTTGTTTCAGGTAAGAACATCAAGTTAGTCGGCAATCTTCGTAGGTAGACTTCAAACGAGAAAATCATTGCCGCATCGTCCGCACTCTATTATCTGAGGTGTTGAGATAATAATCAAGTCGTCAGGCCAATAACGACCTTATAAGGCCTCGTCGAGCTAAACGGTAAGAAATCTAATCATTTTGTGATCGCAGTTTTATAGGACAGGCAAAATAAGTCACAGAATGTCTGTACGATGATAAGTCGCTTATGTTTTCTAGATTTTGTTGAGTATGTTAGAAAAAAAAGGCCAAGCTAGAGTCGGATTCTAACAAAATGAGGGCTCCTTACCTAGATAACAATTACGTATCCTTCGATTCCGTTCGTTTTACTTAGCAAAATGTGTGTCCTATACTTAAGTTTGGGACCTGGAACCAACAGGAACAACTTCCAGCCAGCCTAAAACATTTTGGAGTGTTTACAAATAGTGCGGGGGAGAGCAAATAAAGTTCAAAGAAAAGTAATTACCTACCTACTGCTATCTACATCTAATACATAAAAATCTCTTGTCACAGTGTTTGTTGTCGAACTCATCCAAAACGGCTTCACCGAATTTTATGAAAATTTTTGTGTGCATTTGGTAGGTCGTAGGCTAATTAATATGGCAAAAAAAATGCTTGCCGAGTCAGCTAGTTTCGATATAAAATACTACTTACTAATATACTACAACTTACAAGAGCTTTTAGATAAACATTGGAATGATAAAAATATATATATATATATATATATATATATATATATATATATATATAATTTAAGCGTAAAATATACTTGTAAACTAAACGAATAATAAAATAAACTAATATCATTAAAAAAAAACATTAGTCAGGCTGGCGAAGCTATTAAAATGTAAGTTAAGATAGAGCGCATATTTATACTCGTAGGTAGCACACAAGAAAGTAATTTACAAGACATTGAGTAGGGTACAGACGAGGTCAAGAGCGTATTTCAATGAAAAAAACAATCAAATCAAAGTGGTTTTATTCATAATAAATAACACAGAAACTGCGGCAAGTTAAACCAGGTATCCATTTCAGAATCTAGATAAATTTGGAGAAAATATGGACAGAAAAACTCAAAAATTAGTCTTTTCAAATTTGTTTCCTAATTAACAGGGTTTAAATGATTATTTAAGAACCTAGAACTCATGCATTGAACTGGCTTTAATTCCAGGCATCTTTGTCGCCTAACAATCTAATTTCAAAGAAGCATGTTTAAATACGGTCAAAATAATATCAACCGTATCATTTGCAATTGCATAGAGTGTATGGTTGTAAAAATTTATGTGCGGTCGACTGTCCTTATTTATTTGAAGAAAAAAACGTTAAAATCAACTTAAACATTGTAATTTTTTCGGAATTGAATAGTTGAATAGTCGGATGGAAAAGTAACAAATAACTTAACTGGTCCCAAACTAGAATACCTCGCAACTGAGCATGAGTATCACAAACATAAGATAACACTCGAAAGAGACCATTTTTACAATGTTAATATCAATGGTCGACGGCTCCCTGCAGATATCCAACCTACGACCTCTGGATTGGTAATCGTACCGTTAAGTTTCGTTCTGTAATCTAGTCTTCTGTTTTGCATTCATTGCCTCTAAGGCCGTACATTAACCGGCCGACATAGAGTAGTTATGGTCGATACGCTTCCCAGAACCGCAATGGAAAGTAACTTTGTTTATGTGACGAAATTAAGGCCGTTTTATGCTTGACTAAATCACGCGACAAAAAACGTTCGTACGGTTGTTTTGTTGAAAATGTGAATCAAATTAAGCAATATAAATAAGAATGAAAATAAGTATGCACGTTACGTAATACGATAGTTGAATCAAAATAGGAATGGGGAGAGCTCACAAAAAATACCATCAAAATATTTTTTTCGGGGTTTTACATCACACAAACTCACGACTCGTAGGGGTGGTTAGAGAGGGTTTGCCACTTGCCACTATCCTCTTTCTGAATATATGCACGCTGATTCCAGGTACATTTTATCTTGCCCTTCGCAAACACATATTCGGCCGTAACTGTAGCCTCAGCGTATAGCTGCGTTAAAGTAAAATAAAAGCAAAATTTATTACTTTCCAGAACATGGGTGGGTCTACAAGTTCTTAAATATAGTCTCAAGATCCGTCATGATCTACCGATTGGTGTGTAAATACATTTCAGTTAATTAATCAAAATCGCCTGTAAGGTAACCGAATTGATAGCACGCATAAATGTCGACGTGTGTCGAAATATTGATTGTCGACTTTCTATGGTCTATGAATGACGTTAAAAAGTCCTTGTCCGGGATGTACGGACGTTGATGAAGTTGTAAACGCTGAATGCGTAATGAAACCGCGAATCGTTTCCGAACGCGCGGAGTCTCCTGCGTCGCTGGTCGTGTCATCAGGCCTTTAGGGAGCCAAGCTTAGTTGTAGTATCTACTTATCTTGACGGACAGGTCCAATGGAACCTGTTCTCACCGCAAAAGGGCCCGTTGGAGATTGACGCTAGTATTAACACTCGATGCTCTTCGGGTAATGACTGTGCTGGTAAAGTGCTAGTTGAATTAGTTGGCTATTTTGTTTTGCATTTGCAACTCGAGTTGATCGTAGAATAGACTTTATTATGTAACTGTAAATAAGCATTCCAGTTGTTTCTCTTATGAGATTCCTACCGCATATAACGCCGTGGATATTACATTTTAATACAGCATATTGTATAAATCTATTTGTGTGCCAAGTGTTGTCCAAAGTCTGTTCATTCCTGATTGCTTTATAAATAAGCAAAACTACAGTCTATCACACATGTACTGTTAGTATGAATTAGATATTATTTTAGACTATAAACTTGATTAATAGCGGCTGGATGAAGATGGCCAAGGAATGAAAGTTGCGACTTGTCTAGGGGAGGTCTATATCTAGCAGTTGACGAGAGCTGGCTAATTGATTGAATGATTGAAGCCTTTTTATAAACGCACCACAGTTAACTATTTACTTAGCGAAATTCTCAATTCAGAAACTGGCCCTTTCAATTGTAAAACCTTTTCAGACTGCATAACTACAGCTGGTTAATGCCATATTCAGCTGCAATATGCTACGCCTTCTGTAAAATTTAAATCCCAACTCAGTTTATGATATGGTAAACATGTAAGCCTTTCAGTGTATTTTGTTTTCGGGTGTGTACAATAAAGTGTTCTAATCTAATGTAATCTAATCTAATGGGCAGTGTTAGTAATAAACAGGTAATACCTACTTTGTGTACAACTTTTCCTTCGCAAAATCCCATTCCGAATCAACACACCAACCTCCTCGGACCTCGACACAGATGCTAAATGCATCAACTCAATTTGTCCACGATAAAAAGATCTATTGGACGCAGGCCACTTGACCTTGTAAGAGACTTCAGACCTTATTCACTGTTGCTTTAGGTGTATTTGCAAAGCGAATTACAATGCAGTTTCTTAGCAAACAGAGTAGACGGCATGACGCGGGTTGCAATTGCCTCGCCTTTAGCGTAGTGTTGGGGTGGGAGTATCGATTAATTGTATCGATGACAGCGCTGCACTCCCAACGTTTGTAGGAAAGATTTTATCGACAGCAGATCGAACTTCACATTTTGTTGCAAAGTCGCCCGTAACGTAACTGAGTAGAGTGCACACGTGTACAGACGTGCTGTCGACTATAAAATATGAATGTAATCTAACAGTACGTGTCTGTAAGGGCAGCAATCTTTGTACTTGAATTCGGGTATGGCTAGAAAATATGAGAACTCTAGAAGACTCACCCCGCGGTTCCTCGTATATTAATAGTACGTTTATCTACTCTTAACAGTTGCCAGTTTGTTTTTTCGTGCACTTTGGCTAACTGACTCTTAGAATTAGATTAACAGATTTTAGTGTACGAGAAACATAATTGCAAGACTAAAAGAAAACGGCCAAGTGCGAGTCCGACTCGCGCACCGAAGGTTCTGTATTCGCACTTTTCCGTTTTTTATTATTTGTCGTTAGAATATTATAAAAAGTCCCACAATCATACCAAGTTTGATGCCTGTATGTTTTACCGTAATAACGATAGAGGATAAACAAAAATGCGGCGAAATACACGTTTGTTGTGTGGAAATAATTTTTTATTATTTTTAATATTTTATTATTTGTTACGTAATTCGTCCTTATAACACATATTCTGAGAAAATTTCAACCGCCTACCTATTACGGTTCCATACGGACGGATGGACAAATAGAGAGACAGACAGATAGACAGCGGCGGCAGAGTAATAGGGTCCCGTTTGGCACCTTTCGGATACGGAACCCTAGAAACCGATTAAATTAATGTAAATGAATCCATAAGCTTCAATATTGCACGATCACGTGCGATAAGTGAGTAAGTATTTTTCTTCTATTTCGATCTTAGTTCGTGTTCTTATGTTTTTTTTTCTAGCGGAATCAGAGTTCATTAAAACTTTTTTCTTAATAGCAGTTAAGGCGTGATGACAAGCACTTAACTGATAGACAAGGTCAGCAATCTATTATTTTTGAGCGTTTTGATCTCGATCATTGAATTTTTTATACTCGTCTAACAAAGGTTCGACTTCGTTGGATTAAGTGTTTTGTCATCTTTGACACCGTGAGGAATCCCGCAGCTTGGTTGGCTCCGCACGTATTGACTTAACTTTCCTGTGGGCTAGGCCGACTAAGCTTTCAGGATGGTATAGATGCTGGGAAAGGCTACTCCATCTAAAAAACAATTTCCCAGGCACTGCAGCGTCCGAGTGGTCCGTTCATCCATCTAGTGTGAGTGATGGTGCCAATGGACGCTACATCTATCTAAATCAGCTCATTACATAGATGCAAAGGCCAAAGTTTAGTTTGTCATCTTTATACGCGTTGTTTTTATATGATAAAAAACGTTTTGGTACTCCACTGTATAAAGGCCAAATAGTTTTTGTCAATAACTTTACACATGTTTAACAGTATCTCCATAAGCATAGGAAAATTGGGTGTGTTTTTCGTCAATACCAACTATTTTTACTAGAGATAAAACTTTGAACAAAGCTGTTTGGAACAAAAGTTACCACATGCCATGCGGCATTGAAATGTATTGAACATCTGATATTTTTTCCGTGATCTCAAAGTTTTCCCCATAGTAAAATTAGTTCGTATTGATGATTGAAAACACCGATTTCTTTATTTTATATGGATGTTGTTTCACTCTGTATAAGATATTGAACCGAGTAGTAGTTTTAGTGCCCAATTGGACCGAATTACCCAGAAACATTCCAACCCACATAATGTAACATTGGGGAAAAAACGCTTTTAAAGTTGTACATTGTTTTGTTTCATGTTTTTGTTCACACGTTTTAAATATTAAAGTTACAATAAATATAACATGTCTAAAAGAAATATGGGACAAAACAATGTTAAACTTAAAAAACGTTTTTCTGGTAATTTACTATTGTGGGTTGGAATGTTTCTACGTAACACGATCCAATTGAAGTGCAATAAGGATGCCTACCCCATGAATGGATTTATTTAGAAAAACCAGTCAAGTGCGAGTCTGGCTCGCGCTCAACGGGTTCCGTACCATTATCTATACAACACTAGACAAAGATTGAATTTGAGAACAGCGCCATCTATAGAAACTAACAAGAAGCGTTTAACATTGACATTTAGCGACATGACATCGGCGCTGTAAGGTTACATAGATGGCCGCTAGATGGCGAGCGCTGTCTTTAGACAACGTTTGTTGTATGGGTGCCACCACTAATTATTTATTTTAATCTGTTATAGTATTTGTTGTTATAGCGGCAACATAAATACATCATGAAAATTTCAACTACCTAGGTATCACGGATCATGAGATACAGCATTGTGACAGACAGACAGAGGGACAGTCTTAGTAATAGGGTCCCATGTAGCACCCTTCGGGTACGATACCCTAAAAATACTAATAATTAAGTTCAGAATGTCTATTTTTGACTTGCATATTTTTGTTTGTTAAATGAAGTGTTGTAATAGTAAGTGTATATTAATTTTAAAGTGGATTTTATTTTGATTTTAACTACGTTGTGTTTACTAAGTTCAATTTTTATTTATATGTCAAAATGTACTTAGATTAAGTTCCCTTCAGGGTTGCATTATAAAACTCAAGTATGTATTTGATTTTGATTCTCCTACATAAAAACATATGTTGGAAAATATCAAATGATATTTTTGTTGAGGTAGAAGTTTTTTACGATAAACGTTTATCGAGTGTTGCTAGGAAATCACTAACCCTCCACAGAAAATGTCGAAGTGCTAAGGCTACATGACAAATAAAACGGTACTCGGTGGCTTTAAGCGTTATTTCACGTACCGTCCACACCATCCATTCACAGCTGAAATATGTAGATTATTTGTAAGACACTAACTACGTATACATTTTTGTCATTTGAACAAAACAACCTTATCCGAAAAAGCTTTGATACAAAGTTCGTTTGAAAAAAAAAATTGGTGAATACACCAAAAGCACACTAAAAGTTAAATACCTAACCTATCAATAACCAACTCTTTCAGTATTCATTATTTACTTGTTTAAGGTCACATATATAGCTTTTTAAATAATTTATCGATTTCGTAACGTTCAATTATGCACATAAGATAATTTAAGTTTAGTTAAACAAATAAAGTTAATTACAGGATTATCAGTCATATAACATATAATACAATGGATAGCGCTGCAACTGTCAAGTTGTTATACGTTTTTGTAGTTATTCGCTGGATAAAGCTTACCCTGGATAAACAGATAAATAGAAGATTATTATGTCAACGGACTCTAGAGGAAAATCTCCTACGAAAAATCTTGACCACGGCCGAAATCTCCAGTTTTTTAAATTACTAGGTACTTCCCTCTCTCATATTTACCCTAGCCGCATTGTCTCTCAAACCTGCTCTAAATAAAAAGTCAGGTTAGATATAATTATATATTTAACCTGACATGTTCTGAATACTTAAAAAATGAAATGACAGTAACATGTTTTTTTTTTTTTTTTTTTTTTTTTTTTTTTTCATTTTGCCTACTTAATTTAAATCTGGGTGAACTATCTCCTTTCAAAATTTGGACTGGACAACTCGCCCGTTGGAAGTATTGATTGAAGCGAAAGTAACCAGTCATTTTAAAAGTAGGCATTTCGGTCGAAGTCAGGATTTTCTTTAGTCGAGTTGTGACCCCTAAGCCTCAACGGTAGGTTTGTTCAAAAACACGCGCAGGAGATTTTCCAGAACTCATCTAGGCCTGGCTACGTGGGTAATGGTGATACGTGACGGCGCATTGATGTTGTGAGTTTATCGGCCGGTTTCTCCGTTTATATTGCACTGTTTTATAAGGGTCTTATTGCGGGCACTAGTAGTGTCTAGAGGTCAAGAAATGGCGGAATGCAGGGAACATTTATAACTTTCTTGGCTGCATAGGATCTTTAGCCTATAAACATACGAATGCACGGCCAGACGTTCTCTCAGATAAAGAAAGAGATAGTATGGGATTACAAATTTACGGTTTCAGGTTCTGCTGTGGAACTATCGCGTTTCTTAATATATTCTAACGTGTTTTAAGCGTGATTTTACGTCACACGGTCAAATCTGAAGAAAAAAAACTTATGCAACAAAAGTTGTTGTAAAACGCAAACTCTACTCAGGGTGTTTCAGGAATTTGACCACCTCGGTTGGTCTAGCGGTACCACGTCTGATTACTATGCCAAGGGTCGTATACACCCATGTATTTCCATGTTTATGATATCCTGGCCTGGTTACCATAGCACAGGCTATCCTAGTTTGGGACCAGGGCCTAGATTCTGTTAATGCATTGTAGTAACATGACAACTGCATGAACATGGCGATTTCATTTCATTGCTGCTTTAAGTCTACGCGGGCACACGTATCAAACCTTCTAGACGTCAATGGTACGAAAAAACACGTCACGTGACCCGACAGTGTACCTGTCATTAGTATAATGATTAGTATAATGCACTAACAGAATCGAAGCCCAGGATAAGTGATGGTGTTGCGTGGAAATTATTATGAGTTATTATTTTCTTTTACAATTAGCGCTACTCTTCGTAATTGTTTCAATCTTCAGTCTAATATGAAACCTGGTTTCTGGACGTTACCGACTAGCCAGCCGCTGGTAGTTCCGTATGTATTTTTTAAGATCAAATGAGAAAGGATTACCTTATCGAAATACAACTTAAAACTTATAATAATAACTTCCTCATAACAAATCACTTGTCGGGGTAAATAATAAAAACTTCCACATAACAAATCACTCGTTCTGCTCCCAAACTAGAATACCCTATGCTATAGTAACCAGGCAAGGACACCACAAACATGGAAATACAACTACACTAAGGCCATTTTTACAAATCTACGGCAGCTCCAAGTAAGAATCGGACCCACGACCTCCGGCATGGTAATCAGACGTGAATCGCAAGACCAACCGAGGTAGTCAAATTTCTGAAACACCCCAAGTAGAGTTTGTATTTTACAACAACGTTTGTTGTACAAGTTTTTTTTTAAGATTTGACCGCGAGACGTAAAGTCACGCTTAAAACTCGTAAGGATATGTTTCGAAACGGGATATTTCCACCTCAGCACCTGAAATCGTAAATTTGTTACTTAGGACAGTCTTATATGACGTAGAATAAGGTTAGAACGCACATGTCAAACTAAAACGTAACCTTTAAATTCGTCTCAAAAGTTACACTAATATCACAAATGTGTGAAACCTACGTCAATACTTACCTTCCCAGGGTACAAGCTTTCAAAGGATAACTTAAGTAACTTAGAACCTTATTTCGACGAGCGAAGGTGCATGCTTTGACACTGTTCGGGGCTGAAAGTAACGAGTAAACGCATTAAGATGCAATATCCGCTGAAGGAAGTGACTGGCACAAAGCTGTGCTGTGGGCGTTGGAGCCAATGTTTGGGCCAATATTGTAGATGTAGGTAAGTACCTACTGGTACGTTATTAATACTGAAGCTTAGCTTAGTAATCTACATAAAAATATATATACGTACTAAAGATAACTGCATTTCCTTCCGTGGATGTCGTAGAAGGCGACTACGGAAATCAATTACCAGGAGATTCCAACCGCATACTGCGATCGCCAACTCGCCTGCCAAGCGTGAAATTGTAGTAGCACCACACGCTAACTGTGAAGGAAAACATCGTGAGGAAACCTAAGTTTCTGTTGTGTTTTAGAAACTCAGGTTTGAAATTGCCAATCTGCGGTGTAGCCTATAGGCATCCCACTGCAGAACAAAGGCATCCTCCCAGAGAGAGAGAGTACGGGCTTAATTATCATGAGTGCCCACCGCGTATTGGCAAATTCAAGCGCTGAGTTATGTGAACTCCTCAGACACTCTGATTTCCTAACGATATTTTCCTTCACCGTCAGCAAGTGTTATTGCCACTACGACTTCACAAATGTACGTAACTTAGAAAACAAATTCATTGGCACATTCAATTGGGATTCAAACCCACGATCTCCCGAATGTGCGGCCTGCGCTCCACCGCTCACCGAATAACAAAAACAAACTTATGATCATAAAAATAAACGGTTTGCTCTACAATATGATATGACAGATAGTAGGTAAGAAGTCATCTTAAAAATTCTTCATGCACCCAGATTAGATATTTTCAAGAATAGCCAACAATCTAGATGCATACTTATTTACATAAGATTTAACTCCACTCAACTTAAAACTCATCATTATCATCATCATCATCATGAGCCCACAGCTGGGTATAGGCCTTTCCCCCCAAATGCCACTTAAAACTCTTTTAATAAACTTCTCCATAGATGAATATATCGGTGATAAAGGATAGGCCTATGCCTATCCTGTTTACTATTAAACTGCCTGATAAAAAAACCGCCAAACAGCGGTGGTAGCCTAGGGGGTAGAACATTGGACTCGGAAGCGAGAGACCCAGGTTCGATTCCCAGTGGGGACATTTACCTATGACTTTGTTTTCTAAGTTATGTACATTTATATTGCTTTTGTTGCACTAACCCGTGCTGAGGACAATTTTGGTTAAGTTTTGAGAGCGCGCTGGCACAGTTGGCGGTCGCGGGTTCAAGTCCCGGCATGGGTGGAATTTTTAGCCTCTAAATAGGTTTTTAAAATTGTCCTTAGCACGGGTTAGTGCAACAAAAAGACGCATTTTAAGGCCACTTTCTCATTTTACACGTTTAAAAATTGGAGCTTCATTTTAAAGTTTATTTTATTAATTTATAGCGACGGAAATAATTTTGTAGTTAAAACTGTATTTTTATTGTAAGAGGTTTATTTCATTGGAAGCGTAAGCTCTTTTTTACATTACGATGTAGCATTGAAGCATAAAATGTACTCTACGTCAGGATCGTGGCAAGTGGCAAACGTTGGACTTTGTCTACCCCTGCAAGATACAGGCTTATGTGTTCTTGCTTATAGCGACTGACACGTTGCGGTACCACGTCTGATTACCATGTCGAAGGTCGTGAATTCGATTCCAACTGGGGGCCGCCATAATTTGGTACAAATGGCCTCAGTCTGGGTTATTCTGCATTATGTCCTTGCCTGGTTACTATAGCACAGGGTATCCTAGTTTGGCACCAGTACAAGTGATTGTATGTGTGTGCAAATTATTATTATTATGTTCTAAGGCCCCTCTTTAAGAAATTGCAGTTGCTGCGGTTATACGTATGCATAAAATAGCTTAATTTGATAACCAACTCCTTTTAACAAGAAATATAAGGGTATTGGGCCTCAGGTCTAAGGCACAAATTGAGCGGGGGCGTGCGCAAGCGCAGCGCAGGCCGCGGGGGTCAAGTCGTAAACAACTTGGCTCTAATTACTCGCTTACTCTACCTGAAAGCCGTAACTCTGAGGTATGGGCGTTAGTTATAAGTACATACGTACATAATGGTACGGTGTTACATTTTTATATTGTTGCTTAATTTGCAATTTAAAAAAAAAATATAAAAAAATCACGGGTTTTCTGCATTATATTGCGCAAGCGCAGGCCGCGGGGGTTAAGTCGTAAACAACTTGGCTCTAATTACTCGCTTACTCTACCTGAAAGCCGTAACTGTGAGGCATGGGTGTCAGCAATAAGTACATACGTACGTAATGGTATGGTGTTACATTTTTATATTTTTCTTTAATTTGCAATTTTTTAGAATAAAAAAAATCTCGGTTTTTCTTCTTTGTATTGCGCAAGCGCAAGCCGCGGTGGTCAAGTCGTAAACAACTTGGCTCTAATTACTCGCTTACTCTTACTGAAGGCCGTAACTCTGAGGTACGGGTGTTAGCAATAAATACAATCGACAGTACATCAACCTTCACACAGGTACACTCTACTCAGTTACATTAAGGGCAAATTTGCTACAAAAACGCAAAGGTTGATCTGCTGTCGACTATATATACGAAACAATGGTAATGAGAAAAAGGAAGAAGACGAAGTGTACAGGGCTGTTTCTAAAATGCGCACTTCCTGATTATACCATACAAGACAGACATGGATCTTAAATGACTTAACCCAAACCAGGTTACCCGGAAGAAAGTACTTATTAGCATTAAGCTCACCTTTACTGCACAACAATGGTATTTTTACAAACGAGTACGTACCTTTGTTGTGCATTAAATAATTTTATGCCACACCTGGCCAAAAAGCGGGTTTTTCCGCACGCTACGCGTACGGGAAAACCCACTTTGAGGCCAAGTGACGACATAAAATTGTGTACACAAACACGGGCTGTAAAACAGAAAGCCCTCTATCGCATATTTATGACCCTCGCCTGCGGCTCAGGCCTTAAACTTCTGCGATATTGGCCTTTCTTTATTTATCGGCCCTAGTTGTGTAAATAACTATTTCAATACAATTATGTGGCATAAATACAATATGATTCCAATCTAATTTTGATTTCAACCTAAATTCAACCCTACTCAGCCGGGTGGGGTGCACGGATGTAAATGCTCTAATTTAGCCAAGTGACGTAGCTACGTTACGGGCGACTTTTCAACTAAAATATAAAGGTCGCTGTGCTTCCAACTGTACGTGGGTGGGTCAGCCGAGTCGCCGTTCGGTTGACATTCCTGATATTACCTGACACGACGGATATTTTAATTTATTCATGAAATTCAAATTGGGAGGGATTATGAATTACCATAGCCCTGGGTAATTAAAAGAAAACAGAAAGGAAAATGCATTTTGCACAGAAACCTCGGCTGAGGGATTGTTTTCTAAGAAGAAAAGGATTTGCAAATTCTTCGTCGGAACTTTCTTGGAAAAACCAGGTGTTTTCGCTAGAAAAGTTTTTTCTTTAGGTAAATTGTCTTTTTTTTATTTTGAGCGCTAGGGATTCGAATAAAAAATATTTCTAATAACAATTTAAAATATTCGAACGTTCCAGTTGTAAGATAAATTTATATACATTCATAAAAATCCCTTAGACGGAAGTCCCGATGTGAATTCTCGGGCACGCGAGTTTCTTCAAAAGTCAATACAACCTTCCTTAGAATTATTCAATGATCCGCGATGCTTATTTTACCAGGTAAACTTAATAACTTTAACAATAAATAAACTCCGGTGACGTTTGCCGGAGGTCATGAGTTTGATTCCCACTCGAGGTCGCCCTACATTTGTAGAAATTACCTCAGTCTGGGTGTATTCCCATTTTTGTGATGTCCTTCCCTAGTAACCATAGCGCAAGGTATCCTATTTTGGGACCAGGACAAGTGATTGTGTTGTGTGGATGTTATTTATTTATATTTGTAAAATGCTGTGGGAAGAGTCGCGAAATGGAAAACGTATACTGCGTCGAACAACACATCTGCATTTACCGCTCTTGTATCGAGCTGTATGTGTCGGTCACAATACCGTCGAAAGGTTAGGGATGGGGTCAAATCGATAGTGTTGTTATCGATAGATAAGTCAGAGTTAAATCTAAAACGAGTTAAATCTAAAATGTCTCGAGACAAGTGGGATATTCAAAACACACATTTTGTTTTACTTTTGTGTATGTGTAAGCATATATTTTTTTAAATATATTAAAGTCATGAGATTGATAATAGAGCGCTTTATATATTTAGAATTACAATCAACTTGAAAGACGTTATTTTTTCTCGTATGGTAACGATTTCTAACAATGTAACGATAGGTGTACATGAAAAAAAAAGCTAAATTCAATTAAATATAGTACTTATACTAAAATCGACTGCTGGTAAGACTTAAATGCAGACTTTTGGCACCTCACTACCTTTCATGAATTTATTGTAGGCAGAGCAACACTTTTCAAGTGGACATCACATTTTTATTTCCCTACTAAAATATTCAAGTAATTTATATTTCCAACGTCAAAGTTTCAGTGGAAGCACTGAAAGCATGAACATTCATAATATCAAACTGCATATAAACTATATATTGTTGCAGATCAAAGACCACGCTCTAGAGTTGAAATTAACAAAACTTATCGTATTTACGAGCTCGATATGAATATTTGTATTAGAAGCGCAGTAGTTGTGACTTACTCAACATAACAACAAATTCACAACACACGAAACAGGAAATTAAAACTCCACATGTGGCGTTCATCATTCTGCGTCAAAATGCACAGAGTGCGCTTCGCCAAGTGGTCGCCAGACTGCGCATTATAAGTGAAATTATTCGAGCCATTTTTGCCCCACTAGCTCTAAGGCCAGTGTAACATTGTCAAAATCAGGAGTTATTTTGTTCAGAACTTTAACTAAAGCACACATTTTTATGAGGGAACTTTACAGATAAAGATAGATCAATCTATGCATTTTGTATACTTCTTAATGATGTAATAAAATAATTAAGTCATATTTACACCAAAAATCTAACTTCGTCTGTTCGGAATCCGTTAATTTGTAAAGTTGGATTGTATAATAAAATAAAACTACGAGCGAAATTATTAAACTACGAGTGTTACTTATCATTACTGAACCTACCGAACAATTATAAATTAATAGCTGAATCGGAGAACGTTGCTTTGCCATGTTAGGTAATTAGCTCACGACTTATTCTTTAGATTTACCAAATACACACAAACAAATCATAAAAAACGGGCAAGCCGTTTCGGAGGAGTTCGATAGCAAACACTGTGAAACGAAATATTTATATATTAGATTCCCGAATTTCGAGGATTTTTATCTTTTCGGTGGTCCCAATTCCAATTTATCAATCAAAATATTACAATACCTATTGTTTAACTTTTGTATTTTTGCGAACGTAACTTTAATATTCAGTGTGAGTGAGTGCGCTATCACACATTAAATAGTGCCCAAAAGAAATCAAATAAAAAAATGATAATAATGAAAAACATCGTTCCTTCACTATTGATTATAATTAGTGATGTTTATCAAACTACTTTCAAGAATAAAAAATTTATGATACTAACCCTTTTCAAATTGTACATAATATAACAATACAGTATTTGGCCTATTTTTTACGTTGACGTTTCTGTGGAATTGGCATCTTTCCACGTGTTTAGTTCGGATCAGACTGATGTCGACAACAAATGGAAATCGTTATCGGATCGCGTTGATACGGATGTAACAAGTTACGACTGTACACGTTCAGAATGTTTAGCTCCTCCGGCGGATGTATTAGCGCTTGAGTTGGGTTTGAGTAGCTCTTGAAAGCTATTGGTGCAACTGTTTTTCAAATGAATTTTAATTAGCATGGACGATTTTGGGGTATCATTGGCGTGGGACGCGGGATGAGACTTAAAATTCGTTGGACTTTAGTTTAGTTAATTTAAGAAAAAAAAACACTTGCATGGATTTTTGATCAAGTTGCCTGTCGGGCACCATATTTAACCCAGCTCGCTAGTCCGTTGAGTTGAGGCAGATTTCTGGTAGAGGATGGATGAGGATGGCCGAGGAGAGAAAGGTGTTGCGTTTCTAAGGGAAGGCCTATGTCCATTAGTGGACGAAAAAAACGGTACATAAGCAAATTTGCGGGTTTTTGTACCTATACAACATAAAGTTTACACATAAAAGGTTTTATAAAATGCGTAATTCCTTAAACACCCCAATTAGAGCTTGTCTCCTACAACGACTTCGGTTTTATGAGATTTTTTCTCAGATTTATATATTACTAGCCGACCTGGCAAACGTTGCTTTGCCATATTAATTGGCCTACGACCTATTCTCAGACCTATCAAATGTACACAAAAAAAATTCACGAAAATCGGTGAAGCCGTTTCGGAAGAGTTCAGTAACTGTCAACTGTCGACACTGTCAAGTGATTTTATATATTATATTCTAAATATCAGGGATTACGTCATTTTATAAAATTCGCGCTCTACTAATGTCGCAGCCAAGTAAGTCAATAAGTCATTCAGTCAGTAAGTCATTGCCCGACGTAGAAGAATGTCTATTCTATCTAATACAGGTTTTAATTATCAATTGTTTATCAAAGAACTACCTACTTTTTTTTCAATAAATTTTCAAAAGTGGCAGAACGAAAATTGTTCCAAAGTGACGAATTCTAACCGGCATCTTTCAGGAATTCCACATTTTTTAAATAACCCTATATGTAACCTCCCGCCTACATTTCGTAGGGGGGCAGGCAGACAAAGATTTGCCAACTGGCACGACAACACTTTTTCACTTCATCAGTATTTAAATGAATTGTTCCTGGCAGGTTTCAAAATTTATCAAGTTAATCCATTTTTTTATGTAGCCTATTACACGTCGCACTGCAGGGCACCGGCGTTCTCTCAGAGAGAAAGAATACGGGCTTAATCACCACGCGTGCCCACCGCGGTCCGTCAATTTCAAGCGCTGAGGTGTGTGAACACCTCAGTCAGTCAGGTTTCCTCACAATGTTTTCCTTCGCCGTTAGCGGGTGGTATTGCTACCATAACTTCACAAATGTACGTAACTTGAACCCACGACCTCTCGGATGAGAAGCCGGCGTTCTACCGCTCTGCTACCACCGCTACCAAGTTAACCTATAAGTTAATAAAAATATACATGAATACTTATTTCCTTCTTTGCTTTGATCGCTTAATAAAAACCACTTACTGCTGTGTACTAGCAAAGATAGCGGAATTCTAAGCGTTGGGAGAGCCTTGCTCCCTTGATAACAAAAATTCGCCGCGGTTTCGTGTTGGAACACAGGAAATTAGATTTTCCAGCCACTTTAACAGACCAAAAAAGTATTTCGTAGTAGCTTGTTCATTTTGATAGCAAGTAAAATACGAGTACATGTTTTGCATGGGAATGTTGTTTCTTTGCGCGGAAAACAAATAAAAGAAAATTCAATTAAAATGTGAAGGTGAACGGGTTCCTTGGGTTCCTTTACAAAGAGGATGATAAATAATCATTATTTCTATGCTTACTTACCTAAGTAAAAGCATATTTTGTCAATTCAATAGGTAGATAAAATATTATATTACACCAGAATATTGTTCTGTTAGTCGGAAGAAAATTGAAACAAAAAGTGATAAAACTTATTTTTGAAGGGACTCCTATCCTAGAAGTCCGTTAATATGTTACTATGTACGTAAAGATATAATTAAACATTACATATAAATATAATTAAACATTAATAAAAAATAACGGTGTTATTTATAAAATAAGAAGATAACCTAAGAGTATTCTTTGTTGCACACACCAGAAAATAGCACCTTTATGTTATATTTTTTTTTTATATTTAAAAAAGAACGTTTCAATTAAGTAAACTTATTTTAAATAGATATTTAGAGGCTAACAATTCCATCCATGCCGGGACTGGCGCTGGCACGGTAAGCCAGAGGTCGCGCGTTCAAGTCCCGGCATGGGTGGAATTTTTAGCCTCTAAATAGGTTTTTAAAATAGTCCTCAGCACGGGTTAATGCAACAAAAAGAATATAATTATGTAAGCTTATTTCTATATTTATGTATTAAGTGTGTTTTTGGCAATAAAATGTAGTTCACTTTCACTTTCTATTACCTGATGATTGAAATCACCCGTTTTCTGAGGAAACGACAGCTCATCATGACTAAGGTATGGTAACTGACATAGCTTATGAGATTACCAACTTGAAGTGGTAGTGGGCTGTTTACATAATTATGCCGACAAACCGATAGTCGATAGGCTACAAGGTCCTCGAGTGGAGAGCAAGAACTTAACCACGCAGCGCAGGACGCCATTTCATACAACTAAAATTCATGGTTTATTATGGCACTTAGATTGTACATTGCGAAGTCGATTTACCCACAGATCAACGAGTAGGAAGACTTGGCGCCGCAGTGTACATCGAATTTTCATATAAACTATGAACAGTAGTTTTATGAAGCGTGAACACGACGAGTCGCTTGGGGCGGCGTGTTAGTCCGATGCAAACAAAACCGTTTTCGAAGTTGACTCTGATCGAACTTTGTAAACTGTTCCACACACTGAACAAACCGTGAACAAAATAAAGTACGTAATTGTTTCATCGCTCTCTTCCAAAAATACTCGTCTTGAGAAAGTCAATGAAGACTCTAATTAATGGTCTTGCTTAAGTAACAGTTCCAGACTTCCAGTACAAAAGTAGGCCACGAATTCAATATTTTATTGCGTTCCATTTTCAAACATTTTCGTTTTTATTCGATCTTTAAGATGCCATTGCATTTTTTCTGCACTTAGCGTTTATTTTTCTTACAAACGTGTAACTGGCCAGTGGCTATCGGAACAATTCCGATTTTCATTCGATCGCGTGACACGTGGACATTTCTGCCTGAACTAACGCAGAATATTTCTTTCGCCGTTTATCTACAACTTCAATTTCTTGGCCAATTACAACGGAGTTATCGCAACGTTGGTTCAGAATAGAAACTATTGTTTTATTGTTGCCAACGGTGGAAACTAACGATGACAGCCGCCTGTAAATATGACTTCCATTGTTATAGATAACTCTTTATCTCTTTCGATGACAGTATTATGTTGGGTCTGGTAATGGATATGGCTTGTTTTCGATTTAGTTAGGAGCGTGAGAATTGAATAGAAATCTAAAACACATAAATTTTCAAGCTAGGAACGGTGTCATAATAACAAGTTGCGAGGTTCGGCTTAATATTGAAGTTATCTGTATGTTTATTCAGGCTATTATCAAATACGGAACTGCTACTAGGCTAATTGGCATACTGCTGTAGCAATAATATAAAACCCTGGTCTCGGTCCCTTCGGGATGCAGGCGTGAGTTATGTATGTAATAACCCAAAGAAAAATCTCAGATTGTTTTTTTCTTTCGTAAATTTTTCAGAATAAAAAATGATCATCATCATCATCATCAGCCGTTTGACGCCCACTGCAGGACATAGGCCTCCGTCATGGTTTTCCTAACCATGAGGGGTTTTGCCATAATCGCCACGCTTGGCAGGCGGGTTGGCAATCGCAGTATGCGGTTGGAATCTCAGGAAGACGCCGTCGTAGAAAGCGACTAAGGAGTTCAATTACCAGGAATAAAAAATATTCTTATATTATTTTATCTTGTATTTGTTTCCTGTAATAGCCTACGGGTTGTACGGATTTTTTTGTTTAATATATAATTTCGGCCAATGTAACTTTTGCCCGACTCTAAAAACGATGTGCCTATTATAAGCTTTTTGACTGCCTCTCGACAATACGTGGATTAAAGCTACGTTGTCACATAGGTCAGCACAAAACGGGTTACTCATTAAGGCAAATCGGCGAGGAATCAGCAGTTGGTATCGTCAATGGCAATCTTCATCTCGTCCGCACGAACGCTGTGATAGCTATCGACTTTTACTCACGTACAGTCGACAGCACTTGTATCCGTGGAATCTTACTACATGACCAAAAAACATACAAAATTTTGACGACAACGTCGACAACTAGACTCGGGTGGGTATACCCGAGTCAGCGACCGACCGAGTGTATTGTTTTGCAACAAAGGATTTTCAACATACACGTGATTCAGCGTCACCGACCCGAGTGAGACGATTGCGTTCACTATTTAGAAGTTTTAACTCCAAAAATCTTTTTAAAACCTCAATAGATGGATAGAGAACACTTTATAGCACAACCAGATGCCTGTTTGATATAACTATAATTCATGGTTTATTATGGCAAGTCGATGTTCATTGCGAAATCGTTTAACCCACAGATTAACAAGTAGACTCTGCTACGCAATGTACCTCGAATTATGATAATAAATTACATGAAACTCGGTCCAGAAAAAATAGTAACAACTATGATTTTTTTAATCTAAGTAATATACAATCTAAAATTTATCGCTTAGAGCGATCTCTGCCAGGCAACCCTAACCTGTTACATTATGAGCTTGGAAAAAAGAATGAAAAACCATTAGTGGCCCGATCGGGTCCTTTAGAATTTCACAGAATTTTAGATTTTTTTTCGACCAAATAGGGGATTTATTAGCAAAAGGCAAGATAAGAAGTAGCCGAAACCGGCGTGCGCTCATGCAACGACTAATGAATGTTGAGGAAGCGAAAATGGTTAGACGTAGTCTATAAAAAATGTAATCTCTGCTGTTATTGCTTTTTTAAATTGTTTGTGTTTTGGTAATAAACGATTTCTATTCTATTCTATTCTAAAAGTGATCTGTCGGGATCGTGGCAAGTGGCAGTCCCTGGTCTCTCCCTCTCTGGGATACAGGCGTGATTTTATGTATGTGTATGTAATAGTTTGTTACGTAATCACATTTGAAAAGTTTTTGCTATCAGGCATTTCGTTTGTACATTATATGCGCGCTTTCCTCCGAAAACGCTTCTTCCTTTATTTATGCTTTCGTAACAGCTACGAGTATGTCGCGAAGATTGCGACATAGATACAGGGATGTGAGCACACATGGTGCCGGAAATATCCGCCATCTTGGTCTTACCTCCTTATGATAGTGTCTCGAGGATTAGAAGACCCGTTGGACTTGGCAGGTGTCTCTTGGCGGCGTGAGGTTATCTCTAGTATATTTGTGAAAATTATCCAACCTATGCCTAACAGAAAAGTTGGTAAAAGTTGTAGGTACTCCGTATCTTTACGTGATTTTTATGGCATGTGCTCTGGTGTACAATAAATAATATTCTTATCTTATCTTAGTTACCTAGTGTTAGTCTTCTTCCATCATCATCATCATCATCATCATCAGCCACTTGACGCCCACTGCAGAACATAGGCCTCCCTCACGGTTTTCCAAGCTTCTTCTTTAAAATAAGATATTTAACTAAATAAATAATAACTGCCCCACAACACAATCACTTGTCCTGGTCCCAAACAAGGATGCTATGGTAACCAGCCTTGGCTGTTTGTACACATCAAATACAATCGAATCAAGGTCGAAACCACGACCTCTGCTTTCTCGGTGTTGGTGGGTTATACACTTGACTTTGGTAGTCGGCTATAGATGCATTCAAATCAAGTCTGGGTCTATGTCAAAGTTTGGTCATGTCATTCACAGACTATATGATATGTACGAAATATGTACGGCGGCTCCAGTGGGAATTGAACCCATGACCCTCCGGCATGGTAATCAGACGTTATCACGTCCCGGCTAGAACAACGAGGCGGTCATAAATAAATAACATAACTAGATTTAATGACACTTCAATGATTTGCGATTTATCTGGCACCGCTCACTAGACTGCAAGATTTTTTTCTTTACCTTGTTCAACAAACGTAAATATATCGAACAGAACTTGTAAGTGATTTAACTCATGTCGGCTTTGCTCCTGTATCGGCTAGTTTGGTGATGCCCTAACTCATGTCACATTATTTCAGGCCAAATCCTCAGTCTGAATATACCGTCGTGGATTGGATGGTATTTTAGTGACGGACTAAGCCATCACTAGTCCGTCGTGAATACACCACTCTAAATGAAGCGGCCAAGCGAAGAATGGCGACGCAGATTGCTCCTACCAGTAATGGAAACTGTGGGGCTGTCGCGAGTTACACGATAACGATGCGAGAGACAGGAAAAGATGTTTATCTACACTTATATCATAATCTTCAAATTATAAATTCAAAGGTAAACACATATTGACAGGCTTTAAACAATACATAACTTTAAAGAAAATAAAAAAAAAGTGTAATATAAAGTTACATTAAAGGTCAGATTTTTCACTTTATGTTACAGTTATTTTTTTTAAAGTGTTGCTGTGATCACGGAACAAAACTTAAGTTTTTTTTTTAATGTCAAAAGTTGACTCTATAAAAACCTAATTTCATTTTCGTGCCAAAACGCAACTAAAAATACCTAAAATTTCGCGCGCAAAACTGAGTGCAGACGATTGAATGTCAAGATACTTTTGTCGAAATTGCGCCATTTTGTTTAAAAAATTTCATTATGAGTGTAGATAAAGTAGTGTATGAGACTGCACATAACTTGGTATTAAAACACTCGCGAATGCTATTAAAAAACTCGCCAAGGCTCGTTTTTTAAAATCTCGCTCGTGTTTTAATAACCCTCATTATGTGACAGTCACATAAACTACTATTAAATAAAGAACTTCCATACAACACGATCACTTGACCTGGTCCCAAACAAGGACACCTTGCAAGGACATGACAAACACGGAAATGGGTGTATTTTAAACCTATTCGATAGTCAAGCACGGCGACCTCCGGTGGGAATCGAACCCACGACGTTTAATTAAAGGCATTGAGGTACCGTGTACAACCATTTTAATATGCGTAGCGTAACATGTTTGCAGGGATTTCTTATGAATTAATCTGTCTGTAGAATTCTCAGGGACCCGATCGGGCCACCATAACAATTGTTTGATTTGAAAATTCTTTATTGCAAAAGAGATACTTCGGCTCAAAGGCGAGCTTAATACTTAAAAATAATACTTATAAGTATTTTCTTCCAGCTAACCATGGTTGACCATTGTTCTTTTCAAGGTCATAATTTAACAGGTTAAATGTAAATCCTTTGATCATTCAGATAGGACATCATAGGTATCAGTCAGTTCGTGGCGCATAATATACCCCTCGGCTTATAATATAACACAACGTTAAATAATATAAAATTAATATAGATCTAAATAGAAAATTTGTCTTTATTCTACTTTAGCCTATATAGAAGGACGATTAAGAGTTCAAAATGTTAGTCAACTATATAAATCAGTACAAGAAAATGTATTAAAAACCTATTTAGAGGCTAAAAATTCCACTCATGCCGGGATTTGAACCCGCGACTTTTGGCTAACCGTGCCAGCGCTCTCCCAACTGAGCTAATGGGCAAGTGCTGGCACCGGCGAAATTTCGAGCCTCTTTACAAACTTCTCTGTATTACGTACAGAGCCTGGGTTAGCCAGAGGTGGCGGGTTGAAGTCCCGGCATGGGTGGAATTTTTAGCCTTTAAATAGGTTTTTAAAATTGTCCTCAGCACAGGTTAGGTTAGGTTAGATAACAAAAAGAATATCACAATGTATTAAGTAAGAAAAATGTTTTTGTAAAACATGTATTACACATACATTTTTCTTACTTAATGATCGTCAAAGCTGTTAGTTTCAGAATGAAAATATGATGTCAAGAAAAAGCCTACGAAGAAACTCTATTACAAGGTGTTGATTTGTAAAGCAACGCCCGACTCAGGGTAGTTTCTACTCCTCAATACGAACGACTTGTACTACAACACCAAGATCTTCAAAAAAAATCAGCTGTTCCATACATTTTGTTCAGTAGGTATGGAATTTTAGTATGGCACAGGTGTTTTTTTATTCGCGATTTCGAGGTCGACCCTATAGTAAAAGTTGTTCGTGTTGACGTATAGAAAGTATCCCGAATCGGGCGTTCCTTTATAAATCAACACGTTGTAAATAATTTACAAACAACATTTTAACTTAATTAACGGGCTTTTCAACTCAAAGTTATGAATGTGTCAAGAATGTGTGTTTAAACTCATGAATGTGTTGAACACTAGTCACAATCGGTATAATGTCGAAGTACGAATAATAACTTGTAACGACAGCCTCGCGATATATCCTTTGCACCCTTGCAGCATAGCTAGCATCAATATCAAAGCGCTATTAGAACAAACAATAGAAAACCCATCGCGGCCAGCTTTTCCTAACAACTTTTAATGCTTTGTCTTATAAAACGAACACAGAGTTTAACTCGTTGTGTTCACACGTAGCGGCGCCATAGTCGCTGCTTCGTGAGAATAAATCTAGTTAATTCTAACATAAAAGTTAAATAGAATGTTTGTGTTTTATACGTGTTGCATTATAAACTTGTTCTTTGATATGTAGGGTTCCTTGGAAAAATCGCAATTCCGGAAACAAATTCACACCTGTATTT
Organism: Yponomeuta cagnagella; assembly: GCA_947310995.1. Taxonomy (NCBI): domain Eukaryota; kingdom Metazoa; phylum Arthropoda; class Insecta; order Lepidoptera; family Yponomeutidae; genus Yponomeuta; species Yponomeuta cagnagella. Next base: position 4,293,431 of record OX371285.1, on the reverse strand, counting down.
CGGAGGGATAGGCAGAGACCAGGGCCGAGTTTCACAAAATTACAATTCGTAGTTTATTGTGACAATTTGAGGTACATTGCGCAGCAAAGTCTACTTGTTATTCTGTGGATTAATCGACTTTGCTCCTGAGAGCCCTATTTTTTTCTAACCTTCGTTTACAAGGTGGCAAACGGAGAGACTTTCATGTAAGAAACGGTTTCTTTGCGTGGTAGCTACCAACGCTTGAGCGGTGGTAGCCCAGTGGGTAGAACATTAGACTCGGAAGCGAGAGACCCAGGTTCAATCCCCAGTGCGGGCACGTACCTATGGCTTTGTTTTCTAAGTTATGTGCATTTGTGAAGTTATAGTACCAGTACCACTCGCTAACTGTGAACGAAACCCTCGTGAGGAAACCTGAGTATCTGAGCTGTTCACATACCTCAGCGATTGAAATCGCCAATCCGCGGTAGGTACGCGTGGTGATTAAGCCCATACTCTCTTCCTGAGAGAAAGCCTGTGCCTACAGTGGGACGTATATAGGCTGCTTATGTATGACGGTTTCTTTCACATATTACGAAACCCTAAAAAGAAAGAAGTACAGTCTCATACAAACACGAAAGACTGCCCGAGAAATGAAACGAGCCGATTGCGATCTCGATACATGCCGGTAGACATACCATAGACAGACCACGCAAAGACAGAGCGCGTCGAACGAAATTTCGCTCAAAAGCGACGCTACACGCACACATTAACGTAACATGTGACTGCCTAAGCAGATTTCACTGAGTGACGATAGACACGCATACATTCGCATTCACAACACACCAACGTAGGTTAGCTGCAGCTACGGGAGAGAGCTACAAGCAGCCATACATCTGGCGCATAATCGAACTGAATGGAGACCGTAGTCACGTCCCTCAGTCATGCATGACACGACCAAAAAGAAGAAAAAGAAGATTTTCTGATGGAAAATACTATCTAGTATCTATTAAGTAAGCAATAGTTTTTAGTGCAACAATGTTTCAAATTCAATTTGGTTCAACAGTGCAACACTGACAAGCGGCTACGCTAAGCATGCCCATTAACTACCAATTTGTTGCCGCACTGTGGAAGATCGGCTTGCTGTTCTAAATAAATAAATAAAATAAAATAGCCTTTATTTTTCAAACGGAAAAAGGAAGATAAATTAACATTTCAACGTAGAGTGAATGTAGTTATTGCAACAATTATTATTACAAATCATTCCGTCAATAAAATATCCTAATAATAAATCTAATTCAATTACATGGCAATTTTATGGTTTTAATTATAATAATTTTTAATTTTTGATTATAGAAAAGTAACTTTAAAATTATAAATAAAACTAAACTATTCCTATTACATGCGACATTTAAAATTTAACTCAATTATGTTCGCATTCAATAAAGAAATAAAAGTCTAATTCATAATAATTTCATTATTGTTTGGTAACGCATTTGCGGGTGAAGGCCTCCTCCATCTCACGCCAGGCTACTCGGTCCTGTGCTGTTCTACCTATAACAATTCTATGTGTCGGTAGTCGTCCCGCCCGATTGCCGATCCGATCTCGGTAATCATACCGACTGACGGTTTGTCACATCGAGACGGTTATCGGCGGTATTGTTCTTGGCCCCTGCGTTGTTTCTGCGTGACTTTGCCATGGTGTTTAGGGCTAAGGGGTTCTATGCAGTAACTCTAGCGGCACGTAACGTAAATTATCATCATCTGTGTATTTAATACTAAGGGGCCGTCCATATATTACGTCATTCTAAATTAGGGGGGGGGGGGGGGGTTGGTCTGCGGATGACGGTAAATGATAGATGGGGGGGGGGTGTTTCGAAATTGACTCCTTCCTTATTTATTTATTTATAGTTTATTTTTCACGTACAAAAATATTATTTCTAAAAAGAAATTTCTTCCAGCACACCTAGTAAAATACTAGCTACCCGCCCCGGCTTCGCCCGTGGTACTTACATGTATTATACATATAAACCTTCTTTAAGAATCAGTCTATCTATTTAAAAAAACCGCATCAAAATCCGTTGCGTAATGTTTTATTTTGTCAAACTAGTAATGACGTCAATTTTGGGAGAAGGGGGGGGGGGTCATTAAGAAATGACGATAGGATGATTATAGGAGGGGGGGGGGGTCTAAAATCTGAAAAAATCGATGACGTAATTTATGGACGGCCCCTAATTTCATTCTTTTCAAAACACGTTTTAACTTAATTAACAGAGTTTTCAACTTAAAATATTAGTCATGAATCACCACGCTTTTACTACGTTTAATTTAATTATTGGCCTATGTTTAAGGGCTCATATAAAAATTTATTACAAAAAATTCATCATCATCATCAGCCCTTTGACGCCCACTGCAGGAGGCCTCCCTCATGGTTTTCGTAACCATTTTGTCGTCGGTTTTGCCATTATCGCCACGCTTGGCAGGCGGGTTGGCGATCGCAGTATGCGGTTGGAATCTCAGGAAGACGCTGCTGCCCGTCTCCTGGTAATTTATTTCCTTAGTCGCCTTCTACGACATCCAGGGGAGGAATGGAGTGACGCTATTCTTGATCCAGCGCCACATGGAGCAAAAAATTAATTATATAAATACAAATGAAAAATATGTTTAAAAAAAATTGTGCATACCCATGTTGTACTTATAATTTTCATTAATTTATTTTGCATAATGGAGATTGTATTTTCACTGTAATTTTTTGCCCACAGGTAAGTTCATAGCTTATGGTGAAGAGCGACCAATCAAGAAACGTAACGTTGTAGGTACCTGTAGGCATGAATCGAAAATGTACGTGAGTGGTTTATTTTATTATCATTTTAAAACATAGTTGACAGCTTAGAAAGGGGCGGTCTTTGTTAAGGCTAGGCCAAACCAACGCGTTCAGTTCGCGTCCGTGTTGGCGTGCACGATGGCGATTACTGCGCGTGCAAAAGTTGTGCACACTATTGCGTTTGTTCAGGCATTCACCAGGCTGGAGTCACGTTACTACAATAATGTCTGATATATTTCCCTAAACTAATAATACCTGCGTGCAGCGTCCTAACGCAACGAGCGCGATCTGATTGCCACCGCCGCGTGCAGACGCTGCAGCGGACGCCGTGGTCAATCAGAGAACGCATCGATGTGAACACGTCGCTTCAAGTTCGTACACAACAACTGGTCGCCACCGCGTACGCCACCGCGGACGCGAGCTGAACGCGTTGGTTTGGCCTAGCCTTTAGTTTTTATTTTATTTATTAGGAAAACCAACCAGTCCAACAAATTTACGTTAGTAATTAAACTGAATACTAAAAAAACTAATTATAGGTTTCCACGACTTAAATATTTAAATCAGGAGAGCAGTCGCTTCGTGGATATAATCGCAAGCAAAAGGCGTAGAAAATTATAGCATAAGAAATCCATAATGCCCCAATAAATAGATGAAAAAAAATCATTAATGTGTATATATAGTTGAACGAATAGATGATCTATAGATAAGGCTAATTATGTGAACTCAGAAGTGTAATAAGAGAACCGTCACCCTCAAAATTGATTTTCCACTCATTCATGCAGAAGGCACTCGCAAGGTCTAAACGCGTCTGCACAATGCCGGTTCTCCGGTTCTTCTATTATTATCATTAAAGTTGAATGTTTTGTCTCGACTTTTTTTCTCTAAACTAGGACAAAAAACTGTGGAATAGTTTGTAGACTTAAATTATCGTACGTCATAGCTTTTCCATTCATTAATACCCGCAGCTAAATGAGCTTTGAATAAGTCTGATGTTTCGCTGTAAATAACTCCCACGTATCTATCTAGAGAGAAATTAATTTCTACATTTTCTACCTTTGTTTCAAAGCTCAACGGTTATATTACCTAATACAGTACCTATCTGCATCATATTTTTATTCTCGTAATCTCATCGCTTCGTTTTATTTATCTTTAAGAGGCATACTAATTTTTTTTTATTAAGAAGAAGAAGAAAGACATTTACGCAATCACTTAAACAACATTTTTAATCTCATCTCTTCACTTTATTTTTGAGACATTTTTTTACTACGTAGGAGTAGCTATGAAATAGCTACTTGTACATTGGTAGTAACCTTACCCTTAGTACAATGTACACTACATTGTACTAAGGGTAAGGTTACTAAGTATGAGTACTTAGGGTACCGTTTTAACGCTAGGTACCTATACGATATCTTTGTAAGTAAAATAAGGTGAAACGCGATCACGACAGCCTCGTTGGTCCAGCGGTATCAAGTCTAATTACCATGCCGGAGGTCGTGGGTTCAATTCCCACTGGGGGCCGCCGTACTTTGGTACACATGGCCTCAGTTTGGGTGTATTTCCAAGATAAGAAAAAAATAAGAATAGTCAATTACTAGTTATTACAATTTTTAAATAGATTAAACATAAAAATAGTGCTATGAAATGTGACGTCATAAGCCAGTATTTTCATACAAAATTCCGTTTTAAAAGTAACTTATTTGATATTTTGTTAAATACCCAATTCCAATGTTGCAACAAAACCTACATGGCCGATCTCAATCGGGATCACTCGATCGTGCTGACTGACGCTAGTAAAGTGCCGATGAAATTATCGATAATGCCACGAGGTCGATTAAATTAGCTAGGAAAATTATGCAACGTAACATTTGTGCACAGTGTACAGTCTAGTGATGTGTAAGGCTTTCCTTACTAAAACTGTCGATGAGATCATCGATAGCACTTTGAGGTCTATTCAATTAGGTCGCAAAACTATTTAGTGCACCGATCGTGCAGATTTAGCTGGCTAGTGATGTGAAACGTTATGTTATTTTAGAATTATTTAATTAGTGTGCACGACTGAGCCATAGGAACACGCACGCAGAATTATCAAGAGGTACTTACATAATGAGTTCGATTTCCGCTACTTTGATGTTTAAAAAATGTTGTCTGTCTAGATGTTTCTCCATGCTTGTGATGTGCCTGCCTGATTACCATATAGCATAGGGTAGTTTGAGACCCGGCTTGTGATAGGTAGTTTATTTATATAAAAAGGTACCATAAACTCAGGAAGAAACCGGAGGGGTAGGCAGAGACCAGGGTTTGCCATAGTTTGTTTAGGATTTTATTATATTATTTTTATTGCACTAATCCGTGCAGAGGACAATTTTAAAAACTTATTTAGAGGCTAAAAATTCCACCCATGCCCGGACTGGAACCGGCGACCTCTGACACGGTTAGCCAGAGGTCGCGGGTTCAAGTCCAATGGACGGGTTCAATGGGTGGAATTTTCAGCCTCTAAATAGGTTTTTTTTAAGGTTTTTATTTATAATTATTTCGTAAAGTGTAATTTATGTTAGTCCTGTTAGTTGGTTTGTCCTGTAATTTACGCACTTAGCCTCATAATTGGGCCATTGTACGTAGCAGGGCTGTGAGATCTAACTAGGATATCCTGTGGTATGGTAACCAGGCAAGGATATCACAAACATGTAAATACACCCAGTCTGTTGCTTTTTGTACAAACCAAGTAACGGCGGATGTCGTGGGTACGGTTCCCAATATAGGCTGTATTGGCAATCGAACCCACGACATCTGCTTTAATAGTCAATCGTGTTAACCATTGGGCTAATAATGACATATTTTGACCACAATAATTATTTGAAATTACTTTCTGTGTCGCAAGGGGCCAACAAAATGCTCACGTAGGCAATTGTCGCGTTCCAATGCCTTATTAATGGTGGAACGGAGTCGAGAAAGGGCCTTCACAATTGACAGTATTTATACCATTACTCCACGGATGGTAGGAAAGTGATCGCGACTGCATTTTGTACCTTTTGGACCGGTTGGGCCTTCGCTTTGGAGGCGCTGAAAACAGTCAAATTGTTGTGAAAATATTCCTGACATTAAATAAAATGTCTAATCTAAAATGTATTATGACCTGCGAACAAAGGAGGTTCTCTTCACCTCTGAACCACCTCAGACACTCAGGTTTCCTCACGATGTTTTCCTTCACCGTCAGCAAGTGGTATTGCTACTATAACTTCACAAGTGTACGTAACTTAGAAAACAAACTCATTAAGTCGGTTAAAAACTTAAAAAAAATGGTTAGTTGTCCGTGTTTTGATTTGTCAGTGCGATATACATGTAAACTCAGGTCTGGATCCCGGCTTCATCCCGCCTGCACGTTTACCGGCTTGTTTGTTACAGTCATCGTCATCATCATTAGCATACATTTGACGCCCACTGCAATACATAGGCAAGCGATTTAAGTAAAATAAAATAAGAGTACTTTGATCGGCCTTAAAACAAGTCAATCAAGCATTGAATTTATCTGTGAGCTGAGTTATCCTACTTGTACTATAGCTCACCTTAAAAGTATTGTTATGTTGCCTCCCTCATGGTTTTCCAAGCTTCCCGGTCTTGTGCCGCACGCTAACAGTGACTCTCCGCGAGTTTAGTCAAGATCTGTGTATATAAGGGGCCGTCTATTACTCAAGTGATGTTTTTAGCAACTTTTTGACTAGATGTCCCGCCCATCTCTACTTAAGTTTTGTAGACTTTGTATAAACAATAAATTATTATTCTTTCTTTGTTCTTCTACTTCTTCTCCATAGTACTAGAATACATGGCTTACTACGACAATTCAATGTGCATTGCAAGATCGATCAACCGACCGAACAACAATTAGATATTCTTGGCTAATCAAATTGTAAACTATGAATTGCAGTTTTACGAAACACGGTCCAGTGCCCTACTTCATAGAATTACATTCCTGCTGTACTGTTACCTACACTTCGAAGTAAGAAGTGAATTCATCCATAGATTAACAAATCGGAAGACTTGGCTGGCTACTCAACATACATCGAATTGTCGTAATAAACTATTATTATTATTAAAATTCTTTACTGCACCAAGTAAATATTGCACAATAGGCGGATTTAATACTTATTAGTATTTTATTTTCGCCAACCAATGGGTGTAGGGAAAAAGTGAGGGTAGTGCCAAATCGAGAAATTAAGAAAATACTATTCTAAATAATACAGGTAAAATAAAAATATACTATATAAAGCAGAGTAATAAATTTGCATAATGAAATAATAATATGTAATAGTTATAAATGAAACTAAACAAATAAATAAACAAACACTTATGTGTATAGAGAGTTACATACATAATAATATCGACGGTGGGAAGGAAAAACACTTGAAGCGACGCTTTGGTCAAAATTGAGTTTTATACATATTCGTTATAAAAAAAAACGCTGATTCCGAATATGTATATAACTCAATTTCGACCAGTGTCGCTTCAAGTGTTTTTCCTTTCTGCCGTCGAAATGATTATTATACATTCTGAACACAGATTGATTTTGAACTATGAATTGTGGTCTTATGAAATGCGGCCCAAGGTTTACCATATTTTTAATATGAAACGAAAATGAGTCTAAAATCGTTGAACCTACTGGTCCTACCGGGGCGGCCAGACGAGCGATTTCACGCAATGATTGTGGGAACTGTCGGTTTATTATTGAGCGCACCGCTTGCCAGAAGCCGAATGGATTAAGTGCAGCGGCCACGCGATTTATGGATAAAAGCCGTCTACAGAAGTACAAGCTAGGTTGAGTTTCATAAAACTACAATTCGTAGTTTATTATGACAATTTGAGGTAATATTTATATACGCTTTTACACTACCTGCTTGAACTATAAGTGAGAAATGTTCCATAGGGCAGATAAGACCATACCCAATATTGTAAAACATAAAATATTTATTATATGTGCCTGTATTTTCTCCAAATAAATAAATAAATAAAATAAAAATAATACGGAGATGTTTTTAAAGAGACTCGAAATTTCGCCAATGCCTGCACTTGCCTATTAGCTCAGTTTGGAGAGCGCTGGCACGGTGAGCCAGCCCTTCTTTCTTGTCTCCGTCTATGGTTGCCTGGAAGAAATTGCTTGTAGTAATAAGGCCGCCAATTGTACTGCGATTTATTGAATTTCTGTTAATGTAATCTTTGTGTACAATAAAGAATATTCTATCTATCTATCTAACTCCCGGCATGGGTAGAATTTTTATCCTCTAAGTAGGTTTTCAAAATTCGAGGTGCTTTGCGTAGCAGAGTCGACTTGTTAATCTGTGGGTAAATCGAGTCGAATTCGATGTACTTTGCAATGTACATCGAATTGTCATAGTGAAACATGAATTGTAGTTCAGGCCCCAGAGGCCTGTTTCATAAGACTACATTATTATTTGTACTTTATTACACTTGATTAAGTGATCTCTCAAGATCGTGGCAGTGCCTGGTATTTGCCTACCCCTCTGGGATATAGGCGTAAGTTTATGTTATGTTATGTTTTTTTTATTACACTCAAAACATATAAGACGATCTACGTATCTATAACTACCATATCCTATCCTACCTGGACTTTTATACAATATAAGTGTGATAAATAAAAGCTTTTCAGTGTCAACTAAGAAAGATACGAATAATACCAAGGTCGAGTTTCATAAAACTGTGTCAATCCGATGTAATTAGTATTAGTGTTATTAATATCTTTATTACTTGAAATTAAAAAAAGAAGTTTATTTATCACACCCAAAAATTTGAAAACGTGTAATTAATATACTTAACAGAATTACCCGCGGTTTCTCGTACGGTAAAAATCTATTAATCTATGGTTAAGAGTTGTCAATTGTTTTTTTCCTTCGCACTTTTCATTTTTTTCATCCTTGTGGATCATCCGATACCACCTTTACAAAGCACATAAATTTGGCACAAAAGGCAAAGTTACAATCCACTGTATCGAGCGATTACTATAACGTGAGGCTTCCATAAATACTTCGTATCTCGTAAGAGCAATGAATTGCAACTTGACTGTTATCCGAAATTTGCAATTGTTTGGTTCTTAGTGGCTTAGGTTCTTCTATTGTATTTGATTTCGTAAATTGTGCATTAAATTTTCAATGGCTATTAGGAGCTTTTAACGAGTAAACGACTAGCTAAGTTTTATGAGTGAATAGGTAAATAATAATTGTCACTCATAGTGATGCGCGTTACAGTTATCGATAGTTTATTGGCAGACGAAACGCAGTACGAATGTGATCTTTGAAAGTGGGGTATTTCCTCCATTGAAGGCAATTTCCATTCCTCGCCTCGCCAGAAGTGAACGCCCGGCCACATCCACGTCCGCGCATCCGGGCACATTGTGCACGAACGAGTAAACGAGTAAATATCCGTGCAAATTCAGTGTTTATTATGTCTAGTGCTCGTGTTAACCTTAGAAAATGTATGTTATGTGTATGAAGTTATAAAACCAATATTTTTTTGTCTTAATAGAAGTACTTATCACGTATACAAATTCAACGAGCCGTGGTAGCCTAGTGGGTAGAACATTGAACTCTAAAGCGAGAGACCCAGGTTCAATTCCCAGTTCGGGCATGTATCTATGACTTTGTTTTCTAAGTTATGTACATTTGTGAAGTACCACTCGCTAACTGTGAAGGAAAACATCTCGTCCCACCTGGAACAGGCAATCTCTCAGAGAGAATATACTACTACTATGAGAAAACTGTGACATTGGTACGATCTGGCATTTAAACCCATATGGCCTGTCGCATGCGAAATTAATGGTGACTTGCTTTTTGATCTTAAATTCCTCTTTGGTCTAGCGGTAACACGCTTGACTAGCAAACTACAGGTCGTGGGTTCAATTCCTGCTAGAGGTCACCGTACGTTATTTGTACAAATGGCATCAGTCCGGGTGTGTTTCCATATTTGCGATGTCCTCGTCTGATTACCGTAACAAAGTATATCCTGGTTGGAGACCAGGACAAGTGATTGTGTTATGTGCCACTTTTTTTTTGTCACTAACATCGTGACTCACAAAAGCGACGCTGAATAAAATTGGACCGAAACAATGAAAACAATCAAGTTAGTATGTCACGAACATTGTCTTAATTAGTGGCCATACTCCAATTGCCGCTTCCGCAACCCCATAAAATGCGGCAAACCTTATTTCTGTAAGCTTGGTGCTGCGTGGACCCAACTTCTGTTTTTTTTTTTTTTTATTTTTTAATACGGAGATATTACAGAAACATGCCACTTATTCTAAACTTAGATGACAAAAATATGTACTAGGCATGCATCCAAAAACATATCTCGCTAAGAACTTTATTATGAGTAAGTTTAAGGTGAGGGCGTGTATTGAGTAATTCATGAAGAGTACATGAATTATTTTACAGCAACAATATGTGACACAACTTATAGAGACTAAATTAAAACTTAATGAACGTTCATGTGGGGTCCTGAAGTGAGTGCACAACACAATATTTAAGTCTTCCGGTTTCTCCCACACCAGCAAACCGCCAATATCAACAGAATTCACAGAATAATTTGCTAAAATGAGCTGACTGTTAAGTACTAAACTCACACGTAAAAAAAATATTCAGATAACATCGACAAAATAATATTATCTACGTAATATTTGCGTTAGTTGCAATAGTTGAAGTGTAAGGTTATTACTTCTGTGGGGCCAGAGACAATGTATGTGCCTGTATGTAAATGTTTATGTTTAATATAAAAGAAATTAGATACACATAACTGCTGAGAGGGGGTGAGGTAAAAGTCCTGTCCTTACCATAAAATATAAAAACATTATTTACTTTGATTTTTTGCCGGAAAAGTCCGACCAGATTTCGCTCAAGTTTTACTTCGAAAATATTTAGAAGTTTTGCACTGAAAGAAGTGCCCTAGACTTTTCTATCTATCAGTAACCGAGTGAGTGAGTGTGTCAGTGAGCGAGTGAGTGGGTGATTGAGTAACTCAGCGAGTGTCAAAAATATGACATGCACATCTTGGAAACCACGCATGGACTTTGAAGCAATTTTCGGGACTCTTCTGTAACCTTAATCCCTCTGCAAATTTTCAGGCCTGTGACGTAACTGGCTTCGAAGATAGAGGGCGGTAAAAAAGAGCTCCAATCGGTTCGTGCAAATATTAGGTCAGTACTTGGTCTGGCGTACTCTGTGAGCCTTGATCAGTGTTTATCACGAAGCCCGCATGTCAGACAGGACTGGGAGTGTTATCGACATGAGGGTAATTACATTTTGGGGACTTTGCAAAACTAACCCGCTAACAAAGTAATGAAGGAGTAACGCACTTTAACCGACTTTGGAGATCACTAGTTTATTTTGTACAAAATGTTCTGGAAATAACATGCTGAATTCTATCCTCCTACACCCTTTGATAGTCTTGCGTGACCTCCCCCCGTTTCTCGTGCACAATATACTGCTAATAACTGTCAGTTGGCCAAGGTGTCTAGAAAAAAAACAACTGACCACTGTTAACAGCAATTGACAGTAGAAGAGGTTGCCTGGAAGAAATTGCAATCAACAATGAGGCCACCAATTGTACCTTTTCTTTTGTAACTGCTGTTTCTGTAATTGGTTTCCGGTGTGCTATAGAGAACTTATCTTGTATTAACAATAGATTGACGGAATGTAAGTGTACGAGAAACTGGGGGTAAATTACACTTGACGACTATAAAGGCGCGAGTCGCGCATTCATTTTGCGATATTTGATGTCAGCAGGGGCACATGAAACGAAGCGAGTCGCTCGTTTTAACGTCAAAAGTCGCGACTTTCCATACATTAATTGTCAAATTGTGACCTATTGGCGTCACAAAACGCGTGACTCGCGCCTTCGTACGAACAATGCAGAATACGACAATTTAATCTACTGGAAAGTCGTGACTTTTGACATTTGAGCGCTAGCGAGGCAATCTTCAATTACGACGAAGGAAAACATAAAATATCTAACGTGTTCGATCAAAGGTTTGATACCTACTTAGAGTGGGTACCGAAGTCCTCTGTGTAATATAATTTTGTCCATGGAAGCGAGACGCTAAGCCCTGAATAATGAAGCCGTATTTTTTATAACTGTAACGTATAGCGGCTTAACACTGGGAATATTGTGTGCTAGTAGCTGGTCTAACCAATAAAAAGCTGTTATTAAAAGAAATTATTTACTGCCAGTAAGTTTTATGCCTGACATTTTATGAAGATTTGTTTAATGAAATTATAGGTCTGATTATTATAGTTCTATATACAGGGCACATCTTAAATGTGCAATTCCCAAAGCATAACGGCTTTTGTTTTGTTTTTTTAATTTCATTTATTTTTTTGCGAAGGGCAAGACAAAAAACTGGATAAGTGCAAGTCGGACTCACGCACGAAGTGTTTCGTATTATCTATACAACATTAGACACTAATATCGAGAAAAAACGGCAAAATATGACGTTTGTTCTATGGGAGCCCCTCTTAAATATTAATTTTATTCTGTTTTTAGTATTTAGGTGAATATAGGTGAAGCGAAAGACTTCTGTCTTCACCGCTGGTCAACCCTAAATAGGTAGCACATTGGTGCGAGTCACGTGTTTTGTAGCTCTAAAATGTCAGAATTTGACAAGTCTAGGGTCGGTGGACTAAAGCAAATTTTTCGTTGACTTATTGTTCTATACAACATTATAGAACAAAAATTTACTGTGAATTTGAATTTCAAATAGCAGTTTGCTTGTTTTTTTATATAAAAAAAACAGGTATGTTCAATTCACTGTTTCATGACAGCTCTTCGTTGAAATTGAAATTTATTTGTTCGTATTGATTGATTGATACAGGAAATAAATGATAGGATTAGAACAATGTTGTCTGTACTAGTTATAAAACTGCGTGATAGACAGCAGCGCCTTCCTTCTACTAAATTGGCTATTTTATTACATTGCTGTTTGAGTATCTACTAATTTTAAAATAGCAAAATAGTTATTGTATTGTATTGTATCACTTTATTTCAGATAAAAAAGAATCCATAGGTTGTTAGTAAAATTACATTTAATAATAAAACTAAGTATGTTAGTGAGATCTAATATAAAATGCTAATATGTATGCTACTTGCAAGCTACAACAGATTACATTTACAGTGATACGGTCTGTGTGTTTGTTTGAGTAAGAGAATATAGCAAAGATAATAAAACGTTTTTAGAGTAATTTAATAATAGGTTTTTTTCACCGCGTCATAAATTTGTGTTTCATCATAAGTCCAATATGCTTTTCTTCTCTAGCATTCATGTACTGCAAGGTCGCAAACGCACGACTCGCCTCCGTTGTACTACGATGGCGTTCTTCTAAAAAATCATCCTACTATTCCTACTATACTAGTCATAAGCACTATAGAGCACAGGCCTTATCTCAGAGTATGGGCTTAATCACCACGCGTGCCCACCGCAGATTGGCGATTTCAAGCGCTGAGGTATGTGAATAGCTCAGACACCCAGGTTTCCTCACGATGTTTTCCTTCATCGTTAGCGAGTGGTATTGCTACTATAACTTTACAAACGTACATAACTTAGAAAACAAAGTCATAGGTACATGCCCGAACTGGGATCGAATCTGGTTCTCCCGTTTCCGAGTCCAATGTTCTACCCACCCTCTATATCAAAATAAAAAAATAAAAAATCAAATTTTTTTTATTCAAAGTAGCACAGAAATTGCGACTTAATGAACGTTACAAGTTAAACTAGGTGTCCATTTCAAAATCTAGATCATTTTGGAGAAAAAATGGACAAAAAAACTCCAAACTTAGTCTTTTCAAGTCCTTAATTTACAGGATTTATATAAATGTTCTAAAACTCATGCATTGAACTGGCTTTAATTCCAGACATCATTGTCATCTAAATAATATTTAATGTTATAGTAGCTTTTTTGGCACAAAGTGTGCTTCACACATTTTTTGAACCGCGTTTCTGGCAAGCTTATTTACAATGCCCCATAAAGGATGTATTAACCTTGGCCAGCCTAAATTTTGGGAACGAAAGTTTATGTCTATTTCTAGTGTTTACATTGTGTTGGCTACCTACAGTTTTATAGTCACTGATATTTTTCCTAACGTACATAATATTTTCATAGATATACTGACTAGCAACTGTTAGGATGTTAGTTTCTTTAAAGAAATCTCTTAACGAATCTCTATTGCCTAGCTTATATATGAATCTGATCGCTCTCTTCTGCAGGACGAAGATGGTCTCAATGTCTGCTGCCCAACCCCACAGTAGTATACCATAGGACATAATACTATGGCAGTAACTAAAATAAACAAGCTTAATTTCATCATCATCAACCCATTATGTCCCCACCGAGGGGCACGGGTCTCTTCTCTGAGGAAGGTATAGGCCATACTCCACCACGGGGGCCAAGTCCGGATTGGTGGAGGCTTGTAGACTAGTGGCTCGTCTACGATCAGAAGTTGTCAAGCCGCCCTAAGGCCTCTGACTTGGCTTAACGACTGCCATCTATCGACGGCAGCCGGCACCAACAGCTTAACGTGCCTTGCGAAGCACGGAACCGCTCGGAAAAATGCCACTAGCGTTAGGCTTTTTTTAATTTAATAATAAGTTATTATAAGTAAACCAATATAGTACCTTAGAGAGAGCATTATTTGTATTCGCAAGGTCATTTACTTGTCTCTTAATCTTAAAAATAAGTGACGTGTCATCTGCAAACAATACTATCTCTGACATGTTTTGAACCATGAACGGCAAATCATTTACATATACGAGGAAAAGGAACGGCCCCAAAATAGATCCCTGTGGCACTCCCATCTTAACCTCCGACCCTGATGATTTAGTCCTATTTATGTCAGCTTTTTGAACCCTCCCTTCTAAATATGATCTCATAAGTTTTAAGTTATACTAGTATAATATTACAAAAGGTAAAAGTTTGTGAAGACAGCTGAACGGATTTACATAAATTTGACGTACAGATAGACAAACAGCTGAATTGACACATAGCATACTTGACATACCGGTAATGCGTTACCGCGGGATAATATTCATTTTAAGTTTAAAATAGATGGCGTTGTGTGAGCGAACGTTGTGTTTTAAAAATAGATGGCGTTTTGCAAGAATCGTATCGACGAATTCTGTGGCGGTACGAAGTTCGCCGGGACAGCTAGTATTTTAATAAATAGCGCGGGTAACACTATCCACATACATGCACCATAATCGTGAACTCACGCGAGTACTAAGGCAAAATACCAAATTCTAAGGCAACATACATGGATATAATTGTAAAAGAAATGGGATTCTTACCAAGTTCGTGGATCGTGGTAAGAATACCGTTTCTTGTAAAAGAAAAGATACTCTTCCGCGACCCAACGCGTAGCGAACAGGCAATCCACGATCGCGGTTATGTCTCAAGCAGTTATGCATTAAGAACTTAATACTTTAACTGTCAATCTTTACCTATCTGTCTCCCTCTCTCTCTCTCTATTCCCAGTTTTAGTCCCACATGATGATCGTGTCAGGTATCCTAATTTCTTCTCTCTACTTCACCATCTTTGATGGGTTCAACTCTGTTGGTTTCTTGTTTATTAGCAGACTTAGTCATACTTTCAAAATTTCTAATATTTCCTCTCTAGTGAGCAAAATGCATCACTGCTCACACATTTAAAGCAACAAAATCGACCTCGCCTGGTTGAAGTGAAAATACATTAATCAGAGCTTAGGATTGTGAATTTTCATGCCATCCCCGCGCTAATAAATTCTATTAAACTGTTCGTACGTGGAATGGACCTTATTTGAACAGATAACTTAATCAAGTCAATTAACTATCTCTCGAAATACGGTTCGTAGCTCCGCGGAGCGACGAATTACGACCACATTACTAATAGCGAAATTTATGAACCTCCATCTGGGACTGAAGATTAAAATTGCAAATTTCAAGTTTTACATACTAACTTCAAACACTCGGGTTTACTCACGGTGATTTTCTACACTGCTGACGAGTGGTGTTGTTTCTACAAATTCACTACATTTGTGAAGTTGTAGTAGCAATACCACTCGCTGACTATGAAGGATAACATCGTGAGGAAACCTGAGTGTCTGAGGTGTTGAAATTTCCAATCCGCGGTGGGGACGCGTGGTAATTTAGCCCATTCTCTCTCCTTGAGAGAACGCTTGTGTCCTGCATACATACATACATAAACTCACGTCTGTATCCCAGAGGGGTAGACACAGACCAGGAAAAGTACACGAAACCGACATGCGTGCATGCATCTAATGAATGTTGAGGGAGCGACAGTGATCTGTCAGGATCGTGGCAAGTGGCAGTCCCTGGTCCCTTGTGTCCTGCAGTGAAACGTAAATAGCCTACATAAATAAATACAGTTTCAAAACTGAGCCTAGCCTAATAATTTTGCTAACTGCAACATTCCCAATATGTTTTCTAGGATTCAGCTCAAAATCAATACAAAGGTAGTAATCAAATGTACCAGAGTAATGATCCAGAGACCAACATAGTCATTAGCGAAATCACCGTGCCATAACCTAAGGGGCAACCACGAGTTGTTGATACTTCCAAAGAGGAAGATAATAATATTCAAATGTGTTCTTTCCCACACGATTTAATTTCTGAAACTGATCCACGATTCACGGCTATGGATCCTAAAATCACCATTAAAACCGTTCACCATTCACCACCGAGGGGACGGGTCCCTTCCCTGAGGAAGGCATAGGCCATACTCCACCACGGGGGCCAAGTCCGGATTGGTGGAGGCTTGTAGACTAGTGGCTCGTCTACTGTCAGAAGTTGTCAAGCCGCCCTAAGGCCTCTGACTTGGCTTAACGACTGCCATCTATCGACGGCAGCCGGCACCAACAGCTTAACGTGCCTTGCGAAGCAATCTATAAATATAGATAATTATCTTTTCCAATGGTAGCGCTACTTAAGAGCTCCTTAAGAAAAGGCATCTTCCTTAACATTTAAGGCTGGGTGACAGGGTCATATTGTGTACCAAACCCATAAATAAAGATGAAAAAAAAACATTTAAGGCTGGGTTCTCCGACATTACCCCTAAATCAAAGTGTTTTAAAATACATTTTACTCTCTAATAGTTAGTACATAAAATAAGAAAAAATATATTACTTTTCAATGTACTGTCTAGGGCCGTTGGTCATTATTCATTCGATTTAAAAAAATAATCCCGAACATGAGTCTTAATTATCACTACATAATAATATGATTTTATTTGAGCTGTACTGAATTTTGGACAATAAAAATATACCAAAATGACTATCACTGAATGTGTTAGTGACGTCGGTGGTCAAAATTCTATTAATAGGACTTTTATTTGTATAATTTCAAAAATTCCTACTTTTCCTCCAACTAGTCGCTCGCGCAGCGCAATAAGTTTCAAACAAATCCGTGCGCTCGTAGAACCACAGGTAGAACCCACCCTCAACTTAAAAACTTCATTCACTGTGTGACTCCAACAAATATTATTTATTTTCTTTCCAAAAAAGCCAATGCAAAGCGAAAACAGCCAATAAATGGACATTGAGATAGGTTTAAATAGGTTAAATAGGTTTTTAATATTACAAAATTTTTTTTACATTTACGTCCCCAAACTTGGCTTGGGGACTTTATCACAGTTACGCGATGTCCTGAAACCAATATTGATATATTTTTTAAACTTGTGACCCGCAAAGCATGCTTATAACCGTAAACTTCTTAAGCGATTTTATTATGTATCGTCTGAAAAATAGAAGTCGTTGTGCATCGTCAACCAGTCTCGCCATCTAGAGCCATCGATGTAAATGTCAATGTTAAGCGCTTTTTGTTTGTTTCTATAGATGGCGCTATTCTCAATGTACCTAATCTAACTTGTCTCGATCTTTGTCGAATTTTGTATAGATAATAATTCGTCGTGTACTCTGAGCCTAGAGGTATGTTTTGGCAACACACATTACATCGCGCGACCGCTACGTTAATGTTAGAAGATTAATGACTGTCTCATTTATTACATTCGCAAATTACACAGTGGATTACATGGCTTGGTCTAAGAGATTACAGAAGTTTGAATTCTATCCATCTATACAGCCCATGAAAGACGACCACTGGTGGGCATAGGCCTTGCCGGTCCCCTACTACGTAAAGTCAAAGTCAAAAATTTTATTCACTATAAAAACAAAATATTTACTTAATGAATGTCAAAGCTGTTAGTTTCACAATTAATAGATTATGCGGAGAAGAAGCTAACAAAGAAACTCCACATTTATTGATCTTGTCCATTGTCCATTGCCCCCATATTGGCGCGCTAGAAACATGCCGAAATCTGCGAAACGGCTTCAACGATGTTCATGAAATATCGTATGCAGAGGGTTTCAGGGATGATAAATCGATCTAGCTAGGTTTCATTTTTAGAAAACGTCGTTTTATCCGTGATTTTAGGCAATGAAAAAGTGCTAAAATGTCATTAGAATACGAAAGTAAATTTCATCACCAACAAGGTTGTAATAGCTCAGGTGAGAAATCGGGCGGTCCTGAAACCAAAAGACGCTGGTTCGAGCCTGTCTCCAGTCCGATTATTTTTTTTCTTTTTTTCCCTTTTTTTCATCGTATCAATACAGTTTCAAAACTGAGCCTAGCCTAATCACAAATAATTTTGCTAACTGCAACATTCCCAATATGTTTTCTAGGATTCAGCTCAAAATCAATACAAAGGTAGTAATCAAATGTACCAGAGTAATGATCCAGAGACCAACATAGTCATTAGCGAAATCACCGTGCCATAACCTAAGGGGCAACCACGAGTTGTTGATACTTCCAAAGAGGAAGATAATAATATTCAAATGTGTTCTTTCCCACACGATTTAATTTCTGAAACTGATCCACGATTCACGGCTATGGATCCTAAAATCACCATTAAAACCGTTCACCATTCACCACCGAGGGGACGGGTCCCTTCCCTGAGGAAGGCATAGGCCATACTCCACCACGGGGGCCAAGTCCGGATTGGTGGAGGCTTGTAGACTAGTGGCTCGTCTACTGTCAGAAGTTGTCAAGCCGCCCTAAGGCCTCTGACTTGGCTTAACGACTGCCATCTATCGACGGCAGCCGGCACCAACAGCTTAACGTGCCTTGCGAAGCAATCTATAAATATAGATAATTATCTTTTCCAATGGTAGCGCTACTTAAGAGCTCCTTAAGAAAAGGCATCTTCCTTAACATTTAAGGCTGGGTGACAGGGTCATATTGTGTACCAAACCCATAAATAAAGATGAAAAAAAAACATTTAAGGCTGGGTTCTCCGACATTACCCCTAAATCAAAGTGTTTTAAAATACATTTTACTCTCTAATAGTTAGTACATAAAATAAGAAAAAATATATTACTTTTCAATGTACTGTCTAGGGCCGTTGGTCATTATTCATTCGATTTAAAAAAATAATCCCGAACATGAGTCTTAATTATCACTACATAATAATATGATTTTATTTGAGCTGTACTGAATTTTGGACAATAAAAATATACCAAAATGACTATCACTGAATGTGTTAGTGACGTCGGTGGTCAAAATTCTATTAATAGGACTTTTATTTGTATAATTTCAAAAATTCCTACTTTTCCTCCAACTAGTCGCTCGCGCAGCGCAATAAGTTTCAAACAAATCCGTGCGCTCGTAGAACCACAGGTAGAACCCACCCTCAACTTAAAAACTTCATTCACTGTGTGACTCCAACAAATATTATTTATTTTCTTTCCAAAAAAGCCAATGCAAAGCGAAAACAGCCAATAAATGGACATTGAGATAGGTTTAAATAGGTTAAATAGGTTTTTAATATTACAAAATTTTTTTTACATTTACGTCCCCAAACTTGGCTTGGGGACTTTATCACAGTTACGCGATGTCCTGAAACCAATATTGATATATTTTTTAAACTTGTGACCCGCAAAGCATGCTTATAACCGTAAACTTCTTAGGCGATTTTATTATGTATCGTCTGAAAAATAGAAGTCGTTGTGCATCGTCAACCAGTCTCGCCATCTAGAGCCATCGATGTAAATGTCAATGTTAAGCGCTTTTTGTTTGTTTCTATAGATGGCGCTATTCTCAATGTACCTAATCTAACTTGTCTCGATCTTTGTCGAATTTTGTATAGATAATAATTCGTCGTGTACTCTGAGCCTAGAGGTATGTTTTGGCAACACACATTACATCGCGCGACCGCTACGTTAATGTTAGAAGATTAATGACTGTCTCATTTATTACATTCGCAAATTACACAGTGGATTACATGGCTTGGTCTAAGAGATTACAGAAGTTTGAATTCTATCCATCTATACAGCCCATGAAAGACGACCACTGGTGGGCATAGGCCTTGCCGGTCCCCTACTACGTAAAGTCAAAGTCAAAAATTTTATTCACTATAAAAACAAAATATTTACTTAATGAATGTCAAAGCTGTTAGTTTCACAATTAATAGATTATGCGGAGAAGAAGCTAACAAAGAAACTCCACATTTATTGATCTTGTCCATTGTCCATTGCCCCCATATTGGCGCGCTAGAAACATGCCGAAATCTGCGAAACGGCTTCAACGATGTTCATGAAATGTCGTATGCAGAGGGTTTCAGGGATGATAAATCGATCTAGCTAGGTTTCATTTTTAGAAAACGTCGTTTTATCCGTGATTTTAGGCAATGAAAAACTGCTAAAAGGTCATTACAATACGAAAGTAAATTTCATCACCAACAAGGTTGTAATAGCTCAGGTGAGAAATCGGGCGGTCCCGAAACCAGAAGACGCTGGTTCGAGCCTGTCTCCAGTCCGATTATTTTTTTCTTTTTTTACTTTTTTTTCATCGTATGATTTCCAAAAAACACGATTAACCAAAAAAAAAATAGCGAGCAAAGGTCAGTTCATCCAGGTACTTAATTATAAAGAGAGTTAGAAACAACACGGTTAGCGAGTGTTACTACTACTATAACTTCTATATACAATCTATATGTGTCATATAAAGTCATATAATCATCTCGTTTGTGTCGCATAACCTCACACCCGTATGCCGGAAGGGTAGGCAGAAATAAAGGTTTGCCCCTTTGACCTACCTTCATCGATCACTTCATCGACACAATGTTGTGTCGACTATTCTAACAAATAGATATACTCCTTATTTTGATGTAGCATATAGTGTCCCACTGCAGGGCACAGGCCTTCCCTTAGAGAGAGAGAGAGAGAGAGAGAGAGAGAGAGAGAGAGAGAGAGTGAGAGAACGGGCTTAATCACCACGCATGTCACCTGAGGTGTGTGACCACCTGAGACAATCCGGTTTCCTCACGATGTTTTCGTTCACCGTTAGCGAGAAATATCTTCCCCTAAATATCTTCTAAAATATCATCATAGTGATCTTTGTTTCTAGCTAGCGACGCAGAGGTCATTCAACTTTGTGCGCTCGCCGTATCGAGTAAACCTTCTCTGTATCGTTACTTTGTGTATATTGCCGAGTGTACCTATGCATATTCGAGCGTGTATTATTTATTGTTAATAGAATCAAGGTTGAGGCAAACGACCTTTCGGTAATTCAATAAATCCACTGTTATTAATTACGTTCTGCTATATTAGAAAGTTACGGACGAGGAATGATGATGAATAAAATAGACCTATTTGATCAGCCCCTATATTAATAAGCAACCTACATGTGACCCACTGTAGGGCACAGGCCTTCTCTCTGAGAGAGAGAGAGAGTATGGGCTTAACCACCACGCGTGCCCACCGCGGATTGGTGATTTCAAGCGCTGAGGTATGTGAATAGCTCAGACACTCAGGTTTCATCAAAATGTTTTCCTTCAGCGAGTGGTATTGCTACTACAACTTCGCAAATGTACATAACTTAGAAAACAAAGTCATAGGTTTTAGGCCCGCACTGGGAATCGAACCTGGGTCTCTCGCTTCGATGTCCGAGTCCGAAACACCCACTAGGCTACCACCGCTCTGCCACCAGCCATCAGCCCCTATATTACGCCCACCAAATCCTGAGCGATTCCAATCGTCAACTGTCAAATTAGTATGGATATAATTTGACAGTTAGACGATTGGAATCGCTCAGGATTTGGTGCGCGCAATTAGGCCTTATGCTCGATGCGTCATTGACCAACCTAGTCCTAAATCATCATCATCAACCCATTATGTCCCCACCGAGGGGCACGGGTCTCTTCCCTGAGGAAGGTATAGGCCATACTCCACCACGGGGGCCAAGTCCAGATTGGTGGAGGCTTGTAGACTAGTGGCTCGTCTACTGTCAGAAGTTGTCAAGCCGCCCTAAGGCCTCTGACTTGGCTTAATGACTGCCATCTATCGACGGCAGCCGCCACCAACAGCTTAAGGGGCTACAGTGTGCTGGAACTGGCTAGCAGACGTTTTTGAATCGCTTGTGACATCCTCTAGGAACATGGCAGACCGTTGAAATTTATATATGATATAATTTAACTCCTTGATTCCCTATTGGATGTTTGACAACTGTCATAACCTTACGCCTTCTATGAGTAAATATATTCCGTAAGAATGCTTAAAAAAAAGCTAAGAATTTATATACCATTTTAAATGCGCAGTGGATTACGTTTAAGCTTATACAGTCTTACGGGCAATATCAAAATCTTGTATGTTAATGTTTAAAACTAACAGGAACCATAGTTACTCATTCAGAAAAAACGTTTTCATCAATTTATCACATTACGCCTTACGAGGTAAGCCCAGCCTACTCGTTGCCTGTTGTCTGTGAACAGGCGCTCTTCGCATCACCATTGATTTCATTGTAACTTTTCATAAGCGATTTATCAATCATAAATCAACCTTCCAAAGTTCACCTCGAGCGCCATATAGTGAAATTAATTCAAAGTCTTTTAATTATTTCAAACATAAAATAAGAGACTTAATTAATATATAAATGATAAAAATATACAAATAACTAATTTTTAGTAGCAATTCTCATACAAAATTACCGATTGTAGGCCAAGGACGTGGTGCGAGGGACCGAAAAAGACGCCGCATCTTTCCAATTCACTTTCGTACAAAATGTACTGGGTCAAGTTTCATAAAACTATAATTTCGTAGTTTATTATGACAATTCGAAGTACACTGCGCAGCAGAGTCTATTTTTTAATCTGTGGGTTAATCGGCTTTGCAATGTACATCGAATTGTCATAGTCACAATGAATTGTAGTTCTATGAAACAGGCTCCTGAAGGGATGGGTCTTTTCCGCGCCCTCGCCCCACGTCCCATGTCCGAACAAAACAAAAAAATATTATATAGCTATTAGTCCAATCGGTGGAGACATTTTCGAGTGTTTGCAAGACCAACGCACGGCAACTGATTTTTGTAGTAGTGATCGAGCTTCAATCGTTAGAAAAACATACAATATAAAATCCCAATTCTTGTATTTTTTTATTTAAGTAAATAACTAAAAAAGAAAAGTAAAAAGGAAACCGATCATTTACTAGTATTCGAACCAAGAGCTCTCTGCCGTTCAAGGGACGCCTCTTCCCATCCGAGCTATTGTAACATTACCAACCTAAGCGAAACATCGTTTTAGTATTTGTGCCTAAATCACGGTAAAAGTGAGGTTCATTAAAAATTAAACCTAACTACCTATGTATTATAATCCATTTATTGTCGCGATTAGGTCGGCCGCACGCGGCCAGACTTGTTGCTCGAGCCTTGTAGTCTCTAATTACTAGCATTTAAGGTTCATTTTAGTTTGATTGAGTTTTGTTTCACTCCTTGCGCTCGCACTTCGCCTCCTCGTTAGATTGTAGGGTACATAGGCGGTAAATAATGTGTTGGTAAATAATAATTTCGATTGGGGCGTTACGAATAATACTTGATTCATAACCTTTGAGTGAACCAAGCCGAATTACAGTACTTAGTATTTCCGCACCGCTCACTTCCGTAGCGACAGAAGAAGATAGCGCTATCGAACTCGGCTCGGTCGTTCCCATCCGGATATATGTATAGAAAAATATTTTACATAGTTATATGAATTGTGTCAATAATGTTATGTTTAGAACCTTTTCTAAACATACAAAATGAATCTGTGTAGATTTCGTCTCTGAATTTTTTTTCTATCTGCCTGACATGTTTTTCTGTTTTAAATAAAATAAAACGCTGTATATATTTTTATCACGCATTTTATTGTACATGCGGAAGTATTTTTAGAAGAATCAATGGCGTAATGCTAAAAATTTTGTAGGAATTATAATTTATATACTACGTGTGTAGGTACTTGTTTTTAGTTTTTTTATTTTCTCGAAATTCCGCTGTATTGGGATAAGTTATATACACTGCAATAATTATGCTCTTTACCTTCCCTACATGTAATATAAATCACACTTCCATGACATGTATAAGTTGATCCTATTCAATTGTTTTTGCTAGGGTTGGCACAAAATCCGGGTTTTTTTTATTCAAGATTTATTCGGTGCTCATTTTTAGGTACAACGTAATTTAAATATATAATTTAACGCGCATAATATTTTTTGGGTTCCGTAATTATAATGACAACCAAAGAAAGTAGGTAAGTTTTTTGTACACGTAACAAAAAAAAAACAACTGAAACCTTAACAAAAAGGAAAAGTGTAACAAAAAGTAACCAAATAGAAATAGAAGTACTGTATCACACAGTAGATTAAACAAAAATCTGCGTTCCTGGTTTACCGATATTACATATTTTTATTTAAGTGTCACAATGAATAGTTTAATGTATCTTGAAAATATTCGTCGGTGGGGAGTTCCAAAATTATAATAATAATAACGTCCATACAACGCAATCAAACTAGAATTCCCTGCACTATAGTATAGATAGTTTTTAACTATCAGCTTTAACGCCAAAAATCACTTAAATGCTGTATGTTTGGTTGTATGGTTGTATAATTTTGTATTGAGCGATTGAGGTATATTAGACGAAAGGACTTTTCAAGTTTCCCGAATGCTGCCCAGCCAAGTTGGATTCGACCTCTTTCACAAAGTTGGACCGGCCTAGTTGGACTGTTTGTCCTGAGTAGACGTATTCGTCTACAACTTCGAGAGTCGAGTTCCCCAATGTTATTGGGGTGGGCACAAAACGAGCATTCGATATGACCTTCGTTTTGTCCATGTTCATTTCAAGGCCCACCCGTTGGGAAACTCGACTGAGGTCTTCGAGCATTATGCCGAGGTCTTCCATCGTTTCTGCCATGACTACTATATCGTCGGCAAATCGAAGGTGAGTGATGTACTCGCCATTGATATTGATGCCGCGTCCCTGACATTCCAGAAGCTTGAAGGTATCTTCCAGTCCGTTTGTGAACATTTTTGGAGAGATAACGTCTCCCTGTCTTACGCCCTTTTTCAATGGAATTGCCTCCGAATTCTGTTCCTGTACTCGGACCGACATAGTGGTTCTGTGGTCATAGTGGACTGTTGTACAAGCATTTTAGCACCTCGATATACCGATAGTCAATACGGCAACGCTGGAGAGACTCGAGCACTGTCCATAACTCGATCGAATCGAAGGCTTTCTCAAAGTCCACAAACGCAAAGCATAATGGCAAATTATACTCCTCAGTCTTCTGTATAATTTGCCGCAACGTGTGGACGTGGTCTAATGGTACTAAAGCCCTTTCGGAAACCGGCTTGTTCGGGAGGCTGGAAGTCATCAAAACTGCGTTCAATACATGGCGCAGAGTAGTCATCAGCGACCGCAAAAACCTCCAATACAAATTTTCATAGAAAAACGGAGCCAGAGATAAAAATCAGAATTTTTAAATTTTTAGGAGCCAGCTTGAAATTTGACTTACGCCATTTTGTAAAAAGTAAGTTAACGTTGTCATCCAACCCAAGGTCTTATTCAACATTTGTTCGACAAGACTACCCCGTAATGTTACCGTTTTCTCAGGCTTTGACAAAAAGCTGTAGAGACCGGATTTTCCAAGTCAGATTTTTCTTATCGGTTTGAGGGATCACCCTGTAAGGATGGAAATTCCAAGTTTACACCATATGTGGAACTTGGAAATCTTTTAGCACCTGATAAGACCGAAATTAGAACAACCAAAAATTCAAGAATTTTCACACGTCTAGTTATTTTAGCATTCAAACGCTGTGTGACTATAAAGTTGATACCATATTAGTCCAGCCGCTAGACCAGCGGGGCCCGGTGGCAAAACCTGCATTAGGTGTTGGTTGAAAATTTAAGCAATTTTACTTTTCAATCGGCACTATTAAATTTGCCATAAAAATTAATTTACGTCACCGTCCTATCTAGGGTTTATGCAACGAGTTTATGTTGTTTTAAAAGACCACCCCTAAGTGTTACCATTATCCCAAGCCGTTGAAAAAAAAAGAAACTCATGGAGACCAGCTTCTCCAAGTTTTCGATTTTCTCCGTCGGTTTTAGCAAAAAAACTAATCGTATAGAAAATTTCAAGTTAGTAACATCAAAATGGGACAACAATTTTATCTAGGTGTTTTTCGCTGATCAACTTTATGTACCTATATACATTCTTCACGTCACACCGTGTACATAAAGTTGTTATATGCGATGTATATCATGTTACTATTTTAATTAATATCAATAATAACGGCACCAGGTATTTACATATTTTTTTCAAAATCAAATCAGATCCGGATTATAAATTACTATCTGAGAGCGTGACAACCCTAACGACGTAAAATCCGGATAACAATTAAAATGGTCGTAATTTCTACTTTCCATGGAATTGGCATTAGAAATATATTTTTTTATTTCATATGGGGAAGTCGCTTCCTACGTTCCAATTCTGCCACTGAGTCCCGAAATACATCCATGTGAAATCAAAGTCAAATTCACTTTATTGAAAAAAGATAAGATGATTTTTTTCACTTTTTGACATAAAAACCTGTTGTTGTGCAAAAACATGTACTATTTCATAAGTAGGTAGGTAAATAAATACGTACTTACTAAACATGTGATTTTTGTTTGAAAGCTATTCTTTCTACAAAGCATAGATAAGTTTTGAAGAGATGTATCTACCTTTATCTTTTTTGTTTGTAATGAATGACAATACAAGATCATTCTATACAAGAAGGCATTAGATTGAAGTCTATTCAATCTACGCGTACGCGGGCGGGCTGGCGAGCCGGCTAGAAAAGTAGAAACCGCTCGGCTCGCTCGACGCGTTCGAAATTCGGCTATATATGTGTGCCTTTGGCGGCGTGTGCTTACGCGAAGGGAATGAGACTGTGTGTGTGCGGCAGCGCGAGCGTCTTTCTATGGAGATTACTACTAGGAATTAATTCAGTCGTGTCATCTAGCGGTGAAATGTGGAAGTGCTGCACACCTGTGTCAAACGCTCAAGGTCATCGGCACAGGGAAAAATCTTAACGTGCCTTGCGAAGCACGGAGCCGCTCGGAAAAATGCCACTAGCGTTAGGCATAGACGGCGACCCATCCATGCACTGAACGCGCCCTGTGTTGCTTAACCTTCGTGATCGTTTAAGATCACTCAGGCAGCCGGGGCTACGAGCGATTCTAAATAATAGAGTATTGCCATAAGACAAAATTGTACTATGTAATGAAGTTCCGGATGTCGGAGCTAGGTGAAAAAACCTGTGTTACAAAGATCGGTGCTCTCTTTCAGAATTATATGACGCATGGTAGGTACCTAATTATGAGATAAAAACGAATAAAGAAAAAGAAAAAGAATACATACATATATAAACTCACGCCTGTATCCCAGAGGGTTAGGCAGAGACCACGGACTGCCACTTGCCACGATCCTGACAGGTAACTAAAATAAAAAAAGGATATTCTATCTGTATATAAAAACGAAAGAAAATATTTTATAATGTGTGTATGTGTATGTGTGTATGTATTCGCACAGCTGCAATCTGCAATCGTTCAATAGGTCTTAAAAATGCCAAGGTACTTCATAAAATTACATCAAAATGAGTATTGAACAGCTAATGTAGTCCCAAATACGTCGTATTTACATTTATGAGTAAACTATTGTCTCTTAATTTTACTGCTCACAATATAAGCGATGGAGTATTTCTGTAGTATTGTAAGCCGCTAGCCGATTCGATTGTGGCAAATCAATTTGGAATAGAAAGTCGCGAGACGATTCGATTGCACAATCGAATGCGCCTATTGGAGTGTGTCAGATTGAATTTACTAAAACAATAGATGACACATGTGAATTGCAAATTGATAGAGATGATTGTTTCGCAGATGAAATTGCACGATAAAATGGTATTACAATGTCGTTTGTAAGTATTTGCTTTGTTATAACACCCACTACTGATTTTAAGCAATAAATTAGGGACCGATTCCTTTTGTGCCATTGGGAACTAATTATGATTATTAAGATTAAGTTTAGGGTCAATTGAAGTTATCCAGCGCTAAAGCGAAAACATCCTGAGGAAATTCGATTGTGTGATGAGGTCCATACGAAATAGGTTCATCCATTATTCGTGGTGCATTTGGTTGCACCGGACCGTCAGTAATTATTGCACGGTTTACTGCTGCCCCTGACCGTAGGGCTGGTGCACGTGTGTCGGGGCTATTTTTACACGTCTGCCCAGCTAAAAAAGGAGCGTAATGTTTTCTGAGTTCTTGTTTGTATGTTTTTCACTTGTTTATACCACCTCAATTTCTAAACGCTTGAATCGATTTAGAAGTGTGCAGTGTAGTAAAATTTCTTACATTAATTCAGGTATGAATTACACGCAATAAAAATTATTAAGCTAATTATACAAAAAAAATAATAATGAAAGCAATAACACACACAAAATAAAACGGAGCAATAAAACAATGAAACATAAATACTTTTGTATTTATGTTTCACAATATTTATTATATTGAAACACTATTTATCATAATACTTTTTTATGTAGGATCCCTATACAATAGCGTGTCCCACTGCAGGACAGAGGCTCTTTTTGAGCAATACATTATTGCCAGTACGCGTACCGTGGGTGCGGCAAATGAAAAAGTGCTCTGACCCAGAATGAGCTGGAGAGTGATACTCCAGCGCTGGTCTTCCGTCAGTACCCATAAGGCGGCGTGCATGGCTCGGAGAGATAGTGCGGACCGATCAATAAAAAATAAATTAAGTTAGGATATCTAAAAAATGGGTTTAAAGAGAATTGACCAAATCAGAAACCCAAATTGTCGATGTTCGAGCGGTCACCGCTAACCTGAAGGGTGGAATTGGGTGGGCTACGTGAGCCTTACGGGCCCAAAAAGATGGGCGAACATTGCCACTGACTGGGTAGTATGTGACGGGTATCCTAAGCGGAGGTTGTGGAACGAGCTCACTACCTTTCAACCGGGTCGGCAGAAAGTGGCCACTAACAGGTTGGAGGGGAGGCCTTTGCCCAGCAGTAGGACCCAATCGAGGCTACATAAAAAAAGATAATGAAACTGGCCGTCGTCGGGTTAATTGTACTCACCGAACAAGTAAACATTGATGCTCAGTCATATGAACCGGGGCCCGATAATTAGAATCGTCCATTGTCCCTGTCTCCGCACTGGGTGCACTGGACCATCAGTAATTGCAGCACGATTACTGCTAGCCCTGACCCCTAGGGCTGGGAACGTGTGTCTGGGGCATTTTTAGATTTGGTAGACCTTGAGTTGGAGTTAGGTAAGAGGAACTTGTCTAAGCATTATAAATATTTTTTATATAGGCAATCCCCCCCCCAGTTTCAGTCGAGTGAATGGAAATTTATTTTCATGCAGTAAATAATTATGATTACTAAGGTCAAGACGTCTTTTGGAAGCAATAACTTAAGAAAGGTGTTCGTTTTCCCTAATATACAAAAATGAAAAGCACATAAGCTCGACGATTATGTTTAATTTAGCGTGTTGCCTGCATTTATGTGTGGCAATTTTGCCCGCATCTATAAAGTGAATAACTTGTGGTTAAGTTTTACAGTTATAGCGGCAACAGAAATACATCATCTGTGAAAATTTCAACTGCCTAGCTATCACGGTTCATAAGATAACCTGGTGATGACAGATAGACAGACACACAGACAGACAGACGGACAGAAGTGGCTACCCATAGCACAGGGAATCCTAGTTTGGCAGCGAGTAACCACTCTTTTAACCCTTTTCTAAATAAAGTTTTTTTCATTTTCATTTCCATTTTCAAGTCTTAGTAATAGGGTCCTGTTTGGCACTCTTCGGGTACGGAACCCTAAAAAGTCATCTAAAATCGGGCCTCTTGAATTAATTTTGTGCTTTTCGGCAGGCTGGCTCTAAGTGTCAACATACCTACAACTACACTCTGTGTATATTGGCGAGTTTTACTTTGGACGATAACCGTAACGACACGAGTTAATCAGATTCATAAAACTACAAGTCTTGGTTTACTATGACAAATCTACGCATATTGCATAGCCGATTAACCCATAGATTATCGAATTGTCACAATGAACATTTTTATGTACTCGTACGAGCCACTGCAGGGCACAGGCCTTCTCTCAGAGAGAGAGTATGGGCTTGGCAATTTTAAAGCGCTGATGTATGAATTAACTACGAGTTTTAGTTGTATGAATTGCGACCCTAGTAGTTTCATACATTTACTGAGGCCGTTGTACGAACGTTGTGTGTATACTAGTCCGACGAAGCCGTGCAGCCACGGTTATCGTCCAATGTGAAACCATTGACCAATTGTTTTCACGTTACTGCACTTCAGTGCGCTCCACGTGTGTACTCAGCAGTAATTGGGTGCTGTACAGTAGACTGAATGTCAACCTTTACATGGGTGCACTCTATTCGGTTCCGTTACGTTCTATTTTGCAACAAAAATGCAAAGCAGACCTGGGCCGCGTTTCGTAGAAGTACAATTCATAGTTTACTATGATAATTTGATACATAGCGTAGGCGACCCTACCTGTACTTTAATCTCGGGAATTGGAACGCAATGTGCATCGTATTGTCATAGAAGACGAAGAAGAAGAAGAAGAAGAAGAAAGACATTTATTATACCAACAAGATACATCACAGAAACAAAATAAGCACATAAGTAACATAATATGCACAACACAGAAAGAAAACTAAATACACAACAGACAAAACGATTGTATCTCTATGAAATTATTATTATTAATAATAATACGTTTATTGCACATAAGTAAAAAATACAATGGCAATCATCATCAGCCACTCGACGCCCACTGCAGGACACAGGCCTCCTTCATGGTTTTCCTAACCATGAAGGGTTTTGCCATAATCGCCACGCTTGGCAGGCGGGTTGGCGATCGCAGTATGCTGTTGAAATCTCAGGAAGACGCTGCTGCCCGTCTCCTGGTAATGTATTTCCTTAGTCGCCTTCTACGACATCCACGGAAGGAAATGGAGTGACGCAATTCTTAATCCGGCGCCACACGGAAAGCCACACAATGGCAATGTGGCGCACTTAATGGTATAAGCATTTTCTACCAGTCAACCGCAGGTGGTGCAAATTGTGGTGAAGTAGGGCTGCTGTCGACTATACATACATAAGCAGCTTACACGTCACACTGTAAGGCACGGGCCTTCTCTTTGAGAGAGAGAGAGAGTATGGTCTTAATCAAAACGCGTGCCCACCGTGGATTAGCTATTACAAGCGCTGACGTATGTGAAGACCTCATACACTGAGGTCTCCTCACGATATTTTCCTTCACGATCACCTGGTGTCATTGCTAATTTACAAATTTACTAAAGTACCAGCTTAGAGAACAAAATCATTGGTACCAATTAATGTGTAGGTACATTTGTAAAGTTAGTTTATGGTTCTCTGGCGAATCTTGTTTTTTAACTTATGCCGTTCATTTTGTAGCAAGCTTTAAAGTTTTGCAACATTTATCTGACGTGTCTGGAAACCAGCATCCTTATATGCTTTTAATAAACTTCATGCATGTGAAGTGCATTGCATTGTTAAAATTTCGTAAGCCAAGCTCAAACCACTTCCTTTAAACTTCTCACACTCCTCAACGGTTAGTAGTATTAGTATGGACATAACATTTTGCAATCCAAACATGACCTTCTATCGTTTATAGGAGGATCATCAATCACCGACAAAAGTGAGTTTTAGTGTTATTTATATAAACAGCTTGATATGATTACCGAAGAAAACAAATAATTTTTTTGATAAGTGCCTCAGCGCCAATCGCCAACCAATCCGCATGGTGATTAAACACATAACTCTATACCTATTTCTCCATCTTCAAGAGTAGGCTACATACAGCCTGCAGTATAATAGGCCACTTCATCACTAATCTCTTTTCGATGCACAAGTAAATTATACAGTGTCAAAGCATCAATGAATATCAAACAGCAGTACCGTTAGCTTGTCGCGACCACGTGTTCATTGTTATTCCTCACACGTTTTTGTACAGTTTACAAAGTGAAAATAACCCTTAAACTCTGACAATTGGTGCTCAAAATTGAATGAAAATAGTGCACGATGCATTTGAAAGTGTTTTATTTACTAGAAACTTCAGAGCATACAATCCATAATATCTTACCAATAAGACCTATGCATGATAGTACTGTAACGATTTCTCTTTAAAGTATTGCCGTGGTATGATGAAACACTATAGGTACCTATAGATACAGTGCTTTACGGTAACACGAATAATTCGTTTCTTCGCCCTTTGGTACATGGTATGCCATAAAAGAATATTGAAAAAGTCTTAATAATACGGAAATTAGCCGTAGTAATTAAGACTCATGAGAAAGCTGAGGGTCACGCAACGAGATATGGAAAGGGCTATGCTCGGAATTTCTCTACGAGATCGAATCAGAAATGATGAGATCCGTAGACGAACGAAAGTCGTCGACATAGCCCAGCGGATCAGTAAGTTGAAGTGGCAGTGGACGGGAGCACATAGCACGCAGAACTGATGGCCGATGGGACCGAAAAGTTCTCGAATGGAGACCACATATCGGCAAGCGCAGCGTAGGACGACCAGCCACAAGATGGACAGATGACCTCATCCAAGTGGCAGGAATACGCTGGATGCAAGTCGCTTCCAACCCGTCTTTTTGGAAACCCATGTCCAGCAGTGGACTTCTTGGGGCTGAATGATGATGATGATGAATTTATTAAGACTGTATTCCCAATATTACAAAGACCAGTTTTGACAAAATACTGCTTCTATAGATACAGTGTTTTGCCATAACACGCTCAGTGGTTTTTTATGTCAGGTAATTGTAGATGCAGTGTTTTGTCATAACAATCTCACAACGTGCAGCGTACCTGACCAACTGTTTGCACAAAACACTAGGTACATAATATGTAGTTGCAGTGCTTTGTGAAATTCTAATAAAATTATTCTAATAAATGTGTAAATTATTCTGCTTAGCTGGAACTTTACGTCATAACGCGTTTTATGCTGTAAATTCAATAAATAACATACTTTTTTCATTTCTTGTTACGGCATAATTATGTGTATTATTATTTTAACACATATAAAAATTTAAAAGTAATCTGTTTATATTTGACGTATTTATGCGTAATATTCAAAACAAAATATTTTGTCAGGTTATCTGGAAAATGTCTGTTTTCAAATTACAGTGTTTTATCATGACACGGCAGAGTACCTGGCCGGTATAACCGTCTAGCCGTCTAGTAGTAATTTTGAATATTTTGAATGGAATCCCTAGCTAGGCTAGGTAATCGAAAAAAAAGGGACACTAAAAAGTAATATTTGACCTAAATTCGTTTTAATAAATAAGTAGTTACAATACTAATGGCAAGGAAGGATAACCGATGCATGTCAAGGAAATTTGTTGTTTCGACGATAGTAATTTGTTTTTCGAACATCCTTATTTTCACATGATGACTCTTGAGCTGACAACTTGAATTGAGCCCACGACCTACATTTTGGCAGTCAAGCCTGCACACGCCAGGCCAGCGAGGCTGTCAGCTATTGCTGTGCTAACATCACTGCATTGAATATCTACCGCTCAGTAGACTCTAGGCCTATTTTTACCTGACTGAGGCGGAGCCCAAAAGGAGGGTAATGTGAGTGGCTCGTATGTATGTTTGTAAGTATGTCCGATTCTATATTCCCTCATAACTTCTTAACCGAAAGTAAAATTTTGACAAATAATTTATCAATCGATTCGTCGTGTTTGTGCAAGTTTCATAGGCTTTATGAAATCAGCATAAATTCCACAAAAATAAAAAATAAATCACTAAAATGATAAAAACAAAAAACTGAAAGAAAAATTAATAAAAAATAGGACTTCTGAGAATTAGCTACTGGTGGGCAGGTGGGACCCAAATTCAACATTGTAAGATTCTAAATATTCCTTTGTCTTTCCCACAGGTAAGATCGCGGATGCAAACAAAGATGGTGTGGACTCTCCCAGTCATCGTGCAATTTTTCTACGTGAGTTTTTAAGTCTGCTGGAGTGCATCTCCCTTGCTCATTCTAACCTTTTTAATTACTGTAAAAAAAACTAGTACACTTTTGATAAAATGTGGTGTAGGCACGCTCTTTCCCTCTCAGAGAAGGCCTATACCCTCGAATGGGCTGTGTATAGGCATCTCATGTAAACAAACAGCGAAACAAAAGAAGAAACACCTTCAGCCAATCATAAAACGTCAGTCAATAAGACTAGTGTTGTTTTCTAAATTGCATCCCATTTTGATACCAAACTGTCTTGGTGCTAAAGAGCCCTGAGGCTATAGATAATTTGTCGAGATGTGAGCACTTCCATAGTACGCTGAGCGACTTTGAATCGGTGGACTGTCCTACCGTCAACATCCACGTTTTTAATTACTGTCAAAAACTAGTATGATTTTGATAAAATGTGGTGTGGGCACGCTCTTTCTCTCTCAGAGAAAGCCTATACCCTCAAATGGGCTGTGTATAGGCTTCTCATGTAAACAAACAGCGAAAGAAAAGAAGAAACACCTCCAGCCAATCATAAAGCGTCAGTCAATAAGACGGGTGTTGTTTTCTAAATTGCATCCCATTTTCATACCAAACTGTCTTGGTGCTAAAAAGCCCTGAGGCTATAGATACTTTGTCGAGATGTGAGCACTTCCATAGTACGCTGAGCGACTTTGAATCGGTGAACTATCCTACCGTCAGCATCCACGTTTCGGCTCCGTAGGTCATAACAGGCAGGACGCACTGGTTAAATATTATTGTATGCACATAGAAATACCAAACCCTGATTTCAATTTCGTGCGTTTCATTGTACTCGTATTCTAAAGAACAGTTTCTTTCAATCCAGAGAAAGCGTGCCTGGAATAGAAAATACATATTCACTATAATAAGAATATATAAACTCATGACTGTATCCTGGAGGTGGAAGGTAGAGACCAGGGTCGACCTGATCAATTTTTACATCTTCATTCCAAAGTAGCTCGAAACGCAACAACATGACAAGATAAAATTTGGACGCTTGCAGTCCTTGCTCTACAGGTTTGAGGCCAACTTTCTTGTAACAGACCTACACATTCATTAGATGCATGCTCAGAAGGTTTTCACTTTCATTCATTCTCTTAAATTTTCTAAAGAAAGTGTCAACTTTTACTCAATTAGTGTGCTCGTGTGGGTAGTACTTAAAACTGTTGAAGATACGTTTCAATACCTATACGATGGTGTTACAGCATAAGAGCTCTTATAGAACAAAAATAAGTGTCTATAACTGACTGAATCTACTCAGTTGAATTGCATTACGCTCGACTCACAAATCCGTGCATCGCGGCCGATCGCAGCCGCGCGCGATAGATCGCGTGCGACTGACGCGCGCGGCTGATGGGACAACAGTTATCTTATTGTATGAAAATGTATAGCGCCGTTTTTGTCGTCTGCCGCACGCGTCCGTCGCAGACTTTGGAAACAGCGCCATACATTTTCATACAATGACTATTGCCGCTTCAGCCGCACGTGCGATCAGTCGCACGCGGCTGCGATCGGCCGCGATGCACGGAAGTCTACCTTTATGTACAGTTTGATCTGCTGTGGACTGATATCTCTGAAACTAAGGCCACCTTGCAATACTTCATACAACACAATCACTTGTTCTGCCTGGGTAGTATGACGACGCTAGTCGCACGCGTTAAATGTCAAAAGTCGCGATTTTCCAGTACATCAATTGTCAAATTCTGACATTTTAGCGCTACGAAAGCGCGATTCATGGGACATGGAAATACACTCAGACTGAGGCCATTTGTACAGTTTGTACGGCGGCCCACAATGGTAATCGAACCCAAGACCTCCAGCATGGTAATCAGACGTGACACCGCTAGAATGTTACTTACCCCCAGTTTCTCATACACTAACACGCTGTTAATCTACTGTTAACAGCTGTCATGTGACCAAAGTGCATAGAAAAAAAACCACTGACAGCTGTCAACAGTAGATTAACAGCTTGTTAGTGTACGAGAAACCGGGGATTAGTTTGCCATTTAAATGAAATTTTGTAAGAAGAATACAACTTAAACACATTTACGGCCTTATTTATTAAAACACGATTCCTCTAAAGCACTCCTGAGAGTCAGTTTATTTAATCTGTGGTTACGACTTTTCCTTGTACAATCTCCACCACAGACTATTTTAATTGGGTGATGTGGGGTTGACTGTGCACCACATTCAAAGACGGCAGTCCGGCGCGCGCAAGGTCGATCCGCATTGTTCGAACCTGCGAACGCCAAGCGTAGCTGGCAGGCTATACATGGTGGAGTAGCCGGGAAGGAAAAAAGACATTTAAAAAATAGTTTTTTCCTGACAGTCAAAAAGAAACATTGGTGATTTGATAGGTTCTGATATATTGGTTTAAAATGTTATTTTTCAAGCGTTTTAGTTTAATCGTGTTTTTAATAAATAAGACCGAATATGGTGCAGGTGAGGCTAAATCTTGTAGGCACGAGTTACTCAAATTAATTGGCTGTCAAACTAAATAGACGGTGATCTGGGTTACTGCGTCATTGCAATGCAGCTCCAATAAAATCATTGCTCTCCCAACTCGTTTTCACATCGCTAGCCCTTTACTTAACACTTCCCACCGGTTTGGATTTACTTAACTGTTCTTTATATGACATCCGCAACTAGAAATAATAAAAAAAAACTTATTATGTAAACCGAAAACCCGACTGCTAAAAGTTTTTTTATGTAATCTATACACGTCCTACTGTCAGGCCTTCTCTCAGAAAGAGAGTGTGGACTAAATTACCACGCGTGTCCACCGCGGATTGGCAATTCCAAGCGCTGAGGTATGTGAACACCTCCGGCGCTCAGGTTTCCTCACGATGTTTTTCTTAATCGTTAGCGAGTTCAAGGTTACACGCAAGGCTTAATCTAAGCTTAAATTAGACAGTATTGGAGCGGCACCGATTTTATTGAATTTCTAGGTTAGTTGTTGCGTAAATTTTTATTTTATTTACTCTTTTGGTGTTTAGCTGTTATAGGTTGTTATAATAAACGTAATTTGTTTTTTTTTTTAAATGGCTTCTATATTTGAGTTCAGATCAGTGTCACTTAAGGTGGCCATTATTTTCAGTGTACTGCATATCAAAATCGGTCAAGCCATGTGGCCTCTGCGGAGTCATAAAGAAACATAAATACATACGCATAATATCTTTTTGTAGTCGGGTAAAATGTCGAAAAAAAATTTTGGTTCTCGTTATCGATCTGGGACAGAACTATTAGAAATCGATTGACATCTTAATGTAATCTAACAAAATGACCATTTTATTCAATGTTATCTGCTGACTGAGTTTCCCATTGCGTAAATCTCGTTTGCATAGATTAGCTATAGCATGCATATTATAATAAAGAAAATTTTGTTTGTTTGAACGTCAGGTACCTACATTTGAAACTTTTGTTACAACTTCTGCTGTCTGTTCACAAATTTATGGTATAAAAAACCAGCCAAGTGCGAGTTGGACTCGCGCACGTAGGGTTCCGTACTTGTTGCCGTTTCAAGCGTCTACTTGTTGCCGTTATTAACATCTAGCAAGAACGGCAAAACATCACGTTTGTTGTATGGGTGCCCCCCTGAAACATTTATTTTATTCTGTTTTAGTATTTATTGTTATAGTGGCAACAGAAATACATGATCTGTGAAAATTTCAACTGTCTAGCTATCACGGTTCATGAGATATAGCCTGGTGACAAACAGGCAGATGGACAGTCCCTTACCCTTTACGTACGGAACCCGAAATATAATCTATAAGTAATTTATTGCTGTGGCTTTTTTAATTAACTTTTTTGCATTTTTAATTTTAATTTTGTCTACTCACTGGCATAGTAGCATGACAGCACGAGTATACTCACTCATAAATAAATATACTCACGTCGTCATGCTCCCTCTGCACGGTCAAAACCCAAGGTTTGCTATAAAAAAAAAATTGCAGTTTTAAGCCGCCCTTTACAAATATTTTTGTTATACAAGATATACTTACAAGAATTTTTCAATTCAATGATTAAGCTCTATGAATCAGAGTGAAACCTGCTCCGACTCTTCCGACAAAGTTAGTGTAAGTAGGATAGTGAATTGATGAGGATTGCCGAGGACAGAAAGAAGTGGGCGTGCCTTGGGATGTCTTATATCCAGCAGTGCACCAGTATGGACAGATTGATTGAATTAATAATGTCTCATCATTCAGTCACAAGAAGTCCACTGCTGAACATAGGCCTCCTTCACGGATTTCCAAAAAGTCCGGTTGGAAGCGGCTTGCATCCAGCATCTTCCTGCAACTTAGATGAGGTCTTCTGTCCATCTTGCGGCTGGTCATCCTACGCTGCGCTTGCCGATATGTGGTCTCCATTCGAGAACTTTTCGGCCCCATCGGCCATCAGTTCTGCGTGCTACGTGGCCGCCCCTGCCACTTCAACTTACTAACCCATTGGGCTATGTCGACGAATTTAGTTCGTCTACGGATCTCTTCATTTCTGATTCGATCTCGTAGAGAAATTCCGAGCATAGCCCATAATAATGTGTAGTGCTTTCGGAAGCTTTAGTTCTAAAAAAGTAACCTGGTACAAAACTCATCGTGTGCTACTCAGACTTGCACTTGGCCAGTTTTATTTATCTCTGTTGCTTCCAGTAGAAAGCTGACGCCTCAACAAACCAATCTCGGATTTCAATGTATGCCGTTGCATTTAATTTACATTGTTTGTGTTCAATATTCTGACAGTTTCTGTCCATTCGGTACGAGAATAGAGTTTCATTGTGCCGGGTCTAGAATATCTCAATAATCTTGACTGTATGTGGGCGTTATTCAAGCGCTTTCGCTAGAATGTGCTGTGGGATTCCTTTAGTGAAGTGTGTTGAATTGAAAACCTACAAAAACAGTAGTCGCAGCGGAGTAGTCTATAGATTCTTTAATTAAACGCAACAGCAGTTTTCCTGCTATGTTTTAGCTTGTTTTTCAGAGTCGTTATGGTATAATTAGTTGATCTCAATCGTATCGTGATAGCTGAATTTACTGTATTCAGCTATCACGATACGATACAGTAACTTTTTTTTAAATAATAACAATTTAGAGATGTCCACACTTTTTTTGGCGCACTTATTATGTCCACCTGTGACTTCTCCTACCGGTCTTTCCGCCCACATACGCTAGATATACGTATATTTATTTCGTTAATCTTCCTTCTTTCATCCTCTCCATATAAATCCACCGACGTAATGGTTCTTTCTAAAAAAATACACTATTATCCCTTTCTTTAGATTTTAAATTAGATATATATTGTTACAATATATCACAGTAGTCTTCAAAATATGTTTCGTAGGTACGTTACGCACCTCAATGCGTCACATGTAGTATTCCCGTGCATACCTCCCACACTTGGAGTTCCCAGTACTGGCCGACCCATTTCTGTAGAGTGCTGTCTGCGTGACTGTCTGTCTGTCACGTCACTTATTTTTATCAGTTATAGGGATAAGTTTGGTGTAAGTACAGTCGACAGCACTCTACTCAATTACTTTTCTACTAAAATAAAGTTCGATGTGCTATTGTGTGCCATCGTTTTGTAGATTGCATAAGCAGCCTATATACGTCCCACTGTAGGGCACAGGCCTTCTTTCAGGGAAAGAGTATTTGCTTAATCACCACGCGTGCCCACCGCGGATTGGCGATTTCAAGCGCTGA
This sequence comes from Yponomeuta cagnagella, assembly GCA_947310995.1. Lineage (NCBI taxonomy): Eukaryota > Metazoa > Arthropoda > Insecta > Lepidoptera > Yponomeutidae > Yponomeuta > Yponomeuta cagnagella. The sequence continues at coordinate 4,253,508 of OX371285.1, read as the reverse complement.
GGTATATGAATAGCTCAGACACTCAGGTTTCCTCACGATTATTTCCTTCACAGTTAGCGAGTGGTATTGCTACTGTAACTTCACAAATGTACATAACTTAGAAAACAAAGTAACCGGATTAAGAATAGCGTCACTCCATTTCCTCCCGTGGATGTCGTAGAAGGCGTCTAAGGAAAGCAATACCAGGCGACGGCCAGCACCATCTTCCTGAGATTCCAAAACATACTGCGATCGCCGACCCGCCCGCCAAGCGTGGCGATTATGGCAAAACCCTTCATGCTTATGAAAACCACAAAGGTGGCATATGTCCTGTAGTGGGCGTCAAATGGCTGATGATGATGATGATGAACTACAAATTAATTCATCTGAGGGCATGCTGCACAGTGTGTGATGTGTTTGCGGATAGGATTGGAAGTATGGTGAAGGTATGTAAGAGAATGCTGGAGAGAATATTAGGCGGTGCTCAGTTATAATATTGTAACGCTTTGGTGTAATTACTGTTATGTTGCAATATTTTTGTAAATAAAATAAATACTAAATGAATAACTAGCCGATTGGCGGGTTTGCCAGTCATTCGATGTAGCTATAGATATGTCTAATGACATGGTGCGAGATGCTTTTGAACTTACTCAGTGGATAGATCTTACCTCTGGATAAACAGATAGATAGTGCTGTCAGTTAGCGTTAACAAAGCCGGCCTTAGATGGACAAACAGAAAGATAGACGGACGGACAAGATTCTGAATCTGAACAGAAGGAAAACCGGCCAAGTGCGGGTCAGACTTGCGCACCGAGGGCAAAAAAACGAGTTTCTTATATGAAGACTGCCTTTTTTATATATTTTTTTTTTGTTATAATATGTTAGGTAATATGTAGAGTCGCTCGTAGCCCCGGCTGCCTGAGTGATCTTAAACGATCACGAAGGTTAAGCAACACAGGGCGCGTTCAGTGCATGGATGGGTCGCCGTCTATGCCTAACGCTAGTGGCATTTTTCCGAGCGGTTCCGTGCTTCGCAAGGCACGTTAAGCTGTTGGTGCCGGCTGCCGTCGATAGATGGCAGTCGTTAAGCCAAGTCAGAGGCCTTAGGGCGGCTTGACAACTTCTGACAGTAGACGAGCCACTAGTCTATAAGCCTCCACCAATCCGGACTTGGCCCCCGTGGTGGAGTATGGCCTATGCCTTCCTCAGGGAAGGGACCCGTGCCCCTCGGTGGGGACATAATGGGTTGATGATGTTAGGTAATCCGCCATGCCTAGCAAATAACAGAGCGGTAGTAGCCCAGCGGGTAGAACAATGGACTCGGAAGCGAGAGACCCAGGTTCGATTCCCAGTGCCGGCGTGTACCTATGACTTTGTTTTTTTAGTTATTTAAATTTATTTCTCTTCAAAAAAAGTCCGCTCTTGCTCATAAGTCTAAGACAATCATGTTTTTTAAGTGCTAAATTTGGTATTTTGTGCCATAAAGTGTAACAAACAAACAATTTGTGAAGCAATACCACTCGCTAACTGTGAAGGAAAACATTGTGAGGAAACCCGAGTGTCTGAGATATTCACATACCTCAGTGCTTAAAATCGCCAATCCGCGGTAGGGACGCGTGGTATTAAGCCCATACTCTCTCTCTGAGAGAAGGCCTTCAATGGTACGTATAAGATCCGCCGTGATAACACATATTCTGTGAATTTCAACTGGCTACCTATTACAGTTCCAAAGATCGGATGGATGGACAGACAGACAGACAAACAGGTAGACAGATAGCGGAGGCAGCGTAATATGGTCCCGTTTGGCACCCTTCGGGTACGGAACCCTAAAAAGGAACTATGAGGGTCATATAAGGGTTCCATTTTACCGTTTTGGAACCTTAAAAATATATCGTTTAATAGAATATTTTCTCAGTTATTATTTTATGTTTTTCCGGGGCGAGAACGGAATTGGAAATGTGATTGGTTATGGTTAACTGTTACGTGAAATAGGGAGCATGTTTTATAAAATTGTCGAGTTACTTTTTTGAGGCTTAACGTTTTGATGTTTTATTTCTTTATTTAGTCTCCAGTAATTCTATTTAGTTCCTATGATATTTAAATCCAGTGGTCAGAGGCCTCTAATTTTTTTCATGTAGAAAAGGTGTCAGCTCATTTGACTTGAAACGGGACGTGAATATAATCTCTCTGGATTAGACGGAAAGATGAATGGTTATATGAAAGTTGGAAAAACCTATTTCTACAGAGCAGCTACCTTTTTGTGCCTCTCGACTCAGAGGCTACTAGAGTTTGGGGTACCCAGGGAGAGTTTATATCCTTACTATCCTCATACTAATATTTTATATGCGAAAGTTTGTATGTATGGATGTATGTTTGTTACTCTTTCACGCTAAAACGGTTGAACGGATCCGGATGAAATTTTGCACAGAGATAGATTATAGTCTGGATTAGCACATAGGCTATTTTTTATCCCGGAAAAATACACATCAGAATTACCACGCCAACGAAGTCGCGGGCAATAGCCAGTTAAAAATATAGGGCGTGGTCTGAGTGACCTACCACTTTGATTAGTGCTCAGGCGCATGTAGAGGATATCCCTCGCTCTGCAGCACGGTAATGCTGACAATTGCGGATAAATTTTATGGATACTTTTGGATCAGGTATGTTTTAAGCGGTGGTAGTAGAGGGGTAGAACGTCGGCCTTACATTAGGGAGGTCATTGGTTTGAATCGCGGCATGAGTTTGTTTTCTAAGTTACGTACTGTTGTGAAGTTATAGTAGCAATACCACTCCCTAACTGTGAAGAAAAACATGGTGAGGAAATCTGAGTACCTGAGGTGTACATGCACCTCAGCGCTTGAAATTGACAATCCGCGGTGGGCACGCGTGGTAATTAAGCTCACACTCTCTCTCTCTGAGAGAAGGCCTGTACTCTGCAGTGGGACGTTTATAGGCTAAATAAAAAAAAGTTTAAGATGGTTTATTTAGTTGCCTATATTTTTTTAAATTTTTGGAAGTGAAAACTTCACTTAGACACTTTTTTTGAACAGTAAATGAAACAGCCATCACGTTCGGATCAGTAATGATCGGATATACTCGGCTCCAGTGAGCCAATGACGCTGATTGACGTATACTCAGCTCCAGTCACCGTCTAATTTTATACTCCGTTCCACGAGTCGAACTCCTAGTGAACAAAATACTCGCATCTCATTGGTCAATGCGCGCGCCTAGAGATAAGCGAAACAATAAGCGAAGACGGTCCGCTTAATAGGGTAGGTTTACTCAATGCAGTGACTTTTGAAGGTCACGCGCATGAACCAATGGGCGCACATGGACGATTTTCTTTGGGAGCTCGTTTCGTGGAATGGTGTATAGAAAATATTAAAATATCTCTATTCTTGCTAAATAGGCTATTGTGTGTTATAACTAATTCAATTTCAATTTGCAATAATTTATTCTGGAACAACTCTCTAATAATTGGACATCTGACGTATTGTTTATTACGAATATGTTTGTTACGTATATGTTACATACGTAGATTCTAAATTCCGTGATTTCGAGGGCACTAATTAAAATATAACTATTTCGAAACCAAGATTTATGCTACTTTCAGAACTTAGATAAATACACCACTGTAAAAAAATAAAGCTAAATCTCGCATCTGCCACTGGCCCTATTACTTAAAGTAGACCTTGGATCAAATAAAAGTTTATCCAACAAGAATACAAAGAATAAGCACCTTAATAGGTAGCCGACTGATTAGGAAAAAAATAGTTAACTTATGGTTTCTGCAATCCTGAACCGATAGTAAATACATTTTCATTTTTTTTTTTTTTATTCTTTATCGCTGTGTTACCTAACAACGATGAAAAATACAACGCTTTTCAACGTAGTGCATTTATGCGCCCATCATTACTAACAAAACGAGGACTTGCTGGCCCAAGTGAATGTGTACGCAGCATATCCCTTTATCACGTTTCTTCTTCTTCTTCCCATGGTGCCTCTCCGACTAGCGAAGGTTGGCAGTCAGCTCCGCATATTAATCTCTGTCTCTCGCAAGGCGGAAGAGCTCAGCAGCACTTGCGATCCCGGTGCACTCCCGTGGGTTTCTCAGCCAGGATTGCTTTGTCCGGCCTATGCGTCTCATGCCAGCGATTATTCCCATAATTATGAGTTTTATCACGTTGCATGAAGCAAGAATAATCATCATCAGCCATTTGACGCCCACTGCAGGACATAGGCCTCCTTCGTGGTTTTCATGACCACGCGGGGTTTTGCCATAATCGCCACGCTTGGCAGGCGGGTTGGCGATCGCAGCATGTGGCTGGAATCTCAGGAAGACGCTGCTGCCCGTCTCTTGGTAAGTGATTTCCTTAGTCGCCTTCTACGACATCCACGGAAGGAAATGAAGTGACGCTATTCTTAATCCGGCGCCACACGGACGGAAGAATAATAAGCTTACATTAAATTTGTAATTATCTGGCCACGGTGAGTCTTTTAATCTGCGTCACTATAAACGAAAAGGGTTATCTGTCTGTGCTACCTAGTACCTGTATTAATTTATACGAAACGCCATACAAACCGAGAGGCACATTGGCCAATCGTAAAGGGCATAGGAGACCTTCCATTTCCAAGTTTAGACAATAGCTTGTGGGCGGCAGTCCCTTGGGGTCACGTTCTTGGACCCTACTCGAGAATGCACAGGCTTTTCGGACCATTCATTAGCCCAACCATACAGTGTGACTCCAATCTAATTTTGAGGATAGATCTCCATCGAGAAACATGAAAAGTGGCTGATAAATTATATATTATAATTGAATCTAGCAATCAGCCCGTACCTACCTTTTCACTGCTAGACATAGGCGTCCCCCAAGGCACGCCAATTCCTTCTGTCCTCGGCCATCCTCATCCAGCCGCTGCGAGCAATCAGCCTCAGACCGTCGGCCCAGCGAGATGGTGGGCACCCTACGCTGCGTTTGCCAGTTCGTGGTCACCGTTCAAGAACTTTTGCACCACATCGACCATCTGTTCTTTGGCATTTGTCACCGCCTACTGCCGCTTTAACTTACTAATCTTATGGGCTATGCCAGTCTTCTTAGTTATACCTATTTGCTTATCATCATCATCATCATCATTCAGCCACAAGAAGTCCACTGCCAGACATAGGCCTCCTCCATGGAATTCCAAAAAGACCGGTTGAAAGCGGCCTGCATCCTGCACAAGCGTATTTGCTTATACTTTATTACATATAAGCAACCTATATACGTACGTCCCACTGTACGGCACAGGCCTTCTCACTGGGAGAAAGTAGGCGCGTGCCCACCGCGGATTGGCGATTTCAAGCGCTAAGGTGTGTGAATAGCTCAGACACTCAGGTTTCCTCACGATGTTTTCCTTCACCGTTAGTGAGTGGCATTGCTACTATAAGTTCACAAAATGCACTTAACTTAGAAACCAAAGTAATAGGTACATGCCCGCATTGGGAACCGAACCTGGGTCTCTCGCTTCCGAGTTCAATGTTATACCCACTAGGCTACCACCGCTTGATTATACTTTTTTATACTCGTACTTTATTGCACACGAAAAATACATGCACAAATTTCCTTAATTCTTTGGTGAACAGTGTCATTTCTGACTTCGAGCACAGCCCAGTAGCATGATTTGCGTTTATTTATTTCAGTGACTTTAATCAATTCCTTGGGGCGCAGAATAACTGAATAAAACACTGCATAGAAGTGCCTTACCGCCGGTTTCTGAATTTCACGAAGCAAATATTAGGTATATTTTATATTCTTTTTGTTGCACTAACTAAGTTGGGAGAGTACCGCCACGGTTAGCCAGAGGTCGCGGTTTCAAGTCCCGGCATGCGTGGAATTTTTAGTCTCTAAATAGGTTTTAAAAAAGTATATTTTTGTCTCTTCAGCAAGCAGTGGTTAAATTGGTTAGAGAGTAGAGGCCGTATCGATTTAGAATTTAAGCGCTTGTTAGATTTTGTAACAATTTAATAATATATTGCTATTTCCTGGGCTAAATAGAAGGGTTGGGATTAACTCAGACAATGTAAAGTCTGAGGATTGGCGACCTATTAGCATAGCCTGCGATTTGTTATGTTTTAACTAGGACAAATGGCTACCTTTATATCCATTTTTGGGTTGAGGAATTCAGGCTTGACAGTTGATATAAAATGTTCTACTAAAAAGCTGTTTGTGTAATAAATAATGTTAAATAATTATCTTGATATGTTTAATTTATCCGTCCAAAGCTTGAAGGTAAAACTTAGTGCAGATTTCTTGAATCGTTAGAATAAGTAATATGTATTTTTTAAGCTGTCTTTTGTGTTTTTGCTCAAAGAACTCCACTAAGTCTTAAAATGTTTCTATTAGTAGAGACTTATAATTGGCCTTCTGAATGTCTAAAGTTTTTGTTATTCATTGTTATGTGGTGTTAGTCTGCCTAACATTAAATAAACAAAAAAATAAAAAACCCGAAATCCGTTTGTACAGTCTTTAGTTGAACCACTTCCAGTAAGCTAAAAATTGTTCATTTTTATTTTTCATTCAAATTTATCGAGCGATGTTTTGAGATTGTCTGAAAAATGTATTTTAAAATACTAAATAACTTCAGTAACACGAGATACTACTTGTTTTGACAACATTCAAGGTACAGTAGACAACCACAGTTTATTTAGTTTCAAAGCAACCCGTGACGTAACTGAGTAGAGATAGATAGATAGAGAACACTTAATTGTACAAAAAAAGGAAATTACACAGATATTTCTTAGAGTGTACTCATGTAAATATTAAAGTGCTATCGACTACACTAAACCACAATAGGACCCATTTTAGCATAGGTATAACTTTAGAAAATATACGTAAAAGATGTCAAAAATGGGCCGGTCTCAACATGTTGTCAAGGCAATGCGCTGGTTTTCAGATCGAAACATGGAAAAAAAGATTACCCACATTTTCTTACGAAAAACACAGCAGACAGAAAACGTAACAATAAAAGCAAAACAACAAACGCGCCGTCAATCGCCCGCGCGCAGAAACCGTGACGCGCAGTTGCGCAAGAGTGATTCGAAAACGACGCACGCGCTTGATGGATCTGGGTAGCGGAGGTACAGCTAGGCAACGTCACTGCCACTGCGTTGCTAAACAGCATGAGGAAAAAGCACTGAAACTTTGAAAAAACTTTATATAATTATAAACTCTATCAGTCTTATTCATAAAAAGGCGATCGCTCTAAAACACTCTTAAGACGCGGTTAAAGCCGGCTTATATGAGGAATTCCTCTCATAAATCGGCTTTAACTCCACCTCAACAGTGTTTTAGTGTGATAGACTTTTTATAAGTAAGACTGTATAATTATAAACTCTTTTGAAACTGAAGACGCCTCAGACACTCACGTTTCCTCACGATGTTTATTTTTTTGTTAGAAAGTGGTATTACTATATAAGGTTACAAATATACGCAATTTTTTTTATGACTTGCTATGCTTATACATAGTTATACATTCAACGGGTCCAAGGTAATTAAGTTTATCTGATAAGTAATTGCAATTAGACCCGTTAAATATATGGAAGAATTATTGATACATCATGCATATGAAGCAATTGGTCCATTATGTTACCGTATCTAAGGTACAACTATGTGACCGATTTAGAGTTGTATATGTCAGGCCAACTTGCATTACAACTTAAATTTAATTTAGTATCATGAATTTTAGTTAAATGCTACCTTCTTCTGCTTTCAGGGCCTCTCTACTACTGGTGGTTAACCGTCAGCTCTGCATGTTACTCTTCTTTTTGCCAAGCGAAATAAATTTTCGATGCTGGCAATTCAAGTCCATTCTCTGATGTTATGGAGCCATGATTTTCTTTTTTTACCAGCACGCCTCTTCCTCTTAATTTTTAAATGATATCTAAGACGCATTTTAAATAAAGTAAAGAGAAAATTTATTTCTCAACATAAAGTACAAAATACCGACAAGACGTTTACAAACTTATTGGCTATCGGTAGAGTTCGATTTATGAAAATGGCAAATCCTGGTTTCTGCCTACCTCACCGGGAATCAGAGATGAGTTTATGAATGTCATGAAAGTGGTGCAAGTTGGCCTGAAAAACTTACTTCCAAATACGTCTGTATGCGTTACTGTACCTCCGCTAACCGCCTTTCCTGTCGAGATCGGCGCGATTCCGATGCGCGGGAGTCTCCATTAACCGTTAGGTATTTTACGACGCATTAAACAAACCAAAAAGAGTGTTTTATCGTGCCACTTATCACGGCCAAATCTAATTTTAACATTGCATAACACTTTGTGATCGGGCGTTAAATTGGTTCTAATACAGGGTGTAATAGAATCACCATATTATCCGAAAATGGTTCTACGAAAATGCGGAGTTCTACTCTACTCGTCAATAAGACCAACTTACTATGAGGAAAGCTTTGAAATCGAGCATTTAAACCTGGCCTACAAGTCTACTGAATATAATGGTGACATGTGATCTATAAAGTGATAACAGTCACTTTCTGAAGCTATTGGTAGTCTACTAACCAATGGCACTCTAATGTGCTGTTGAAGGCGAAGATACTATCGATTAGTCCTATCGCAGGGCTAGGGTCATTTGATCTAAACGTCAAATTCACGCTTCCTGTATTAGCCTGAAAACCGGCCATTGCAAAACTTCGCATTTATGTCAAATTCATCTCGGACAGAGATTTGTACAGACTATCTGACCATTCGTCATCATCTTCGATAACCACTGTTGGGCAAGGGCACATATCATCTAGACTAGGGGGGTGATCTGTGGGCAAGGACCTCTTCGCTATGCGTGCACCAGTCACTTCTGTTCTGTGCTATTCTTCTCCAGCTCGTTCCTGCCGCCTAGTCAATGGCTAGTGGTCTACGCTTCTACGTCCAGTCCTCGGTTACCACTCTAATAGCTTGCGACTTTATCTTTCATCCTCCCTGCGACGTACATGTTCAAACTACCCATTTCAGAGACTTCTCATCCATTAATAGTAATAATTTCTATACCACACACAAACTTCCGCTTCGGAACAGTAAAATGAGCCCCGTAAATTTTCCCAGGATTATCGAAATAAATACCACTTGACATCATAATGTGATTGTACATTAAATAAACTGGATAAGTGCGAGTCGGAGTCGCAAACCGAGGGTTCCGTACAAATTTGTAGGTACCGAGCTTTTCTTGAATTTCAAAGACAATTTTTTTATGATTTAATTATAAATGTATAGTTTCAGATTTTTTGCTGGATTTGTTATATAAGACGATATTACTTGCCAAATTTAATAGTTCTAGGTCAACGGAAAGTACCTTATAAATGTTGATTCCCTTGAGTGTCGAAATATACGTTTTTTGTGACATGAACGGCCGTAGCTTTTCTTCACTTTAACTTAGAAGTTTGATTTTTTCACACATTGATTATACACCAGGATTATACATTTTATGGTATGATTTTTACTTACGAGAGCCTTAATAAAAATTCCGATCTCAGTTTAACAACGCGTTTCTTTTTTCACAGATAACTCTCTGTTTACTAACGTGTTTTATTCATAGAAAGCATTAGTTTTATACATTTCCTAGTACAATCTTTGATTCAATATTTTAGATATGTCCTAAATAGCCTCGGAATTGTATACATTTCCTGGGAATTGTATACAATTCCTAGGCTTCATACATTTCCGTTAACATATACATTTTAATCACGCCGACCGGTAGGGTAAAATGTTAAATAAATTACAAGTAAATTTTAATATATCTGTGTTAAATTTCAGCTTTCAAGTACTTGTCATCTCTGTGCTAAGCCGCGGATGGACATACGGACAGACAGACGGACGGACATGGTGAAACTATAAGGTTTCCTTTTTTACTACGGAACCCTAAGAAGTCTATTCATGGATCATGCACCTGTTTCCTTTTGAAATGCTTACCATGACTAATCACTTCGATGACAAAAATTAAACCTCCGGGTAATAATAATTATTCATTCGATAATCTCCTTTTATGAATTGAGTCTGGAACTTTTTTGGTATGGTCCACTTATGTTATAAATGTGAAAGTTTAGGTTCTTTTTCGTTTGATAAGCTGCTAAACGGATTTGTATTAATTTATTGGTTTTCTGAACTTAATTTTAAATATGTAACTGGCTGACCTAATATACGTTTTTCAAGCCTAATTTAAATTTGTTTTCTCAAGTTTGGATACATGGAGATAGAGAATTATTAGGTATGCTCTCTATAATAAATGTCTTTCTTTCTCTTACCAAAGACTTACGCTCTTACTTATAAAAAATAGTTGACACTTAAACAGCCTTAAGATGGAGTTAAAGTCGGCTTATAACAGGAACTCCGCCTTTAAACCAGCATCAAGTCCGTCTCAAGAGTATTTAAGTGGGATCAACTTTTTTATAAATAAGACAGGTAATCCATACTAGCAGGTGATACAATGTTAATGAAAATTAAAATAAACTGATCACAACAGGAAGGCCAGAATGTACTTAAATAACATGATATTTTTGTACAACTCCGTCAATTTTTTTTATAATAGATTTAGCATACAGACAGACGAACTCTTGAATTAACACTAAATGTACATTTTATCATAATCACACGCGAACGAAGTCACAGGCATTTTGTAGCATCCAGATTAGACATTTTACAGATTGGCAAATAATATTTTAACACATTTCTTTCTGTTTTTGTACTCTAGACTAATACATTAGATAAGACAAGATTTTGATATATTGTACACTTACCTGAATTTCTTGTCGGAAGAGTCCGACCAGTCGCTCCTATTCTAAGGGCTTAATCGTGGTAAGTAGAGACGGATCTTGCATTTTCGGTTGCTCGTCTCTGAGTAAGTGATTCCAATATTAAGTTAATAAGGACGTGTAGTACTTACGAATGTTTTAATGATTTACTTTCATAATTTTTTAGCAAAGGGCAGGATAAAAAGTGCCCGAAACCGGCGTGCGTGCATGCAATGACTAGTGAATGTTGAGGAAGCGAACGTGATCTGTCAACATCGTGGCAAGTGGCAGTGGCAGTCCCTGGTCTCTGCCTACCCCTCTGGGATACAGGCGTGAGTTTAAGTTTGTATGTGTATGTTTTTTGTGCTTGTACAATGTTAAAAGATATCCTTAAAAATAAGTATTATTTCTTCTAATGGGTACGGCATAAGTACATTTCCAACCACCGCGAGCCGTATTCAAACCCAAATCTTGTAAACAATCCGCCTTCCACGACAACTTTCCCACTTGCGCCTCTAACCTGTTAAATAATAGTCACAAAAGCAGATAACAGCTAATTGAAGAGCCTCCAAATCACGGCACCGTAACACCTGCCCAATACATCCGGTGTTTGATCGATCAGGTGCTGCGACTCTGCGTGTGCGCTTCAGACCAGTGGTTCTAAAACCTGGGGGCCAATCGGCACTCGTACACCCACAATATTATTGCACTACATATTTAACATTCTTACTCTCTTACTTCCAATGGCGGTACAATCTTTTGCAGTTCCTGGCCTCCTCCACAGTTTTTTTCCAGTTGGCGCAAATCTTGGCGACCTTCTTCCAGCTGGTAAAGTTCCTCATAGCACGTAGATCATCTTCTAGGTTTTTTTGCTGTCCTAGAGTACGGCATCTGCTCCAAGTGACCCAACTTAGTCTTTGTAACGTGCCGAATCTCACAACGGTCTCGTGATTGACGCGTACTTCCAGTTTGTCGTACTAATTAATACTCACGGGGTGTTATTCACAATCATCAATGCTTTGACTACGGGATACACGGATGTTCATGATCACGCCGCTTTCCACAATCCTATGCCATGCGCAATCACTGTTAGATTGTAGTCAGATCCACAGCAGAACCGCTGTTTCACTAACCAGCAGCTGCTGATCCGCTGATCTGGATCTGTCAGATTCAGAACCACCAGTCAGGTGTTCCATACAAAATTTCGATATTTGCTGTGTATGAAAATTATGACATATTTTTGATATTTCAGAGATGCTAGTTGGTATTGACAAGTAGAATAACCCCCCTAAGTTTTATCAGTCCTTACTGAAAACGCCTGTGTACCAAATATTTTGTCTCTTTAAATTAGTTTTACTACATAAATTAGAAACTAATAATTGTCAGAAAAGTTGAGAAACATTGATTTAACTCTTTTCTGTATCCATACACGTCAATCAGTGACAAGTTTTTAATGTTTGAAAGAAGCATCGAATATATACCTTTGTGTAGGTAAAATATTTGGGTATCAATGTATTTAGGGCCAATTGCACCCCTTCTTTTGGAACAGTTTTCTGCTGTGTATTTATTTATTTATTAAGGAGTACAAAAAGTGCATTATCATCATAAGCAGCCTATATTCGTCCCACTGTAGGGCACAGGCCTTCTCTCAGAGAGAGAGTATGGGCTTAATCACCACGCGTGCCCACCGCAGATTGGCAATTTCAAGCGAATAGCTCAGTATTGCCACTACAACTTCGCAAATGTAATTCACTAGACTACGTAAAGAGACGGTTACACACGTAATAATAATAATTTGTCAAACGCTCAATTATTCAAAACGCCGCGTGGGTAAATGTATGAATATCTGACGTTTAAGTTGATTCACTCTGTACTCCGTACCAAATACACATTCTTTGGATATAAATAAACGAAGAAATCGTTACTCTTTACCCCGCACCAAATACAATTTCCTCGGATATGAACAAATGAAAGAAATCTTTGAAATGCAATTTTCTTGGATATGAACAAATGAAAGAAATCTTTCACAAAAATCGCTAGTATACGGGATAAAAAACCGTATTGTCCACTTGTGCCGATCCCGGAGCATTCTTTTACCTCATAGATTTAAGAGGGAGCCTCACAAGCACATTCCCATACAAAATTGGTTTGGTTTTAATTTTCTAACGACGTGCCGGATTGCAATTTAACATTATCAATGTGCTCAGGAGAACAATTAGTGGTTTGTCCATTAAAAAAATATTACAGCTTTTCAAGAAGTTTCTCTGAGAATATCATAGACTCTAATTTCCTTTTATTAGTATTATTTATTTGGGAAACTTGCAGCTTACATTATAAACTCTTTCCCTTACCTCCTGCGGTTGACTGGTAGAAAATGCTTATGGCATTGGATCCACCGCATTGTACGATTTTTTTAGTAATAAATAAATAAATAAATAAATGGACAGGTACTTAGAGTAACTACATATAAGCTGAAAATAAGTTTCCGCATATTACGGTAACTAAGTGACAAACATGTGCAAGTGAATAAAAAATTTTAAGTGGTTTTACACCACACTACAGCAACGAGAACGCGTACTTGAGTTGGCAAAGAAAGTCACCACTGCCATTCAAATATTATCAATTCTAAGTACAATCAAAAGTCTATTTATTCGCTTTAAACATATTGGTAAGGTTTCACTGCGATCCAGAATGTCATATGTAATTTAAAACCTAACTACGGTTGTATGGGAATTGCTTCGTGAGAATTATATTTCTTGATTTTCATAATATTAAAAAAATGTTTACATCTCGGGGAAGTGTATCTGATACTGAGTATGCTACTGTTATGATAGTCGGTAAATCTCGTCATTTGCCTCATGAATAGAGATTTGTTGAGACTTCATTAAGGGATTAATGACTATTTTGATATCATTAGTTGTGTTATCGGATTGTTGTAAGTTTATATTTTGAACTACTATTGAATTTAAAATTCAATGGAACTACCAATTTTTAATACACAATCTATGCCCATGATTGCCACTCGCTAACTGTGAATCGTGAGGAAACCCGCTACCTAGTTGGCTTTGCGCGTACTAACATTGTCTTTCCTCTGAATTTAAGCCAACTAAGCTGAGAGGACAGAAAGTGTTGCGCTAACTCAATCTAAAAATATATAATATATGCGTCTGAGTGGCCAAATCACGATTTCCTCCAGAAAACCTTACTATAGGCTAAGTTACCTACTATCCAGTACATTGTCTAGGTATTGAATGCCAAACTTACGTGGCCATCAACATTGTCTGAGCATGCAAAAATTCATATTTTATAATATTTTAATAGTGTGTTCTTAACGGTACGAACATAAATACATTTTTAATTGAAATCTGTCGTTTAGGACATCCACGACGACATCCACGGAACAAAAATAGAGCCTGGCACAATCCGCCGTAGGCGTCCACTGAGCCCACACGTCGGATCGACTAGTTTGGATGCAAGATAGACGTAATTTGGAAACTTTTCAATAAAAATAATAATAATTTAACATGAACTATAATTCTATTCAACGTTGTTAAACTTGAAACCATCAACCGCAACGTGGGTTTGTCTAGTGTGCAAATCTCAGTTCCACAATTACTCGTGCACTTAAAATGGTGGTTTATTAAGTTGTGATTGTATCAGTTAAGAAATATAATGTTAGTGCGATGGAATTCAGCCCTATATGACGCTCACCAAATCCTGAACGATTCCAACCATCTCACCACGTCTAACGGTCGAATTCCATCAAATTGCTATCGCAAATCTCAGGATTCCGATAGGATTTGGTGCGCATAATCAGGCCCCCGGTCTATGGTTGACCGAAAAGCAGTATCAAGGCTAACTATTGTAGGCGCCACGACTTCCGGTGCATGTCGCGCGCTCGACTTAGCACCTATTACGCTACGCAGTATCAAGACGGTCTTATTGAGACTGTCTTAAAGTCTAATTAGACAAGCTCGCTATTACACTGCCCTGGATACCGCATGCTCACTCTCATTAGCAAGGCATACGTAGCCAGCGACAGTTGTCGCGGTGTCATCAGTTAAGGTAGACCAACCCCTCCAAATGTCATTCATCGGCACTTCTTCAAAGTAGGCCAAGACGTCAATAGAATAATGCTGATGTTTCAATACTTTTATTATAAACAGCCTTAGCACCCTAGAATAAGCGATATTGTAATAGTATTAACCCTAGCGGTAACTCTGTCCAATAAATAAATTATTTTTAAACAACTCCTCGGTCTTCAAATCTTAATTCACGCATGCACGAAGTGATTGACTTATAGTCTTTTTGATTTTTCTGCCATAAATATGGCATGTCACGGTACGCGTCGATAGCAGTAAAAATCACTTCCTTTTGTTTAGAACAAGCCCACGCAATAAAAACAATAATACAGTAGTAAGAACACCTACAAAGCACATTGAAAAATTATCACAAAAAAACCATTAATAAAGAAGAAGAAGAAGAAGAAGAAAGACATTTATTATACCAACAAGATACATCACAGAAAGATAAGTGGTACACATAGCAATGCCTTATCCAGTGTTAGTACTGTGGGTGTGGCAAATGCAAAAGGGCTCTGACTCAGCATGAGCTGGAGATATGGTACCCCGGCGCTGGTCTTCCGTCAGTACTCGAACCCGTGCGTACGTACCCGCAGTACTCGTACTCGTACAGGGCGTTACGAGTACGGATATCGGAGAGATAGTACGAACCAGTTCAAAATCGTGAGTAAGATTAAATAAATACGTATAGAATATGAGATAGTGAGCCAAGTAAATTTTAACAGTAACTTTAATCTAAGTTAAAATGGATCTGAGTATGAATTAAACTAGGTTTGTGTTTTATTAGAGAGCTGTGAGTATCAATGTGATTTAAAGTATTAATTTATCTAAAAATAAATGTAATAAAGCTACCTTTGGGTTTCAGTCGAAAAGAAAGTTAAAACACCCTAAAAAAAAAAAACAGTTAAAATTGATTATCAGAAACACAATCGTCCGACCGCGAACCGGGGAAGCGTGGGAACTCGGATCCACAAATTGAATTCAGATCGAGTCCTCGATTGAAAGTGTACTAATTAAATTATTGGACAAGTGCACTGAACGTATCGATAATTGACACTTTCCGACGTACACCAAACCAACCAACCAGACCAGTTATTATAACCAGTAATACAGAGGAATAAGGGACAATTTTCAACGGGAAAGTGGCAAACGCACCGTGAGAATGAGTATTGACGAATATTATGATCGAGTGGTCAACAAAGTACGCGAAAATACGAGACTTGCTAATTTTATTGACAATAATATATCGACAGCCTCGTTGGTACAGCGGTATCACGCCTGTTTACCATGCCGGAGGTCGTGGGTTCGATTCCCACTGGGGGCCGCCGTGTTTTTGTACAAATAGCCTCAGTCTGGGTGTATTTTCATGTTAGTGATGTTCTTGCCTGGTCACCATAGCACAGTGTAACATAGTGGAGTTGTGTGTAAGTTATTTATTTATTTATGTACCCATACAATATTTTATAGAATAAACGCCTAACCTGAGAACCGCTTTTTCAGTAACGATAAATTAAGGCACATCCTGAAGCAGAACTTCAAAATCTATTTTTTTATACGAATCGACCCCGTCAGGTTTCAAGATTGATCGAAAAAAAATGTCCTACTCATCAATACAAGACCGACTTATTTTCATGCAAGTTCCATAGCTGTCTTCTGTTCAACACATCCTAATAGCGCAAGGTTCTCTAAAGGCGCTGCTTAGATCTTTCGTGGTTGCGGGAGTATTGTATAGTACGCTATACAGCTGCAAAAGTTAATTTTATTCTTCGGAGTCCACAAAGCGCCCGCTTTAGACTTTAGGGGCTGCAGAAGGTTTGCATAGCGCGCTAAGCAGCTGCAAGCATTAAGTTTCAACTTTATGGTCCATAAAGCACCCGTTGAGGTTCTTAGTAGATGCAGTTGAAAAAGTTAACTTTCTCCTTAAGAGTCCTCGCTTAGTACTTGAACGGTTGCAGAAGGGTGGCATAGTACGCTATGCAGAGTATTAAGAATATTATATCTATTTATGCAACTCTTGTAGAGTTAGTTTTTTGCTTTGTACTAGCTGGGCACTAAAATGTGGAACACCTTTTTTTCGCCATTTTGAAGCTTTCTCTATAGTAAAAGTGGTCTTTGGTGGCAAATTCAAACTGAGGTGATGTGGATACACTCTATTCGGTATCAAATGTGCAATGCTTACGAAAGCTTCCGTTGTAAAGATATACATGGGGTTATTAAAATAAGGCCAATCTGAAGACCGTTTCTTTAGTGTCGGTAAATTAAACCCACAATCATAAGCAAAAGCTGAAAATTCCACAGAGTTATACTGAAACCGCACACGTTAAGTCTTGGTTTAATAAACCTCAAGTTGGTTCTACTAAGTAAACAAATGGAACATAATTTGAACAATTTAAAATGAATGGGTACGAAACATTGTGATAAATCACTGTGAGTAGCGCACTGGAATATAAGTAACTGACCTGGAATCTGGATTTCTTTGAAATTATATCGCAAAATTATTGATCATCAATAAACAATTTTCATTGACAAAGGAAATATAGAATTCATTTTATCTAACAAATAAAATACTTGCCTTATATTTCTCGAACCCCTCTAGCTGTTCCTTTGAAAGGAACCGAACCATTTTATGACTTATTAACTGGAACTAAATAATTCAAACATTTATTACAATGGTTCAGCAAATCAGCACTTCTTTTCTTAAAACATGCTTTCATTCACCAATCCACCTCCTTTCCTTCCTATCCTATAGTATACTAGGCTATACTTTTGATTATTCTACTCTTTGGCTACCTATACTGCGCAACGCAACGCACACACAAACCTCAAATCAAAGTACAAAGCAACCAACCAACGCAAAAAAATAACAAAAGAATGACTGAATGAATGAATAATTTATTTTTGTATTTTTCATAAATACAAGTTGATGAACTTTTTATGACACCAAAAAAGCAGGAGAATTTTAAACGTGAGCGCATTTGACTAGTTTAATTCATAAATTCGTTTGTCAGGTTTTACGTTAATTCAGATAACAAAGTGTTATACATTTTTCTGAAAAATAATACTTAATGAAAAAAAATGCACGTTGTATAAAGGCAATCTGGTAGGAGCCACTACTATGTAGAGCTTTTTCCCATAGATTTCCACACTCCCATTTCAATCACAAAGCGGGCCGCAAGTGTGAATGTGTGTCGTTGACAGTTAATTTACTGTCGCATCTTATTACAGCTGCAGGTATCATGGACTAAGTAGGTATTAAAGGAGATGCGACAAAACGCAACAATAAATTTTGGCATATCATGGACTAGATACTCGTAGCGTCGAAAATATAAGTACCAGACATTTTAGCACTATTTTATCTTGTCTATCCATTTAGTTTTATTCTAGAATAGCGTGAAGCGATTCTTTGGGATATTTATAAAACATAAAAGGCAAGGGATTTTTTTTTTCGAGTAAAACTAGTTTAGTATTTTCTAAGGTTAACACGAGCACTAGCCTACATATATAAACTCACGCCTGTATCTCGTAGGGATGGGCAGTGATTAGGGTTTACCACTTGCCACGATCCTGACAAATCCGTTTTTCGCGTCATCAAAATTTATTAGGGCCTGTGCACACCACGTTTTTAAACGCACCGTCAACGCGCGTTTTAGAAACGTGCGTCGACGGCGCGCTTTTATCCTACAAGGCAGTTTGTTGTCGTTTGAGTATCGACACACACGTTATTCGAACAAAGTGTATCTGTATCGATACACACGCGCGTTAGCATCGCGTCTGTATCACTCACTACACACGCGTGTGAGTGCGCTTCTGTACCGCTACACCCGCGCGTCTGTATCGATTCAAATGCGTGTTTGAATTTATACAGGTGTGCAAAGGTCTACATTTACATTTGGCTGCATCTAACTCGCGTACATATCGCGTCTGTATCGCTACAAACGCGCGTCGACGACGGCACGTCTAAAAAACGTGGTGTGTACAGGCCCTAGTCAGCATGCACGAACGCGGTTCCAGATTTAGATTTAAGATTGTTTACGTACTTACTTTTGTAATGTATGGTGTGTAATAAGGAGTCTTAATATAATCTAATCTTGCTGTTTGCTAATACATCCCCATTTGATGTCTACAAGTTATTAATTAAGGATCTATTACTTAGGTATTAACGTTTGCACTCATATTGTGTAAATGTTATTATTATTGTTAAGGGTTGACATCGCCCCTGTTATTAAATTGGTAATGGTTAATAAGTACTTTAAGGTCGTCTAGACTAAAGATCAGAGTTGGAATGACCACAATTTTGTTAATTAAACTTACCGAGTCCATTAAACGGAATTAAATTGAATTCATAGCGCGTTTCGATTGCACTGCGCTACACAGCTGTAATATTTAACCGCCTATTAACGTCCAATTAAAAACGGTACAAGGCCTCGATCGGTTAATGCGATAACAGATTAAAAACAAAATTAAAGAAAGCACTAAATAAGACAACGGGCGCTGATAAAGTAATTTAAGTGCACGCTTTGTAGTGTCTTAAACAGAGATAACAAATCCAAAACAGAAAGTTCGAAAAAATATTTTTCCTTTCTTATTTTAAGGTTTTAGAATTTTGCAAGCAATGTTTTTTTTTCTTGTCTTACGAACTAACTATTGTTGAATAGTTTTTAATAATATGTCACGATACAAAAATTCTTTCAAAACTAATTCTAAGCTTGAAGGCTTTTGAAGAAAAAACAGTTTTTGCAAGTAGGTTTATTATGAACGTGGTATCTTAGCAATCACTATTTGTAATCCAAGACAGCAGTGCTTAGTAAATATAATTTTCTGTGGAATTTCACAACTATGAGCTCTTCTTCTACAAGAGAGTACTGTTTTATAACATTTTATCTTGAAATAAATTGGTCATTCAAAAACATAGTTCTTCTGTTGTCATTCTTCTTTGTCGAAGAATCGTGGGCCATCTTAAGGGCAGGTTACACGTTTAACACATTAAGCCTTTTATAATTTGTCGGCTGATTTAAAGAAGTGCGTCTCATAAGTTCAAATTCGTGTGAATGGAAACGGAATTACACCTCTTCAAGATCTGATAAAAGAACTAAATCATTAGGTGTTTTTTTTTTTCGGTTTGATCGATTGGATCTATAAATTAAGGATGCAATTGTTTTTCTCGTCTACGCCATAGTGTGTGAGTGTATTGTTAGATTAATCGTTCAATAATGTTGTTAGTGTAGGAAAACAATTTTTCAATTTAGGGATGTTTGCGAAATATAAAGCTTTAAAGGGCAAATTTTTGTTAGAGTAGGCTGTCCCTCCCCCACTGGTTGATTGTAGAAACGTGAAAAAATGCAGAAAAATAGCACATTTAATAAACTTAAAAGGAAAACTAGGCTTTACAAGTTAACGAGTAATAGACGACTAAGTTATAAAAGGATAACTTCGTACAAATTCTATTTAAAATTACTTTTATGAAGTTGACAGTTCTGTGAATTACTTGAAAAACCCCTCCTTTTGCAGAACCCTACACTGCGCGCAGCCCGACACACACTTGGCCGTTTTTTGTCTATAACCGACAGCCGATAAACCGTTCTATTTTTGTTGCGAAACGTCCCGTAACGTAATTGAGTTACTGAGTGCACGCGTGGAAAGCTCGATGTGCTTTTGACTGTACTACAACATTTTCACAAGCACTTTCAGGAAGATTTCGCTCAATAACGAAGAAACAAACTTCGGCGTATGTTTTAAAAGTACCAGCACATATTTAAAAGCTTTTCCTTGCTCGAAAAAAATGATTAACATAAAAAACTCGGAGCAAGAAGTCTACAGGCAAGCTTTGTGAAGGTATTTAAGAGCCCTATAAAAAGGGGATGCAAAGGTACAAAATATAAAAGCACAGAAATTGCTACAAACATCCTCAAACGGTTTTGAAGGGCCACTACCTGTAGGTATCTACCTGTCTTGTGTGGCCTTTCAGAAATAATACGTAAGATAAGTTTCATTTGTATAGATAAATAATATTAAAATATGAAAACTACTTTGCTAAATTCCGCCGAAATCCCACAAGCACCATGCGGTTAGTTAATGCACCGCCCTCCCTCCCACTTTTTCAAGCAGAAGTAATTTTCGCAAAGTAATTTTCACATTTTAATGCTATTTTGGATATCCGCAAAGTAACGCCTGATGGCGTAACCGTGTAGCGAGGGATTAAGAATAGCTTCACTCCATTTCCTTCCGTGGAAATACATTGCCAGGAGACGAGCAGCAGCGTTTTCCTGAGATTCCAACCGCATACTGCGATCGCCAACCCGCCTGCCAAGCGTGGCGATTATGGCAAAACCCCTCATGGTTAGAAAAACCATGAGAGAGGCCTATGTCCTGCAGTGGTCGTCAAATGGCTGATGATGTTGACGAACGCCTGATTTCATGCAATAGATGTATCATACATTAAACTTATCTTAACCATTATTGATCGAAATTGTTAAGTCTGTTCTCTATTAGTAGAGTTGAATCACATTGACTTTTACAGTATCAATTAGACTGTCCAAATCGTTAAAATTATCTCCGTTAGAATCGTAACTGGTGTAGCTGTGGGTCCGTGACTTAGGCCCCCCAGTTGTCGACGCATCCGTGGTCGAGGCCCCCGGTCAGTTTAATTTGATTCAAAGCAATTTTTATTCTAGTGTCAGTAGACAGGCATAAAAATGTTTTACAAAACTAATAAATATATATTGAGAGCAGATATATGTAATACATTATACCTTAGTGATACTTATAGGAATGCTTTTATTTTGTATACATATATCTTTACGGATGTTGCTCAAAGCATGTAAAGTTTTTGCGCTTGCCGCTTTTACACTGCCTGCTTGAACTATAAGGGAGAAATGTTTCCTAGGGCAGATAAGGCCATACCCAATATTGAAAAACATAAAATATTTATGTTTGGAACATCCAAACGCTTATGTTTGGGGCACCTCTGACCACCCCATTCGGGGTAAGGGTCGTGAAATTATGCTTGTTTATATATTTTTCGCTCGTAGCCCCGGCTGCCTGAGTCATCTTAAACGATCACGAAGGTTAAGCAACACAGGGCGCGTTCAGTGCATGGATGGGTCGCCGTCTATGCCTAACGCTAGTGGCATTTTTCCGAGCGGTTCCGTGCTTCGCAAGGCACGTTAAGCTGTTGGTGCCGGCTGCCGTCAATAGATGGCAGTCGTTAAGCCAAGTCAGAGGCCTTAGGGCGGCTTGACAACTTCTGACAGTAGACGAGCCACTAGTCTACAAGCCTCCACCAATCCGGACTTGGCCCCCGTGGTGGAGTATGGCCTACACCTTCCTCAGGGAAGAGACCCGTGCCCCTCGGTGGGGACATAATGGGTTGATGATGATGATGATGATATATTTTTTCGCTCGCTCGTAGCCCCGGCTGCCTGAGTGATCTTAAACGATCACGAAGGTTAAGCAACACAGGGCGCGTTCAGTGCATGGATAGGTCGCCGTCTATGCCTAATGCTAGTGGCATTTTTCCGAGCGGTTCCGTGCTTCGCAAGGCACGTTAAGCTGTTGGTGCCGGCTGCCGTCGATAGATGGCAGTCGTTAAGCCAAGTCAGAGGCCTTAGGGCGGCTTGACAACTTCTGACAGTAGACGAGTCACTAGTCTACAAGCCTCCACCAATCCGGACTTGGCCCCCGTGGTGGAGTATGGCCTATACCTTCCTCAGGGAAGAGACCCGTACCCCTCGGTAGGGACATAATGGGTTGATGATGAATATATTTTTTCAATAAATCAATATTTTAGGTATTTCTAATTATTTATTTATTTCTGTCAAAAAGAAATCTGGTAAAAAAATTGTAATTGTCTAAATCACAGTCAGTGTCCATCCATTTGTTAATAACAAAATTCACTATCGTTTTATGTCATCATCATCAGCCATTTGGCGCCCACTGCAGGACATAGGCCTCCCTCATGGTTTCCAAAGGTCCCCAGTCTTGTGCCGCCCGCATCCAGTGACTCCCCGCTACTGTAACCAAACCAACGTCACCCGCTAATGTTTTATGTAATCCAAACTAATAATTTAAACAGAAAAGTTGTACATATGTTTGTTTTCAGCTAAACATTTTTTTTTACAGAAAGCTGTAGTATTAGCAAATAACTGACTAATAACATTTAACACGAAATACAATCATTCTAGTTTGTAATAACTGCGTCATACATGCATAATACACACGATTGTAATTTGGTTAAGAAACACTTTCGTCGTTTACTGTACTAAGTATCAAAGCGCTAAAAAAAAATTATATTCAATTTATTACAATCGAGAGCGTCTACCACAGGTGCGTCGACCACTAGGGGCCTAAGCCACGGATCCGTATCTGTACCTAGGGCGACCTTCTGTAACCTTTGTTGTTGTTTCGAAAAGTGAATTTAACCGTCAGCGAGCTATTAAAATATTGAATAGGTAAACGTACAATGGGGTCCATCCTTCCGTTTCATAATAATACCGGTAACAATATACCACCAACATTATGGTTGACGTTGGCTTAATTTTTTTACTCTTCCTAACAAAGGTGACCCTTTTGAAAGAGGTTTGAACTTTTTACCAAAACGTTTTTGTAATTGGATAGTGGATTATGATTTTAATTTTATAAATATTATCATGCAGACAGTTTTAGGGTTATGACGTGAAGTGAAACATTATGTAATACAAACAAATGTAAGGTTCAGACAATATATTATCAACTTTTATACCCTTACCCAGTAATTTTTCGGTGGTTTAGGACTTACAGCTCATTTATTTTTTTAAACTTGGCTATTTGTATAGATGGAATGTATCTTAATTATTAAACGTGTTTTCGTTTCAGGTAAGAATCACACTACTGATAAAACGGGGTGTTCGTAAGTAAATATTGTGTAGCTGTTAATACAGTTTACTCTTATAGTCTACGCGCTTTGCAGCAACATAGAAACTTGGGAACATAAGTGTAACGTGACTTATTATATCTAGCATTGGCAACACTGGTTACACAGTCATTCAACCTGACAGCTGTCATCTGTCACTTCGAGTCGGTCATCATTCGGCAACTTGAGCATTCTTGTCGATTCTTGTGGAGGACTCTGTTGTGAAAGGTTGGTAGCGATTAATTTTTATTTTGCATATTCAATTTAATAAACAACCGTAATGTCAATATTTCTTTTAATTAATCTTCCCTTCTGAGGTGCCGTAACATCTCAGAAGTGGGATTTATCGCGAAATATTTAAATTTTGCGTAACCACGCCATAAGCTTGGCCGTTATGAAAAATAAATTTAAATTGTACATGTTCATTTTTGGTAAATGTAACAAAAATAAAGATGAATATTGAAAGAACTATACACCCCTTGCATGAAAAGTGTATTAAATTTCAAAACTTAACGTCGTGTGGAGAGATTAAATTCGATTTTCAACAAAAATGGCGGATTCAGCGGCTAACTTCGTTGAAATATGTGTCTTTATTTTCCTTTTCTTTTCAAAATATACATTAATATCGATAGATCTATTACAATTATCGTCCTAAATATCGTTTGATTACAAAAATATAACACACAATAGAAGATGAATCTCGATTGCACATTATAACGTTACTTACTTTTATTGCATTCTAATGTTTCTTTTTCTCGAAATATACATGGATATTGAAGGTACATAGACATTTTTATTTCATAAGTGTTTTTAACCAAAAAAATAACTGCAGTATTAGGAGATGAAACTGGATTATGATTGATAAACGATCACTAAGCAAGTAGTTTAATAATGATACGACAAAGTTCCAGAAATAGGGTGTGTGTTATGGCTAGGGTTTTTATGAACAAATAGCTCACATAAGTTGACATGAGTTTCAGGAAATGAGCGA
The DNA here is from genome assembly GCA_947310995.1 of Yponomeuta cagnagella. Taxonomy (NCBI): domain Eukaryota; kingdom Metazoa; phylum Arthropoda; class Insecta; order Lepidoptera; family Yponomeutidae; genus Yponomeuta; species Yponomeuta cagnagella. The sequence continues at coordinate 4,228,796 of OX371285.1, read as the reverse complement.
CAAGGATTTCGATGATAACGTGCGAGGTTCGAGACGCAGTCGTAGCCGCAGTCGCCGTGACGACCGAACACCGAGAGTTCGACGCAGTCGTGACTCCAGTCGTCATGATAACCGAGCTTCGCGGAGACAACGAAGTCGTAGTCGGTATAGAAGCCGGGGTCTTGACCGCACTGATTTACCTCGAGAGCGAGAACGGGATTCTTCCCAAAGAAGAGAGAGACAGAGTGACTTAGAAAATAAAACAATGAATGACGGACACAGTAAAGAGAGTATGCGACGCAGTCGCAGCCGCAGTCGCCGTGACAACCACGCATCAAGGGCGCGACGCAGCCGTGACTCCAGTCGTCGTGATCTTCGAGCTTCACGTTCACGGCCGAGCCGAAGCCGAAGTCGTCATAAAAGCCGGAGCTACAGCCGTGTGGAATCACTTCGCGAGCAGGAACGCGAGCTTTCCCGAAGAAGAGAACAACTTAGGGCCCTTGAGAATAAGGTACGTAGGGGACGTGCACGAATAAATGACGATCGACATGACAAGCGATCTTTAGCTTCAAAGTTTGGTGCTAGCGAACACGATCTTGAAATTGTAGATGGAAACGATCGTCACATTCGTGGGCGTCGCCTGTCAACGCCAATGAAAAGAGCCATGTCGTCTGATCGTATTAGTGATAAGCGTGACCATGAACCTATGTCAACATCAGATTTCTTTGAACAGTTTTTGAATGCATTAAAATCAAGTAAAGTCGATCGAGAGGCATTTTCTAGTGCAAGCTTAAACAATGTTGTGCCTGAATTTGACCCGATGATAAAGGAACAAACAATTAATATTTGGCTTGACAAAGTTGATGAATGTTCAGAAATTTATAATTGGAGCGATAAACAAACCTGTCATTATGCGTTGCCCAAACTGACTGGTATTGCGAAAGTATGGCTCCAGGGTCTACCCTCTATTAAGCATACTTGGGTTAAATGGAAGGCAATGTTAAAAGAATCTTTTCCTGCCACTGAAAATTACGCCGAGTTGTTAACGGATATGCTTAATAGGCGGGTACGTCCTGGAGAATCATTCGAAATGTACTATTTTGCAAAGGTCAATTTGTTAAATAGGTGTAAAATATTTGGAAAGCAAGCGGTGGATTGCTTACTTTATGCAATTGATGACAGGGGTGTGCGCGTAGGTGCCCAAGCAGCCAAATTTGATAAGCCCGAAGACGTGCTAGAGTTTCTTAAAACTATTAAATCAAATAACCGATCGCAAATAGATAGTAGCAGGGATATAAACCGCGATAAACGTCCTAATAATAATATAACAACAAGTAATAGTTCGTCGAAATCTGCCGATGTAGCTAGTGGTTCTTCGAAAGTCAATAGGGGCCCGATTAAGTGCTTCAATTGCCATGGCATGGGTCATCCAAGCTTCAAATGTCCAAAGCCGGTAGTGAAGTGTACTAGTTGCAGTTACCTTGGTCATGACTCTCAGAATTGTCCTAAGTCTAAAGAAAACCCACCCAAGGATAAAAGCGTTCTCGAAGTCTCAGTATCCGACAACACAAACGAGAAATATAAAATTTTGATAAAATTGAACGGCAGCCCCATAACGTGTCAGGTGGATTTAGGTAGTGAGGCCACGCTGATCCGTAAGCAGGCTGCAGTGACCACGGGTTTGACTTGGCAGGAAGTTACCGGTCCTTACCTTAGGGGATTGGGAAATATTCCATACTTGCCATTAGGATGTGCCTTAACCGATATAGATGTTCAGGGTATCCTTGAAAAGAATGTCGAAGTATTTGTAGTGGACGACCATTTAATTAATTGTGACGTCTTACTTGGACATAGTTTTACGGAGAGACCGACATTGACGATTATAAAGACACCAACAGATTTGAAATTCAAACGGACAGCACAGACAGACGATCTGAAACTACATTTACATACAACCAGCGACCTTGATATAGACGTAGATGAGATGGCGTCCATCCCAGTTAGATCAGATACAAGCTGCAATGGCAATATTTACGTAAGTGGGTCAGTTAGAGGCCCCGCAGGTCATGAGTATTACCTTTTACCGGGAGAGTACCAAATCAATGGTGTTGATTGCAACCTGCTGATTCAAAACGTTTGTGGGACGCCACTACACTTTAAAGAAAATACTCTAATTACTCGAGCCATATTTACAGGGACCAGTAAGAGCGTTTTGAGCATTTCAAACGAATCCACATCTCAGGAACCTGTAAGTCCCAGGTGCGGTGATCAGTTATCTTGCGAACAAAAACAACAGTGCATGGATTTACTTCATAAATATAAAGACTGTTTCTCGACGGGAATGCATGACTTGGGATTTACAAACGTAACTGAGATGGAGATTCAACTTAAGGATTCCTCGCCGGTCGTTTACAGGCCATATCGTTTGGCTCACTCTGAGCGCAAGTTAGTCCAGGAGATGGTGCAGGATATGATGGATCATGGCATCGTGCGTGAGTCCAACTCTCCATACGCTAGTCCCATCATATTAGTAAAAAAGAAATCTGGGGAGAAACGCCTTTGCGTAGATTATCGCGCTCTTAACAGTCGGACAAAACGTGACCATTACCCATTACCGCGAATTGACGATTTATTGGATCAACTTTCTGGCCAATCGCTGTTCACCTCGCTGGATTTGGCCTCAGGTTACCACCAAATCCCGATAGCAGAGACATCCCGCGAAAAGACTGCATTTGTCACCCCGGATGGGCTCTTTGAATATAACAGAGTCCCGTTTGGGCTGGCAAATGCACCAGCGGTGTTTCAGAGAGCAATACACAAGGTTTTAAGTAAATCTAAAGTAAACTATGTCGTGATATATATGGACGACATCCTGATACCGTCTAAATCCTTCGAACAAGGACTGCAACGTCTTGAAGAGGTGCTTGGTCTGTTAAGGGAGGCGGGGTTTACCTTAAAGATGGAAAAATGCCATTTTTTTCAGCAGCGGATAGATTTTCTGGGATTCGAAATAGACAAAAATGGTATTAGGCCTGGGCTCTCCAAGACTGAGGCTGTAGCGAAATTCCCAACCCCAACCAATCAACATGAAGTGAGGAGGTTCCTGGGACTTGCCAGCTTCTTCAGAAGATTTGTAAAGGGATTCGCAACTATCGTGAGACCCTTGACGAATCTTTTGAGGAAAAACATACCGTGGCAATGGGGTGACACGGAAGCCAAATCTTTTCAGACCATTCAAAAGCTTCTGACAGACAGACCAGTCCTTGCACTATTCGACCATACAGCGGATACCCAGTTGCATACTGACGCCAGTAAGTTCGGTATAGCGGGTATACTGCTTCAAAGAAAAGGCTCCGATCCCTGGCGGCCAGTCGCGTACTTCAGCCGTCAAACTCAACCCGATGAAATGAAATTCCACTCATTCGAACTTGAAACCCTTGTTGTTGTCAGTTCGCTCAGTAAGTTCCGACCGTATCTCATTGGGATGAAATTCACCATAGTCACGGACTGTAACGCCTTGCGCTCCACCTTTACCAAGCGAGACCTTGTCCCGCGCATATCCCGATGGTGGATACAGTTTCTAGAATTTGATTGCAATATCGAGTATCGCCCAGGCGAAAGAATGTCCCACGTTGATGCCCTCAGCAGAGGACCTGTATCGGTGGAACCTGACCCAATACATACCTTGGATATTTTGACAGTAAGCACAGAAGATTGGATTTCCACTGTGCAGTCTGCTGATGAGGAAATCAAAAGGATCAGGGACATTCTCGAAGATCCAGAAACATCAAAAATTGTCAATACCTATAAAGAATACACAGTCAAGAACGGGCGAGTCTATCGTGTGTTAAAGGATGGAGCGACGAGGTGGGTGGTCCCAAAGGCGGTGCGCTGGCAACTCTTAAAGGCAAACCATGATAGTGTTGGCCATTTTGGCTTTAAAAAGACATTGGACCGTATACAACCCTTGTTCTGGTTTGCAAAGATGCGCAGGTTTGTAAAGAAATACGTTTCTGCATGCCTAGAGTGCGCTCATCATAAGTTGCCCGCAGGGTCGCGCGAAGGACCACTTCACCCCATACAAAAGGTGGATATTCCTTTTCATACGATCCACGCCGACCATCTTGGTCCGTTCCCAAAAAGTAAGCGTGGATTTGTTTACATTTTAGTCACTGTAGACGCGTTTACGAAATATGTTAGCCTATTTCCGGTTCGGAGTACCAAGACAAAAGAGAGCATAAGAGTATTGCGAACTCTATTCAGCACCTTTATTCCTCCTACGCGACTAATCACAGACAGGGGTACAAGTTTTACGAGCAAGAAATTTAAGAAATATTTGCAGTCGATCGGTACGAAACATGTCCTCAACGCCGTCGCAACACCACGCGCCAATGGGCAGGTCGAGAGATATAACAGGACTATCTTGGCTGCCCTTGGCTCTATGGTGCATGGCAAGGACAAAAGTACCTGGGACGAGTTGCTCCCCGACTTGCAGTTAGGGCTAAATACGACAGTACATGACGTAACGAAGAAAACACCTACGGAACTTATGTTTAGGAGGGTAGTTATAAACCCATCTCAGGGAATCTTAAATGAAGTGGCGGAGGATATTGTAGAAAATGATGCAGGGAATAGAACGATAGAAGACGTTAGAGCTGAAGCTAGTGAACGGTTAAAGCAACACCAGGAGAAAATGAAACAAAGATATGACCTTAATAAGAAGAGTAGCACTATTTATAAGGAAGGCGATTTAGTTAGGATTGCAAGAGCAATAGTGACCGGGCCAGGGCAATCTAAGAAGCTAGAGGCAAAATGTAAGGGGCCTTATAGAATCAAAAAAATATTACCCCACGATCGTTTCCTCGTGGAGGACACTCCTCTCACCAAAAAGGGGGCTAAATATGAGACGGTGGTAGCTATCGACAAGATATTCCCTTGGCTCAGCTTTGATGCCGCTGCTTGCTCTTCAAGTGAAGACGACAATGGTGAGGGTGAGAGTAGCAATGAGTAAATCGAGCATGCCCTTTACAACTCGCAATGAACGAATACCTCGATAATTGTTTGTAGCCCTTATAGTATTGTTATAGTCTTGATTTTCCCGATACATCATTATGGATCAAGCGTAATTTGAACGACTGCTCTCAGCGTCACCATTGTTGATTGTTATTAATAACTCATAACTTAACCGTAACAGTAAGTAATGCTTTCTGATTAAGGATAATTATGTACATAACCAATTGTAGGGCCGATTCTTGAGCCGGGCATGATTAGCGAATGAACTCGCCGCCCATGAGTGGCTCACAGTGATAGTGTGTTGGTGAAGGAATTGCCCTCACACCGATGCACTTATGATTATGAACCTTGATGAGGGTGCAATGGAATCGGGCAGGAATGGCGTAGGAACTCGCCGCCCATGAAAGGTTTCTAGCACCGCAGTCATGGCAGTAGGTTGGTACAGGAGGCAGTACCGTCTTGCTGTTCCATGGCTATAATTGACTTGAAGGATTGATTCTTGAAATGGGCCTGACGGCGTAGGAACTCGTCGTCAGTGCTCACAACCCAGGAGTGATCACATTGAGTACATGATTAGAGTAAGGGACTATAATTATAGATAATAATATGTATGATTTTGAAAGATTTGAAAGAAAAAAAAAAAAAAAGAAGGTCTTAATATAAAAAGGTGATATATGATATACAGTCGTAATTAATGTAATCAGACACTGTTACAAATATTGAATAGAAAATAAGGATAAGAAGTGATTTCATGTATTGTTATTTAATATTAACGTAGAACGAAGAGACTCGTTCCTGAAGGATGGCCGACTGTAACGTGACTTATTATATCTAGCATTGGCAACACTGGTTACACAGTCATTCAACCTGACAGCTGTCATCTGTCACTTCGAGTCGGTCATCATTCGGCAACTTGAGCATTCTTGTCGATTCTTGTGGAGGACTCTGTTGTGAAAGGTTGGTAGCGATTAATTTTTATTTTGCATATTCAATTTAATAAACAACCGTAATGTCAATATTTCTTTTAATTAATCTTCCCTTCTGAGGTGCCGTAACATAAGCTACATAAAATTGTAATAACCAAGCAAAAGTTGTGATCTGTTTTGTACACCAAATAAAATAAAATAAAAGTATGAATCCCAACTATGACTCTATGTAACTCTATTAGACCTTATAATAGAAAATGCTCGTTTAATCATCACCCTAGCTAGCATCAGCTAGCTTAGCAATCGGCCTTGCTTGATGTTATCTTGTAATTTTTATTGCAGCAAACCCTAGGCGGACTCGATACACACATGAACATAAACCCACTAAAAACTGCGCGTTTTTACTCCAGCCATGGTTTATGTATGACCAACCGCGAGTTTAATCTTATGCCACTGATACACTCTCGCGAAGAGACACAAGGCAATGCAACGCAAGTTCGAGGCGATTTGAACAGCATCCTCATATTGTCTCGCCTTTTCAAAGATATAAAATTTTTTGTAGATAACCTTTACGTTTTTGTCAGAGTTGTAAGCACGTAAACAAATAGTTTACTCAAATAGTAAAGCACGCAAATTAAGGTTGTTACGCTGTACATTATACAACAACAATGTTTTGAACAAGGATTTTTTTTTAAATTAGGTTCACAATTTTTTTAAAGGCTAAAATCAATTTAGCGGCCGTATCGATAAAATTTGTCATTTAAAATGTCAAAATAAACCGTATATTGTTTTGACATTTCAATATAGTTGTGGCATGCTTAGTATTTAGATGTATATATATGTTTGAGCGCCGACAGAGTTTAGTAAGTAATAAAATATCGCGTCGTTGCTAATTAAAAACAACCCACGTTTTTTTTAATAACCACATGACTCCCATTTAAGCATAATATATAATTCATGTGTGTATATAATTGTGAAACGCTTATTCAAGCAAACTGTAAATTTCCAAGTGAAGACTAAAAGCAATTTCTGAAACGCTTGTTCGTTTCGTATCTTTCGAATTGAATAACGGGGAGAATCCCGTTTCTTTAATTATACCTAATTTTAAAAATATTGGTCCATAGCGAGTAACGTGTCTCCGCAAAGGTTCTTTGAGAGAGTGTGGATCGGCCATTTCGTATTCGATCGATGCGGGCGATAACAGAGTGATGGAGGATGTTACCTCTTAAACTGTTCTCTTAATCGATTAATAATTTATGAAGACCGCCTCCAAAGTACATTTTACCATTGCAAATTGCCGCTTGATATTGATTTTGGTAAACATTTGGAATAACTAAGGGTCGGATTGGTTCTTTCAGCATTTTTCACCTCATTTATTCCGCTAGGTACTTGGAAAGTGGATTTACTTAGCGTTAGACTCAACGCCGTGATTTTTGTATTTTCAGTTAAAGGCATTAATATAGCAAACGTTCGATTGAAGTAGAATGAGTCGGGAATAATAATAACTCAGTTATTGATAAATAATAAACGTTTTGAATCCATGTTTTCCTATAATGTATGGACGGGGATAGAAAGAAGTGGCGTGCCTTGGGGGAGGCCTATGTCAAGCAGTGGATGAATTCGTGCTGATTGATTGCAAAATGCCCTAAACATAATATAAACGCCCTTATCATTGACAATAATAACTTAGCTTGTCACTTGCGACCACGTCAACGCTCAGAATATCTCAGTTGTTTATCTACAGAATTTGAAAGCTTATGACTGCTTTTACGACTACCTCAAAGAAATGTCTTAAGTGTCAGTAATTGTGTTAGTTAGTTAAGTCTCAGACGACATTTACCAAAAGTGTACTCAAATTTTTACAATAATTTAAAATACTAGAATGTACGAGCGAGACGGAATGTTATACGTAACAACAGCCTTAATAATTCTGTAAGAAAAGAACCCACTGGTTACCTAACACTGGTAAAGCCCCATTAGTTCATTCATGTACTTCGTGAACGGCAAAAACCGAAAAACAAAATGGCCACCCATTACTCTTTTTCCGACCATTGACCGATCCAGTTGATGTTTAATGCATTTTCATTCTTAAAACATCACGATTCGAATAACGGTACTGTTCAACCAGCCGGCATTGTTTTTTGGGCCTCATTGAAAAGGATGCAACGATATTTTTTGCGCAGGACACTGAGAGATTCATGGCGGTACTCGATTCGAGAAATTCGCATTGAATTCAATTGAATGAGCGCTGAATTTTCGAGGTAAGGTAAGCATAAAACGCCAGAGCTTTTCCGACTTTTTGAAGTTTATTGAATTTGAAGTAAATTTTTTAAGCCGCAATAAAAATGTTGTGCACTCTTTCGTCTGGCATCGTTCCATTTGACATATTCTAACATAACTAATTATTGTAATTTGATAAGTATACTATTGATATGTGGTCTGAGACGTCACTTGTTGAGAGAATTACACAGTTTTAGATAAATTTTTATTTATAATCACTTAGTTTTTGGCAGAGAAACATTTCTTTATTTCTTTTATTTCTTTATTTTATTTACATAAATATTGCAATATAACAGTAATTACACTATTTTAACTGAGCACTACCTATTAAACATGGCTTGAGAAATTCATAACTTTAGTTGCCAATTTTCTTTAGCAAAAACCAAGTGTATCAAAGTCATCAAACCTACACAAAATTTTCATATGTACAAAAGCGTCAATAGGAACAAATTTTATTACGAGGAAAGCTTTCAAATCGCGAAAAACAGTAGAAGTATTGACGAGTGATAACCCTTTTTTTCGGAAAGATAGGTGGATGATTTCGTGACACCCTCTGTAACTTTCATCGATAAAACTGTTTTGCCAACACTCCACATAAACGCACCGAGAGTTTTTCTCTCCGTACGCATAAACTGGCGCATCCGAAAATCGTTGTTTAATTCATCGTCACCATCGCTTGCAACGCCTTTATTTTCACCTCTGAGCTCGATTGTCGACCTTATTACCTGAGCAATACGTAGGTAGAATTATGAGGGTGCTGCTTGTATGTGAAAAACCTACAGCATCGGATTTCATTACGTCGAGACATAGTGTCGTTATCGAGGTATTTGGTCTTTAGTTTGGCGTAATTCTTTCTTTTTGGGTTTCTCATGCGGGTGGGTTTTGGGGCCATGAAATTGCAGCTAACAGTACTTTCAGTTAACAGCACATCGACCTTTATATGTGTGCACTCTGATGCATAAACGTACGGGTGACTTTGCTACTAAGATCGAGCTGCTGTTGACTTTTCTGAAATGTAAGTTATTACCTGTAACACCTATACAGGAATGCATTAGTGCAATATGAAATCTGCACGTTGTATATGTGTTTATGCAAGTTAAATTATTGCTAAGCTTTGTAATTGACTTCTTATGGAACGATAATTGATGTTAATGAAACAATTAACTTTGATCATAGAAAATAAGAAGTTTTCCCTCCGTCAGCCGGTTCCTGAACTGAGAAGTTCAATTACCAAATCCTTATATCAGTCCTTCAAATTTCTTCAAAATTTCAAATTTCCGATTTGGCGACAATTAGAGCTAAGAATCTTGCAAGGAAACTGAATAAATAAATATACCGACTTGCACCACTTCTACATGTCACTTAAGTCGCCATTTAAATCGACTTTTGTATGAAGAATTTTAGTTAAACGCTGTTTAAGGCACATTTAAGAAAGTGGCGCAATTCGGCCTAAATCAATTATTTATTTTAATTGTTCAGTGAATTTCTCAATTCAGAAACCGACAGTAAATCCTATGTTAGACATGACTCAAGTACTTGATTACGCTGGTTTTGTGAACCCACTCAGTCGATCTCTATAGATAACGTTATATCGTACGTATATATAAACGTTTTATCACGTAGAAATAGAATCGCACACAGAACGCTCTTCGACAAGTGTTAGGACAAAAGTTCTATGTTGATTATCTTCTCTGGTGCTTTACTATGATAAAATACATTACAAAAAAGGCAGGGTTTGCCACTTGCCACGATCCTGACAGATCTCTTTCTCTTCATTAACATTCGTGTTGCATACAGTCACGCCAGCTTCGAGTAATTTTCAAACAAGCTATATTTCTGAATAAAATGTGTTTTTAGCAATACGAGTAAATGTAGCTCACTTTTACTTTCACTTTCTTAAACTATTTTTGTTCCGAAATTTGACGGAAGAAAATAAAAAATTGCAAGGAAAAATGTGACGTCCGTCATGTATGCCCGGGAATCAAACCTTACCTAAGTTAAGGATTCGATTAAATATTACAATTCGAGATTATTTAAAAAAAAACAATCCAAATTCTAAATGATTTATTTTAATGTAATAAGTTTTGCATAAAAATAAATAAACAAACACTAAAATGTAGGAACATGAATTAATAATTAAAAAAATAAACTTATGAACCAATTTCTAACATAAAAATATACGGTCTTATTTATAAACAGTCCATCCCACTAAAACACTTTTAAGACGCAATTATAGTCGGTTTATGATTTGATAAACCGACTTAAACTCCACGTCATGAGTGTTTTAGTGGGATCGACTTTTTATAAATAAGACCGTACTGCATAATTATTAACTGCGTATCGCAAAAAACAGGTTAATGAATTTACTCGAAATTGTCGCCGTCAATATCCTCGTAGTTGTCACAATTCATCGTTGTCAGCGCAACAGGTGTTAATTTTTTTCTATATTAGTTGGATTTGATTGACACTTTTACTTATTGTTACAACAATAATTGTATATTTAGTAAGTTTCTGTTGCGCTGAGAACTGTGAGAGCTTGTTGAATGAGGAATTCGCGTCAATTCAAGTAGATTCACCCAGGTAAATTTGGCTTGGATGTGAGAGGTTGTTGAGAAAAATGATGAATTGGTGCTAATTCGAGTAGATTCGCCCACGTAAACTTGGCTGGGCGTGGATGCGAGAGCTTGTTGAGAAAAATGATGAATTGGCTCCAATTCGAGTAGATTCATCCATGTAAATTTGTCTGGGCGGGGATGCGAGAGCTTGTTGAGGAAAACGATGAATTGGAACCAATTCGAGTAGATTCGCCCAGGTAAATTAGGCTGGGCGGGGATATTGTTTGCGTAGTACAAAACCATACACACACATAACCTCACGCCTGTATCCCGAAGGAGTAAGCAGAGAACCGGGGTTGCCACCCAAAACCCTTTAAATCCGTAGGAGTAGTTAGTTAAAACGCTTTATTTTATAGGCTCTGTGGTGCTTCTATACCTTACTGCCAGTTTTAAAACCCGTTTCTAGCACTTTTTGCCGACTGAAGAGTCAACATGGAGAAGAAAATAATGATGGCAATTAAAGTTAAAGCAATTCTTTAGCGGCCTCAATGAAAGTGGGCTTGTTCATTGAAGTGAAGGAAAAACAAAGAATGAATTCACTGGCAGTGAAGACAAAAAAGTTTAAGTCTGCCTATATTGTAATGTTTTAATCTCATTGGAGAGGCCATGTTAAAATATAAATTATTTTTCCTCTGTGATAAATACATTTCATAAAATAACCTGTCGAAAAATTATTCACATAACGTGAAACATAAACGCGCCATGCAGATCGGGCTCGACCTATGACGCCTCGTATCACATTACAATGAATGATGCTTTATCAATATTTGAGTTATCTCGCAAAATTATGTTTTTACGGCTCTGCTACCTTATTAAAATCTTAAATACAAGCCTGTAGGCCGGAGGGTCACGGGTCTTAAAAAATGTGGATTTCGCGGAAAAAAAATGGTTTTACTTAAAATTTTGTTTTGAGTGGTAGCCTAGTGGGTAGAACAATGGACTCGGAAGCGGGAGACCCAGGTTCGATTCCCAGTGCGGGAATGTATCTATGACTTTGTTTATTTTCGAAGTTACGTACATCTGCGAATTTATAGTAGCAGTACCACACGCTAACTGGGAAGGAAAATATCCTGGGGAAACTCACGGCTTGCTTGGCTCCGCACGTACTTTTTTTTCCTGTGGGCTAGGCCGATTAAGCTGTCAGGATGAAAAAGGCGCTGGGCAAGCCTACTCCATCTAAAAAACAATATCCTAGGCACTGCAGCGTCCGAGAGGTCCCTTCACCCATCTAGTGTGATTGATGATGCTACTGGACGCTGTATAAATCATCTCATTAGGTAGATGAAAAGGCCAAAGTTTACGGTACAAAAACAATATATCATGGTTAGAACCCGTTCAAAACTCACCCTAGTCATGTGGTACAAAAACGCGCCATACAAAACGGGCTCAAACTATGATATCACACCTTGCACGTAACGCCTTAGAATGTATGTAGCGTTTATCAATATTTGAGTTATCTGGTAAAATAATCTTTTCATGCACCTATTTAAACCCTTATTAAAACACTTAAGAATTTCATGAAAAAACTAAATCTAATAAGTTTTTTTTATTAGTGGAAGATAAGATAAGACAAGAATATAACAGAACAAGAATAAATTTATTTTTCGAATTTTTTGGTAACCCGAAAACCTTGTAGAAAATATTTTTCTGGTATAAAACCAGAAATTTAAATTTTATAATTTTTCCTGAGTTTAGTTATGTCTTCTGTGATTTAAAAGCAATGAAAATTTAAGTTTGACGCGAGTTTTCCACTAGGGCATTAGGTCAGGTGGCAGGGCGTTTGTCATAAAATTGGGTATTTGACAAAATATCAAATGAGTTACTTTTAAAACGGAATTTTGTATGAAAATACTTGTTTATGACGTCACATTTCAGAGCACCCTTTTTATGTTTAATCTATTTCAAAATTGTAATAACTAGTAATTGACTAAAAGAGATACATTTTCCGAGATATTTTGTAATTTTTGTTTTAATCGAGCATATGAAATAATTTATTGTTGATCGTGTCAAATACCGAATTGCACAAAATGGCGGGATAGACTTTTAGATGAATTTGAAATACATTATGCAATTCCGTTGCTAATAATTTCTCATGAGATTCAAAAGTCACACATAAATAATGCCATAATCCTAATGTCTAGTTTAAAACTAAAAGCCAGTGCATATTTAGCTACAGCCAGCTCTATTAAACCATTACGCCTACACCCACGCACCTAGAAGGCAGTCAGGGCAACGAATTATGCAGCTAAAAGCACAGAGTTGCCAATCAAAATAATTTTCAAACATTAGCTATGCGTTTCGAAAGCACACCCACTGGATCTATGGGTAGGCTTCCTCGAGAAAGCCCTAGAGAGGTTTTGCCACTTGGGACTATAACCTCCGTATATGACAATGGCGCCTCCTGGGCCGGTGGAAATTTTGGTACTAAGAAAATAAAAAAAAAAAATTTTACTAATATACAGATAATAATATTATAAAGAGAAAAAAAGTTTGTAATTTTATATGTTTGAATGTAGTAGGGGGTAATCTCCAAAAGTACTTATCCAATTTCAAAAATCCTTTCACCGGAATTTAAAATGGACCCTTATGGTGGACATGGGCTATAGGCCAATTCGTTTACCACGCCCGCCACCGTAGTCTCGGGCAATGCTAGTTTCAAATCAAAATTCAGCATAATGGTGTACAATCAGCTTAAATGTAACATTGGTAAAAATAACTTAACTATTTTTGATCTGTCACGATCGTGGCAAGTGGCAGTCCCTGGGATACAGGCGTGAGTTTATGTTATGTTATGTTATGTAATTAGCAGAGAAAAAATATTTTTATCTATTTCGCTTGCGTTTGATGGTAATTAAAAGTGGCCTATGTAATTTTTCGCCGGTGATGGCCGTCCGCCATACAAATACTAGCCAAGCGTCATATGTTTTGTATGACCGCCGTCGACCGCACCAGTGTGTGGTAGACACACCTATCTTTGTGAAGAAAAACACGTTCATCCACTGCCGCGCGAAAGAAGGACAAGAGAGAAGAACAAAATATCAATAAAATTTTCGAACTACAAACCATTATAATTATAATAATTAAAATTATTATCACTTACATTTTAGGCGGCTATTCAGCTAAAATATATGAATATATACAAGCAGTACGCATTTGTTAATTGAAATTGGGGGTCACTAATGTAGAAATTAAAATGTGGTGAATCCCTAAAATTCTACCCCCTCTCTGAGAGAAGGCCTGTGCCCTACAGTGGGACGTATATAGGCTGCTTATGATGAATCCCTAAAATACGTTTGCATTGGCCAGTTATAAAATTATTTTTTTATTAAGTAAAATTTTGGCTGAATAGCCGCCTAAAATGTAAGTGATAATAATAATTACATTATTATGGAAGAATAATGCTGAAATGATTAGCATTAGCAGATTTAGAAATGCTAGAATAAAAATAATAATTATAATTATAGTGTGATAAAAATTAGACTGCATGCATACTTTTTTCAGACACATCATTATATTGAAGAGTAAGTACATGCTGTACCTTCTTGGTGTTGTAATTTAACTTCAGAAAGAAATATTCCTGAAGTTCTAGTAGCAATAGTTATGTCATAATAGTATTGCTATTACAACATCGTGAAAACATCGTGCAGATACCTGAGTGTCAGATGTGTTTAGATACCTTAGCGCTTGAAATTGCCAATCCGCGGTGGGCACACGTGATAATTAAGCCCATACTCTCTCTCTGTCCCTGAGAGAAGGCCTGGTACCTTTCAGTAGGACGCGTAAAAAAAATCCTACCAACGCAGCGAAAAAACGTTCAACGAATATTCCCGTCCAATTTCATTGTGAATATCCAGGCATTTTTATTCAGATGCATCGAAATGTTTCTCGATAAATCTCATTACATCTACCGATTTCATCATTCTCAAGCGGAAAACATCGGCTGCATCATTGTAATTGGCGAAAGTCTACGTATTTGAATACAATAGCGACGCGTACGTTTTGCGTTGAATTAAACATGTCGCTATAGGTTTCGCGAGTGTTTTTAGGGTACCGTACCCGAAAGGTGCCAAACGGGACCCTATTACTAAGACTTCACTGTCCGTCTGCCTGTCTGTCTATCGGTCTGTCTCTCTGTCCGTCTGTCACCATGAACCGTGATAGCTAGGCAGTTGAAATTTTCACAGATGATGTATTTCTATTGCCGCTATGACAACAAATACTAAAAACAGAATAAAATTAATATGTAAGGGGGCTCCCATACAGCAAACGTAATTTTCTGCCGCTTCTTGCTAGATATTAATAATGGCAATAGGACCCAGGTAGACGCTTGAAATGTTCACAAAATATTTAGTTCTATGTTCGCTTCAAAAATAAGTAATTAGATTATAATAAAATAAATATTTAAGGTGGGCTTCCATACAAAAAAAACCGGCCAAGTGCGAGTCGGACTCGCGCACCGAGGGTTCCGTACAAACCTGCAAGGTTTACAAAGTTCGTTCATTACGACAATCGAGTCATAACTATGGTATTTTTATTGCAAAACATGAGGAAAAAAGTAATAAGTTTATATTTATTAAAAAAACCGGCCAAGTGCGAGTCGGACTCGCGCACCGAGGGTTCCGTACAAACCTGCAATGTCAACAACATTTTTTCACGGGTTAAAGGCAATTAGATCTAAGTATTTGATATGAATTTCAACTTGATAGCTCTACGCGTTCATGAGGAAAAAAGTAATAAGTTTATATTTATTAAAAAATATATATTTTGTAATGTAACTAAAAATTTAAGGTTTTCGGAATTTTTCCTTTATGTGTGCTATAAAACGTTGCTTCATGCCAAATTTCAAGATTCTAGGTCGACTGGAAGTACCCTTTAGGTTTTGATTCCCTTGCGAGTACTTGCGAGTTTCAAAATATGCAGCTTAAATTGCTGTTTCTTTTGATTGCGTTGACATAGAAGTTAGATTTTGTTACAGCTTAAAGGTATTATAGACCTGAGTATTTGGTATGAATTTCAATTTAATACCTCTACGCGTTTATGAGGAAATGGGTAGTAAGTTTAAAATTATTAAAAAAATATATATTATGTGATGTAACTAAAAATTTATGGTTTTCGTAATTTTTCCTTTATCTATGCTATAAGACGTTGCTTCGTACCAAATTTCAAGATTCTGAGTTCACGGGAAGCACCCTGTAGGTTTTGATTCCCTTGCAAGTGTCGAAAATTTGCGGCATAAACGGCTGTATCTTTTGATTGCGTTGGCTTAGAAGTTTGATTTTTTCACAGCTTCAAGGGACAGTAGACCTGATTAATTGATATAAATTTCAGCTTCATACCTCCACGCGTTCCTGAGAAAAAGGGTCTTGACAGACGGACGGACAGACGGACAGACGGACAACAAAGTGATCCTATAAGGGTTCCGTTTTTTCCTTTTGAGGTACGGAACCCTAAAAATATATATTTTGTAATGTAACTAAAAATTTAAGGTTTTCGGAATTTTTCCTTTATGTGTGCTATAAAACGTTGCTTCATGCCAAATTTCAAGATTCTAGGTCGACTGGAAGTACCCTTTAGGTTTTGATTCCCTTGCGAGTACTTGCGAGTTTCAAAATATGCAGCTTAAATTGCTGTTTCTTTTGATTGCGTTGACATAGAAGTTAGATTTTGTTACAGCTTAAAGGTATTATAGACCTGAGTATTTGGTATGAATTTCAATTTAATACCTCTACGCGTTTATGAGGAAATGGGTAGTAAGTTTAAAATTATTAAAAAAAATATATTATGTGATGTAACTAAAAATTTATGGTTTTCGTAATTTTTCCTTTATCTATGCTATAAGACGTTGCTTCGTACCAAATTTCAAGATTCTGAGTTCACGGGAAGCACCCTGTAGGTTTTGATTCCCTTGCAAGTGTCGAAAATTTGCGGCATAAACGGCTGTATCTTTTGATTGCGTTGGCTTAGAAGTTTGATTTTTTCACAGCTTCAAGGGACAGTAGACCTGAGTAATTGATATAAATTTCAGCTTCATACCTCCACGCGTTCCTGAGAAAAAGGGTCTTGACAGACGGACGGACGGACGGACAGACGGACAACAAAGTGATCCTATAAGGGTTCCGTTTTTTCCTTTTGAGGTACGGAACCCTAAAAACGTGATTTTTTACCGTTTTTTCTCGATCTTTGTGTCTAATGTTGCATAAATAATCCATACGAGACCCGACTGCGTGAGTCCGACTCGTATTTGGTCGGTTTGTTTATACATCAGTTTATGCAAACTGATTTGTAGATCAAACAGAGTGTACAGGCAACATGTATAAAGTCGTCCCATGGTCAGCATGTCAGGATTTGATGATGGGATCCTGGAGAAATCGAGGGAACTCTTCAAATTTTCAAGGCACACTTGAAGCGATTTGGGTGTTTTTTTTTTATAGTGACTCGTGCATTTGCTTCCTAAAAACACAATTTGGCGGGGTCATAGTGATAGTCGCAAAAAATATATATTGGAGTCGGTGCCCAAAATGTGTGTGCTGGTCACATAACTCAGTACATATATTTTGTTGTCGGTGCCCAAAATGTGTGTGCTGGTCACATAACTCAGTACATATATTTTGTTGTCGGTGCCCAAAATGTGTGTGCTGGTCACATAACTCAGTACATATATTTTGGAGTCGGTGCCCAAAATGTGTGTGCTGGTCACATAACTCAGTACATATATTTTGGAGTCGGTGCCCAAAATGTGTGTGCTGGTCACATAACTCAGTACATATATTTTGGAGTCGGTGCCCAAAATGTGTGTGCTGGTCACATAACTCAGCACATATATATTGGAGCCGGTGCCCAAAACATGTGTGCTGGTCACATAACTCAGCACATATATATTGGAGCCGGTGCCCAAAATGTTTGCGCTGGTCACATAACTCAGCACCGGCCCCAAACTATACTTGTATAATGCCTGCATCGAATTTAAAGGTCATATTCGCTTAATTTTTTTCTGTGTGCTGTAGTGTTTTTGTAGGAATGAGAAGGCTTCAGTAGAATAACAATAAGACTATTTATTTTATAATATACAACAAAAGCCGTGTGGCACACTTCAGGTGTACGACGCGAGGGGGCGCTCCAATCGAGTCATCGTTCCTTTTTCAACATCCTCCCCTGAACGATGACGGTAAGCCAATTGCCTTCTTAAATGACTCAAGCTTCGGTCGGTGGAGACCTTTCGTTAAAGCATCAGCTATCATGTTCTGTGTGCATTTATAGTTAACTTCAACTTCTCCGTTAGCGATCTTTTCGCGGACAAAATGGTGTCTTACATCTATATGTTTGCTGCGTGCGTGGTAAACAGGATTACCCGCAAGTTTTATAGCACTTTGATTATCGCAATAAAGGGTTATAGGAATACCCTTCTTATTTGTCCAAAAACTGTCATGCAATTGCTTGAGCCAAATTGCTTCTTGTACTGCCGATGCTAACGACATATATTCAGCCTCGGTAGTTGAAAGAGCTACGGTCTGCTGTCTTTTTGAGTTCCAGCTTATTGCTGCTCCTTGGAATAGGAATATGTAACCCGTGCAAGACCTTCTATCTTCAGTATCATTGGCCCAGTCAGAATCGCAATATCCAACAATATTATTACTGTCAGCTTTGAAGACTAGCTTGGTATTCATAGTTCCTTTTAAATATCTCAAAACTCGTTTCAAGGCGATCCAATGTTCAGCGGTTGGTTCATTATTGAATCTACTCAATGTGTTAACAATATAAGCAATATCCGGTCTCGTGCCTTGCGAAAGATACAATAAGCATCCAATTGCTTCTTGGTAGGGAATGTTATTCAATATTTGTTTTTTGTCTTCAGCTCTTTTTATTTTTATATTTGCATCACATGGCGTTGGTGCTGGCTTGCAGTCGTCCATACCAAAGCGCAAAAGTATCTTTTCAATATATAACGATTGGTCTATAGAAATCTCATGATCAACTTCTTGGGAGATTTTGAACCCAATGCAGTGCTTTGCAAGTCCCAAATCCTTCATACTAAATTTCTCTTCCAGTCTTTTCTTGATCAACAGATTTGTTTCTTCATTGTTGTAAAAGAACAACAGGTCATCAACATATACTGTTATAAAAAGTAAGTCGTTTTCGTTTAGTATGCGATAATAAATACAGGGATCTATATTGGAGCGAGTCATTCCAATATCTATCAAGGCAGTATTTAATTTCTTGTTCCATTGACGGCTAGCTTGCTTTAACCCATAAATGGATTTGTTCAGTCTGCACACTCCTTTTACTTCGTAACTAGGCGGCGGTGCCATGTAAATCTCTTCATCAATATCTCCTTGAAGAAAGGCTGTAATTGCATCCATTTGGTTTATTTTTAGACCATACTTTGCAGCTAGTCCCATTAGATATCTGATTGAACAATTGCGGACTACTGGAGCAAATATCTCATGGTAATCAATACCTTCGATTTGCTTGTAACCTTTTATTACTAGTCTAGCTTTGTAGCGAGTTACACAACCGTTCTCATCTCTTTTAGTTTTAAAGACCCATTTACAGGGAATCACTCCTTTTTCTTTCGGTGGTTTATCTACTACAGACCATGTATTGTTTCTTAACAGTGAATCGTATTCTTCTTGCATGGCCTTTTTCCACTCTTCTGCCTTATTGCTGTTAAGAGCTTCATCAATGTTTTGTGGGTCATTATCTAGCAGACTCATCGCTGATTCAGCATTCATGCTCATTAAAGATGTGGGTTCAAATCGGCGCATACGAGATCTCAGACATGGTGGTGAGTATTCCTCAGTGTCTTGACACATTCTTTTATCAGGTGAGTATGTTTCATCATGCACATCTTCATATTGACTTGAAGACGAGTTATCTAAAGATTCTTCAGCAGTAATTTGCTGTGTATCAGAGTCAATCTGCACTTCAAGAGTTTCATCATCGTGGTTCTCTTTTTCACGTACTTCAGACATAGGTAAGTTTACAATTTCCTTCGCCTTTTGTTCATTTTTACTTTCATTCTCATTAATATCTCTGTGTTTTGTTTCAGGAGCGGTAGCTGCGATATTTTCCTCTTCTTTATCACGAACAAAATCAACTTTATCTCTCTTTACTGTTGCTTCTAAGAATACAACATCTCTACTTAGAACTGCTTGTTTTACTTTAGGATCTATGAATCTGTAACCCTTGGTTGAATCACTGTAACCAACGAATATCAATTTTCGTGATTTCACATCCAACTTCGTTCTCTTATCTTTCGGTATATGCACCATTGCTTGGCATCCAAAAATCCTCATGTGACTTAAGTTTGGCTTTTCTCCTGTCCATACTTCGTGCGGTGTTATATCGGATAGCGCATGAGTTGGTGAGCGGTTAACTATGTATGCTGCTGTAGCAACTGCTTCTGCCCAATAGGCATTATGTAATCCAGCATTTAAGATCATACACTTAGCACGCTCTATCAGAGTTCTGTTCATCCGCTCGCTGAGGCCATTCTGTTCAGGCGTGTACGGGTTGGATGTTTGGTGCACTATTCCGTGACTCTTCAGAAAAGTATTGAATCTGTTGTTAACGTATTCTGTACCATTATCACTCCTTAAAATCTTAATTTTTCTGTTTGTTTCATTTTCGACTCTTGTTTTGAAATCAACAAATTTTTCAAACACTTCTGCCTTGTTTTTTATGAAGTAAACATGTACTCGACGAGACAAATCATCAATAAAGGTAACAAAATACCTGGCACCTCCGATCGAAACAGTTTTCATCGGTCCACAAACATCGGTGTGGATGACCTCTAACATATTCGTTGCTCGTGAGCCCTCCTTCGGGAAAGGTACTCTGGTTTGCTTACCCTCTAGGCAAGTTATGCAAGTGCCATGTTCCTTTTTCGGTGACAACTTGACTCCATCAGCATTGTTAGGCAGTTTAAGCAAATCTGTGAAATTCAAGTGGCCCATGCGTTGGTGCCACAAGTAAGTATCATCATCAGTCTTCGCCATCATGGCTTGAGTATCATTTTTTTCACAAACTTTCAACTTGTAAGTATCATTTATGAGATTTGCCTTTGCAACAAGTTTATCCTTTTGGTTATAGATCAGGCAGCCATCTTCATTGAAAGTTACTTTACAACCTCCTTTGATAATCTTACTCACAGATAATAGGTTTGTCGACAATTCTGGTATATATAGTACATTTCTCACCAGTATAGCTTCCGTTTCGCCATTCTCAGACTTAACGTGGATTGTCACATTGCCACAACATTCAACTTTTAGTTGTTTGTTGTCAGCAATCCTTATGCTCGGTACAGGTGAAGCGATGACGTCATTGAGCCATTCTCGGTGCATCGTCATGTGCATAGAGGCTCCCGAGTCCACATACCAGTTCACGGTGTCATTTATCGTGGATGCTGAAAAAGCAGCTATAAATCCACTCTTGTTGGCATTTTTCTTCTTTTTCTTGAACCAACAATCTTTACTTAGATGCCCAAACTTATGACAGTTATAGCACTGTGGGCATTTTTTGGGTGCTTGCTGTTCAATCTTCTGCAGATTTTTTTTTGTATTTATATAGAGAGCGGTAGTGTCTGATGTCTTGACTTCTTGAATCAACTTATTTTTCACCAAATCAGCACTAATCTTTACACCGCTACTCTCCAAGCCCATAATCATTGGCTTATACACATCGGGTAATCCCGCCAGCATCAGAGTACCCAGCCACTCGTCATCTACATTGAAATTTATGTTTCTCAATTTGTGTGCCGCAGACATTATTTTGTTTACATAGTCTTCTACTGACGAGCTACTTTCTAAGTTGGTGTTTATTAATTCTTTCAACAACCCAACTTTTCTAGACAGTCCGCTGTCTTCAAACGCCTTCCTTAAATTGGCCCATAACCTGTAGGAATGAGAAGGCTTCAGTAGAATAACAATAAGACTATTTATTTTATAATATACAACAAAAGCCGTGTGGCACACTTCAGGTGTACGACGCGAGGGGGCGCTCCAATCGAGTCATCGTTCCTTTTTCAACAGTTTTGAAGTGTTTTACAAAAAAAAAAGTTAAATAGCGAATATCGGTCACTCAGGTACCGTAATATAATTTGCTACGTAAACCAAAATTGCGTTACACTGCCCCGTATTGAGCCCTATCTACTCAAAAAATTTACATTGGTTCATACCTACTCACCTTGTACAATCATATGAATCATGTGTATTAAAATGCCCTTGTCGGAAAGAGTTTTTTCTTCGATACAATGAAATAACTTCCACACAACGCAGTCATATAGGAACAATAAAATCAAAAGTCGCATGCGAATACATAAAAAAATTAACTAACTGTCAATTAAATAAACCACCCCGAGCCACATCCGACCCAAAGGTCCCCATAATGCTGGCGGCGTTCCCGCGCTGCACAGCAAGGGAGATCCTCTGCATCAGATGTGCCCAGTCACACACACAGTCACTTGTCACGGTCTCAAACTAGGATACTCTGTCTACGGTAACCAGGCAAGGACATCACAAACATGGCAAAACACCCAGACTAAGGACATTTATACAAATATTCGGTGGCGCCCAGTGGGAATCGAACTAACGACCTCCGGCTTGGTAATCAGACGAGATAGCGCTAGACCGACGAGGCAGTCAAAGTGACTATCACTATGTGGATAACTTCAAATTGCAAATATAATTGCATGCATTTTGATTTAGTAGACTTTATACAGGGTGTAACAGAATCCCGATACACCTCCGAGAATGGGATTCTACTCGTCAATACAATAATCAGCTGCTACATAAAGATGTTACCACCTGTAGCAACAAAATGTATGAACAGATGATTTTTTGCGATTATTTAAGATTGTTTCAGGATTTGGGTCAACTGTAACTAAGTAGAAAGAGAAGATTTTTGTATGGGGCCTGGCATAGTTCATAGTGGCGCCCTCTATATTTTTTTCAATATCGTGGAGCACGATGAAACCTAGCTAGATCGATAGAGGACAAAAAAGTAAACAAGAAATTATTAAGGTCACCATGTCCTAAAGTGGCACGTTTAGGAGTTATTGAGCTTTGAAGTTTGTATGAGATTTTTATAAAACTTAACTTTTGAATCATTTTTCACTAAATACTGGACTATATGCTTGGCACCTGTGACTCGTTGCCGATTCTTGACTAAATTGCTAAATAAGTCGTAGAAAAAACACCCAGTTTATTATAGATACCGTATATTAAGGCACCCGAGCGTAGCGAGGATGCTTACAATGCGAGGGTATTACGGGAGCTTTTACCAGAGTTATAAATCTGCTTTTCATCAATCCTATCAGGTAAATAAATAAAATAGTGTATTTAAAGGAAAATTCACCACCTAAACCTATCTATATTAATTAAACTGTAGGTTTTATATTGACATGTTTTGAATTTTAATCGAATTGAACGAATTGGATGCATGAATAATACTATAATTTCATGTATATATGTATATAAGTAGGTAGGTACCTACTAGACATAGGTACCCAGACTTTAAAAACATCAAAGTAGGTTTGAATCCCCGAGAAAACTCACATCAAGTGACAAATTCAGTGATGAAACTCAGTTAGTGGAAATTCCATACAAACTTCAAATCTCAATAACTCCTAAACGTGCCACTTTAGGACATGGTGACTTTAATAATTTATTGTTTACTTTTTTGTCCTCTATCGATCTAGCTAGGTTTCATCGTGCTCCACGACATTGAAAAAAATATAGAGGGCGCCACTGAGACTATGCCACTAATCTTCGTGGCTCTTTCGAATCATAAATAAATTAATCTGGTCTACATATTTTGATATCGTAGGCTTTGATTGTACAGGGTTTTACAAAATCCCCCATATACATCGCGAAACGTGGGAAATGTAAATAGGATAATCAGCTGCAGCATCGAAATACGCACACCTGATCTATTTTGCGATTATTTAATATGTTTTCAGGAATTGTGCATTTTTTTAAGTTACTCCGTATAGGTGTTTTTGATACACCATGTACAAAGATCAAACTAAAGGGACAGTAAGGTTATGCAATGCATAAATTAAGTCACTTGTCAGCATATTAAGTTGTTATTGCAGACGTAACTTGCAATATGATTTCGTATAGTACAATAGTTTGTGTGGGCGCACGCTTGGGGTGAAATGGGCTTGAATTAATTTGTTTGTAAACATGCATGATTTGTATTGTGTAATATGAATAATTGTGCGTTTCATTTTTGCTAGCCATTATTTTTTGATTCAGTACACAAGTAGGTACGTTATATATGTTTCCCGAAAAATAACTCAACTAAATTACTTTGACTGCGCTTGAACGTATTTCGGCTCTCATGGGCGAGGATAGTGACTTAGAATTATTGGGGCTTTAGTTTAGCCAATTTAACGACTAATAAAAAAAATGCACATGACTGTTCATTGCAAACTCACCCTTTGCACGCGGATTTCTGGTGATAGAACCCTGAACATATTACACTCCTTTTTTGTTCAGTTTGGTTATAAAAAGTAGTAATTCCTTCTTCATTGTAAACTTTAAAGAACTGTGAGAGGGTTCAGATACTTAACTAAAAACGCATTGGTGCAAACGTATTCGCACAATAAATCACTCATAGGCTCACGGCTATTTAAAAACCTTTAACAGAAAACACACTTTTGAACTACAATATGGACAATAATTATGCGGCTGTTGCGAGCACATGTCAACTCTGCTCGCGCACTGCATACTTCGAAATTCCTGCATCGTGCATGCAAAGTTTCACATTACATACCATTTAATATATATTGTTTGCTCGTTTAAAGGTATTATATGTAATACCTTTAAACGAGCAAACAAGGGCTCGTATAAACGTATTATATATTTGAAACTATAGCACCTATAAAAACCGGTTACACAGAAATGTAGACAAAAAAATTGTGATTCCAATGGTATTAAATACTCTTCGTGAATTTCCGCTCTACGGGGACGATATATACCATCTAATATTATATATATACATATTTTTTTTTTTTTAAGTAGCCACGTTTGTGTCCCACTGCTGGGCAAAGGCCTCCCCCAACTCAGACCAGATGTTTCTGTCTTGTGCCACCTCAGGCCACTCCGGCATGTGTCCGGTATTATATATATATATATATATAAATATATATATATTAGATGGTATATATCGTCCCCGTAGAGCGGAAACTCACGAAGAGTATTTAATACCATTGGAATCACAATTTTTTTGTCTACATTTCTGTGTAACCGATTTTTATAGGTGCCATAGTTTCAAATTTAGAAACTGCCAAAAATAACTAATTACAGTCTTTTACAGCCACGTTGAAAGGAACAATTAATTAAATGTATTTAATTAATTTATGCCTATCCAAAGTACAGTCTCGCTATTACCTAACCCACGTTAGTTAATTTTGGCTTAGACACAAAGAACATGGTGACTATGATACGATGAATTCGTAAACCAACCAACACTAAATAGTTATTTGTATAGTTTTTATTTGTCATATCACTTATGTATTGTTAATTTAGTTTTTATTTAGAACACAAAACAGGTTACAGACACTCGATTTTAAAAAGACAATACACATTAAAATACAAACAAAGAAATATGATAATCGATACAAAATACACCCGCAGGTTTCGTCAGTCAAAATGGTAAATTAAAAAAGGAATAATACAATGTCAAAACACTATTGAAAATAAATAATAATAAATAATATAACCTAACCAAATAAATCACCCCGAGCCACATCCGGCCCAAAAGTCCCCATGATACTGGCCGCATTGCCGCGTTGCACAGCGAGGGAAATCCTTTGGCTCAGATATGCCCCAGAGCGAACGTCCATTCCACGGTCCCTCAATCGGCGGCCCAGCTCCCGAATAAAAGATCTGCATTATTTGTTTTATTTGTATTATTTTATTTGTATTATTTTTGTATTTCCAGAGGGCATGTCAATGCGCTAAGGTGATATTCGCTCAAGTTTTTGTGAGTATTTTGTCTTTCACCTTTGTCGCCGCGGCTCTTAGGTGCTATCTAACTGACTTCAAAAAAGGAGGAGGTTATCAATGCGTATGTTTTTTTTTATGTTTCTTTGACTATGTTCTCGCTTAACTCAGTCAAATCTTAACCGATTTCGACAATTCTTTTTCTGTTTTGAAAAGATATAACGTCCCATTGGTCCCATTTTAATTTGGTAAAGATCTGACTTCAGAGATGGAGAATGGAACTCTTCAATGGGCAGCATGAAATAAGGCTTAACGGGGCACATCCTTTAATAATATCCGTATGTTTCATAAAATAGCGTAAAAGTAGTCCCAAGTTAATTTGGTGATGTTCTGGTGAAGACTTTCGGAAATGGAAATTGAGGACTTCAAATTTTAAAGCACCGAATTACCTATGTTGGGTAAATTACGATTACGACTTATGAGGGACTTGTTTATTTTTCTCTCGCTCCTCCAATAAAAGTGGAAAAAAAAAAATTAATAAAATATAAAAACCGACTTCAAAACACTACAGCACTAAAAAGATAGAAATAATTTAAAAGAATACTTTTAAATTAGAACTATGTATTCATGTAGGTATTGTATAAGTATAATTTGTAATCGGTGCCCAGTTTCATGACCCGGGCATATATTTTATGTACCGACTCCACGCTCCAGGTGGACCATAGCTTAGAAGCAAGTGACACAGTAGTTGTTAAATAAAATTGGATAGCACAGCTACAAGTCTATGCTATACCAAGAGCTTATTCAGCACCCATACCTATCTCAGAGGCAAAGAAAAAAGATCTTGTTGGTCTTTGCGTGAAAGGTATCATTCCACAGGAGCTTTATCGGTGGTTTGCTTCTCATTCCACTGATAAATCCACCATTGATAGTCTCGCCGAGCCCGATGTTAATGAAGACGATGTAGAAGATTTTTAGCCATTGTTCTTTTTTAGGGTTCCGTACCCGAAGGGTGCCAAGCTGGACCCTCTTACTAAGACTTCACTGTCCATCTGTATGTCTGTCTGTCATCAGGCTGTATCTCATGAACCGTAATGCTTAGGCAGTTGAAATTTTCAATGATGTATTTCTGTTGTTGCAATAACAAAAAATACTAAAAATGGAATAATATAAATATTTAAATAGTGCTCCCGTACAACAAAGGTAATTTTGTCTGCTGTTTTTGCTGGATAGTAATAACGGCAACAGGTAGACGCTTGAAATATTCACAGAATATTTAGTTCTATATTCTCTTCAAAAATAAATAATTAAATAAAATAAATATTTAACGGGGGCTCCCATAGATAAAACGTGATTTTTTGCCCTTTTTTCTCGATCTTTTTGTCTAATGTTGTATAGATAATGGTACGGAACCCTTCGTACGCGAGTCCACTCTTTGTTCTTTTTCCTTTTTAAATAAAGTATTGAAAGTTTTTTTTTACTGTTTTCTTATTTGATTCACAAGAAACTAAAGTTAGTTATTTATTTCTGAGACTGTTATGCATTTCCAGAGACTATAGTTGTACCTTCACTAAAACGAGTTGTTTCTGCTAATAATAGTCAAATCTGGGTAGAAATTAACTAACTCTGTGCAGAAAGTCACTAAGTCAGTATTAAGATTAAAATATTAAAGGGACAAACTGTTTATCGATCATAACTCCTAAATTGATGTAAATTATACCTTTAAGTCAACTCAGATGATGCTTTGTTGTAGTGAAAATGCATTACGACAATAAAATTCAAAATATCTCTTGTATAATAGACGCTAGATTTTTTTTCGTTTTCAAAACTTTGAACGTCGATATCTCGAATCGGTCTTTTTTGATTTGGTGAGTTTCCACTCTACGGGGACGATATGTATGTATATACAGGGTGTCCCGTTATGAGTGGTCCAAACGCGCGCATTAAGTCAGGTATCTTCAGAAAAAAAACTAAGTTAGAAATTCTTAATTTGTAGATTTTACATTCAAATTATTAAGATTAGTCGGAAATGATTAAAAAAAATCTGAAACCTCAAATATCTCGAGAACCGTGACACTTTTATAGAACCTATTTTTTGATTTTCTGATAGGGGATAGTCCGATCCTTCACCAGTTACCGTTTGGACCACTCATAACGGGACATGCTGTATATAATCTGAATCTCGGAAACGGCTCCAACAATTTTCATGAAATTTAGTATGCAGAGAGTTTCGGGGATGATAAATCGATCTAGCTAGGTCTCATTTTCGGAAAACGTCCCTTTATGCGTGTCTTTAGGAAATGAAAAATTGCTAAAATCTCATTAGAGTACGAAGGTAAATTTCGCCATCATCTGCAAGTTTGTAATAGCTCAGGTGGGAAATCGGGCTATCCCGAGACCAGAAGACGCAGGTTCTAGCTTTTCTCTAGTCCGATTATGTTTTTTTTTTCTTTTTTTTCTCCCCGTTTTCATCGTTTCTAAATATAATTTCCAAAAACACGATCAACAAAAAAAAAACTACCGAGCAAAGCTCCGACGAGCAACAGTCTCACCGGCCGGCCATTCTCAGGCATACAATATCTATAATGGAAGAGCATAATCACCCGCCATTAACTACACAGTACAAACTGTAAAAAACTTCCCTTTCCCTTGGAAGAGGTCCATCACCCGCCCTTCCCTGTTCTGAGCCATCATTCTCGAAGGCACAACGCCAGAGGCATGGAACAGAAGTGTGGTGATAGTTTAAGAAAGGTGATAAAACCCTATTAAAGAATTATAGACCCATCTCATTAGCCATATCTATAAGCTGTTCTAAACAGTCATTACGAATCGTCTCGTATGCAAGCTGGATGACTTCCTGCCCCACGAACAAGCCGGTTTCCGAAAAGGCTTCAGTACGTTGGACCACATGAATACGCTGCGGCAGATGACAAAAGACCAAGGAGTATAATCTATCACTATGATTAGCGTTTCTGGGCTACGAAAAAGCCTTCGATTCGATCGAGATATGGGCGGTACTTGAATCTCTCCAGCGGTGCCAAATCGACGATCGCTTCATCGAAGTCCCTGTACAGATAGTAAAAAACAAAGCTCGAATAACACGAAACCAGCACGGAAAAACAAACCAACAAACAATCCTTAAGTAACACGGTGCCGAGTTTCAACATTAGGCTAGTTATTACGTGACAAAATTTGACAAATTATGGTCGCGCGCTTCCGCGCTTGACAAATTGTAGCCCTCAGGCCAAGACCACACCGGACTGATAGTGCAAAGTAAGTGGAGGATAGATAGTTACGATAGATAGTTGACATAATCACAATTAAATCAAGTAGGCAATTTGTTTATTATTCTAATAAATACATATCTGCTATATCATTCTCTGTCTCGCGCCTTTTTCGTTCCCGGTCATACAGTCAATTAGACGTGTTTAGCAGTGCTCTGTTTTGTAATTTAAATTCGCAAGTTTATAAAATAAACAGTATCCTGAACCAGTGCATTTTCAATCAAACAATCTTCCCAGTGCTTTCAACTATAAAGACTTAATATTAAACACAATTATCATTTAATTTATTTAAGACTTAGACTTGAATCGCTCGTAGCCTCGGCTGCCTGAGTGATCTTAAACGATCACGAAGGTTAAGCAACACAGGGCGCGTTCAGTGCATGGATGGGTCGCCGTCCATGCCTAACGCTAGTGGCATTTTTCCGAGCGGTTCCGTGCTTCGCAAGGCACGTTAAGCTGTTGGTGCCGGCTGCCGTCGATAGATGGCAGTCGTTAAGCCAAGTCAGAGGCCTTAGGGCGGCTTGACAACTTCTGACAGTAGACGAGCCACTAGTCTACAAGCCTCCACCAATCCGGACTTGGCCCCCGTGGTGGAGTATGGCCTACACCTTCCTCAGGGAAGAGACCCGTGCCCCTCGGTGGGGACATAATGGGTTGATGATGATGAAGACTTAGACGGGTGGGTCATCACGTCATCATCCACGTAGTCCTGTCACGGGCCAAGGGGACGAGCCTCTTAAATACGTAGTTGTCCTATTGAGTTTCGTTTCCGTTGTGGTTCATGATATAATGTTATTTGTCTGTTTATTTTGTTTCTGTGATGTGTCTTGTTGTTACAATAAATTTATTTTATTCCTTTCTTTCTTTTTTGGGGTTCCTTGTCGACTACGGAACCCCAAAAAAGAGAGAGAGAATCCCTCTCATGTCTAAACCGTTGATTGTAGAAACGTGAAAAAAATCCAGGGTAGTAGCACATATCATGAACTTCAAAGGAAACATTCATAATAAGGTTATGTAAGCTTTACAAGTTAACGGGTAATAGGCGACCAACTATCAAAGGAAAATCCGCGGTGGGCACGATTGTGATTACGCCCATACTCTGTCCCTGATAAAAGGCCTGTGCCCTACAGTGAGACGTATATAGGCTGATTATGTATAGTAGAACTTGACATATTATCAAACTGCCATAGAGCTTATACGCGTAAATTGTTTTCTATTGAAATCGCAATTGACGACTTATTTCCGTTTTCATCTACAGAGACACGTTCCAATGCTTTCAAAATTAACAAAATGGGCTTAAACCGGCTAAAACCGAAATATTTAGTCTAGTATGCTCACTATCATATGAATGTTTTGGTGGACGTGAAATAATATCTTTACGTCCAATATTTGTCTTATGTGGAAGGTTTAGTGTGAGCACGCCCCAAGCCTTTATGTCAGGCCTCTATTGTTTCTGCGCACGTCTTCAAAGGTAAATAAGAATACAATGATATGATGATGGATTTTCGCACACTGTCGACGTTTTGTGGTTTGACCCGTGAGCTCTTTTCTTCCTATTCTATTATGTGTGGAGGAGTTGTTTGTGGATAATAATAACATGGTACCTGGATGACCGAGCTTTACTCAGTTTTTTTTTTTTTGTTAATCGTGTGTTTTTGAAATTATATTTAGATACTATAAAAAAGGGAAAAACAGGAAACGACTTTCCTCGCGATATTTTCCTTCACGGTTAGGGAGTAGAGTCACAGATTCCGATTCCTTAAAACACGCCTAAAATAACAATTACGACCCTGTTTCTAACTGCAATTAAGGAATGTTTTTGTAATGGAATCGTATTTTTGTAATAAACTCTTCAACTCTTACGAGAAACATGTAATCCTCAACTCTGTTAAGTTACCTTAAACAGCATGCACAATGTATATCGACTCGATCAAGGCTACTCCATCTAAAATACAATGTACCAGGCACTGTAGCATCCGACTTCATTAGAAGTATTGTGAATGACAAAGCATCTCTGTATTATCACTTGCTCTTCAATATCAACACCAACCGATCGAAACAATTCATTCTTCGTGCACCTTTCTTCCCCTCAAATATAAATGCATTCCAAGTCCTATCTCACACGTGAAATATGATAATAATTACGTATCCCACTATTGTACCACGGAATATTTCCCACGGAAGGATGAAATATTTAGTTATGATTGTGATTATGTACATTTGTAGAAAAGGTCTCAGTCTGGGCTGGGTGTATTTCCATATTTAATTTTGTGATGTCCTTGTCTGGTTATCATAGCACAGGGTATCCTAGTTTGGGACCAGATCAAATAGTTCTGTTGTGTGGAAGTTATTTATTTATTTTTATTATATATTTTTGAATGGTTGACCAAAAAGGGACCTCAATGGAAAATAATTGATTTCGAGAAAATCGCGTTTGAAGTTTCGTGTATAAACAGGTTTCCAAAACCGCCTCGGCTAAAAAAAAAAATCGTAAAAAAATAACTACGGCACCTAAAAATATTCTGGTTAGACCAAAACAAAGCTAAAATACCACAGATAAAAAAATTCAAATAAAAACAGGTATAAACAAAAATTGATTGACTGCCTAGTTGGCCTAGCGGTTAACACACTTGACTACCAAAACAGAGGTCTTGCGCCCCCTAAAAGCTTTAGTGGTTGCAGAAGAGCTGCATAAGGCACCATGCTATTGCAAGAGCTGGCTTTCTTCCTTAGAGTCCATAATGCGCCCGCTCAGGACTTAAGCGATTGCAGAAAGTTTGCAAAGCACGCTATACGACTAAAAGTTAGTTTTCTACTTTGTGCCAGTTAGTTCCTCTCAGGAATACAGAACGGGCGCATTCCCACTTAGAATTGGCGATCGATTTCAAGCGCCCAGCGCTTAAAATGTGTCAGATTGCCTGAGGATGTTTGCGACTAGTAACATTACCACAAGTTCACAAATATAATAACACAATCTAATTAAGTCCGTAACGCAAAATCGTATTGCCCCTTTTAACATTTTCCAAGCAAAAGGTCTTGGAAAAGTGGAAAATTGTTTCAAAATGAATGTCATTACGCAGCCAGACCGCAGAATTGTTCGAGCACTCTTCTGGGAAGGTCGCGATGTCCTCTTCCATGCCCCGTTTGCATACACTTCCTCGATGTCACCCGTCAGTATTATTATACTTTATTGCACACGAAAACAAATTCAGGAACTGAACATAAGAAAATACATGTGCAAAGGTGAGCTTATCTCTGTGAGAGATTACTTCCAGCAAACCTTGGGAAGTTGGAGTGGAGTATAGCGACGAGTAAAAATTTACGAGGCATTGCAATAAACTTTAGTTTCATGGCAGCGGCAGTGTTAACGCTGCGAAACGTCGCCATCGAAACATACAATTAAGTTTTCATAACTACAACGTCTACCAGTTACTAGAGGTTTATATAACGGGGCAGAAGTTTGGAACCAGGACAAGTTATTATATAAAAGTTATCATATATTGTAACCAACAGTCTATCATTTAGCATTGGGTAGAGTTGCTTTACAGGGGTGGTGCAATATTAAAACATACGTGCCATTTATTTTTATTGCTTTCGCTGTCAAGTGTTTGAAAAGGCTATAAGGATTTTTTTTATTTACTTAGGTAGTATGTGCTTTTTGCAAAGATATTTGTTCAGGATCCTGCTTGTGCAAAGTTTGTTAACATCGGGTACGAAAAATTGCAGCGAAGTTTGTGACGAACAAACTTAAGGATACGAACTAAAGTACTAAACAAAGTTAAATGGTCAGGAAGACAAAGAACGAGAATATGTAATAATTACGTAAAAATACTCTCACTGAGTAAATATTATTAAAGCAGCCTATATACGTCCCACTGTAGGGCACAGGCCTTCTCTCAGGAAGAGAGTATGGGCTTAATCACCATGCGTGCCCGCCGCGGATTGGCGATTTCAAGCGCTGAGGTATATGAATAGCTCAGACACTCAGATTTCCTCACAATGTTTTCCTTCACGGTTAGCGAGTGGTATTGCTACTATAACTTTACAAATGTACATAACTTAGAAAACAAAGTCTTAGATAGGTGCATGGCCGCACTGGGAATCGAACCTGGGTCTCTCGTTTCCGAGTCCAATGTCCTACCCACTAGTATTATTCTATTAAGTATTATTATTTTTATTATCTCTACGCACAAATAAATGATTTACCTATCTATTCAGCAGACGCTGATTTGTCACTAAATAACAAGACAGATCAATGTTTAAGTATTAACAGAGTGAAATTTTCGATTCAGAAACTGACGTTCAAACTCCACGATTCCACGTAGCGCCGTTTGAGTGGTCACTTCACCTATCAGCTAAATAAGTAGTAATACTTTGACGCCATAAAAATTGTAAAAAATGTAATTAACTTAATTTCCAATTAGAAAGCTGTATTTGTGATAAAATTACAAGATTTTAATCGAAACATTAATTAACAGACTATTGAATCGTGTGATTTTAAAACAACACAAGTCACATGTGTTGTTAAAATAACACTTGTCCATTTTTTTTGTATTAAATTATTTACACCTACCTATTGATTGACATTAGAAAAAAAAATTGTCGTTCATTCATACAGGTATTAACATAATATGCTAAAATATTGCTGTTGTAGATATTAGTATTTGAATAAAACAGTTTTTTCTATATCCTGACAAGTTGTAATGAAAGGACATGTGTTGTTTTAAAATCACACGATTCAATTACACAGTTATTTATAAATAAAAAAAACTGAACGTTTCGTGTCGTTTCGTCTAGTTACTCTACATCATCGTCATCATAATTTCTAAGTGAAAAATAAGATAATATCGTACACTAGAGCAAATGACAAAAATTTTTCAAAAATAGGCAGTACATTTGGCGGCCTTATTGCTAAAAGCCATTTCTTCCAGGCAACCCTATGATGGAAAGTTGTTTAGTATGGATACAGAAGGTAATTTTTATAAGATTTCCTTTTCTGTCGAAATAAATAATTTAAACACAATCCTTCCAAAACAACGCGGTTTGTAAAACCGGGATTATTTTAAGGAATCGTATTTTTTCTTTTATAGTAAATAAAGCTGTTAGAGTAGATCTCTAACGACAGAGAAGATGTAAGTCCATCTCGGAATGCGTACAGCAAACAAGAAAAAAAAAGGTTTCGCGTTGCGCTAACACGAAATCTCGTAAGGTGTTGCATCAATCTTCTAAACAGAACCTAAGGTGGGAATAGACTTGGTCAAAATTGAACAGAGCGTTCGCGAACGTTCGCGGCCTTAATTGTCAAAACACAATTCCAGTGGTGGAGATTTTACAAGGAAAAGAAGTGACCAGGGAAATAATAAAACTGCCCCTGAGGACTGCTTTACAAGAATCGTGTTTTAAAAACCTATGTAGAGGCTAAAAATTCCACAGCGATAGGTTCATGTCCCGGCGTGGGTGGAATTTGTAGCCTCTAAATAGGTTTTTTAAATTGTCCTCGGCACGGGTTAGTGCAACAAAAAGAATATAAAGAATCGTGTTTTTATAAATAAGGCTGTCAGTCTACAGCTGATGTACTAGGTGACAGCTCTACAGCTTGGAGACACCTGTCTGTACAGACGACAGCACATCGACTTTTTAATCCGTGCAATCTATTCAGGGTGACTTCGCAACAATAATGTAAAGCTTGATTAATTGTTGGCTGTACTTCTAGGATCTGTCAAATACTTATTGTTGATTAATTATAAGTTTTCGTTCTTTGTATCATTTTCACTCTAGATTTTGTGTAAGCATTTACACAAACGCTGAAGTGAATGCGAGTAAATATTTACAAAAATGTTAACTCGAATGTGAACCATGAAACTGAGACGAAAATCTACTTGAACCTTTATCAGCCGAATAGAAACTTATTTGCACTAAGTCTTGCTTCGAGATGCGCATGATGTCATCTCGGCCAAGATTGTGTTTGAAGTTTACCTAAATGTTGGTTTTGTTAATTAACTGGTAAAACATTCAATATTTTGAGGTAATACGTAGATTCTATTGAACACAATGGTAGCTTCATCATCGCCTACGCCTCGATTGAATATTTCAATATAAGTTTGCATAGATGTCAGGATTTGACACTTTACTTCCGTAAATTGCCTTCGAGAAGTTGTAACCGTAGTCCAATGTCTATTAACAGCTAGATCATCCCCAAACTGCTGAGTACCTTTGGTCTTTGTTTCTACGTGATGAGATGATTTATATAGCATCCAGTGGCACCTTCACTTACACTAGTTGGGTGAAGGGACCATTCGGACGCTATTGTTTTTAGATGAAGCAGGCTTGACCAGCACCTATACCATCCTGACTGCTTATTCGGCCTAGCCCACAGGAAAAACAAGTCAATGCGTGCGGAGCCAAGCAATCACGATGTTTTCTTTCACAGTTAGTGTGTGGTACTGCTACTACAAATCGCAGATGTACGTAACTTTGGAAATAAACAAAGTTATAGGTACATGCCCGCACAGGATCGAACCCGGGCCTCTCGCTTCGGAGTCCATTGTTCTAGCCACTGAGCCAAGATATTTGATTAGTTCACCGTAATTACATTTGAAATATCCCGATATTTTAACAAAAACATATACACTTATCTAGTCCGAATTTCGGGCCATACAGAAAGTGGGACCTAGGTAAGTTTACTTTTGTATAAAGACAACGTGACATCGTACAAAAGTTACATCGTTTAATATCTTCAATCATTTTCCTTCGTTATAGTCTCAAGCAGAAGTTGTTTTCCAATATCACTTTAGATTTTTTATAAATCTCCTAAGATGTTGCTGTCATCAAACGAATGTACAGCAGGATTTAAGTTTTGCGTAAGTTTTATTATCATTTAATGTTGTTAATTAAAATATGCTGGTGTAACTGGATAGAGACAGGTTTTAATTAATTTTATCTATTTTGAACATGTAAGTTTGTACCAATTGCAGCTGTAGGTATATTTAATTAATTAATTCTTTTTTGCACAAAAGATAGTGTCCAAAAGGTTGACTTAATTGTAATGGCATTTTCTACCAGTCAAGCCGCAGGAGAGGCAAAAATTATAATTTTTAGTGGTACAGTGGACGGCGGACTAATTACATGTTAGTTGCAAAGTCAAAGTAACGTAACGTAAGACAACGTAAAAGTATTAACTTACGTTACCGGCGCCTTGGAAACTAACTAAATACTACGCACTCTATGGAGTGCACAGATATAAAGGTTGATCTGTTGTCGACTGTTCTAATGACGACTGTTTGATATTAAGCAATCATAGCGGTTACAGTAACAGTAATCAATGGTACAGTGGGCAATTATTAATAATGAAGAGTTTATTTCACCCTAAAAAAAACCAGAGCGTGTCTGCAAGAAAAAAAAATACAAACTAGTTCAGTATTATATAATAATTGAATCGTGTGATTTTAAAACAACACAAGTCACATGTGTTGTTAAAATAACACTTGTCCATTTTTTTTGTATTATTATTATATTATTATTATTATTCATACAGAAATTAACATAATATGCTAAAATATTGCTGTTGTAAATATTAGTATTTGAATAAAACAGTTTTTTCTATATCCTGATAAGTTGTAATGAAAGGACATGTGTTGTTTTAAAATCACACGATTCAATTATAAAATAAGGCGTATTAAACAGGACTGTTTTTACTCTCATGCCGTTTCAACTCCAGAGACTTGTATTTCTAAAAAATATTAAAAATTGTATCAGGTCCCAGGTAATAAAGTGTCTGAGTGATCTCTACACCTCTACACCTTTCGTAAGATGGAGTTCGAGCCAAAGGGTTTAAATCATCTAGCATTATATCATCGTCGTTGGAACATTTCAAAAAATACTGTTTTGAGCAATTGACGTTTAAAAATCTGTAAAATTTGGTAAAGTCATTGTTTCTTTACTGGTCGAAGTCGTTTTATAATAGTTACAATTAACATGTAACTTGTACCATTTGTGATTAGGAAAGAATCTTACATTCTTAATAATTCTGCATCCTTAAATCAAAACATGTGATTTTTAAGATGTTCCAGTAATGATTCCAGCCAACGACATGTAAATGGCCTTAGACTTTGTTTAAGTACTCTTAATGGCAATACATACTTTGAACTTAAATAAAAAAAAATTATTACATATTAAATTATGTGACTCAACTTGAGTAACAGTTTATTACGCTTAGCCTCAGTTTCTGAAAGAGGGTTCAAATGTAACAAGAGATCTAAGATTAATTCAAAATACCGGCACGTGATTGGCTGAAATTAGCTTGACGTGAGATTAACATGAGATTAACATTTGATCGCTCTTCTAGAAACCGAGCGTTAAGCACATAGGCTATTTTTATACTGGAAAAATACACATCATAATTACCACGTGAACGAAGTCGCGGGCAACAGCTAGTGGTCTATAACTTAAAATTTTCTTTCGAGTTGAGAAATCTTACTTAAAAAAATGCGCGAAAAAGTAGTTCCGCCTCTCCGTCTATCAGAACAATGTCCCGCGGACTCGCGGCATGCACCGCTCCGGCTGGCTACTAATAGTTCTAAGAGATTCGAGTTTGTGTCGAGATAGGTATTTTGGGAAACTGCCTTTTTTTAACAAACAAACTAGCACATTCGATAGCTAGTGTTAAGCACGTCTATTTTGCTATGCCTTTTAAACCACCCAAAATTCATGGTATATTGGCCATGGGTTCCTTACTGGCTGGATTTCTAAAGATCCCTTTATGAAGGCATGCTGCCTGTTTACTTTTTGCCTCATTCACATAGAAGACAAACATTCTAAGCGACTGTAGTTATAAACCACGACCGAGTCGACATTTTTACGACTCCCTTGACCAGAAATAGTCGAAGATCCCGGTATGGTGGAACTTGGGGCCAGTGAGACGGGTTATTTGAAAATTATGCAAAAGCGAACAAAGTATTATCGAGTATTTGCTACTGTTTCTACTAAAAGCTACTTACTGGACAGCATTTATTAAGGTTAAATCTGAGATTTATACAAAACTAAGTAGATAAGTTAACAAAAGTACGAAAAAATTAAAAATAACGATACCTACTTTAGACTGAATTTCAACATACTATTTACTTATTCGACGAAAAAATAAATCGAACGAATATGGGGTGAAGGGCCGGTAAGGGACGTCCCAGGTGGACATAATTCGACCAAATAGGGGATTTATTAGCAAAGGGTAAGTACCCGAAACCGGCGTGCGTGCATGCAACAAATTATGAATGTTGATGAAGTGAAAGAGATCTGTCGAGATCGTGGCAAGTGGCTGACCCTGGTCTCTGCCTATCCTTCCGGGATACAGAGGTGAGTTTATGTTATGTTATTTCCTTCCATGTACTGTACAACATCACCACTTTGTGAAGTATCTACCTTAGCTAGGATTTCCTTAGGTCTTCAGCGAAGTAATACACCGTGAGTTATGGGGACCGGTGTAGCCCCGCCATTTTTTTGGTTAGAATTTATCTGTTTTGACTATCCTTATGAAGTCCCCTTTCTGAGTGTATTTACACGCGCATAGTCTCGAACAGTTACCCGATGGTCCCCGTTGTTAGTTAGTCAGGGTCTTAGACTACAGTGCACTGCCAGCCAGGACCTGATTTTACGAGCAGTTTAACATTCTTCGCTCTTCTGCTTGATTGTTTTTTTAAATAGTCTCGGGTGAGTTAACTTACAAGTTTAAAGGAATCCCACAACAGGAGACATCGAATCCACAAATCCAGTATGATTTAATTACATTTAAGTTTGCTAGTTTGTTGGTTTGTTTGGCCTATGTCCAGCTAAGGACTTCTTGTGGCTGAATGATGATGATGATGACATTTTCTAATAACACTCTAAATACTATCTGCCTTATTTATAAGAACGCGATTACTCTAAAACCAATCTAAAATGATGTTTATTCAATCCGTTTAAACACCTTTCCCTTGCAAAATCTCCATCACAGAGTATTTTAATCGGCGCTTTTGCAGTGTTTTAAGGAATCAATTTCTTATAAATAAAGACCGTATATCTCCAAAAAAACATTATTTTGAGTACCTTATAGAAACTGGTTTCCACCAATTTGAATTATTTTGCAACCTCCTAGCATCACAAATAAAGTTAACGCGAAAGTAACTTAAAACTCAAGCATTTATCAGTGAAATAACGAAGCGTTGAACAGAAACAAAACAAGGACAGAACATTAAGATAATGCTTGTTAAAAACAGCAATTAGTAGTTGTAATTGAACTGTTTATTTTATTGTTATTCATGTCCATTGATAAGATGTTCTCCGGCGCGGTTACATGAATGAACGAGGACGTGATAATATTATATGATAATTTTGAAACGGTTGTTCGTTTTTTTATAAGTTTTATTATTGTTCTACAGAGTAAGCAGTTAAGTTTCAAGGAAGCAGAGGTCATTTGATAAGGTTCTGCTTGACTTAAGATACGTTTAGAGTTCCGTACCTCAAAAGGAAAATAGGACCCTTATAAGATCACTTAGTTGTCCGTCTGTCCGTCCGTCCGCCCGTCTGTCCGTCCGTCCGCCCGTCCGTCCGTCTGTCCATCTGTCCGTCCGTCTATCTATCAAGACCCTTTATCTCGGGAACGCGTGGAGGTATCGAGTTAAAATTGAAACCATTATACTCAAGTCTACAGTCCCTTGAAGCTGTAAAAAAATGAAACTTTTAAGCCGTTTATGCCAAAAAAACGTATGTGTCGACACCCTAAAGGAAATCAAAATTTATAGGGTAATTCCCGTTGACCTAGAACTATGAAAATTGGTGAATTATACATTTGTAATTAATACATAAAACATTAACCTTTGAAGTTCGGGAAAAGCTCGCAAAAACCGCGAGACTACAAAGTTCTACGGAACCCTCGTTGGGTGAGTCTGACTCGCACTTGTCCGGTTTTTTTTTTATGTAGCCTCATTATACGTTCCACTGCAGGGCACAGCCCTTCTCTCAGAGAGACAGTATGAGCTTAATCACGACGCGTGCCCACCGCGGATTGGCGATCTCAAGCGCTGAGGTATGTGAATAGCTCAGACACTCAGGTTTCCTCACAATGTTTTCCTTCACTTTTAGCAAGCGGTATTGCTATTAAAACTTCAAAAATGTACGTAACTTAGAGAACAAAGTGATTAATACGTGCGGGGATTCGAACTCGCGACCTCCCGAATGTGAGGCCGCCGTATTGCCGGTACGCTACCATCTCTCTATACTTTACCGCGGTACTACTTTCCGTTTATTCCCGGAGTTCTAAATTCTAGGGTCGGTGGACCCCTAAAGGAGGTAATTCAC
Source organism: Yponomeuta cagnagella (assembly GCA_947310995.1). Taxonomy (NCBI): domain Eukaryota; kingdom Metazoa; phylum Arthropoda; class Insecta; order Lepidoptera; family Yponomeutidae; genus Yponomeuta; species Yponomeuta cagnagella. The sequence goes on along the minus strand of OX371285.1, from coordinate 4,188,426 downwards.
TTTGAGCACCCGCCTAAATAGCACCTGCACGAATAACAGCTGGCCTAGTCCACATTCAGCACCTATTGATATTTTTGGCAGGTTCTATTAGTGGGTTCAGCAGCTATCTTTCATTTCATAACTATATTGTAGGTGCTGTTCGTGGACAAAAATGTAAAAATATATTTGAATCCACTAATAGCACCTGCCAAAAATATCAATAGGTGCTGAATGTGGACTAGGCCAGGTGCTATTTATGCAGGTGCTATTTAGGCGGGTGCTCAAAGTGGATTACCTCGACTAAAGCACATACATCTAAAACAATTTTTTGAGGCAGTGGAAAATCCCTATTACTCTAATAACATTTTTACTAACTCTTTTGCACTAACGGAGAGCTGTCATTAAACAATGAATTGAACATATGTCTTTTTACAAAAATTAAGCAAACTGATATTTTAATTGCTAATGTTAATACAACAATAATTTAATGACAATTTGACTTATGTGTTTTAGTCCGCTGATCCCAGAATTAATGAGCGTGGAGTCTCTTTTGGAAACGTTAATGTCTTCCTCAGAATAATGAGGGGTTTTCATTATGTTGATCATATTGTATGAGTGAGTGAAATCTTGTTTTTAACAGTAGCTTAAGCGCCCTACTGTATAATCAAGTGCCGTTTTATTAAATGAAACAATGGCTTTAAACGGTCCTGCTCTAAGGTTTTGGCCGGTTCTCCCTGGATATTTTGCCCCTCTAAAAACAGATTTATTCTTCAACTAACACGAATTGTGTCTGTTGAACCATCTTAACATCAAAATCATGAGGCATTGGAAACAAATAAGCATTTCTATCGACCTCAGGGTCCTAACTATCTGGGGCTGCACAGGTCGGGCGGCATATGCCACCCTGACTCTATGGCCAGTTCGACCCTGAACATAATAGAGAACTTGCACAAAAAATGTTTTAATAGAACACGAGAGGACACGTTAGAAGATAAATAAACGTGGTATTTTTTTTCTCTGCTAGTCGAAAAGTCAAAATAGTCACGTGGTACTAAAACGCGCCGTACAATACGAACTTAGACTATGACGTCACTCCCTAACGTAACGCTTCTAATGTAATAAAATTTCTAATATTATTTAGTTGCATATATAGACTACCTGCATGTATGATTTATAATGATAATTTTAAGTGTTCATATGTTGACATTTCTAAGTGTATCTTGTATGCCTAAAGATGAAATAAATACAATACAATCCAGTACAACCCCTGTATTATGGTAACCACCTAAGGAAATCACAAAACATGGAAAATTACCCAGAATAGGCCATTTGTATAAATCAAGAACGGCCGTCTCAAGCTGGAATCGAACCGACCACTGTCTTGTTAGTCATACGTGTAACCGCTGGACCAACGAGGCAGTCAAAGTATGTATAAAAATAGGGGATGTATAAGCGAAGGGCGAGATAAAAAGTAACCGAACACCGCTAGACCTACGAGTCAGTCAAGAGGTGTGTAAAAATAGGTCTAGTACCCGAAACTAGTGAACATGCAGCGACTTTGGATTTCAAAGTTGGTCTTATACCCAGCAAAAGAAACTAGCAAGTGTACCTACATGCAGCCACTTTCGATTTCAATATTGCTCTTATACCAAGCAAAAACTCATCATCATCATCATCAGCCATTTGACGCCCACTGCAGGACATAGGCCTCCTTCGTGGATTTCATAACCATGAGGGGTTTTGCCGTAATCGCCACGCTTGGCAGGCGGGTTGGCGATCGCAGTATGCGGTTGGAATACCATCAGGAAGACGCTGAAAAAGCAAAAATTATTCGTATTTAATTATATTTTAATTATCGATGAGTAGAATGTCTCCATTAAGTTTTTTTTAGATAGCCTTTAACGTCCCACTGCAGGGCATAAGCCTTCTCTCAGAGAGACAGTTGGGTTTAATTACCACGCGTGCCCACCGCAAATTGGCACTTTCAAGCGCTGAGGTACCCGAACACTTCGGACACACAGGATGTTCCTCACGATGTTTTCCTTCACATTTAGTGGTATTGCTAATACAATTAAATATTAACCGTTCTTAAGACCCAACGAGACCAAGACAAAATTATAAATAAATTGTTCACTGGAGTTAAAATGTTCTCCGTTGGCTTAATGAAATATTATATTACTGCTTTTAGTAAGTACAGCGAGTATGGTATTTGACAGCTAATAAAGAGCGTTTGATATGTTTTATTAGGCTTGTTCTTAGAATCGTTTTAATTTAAGGGGATCCAGTGGGCTAACTAGCGCCGCCACCAGTGAAAAAGGTCATATCTTCTTTTACAGATCGTATTTGCTAAATGTGTCTGTACAGTCTCTCAGCGAGTCAGGTGCAGCTGAAGACCAGCGCTAGTTTGCTTAGCTGCAGCTTTTTTCTATTCTAGCACTTGTGTTCGTCGTGATTGTATTAGGTACGTCTCTCCGTAAATTTGTTTTATTTTGTGTTACAATGGAAATAAATATTTTTCACGTTTCACTTTCACTCTCAATCATGTTAACAGTGATTTTTAAAACCCACGGCAAAGAACCTAGGATCACCAACCTGGGCATTTATGTGTGGTGTGACGGCTAGTTCTCATGTGAGATTCTTCCTCGGTCTCTGAAGCGTTGTTGTTGCCTCTTCCCGTATTTTGGGTTATTATCACCTCCTTTTCTTCAATTTTTGAGTACGGGCGCCCCATGATTTACAGAACAAATATCAAAGACGAAATATTTCTGCACTGCGATACCCGATACTTGCACGTATGGCTGCTGGTAACAACATGAATGTTCCTTTCCCACAGTGCACATTTTTTGCAGCGTTGCACTATTTGTCCTTTAACTGCACTGGTGATCCGCGTCGACGCGTCGACTTGCGCTATGGCAGGGTCGCCATGTGGTGTGACGGCTAGGGGAGCGACGGAGTAAGGAAACGACTGGATTTGTTGGTCGACCGTTTATTACTAATTTATTGAATTACGTGACATGAGGTACCTTGCCTACCTTATCTAGTTAGCCTATGTAAGTACCTATTCACTATACTACATATGCCAAAACGGCCGCTTTTAGCGTTAATGCTATCCATTCCTTATTTTTCCTTAGGTTCCTGGTCACAGGTCCTAAAAATTGAGAGATTGTACAGACACTTTTTGCAAATTCGATCTGCAAAAAAGATCATTTTTATTCCCGGTGGTGCTAGTGTTACTCCCTGGAGCCTCTTAAACCATATTTTTCAAGCCATTCCACCCAGTTCATTAACTAAAGCTAAAACTCTAAGGGTCTACTTTTATGGTCTTATTTATAAAACCACGATTCCTTAAGACACTCCTCGGAGGCAGTTTAAGTAGTCTGTGATGAAGGGAAAGACGTAACTACAGATTATTTAAGCTGTTTGACGACCTCGTGGCGCAGCGGTCGTGCATCTGCATACCATGCGAGAGGTCCCGGGTTCGAATCCCGGCTGAGGACAAAAAGAAGAAAACCCCAGGTCTTGGATGTTTACCTGTTTGTGATGTCCTTGTTTCTGGTTCCCACGACACAGGATACCTAGTGTGGGACCAGAAGCAATGTATGTGCCTGTATGTAAATGTTTGTTTGTTTGTCTCTGAAGAATAGATAGATAGATAGAATATTCTTTATTGTATGTACACCAGGAATTAGGAATGTTTTAGTGGAATCGTATTTTTATAAATAAGTCCGTTAGTCTCTTGTAAGGCTAGCATCTAAACTGTATCTTTCGCTGCGACGTACTTACATTCGCTACAACTTTACTTAAGATATGATTTTATCTTTTTTTTATTTCTTCCATTCTGGTGGAGTTTTTCATATTTTAATTGCTTTTTATTAAATACTCTTACTCACTTACTCTTATAACCTTAGCGAATCAGGTCCAGCCGAAAACCAGCGCTGGTCACCTTTGGCCGTAAGTTTTTTTAATCGTAAGTATGTTCATTTGTATTACAAGATCTGTTTCAAGTGTTTTTAGGGTTTCGAACCCAAAGGGTTGTCCGTGTTCGTCCGTCCGTCCGTCCGTTGGTCCGTCTGTCCGTCCGTTCGTCTGTCACCAGGCTGTATCTCATGAACCGTGATAGTTAGATAGTTGAAATTTTCGCAGATAATGTATTTTTGTTGCCGCTATAACAAAAATTACTAAAAACAAAATAAAATAAATATTTAAGGGGGGCTCCCACACAACAAACGTAATTTTTTTGTCGTTTTCTGCTCCATATTAATAACTGCAACAGGTACACGCTTGAAATATTCAAATGTTGTATAGATAATGAAACCGTACGGAACCCTTCAGACTCGCACTTGGCCGGTTTTTCACTTACTTTCACTTTTCGTTTTCTAGTAAGCGCTGAAACTGCGCTATAACGTCGAACTACGAACTTCCGCAGTAACGTACATTGCAGTTTCGTACTTCGCAGCTAGGTAGGAACAGAGAAGTGTGCGTGTGACAATGGTACTATTTCAGCGTTTGCTGTTTCTATTCAAAGCAGCACTGGTTTTCAAATAGCACCTTCTCAACAAATAAAACAAGCCGGCCATGTGTTGGGCCACGCGCAGTGTAGTGTTCCGTAGAAAGATCTGCTTTATGGAACTAACAACTTTATCAATGTAATTTTCAATGGAATTTGTACGAAGTTTTCCTTTTCTAAGTTTGTCGCTTATTACTCGTTAACTTGCAAATCTAACGATACTTATATAAAAGATACTTAGCCATGATAGTTTTCCTTTTAAGTTCATTATATGTGCTATTATCCTGATTTTTTTCACGTTTTTACAATCAACTGCTTAGCCAGGAGAGAAGGGGCGGTTACATAATAATATTTCTTCAATAAAGATTCTTCATATATAAACAATTACTTACCTAATACCCAGTTTATATGTACATTAAATACAATACAGTATAAAACCACATATAAAAGTTATACGTCAAGTTTTTAGTTAGTTTTGACTAAAATAGGATGTAGTGATTAGAAATGAAAAAGGAATGTTGCGTTGATTTGGACATACGGATAGGATGAAGGAAGAAAGACATCTGTCAAATATAAACAAACAATAATAATAATAAGTAATACAAACAAATATATCGACCGAATGTGGGTGGAAGGGGCGGTAAGGGACGTACGGCGGATATACTTTGACAAATAGTGGATGTATCAGCAAAGGGCAAAATATAAAAAGTACCCGAAACCGTGCGTGCATGCAACGACTAATGAATGTTGATGAAGTGAAAGTGATCTGTCAGGATCGTGACAAGTGGCAGTCCTTGGTCTCTGCCTACCCCTCTGGGATACAGGCGTGAGTTTATGTTATGTTATGTTTTGTTTATAAAAGTTATAATGGATTACTCTGAATTCGAAAGCTCGGGAATACTACTACCAAACACGGTTGTGTACTGGCGGGGCCTAACGTATGTGCGTTCCACAAGCGCAATGATCGACAACGGTTCTACCTAGTATCACCGTTTGCTATATAGGTACCACCTCTAATAAGAGGGCATGATACGAATCACACGATACACTCATGCAAATTCATGAGTCACTGATTTAACAGCCGAGATTCGAAAACTCGTAAAACTTTTATTGCTCTATAATTTTCTGTGCTTGCTAAACAATTACTGTTTTAGTCATAGATTGCGTAGTTAATATATAATAGGCGTATCACAAGATGATTATTACACATACGTAAAGCTCACGCCCGTATCTCCGAGGTGTAGGCAGAAACCGAAGTTTGCCTTTTGTGACGATATTGACATTACTTTCTTCGTAATAAGAACGGCAAAGATGAGGAACGCGGTGCTATCGTCTGTTTTTCCAGTTTCAATTTAAGGAGACTTATTTAACAATTTTACAGGGTTGTCTTTTCCGCTTGTTGATCTGCGATCTCACACTAGGCCAGCCTGTGTCGTGGCGATCTCGGGATCCGATTGCCAGGTTAACACATTTCTGTCTTTAGCAACATTGGAATAACAGACTGCTTTTGACATAGTATATAGGCTGGCTTTCGCCAATACTGTTTTATTTTATTATATTTTATTCGGTGTACAAGACAGATCACAACCATTACACGATATAAAAGTCATAACATGACATGAGTACTAAGTTGTGGTCTAAAGCATGCACACACAACATTTTCACATGTAAATTTGAGTATTAAATTAAATATTAAATTTTAATGTTAGGCACTTTTTATAAAACCAAAGGAATGGTCATGGTCACCCGAATTGTGGAAGAGAGATGCCTTGCCGCACGAAATCGCATCGCAGCAATTCGTGTCCCAGTTGTTTGTTTTGCGAAGTCACATCACGCCGATTTGCAGTTTTGTGTACGGAGCCTTATGTACCATGGTACATACGATATGGTCCGTGTGGTACGTACAATAAATATGAAAAGCTACTGTAATTCCCAATGAGATAAAACGTTACCGTACTCGTTATGACAGACTCGTAATATGCCTACGGTAGTTAAACCGTTGAATTATAGAAGCCACGGGCTGCTCCTACATTTGCATAAGTCCAGTCGACAACTGATCAACATTTACATTTTCGTTGCAAATCGCTCGTAAAGTAATTGAGTAGAGTACACGCATGTGATGGTCGATAAATTGTTGAGTGTACTCAACTGCGATAGAGTTGTTTTATGCTACTAGTGTTATGTATGATTATACGTTCTTGTTGTAGTACAAACTTGAATGTAACATACACGCTGAAATCTGATTAGTTATGTAATTTGTAATAAAAATGCGCATTTATCTGCCGGGCATTAATTAGTCTAGTTCTTGTTAGAACTGAGATTTCCGCACTTCATAGTTGGACCATTGTACGTAGCAAGCGCTGAGGCATGTGAATACCCCAGACACTCAGGTTTCTTCACGAGGCTGTCCGTCACCGTTAGCAAGTGGTATTGCTACTACAACTTCACAAATGTACATAACTTAGAAAACAAAGTCTTTGGTACACGCCGAAACTAGAACCCATGACCTCCCGAAAGTAAGACCGTACTAACGCTGCGCTACTACCGTTTAAGCAAACTATATTTGTCACGAATTATTTTAATCATATTATTTTAATCAAACTAGCAACACAAAACAGCATCAGTAATTACCTCACTATCACAGTTACCTAACTACCACATAATTATCACAGCATTCTTGACCTCAAAGGTTCGGTTCCTACAATACTAATTATCTCTCGACATGACCAGACAATGCTTTGCTAACAAATATAATAACGTTGTGTACAGTCGACATCACGCCAATCTTAACATTTTAGTTCATAATACTTAATTTTTTGTAGCTTTTTTGATTTTTATGTACTTTAAGGCTATTTTGGTCGAGCTTAATTCTGAAATTTTTATACATATCACGGTTTACATAAATATGATTAATACGTTTATTGCACATAGGTAAATATTAATGGCAATGCGGCTGACTTAATGCTGTAAGCATTTTCTACCAGTCAACCGCAGGCGGTGTATAAAAATAATAATGTCGCAACTTGTGTGTAATACAATGTATAATACAGCGTCCCACGTTGAAGAATGCTTTTTATTGGCAAACCTAAAGCCGCGTTTTGATGATCTTAGTAGGCTCGGACCAAGTGACCATTTTTTGTCACTCAGAAGCTACTCGTAACGCGTACACCGGCGATATTAGTAGAAAAATGCCACTCGGATGAAAATGGTCATTTTTTTCACTCGGACCGAGCTCTACTCGTCTTAGCTACTAAGATAGACCGAAAAAAGAAAATGGCGCCAATAGTAGGAACGAAAGTAAAATGGCAGTGAAATGTCGATGTTTGCGGAGTTTTATGAAGCTGTGGAAGTGTTGTGAAGCATATGGTTTCCATTGCCATGACCAAACCATTGTTTCTCTTTTCTTTTTATACTTTTATTGTTGAAGTTCGACGATAAACATTCCGCTTCTATTCATCATCATCATCATCATCATCATCAGCCTATGCTTGTCCACTGCTGGACATAGGCCTCTCCTATTGCACGCCACTGAGCACGGTCCTCGGCTATTCTCATCCAGCTCTTGTTAGCCGCCCTGCGAAGATCATCGCTCCACCGAGTCTGAGGACGTCCTACACTACGTTTACCGATCCGCGGTCTCCACTCAAGAACTCGTCTACCCCATTGGTTATCAGTTCTTCGGATGATATGGCCGGCCCACTGCCACTTTAGCATGCTAATTTGGTGGGCTATGTCGGTGACTTTGGTTCTCTGTCGGATCACCTCGTTTCGAATTCGATCTTTAAGAGAAACCCCGAGCATAGCCCTTTCCATAGCACGCTGAGCGACTTTAAATTTGTGGACCAGCCCCACCGTGAGTGTCCACGTTTCGGCACCATATGTCATGATGGGTAGGACGCACTGATTGAAGACTTTCGTCTTGAGACTCTGTGGGATTGGCGATGTGAAGACTCGACGTAGTTTCCCATACGCTGCCCAGCCCAGCTGTATTCTTCTATTGGCCTCTTTCTCGAAGTTGTTTTTACCCAACTGCATGGTTTGCCCGAGGTAAACATACTCCTTAACAACCTTCTATTCATCGTAGCAGTAAATTTTTGGCCATATTTAGCACGATGAGCGACACCGTTAGCAACAAAATGCCTGTAAACTGGAGCAAAAATGTAAATTCACTAAAATGTGTGTACACTACCATTGTTGTGACTAGAATTGAGAAAGGAATGTTGCGTTGGTTTGGACATGTGGAGAGGATGAAGGAAGAAAGATTGACGAAACAAATATACCGAGTGAATGTGGGTGGAAGGGCCAGTAAAGGACGACCCAGACGGAAGTACTTCGACCAAACAGGGGATTTATTAGCAAAGGGCAAGATAAAAAGTACCCGAAACCGGCGTGCGTGCATGCAACGACTAATGAATGTTGAGGAAGCGAAAGAGATCTGTCAAGATCATAGCAAGTGGCCGTCCCTGGTCTCTGCCTACCCCTCTCGGATACAGGCGTGAGTTTATGTATGTATGTACTACCATCATAATAGCCTACGGTTTTTAGTCACTAAGGGCGAGATAAATAGTCGTTGCTTAGCATGAGTCCGTACTCATTCTTCGCTAAGCATTACTTCATGCTAACTTAGCTAAGTATCAATGTGTTTCTAAAATAGACATATCTTAGACGTTTGCTTGGCTATGCATGTCTTAGGCCAATGCTAAGAACGTGTGAATAAACTTTTTTCAATTGTATCTGTGAATTTCTTTTCGTTCGGTCAATTTAGGTCAAAAATTGTCTGTGATGGCTGACCAGTGTGACCAGATTCAGTATTTTAATACTTTTTCGGTATATTTTATTGTCTTTTTCGAATATCGTAGTATATTTTGGATAAAGGTTATGGCAGCACCGTAGCGATCGTCTCCACGAACATTAATTTTGAGGGGATTTCCCGGATTTAGTCTATATGTCATTAATTTTTTTTTAAATTGAGGTGAGCACATAATTGAAATCACGTTTGCCTTTCGAACATATTTTTTTCGAGACCTGAAATTTCTTGACCCACACACTGCCGTGAATAAAGAATTTAGCAGTTTAAGAAATGTAATAGAAACTTTCCCATACAAAGTAAAGCCAGAACAAAATCCAACGGCTTAATTACATCTCTCAGGTAACATTTTGGGAAACGGGGTAAATCAACATTAGATTTCTGAGGAAGATTATCAACTTCTCTAAAGAATCCCAGTAAATTTTCGAACTCGTTATCCATTGTATAATTATTTATTTATTGTATCAACGAAAACAATAAATAAATACCTAACACACAAACTTTAGTTTTCCAAAGTTTTCGTGACAATCACAGAACACATCTGCAAGAATTTAACAACTTAACAGTTGTCACAGATTACTATTGTGTTCTAAGAACGTGCCAAGTATCGAATATAGCGTACTCAGTCTCGGCTAAGAATAAGTCCGAGTTTCGCGACTTAGGCAGTGCCAAAGTACTGTCTATGATAGACAAATCGATTCTTAAGCAAGTGCTTTCGCTAAGACTCGTTCTTAGAATCGACTATTTATCTCGCCCTAAGATTAATTACTTTATCCAAGCCTATTAAGATCGTGAAAACGCGGCTTTACAGGAATTAGATGTAGTTTTTTAGTACAAAATAATTCAATTGGGTATTTGACAAAATATCAAATGAGTTACTTTTATAACGGAATTTTGTATGAACATACTGGCTTATGACGTTACACTTCAGGGCACTCTTTTTATGTTTAATCGATTTAAAATTGTAATAACTAGTAATTGACTAAAAGAGATATATTTTCCGAGATATTTTGTAATTTTTGTTTTAATCGAGCATATGAAATAATTTATTGTTGATCGTGTCAAATACCGTATTTATCTTAATTATTTAACTGTGGCGGTGCTAGCGTAGCGGAAGAACTCGTAGCCTTGACTTTGACTTTGTTTTCTGAGTTACTTACTTTTGCGAAGTTGTAGTAGCAATACCACTCGCTAATGGTGACAGAAAACATCGTGAGGAAACCTGAGTGTGTGGGGTATTCACATGCCTCAGCGCTTGTGCGTACATGTGGTAATTAAGATATGGGCTTAATTACCACATGTACCTTTCGTTGAGAGAAGGCCTGTACCCTAAAGTGGTAGGTATACAGGCTACATAAAAATATGCTATAATCCTCTAAAATGTTTAGTTACAGTATCATTTTCCTTTGTTTAATTAAGTTTTAATCAGGTAGTTTATACTGTATTATACAGAAGAGTTACATTAGATATTTAATAATAATCAATAAAAAACAAACTCAAACTACGCTACTACACGAATCACAAACAGTCAGAAATATCGTTCGATTGTGGCATTTATTGCGCACACAATACGAGTTTTCATAAGATATAACACTGCTAATAACTACACCCAACTTGAGGTTGACAGCGCTGATAAGATAAAGTTAACCTCTAAATATTTCCCTTAATTTTTAAACTATTTGACGAACAAGGATGTAGGAAGAATTAGGACAACAGTTTTTGGAGACCGCATTATCTATATATATAAAAATCAATTGCTGTTCGTTAGTCTCACTAAAACTCGAGAACGGCTGAACGGATTTATCTTATCTTAGTCTTGAAATGTTCGTGGAGGTCTAGGGAAGGTTTAAAAGCAAAAAAAAAAAAATTGAATAATTTCCGGGAAAACCCTAAAAACAACCCTTTTCTATTTCCAATACAAACGTTTTCTGTGGCGTTACGAAGTTCGCCGGGACAGCTAGTAATAAAGTCCATATCGATCTTTACACGTGTGAACTCTACTCGATTACGTTACGGGTGATTTTGCAACGAAAATGTAAACTATACTTTATTGCACACGAAACAAGACATTGCATAAGAAACAACATGTACAGAGGTAAGCTTTTTTCTCCAGATTTCTTCCAGCAAACCTTGGAGAGTAGGAGAAGCAGCAACAAAACGTGTTTATATACGTGTATAAAATAAACTACATAAAGTACAAAATCCTAAATAAATCAGCAAAAACAAATAAACTGCATGGACTAAATACCAAAAAAAATAAATGCATGAATATAGAGATATATAAATATATAATTATTAGTTATTTTCCTTTTCAATTCTTAGTTTTTTATTATTTATATTGTGATAACACATCATCTTGTATGTATAATAAATTGTATAAATAGAAAAAAAATTAAATATATGTTCCGTGTGGCGCCGGATTAAGAATTGCGTCACTCCATTTCCTTCCGTGGATGTCGTAGAAGGCGACTAAGGAAATACGTTACCAGGAGACGGGCAGCAGCGTCTTCCTGAGATTTCAACCGCATACTGCGATCGCCAACCCGCCTGCCAAGCGTGGCGATTATGGCAAAACCCTTCATGGTTAGGAAAACCACGGAGGAGGCCTGTGTCCTGCAGTGGGCGTCAAATGGCCGATGATGATGATGATGATGATGACATTTACATGTTAATCAGCCCCTACATTACGCGCACCAAATCCTGAACGATCCCAATCGTCAAACTGTCAACTTCAATACTAATTTCTGCCTTTTCTACTAACTAATCAGGCCTCAGTTGCCGATTGTAGATACCCCAGACCTGAATCCAACCTTACCTATGCCTTTACTATAAGAAAGCAAAAAAAATAAATATTTCAACGTAAAGAATTTACGGTGAGCGGTGGTAGCCTAGTGGGTAAAACATTGGACTCTGAAGCGAGAGACCCAGGTTCGATTCCCAGTGCGGGCATGTACCTAAGATTTAGTTTTCAAAGTTACGTACATTTGTGAAGTTATAGTAGCGATACCACTCGCTAACGGTGAAGGAAAACATCGTGAGGAAACCTGAGTGTCTGAGGTGTTCACATACCTCAGCGCTTGAAATCGCTAATCCGCGGTGAGTAAGCCCATACTCTCTCCCTGAGAGACGGCCTATGCCCTACAGTAGGACGTATTTAGGCTGCTTATGTAAAGAATTCACATTCTGTTTGCTGAATGTACTATGTTATGTTGTACTATGTTAGCCGCTGCCTTCGGGCCGTATTTGTAGTGGAGAAAAAGGCAGCGGGGAAAAAAACTCCACTCTGACCAACTTTTCTGAAATCATGTTAAGACTAATACATCAGACAAAGCCTACATGGTAAGATTCCATGATTGCCATCAATAACCTTAAACGCCAAAACATTACTTCATTCTCTTACAAAATTAATGCTGCGGCCAGACACAATGTAAAGGTTTATGGGCCTTCTATTTGAGAGAGAGAGTCTTAGTCGCCGACCTCAATGGCTGGTTTTACATTGAACGATGACCGTAACGACACGACATCCTCGGACAGGGCCTGTTTCGTAGAACTTAAATTCATGGTTTCTATGTTTTTTCCACGAGAGAAACCGGGGCTAAGTCAGTGCACACGGTGTTAGTTTGCGTTTTGTCACATTGTATTAAAATTAAACATTATCTTATGTGACTATCCTACGGTGACGGACACAATAATAGAACGTTGCATTTTAACTCATCTCGAACAATGTTATCAGAAAACAGTAGCAGGACCCAAGCTTCATTCCAAATCGTTCTTAATTTATCAGTCAATCCATTCTCTTTTCCTGCAATTTTCTCGGAAATTGGGCGTTTTAATGTCGAGTATAAAATAATACTTTCAGAGAACATATACTCTGTACCTGATCGTGGTGGTTGACATACTCGTAATTATTTGCTGTCTAGATCATTTATCGAATGTACATACATACATACATAAACTCACGCCTTTATCCCATAGGGGTAAACAGAGACCAGGGACTGCCACTTACCACGATCCTGACAGATCACTTTCGCTTCCTCAACGTTCATTAGTCGTTGCATGCACGCACGCCGGTTTCGGCTTCTTTGTATCTGGCTCTTTGCTAGTACATCTCCTATTTGGTCGAATGTCATTCATAGAATGACCTAAGGTCAGCAAATAATTGCACAAATTAGAGACGGGAACCGATATAACTAATTGATACAAAAAATGTGCGGACCTATCGCGTAATTTCTAGACTGGTCGAAGTGAAAAACTTACATTTTATTATTATTATTATATTAATTTATTGCTGTCAGGATAGTATAGGTGCTGGGCTAGCCTACTTTATCTAAAACAATGTCCCAGGCACTGCAGCGTCCGAGTGGACCTTTCGCCCATATAGTGAAGGTGCTACTGGACGCTGTATAAATCATCTCATTACGTAGATGCTACAAAGATGAGCTTATCTCTGTGAGAGATTTCTTGAAGCAAACCTTGGGAATCGGAGTGGAGGCGTGAAAGGGATTTTATTTACATTTAGGTAATGTTTGTTTGGTACTGAGAGCAGCAGCCGTGACTCATATTAAACAGTATCGGCTTCACACTACAGGTGTTTATGTCAGAATGACTCAATATACTGAAGAGGATATCCGCGTGGTAAACATAAATGAAATTATCTGTTTTCTGCAAGTTTAGTAAGAAACCTGTGTTTGCTGAGTCACTGAGAGCTGTCCTAGTTTTTTTTTATCGGTATCTAGTAGATTTCAATTCGCGCCGATTGCGGAATGTGGAATAATGTGTTTCCCGACGATCACACACTAATAATAAAATATCGCCTTGACATTGTTCCACGAATGAATGTCGAAGTAGCTAAAGAAGTTTGGTAGGATACTGACAAGTGCCAAACCCTGGTATCTGCCTACCCCTCCGGGATAAAGGCGTGACTTTATGTATCGTACATTGTTTGTGAAGAACAGTTTCCAGCACCTACAGTTTCACTGCCGTGCCTCAACTCTGCGTGTTAACGTTACTTTGTGAGAAAAATTTTAAATTTTAATAATGTGAATTATAAATTCATAATGTGTAGTGCTCACTAAAGTTTTAGTTCAAAAATGTGATGGTCGATCGGCCTTTTTTGTCCACTGACACATTCTTTATTGCAAATCAAAAATTAGATAATTATTTATTAATTTGACTTGACCTTGTTCGAAGCTTATAGTTATATGAGATAGGTGTCACAGTTTCCCGCCTCTAGTGCCTTCTCTTTCTACCCTATTGCGCTATCCCTCTCCAGTTGTCCTACCACCGCGGCAGAAGGGGGGAGATGACGTTCCGGAAATCGCCTCGCCTTTGCTTGTCATTGGCGTCGTGTTTCCCGCCGTGAACGGTCGTGCCGTGTGCGTCCGTAAAATTATAAAGTTTTGTAAAAAAGTTTCCGTTGATAAGTAAGATTCATTCTTGGAAATCTATAGTGCGAGCTGTTACAGCCCAACTCGCCCTACGTGATTGTTAAATCAGGTGAGTTTTGCATTATTTTCTAGGAAACAACGTCTAACGGTTTTTGCCGTTCGAAAATTTTTTATTTGTAATTTTATACTTCTACCCTAATTTTATTTTAAACCGTGCAGTGCTATGGGTAATGAGGAAAAGTGCACTGAAGTACTTAGAGGGCCGCCTGATCGTTCACCACAGCCCTCAGGCAGCCAAGCACCATGTGCGGCTTCGCCGTCGCCACGCCGCCATCACCGGCGCACGCGCCGAGCGACATCCTCGAGTTCCTCTAGCAGTAGCTCATCAACCACAAGCTCCGATTCAAATTCAAAAAGCAAGAAGAGACGTCGCCGGTGGCACCGACGGGAAAAAAGGGGGGCCAAAAAATCTAAATTAGACGAACTAGCCAAACAAGTGTCCGATCTCCGTGAACAATTATCAAAAACTGAAAACGTCCACATTAATAACGTGTTAGATGTAGGTCAAAATCCCTGTTACACGTGCGATGTGCGGTCACCGCAGCTTACACCAACAGTAAGCCACGACGATTCGAGGAGTCCAATATTTCAGTTTGACATTGGAACGAAATTAAAGGAACCTTCCGTTCCTAAAACATCCCAAAGTGATTTAAAACAACTGCATGATGTACAGCTCTTTGACGATAAGAATTGGTGTGAGCTACGGTATGCGGACACGCAAAAACTATACAATCAAGCACCTGGCTTCACTGACCTTGAAACTAATGAGGAGGTGAAGGCATACGATAATTTGCGACATCTAATATTCGCAGAAAAAGCCTATTCTGCGTTGACCTTATGCATGCTCAAGCAAAGACAGGCTCTACAAAGTACTCTTCGAGATCTGTTGCTTTGGGCTAAGGACACGGACACGATTCATTTTGATTCGTTAAATGACAAGACGGCGGAATTATTTTCCGACGGTGAATTTCAAAAGACTTCATCTGATCTATTGCAATTAATTTGTGGACACCGCGCTGAAGTTATTCAGATGCGCCGGGATGGTATTTTGGCGCACGTTAAGGATCCCCTAATGAAAACCACTCTTCGGAAAATTCCTCCATCTTGTCATAACCTGTTCAATGCTGATGCATTCTCGGCTACTTTGGAGAAAGCGGGCGGCGTAAGGAAATGTTTCTGGCCTTCACAAAAAAGAAATTCCAATGCCGCTGTCCCGCAGACGGGGCCTAGCAAGGCGTGTAATAGCTGCCCCTCGCAGGGGAAGGTACAGCACTCTCTACCCTCGCAGGGTACAAATTGTCGGTCCTGTGCGAATGTAAGTAACGCACATGCAACCTGGACAAACAATCCACCCTCGCAAGGTGGTCAGAATTACTCGTGCCCTCCGCAAGGGCGTAATACTGGTTATTGGCAAAATGCACCCAACTCACAGGGGCATAACTTTCGAGGGCAGAACCCCCGATCTGGGCAGACACCCCAGGAGCAACGCCAGCCAGGCCGAGGCGGTTACAAGCGCCCCTCTTCCTCCTCTAGCTATAGAGGCAGCAATAAGAGACGTAAGTACTGACTCGAAGCGCTTCAGAGCGGGTCGGCTTGCAGACTTTTACCAGCAATGGCAAGTAAGGGAAGCACCGAACTTCCTTCTTCGCATAATTCAGGGATATCGCATACCCTTCCTACAAAAGCCACCTCTCATTTACCCAGAATTGTCAACCAGTCTTTATCAAATTCCGGAATCAGACCACATGACTGCCGTCATAAAACAAATGAAGGATCAGGAGGTCCTAGAACTTGCTCCGCCATCTCCAAGCTTTCTGTCCACGATATTTTTAGTGCCCAAGAACGACGGTTCTGCGCGACCCATTTTCAATCTAAAAGCCCTAAATCAGTATGTATTAACAGAGAAATTCAGTCTCTTGAATATTTACCGGATACCAAATTTTCTGCAGCACAAAGATTGGCTTTGCAAAATAGATTTGTCTCAGGCATATTTTCATTTAAAAATTGCTCGAAGTCATCGAAGGTTTTTACGCCTAATTTACAAAAACGAACTACTTCAGATGACCTGCTTACCATTTGGGCTGAGTACAGCTCCAAAAACTTTCGCTGCTCTTACGAATTGGGTCGCACAGTATCTGCGACAACAGGGGATGAGAATAATCGTATACCTGGACGATTTCTTACTCGTGAACCAGAAGTTCAGCATTCTTCAGACTCATGTCCGCCGGGCGTTAGAAGTTCTGGAGTCACTAGGGTGGTTGATAAATTACGAAAAGTCCTTGCTGATTCCGCAAAAAAGCCTTACGTATCTGGGTATTCATTGGAATCCTTGGTCAAATCAAAAAAGCCTACCCGAGGACAAAGTGTCTGCTCTGATCCTCAAATTGAACCATATGTTGGCATCAAAGAGAACAACTCTAAGAGAGCTTCAGAGTTTAGTGGGTCTCCTAAACTTCACCAGCTTTGCAGTCCCAAAGGGTCGGTTACACTATCGAGCTCTCCTAAACTTATTGAATTTGTTGATCAAAACCAAAGACTCGTTTTGTCACCAAATCCCCGGTTGTGCAAAGAAAAATCTAGAGTGGTGGCTGATGAATTGTCGCGAGGCATCACCGATTCATTACCCTCCACCGAGTCATTTCTTAACGACAGATGCGTCCGACCTAGCATGGGGGGCACAGTTAGACAACCTGGTCTTGTCAGGATCATGGACCGACGCAGAGCGTCCATTACATTGCAACCAAAAGGAAATGTTGGCAGTATTAAGAGTTTTACAAGATCACTGTCTGCTCCTGCGTCGATCCACGATCATGGTTCAGTGCGACAACAAGACCGTCCTTGCCTATCTAAGGAACGAAGGGGGAACCAGATCATCTGCCTTGCTAGATCTGACTTATCAAGTCTTCCAGATCTTGGACTATTATCAGATACATCTAAATCTTTTTCACCTACCCGGAAGGTACAACGTCCACGCAGACCATCTTTCAAGGTTACGTCGGCCACCGGAATGGCATCTGAAACCTATTTGCACAGAAAAAGTGTTCATGCAATGGGGTTTTCCCGTGATAGACCTTTTTGCGTCGGAAAGAGCTCATGTAGTTTCCAACTACGTAACCCTGGACTTGACAGATCACAAAGCCTTATTTCACGATGCCTTCTCTCAGACTTGGAACTACCAGTTAGCGTGGGTGTTTCCACCACCATTTTTAGTGCCCAGAGTGCTAGCCCACCTCAATCATGCGACAGGCACTTACCTGGTGGTAGTTCCCAGATGGGAGAAGGTATTTTGGAGAGCGGATCTCCGACATCGAGCCACGGCTCCACCTTTCACTCTATGGAACCTAGACAAAGTACTAGTGGACGTGTCGACAGGCCTTCCACCTCCCAACGTCCGAGAGATGGAGCTAGAGGTGTGGAGATGTGGGGGTGGACAAGGGATCTAACTAACTGGAATGATAATCAGGTACAGCTGTTAGAATCATCTTGGCGTCCATCTACACGTAAAACATATAGCGTAGCTTGGAAGAAATGGCTCCAATGGTGCGAAACAAATAACTGCAGCCCAACTTGCCCTAATGGCAGTCAGCTGGCAAAATTTCTAGCTGATTTACATTTAATACATGGATTATCATATAATACTATTCTTTTGCACAAATCTGCAGTTTGCACATTGAGCAACGTTAATTTATCAGGTAGTTTATCGTCCCATGCCCTAGTAAAGCATATTATGAAATCAATTGCCCTCAAAAAGCCAAAAATTCAGAAGTCACCAGTATGGAATATTGATCAATTGTCGCTGTATTTAAAGAATTACTCAGTTGATTTGTCTAATGTTTTTCAAGTCTCTCGTCACACTGCTATATTATTACTTTTAAGTTCAGGAAGAAGGATTCATGATCTGACCTTACTTTCTATTGATGCCAAACATTGCATTAGATCAAGCGAGTCCATAATTTTTTGGCCTATCTGGGGATCGAAGACTGATACATCTGATTATAGGCAATCTGGTTGGAAATTATTGCCTAATCCAACGTGTACAAACCTAGATCCAGTTTTCTGGATAAATCAGTTGATTAAGCTTGTAAGTAATAAAAGAAGTATGTCTAAATGTGATCATTTATTTGTAACGTTAAGAGGAGATGTAAAAGCAGCATCCCGTGCCATCATTGCAGGTTGGGTCAAATCGCTTCTAGTTGAAGCAGGTATTACTGCAACACCGGGTAGTGTTCGTTCAGCCGTAGCGTCTAGAAACTGGTTGGAAAATTTCCCTCTTGAGGAAATACTGTCTAGAGGTAACTGGCGTAGTGTAAACACATTCAAAAACTTCTACAGACGTGAAGTAATGCCTGCTTCGAGCAGTCAAAGTGTTTCTAGTTTATTTACTCCAGTTGATTAATTAGACGATTATCATGATATTATATATAATTTATTTCTTAAATTGCAAAGTGATGGTTAATTTAATTTCGAAATCATAATGCGATCATTATTTTTTGTTTTCAAATAAATAATAACCTGTAAAGTAAACTTATTATTTTTAACTACCTACTACATCATTCACATTGGCGTCCAGTTGCACCCTACCACCAGGCGATAACAAACACGTCTCATATAACTATAAGCTTCGAACAAGGTCAAGTCAAATTAATAGAAGCGTTTTACCTACCAATAAAACGCAGATTAATTTACTTACCTTGTTCGAAGCTTATAGGATAATTTCTGCCTGGTTAAATTCGACTCAATGACAAGCAAAGGCGAGGCGATTTCCGGAACGTCATCTCCCCCCTTCTGCCGCGGTGGTAGGACAACTGGAGAGGGATAGCGCAATAGGGTAGAAAGAGAAGGCACTAGAGGCGGGAAACTGTGACACCTATCTCATATAACTATAAGCTTCGAACAAGGTAAGTAAATTAATCTGCGTTTTATTGGTAGGTAAAACGCTTCTAATTAGCATTGTTACAAAGGCGAATTTATCTCTAAGAGAGATCAAATTTTTATAAACTTCCAGACTCCAGTTTAGAACCTCATCATCATCATTATCATCGGCCTATGCTTGTCCACTGCTGGACATAGGCCTCTCCTATTGCACGCCACTGAGCATGGTCCTCGGCTACTCTCATCCAGCTCTTGCCAGCCGCCCTGCGAAGACCATCGCTCAGCCGAGTCTGAGCACGTCCTACACTACGTTTCCGCGGTCTCCACGCAAGAACTCGTCTACCCAATCGGTTATCAGTTCTTCGGATGATATGGCCGGCCCACTGCCACTTCAGCATGCTAATTCGGTGGGCTATATCGGTGACTTTGGTTCTCTGTTCGGTTTAGAACCTATCCAACTAATTCTACAATTTCTTCAGTATCGGAAATTCCAACCACTTCCAACTCGAAAAGTGAATCAATTTACCTATTTCTTGTTTTTTTTTTACTCTTTATTTATTCAGGGTCCCTTGCCATCCGCATCCATGGACCTTCCGCCGACTCAGCTATATCGTCAGACCATCTGGCTGCTGGTCTGCCCACTAACCGTCGCCCTTCGCTGAACTTTTGCAATACCAACTTCAAATTAGTGCCATACTGACCCTCGGTTTCTCGTAAATCGCAGTTGTGATTGTCTGCACGCACTCCGGCCAACTGACAACTGTTAACAGTAGATAAACCGATTGTTAGTGTACGAGAAACTGGGAGTAAATTTTTGGTCCGATCATCAAAGTCAAAGACAAAAATTTTTATTCACTATAAAAACAAAATGTTTACTTAATGAACGTCAAAGCTGTTAGTTTCACAATTAATAGATTATGCGGAGAAGAAGCTAATAAAGAAACTCTATATTTATTCTTTTCAAAACAGGTTTGCTTAATTCTTAACAGAGTTTTCAACTTAAAGTTACACAACACTAGATACAATTGTTGCTGTTAATATTATTTAAATACCAGACATCCTTGTCTTCCAAATAATCCTTAATGTTATAATAGGTTTTTTTTTGCACAGAGCATGCTTAATACAATCTTCTTACTCGTATAAATTTCATACCGAGAACTCTGTTTGTTTTATCCCAATTCGTAGACGAAAACAAAAGTTTCTTAAAATCACAAGTGGAACTACCGCATCCGAGTCTGTTAGAAACCTGTCTGCGTAATAATTACCTTCACGCCTTACGCTATCGGTGACGTGTCCAGCGATTAAAGGACGCTAACAACAAGTCGTTTGATAAACACCACGATAATCTCATTCTCCAGTGCTCGGCCGTTTAGTTCGGAGTGATTCTTAGACTTGTTATTATTTTTAAGTGTTTTTTTATTGTGAGTGACGTGGTTCGAATTATGAGTGTTTCTCACTAGAAGTGAGCTATTGGCACGTTTTTGTGTTGGAACCCCAAGGGATTTGCAGTTGGAAAGATGGTTCGAATCTTGAGTGTTTCTCACTAGAATTGAGCCATTGGGACGTTTGAAAAAAAGTGCGAAAAGTAACGGGATTTGCAGCTGACAGGGGTAGGAAGTGTTTTCCGAAAAATATTGCACAATAACAATTAGACTAAGGGCAAAGTTTTGAGAAGTATATGCAAAGATAAAGTCAGATATGAGAAGGTGAAGGGTCTCTTATTTGGTGGAAGTTTTAAATAGTTACCTAAACCCTTTCTTAGGCAGGTAGCTAGTCTAGTCCATACTGGATTAATAGCCACTCAGACGCTGAAATACCCGGGACATAGTTTTAAGCAGTGTTTTTATTTGGTACTCATACGGCGTGTTATGAGTTAAAAAATCATGTAATTAATGTTTCACTAAAATGGAATGGAAAAAATTGATAACAATCCAGCGAAAGTTGTTTAAGACATTTATGTTAAAGTTTATCTCATAAAACACCAAGAAGTCTACGAGCCGACAAAAGTGGTTTATGAAGTAGTGGTCTAAAAAAACATAGAGGTCTCTTTGGATATTGTCACCAGAAAATTCCAGTACTGTGATTGAAAGAGCCAGCAAGTAGTTTATTTTTGGGGTTAGTTTTTGTTACTTTTTTGCCTTTCTTAAGCTGGATTTTCACGATCTTAGTGCACTTGGACCGGGTGACTTATTTTAGCTACTAAGATGCTATTCGTATCGTGTACACCGGCGATCTTAGTACATTTTGATGAAAATAGGCAATGTTTTAACTAAGCTCGCCGGATGTACAAGACACGAGTTGCTTCCGAGTAGCTAAAAAAAATATACGCGTTGAATTGATAACCTCCTCCTTTTTTGAAGTCGGTTAAATAAGGAAAACGAGGCTTTGCTTTTGAAACTTTATCGGACGACTTTGCAACAAGAATGTGAGTTAACCTGCAGTTAACTATACGACATTAATACGATAAAATTTAACTCATAAAAAGGTCTCTTTGAATATTGTCACTAGATCCGCGCATATTTGGATCCATTACTGTTAATGAAAGAATAGTACATTGTTCACCGAGAGGAGAAAGTGACCGATTACCGTCGAGGGTGTCGTTTGAAGTCCGAGCTGTAGGCGAGGGCTTTAAAACACCCGAGATCGGGAATCGCAGTTTCTCTCGAGTGATACATAGTGCTTTATACTACACCTGCTTGATAGTTTTATTTTACTTTCTACGAAAACTGCAATTTTCACATGTTCTTTTTTCAAATTGTTTATCCTGCCGCCGCAGGGTCGCACTGCCAGCCCGACACCATCCAACACACAGCTAGTGGCCAGTGTCATTTTGCGAACTTGGAGATAAAAACTCACTGTAAAAACTTTTTGGCTTTTGATATTTAGGTTACCGGCGCATAGTCTTACCCAAAATTAAAAAAGAAAAACCACGTAAGAAATGGATTTTCATACACTTTTCTCTCCCGCTCAGATGCGTTTTCTCCCCGCATATTTGTTCGATATACAATGACGTACTTTCTACCGTAAATTTGATAAAGTATCAAGGTACTTTCCAAGCAGGTGTAGTATAAAAACCTTTTTTGCTTCGTCATTATCATCAGCCATTTGACGCCCACTGCAGGACATAAGCCTCCCTTACGGTTTTTCAAGCTTCCCGGTCTTGTGCCGCCAAGATCCAGCTACTCCCTCTTTTATTTAATTTTTTTTCATTTGTTTTTGTAATTTAATTTTAATTTTTAAAGTAAAGAGAGGTTTAGGTAATGTTGACGATGTAAACAATGCTCTATCTACAGTTCTAAACTGGTTCACGGTGAACAATTTGATGTTAAATGCGAAAAAGACAAAATGCGTCAAGTTCTCCTTGCCCAGTGTTAAAAATGTTGACACGTGTCTAAAAATATCTGGTGAGAAATTAGAGCTGGTAGAGTCCACACTATTTTTAGGCATAACAATAGACTCAAAACTGCAATGGGGTCCGCATATTGAAAAACTATCGGGTAGGTTGAGTTCAGCTGCATTTGCAGTTAGAAAAATTAGGCAACTTACAGACATATCGACTGCGAGGCTGGTCTATTTTAGTTATTTTCACAGTATTATGTCATATGGGCTGTTATTATGGGGACGGGCAGCAGATATAGAAACAATATTTATTTTGCAAAAAAGAGCAGTAAGAGCAATTTACAACTTAAGCAGTAGGGAATCGCTAAGGGAGCGTTTCAAAGAAATAGGAATTCTTACACTGGCTTGCCAATATATATTCGATAATATAATGTATGTTCGTGAAAATATAACCATGTTCAAATTAAATAGGGACGTCCATAACGTAAACACTAGAAATAGAAATAAGCTTGCTTATTCTAAATTTCGTTTAGCCAAGGTAAATACACCGTTCGTAGGCTATTGCGTTCGTTTTTACAACAGAATTCCAGAACATGTTCTATCCTTGTCTGAAAATAAATTTAAAACATTCATTAAAAAATCGCTATGTAAAAAAGCCTATTATAGAATAGACGAGTATATGAACGATATAAGCCCTTGGTAGTAAGCCAATTCCACTGCGATTTCATTGTTATTGAATTATTAATATTATAATTTATTTAATTTTAAAAACGTGTACTGACGACGTGATTGCACATTAATAACTATAGCACACATTTTATAGCTGACAAGAACTCAATCTGCAGGTTTGCTAAAGGTCATTCGAATGGTGGCGTGGTGGCCGGGTCACCTATCTCCCTCTAAAATGGTTGAGACTGGTGATGGCTGACCCCTGCGTTATGCTCGTGAACGGGTGCTGTTCGTGTGTCTGGCCGCAGCATTACTGTTTTTCCTACTTTTGTAAGAAGTGTTATTTTGGCTTTTAAAGTTATTAGTGGCTATCACGGAATCATATCATATAGGCTTTGATGTATAAGTTTAAGATGATTTGAGAAAAGATGGTCAGAGTGGAGTTTTTTTTCCCGCTGCCTTTTTCTCCACTACAAATACGGCCCGAAGGCAGCGGCTAACATAGTAACATAGTACATTGACATTCAGCAAACAGAATGTAAATTCTTTACGTTGAAATAAATTATTGATTTCTGATTTCTAAAAAAAATATCTGTACCATATTGATAATACATAATGAAACGACAAATTTTAACCTCCTAGACTCACTTACGCATTTATTTTGCACCATGTTTATCAAGTGCAGGCTCCATTCATTTTATTTATGTTTTTATTTCGTAAAAATTGTTGAAAGCAACGTGTTGAAAAAAATATTGAAGAAAATCTATTTTTAGTTTTGACAAAGATTAATTTATTTTTATTTACAACCTTTCAACCGAAAGGCCAAATTGTCAAAAAGTGATATTTGTCTAGAAAAAACATTCGCCGTTCGGAAGAAAAAACCCGTTTCCTTTCACCTCGCGATAAAAATCATAACACACAGGAGCAGTTGTATTGACAGCAACTTTTTAAACCGAAAACCAGTTATTTCATAACATCTGTTAACTTGTCGAAGTACGTTTTTGTTAAGACCCATTAGTGTTCCAAGAAACTTGTTAATATACCATTAAAACCACTTTGCGGTGACCTGAGTCTGAACTCTGGAGCTCTGACTCATAGTTCACCAATACAACCGTTCCTTAAGAACAGACGTACATAAACCATTTTCCATTGATCTCACTTTGTAAACCACTGAGTTGAAGTTATAGGTCTTCCGTCATTGGTAATTTTTCATGATCGAATTTCTATGGAAAGTAAAGTGAATCAGTATCGATGAGGTTTCTGCTATGAGTGGACTCCAATCCTGCGCATAAAAAACCGTTTTCCTTTAAATATTTAGAAAGATACGCTTTGCGGTTCGGATTAATTGATAACGTAAGCAACTGGTGATTAGTTATTGGTTAATTTCTGAATTGTAGGAAAAAAAATAAACTAACAAATCCCAAAAAATGGCAATAGTGATCATAGTGATTCACTACTTCAACTACGGAAAAAGTGTCTAAATTATAGTGATGTGCTTATCAAAATCCTCTCCCTTTCTCTCTATAAGTGAAGGAAAGTGACAGCAAACATGCGAAAAAGTAGCCTCCATAGTGTCTGGTGTGAAGAGAGGTGCAACATGAGTGTACCGAATCTGACAGAGGATAAAATCACAGGTGAATTTGAACTTTATTTACTTATCTTTAACGTCCATTTCGCAATTGAAAAATCAATCGAATTGGCTGGCACTGGTGTGGCATAGGTGATAGGTAATGAAACACGTAGATTGTATCTGAAAATCGGGCTACATATGTATGCTTTTAAATGTATGTACATTTTTAAGCAGCATTCTCTCGGAGAATAAGCTTTACCAGGGACAGGCAAGTTCTAGCGCTAAGGCATGTGAACGCCTCAGACACTCAGGATGCCTCATCATGAAGGATAACTATTTATAATTTTGAATGCTATTTGTATTGAAAACAAGTGGTTTTCTAGCCTTCATTCTACAGAGTGCAACGAAATCTCCATATGGGGACTTCTCGTCAATACGAACAACTTTTGCTATTAGGAGAACTTCTAATTTACGAAAAATGTATCAGGTCGATAGCTTGTCGGCCAGTTTCTCATTAAACGATAACCGTAACGACACGACATCATCGGACTGGAAGTTTTATACATTCCAAAGCCATTGTGCGAAGGCTGTATGAATACTAGTCCAACGATGTCGGGTAGTACGGTATTACATTACAACGGGCCAACATTCGGGCGTTGCAGTATACACTAAAATAAACCTTAAACACTTTTAAGTTTGAGACTAAAATACTAGCACAAAAAAAGCCCAGCTACGGATGGACGGACGGACGGACAGCGGAGTCGTAGTAATAGAATCCCTTACCCTTTGGGTACGGAACCTTAAAAAGTAACAAAGTAGGCATCAGGTGTAGTCAATGATTCTTCCATCCCGTCCGTTCCCACATCACCCTTTGAAATGTAAACTATGTTTAAGTAAACAACATTAAGTTTGAGTGACATTTAACTAGAGAGCGATAAGATAGAGACTTACTGGCCCTACGCGCTCTGGAATTTTAATACCTACCTGTCCTTTGCTTTACTTAGAGAAATACATATAATATTCCGTGTTAAAATTAATATATTTCCATCTTTACTTTACATTACACAATTTTCAATGAGCAAAAGCTTAAATCTTAGGTAGAGGTACCCGTATAAAGTACTGTATTGAGAAAAAATATACTCTTTTAAGGGTTCCGTAGTCGAAAAGAAATCCTTAAAGTTTTGCCTTGTCCGTCTGTCTGTCTGTCTGTTCGCGGCCTATCTCAGAGTCGATTAGTACGACAAAGCTGAAATTTGGCATAGACATACATATGTATGCCCACAGCACACCGACAAAACAAAATATTAGAAAAAAATTTTTTTATGATTTTAAAACGACACATCGTCCACTTGCGACGACAGTGTGACATCTCGAGTTATTCGATTTTTCGTTTTGCCGAAATTCTGAATCGCGATCACGCGTTCTCTTATCTACAAAAACAGGGTATTTTTTTGACCAAAAACAAGAACACTACGAGAAAAAAAGACAAAATATAACTTTATAGCGCTGTCTCGTTTGGAACTCTAGTTGGCTTCGATACCGTGACAGTTCAGTTGCCACCTGTGCTGCGAGATGAGAGTTGATCTTCCTTTCCTTAAAAAACGTAACATCTCGAGGTTACCGCGGTATTGGAGACAAAGGTAAGTCTTTTAAAAATTTTCATTAAATTCGACAATGGGGCAAGTTAAACTTATCACCCTGTTCTTGTAAAACATAAAGCAAAGTTGATGAGATATATTTTTAATGTCACGTTGTTCTTGAAAGATAATCAAAGTAATTGCGCGACATCTTAAATAGTGTCGTTGTAGATGATGAATATTTTTCTTACATTACAAATATGTTGTGAGTCAACTGTTGATGTCTTGTTTTTGCAGAAAACATTTAAATAAAATTGAATGGTATATCCGCTTGTCACGTTGTAAGCGCTAAACAGTAATATTAAACTCAGTTATTTTTACAGATGGGCACTAGGTCTAAACTAATATTACAATTAGCGCAAAGCAAAATGGAAAATAATTTGCCCAGCAGCAGCAATCTTGTTGCTCCTAACAACCCGGATTTACAAACTGTGAATCACGATAAAATAGGACCGAAGCAAAATATGCATAATTAATTTCTCAGTGGCAACCTAGTCACTCCCAATAACCCGGATTTACATCCAGTGAATGACGATGACATTGGTGCTAAGTTATTTTAATGTCATATTTATACATATAGTACCTACCTAAACTAAAGACAAAAATTGTAAACAGTAATTGTTAGAAACCTATTTAGAGGCTAAAAATTTCACCCATGCCGGGACTTGAACCCGCGTTTCTGGCTAACCGTGCCAGCGCTCTCCCAACTGAGCTAATGGGCATGTGAAGGCATCAGTGAAATTTCGAGCCTCTAGGCAGCGACATCTGGCCGAATCAATTTACATCACTTGCAGCCCCGAGTAACCCACTTTGCAGTTAGGTTTTAACATCGGAACTGACATTGGAACTATTGACAAATGAATTTTACAATTCACAAGGATGAAGACCAGAAAGTCATAAAATCGACTGAAATTAAAGGAGTTCGAGTGCAAAAAGATGATCCTCATGCGATCTACTATCGCATTTCTTACGCGGATCAAATAAAGAGAGCTGTGGTAATAAAAAAGAAGGCCGTCAATGAGATCCAGCTTAAGAAGGCTTTGAATGGAAAACCTGGATTGGCAGAAAATAAGAAAAATGATCTTTATCACTATTAAATGGTAACCACATTCCTGGCTATTACAGGTCATTTTTCGAAAATTTGTAAAGTTTTAGCTACAAAGCATAGATATTAGGAGTATAAATCTTAGAATTTGATACTAATATAATATATATTTTCAGTAATAAATAAAAAAACCAATTACCGTAGTAGAGGCGAAGCCAAAAATGTAATAAGACTGATTTTAAGGATGGATGAATCTCTATAGTGTTCCTATGTTTGTAATTGTTTGATAGTTAGCTGTAACGACAAGGTTACAAAAATAGAGCCTATTTTCCTACTAGGTAGGTATCATCATCATCATCAGCCCTTTGACGCCCACTGCAGGACATAAGCCTCCCTCGTGGTTTTCATAACCATGAGGGGTTTTGCCGTAGGTATACAATTTACCTATAGGTCTGTTTATTTTATTGTTTGACTGTGCTTAGGGTAAAGCTATAAATGCTAGAATTTCCATAATGTTGTTATGTTTTCAATTTGTGCGTTAATAATTTGAGCACCTTATTTGTGATTTTTGATAACTAGTAATTTGTGATAACTTATTTTTTCCTACTTAAGAGTACTTGACACTAGAACCAATTTTTCTCTTTAGTGTAAAGGTTTAAGTTGTTTGTTTTTATAACTCTAAAGAGTTATAAAAACCAAAATTGTTTGTTTTTGAGAGATTTAGTTTATTTCGATAAAGTTTAAATTTTAGAACACAAGGAAGGAAAACTGTTCACATGCATAAATAGGTATGTACAGTGTACACTATACTTTGAAAAGTGCCTAATTAGATATTTTTCATAAGTTTAAGTGTATTTAAACG
Organism: Yponomeuta cagnagella; assembly: GCA_947310995.1. Taxonomy (NCBI): domain Eukaryota; kingdom Metazoa; phylum Arthropoda; class Insecta; order Lepidoptera; family Yponomeutidae; genus Yponomeuta; species Yponomeuta cagnagella. The sequence continues at coordinate 4,159,692 of OX371285.1, read as the reverse complement.
TTCGAAAGCAAAACGAAGGCCTTCGAAAGTAATTATCACTTTTTCGACTGATTATTTTGTTCTTTAAATAAAAAACATATTTCCAGGATCAATGTTTCATTTTAATAAAACCTATACAAAAATAATTTTTTACATCATCTTCAACGTGACATCTCAACTTGCCACCATGCATAATATAATTTTTTCTAGAAAAACGTGATAACTTTTCCCATTTTTTTTTAATCGCTTTTAATTAGTTTATTAAGACAAAAATTATTATTTTAAAATGTATATTTGAATTCATTAATAGTTGACCTTTAATCGTTCCGTATACAATAAGACTATTCTGCCAATACCTTCAGAGTTTTGCTCATTCAAAGGCTATAAAGTCGTTTCCTGTAAAATTGCTGTTTTTGAAATATCACACTGTCGTCGCAAGTGGACGACATGTCATTTCATTACAACTTTGCAGGAAATAGAAAAAACTGTTTTATTCAAATACTAATATCTACAACAGCAATATTTTAGCATATTATATTGATTTCTGTATGAATAAACTACAATTTTTTTTCTAATGTAAATCAATAGGTAGGTGTAAATAATTTAATAAAAAAAAAAATGGGCAAGTGTTATTTTAAAAACACATGTGACTTGTGTTGTTTTAAATGTTTTAAATGTTGTTTTTTAATGACTCTCAGTTTCTATAATGTACAATGTACCTTTTTATCAAGTTATTTTTAGTCGATGGTTTTCCTAAAACTCAATAAATAAATAAATAAATAAATAAATAAATAAAATCACACGATTCAATTAGGGATGCAATTTTTTTTCTCGCCTACACCATAGTGTGAGGTATCGTCGAATTGCTGAATTTGGGTCCCGTCTGCTTAGTAGTTAATGCTCAGCAGTCGGGTTGTTGCTTATTTTTTATTTTTGCCTTTTCAGTGGTATTTAAGTGCCTATTTATATAAAGCCTATGACACTTGCGCAGGGATGACGAATCCATTGAGTCTCTATATGTGAAAATGTGACCATTGGTTAAGGAGTTATGAGGGAACATAGAATCGGATATACATACATACATACAGACATACATACGAGCTAAACACATTAGCCTCGCTTTGCCGCAGTCGGGTAAAAAAAAATTTGACTGTTTATTTCAAAAAAGAAGAAAAAATACATTACTTATTGAGAAGGGACCTCAATAAGCAAGGTTATCCAATAGACTTCTCAGAAGTATAGTACACAACACACGGCATTTTAGTCTTAGAAACGTTCTTATAGATAATGCATGCGTAGAGTTGAATTCAGGCTTCACTAACGTGTGTAGAGACCCTCTAGCGTGGCTCTTATCGCGAACGCAATAAAGATGAGTTTCGAACAAGAGGTGGTGTTTCAACTCTGGTTTACTGCACCTACGAAGGAAAATTCTTGTAAAATGCCGTTTAAAGCGTTGCTACATTCCTCCAGATACGTGACACTGGCGAGCCTTGTCTTGAAATGGTCAGTAAATAAATAATGCTGCCTCCACACGGCGGGCCAACACGACCACACTTCAGCTACCTCTTGCGATGGGCCAACGTGCTGTTCTAGCTATAACCATGACAATAAAAAAAAACACAAAATTTCAAAAAAAATCTTTTTCTTTTCTGCTTCTTGGAAACCTTCAACACTTTTGACTGTCTCTTATTCATACTGTTTTTACTACCTACATACATAAACTCACGCATGAATCCCGAAAGGGTAGGCATATACCAGGGTTTGCCACTTGCCGTAATCTAGACAAAAAAAATTCCCGAAACCTCTTTTTTTCCTTTTTTGACGAGACATTATAACTTGAAAAACCGCCCAAGTGTGAGTCGGACTTATGACTATGCTACACGAATATTTCAAGCGTCGTTATTAATATCGAGCAAAAAACGGCAAAAAATCACGTTTGTTGTATGGGAGCCCCCCTTAAATGTTTTTAGTATTTCGTGTTATAGCGGCAACAGAAACACATCTGTGAACATTTTAACTGTCTAGCTATCACGGTTCATGAGATACAGCCTGGTGACCGACAGACGGACAGCGGGGTCTTAGTAATAGGGTCCCTTACATTTTCGATACGGAACCCTAAAAATGATGTCTTCATTTAATTCATTTAAAACATTCTCGGATAACATTATCCTCCCGGCCCCCTCCCGGTCCATTTTTTTTTAATCTCATTTATTTTATAAGCCATACATCGAATCATTAAGTCGTCTTAAAAATAATAACAATGTTTATTTATTTATTTAAGGAGAAAAAACAGAATTGACAAACTTATAGTATAAAAAATATTAGAGTCAATATAGTACATTTTGCCAATTCCTCAGCATTTCCCACAGATAGGTAATACTCAATATAATAAATAAGCAAGAGGCGCAACACAGGACTTTAGATTAAGTTCTAAGATCAAAATGAACAAACACTAAAGCAACTAACTATTTTAGAAAGAGACACATACACAAACAATCATTAATGTTACATCAAGGACTATGCAAGTATCACAAATTTCTCAAAATAGAAATAAACATTTGTTTACAACGGTACTTGGTACTTGTTGCTTAAACTTTAGATGTTACTTTAATTTCTACCCATAAAATAGGTCCAGCGATGGATGAAGGTCACCATCAGACTGTAGGTATTTTTCGTTGATCGAATTCCTTAAGGTGTCGTGGAGCCTTCATAGGAATATGAGCAAAAACATGCTTTAGATCAAAGACCATAAAAATATCCATAGTATTAACCTATATTAACCTATGTTTATGTTTATGTTTATGTTTATGTTTATGTTTATATTTGTTGTACAGACAACATGACTTTTAAAGAACCATTTTGAGGCAAAAAAAAAATTAAAATTATCCTCAGCAATCCTAAGATAGTGCAACAAAAACTTTGTTTTCAAAGTGACGTGAACATTTGCGAACTTAATGTAGCATCAATACCACTCGCTAACTGTGAAAGACAACATCGTGAGGAAACCTGAGCGCCTGAGTGTTCACATACCTCATTGAACTTGCCAATCCACAGAGGGCAGGCGTGGTGATTAAGCTCACAGTCTCTCTCTGAGAGAAGGCCTGTGCCCTACGGTGGGAATTATATAGGCTGCTTCATTATCAGCCACTTGACACCCACTGCAGGGCACAGGCCTCCCTCGTGGTTTTCATGAGGGGTTTTGCCATAATCGCCACGCTTGGCAAGCGGGTTGGCGATCGCAGTATGTAGTTGGAATCTCAGGAAGACGCTGCTGCTGACGTCTCCTGGTAATTTATTTCCTTGGTCTACGACTTCCACGGAAGGAAACGGAGTGACGCTATTTTTAATCCGGCGCCACACGGAACTACTCACATAAGATAGGCTTCTTATGTAAGTAGTTTTCTACCACAGATTCACGGCGTAACGAAATCCCCAATATAATTCATCCCAAAATGGATGGGAAACTGGTTCTACTTGCGTTAAGAATATAAAATGTATTGAGCTTTCTTTTCGTACATGACATGTCTTTGTAATTAATCTGAAGTCTCAAACAAGAACCCTGTTAGGGCTTAACAAAACGAATAACTTTTAGTTTGGGGAAACTTCGAAATCGTGAAGCAGCTTTTTCACACTACAAATACCTTTTGGGACTGCGGTAGTGGAGCGGTAGAACGCCGACTTCTCATTCGGGAGGTCGTGGGTTCGAATCCCGGCATGTGATGACTTTGTTTTCTAAGTTACGTACATTTGTGAGGTTATAGTAGCAATACCACTCGCTAACCGTGAAGGAATTGTAAGGAAACCTGAGTGAGAGTTGTTCACATAACTCAGCGCTTAAAATTGCCCATCCGCGGTGGGCACGTGTGGTGATTAAGCCCGTACTCTCTCTCCAAGGGAAGGCCTGTTCCCTCCAGTGGGACACATATAGGCTTCATAAAAAAAAGTAAATAATTTCTTAAAACCCCTTTACTTACACTACCACTTCCTCTATCTACACCACCCACGGTTAGCTGGAAGAAAATACATTTTAGTATTTAATTTGCCTCTGTGCAGATTGATTTCTTGTGCATTAGAAAAATTTTAAATAAAAAAGTGGCTTTTATTGACGAGTGAAACCACCCATTTTCGGATGTATGTATACGGGGCTTTAAACACCTTGTATATCTTACACTAATAAATGTACGGTAACTGTGAAGACAAACATCGTGAGGAAACCAGAATGTCTTAGGTGTTCACACAACTCATCATCATTTGACGCCCACTGCAGGACATAGGCCTCCCTCATGGTTTTCCAAGCTTCCCGGTCTTGTGCCGTCCGCATCCAGCGATTCCCTGCCACCGTAACCAGGTCGTCAGACCATCTGGTGGGAGGCCTTCCCACGCTGTGTCGTCCGGTCCGCGGTCGCCAGGTCAGAACTTTTTCGCCCCAACGGCCATCACATAACTCAGCGCTTGAAATTGCCAATCCGCCGTGCGCACGCGTGGTGATTAAGCCCATACTCTCTCTCTCTCTGAGAGAACGCATGTGCCCTGCAGGGGGACGAAAATAGGCTACATAGAACAACTTACGTATTTTATCGTTACAACTCAATGTGGAAAGTTAACTTAAGTACGTAACATTTCCATTGTAGATTTTTTTTGGTCAAAGGTTATTCGATCAATCTTTGTATTTTTATTGCAAATTCGTAGATTAAATTCGTAAAGATCGATGTGCCGTCGACCGTAGGTACCTTTAGTATTGTGAAAACTTTTGGACAAAACAAAATACTCACCTAGTTAACGTCGTCCCCAAAGGCTATTTTAAAGTGTCAACACTAAGTGAGTATTATGCACACTCGCAAGACTTGAAACAGAAAAAAATGAGAAATGTTTTCTCATAAACAATTTTTTTTTGCTGGGGCCAGTCTGATTACTCCGCGTAATTACTGCAGAGTACAACCACACAAAGAAATTTGGTTCACCGTTAGTTTTGTCCTTCAAAGTAGCGGTTGAAACGCTGCGTTGTGGGAACGGTTAAAAACCGCGATTATGAACAGTTGGGTCAAGAAGCCCAATCACTATGAACTATTTCGACACACGTCATGTTACGAATATTTCTTTCTTTCACTGTTCCTAACCGAGTTCAAATATTTTATTAAGCGTGAATTATCCTAGGTCACGCTAACTTGAGTGTCTGAGCTATTCACATACCTCAGCGCTTGAAATCGCCAATCCGCGGTGGGCACGCGTGATGATTAAGCCCATACTCTCTACCTGATAGAAGGTCTGTGACCTACAGTGGGACGTATATAGGCTGCTTATGTTATGTATCCTAGGTCATATCCTAGATCGAAAGATTGTTTTTTAATTAGCTATTTCTGTATCCCACTGCTGGGCAAAAGCCTCCCCTTGAATTCTCCACTCCTCCTTGTTCTCAGCCACCATACAAATGAAGTGACGAGAATAGCCAATTAGTGGGCATAATAGATCATTTTCCAAATCGACAGTCAATTTAGAACGCATTTTTCATAAGGCGTTTATACAACCGCCCGTTTGCGTTCCCAAGACAATAGTGCGTGCGCTCCGTTAGCGTTGCCTTTGTTTGTTGCCTTCATTAGTTTGCTTTTTAACAAATGTACGCCTAGTTTTTGTACTATCACGCAGTTCATTTAATAAACTGTGCAGAAGTTTTTCTCACTCAACAATCTAATATTTTTTTATTATTGTACAAAAATAGTATGCACATTTTCATAAATTATGGTCAGTGACTTTGGTTAACATATTGAGCACTTTGCAAGCTACTATTGATTCGCGGTATAATAAACACCGCCCAAGTCCGGATCAGATTGGTTCGGGCCGAGGGTTCGGTTAAATGTGTTCTCTTTCAAGGAGAGTTCGACTCACACTTGGTCAGATTTTTTATTATTTATTCCCCATAAACCATAGTAGACAGAAATACATACACGTTATGATTATAATCTCGAGAATCTTGTTTTATGTATATGTCACTGAGTTACCAAATGTTTATAGTGTAAATGTCACTGCAAGCACTAATCAATTTCTTGTCCAATACGTAACTTTAATAATCTTACAACTATTAGTTATTAAATTTCTTATTTAATTATTACTATTAACTATCATAAAAGTGATAGTTTTGAACAAGATTATCGTCTGAAATAGCACATAGGGTACTTTGTAACTGAAACCGGCGTGCTACCACTGCGCTACCACCGCTTCCTATACTTAAGGCTGGGTTCTCCGACATCACCCCTAAATTAGGTGTTCTAAAATACATTTACTTTCTAATGGTCAGTATTTAACATCTGAAAAAAAGTGTTACTTTTCAATGTCCTATTTAGGAACGTCGGTCATGATTTTTAAGATTTTTTAAACTTTATAGCATCAAAAAAATCGCGAACATGAGTCAAAATTATCACTAGATATGGTTTTATTTGAGCTGTACTAGTAAAAAATATACAAAAACCGGCCAAGTGCGAGTCGGACTCGCTGTATTCAATCTATTCAACATTAGACACAGAGATAAGAAGACAGCAAAAAAATCACGTTTGTTGTATGGGAGCCCCCCTTAAATAATTATTTTATTTTGTTTTTAGTATTTGTCGTTATAGCGGCAATAGAAATACATAATCTGTGAAAATTTCAACTCTCTAGCTGTCACGGTTCTTGAGATACAGCCTGGTGACAGACAGACAGACGGAAGGACGGACGGATGGACGGACGGACGGACGGACGGACGGACAGACAGACAGCGAAGTCTTAGTAATAGGGTCCCGTTTTTACCCTTTGAGTAGGGAACCCTAAAATGACTATCACTGATTGTGTTCGTGACGTCGGTCGTCAAAATTCTACTATGTAATAGGATTTGTGTTTCTGTAATTTCAAAAATGCCTACTTTTCCCGCAATTATTCGCTCGCGCAAGCGCAATAAGTCCCATAAGAATCCGTGCGCTCGAAGAATCCAGCTTCAAGACATCTTTTTTTTAATGTTCACGTTTTTTAACTGAAAAATTACAGACTTAAGTGGACCTACTGCATTTCACTACTGCGTATGCTTCTCACGTACTCACTTGATAATTTGTTAGTTTCCACGTACGAAAATGTAGGTTAATGTACTTTTGGGAAGTCGCCATCATTGTACTTGATAGGTTTGCAAGTTACACGGTGCTTTTCTGGAATAAAAATAATAATAATAACTTCCACACAATCACTTGTCTTGGCCCCAAACAAGGACACCTTGTGCTATGGTAACCAGGCAAGGACATCACAAACATGTAAGTACAATCAGACAGAGGCCATTTGTTCAAATCAAGTACGACGGCCTCCAGTGGCGATTGAACGCACCACCCTCTGTTTTGGCAGTCAAGCGTGTTAACCGCTAAACCAACGAGGCAGTCAATATCAATGAATCTAAAGTTCTTTCATCTTCAAAAGTCCTTAAAGGAACTTACAAACCAAAGTGATCGCGGTCGGGGTTACGCTGACGGTCATTTACTGCAGTAGTGTTTGTATCCAACGGGATTAATTGATTGACCGACATGGAAAATAAAGTCATTGGCACGTGCAAGTGTTCCGCCACTCTATTTGAGGTTGTCTGGAAGAGATCGCTCTAAGCGATAAGACCGCCAATTGTATACCACTACTTAGATATAAGAAACTATTTGTAATATCTTTCACCTAGTTGTGCAATAAAGTGTTGTCTATCTATCTATCTACTTTACATTACATAAACTCACGCCTGTACTCCGGAGGGGTAGGCAGAAACCTGAGTTTGCTAATTGCCACGATCCCGACAAACCTTCCTTGTCTCATCAACATTCAACCTAATAACAATAATGCAGCCTATGCACGCCCCACTCTAGGGCACAATGAGCGCATCCCTTTTTCTCAGAGAGAGAGTTTTCTCAGAGACGGCTTGAACTGATAGCAGGCCGCCTAGATTCGCCTTACATGCGTCACTGTGCCAGCCTGCACGTACCCTCTAATGTGTACTGTTAAATGTAATTTATAATATAATGGATTGTGTCTTTAGCTATAATTACTCACATATATAGTTTTTAAGCCTACTAATTAAAATGAGTGTTACTTACTTGAAATAAATAAATTATTATTATTATTAATCACCACGCGTGCCCATCGCGGATTGGCAATTTCAAGCGCTGCGGTAAGTGAACACCTCAGACACCCAGGTTTCGTCACGATGTTTTCCTTCGCCATTGGCGAGTGGTATTGCTACTACGACTTCACAAATGTACGTAACTTAGAAAACAAAGTCTGATTGGTACATGCCGGGATTTGAAGCCACGACCTACCGAATGATAAGCCTGCGTCCTACCGCTTCGCTACCACCACAGTATATAATGTCAGTACATTGAGTTTTGTCCTCTTTTATAAAATAAATACCCAGACTCTACCACCGTTTGTCGGTCTTATTTTAAGTTTCTAAATAGGTTTTTAAAAGGTCTTTACACTGTTCACATCAAAGACCTCGAAAAAAATAAAAATATTTATACCACACCCACTCACAATGTCTCATTGCTCGTTCATGAACGAGTTACAAAGTTCGTCATTTCTCCCGTATAAGTGTGCGATGGGAAAAATTATATGGAATTTCATTCCTGCCCTCGGCAGCAGGGCAGGAATATATGAAAGTCTTCTCTTGTGTTTTAGCAGTGAAGATAAAAAAATGTCCTGCAGTGGGCGTCAAATGGCTGATGATGATGATAAAATACGAACGACAAATCTCAACAAAGTTTTTCTGCTAATCAGAAAAAAGAGGTGGGATTTTTTTTGTACTCTATTTTCAATGAAAGGAGGCTGGCAACCTTTTTCTGCACTAAGAAAAAAAAACAAGAGCGGCAATTTGTTTTGTTTTGATAAATTTTGTTTTTTACTTTAATTTATAGTTTAGCAGTACGCTTTTAATTATTCTAAATAATTTTATTTTCCTCGTAGGTGTAGTATAAAGCACTATGTATCGCTCGGGAGAAAGTTCTATTTCTGTTCTCGACTTTCCTTGAAGCCCTCCGCTGCGTGTCGGGATTAAACATACTCTCGAACAGACATATATCGTTTTCGCCCCTCGGTGTACTATTGTACAATACTATACTATAGTCCGCCCAGATCTGTTTGGCGGTAACGTGAACATAGTCACAGATCCTTTGCACATCGCTTACTGTCTTTACAGTGTGTGTGAGTAATTGACGTAGTGTGATGCGTAGTAAATTACTATTAGTCAATTATTACTAAAGTAGTCGATTACTCACACATACATTGTAAAGACAGTAAGCGATGTGGAAACGATCTGTAACTATGTTCACGTTACCGCCAAAAAGATTTGTGCATAACATAGACACATACATAAACTCACGTCTATATCCCAGAGGGGTAGACCGCTTTCGCTTCCTCGACATTAATTTGTCGTTGCATGCACGCACGCCGGGTACTTTTTATCTTGCCCTTTGCTAATGCATCCCCTATTTGGTCGAAGTATGTATGCCACCACGTCCAAACACGAAAATCCTACTTATTAGATAAATTCTTATTTTTCTTCTTCTTCCTGTGCCTCTCCACTGATGGAGGTTGGCCGTCAGCTCCGCATGTTTTTCTTCGTTTCTTGCCAAGCGAAAAAGGTCTTCGATACTGACTATATCCGTCCACTCCCTGATTTTTCTGATCCACGACTTCCTTCTTCGCCCAACACACTTCCTTCCCACAATCTGAAATATCTAATAGATCTATCTTCACTAGATAGATAGATAGATAGAATATTCTTTATTGTACACAGAGATTACATTAACATAAATTAGTAACAAAAAATATCAAAATTACATCGAGACAAATAATCAAGATTACGTTGTAAAATTCCAAAGCGTATCAAATGAGACCGACTTCCGGTTTGTAATGCAGCATCAGCCGCCTGTATTATAAATTGCACAACGGATCCGATTATGAGTCTTAATAAAATCATTAATTAAGATTTTCCTGACGCATTCATACTTCAAAATAATTTTTACGCCTTTCGCCTCACCATCAATATTTATTAGTGGAAAGCTAAAAAAAGGTTGCTTTGTCAGACAGAATGCAACCTTTTGGGCTGTACCATAGACATAGCACGCAGACAGAACGTCTCGAACAAAATTCCCCTCAAAAGTGATGCGACACGCCCACATTCACGTAGCATGTGTGCAGATAAGCGGATTTTGTAAATGGCGTTCGCATTTTGTAACACTACCCTAAGCATCCCAATTTGGCTACCAATTTGTTGCCGCACTCACTGCAGTTCTATACCTTATAATAATTCTATGGGCAGCGCATTGCGTAACTTGCATAAATTACTGACATTCTTTTATTTTTCGCTTAGCTTTGATAAGTATGCATTATGACATTAGTTACGTCTGTCTCACAAGAATGTGTAAGAAAATGACATCGTGATCTTTTGGGTCGAAAGTTTTACATACATTATAATGTAATGCGTAGTCAGGCTGTGGAAAATGTAGAAGATGACTTAATCAAAGCCTATGGTGTACGAAAATATACATGCTGAAACGTGGGTCGTTTGAAAGCCCCGGTTATGTAATTGGTAATTAAAAAATTCCATCTATTTAGACCGGATTTTTCAATAGTCAGATAAAACTTAACTGGAGAATAAAACTGATGTTGACACTGTCTTGTCATATGATTTAGACAGTGATAGCATGCAATTTATTCTCCAGTTACGTTTTATCTGACTATTGAAAAATTGGCCCTTAGACTACTATTTTTAAGTATGGCCGTAAAATAAAAATAAGTTTGAGTTGAGAAATCTTGTTTCAAAAAATTCGCGGACGTATTTAGTCCAGCCTCTCCGTCTATCAGAACAATGCGGACCCGCGGACCCACAGACCCGCGGCACGCACAAACCATTCTGGCTGGCTACTAATAGTTCTCATAGATTCGAGTTAGTATCAAGATATTTTTGGAAAGCGCCTTTAAAAAAAACAAACTATCATACTCGATAGCTATAGTTGAGGTACGTTCATTTTTCTAGGGCTTTCAAATCACCCAAAATTCATGGTGTATACATCATCATCATCGTCATCAGCCATTTGACGTCCACTGCAGGATAATTATAGGCCTCGTATTAAATTGTGTAACCTTATTGTAAATACATATCATTTAAATTAGGTTATTGTGACATGTTCTAATCTGATATTGTAATATTTACAATTTACGGACGGACGGACGGATAGACAGACCGTAAAGTCTTTTGTCACTCTCCAGGTACGGAACCCTACAGAGATATGTTTTTTTTTTCCATTAGTGGTGCTAGTGTTACTGTTCACTGTATATGGATCGCAGTGTGTCTCTTACGCATGTTAGCCGTGTTAGAGGCTACTCCAGTACGGCTTATACCTATCTGCTCTCAATCTTGCCAAAATTAATGGCCGCTCTCTACCTCTAATAACCCGGTCAGCAACAACGCCCTTGACCCCACAAGGTCCTAACACTAGCGACCGCACTTTAGAGTAAAGCCACGTTTAGACTGTGCTAAGAACCGTATGCTTATTTTACACAAAACTATTCAGGGAAAGGTTAAGCCAGGAGAAGGGGGGGGGGGACGCCCTACTTGGACGAAAATTTGCTGTTTAAAGCTTAATATTTCGCAAACGAACCCCTAATTTAAAAAATGGTCTTCCTACACCCACAATATTTTTAACGACTAATCCAACGATGTCTCACATTATGGGGTAGATGAGAAAGAAAAATCATCCGCACATTTCATGTTAGAGGAGGTACAGTAAAAAAAAAAATCCAACATTTTATTCCTTAACTTGGTCGGCGTGATAAATATGTAGACACATACGAAATCACAGCTTTCTAGTACCATCGGTCTTTACTCTAGGCCGCGGACGGACAGACAGACAGACAGACACATGGACATGGCGAAACTATAAGTATTTCTTGTCGGACTATAGAACCCTAAAAACTGGCCAAGTGCGAGGCCGACTCGCGCACGACGTTTTCCGTACCATTGTCTATACAAAATTTTATTATTTCAAGCGTCTATCCGGTGCCGTTATTAATATCGAGCAAAAACAGCAAAATTCACGTTTGTTGTATGGAAGGCCCCCTTAAATATTTATTTTATTCTGTTTTTAGTATCGATGAAAATTTCAACTGTCTAACTATTACGGTTCATGAGATACAGCCTGGTGACAGATGGACGGACGGACAGCGGAGTCTTTGTAATAGGGAAGCCTTACCCTTTGGGTACGGAACCCTATAAATTAATAAAAAATATGAAATATCCTGTTTTTTAAAATTCAATCTAAAAACGGGTCTTATACCGTGTTTGTGTCCACCCTTACACGCTGCCCTACAGCCTTGTTTAGCGCACTGAATTCAACCCGGTCTAAAGGCTACTTTAGTTTAAGCCCCCGCCACTTGTGTCCTTAATTAAAAGGTTTTTCTTCTCTTTGTTACAGAGATAGAAGCGGCGGAGGCCTGCAAATGGCTGAGAGCTGCCGGCTTTCCCCAGTACGCCCAGATGTATGAAGGTGAGCTTTAATTAAACATGTAGGCTTACTGGGTGGGATAATACCTAAGTAGAAACCGCGCCCGGAATTTAAATAACAACAGTTCTTTTTATAAAAAGTTGATTCCACTAAAACACTTTTCATCATCATCATCATCATCATTCAGCCACAATATGTCCACTGCTGGACATAGGCCCCCTCCATGGATTTCCAAAAGACCGATTGGAAGCGGCTTGCATCCAGCGTCATCCTGCCACTTGGATGAGGTCATCTGCCCATCTTCTGGCTGGTCGTCCTACGCTGCGCTTGCCGACATTCGAGAGCTTTTTCGGCCCCATGGGCCATCAGATCTGCTACTATGTGCCCCGCCCACGGCCACTTCAACTCTTAAAACACTGTTAAGGCGGAGTTAAAGCTGGTTTTTAACCAGTGGAACTGACTTTTCACAACTAAGATTGTTAACCTGTTAGATTATGACCCTGAAAAAAACAATTAAAAACCATTGTTATGGTGGTCCGAGCAGGTCCTTTAGAATTCTTCAGTTCTTTAGGTGTTTTGTAGTTCCGGATAGCAAAAATTTCACATGTCCTTTAATAGGTATAGTGCTCGGCGGATAACTTGACCAAAAGCACACGCAGTTGGAATGAGTTTGCATTGGACACGTAAGAGTCTGTTTTTAGGGTTCCGTACGCGAAGGGTGCCAAACGGGACCCTATTACTAAGACTTCACTATCCGTCTCTCTGTCTGGCTGTCTGCCATCAGGCTGTATCTCATGAACCGTGATAGTTAGGCAGTTAAAACTTACATAGATTGTGTATTTCTGTTGACGCTATGACAAAAAAAAACTACAAACAGAATAAAATAAATATTTAAGGGGGGCTCCTATACAACAAACGTATTTTTTTGCCGTTTTTTGCTCGATATTATTAACGGCAACGGGTAGACGCCTGAAATGTTCATAGAATATTTAGTTCTGTATTCGATTAAAAAATAAATAATTAAATTAAAATAAAATAAATATTTGAGGGGGCACCCATACAACAAACGTGACTTTTTGCCGTTTTTTCGATCTTTGTGTCTAATGTTGTATAGATAATGGTACAGCACCCTTCGTGCGCGAGTCCGACTCGCACTTGGCCTTTTTTTTTAATCCTTTCTCAATTTGACTGAACTGAAGCCCGAAAAGTTTTCAGTCAAATTCCGCGCCCCCCGCCAAAGACCTGAAATGAGACCCGAAGTCAAAGTTTGTTCAAGTTATTTGTCGGGCTGTGACTGGGAATTTAATCCTTACTAATATTATAAACGCGAAAGTTTGTATGTATGGATGGATGATTACTCTTTCACGCAAAAACGGCTGAACGGATCCGGATGAATTTTTTCACAGAGATAGATTATAGTTTGGATTAGCACATGTGTATTTTTCCGAGGCTATTTTTTATCCCGGAAAAATACACATCAAAATTACCACGCGAACGAAATCGCGGGCAACAGCTAGTTACACATATTTTAATTTCATTTTGTCTGGACGTACAAAATCAATCTTTTTTTAAATACTATCAAAGTAAAGACATCTATAGTAGAGATTAATATTTTTTTAATTAGTGATATAGATAGAAGTATGTACCCTAGACACACACACGCATACAAAGTATTACATATAACTAATAATAATAACTTCCACACAATACAATCACTCGACCTGGTCCCAAACTAGGATCCCCTGTGCTTTGGTAAGCAGGCAAGGTCGTTACAAACATGAAATTACACCCAGACTGAGTCCATTTGTACAAATGTATGGCGGTCCCCAGTGGGAATTGAACCCACCTCTGTTTTGGTGACTAAGCGCCTTAACGGCTAGACCAACGAGGTAGTCAATAAAAGAAATGAGAATGAATGAATGAGTGAGATGAATGCGTGACCTAGATAGACTAACGTCTATCACGATATTTGATCGTCTGTCACATAAAAGACTAACGTCTATCACGATATTTGATCGTCTGTCACATTAAAGGTCCCTTGTGTACTAATCTATACCGACTTTAACTCCTCATCAAATTATAATTTCGAACTGGAAACTCTTTTCTTGATTATGCGACGAGTGGAGAGCGCTATCACCTACCGACACTTAGCAGTCGACGTGAACTCATTGATGTCACATTTCTTTTCAAACTGTTAAATAACAATATCGACTCCTCCACACTTTTAGAAAAAATATCACTTAGAGTACCTCGCATCTCGTCACGTTCTGGGCAATTATTTTATACTCATATAGTTCGCACTCAACACGCTCATAATAAGCTTTTCAGGCGCAGCCCTAAATGTTTTAATGACTTTTTGCAAGACATTGATATTTTTACAGTTACATTAAACGAATTTAAAAAAGAGGCGGGTAGCCTATTGCTCAAATACAATTAAGTTAAAATGGCTCATACTTATACTTTTATTTTACTGTAACCAATACCAACCAGTCTCAGATACTAAGAATCAAAACTGATTAAGATCGCATGCTTATAATATTATAATTTTGTTTACTTAAGGGACCTCCAGGTCTATTTTTGTTTACATATACTTTTAATTTTTTCCTGTTTGACTGTTTGTGTCCTAAATAAAATAAAATAAAAAAAATAAAAAAAATCTCTTTCTTCCTACATTGGTTTCTTGTATATATAAAGTAGAGTGTACCTTTCACAACGAGACACTGGCAAAATCCCTGTGCACCCTACAAGCACGGGGCAAAGTCCAAATAAAAAAAATAAAAAAATAATCTATACTTAATTTTATTCACCTTTTCTGTATGTACATAAACCATTGATATTAATAAGCAGTCGATCAAACATATTTATTGAGCAGAATTTAATTACCTTAGATTCTCGACGTTACTATGTACGAGCATCGCGGGTTATAAAAAACTACTATTTATCAATCATTTTGATCCAACAAGCATTTGGAGGGGGAGACCTAAAATATCATGGCTACACATCTTGCGACAGTGGTTTGAACCACAAAACGAGACCCACTTCCTTGTTTGCATTGGCAGCCTCGAAGAGCAAGATAGCCGAAGTGGTTGCCCACTTCAGACATGAGACGGCATATAAAGAAGAAGAAGGAGAATGGTAGCATTTTAACGATTTTCCATTTTATCAACGATTTGTGTACGTGTAGACAAAAGCTGAATCAATCAAGTAAGTATAGCTTTAAGCATAAGGAACCTTTTCTCTCATCAAAAACACACCTTACAACTGATAGTTTACTTCAAATGACGTTATACAGCAAGCACTACGGATATTGGTGGATGAAACCGTTTGACGTACTTACCTTTCATTTTGATAGGTAAACCGATCAGGTATATATACATAAATAAATATTTTCTGTGCGGCAAGTAGAGTTAAAAAGCAATTTACGAGCAAAACACTTTTCTCGTCTCTGAAAATTGTGTCGTGATGGAATAAAAGAGCGAGGTATTTATTGACAAAAATAATACTCAATTTTTCCCCGAATATATTAAAATCCATACTTCCTTGCAAATTTTAGAGAAATCTATACTAGTTATTTTCATAACGCAAAAACTAGAAACCATTTCTTTAGTGTCGGCAATTAAATCAGTATCAATGATGAATATTTAAAATTCTTCGGTTTTGTTTATTAAAAACCGGCCAAGTGCGAGTCGGACTCGCGCACGAAGGGTTCCGTACCATTATCTATACAACATTAGACAAAGATCGAGACAAGACAGCGCCATCTATAGAAACCAACAATAAGCGTTTAGCATTTACATTTAACGATATGACATCGGCGCTGTGAAGGTTACATAGATGGCAACGTTTTCTGCATGGGAACCCGCCTTAAATATTTGTTTTATTCTGTTTTTAGTATTTTTTGTTATAGCGGCAATAGAAAAACATTATCTGTGAAAATTTCAACTGTCTAGCTATCACCGTTCATGAGATACAGCCTGGTGACAGACAGCCAGATAGACAGACAGACAGACGAACAGTGGAGTCTTAGTAATAGGGTCCCTTACCCCTTTGGGTATGGAACCCTAAAAACACGATTTCTCTAAAACGCTCCTCAGTGGCAGTTTAAATAATCTGTGGTTACGTCTTTCCCTTTATCACAAACTGATAAAGGGAAAGGGATTACACTGCCTCTGAGGAGTGATTTAAGGTATTGCGTGGAGTTTTTTTTCCCGCTGCCTTTTTCTCCACTACAAATACGGCCCGAAGGCAGCGGCTAACATAGTAACATAGTACATTGACATTCAGCAAACAGAATGTAAATTCTTTACGTTGAAATAAATTATTGATTTCTGATTTCTGTGTTTTCATAAATAAGACCGTTCAACTAAGTACATTGACCTCCTCTGTAATCGGTTTGGTATTGCTTAAGGTCTAAATAAATATATAAATAAATCGAGACGCAAGATGGTATTTTTATCTACCTCATACCAAACATTTTGACACCGAGAAAAATTGCTTTATTTTGGGAAAAACTTCTAAATCGCCAAAATAATAACAGCTGTTCCATACATTTTAAAGACCATTTATGGAGATATTAGCTATCCCGGCGAACTTCGTACCGCCACAGAATCCGTTTATACGATTCTTGCACAACGCCATCTATTTTTAAAACACAACGTTCGCTCGCACAACGCTATCTATTTTAAACTTAAAATAAATATTATCCCACGGGAACGCATTACCGGGATATCAAGTATACATACATACATACATACATAAGCAGCCTATATACGTCCCACTGTAGGGCACTGGCCTTCTCCCAGAGAGAGAGAGAGAGAGAGTATGGGCTTAATCATATGTGCTATGCTCAATGCAGGTCTTTGTCTATCTGTACGCCAAGTTTCACGTAAATCCGTTCGGCCATTATTGCGTGATTAAATAACAAACATCCAAACATCTTTACAAAATTTCATATTTATAATATTAGTAGGATTTATGTGACGTATAAAAATATATTTTTTTATATTTAACAATAAAACATGCTTTCACAGCCAATGTTTGTATGTTGATTTGGCACGCATAAATACAAGCTGTTTTGAAACTCCCAATTCACCCTTCATTTTTACTTTACCTGTAAGTATCTAATAAATCCTGTAGCAAACAACACAAATAACTTTTCGCCACTTTAGCCTTCCCAGAAATCCGTCTTCGGTTTCGCTCGGCGAGTTTGGCATTCATAGTAATTTGTATCCTCTCAACCTCTCATAAAGTATTCGCATATCACGTTGTCCTTTTTCCTTTGATAAAATATGTTTTCGAGGACGTGACATTTCTTGACGTCGTACGTCTAAGATAACCCTAAAGAAATATGAATTTTTGAATATGTTTTGTGTGAATTGTCGATTAATCATACTTACCCTCAAGGGATGGGTAGAGCTGTGACAGAGGAGCGGTAGATCGCTTCTCATTCGGGAGGTCGTGGGTTCGAATCCCGGCATGTACCAATGACTTTGTTTTCTAAGTTACGTACATTTGTGAAGTTATAGTAGCAATATCACTTGCTACAGGTGAAAGAAAACGTCGTAAGGTAACCTGAGTGACTAAGGTGTTCACATACCTCGGCGCTTGAAGTTGCTAATCCATATGAGCTTAATCACCAGGGCACGCGTGGTGATTAATCCCATACTCTCTCTCTCTCTTAGAGATGGCCTGTGCCCTACAATGGGACGCATATAGGCCGAATACAATACCCTCCAAGGATACGGTTAACTTTATCCTGACTATTTAAAAAAAAAACATTGTTTTTCTGGAGACCCTAAAGATATAAATCAAATCAATCAAATCGAATCTAATCAAAATGCTTTTGATCAAAATAGCACACAAACTGTGATTTAATGAACGTTACAAGTAAAACCAGGTGTCCAATTCAAAATCTAGACTATTTTGGAGAAAAAATGGACTCTAAACGTAGACTTTTCAACTATTTTTCTTAATGAAAAAAGGTTAATTCTAAAACCTTGGAGTGATGCATTGAACTTGCTTTAATTCCATACATCATTGTCTTCTAAAAGATCTTTAATGTTATAAATAGCTCTTTTGGCACAAAGTGTGCTTTACACATTTTTTGAACCGTGTTTCTGGCAAGTTCAATATATCTTCAGGGATCTTATTGTACATTACGTATACAAAGCCCCTTAAAGGATGTATGTAACCTAGGCAGCCTAAATCTTGGAAACGAAAGTTAATGTTGATTTCTAGTCTTATAGACATACTGACAAGCAACTGTCAGGATGTTAGTTTCTTACAGAATTCTCTTAACGAATCCCTAATGCCTAGTTTAGAAATGAATTCGATCGCTCTCTTCTGCGAGATGAAGATAGTCTCAATGTCTGCTGCCTGACCCCACAGTAGTATGCCATAGGACATAATACTATGGAAGTTACTAAAATTAACTAGCCTAGCAGTTACGACCTCAATTTGTTTCTAGATTCTTTTACTGCATATGCTGCAGAACTAAGCTTATTTGCCAATTTTTCTTTATGACCCCATTGAAGCTTTGCAACAATTGTGATTTATAGAAATACCGTTTTTTTACAACATCTAGTCTGACATTCCCCAATATAACGTTACTGTCAACTATTTTGACATTTGCCATAGTGAACTCCTATCTTAACCTCTGAGCCTGACAATTTAGTTCTATCTTTGTCAGCTCATAAGTTATAAGCTTTACCCATTTATTCCGTAGTGTTTTAATTTTAAGAGAAGTGTTTCATCGTCTATGCAGTCAAATGCTTTCAAGAAGTCACAGAATACGGCTATAGCATCCTTGCGATCCTCCCGTGGTCTACGTCCAGCAGTAGACGACTACGGGCTGATTGATTGATTTATGCTTTTATTTAACTTGACAAGTGTTCACGGTCTAATGTTGCAAGCCAAATTTTAACCACTTCTTCTAAACCTACCACTATTAAACTTTGCATGCTTATTTAGTTCTAATGACCACATACTTTAATCAGAACTGTCTCCTCATCAGGACCCTCCTCGTCGATTAGTAAATTCGAAAATTTGAATTAATAAGAGCGTTTGATGTTTTTAAGTCTGTAGTTTAAGTCTTTTTAATCTATTCCGTGTGGCGCCGGATTAAAAATAGCGTCAATCCATTTCCTTCCGTGGATGTCGTAGAAGGCGACTAAGGAAATCAATTACCAGGAGACGAGAAGCAGCGTCTTCCTGAGATTCCAACCGCATACTGCGATCGCCAACCCGCCTGCCAAGCGTGGCGATTATGGCAAAACCCCTCATGGTTATGAAAACCAGTGGACATAGGAGGCCTATGTCCTGCAGTGGGCATCAAACGGCTGATGATGATGAAATCTGTAGTATGTATCTATGGGTGCTGGGCAAGCCGTCTAAAAAATGTCCCAGGAACTGTAGCGTCCGAGTGGTCCCCATCTAGTGTGAGTGAAGGTGCCACTGGGCGCTGTATAAATCATCTCATTACATAGATGCAAAGGCCAAAGTTTTAATGTTGATAGCTGAACATGATCTTAATCATGAACTCAAAGGTTAGTAGCATAGACATAACTTTTTACCATGTGTAGCTGTACGAAAAAAGCGTGTATTTAGTTTTTAAACTTTACTTTTTATATTTCATCATCATCATCATCAGCCACTTAATTTTATATTTAAATATGCCTAAAAATGTAAAAAAATTCACATCATCATCATCAACCCATTACGTCCCAACCGAGGGGCACGGGTCTCTTCTCTGAGGAATGTATAGGCCATACTCCACCACGGGGGCCAAGTCCGGATTGGTGGAGGCTTGTAGACTAGTGGCTCGTCTACTGTCAGAAGTTGTCAAGCCGCCCTAAGGCCTCTGACTTGGCTTAACGACTGCCATCTATCGACGGCAGCCGGCACCAACAGCTTAACGTGCCTTGCGAAGCACGGAACCGTTCGGAAAAATGCCACTAGCGTTAGGCATAGACGGCGACCCATCCATGTACTGAACGCGCCCTGTGTTGCTTAACCTTCGTGATCGTTTAAGATCACTCAGGCAGCCGGGGCTACGAGCGAAAAAAATCACATAGTGCCATCTTTTAAAACTCATGTTTAAAAAATAAGTGTCTTAACCTTTAACTACATAAACCTTCACCAAGGATTTTTTTTTTCTTTATACTTGATAAGTTGATATTTCTTGATTTAATGATATGAGAAAAACAAAATGACAAAAAAGAATGTATTAACTTCGACGAGCAAACAACTTTATAAACATGTGGCTCTCCGTATTGTTACGATTTCTATCACAACAGTTTTTTTACACGTAAGCTAAACCTGCATTCAATAATGTTTACTCAGGTCGTGTGTTCATTATATCTGATTGTCCCATAGGAGCAACCCTTACCGGCTTTAGTCACAAATATAGATCTGCTACAGTGTTGGGAAGTCCTAATCCATCCCAATTGACGCTATTCTTATAAATTCTATTACGGATAGGAACGTATTGATACGACGCTTGATGTTAAACTATCATATTTTGAACCAACCTATTTTATTGAAACGTATGCAATATTACTAAAAATTGTAATAGGTCACAAATAATAGGATACGTCAATGTGGCAGAAAAAACATACTTACGGAAAACCTAAGATAAACGAAAGCCTAAGGCATACCAAAACACCAAAACGAAACTAACCCTTCCTCCCGTTATCAAAATGCACCCTGTGCTAAGGTTGGCTGGAAGAGATTTCTCTTAGAGATAAGTTTGCCTTTGTAATAATGCTATGTAATTAATTTTCTAATTTATAATTTGCAAAACCTAAGATCAACGGAAGCCTAAGGCATACCAAAACACCAAAACGAAACTAACCCTTCCTCCCGTTATCAAAATGCACCCTGTGCTAAGGTTGGCTGGAAAAGATCTCTCTTAGAGATAAGTTTGCCTTCGTAATAATGCTATGTAATTAATTTTCTAATTTATAATTTTCAATAAAGAATACATATAAACATAACGTTACAAAAAACTCATACCTGTTATACACAGTTCCCCATTTTTTTTTACAATTAAGTCGATAGTCTGTTTTACAATTAGCTGTGATCTGCAATTTTGTTTGCATACGATCTTCGTTAAAAGTCTCCTATCTGTTTATTGTCTTCTTCGTTTTCTTTCTATGCCTATCTACTAATGGAGGTAGGCCGTCACCTCGCCATATTTTTCTTCTTTTGTTTGAGGCTGATGTTTTTGAGGTACGACTTCCTTCTCCCTACACACCTCGTCCTCTCAATCTTGTCCATGATGGACTTGAAGAAGTCGGTACCTATACGTACGCTAACTTTTATTGAAATCTACAAACATTTTATTCAAAAATTTTATAATATTAACGGGTCAAGGGGATTCTCATCCACGGCATCTCTACATTCCCTTATTCCTTGACAATATCAAGTAAATTATCCCTAAATGGGCCACGAAGATCCCGAGTAACTTATAGTCACGGTGCTCTATTGTGACGTGAGTATTCCATTATGTGACCAACCATGGCCACAGATTAGCTTTTACTGTGATTTTTTGTCACAGTTAAATGCATCATCACCCTGCCTCTCTGATTTTTTTACAACTTTTTACTATAGAAGCCCTTGGTGTGGTGGTGGTAGCCTAGTGGGTAGAACATTGGACTCGGAAGCGGGAGACTCAGGTTCGATTCCCAGTGCGGGCATGTACCTATGACTTTGTTTTCTAAGTTATGTACATTTGTGAAGTTATAGTAGCAATACCACTCGCTAACGGTGAAGGAAAACATCTGAGCTATTCATACACCTCAGCGCTTGAAATCGCCAATCAGCGGTGGGAACGCGTGGTGATTAAGCCCATACTCTCTCCCTGAGAGAAGGCCTGTGCCCTGCAGTGGGACGTATATAGGCTGCATCTATATCGCTTGCCTATGCAAGCCCCTAAAAATTTGTAAGTTAGACTAACTTTATCTTTTACGGTAATTTATTTCATCACAAGCTTTGTAGTTTTTTAGGTTTCCTTCTGTCTGTCTGTCACCAAGCTGTATCTCATGAACCGTGATAGCTAGGCAGTTGAAATTTTCACAAATGACGTATTTACTGCTAAATAATACTAAAAACAGAATAAATTAAATATTTAAGTGGGGCTCCCATACAACAAACATGATTTCCTTGTCGTTTTTTGCTTGATATTAATAACATCATCAGTTAGACGCTTGAAATATTCACTTTTAAATATATAATTACTTTAAAATTAAATAAATATTTAAAGGAGGCTCCCAAACAACAAACGCGATATTTTCGCCGAATTTTGCATAACGGCAACAGGTAGACGCTTGAAATATTCAAATGTTGTATAGATAATTGTACGGGACCCTTCGCACTTGGCCGGTTTTTCGTTTACGTAGCCTATAAACGTCCCACTGCAGGACGCAGGCCTTCTCTCAGAGAGAGAGGATGGGCTTAATCACCACGCGTGCCTACCGCGGATTGGCAATTTCAAGCGCTGAGTTATGTGAACACCTCATACACTCAGGTTTCCTCACGATGTTTTCCTTCACAGTTAGCGAGTGGTATTGCTACAACCAAGAAAAATACAAGCTTTATAGTAGAACAACGAATTAGGAAATCGGAAACCTAACTAATACTTCTCTAAAAATATTTATAAATAAAAATTCTGCAGTAAAACGTTAACGTAATAGGAAAACGCGCAAAACGTTACAATGCATACACAAATCTTTATTGAGAACACCATTTGCAATTTTGAAGCCCTTACCTTAGAACTGTAATGCAGCACAATGCATATTATAACTGTATAAATACAAGTTGAATGCTATCTGCGAGACTAAAAATCGTTTTTTTTTTTTTTTTTTTTTAATTATTGTGTTAAAAGCTGTAAAATCTCCAAATGCAAAACAAAATCCAAAATGAACAATTTGACCGCCTCACCTCTCTTGACGCTACATCCCGCTCATACCGGATACTGGCAGAATATCAGCGCTGGAGATCTCCCCAAACTTTTAGCACATGCTGTGTCGGAGCCCATTTACATTAGACCACTTCACCTCTCTGAGTGCTGCATCCGCTCATACCGGCCGAATACCAGCGCTGAAGTTTTCCCCAAACTTTCAGACATGCTGAGACGGAGCCCATTTACATGTGACCACCTCACCTCTCTTAGCGCTGCATCCCCTCATACCGGATAGCGGCCGAATATCAACGCTGAAGTTTTCCTCAAACTTCCAGCACATGCTGAGTCGAAGCCCATTTACATTTAACCACCTCGCCTCTCTTAGCGCTGCATCCGCTCATACCGGATACCGGCCGAACATTGGCGCTGCACTTTTCCCATGCACACACACATGCCTCACCTACGTTGTTTTACTTATTTCACAAATAGGTACATACATACCGTACCGTGTATGGCTAATTTTCTTTGCTATTGCTTTCTATGTATGCACTGCTATGTTCTTTTTTTTTGTTTGTGCTGTTACTTGTGTTAAGATTTGTAAAGCTTTGTACACGTTTGTGTGTCTCATATAAATAAATGATTTTATCTTTCTATGAAAAGAAATAAAAAATATGACATTTTGCGTAACCATGTCTTTTATGTTTCAAAAAGGCGTCGTAAGCGAATTGAAGATTGGATTAATTATCTAAGTTTAGTTCATTGAAATATAGAATACAAGTAATCTGGAAGTCAAAACTATTCATAAATGACAAATATTTACTCTCGAGCACAAGGAGACTGAGTAAATGATTCGAGGGCCTTTAGACTTCTTATCGCCTTATTCGAAATCCTATTATGCAATGTAAATATTTTAAAAGATAAATCTTTATTTGCTCCATCCCAAAGATAATCCAATGATAATAAACCTCCAAGGACTTGATGTCCCGCGATAAGATTAGGGTTTTTATAAGTATGATAAATTCGTCAACTGTTTGCTAAGACTGAAACGTCTGCTCCGTAATTTCCGGGCTATTTTATAAATAGACCGGTCTTTTATTTATTACAAACCTTTTAAGGTAGCAACCTACTCGTGGGCTGTTTTGCATGAGGTCTCGCTGATTCAATTTTTGACGAAAGTGGTCTGAGGCGTCACTGGATAACAAAATTATGGCCATGCTTTAATTTTCACATAATAAGGCTGATTCTTCAATGTCACTTCTTCAATGTCACTTACTCGTAAGTCCATATTTAAATCGACTTGTGTGTAAAGAACTTTAGTTAAATGCTGTTTGAGCCACATTGAAGAAAGTGGTGCGAGTCGGCCTTAGTTTTTGATGAGAAACATATCGTAAGAAGTTGCCAATTTTCTTTATGAATAAATAAGTACAAGATAACAAACATAATATAATATCTTGAATGTGCCTGATTTTGCTTTCTAGCGACAACAAAGACCGCATTTGTCACATGTATACTCATTGTTTACAGTATTTAAAAAGGTTTGAATCTGTGAGTAAGGGGGATGCTAGATGTAAAAACCGGCCAAGTGCGAGTCGGACTCGCCCACAAAGAGTTCCGTACGATTATCTATACAACACTAGACAAAGATCGAATTTGAGAACAACGCCATCTATAGAAACCAACAAGAAGCGTTTAACATTGACATTTAACGATGACATCGGCTCTGTTAAGGTTACATAGATGGCGAGCGCTGTCTTTAGACAACGTTTGTTGTATGGGAGCCCCCCTTAAATATTTATTTTATTCTGTTTTTAGTATTTGTTGTACTAGCGGCAATAAAAATACATCATCTTTGAAAATTTCAACTGCCTACTTATCACGGTTCATGAGATACAGCCTAGTGACAGACAGACAGACAGACGGACGGACGGACGGACGGACGGACGGACGGACGGACGGACTGACGGACGGACGGACGGACGGACTGACGGACGGACGGACGGACGGACGGACGGACGGACGGACGGACGGACGGACGGACGGACGGACAGACAGACAGACAGACAGACAGACACACAGACGGACAGTGAAGTTAATAATAGGGTCCCGTTTGGCACCCTTCGGGTACGGAACCCTCAAAACAGCCCCAGACAAACAGAGGCTGAAACTAAGTAAAAGAAAACTTGTATAAATTGTCTTCAACCGGTACTTTTACCCTTCGTTTCCGGTTTTAAAATCATGATTTATTAATTTTCACAACTTAGGACAACTAGTCAAACGGTAAACATAATAAATAATTTATTACTTACGTCCGTCCGGCCTTCTAATTTTAAGTAAAGAAGACCGCAAGGAAAAAATACGACTGTCCACCAATTGTTTGTCCAAACAATGCTAAGTAGCCCCTTGTCTTTTATCAGGTAAAAGATTCTCGTTAAACCGTCTGCGTTTTGGCCTAAATACCCGATAACCCACTTACATTCTGCTCCTTATTTCTTACACTTTAAAGTCTTCAATGATTACACTGGTGTTATGATCTATAGGGGCGCCGTGTCCCAAATACTGATGAGGTCTATAGAAACTGTCAAAATAGGTTTTTTTTTTTAGTATTTCAAAAGACGACTGATAGTGCTCTGTCAGACAGGAATGTAATTTGTCCAGTTTACCTTTGGCTGTTGGAGAGAACGTTAGTGGGTTCTAAAGAAAACTGGTCTTGAAAAGTGCGTTTGATGCAAAAACTTTCATTGACTTCGGCGCAAAAACTGTCGTAACTACGTCAGAGTTGCTTAGATACTTTTTGAGTCGTGTTTGTGAAAGTGTGTTTCATAATATAATCGGGTGCTTTTGTGATATTTTTTAATGAATTGTTCTTCAATTTTTTTCACAACCCTTAGCCATGCCAAAACATCTACTACATTAGGTAAGTGCCTTTCTACCACGGACATTCAAAAAGATAGGTCGCTTAAAGCGAGTTTCTGAATTGAGAATTTCGCTAAGTGAATAGTTATCTGTAGTGCTGTCTCTTTGAATATCTCAGAAAAGAGCGTGACAGAACGTTACTTTAGTACATATATGCTTAGTGAAATTCTCAATTCAGAAACCGGTACCTTATTCGTTACGTTCCTTATTAGTTTTCAACGTATTTTTTTATTTTCTTATAAAAGATTCCTAGGTATTTTATTCACTCGATACTTATAAGTACTAAAGTGCTCAGTACCCAAAACACGCACACTCACCCTAATCGGATTAGCCTAAGTGTGTACGGTCAGAGACGTATGTAAGTACACGTACAAACAAGATGACACACTTATATTCATACCGAAAAGAACAATGAGCAATTTTGTATGGACGCCGTACCCATCCTTGTAATATTATAAAAAGGAATGTTTGAAACACTCAAAAACTCACAACAAATGAATGAATGAATTTGCGAAAGAAGTTACGATAACTTTATTTTTGCATCAAAGTGCGGTGCGTCAATAATGTCGATAACTTGCAACACAGCGAGGGAGAACTCTTTCTTCGCGTCCGAGGAGTCGTGGGTTCGAATACAGTCAAATACCAATGTCGTTGCCTTCTAAGTTACGTACATTTGTGAAATTTGTAGTAGCAATACCACTCGGTAACGGCAAAAGAAAAGATCGTAAAGAAACCCGAATGTTGGAGGTACTGACAAAGCGCATTGTTTTCCTGGGTCAACTATGAAGCTGTACGGAAATCGCAGGTCGAACTAACTAAAGCGTGATTGTGAAATCGTTAGCAATATTCTAAGCAAAAATTTGTTTCATCATGATAAACAGTATTATTAATGAGTTAACAGTGATGGTATAACCGAATTTGTAACTACTATATTTACTTAATATCTTAGCTGTAAATTTTGATTTATTTAAGTACATGCATGTTCTACAATTGTATACGCCACACATGTCAATCTGCTATACCCTTACAGGGTTCATGTTCAACTAGTTAAGTAACTTTTGTATCTTTTCGAGATTGTTCATGAAATGCATTGAATAAATGAAATGAAATGAAATATTTGTAAATATTCGTTAATTCCGACCAAGTTCAAAGTATATACTAACGAAACATTTTTCAACGTAACAGAAGTTGAGGAATGTTTAGTATTATGTTCAATATTTAAAGCTCTGTCGTTTGATACGCCGTTCGATAAATGAAAGAACAATGGAGTTGGCCGGCGCCGACCATTCGACGCTCGAATCGAACCATATATTTTTCGTTTTTTTTACAATAGGCCTAATAATGCCCTGTATCGTAAAGGATTATGTGACTGTTAACTTAGTAACAAGAATATATTAGCTATCGACTGTACCCCCAACCGCATCCGTTCGCCCTAAGGAATCCCGCGGCGCAGTCTGCTAATGAACGTATTTCGTCATTTTCACTCTTCCTCACACTCCGGGTGGTTAGCACAAAACAATGTTCCTACCAAAAAAGAAGTATTTTATCAGTGATTAGTAGAACTGACGTCACAAAATCAAAGATAACAATAAAAACTTCCACGCAGCGCAATTACTCGTCGTGGTTCCAAACTAGGATACCCTGTGATATGGTAACCAATCAAGGACATCACAAACATGTAAATACACCCAAACTGAGGCCGAAAATGCCTAGATCCTGTTGTGCAAAAGTGTACCCAGTCAGCGTCCAGCCATTTTCTCTGATATATATTTAAATTAATTTTTAATACAAACTTGAAACTACATTATCATAATTAGTTAGCTAACACAAAAAGTAGGAATTTAATTTAAGTACAGTAGTTTATTTTATGCGCCTTCTAATTTGCATCAAATTGAACAATGGTCATTGTCCTAAGGAAATTGAGTTGTGTTTTTATTTATTTTTTTCAAGAAAATAGCTAATTTTGAGGACCTTGGCTAAATATTTTGATTTGGGCTGCTTTGAATAATTTCTATAGCGAAAAAAAGAAACAGAGTCTACGAAACCGTAAGTAAGTCATGCATGGAAGTACGTCATCAACTGAGATTCAATAGCAGGACTCGACAAAGAAGTCTTACAATAAACAAAACTAAAAAGATGACCAATCTGTGCAAATGTAAAAGATATTATATTTTTTACGGCGGAATAGCGAAATGTCAATGTCTTGGCGTTTTTTATTCAAAAATATATAACCTGCTTTTAATTACATGTGAAACGAACGGTAGAAGTTCGAATCACACACTTATTCACAAAATACAAGAACTCAGTGAATGTTATTAGTTTATCATCATCATTATCATCAGTCATTTGACGCCCACTGCAGGACATAGGCCTCCTTCGTGGTTCTCATAACCGTGAGGGGTTTTGCCATAATCGCCCTTGTCAGGCGGTTTGGCGATCGCAGTATGCGGCTGGAATATCAGAAAGACGCTGCTGCCCGTCTCCTGGTAATATGATTTCATCAGTTCAATATTAGTTTATAATTGTATTATTATACTTACTGACGTTATACCAGCATTTGTAACTATTGAGAATATTTAGGACAATGGTCATTGGTGGACTTAATACTAATTACCATCTTATTATCAATCGATGACGGGATAAGTTAGGGGTGGTGTGAATTGGATTTTTTGTTTTATGACTAGTTTGGTTCTATGAGTTTTTTCTCATGATTTATATCGTATTAAATGCAAGTGTTTACATAATTTTATTAATTTCGCGATTATGTGATTTACCAACGATGTAGTCTCGTAGAACATTGTCCCACCTAGAAAAGAAAATATATTTGACACATAGGTAGGCATATAGTTAGAAGCATTATCTATCAAACAGGATAATGGAATTACACAATGCAAAAAACAAAACGTAAGCATAAAAAAAAATCAGAAGTCTTAAAGTTGATGTAAATGACAAACTCTAATTGAGGTATTTCGACAACGAAGCTCTGAAGTATATACACTACTAGATAATACTAGATAGCTTTCCCAATAAGAAAACGACGACCTCGTGGCGCAGCGGTAGTGCATCTGCATACCATGCGAGAGGTCCCGGGTTCGAATCCCGGCAAACAAAAAAACCAGGTCATGGATGTGTACATGTTTGTGATGTCGTTGTTTCTGGTTCCCACGACACAGGGTATCCTAGTGTGGGGCCAGAAGCAATGTATGTGCCTGTATGTAAATGTTTATGTTTTATGTTTAAAACACCCCGTAGTCTTCCACAAATTATTCGGGGGATAACAATATAATAATTTTCCACACAATGCAATCACTTGACCTGGTCCCAAACTTAAGCCGGGTTCTGACGGTCTTAGTACGCTCGGACCGTGTTGATTATGACGACGGTCAGTGCGCTCGGACCGAGTGCGTCGTCAAAACTGTACGCACACGGTCCGAGCGTATTCAGACCGTCAAAACCCGGCTTAAGAGAAGTTCATTATTTTCCCGTTTCGCGACGGAATACGCAATGTTCGAAGTTTCCGGTCCGAGCGTATTCAGACCGTCAAAACCCGGCTTAAGAGAAGTTCATTATTTTCCCGTTTCGCGACGGAATACGCAATGTTCGAAGTTTCCGCCCGT
Organism: Yponomeuta cagnagella; assembly: GCA_947310995.1. Lineage (NCBI taxonomy): Eukaryota > Metazoa > Arthropoda > Insecta > Lepidoptera > Yponomeutidae > Yponomeuta > Yponomeuta cagnagella. The sequence continues at coordinate 4,129,789 of OX371285.1, read as the reverse complement.
CAGATCGAATATTTGACTTGGAATCCGTTTATTCTCACATTGGCCTTTGTGTTTTAGGACACAAATCTTTATCTTCGGCAAATTGTTCCCGGAAATTAACGGTGGGCCATTCATTACTGCGCTGTTTACCTCGTTAGCGATTCGAAGAACTTCAATTAATACAGTACAGTCAGTATATACATACAGTCAACATTTTTTGTCGCAAAGTCGTCCTTAACGTAACTGATTAGAGTACTGAGTACAGACTATGCCCGGTTTTACATTGGACGACAACCACACTTAACGAGTGGTATTGCTACTACAAATTCACAAATATACGTAACTTAGAAAACCAAGTCATTGGGTATATACAAAAAGCGACAGTAGTGGTCTTACTGTCGCCGCACGTACAAATAAAGAGTAACACGGCAGTTTTTACTTTCTTTCTCAATTCATAACATTTTTGCCAACACAATACGGTCTAGTCTAGCTCTATACCTAATACAATACAAAAATACAAAAAATACAAAATCTTTATTTTCGTGAACTGCTTAATTTAACGGTACATAGTATCTGGGGCCACCTGTTAAGCATGTATAGTGCCTGTACTAGGTGACATCGCACTTCCATAGCTTAAAAACTTAGTTTAATTTGATATTTTACTTCATACCTATGACGTCTGTCAAGTTTTTGTCGCGACTCCAGTTCTCCACTCATCTGGAACTTCAGTGAATTGAGTTGCATACGACAGCGATAAAAATGTTCACAGCAGACGGTTGACTTAATATTTAACATCCACACATAGTGGTGTCGAATGTAACCCTCATGCCTACTGACATTTTAAAGATTAGTAGACATTTTTTGATCTGAAAATGGTGAACTACCTACTTTCGTGTATTTCGTTTGATTGCCTACGTGCTTACTTTGTGTTTCTGTGACCATTTGAATAATTGTCTTTTATCTTTCTGATCTGATCTGTCTTACACTACTTACACATAGAACATGGGCAATCGAATTTGGAACGGCGCCATACCCGCTTCAAGTGTAAAAATAATTACAAAGCCGAGTACCCTCAAAGCTTTCAACGCAGTATGCAATAGACGACTTCCTTTGATGCACATTTATTGACAATAGCCCGTGTTCACTGTAGCGTGTATTCGATTAACTTTACCTTTGTGGACGCGGCTTTGTCGGCCCTAATGGTTGGAGTGATACGATTAAGTTCCTCGAAAGTTGGGTTTTGCCGTTATTCAGAGGTCCAGGTTTGAACCTGGGCAGGTTTTTATGACTTGGATCTTATAAGTAGGAAACTACTGGTATTATATTAATAATTCAGCACTTCAAATCACAAAGTCGTGGTCCACATGCGTATCACGGTGGTAGGGCGGTCGGTGGAACACTTGCCGCACATCCAGGAGGTCGCGGGTTTGAACCCAATTCATAACTTTAATGCGACCATGTAGTTATATAGATGTTACATTTAGGGTTTGTCTCATACGTTATATACTCACTTAGGGCAAAGTAACTTTCAAGCAGCATGCAGTATTAAAAATAAAAGAGTTTTGACAATAAAATTACATCTGGCAACGGAGTGAATTTCATACATAGCTATTGGATTGAAATTTAATTTAATTAGTTATATAATAGTAGTAATAAAAATATTCTACAATGTCAATAAATAAAAAAAATGTAAAAAAATTACATATCTATAAAATGTTACGTAAGTTTGTAAGCCCACACTCTCTTTCTCTCTCTCTGAAAGAAGGCCTGTGCCCTGCAGTGGGACGTATACATACTGCATTAATATGCGTGCTGTCGTCAGTTACTTCGGTTACTCTTTCTCTGTGTGAGAAGTCTTTAAGGGGTTCTAGGGACTAATACTAACGTACCGAGGAAAAAAGCGTCTGCACGATCTGTCAGTTATGTTAATAGTGATATTCAGGACCCGACGCCATCAACAAACCCAAGAATAGATAGCATTAATGCCAAAAAGGCACTTTCTGCAAATATCTGATAATCTGTCAAGTGAAATTAAAGTTCGTTGATTTCTCTGTTTTAGTTGATTTGATTATGACTACGCACTCGGTCCGAGCGCACTGACCATCGTCATAAGCAACTAAAACTGTACGCACGCGGTCCGAGCGTACTGACCATCGTCATAAGCAACTAAAACTGTACGCACGCGGTCCGAGCGTACTGACCATCGTCATAAGCAACTAAAACTGTACGCACTCGGTCCGAGCGCACTGACCATCGTCATAAGCTACTAAAACTGTACGCACGCGGTCCGAGCGTACTGACCATCGTCATAAGCAACTAAAACTGTACGCACTCGGTCCGAGCGTACTAAGACCTCAAAACCCGGCTTTAAATCAATTAATTTTGGGCCAAATGATTATTGTATTCTGAAGTTACTTTTCACTTTTTGGTTGATGTTTTTCTATACAGAAATTACTCGTTATTTATTTATTTGCAGGCATAGGTAAGCGCGTTAATTCCGAAGAAACTGGGTAGATAAACGTAATTCAATCTTGACGCATGATTTCTTTTACGTAAGGAATCATTGAAATGTAATAAGTAAGCCAATGAAATGTGAAAGCGCTTTACTTTTGAAACAAAGCGTTTTCCTTAACGCGCTTTCCACTCGCTCTCGCACCTCTATGGTTAGCCAAATATAATAAACAACAACGGCATTATTTTATCGGCTTCCACCCTTGTTTTTCATATTTTTCGTGTTTATAGCTAGCACGGCAACGTAGACCCTTGTACTCCTATGAAAATGTTTGAAGTCTACCTTATAAGAAACCTGCTTTTTAGGGTTCTAGAAAGCTGTAGTTTGGTATGTGTATACTTGTACATATTTATCACGCCGACAAAGTTAAAGAATACAATGTCGAATATTTTTGTTACTGTACCTCTCCTAATAATTATGAAAAGTGGAGGTGTTTTTATTATCATGTGGGGCGTCGTTGGATTGGTCGTTGAAAAAATATTATGGGTGTAGGAAGACTATTTTTTTATTTAGGGTTCCGTTTGCGAAATATTAAGCTTTAAAGCGCAAATTTTTGTATGACTAGGGCGTTTCCCCCCCGCTAAACGGTTGATGGTAGAAACGTGAAAATTTTCAGGGGAACTTAAAAGAAAAAGTATCACGGCTAAGTAGGGTTCACTATATAACGAGAAATAGGCACACAAGTTACAAAAATAAAGTTTCGTATAAAATCCGTTTTTCCGTTCTAATCCGTTAGGTCTGTAAAACAGATAAAAAACCCCTCTTTCTATGGGACCCTACATTGCGTGTGGCCCACATGCACATGGCCGGTTTTTTCAGTTCAATGTACCTATCGCAGGAGCAAAATGAACCTTGATATTCCTTTTTGGAAAATCAAGTTCTACATTCTCTACAGGGTTATCTTTAAAGTGTGCAATTCCTGAAACACGTCGGTTGGAGTTTCTCATTTACAAATACTTTTGCTCTATGGCTTTTGAATATATTTGTTCAATTTCCAATTTTTTAAAAAAAAACAAAAAGTTATAAGTTATTAGCGATTCTCTTCTTTGGAGTGGACCTGTTTTATAGATAATGTTAAAACAGGTCTACTTCAGGAGGAAGTTCACGTGAATACGAGACGCTTATTTTTTTAGGGTTAGGTACCCGAAGGGTCTGTCGGTCTATCTTTCCGTCTGTCCGTCTGTCTGTCCGCGGCCTAGCTTAGAGACGATTAGTACGAGAAAGCTGAAATTTGGCATAGACATAGAGTACTTTTTTATGTTACACTCTACACCTAAATTAGGGAAGCATTTTTTTTTTCTCGTCTATACCATAGTATCGTAGCAGTGTCGTTGGATTGGTCGTTTAAAAATATTTTTTGATTAAGGGTTCCATTAGCAAAATGTTGAGCTTTGTAGCGCAATTTTTTGTCCGAATAGGGCATCACCTTTGATCAAAATAATATTAGGGGTTAAAGTATGAAATTGCCGTTTTATTGCAATAGGTTCTTTGAATTGACATAGAATCTTCATGGTTTGAGGTTTTCGAATGAAACTTTTTTCAAATGGTTTCTATGATGTTCTTTTTTTAAAAAATGTGAAACATTTGAATATCGACTTTCAATTGTTTTTGTTATTCAATTTAGACAAGAAAGATGGATACTGCGAAAATTCGAGTGATTTTTGAATACGAGTTCCGACGCAGAACTAACGCGGCAGAAACAGCCCGCAATATCAATGCTGCGTTTGGAGAGGGGTCTACTAATGAACGCACCGTGCGATTTTGGTTTAAACGCTTTCGTGATGGAAATTTCGACTTAAAGAACGAGCCACGCACGAGGAAGACCGCCCACACAGGTGAATAACGATGAATTAAGAGAGATAGTGGAAGCCGACCCTAGTCAAACTACCCAGGAATTAGCGGCTAGGTTTAACGTTAACTTACCCACAATATTGACTCACTTGCGTCAAATCAATAAAATAAAAAAATACGAAAAATGGGTGCCTCACAATCACTCGAATTTTCGCAGTATCCATCTTTCTTGTCTAAATTGAATAACAAAAACAATTGAAAGTCGATATTCAAATGTTTCACATTTTTTAAAAAAAGACCATCATAGAAACCATTTGAAAAAAGTTTCATTCGAAAACCTCAAACCATGAAGATTCTATGTCAATTCAAAGAACCTATTGCAATAAAACGGCAATTTCATACTTTAACCCCTATTATAATATAATCATGTAGGTACAGCGATATCATTCCAATGATAAAACCTAACTGCAAAGTGGGTTACTCGGGCCTGCAAGTGATTTAAATAGCTTCGGCCAGATGTCGCTCCCTGTTCGTAACATAGAGAAGTTTGTAAAAAGGCTCGAAATTTCGCCGCTGCTTGCACTTGCCCATTAGCTCAGTTGAGAGAGCGCTGGCACGGTTGGCCAGGCGTCGCGGGATCAAGTCCCGGCATGGGTGGAATTTTTAGGTTTTTAAAATTAGTAGGCAAGTCAAAGCAAATCGGTCACAAGTCGCTCTGTTCTCCACTGCATAATTTTTCCATCCATCTCTAATTGAAACCAGCCGCGAATTGAGGTTGGAGGTCACATCTGGCGTTGCCTCATGCGGAACGCGCAAGGTCGGCCTCTGTGGGGTAATTGTTTAAGCGCATCTTTGAGCTGGATAATAAGTTGATGACACAGGCTTGACAAAAAAAAAACTGGCCAATTGCAAGTCTGCACCATTATCTATTACAATATTAGACGCAAATATCCAGAAAAAAATCTGGTTTGTGGTGTGGGAGCCCCCCTTAAACATTTACCTATTTTATTTTAATTTAATTATTTATTTTTGAACTGAATATACAACTAAATATTATGTGAATATTTCAAGCGTCTACCTGTCGCCGTTATTAATTTCAAGCAAAAAACGGCAAAAAAATCACGTTTGATATATGGGAGCCCTAAAATATTTATTTTATTCTGTTTTTAGTATTTGTTGTTATAGCGGCAACAGATATATATCATCTGTGAAAATTTCAACTGTCTAACTGTCACGACTCATAAGATACAGCCTCAGCCTGGTGACAGACAGACAGACAGACGGACAGTGGAATCTTAGTAATAGGGTCCCGTTTTTACCCTTTGGGTACGGAACCCTAAAAAATACGCTACGGTCTTAAGGCGGCGATCCAACCTAAAGTTTCATTGCGATCTGGCATGTCGTTTGTAAATAAAAACAAAACTACGTTTGTGTGGGAATTGCTCCTTGAGGAGCCGCCTTACATTACCTACTCTATATAACGTAGGTACCAACCGTAACGTTTCCAACCGGTCTTTTTGGAAATCCATGGAGGAGGCCTATGTCCAGCAGTGGACTTCTTGTGGCTGAATGATAATAAATACTTAGTGTGGTAACGTAAATATTGACAATAATTTCTTTATCTCATGAACCATCTAAAATACTGTTTAGCTATCGATATAACACAAATAGGCAATGTGATAGCCTATAAAATTAGCAAGTTGAAGTAGCAGTGGACATCTGCTGAAGAGCCGACGGTCGATGGAGTCCACCAGCTCGCTGGACCAACGATTCGAGGCAGATTTCTCGCAGCGGATGGATGAGAATGGCCAAGAATATATAAGTGGCGTGCCTTGGGAGAGGCTTATGTCCAACAATGAACTAGTACAGGCTGACTGATAACCTAAAGTTACAAGTGCACAACTCGTCTATAAAACTACTCCAAAGCCGAATCATTCAATAAAAATCGTCGTGATACTCCGAGAGCGAAAGTAATCTTTTTACTTAATTTTTTTTACCTTTCGTTGGCCGGATCAGCCCTTTGTTGATGCCTCGGTGAAAACCTGTCGCATTGTGGGTTTGAACGGAGAAAAAATAACAAAGACTTGGTTTTTTATTGGATTGAGAAACGGAACATAACTATATTGAAAGTAAAACGTCAAGTACTTCTAAGGGATGAAATCGCGCTATTTTACGATTTGAGCTGGCACAGTCGACAGATAAACAACCTTTTCATTTTCATTGCAAAGACGCCCGTATTATGATGGAGTAGAGTGCAAGAATTTAAAGGTCGAAAATATTTTAACCGCACAAAGCAACAATCCTGATTTATAACTTCCACACACTTAACCTGGACCCAAACGGACGCGTGATTGTGTTTCGTGAGCGCAAAACATAATAATAATTTTCCTGATTCCTAGAATACCATCTGGGGCCTGTTTCACTACAATTCATGGTTTACCGTAACAGTTCGATGTACACTGCAAAGTCGATTAACCCACAGATTAACAAGTAGACTCTGCTACGCAATGTATGTTGAATTTTCATAATAAACAACGAATTGCAGTTTTATGAAACCCTGATGTGGTAACCAGGCAAGGACTTCAGAAAAATGGAAATTCACCGGACTGAGGTCATTTGCACAAACCATGTACGGCGGCGTCCAGTGGGAAAGGAAGGAAAGGAAGGTTCTACTGGTCAACAAGAATATATTTTCTTCTGGGAATGGAACCCACGCCCTCTGTTACGGTACTCAAGCGTGTTAACCACTAGACTAACGAGGCAGTTAACATACAGATCTGAATCTTACATGTACGAACACAACTCATAAGCGCGAATCTGTATATTGTGTAGACTTTCGGTATTATTCATAAAAAACGCGATTCCTTTAAACGCCGGAGATTTTACAAGGAAAAGTCGTAACCACAGATTAAATAAACTGCCTCTTTCGAGTGCTTTAGAGGAATCGTGTTTTTATAAATAAGGCTACGTACCTATACAAGACTGCGAATCGGCGCGATACGAATTCGCAACGCAGAAAAGTGTGACACGAATTGCTTCCCTTCCACGATTAGGGTGAACATTCCTTCGACGACCGTCAACCGTACTGAACGTAATTTGTAAACTAGCTCGTGACATGGACCGTAAAAAGAAGTGCTCACTTCTGTTATCGCTAAGAAGATGCAAGAAAAAGAAACAAAGAACGTTTTGGGTTTATCCATTTGTTACTATTATGAACACCGACGCGAATCAATTCGCAAGTTCTTGGCGTGCGTCGCGCGAGCTCGCAGTTTTGTGTACGGACCCTACTACCGTGTGTTCCGAACTTGGAAACTATAAGCCTCTTCAACTATGCCCGACTTGGAGGGATCTCAATTAGTCCAGTAGTTTGTTTCGATTAAGCTGGCAGCAACAGATCGGGAGCAACAGTTGTTTGCGGTCTTGGGTCGAGGCTGAAACTCCATTACATTTTCATTAAGGTTTAGACCTCGGGATTAATTATGCACCGTTTAAGATGACGCTCACTGCAACGGTAGTGGCGTGGCGGGTGGCAGTCACACGAAGCGAACCTTGATAAGAACGTATGGATGTACGAAAGTTGGCAGATTTTTTTAGCCATTTTCTTCAAGTATTGCATGCCATACTTTAAGAGATAAGATAAGAAAGTCTAATATCCTTACAAGTTTACTGTATATTCTCTGACTGCAGACGGCACTCATCCTAAGAATAAATAAACTACGTCACAGGTCTTTTTTATTAGCAGGATCTTAAGTCTTAGTTCTATCTCCCTTTTTAGGGTTCCGTACCTCAAAAGGAAAAAAACGGAACTGTTATAGGATCACTTTGTTGTCCGTCCGTCCGTCCGTCTGTCTGTCAAGACCCTTTATCTCGGGAACGCGTTGAGGTATTGAGTTGAAATTAAAACCATATACTTAAGTCTACAGTTTCTTTAAAGTTGTGAAAAAATGAGATTTCTAAGTTGACATAAAAAATGATACGGCTGTTTGTGCTGCAAAAAACGTATACTTGGATACTCAAGGGAATCAAAATGTATACGGTACTTTCTGTTGATATAGAACTATGAAATTTGGCAAGTAATATCGTCATACCATACAAGTACAGGCACAAATCTGAAAACTATACATTTGTACAATTTTTCTCTAAGGTTAACACGAGCACTAGACATTTAATAAAAACGTGGTCCACCGAGACGATTTTACAATTTTCCGACGTTTCGGTACTTTTGCAAGTACCGAAACGTCGGAAAATTGTAAAATGAAAAAGTAAAGGGATTGTATGTAAATGGGGCTTTTGCGGGGATTACTTTATGTAAATGTTTCACTGCGGCATTTGGACAGACGTGGGATATGTTGAACTGAAATTGTGGGGTGCATCGTAACGTTTGTGTAGCGAAGCTCTCAGCTTTGTTTCAAATTGGTAACTCTCTGTGAATGCAATGCAATTATGTATCACTTACTAAGCTACCTATACGTACGTACGGTCGACGGCACATCAATATTGAGTTCCGTTACGGATGACTTTGCAACAAAAATGAGAAGGTTGATCTGCCTTCGTCTGTGCCACTTTAACGCAAAGTACACGTACCTACGTTATAAAATAGAATAAAACTACAATTGAAATACACATATATATTTACGTAATAAAGTATAATTTATATACTGGTTCATGGAAGCGTTTTATTATCGATACGGCTTTTCAACTTTTGTGTTATTTCAATAGAAAACAAAATATTGTTCTATTTAGGTAGGCTTCATTCGCAGTCAAGTAAATATCTTACTGACTTTTTCAGTAACTTTTCAAAAATCATATTAGGTAGAAAGTTCCACTTAGAAAAGCAAGGCATTGACAGATTTTTCAGCATGCAACAAATGCTTTACACCCATGCCCACTAGCCAGTTCCAATAAAGGTGTCTTTGCAAGAAAAATATAAAGGTTGACGCACTGCCGACTGTACCTGCATGAAGCTTTTATTAGTTGAGTGAAACCCCGATTCGGGGATGAAAGGCCGATGCGGCCGCGTGGAAGCTGAAGGCTCACAGTCCAGCGAGCTGGAGTTAAATTTAGCAACCGATAGGTGCACGGAGCGATCGCGGGCTCCGCAACCGCATAGGCTTTGTGTGACGCCCTCGCATGATCCACTATGGCCACGATAAAGCAGCAAATGTAAACTGGCCTCCGGTCGAGAACACTAACAATCCGAAAACCTACCATTGAATGCGGTCGGTTTTTGTTTCTCTGCGGCGTACATACAGAAAAAAAACCGAGAGTCAAAAATAATAATAATCTTTTTATCTACTGGTGACTTCTAACGGTTATTTTTGTTTCGTATGTACGTACAAGAATTCAACAGTACAGTCGATAGCACATCAATCTTTTCAAAAATGCACTCTACTACCCTACGTTACGAGCGAATTTGCGATAAAAATGTAAAGGTTGACCTGGTTTGAACGCCGCTGTTATGTAATTAGTAATTATGAAGTGGCATCTATTTAGACGATTAAGTATAGACGTAAATTAAAAAAAAAAGTTTATAAATCTTATCTCGAGTAAACCGAGGCCGGGTTCCGTACAAATTGGTAGAAAATAGTTCAGGAATCGAGTCCCGCAGTTTTTTCCGAGCTTTTCCCGAACTGGCTTTGGGAGATTTTTTTTTTATGATTTAAAGAATTTCCCATGTACCTACATGTAATATATTTTTGAAAATTGCGGGTTTTGACAAACAGACTTGCATATATTGGAGCTATTGTCAGGCACGTTCATATTGTTGCCTTTGAAACCACACAAAACTAATGCAGTTTTTATTACTGCATGAGAAACAGAGGCTTACAGAGAGAATGGTGTCTAACTCGAATTAAATATTTTTCAAAATAAAAAAATATGACATATTAAATGTTCGTAACGTAACGTTTTACCAATTTAGGTTTGAAAACCTGTAATAGGACATATATGCTTTTTACTGATTTATTACACTTATTTAATTCAGCGCTATACATGAAATAGTAGGTTAATTATTTATTTTTTTATTTGAGACCATATGACCATATATGCATACATCGTAATTCACATTTATTATAATCACTTGCAAGATATTTTACAAAAATCTGCGATGTCACAAAATTAAATTAAATTGATCAAAATCATTAAATGAAAAAAAAAATTTACTATACGTAAATATAAAACCAAAATAACCTGGTGCATATGCCTACACAGCTGCTGGATCCGTGTAGCGCCGGATTAAGAATAGCGTCACTCCATTTCCTTCCGTGGATGTCGTAGAAGGCGACTACGGAAATCAATTACCAGGAGACGGGCAGCAGCGTCTTCCTGAGATTCCAACCGCATACTGCGATCGCTAACCCGCCTGCCAAGAGTGGCGATTATGGCAAAACCCCTCATGGTTATGAAAACCACGAAGGAGGCCTATGTCCTGCAGTGGGCGTCAAATGGCTGATGATGATGATGATATGCCTACACAGCAACAGCAACGGAAGTCAATTACCAGGAGACGGGCAGCAGCGTCTTCCTGAGATTCCAACCGCATACTGTGATCGCCAACCCGCCTGCCAAGCGTGGCGATTATTGCAAAACCCCTCTTGGTTATGAAAACCACGAAGGAGGCCTATGTCCTGCAGTGGGCGTCAAATGGCTGATGATGATGATGATATGCCTACACAGTAACAGTAAAACCATGGAGCAGGCAATCAGCTATGCTGCTTACCTGCTCGATGCCTGAAACACAGGCGCATGCAACCAGTGTTGCCAGAACGGCCCGTCCACTCTACCGACAACGTCTTGAAGGAGGCTGTCTCCGCTGGCTCGCAGCTCACGAGTGAGGCCGCCCTCTTGGGAAAGAGGGCGTTAACGGCCTTGTTTATAAAAACACGATTCCTCTAAAACACTCCTAAGAGGCAGTTTATTTAATCTGTGGTTACGAGTTTTCCATGTAAAATCTCCACCAGAGACTATTTTCAGCGGCGTCTTAAGGAATCGTGTTTTTTTTTATAAATAAGACCGTTTTCTGTCAAAATATCGTAAATATGTTCCTGGTTAATACTAGGTAACTCGGCAGACGTTGCGCTGTACATATTTTCATAAGTTAGCTTGTGATCTTTTTGTGAAATCCAAGAATCGATTTCAATCATCATCATCATCTGAGATTACCCAGAGAGATCAAAGTTTAAATTCTTTACCCGCAATTTTATCGGAGTTCAATTCAATTCAATTCAATTCAAATATTTTTATTCATTGTAAAAACAGAATGTTTACTTAATGAACGTCAAAGTTGTTAGTTTCACAATTAATGGATTATGTGGAGAAGAAGCTAACAAAGAAACTCCACATTTATTCTTTTCAAAACACGTTTTAACTTGATTAACAGAGTTTTCAACTTAAAATATTAGTCATGAATGTGTTGAACACTAGTCACAATCGTCTTTTAAATAATATTAATCTACTTTTTAATGCCAAACATCTTTGTCTTCTAAATAATCCTTGATGTTATAGTAAGCCTTTTTGCACAGAATGTGCTTAACACATTTTTTAAATCGCGTTGGAGGTAACTCTAATATATCTTGAGGAATTTTGTTGTAGAACCTTATACAGTGCCCCATAAAGGATGTGTTAACTTTTGCAAGTCTAAATAGTGGAAATGACAATTTATGTTTATTTCTAGTATTAAAATTATGGTGGCCACCAACATTTTCGAAGTCTTTGATATTTTTTCTAACGTACATAATATTTTCATAAATGTATTGACATGCAACTGTTAAGATGTTGGTTTCTTTGAAGAAATCTCTTAGCGAATCCCTACTACCTAACTTGTAAATAAATCGGATGGCTCTCTTCTGTAAGATGAAGATCGTCTCAATGTCTGCTGCCCGACCCCACAGTAGTATGCCGTAGGACATAATACTATGGAAGTAACTAAAATAAACAAGCCTAGCAGTTGCAACGTCAGTGAGCTCTCTAATTCTTTTGACTGCACATGCTGCAGAACTAAGCCTGTGTGCTAGTTTTACAATATGAGGACCCCATTGCAATTTTGAATCGATTGTGATGCCTAGAAAAACGGTATCTTCTACAAATTCTAGTTTTTCTTTTCCGAGTACAATGTTGTTTTCAACTAATCTTACGTTTGGTAAGGTAAACTTTATACATTTTGTATTTTTGGAATTTAGAAGCAGATTATTTGCCGTGAACCAAGCGACCGAATTTGACAATTATTAATGTACTGGAAAGTCGCGACTTTTGACGTTAAAACGGGCGACTCGCGACATCGTGCTACCCCTGCATACGTAGAAAATATTGCCAGGAAATATGAGTATATGTATGAGCTACTAACAAGCTCTAGTTGAGCACGTCTGATGATTGATGTGATACAAAAATAACGAACCGTCTGAGCAAATTCGTCTGCATAGAACTTATTCCACGAGAACTGGGAACTAGGTACATGCACGATACATAAAGCCTGTTGGGATTTGGTAAATGGTTTCAAAAAATGTTTGTTAAATGATAGACTATTTATTATAAATTATGTACACCCCCCAAAATTGTGTTTTATTTGACTGTAGCGGGTAGAACGAGACCCAGGTTTGATTCCCAGTGCGGGCATATACCTATGACTTTGTTTTCTAAGTTATGTACATTTGTGAAGTTTTAATAGCAATACCACTCGCTAACGGTGAAGGAAAACATTTGTGAGGGAACCTAAGTATCTAAGCTAGTCGCATACCTCAGCGCTTGAAATCGCCAATCCGCGGCGGGCACGCATGGTGATAAGCCCATACTCTCTCCCTGAGAGAAGGCCTGTGCCCTACAGTGGGACGTATATAGGCTGCTTTTGATTTGTCTGTAGCAGAAAACTTCGATGAAATACTAAAACGATGAATAAAACAGGATAAAAGATAATTTGCAAGTAGGTAAAAGTTGTCATGTATCATCATCAACCCATTATGTCCCCACCGAGGGGCACGGGTCTCTTCCCTGAGGAAGGTATAGGTCATACTCCACCACGGGGGCCAAGTCCGGATTGGGTGGAGGCTTGTAGACTAGTGGCTCGTCTACTGTCAGAAGTTGTCAAGCCGCCCTAAGGCCTCTGACTTGGCTTAACGACTGCCATCTGTCGACGGCAGCCGGCACCAACAGCTTAACGTGCCTTGCGAAGCACGGAACCGCTCGGAAAAATGCCACTAGCGCTAGGCATAGACGGCGACCCATCCATGCAATGAACGCGCCCTGTGTTGCTTAACCTTCGTGATCGTTTAAGATCACTCAGGCAGCCGGGGCTACGAGCGATTCATGTATATTATTATGTAAATATTATTCATTGTATACCGGAAAAAATGTTATAGAAACAGCAATGACAAAAGAAAAAATACAATTGGCGGCCTTATTGCTCATGGCAATTTCTTCCAGGCAACCTCATATCGGAGAATTTCCGAAGGAGAAATAGACACGGGTAGTCGGTGCAAATACGAATATTAATACACATACATATACGTAATAATAATATAGTGTTTCGTCAAAAGGTGAGGTAGCATTGAAAATCCAAAATTAATCTAGAGCACAAGCATAAGCAGCCTATATACATCACACTTCCCACCTAGAGTGGGTGATGTAATTTTTAATTTTGATTTAAAAATGATAGGACAGAATGTAAGAAATATCAAAAGTGGTTTAAAAATATTCACACCATTGCACGTACGTCCTACTGTAGGGCTCTTAGAGGGCACTCCTCTTAGAGAGAGAGAGTATTTGCTTAATTATCACCCGTACCCACCTCGGATTGGCAGTTTAAGACACTGAAGTAAGTGAACACCGTCAAACTGGAATAATTACTTTTAGCTGACGACTGGAGTCGAGTATGTGCGTTTCACAGAAGCTGATAATATCCAATTCAGCGTCACAGACCCGGGCGTGATGGTTCAGTTTCGTTCACTGTTCAGAAAAGGTGTGCCTAAACAATTTTTCATTTTAAATCAATCAATCAGCCCACTGCTGGACATAGGCCTCCCCCAAAGCACGCGACTTCCTGCCGTCCCTGGCCATTCTCATCCACCCGATCTGCCATCCTATGCATCCTATACCAACGGTGCTTAGGAAAAAAACATTTAAAAAATTTATTGCTCCGACATACTTCTGAGCTGCAGCCCTCATTAAATGGGATCAACAAGAAATAAAGATACGTTTACGCAACAGCGCTGGTCAGCTAAAGATCATATCGGGACAGTACTGTACGTAACTGGGTCAAGCAAGGCTTTCAACTGTGATCCTTTCATTAACCCCTTAAAGTTGTTTTCTCGCTGCAAATCTGATACGAGCTTTATCCCGAAAGTAGATAAAAAGACTGCCATCTTGATTGCTAGCCTATTTTGTTGAAAATACTCTGGTAAAAATTATATGTTTATTCATAACGCAATTTAAACCTCTTTTAAACTTTATAAATTGTATTATCTTAAACATTGTTCAAATGATTCTCTTCAGTAATAATTTTGGGAAACGTCTGACTTACCGGAGGAGTTGGATGACAGCTGATGTGAAATACTCACTATCGTACGTCAGTTTTTTTTTTATCTCAATTCTCAAGCAATGACTAAACTGGATAGTTCCCTACAAATTGAAATTCACAATTGAAATAGAAAAAATGCCTGTACACTGAAGAAAATAAAGTGCATAACCGTCAATTCAAAAGTGTAACATGTCCATGTCCCGAATTAAAGGCCATGCTTCTTTGTCAGGACCTGTCAAATCACGTTGCGTGGAATATTTTTCTATTTTGTATAAAAATATTATTACCAGAACGTGAAGCTTAGGTTAGCTAGGGTGACATGCATTCACGCAACATCATACACTTCTAAATCGGTTCAAAAGCTATGTCGGAATAAAGAAAAAACAAATGTACATATATGGCCCTACAAAATATTACGTTCTTTCTTATTTAAACAGTGTAAAAACGGCCTCCTGCAAAATTATCCTGATAAAAACTAGCATTAAACTGCTCCACTTCCCCCGACACGTCCTATATCTGAGACAGTCAACACGCGACTGCGCCGGAAGTGACGGAGTGGCATTTCTCGACCGGAACTTCCGGTCTCCCCAACACTGAGTCCTACTTCCTGTTGGCTGTCAACTCTTTAACGTTTGTTGATACCGCGTGGTGAGCGAGGTTCAGCCCGGAATCACAACGTTTTCGGATTCACGGCGCAATAGGCATATCATGAATTGCAAAAAAAAAACCGTAGAAGCAATCAAACTATTCAGAATGTATCAAAATCCCTTTATTTTCCGAAAAGGAAGGTCGTCAACACGAATAAGTACCTTTTCTTTTGAGCACATGGTCAACATCGCGAAACATTTTATCAGCTTTTCTACTCATTTTGGTGTCGTAGGTACTGAACGACGATTTCTAAGTCGTGTAAAAGTGGTTCTTTTTTGGGGTTCGGTACCCAAAGGGGTAAGGGACCCTATTACTAAGACTCCAGTGTCCGTCAGTCTGTCTGTCTGTCTGTCACTCATGACTCAGGCTGTATCTCATAAACCGTGATAGCTACACAGTTCAAATTTTCACGGACAATGTATTTCTGTTATAGCTATAACAAAAAATACTAAAAATAAAATAAATATTTAAGGGGGGCTCCCATACAACAAACGTTGTCTAAATACAGCGCTCGCCATCTAGCGGACATCCATGTAACCTTCAGAACGCCGATATCATGTCGTTAAAAATCAATGTTAAACGCTTCTTGTTGCTTTCTATAGATGTCACTGTTCTCAAATTTGATCTATGTCTAATGTTGTATAGATAATGGTACGGAACCCTTCCTGCGCGACTCCGACTCGCACTTGGCTGGTCTTTTATGTGTTTCTTTTCGGCATGTTAAGGGGATCATTTTTAATGACGTATAACTTCGTATAAGCTCTCATGCTAATGAATAAAACTGATCCTAGCTCAACGTTAAATTCTAAATCTGACAACCGTTGCTCCACTGTTGAACAGTATTGATAATTTTATTTTATAATTTCTTTTGAGCCGCGATTTGTCAATCTCAAGCGTTGAGATACGTGAAAACCTCAAAGAATCAGCTTCCCTCACGATATTTTTGTTCACCGTTAGCGAGTGGTATTGATACTACAAATTCACAAATGTGCGTAATGCGTGAATGCGAACTCTTTAAATAATGCTTTGTATAAAAACTGTCATACTCCACGAACACCTCACTCTGCAAATAGACCTACATCTCTGAAAACTGAATTACCAAAACACATTAGGTATAAGACCTCATACGGCTTAATAAAGGGCAGAGCTCTCTCAGCCAACTCAAAGGTGGGTAGCTAAATAGGTTTGCACTGCACTCCAGCGGGCATTCCCGAATTAACAGAGGTTGATTAAGGTAGAGAGTCTACTGAGGGTGTAGGCTGGCCGAGGACTTTCAAGCTGCTTATATTAGGACTGTAGCGTGGTTTTACGACGGCTTTAAGATTTATTTTCAACCGACTTAAAAAAAAAAGATGGCACTCAATTCGTCCGTATTTTTTTGTAAAAAAAAACTCATTATTCTTAGTGTTCTTATATTTATTTAAACAGAATTAGGAACAGAAACTTTATAATTATTACATGCAACCAATAATAGCTTCCTATTGGCTGGTCTCAGCAATTAACTCTGTAACAAAAGTTTTCGAGAGAGGAATGAACACAAAAAAAATAAGAGATAGTATATAATAATAGAGGCCATTATTGAGGTGCGCCCCCCCCAAGTTGAAACTTGGATTGTTATCAAGACGCCATACGAACAACATGATAATATATCAAACCCTTTTCTAACATTTGCACAGCAAAAATACCTACAGACTGTACTATCCCGGTGTTCATGTACTCATAACCAAAGATAGAGAGTAGACATCCTTAGCTCTGTGAAAATGTCAAGTCTAGAGGGGGGGGGGGGGATGTCGGTACGCTTTTAGTATCCACAAGTAGGAATATTTGTGGATAAAATGTAATGGTGTTATATTTATTGTACCAAAAATTGTACTGTGTCAAAAGTGTTAGAGGGTTTATCGCTGGTACTGGAAATTTTAAAGGCTGGGGTGGGGAATGATTCCCAGAAGGGAAATCTATACAAAGGTGCGCTAAAAGAGATTTACCCCCGTTTCTCGTACACTAACAAGCTGTTAATGTACTGTTAACAGCTGTCAGTGGTTTTTTTTTGTATGCACATTGGTCAATTGACAGCTGTTAACAGTAGATTAACAGAGTGTTAGTGTACGAGAAACTGGGGGTTAGTCTGTCTGGCTAGGTGCTCACGTGTTCGGCAGCGCGCATCAGCGTAAATCCGGGGTATCCAAATGGCACCAAGTTCACTAGGCACAGAACAAACCAGTGGAAGTGTTTAGGGTCTGGAGGAAGAGAAATAGACCTTTAGCGGAAATAGGGAAAACGTAATGTAACAGTTTGGCGAGTTTCAATGTACTGTGTCACCGGTATTATGTTATGATACAAATAACTTTAAAAAAAACTGTTCCCGCTAAAGGCATTTTTATATTAACAACATTCCTCTTAAGCACTCCTCAGAGGTAGTTTAAATAAGCTGTGGTTAAGTCTTTGCCTTTAACACTGACTATTTGAACTTCCTTTGAGGAGTGTTTTAAGGAATCTTATTTTTATAAAATTAATAATATATCTTAGGTTCACTCGACTGCACGTCTCTTATTATCTTATTCTATCTTTACTTCTTATAATATAATATAACTTATTGCACACGAAAAATTTAACAGGACGTTACATAAGAAGTATCATGTACAAAGGCGAGCTTATCTCTATAAGAGATTTCTTCCAGCAAACCTTGGAGAGTCGGAACAGCGTAAAAAACAGGTCTGAATACCTACATGTACAAAATAAACTACATAATATTAAACTACAAAAATCCTTAACGATAACCTACATTATGCAGAAAATAAATACATTACATCGACTAAATACTCGTAGGTAAGTACCTACCTGTAAAAATAAATAAAATACATAGTAAATAATACATAAATAAATAGCTCAATATTATGATAGAGATCTAGTGCTCTTAATACCTAATTTCATTTTATTCAGCATTTGCATGGGCGTAAACAAATTAATTTTTGAATTCTATCAAACTAGAAATTCACGGCAAGGATTGATATTTATTTAATTAATTAAAATGAGTGAATGACCTAGGACGAGAAAACTACTTGACAGAAAGTGTTTCCCTTATTTTAATGTTTTCTGTTTCCCGTATTGCAATGTTTTTAAAATACGGAAAAGACAAGTGAAAAAGACGGGAACAGTAACACGGGGAACATTACTGCTTCCCGTATTTTAATGTTTTCTATCAACATTTCGTGTACCTACATGTAAACAAAGGTTAT
This sequence comes from Yponomeuta cagnagella, assembly GCA_947310995.1. NCBI lineage: Eukaryota > Metazoa > Arthropoda > Insecta > Lepidoptera > Yponomeutidae > Yponomeuta > Yponomeuta cagnagella. The sequence goes on along the minus strand of OX371285.1, from coordinate 4,111,116 downwards.
GAGTGTTTTGTCATGGCAACCTAGTTACGCCTGGCGACCCAGCCTCTAAACCCGGAGTCAGCTCTATATTCCCAGAACCTAGACGCTGAGTCATCAGACGGAAGTAGATAAGCTCGAGTACTTGCGGTGCTCAGGGCCGTTAGCTTAAGTGGATTATTCTTTAGTCTTAAGAGAACCATTGTAGAGTCAATACATGTAATTGATTAAAATTTTGTATTTTTAAAACGTCCTCCGGCTCCCGAAACACTTGACTGGCGCAGCCGGTAGGATTTCCGCGTCGCGTAAACTAAAAATCAGTGAAAAACGACGAACGTTTTCTTACGTTTTAAACGGAAATCCATACGAACCAAATAAATAAGTCAAGGACTCTCTAAAAGTGGCATAGACTGAGTGGGTGAGCTCTACATTAGTGACCCTACTCCGTCGCCAACAGTACGAGAATTTGGAGGACGCTCTTGAGACTCAACGGAGGGACATGGACAGTCTGTGAGTAGACCCTATCGCTATTCCATTCTCCTATAACCATTCCTATTCCATTTTAGATTTATGTGTCTAGAGATCGATAGCGCTATTTCCAAAAATTGAAGTAGGTTATTTGGTTTCAGAAAGACGTAATTTTAAACTGTGTTTTAAGTATATAATTAAATTAAACAAAAAGTGTATTTTTAAGTAAACTTGAATATTAAGAACAGTGTTAGATAAGTTTAAAGCAGTTAAAAATGGATCAAATTAAGCAAATTCCTCGCGAAATCGCTGACGTCATCCCCAGATTCGACGGTGACGAAAAATTACTTAATTTATTCATTAGAAAGTGCGAGTATGTAATAAATAACTGTAGAGTAGAAGGCAATGCGGCCCAGGACTTGTATGTATTCCATGTCGTAACGTCGAAGTTGACTGGAAGAGCCGCAGCGCTGATAAGTGAGCGACAGGATCTTGATACGTGGCCAGAGCTTAAAATCGCTCTTGAGCAACATTTCGGTGATCCTCGCAGTGAGGAGTGTATTGCTATTGAATTAGAAACACTGAAAATTAATAATGGCGAGACTTATCTCGATTTCTGCAATAGAATACAACACGTAAGAAGCACATTGATTGCCAAGGTAAACAGAGTACTGGACGCTAACCTTCGCGCGAGTAAAATCACTATTTACGATAATATGGCAATGAATGTCTTTCTCTACAATCTGCCAGAAGACCTGCTGCGAATCGTGCGCCTGAAAGGTTCACGATCTCTAGAAGATGCTCTCAGTATAGTGCTGGAAGAAGTGAACTTCTTGTACCAGTACAATACTCGGAACAAAATGCTTAAGGTACCTAGCCTGCAGGCAAGACCCCAACCAGCAGCACAGAACCCTTTCCTTGACAAAATGGGCATCAAGCCATTCTTCTCGCAAAACCCTCAAGGATTTAAGTTCGGAATCCCTCAAACAACCCCTAACGTACAAAAGCCTATGTACCAACCCCAAACTCTACAACAACCGCAACAAAGATTTCAGTTTGGCATACCCCAAAGTAAACAAATGCATGTACAACAACCGCAACAATTTGGTTACAGACCTCAATTAGGGTTCAGGCCCCAGTTACCGTCACAACCCCAACAATTTGGGTATAGACCCCAGTTAGCGCAGCAACCCCAACAATTCGGGTACAAACCCCAGTTTACCCAACAGCCTCTTGGCTTTAGGCCCCAATTAACCCAGCAACCAACGGGTTATAAACCCCAGTTTGGTCAACAACAGTTTGGCTATCGACCATCACCGAACCAAGGTCCAGGAAATACCGACGTTAGCATGCGAACAGTAGCCCCGGCGAAGCCCCAAGGCTTTCGCATGAACACTATTAACGAGGTAGACGAAACGTGTGATATGATTGACTTATATGCCCCTAGCCCATACTATGACTACGACACCTATGAGAACGCAAACAATGTGGAGAGCGGCGAAACCCCCGAAAGTGAGCTCGAGCCCGTTGACCAGTGCGAGACTAATGAGGATTTTCACATAGGTGCCTCCAACAAAAACCCGAAATAATAGAACTTAATTGCAGCCTGAAATTGCAGTTACCTTACGTAGAGTTACCTGAAATTCAGTCAAGGTTCATGATAGACACTGGTAGCGCGCGTTCATTCATTAGCCCAGCCAAAGCAAGCGAGTACTTCGATAACTGTAAACAATACGAACCGTTCGAAGTGATAAGCACTCACGCGTCCAGCCAGCATAGTGAAGTTATAGAAGTACCACTGTTCCCGACATTTAACAGTTGCGAGTTCCATAAATTCTATGTTTATGACGTAGACGGACGCTACGATGGTTTAATTGGTAGTGACCTTCTGAAACAAATTGATGCAAAAATAGACATGAAAAATAATCTGCTATATACAAAATCGGCAATCATCCCAATGATTTACAACCCCAGTGTTACAATCAAACTTGCCCCTAGATGTGAACAACGAGTGAGCCTACCGACAGACTTACAAGACGGTGACGCTATATTGAACTATGTATCATTTTGTGATGGCGTAAGAATGCCTAGCGCTATTGTAAAATGCGAAAACGGTTACGCGAAAACTATCATTCAGAACACGCTACAACATGAAATGACACTGACCATCAATAGACCCTTTATGGTGACTAAATACGACAACCAAAAATGTGAATTAAACAGCATGACTCACCACAGAGACACAGACATTGACGACATCCTTACTGAAAACCTTAGTAAGTTGCGTTTAGACCATATGAACAACGAGGAACGGGAAAGCATCCAAAAACTTTGCGAAGAGTTCAAAGACATTTTTTATTCGGAAAAACTACCCTTAACTTTCACTAATGACGTTAAACACCATATCAGGACTCGTAACGAAGACCCTATCTTTATCCGCCCTTATAGACAACCCCAAGTAATTAACCAGGAGATTAATAAACAAGTAGAAAAAATGTTAGAGAACAACATAGTGAAGGAGTCGCACTCTCCCTGGAGTGCCCCCGTGCACCTGGTGCCCAAAAAGGCAGATGCATCAGGCGAGAAGAAATACAGGTTAGTAATAGACTTTAGAAAACTAAATGAGATTACCATCGACGACAAATACCCGTTACCGAATATTACTGATCTTTTTGACAAGCTAGGGCGAAGTACTTACTTCACCACATTAGACCTGGCCAGTGGATACCACCAAGTGGAGGTAGCTCCGGAAGACCGCCAGAAGACAGCCTTTTCGACCCAAGCAGGACATTTTGAATTTACCCGTATGCCCTTCGGCTTGAAAACCGCTCCTGCGACCTTCCAACGGACAATAGACAACGTACTCCGAGGTCTACAGGGTATTCACTGCCTAGTGTACCTAGATGACATAATCGTGTACTCTTCCAGCTTACAGGAACACCTATTCAAATTAAGGACAGTGTTTGAGAGACTCAGAAAAACTAACCTCAAAGTGCAATTAGACAAGTCCGAATTTTTGAGAAAGGAGGTCTTATACCTCGGACACAATATAACCAGTGCAGGACTTAAACCCAACAATGACAAAATAAAAGCTATACTCAACTACCCCCTACCCCGTACAACTACAGAAATAAAGAGCTTCTTAGGTCTTATAGGTTATTACAGAAGGTTCATCAAGGACTTTGCTAAAATCACTCAACCCATGACAGCTCGTTTGAAGAAAAAGCGGTCTATGTCAAGCAGTGACGAGAAGTACGTAGAAGCCTTTCAGAAATGTAAGGAGCTTCTGGTAAACGCCCCGATTCTGCAATACCCTGATCCTGACAAACCTTACATCCTGACCACAGACGCTTCAGACTTTGCCCTTGGTGCAGTACTTTCGCAGGGACCAATAGGCAGTGATAGGCCAGTAGCTTACGCTAGTAGGACCCTCAATGACGCTGAAACCAGGTACAGCGTAACGGAAAAGGAGTTGCTTGCCATCGTATGGGCTGTAAAACATTTCCGCCCATATCTCTATGGTAAAAAGTTCATTGTTATGACAGACCATAAGCCTCTTCAGTGGCTTAAGTCCCTAACAGACACCAATAGTAGGCTCACACGCTGGCGCTTACGTTTATCGGAATATGACTTTGACGCAGTTTACAAAAAGGGTAAATTAAACTCTAACGCTGACGCCTTATCACGGATTCGACTTAACGCACTAGGTAAAGATGACAAAAGATCAGTAAAAGTAAATGTTGATAAGAGTGAAGACAGAGAGCAGTCCATAGAGCAGCTGACCAAAGAGATCGAAGAGTTAGGTAGAGCCCAGCGGAGAACTTTGGCACAGCCAGTACCTGAACAACCAATGACTATCTCCGACAGTGACTCGGACCATCCAATCACCATCCCAGACTCAGACTCTGACGTAACGATGCGATTAGGACGTAGATCTCCATACTCTATACCTAGCCCTTCTAGTGACACTGTGACAGCATCAGAAAAATCTTCAGGTACTGCAACAGCTCATTCAGCTTTAGACACTGAATCCGAAGGTATTCCCATTTTACAGGAAGCCATTGACACAAAGCCCAACCAAATTTTAGTCTTCACCTGGTTCATTGATAAACTTTCAGTTAAAGATTTGTCTAGAGAGAAGCAGCGTATTCTAGAAGTACATCTACCTACGAATAGACCTGATCTTGTTAAGCAGTTTCTCAAAGAGTATATCAAGAACAAGTCAAAGTACTTCATCTACTTTGAAGATGACGAACACCGCCGACAATTCACAGAAGCAGTAATATTCCTGTTTAAAAAGGAACTTGTAAAATTTTATGAGTGCACCCAAAGAGTCATTTTTGTAGACGATGAAGCAGAACAACAGAGCATCGTCAAAAAGTACCACATTGGCAAAACGTGCCATAGAGGTATTAGGGAAACATTAGCTCACATAAAACGCACATATTTTTGGCATAACATGGAACCAATTATATCAAGTATAATAAACTCTTGCGAACTCTGCCAAAAGGCCAAATACGACAGAAATCCTTTAAAACCTGCATTACAACTAACCCAGACCCAAACTAAACCGTTACAGGAAATTTTTATCGACCTATTTTCCATAGAAGGTCGTTACTACCTGACAATAATCGATGCCTTCAGCAAACTTGGACAGGCCTTCGAAATTCCTAACCGCTCTACCCCTGAGGTAGTTCGAGCCCTGATAAAATACTTTTCTTTTTATGGCGTACCCCTAAAAATAAGCGCAGACTCTGGTTCAGAATTTAACAACGCTTTGATGAAAGAGCTTCTCTCTCTCTACAAAGTAGACCTTCATATTGGTACCCCAAACAATCCAAATTCAATGGGACTCATTGAGAGGTTCCACTCTACAATAATAGAGATATACAGATTAGCAAAATATGAACAAAAGTATACAGATGCTGCTTCAATCATGACTTATTCCGTGATGGCATATAACCATAGCATACATAGCACTACTGGTATGACCCCTTTTGAAGTGTTGCTAGGACATACTGACTCAAGACACACATTTGACTCAGACTTTGAAAAACAATACACCCAGCAGTTAGTTAAAGAACACGCAAAACGTACAAAGTACCTTTACAAACACTTAGCAGAGCAGACCATCAAAAAGAAGGAGAAGATAGTTCAGAAAAGAGGTGGCGAAAGCAGTTTTCCGATTGAACCCGGTAACGTCATATTTACAAAAGACACTAACAAAAGAAGTAGCAAGGATAAGCCCCGATACTTACGAGCTGAGGTGATAGGTGAAACAAATAGAAACGTAGTCCCTATACGTATTGGAAAAAGAGTCACTAAGGTTCCAGTAAAACACGTTAAACGTCATTCGCAGACGCCTGCTCATCCTGGCAGCGACCATGGTGACCCAACTCCAGGCCCTTCAAATTCAGGACCTAAGTAGTAATCCTGGTATCCTTCCCGTGAAGCAAGGCGTCGCTGTCCTTAGCAAGGACAAGTGGATCATCGCTAAGATGCTTGACTTCAAACCCATCGTTGACGATTTGAAGACTAACAGCATTCTAGCATCCGCATTAGATAAGTTAGTTAAGACATTTGATAAGAATTTTACATATAATTTTATAGATATAAGGATACAGACAGAATACGTTAAAAATCTGACTGTAGAGAAGTTCCAGCAAATAGCACCTTCTATCCGTGTAAAACGTGGCCTAATTAACCCTCTTGGATCACTAATTAAAGTAATTACAGGAAATCTGGATAACGACGATGCCATTCGATATGAAAAACTTATTGGTGAAGTTAAATTAAATCAGAATAGCAATAGACAGAAATTAACACTGATCACTGAAATGGTGCATTCCCTGGCCAACTCTACATTTAAGTTAAATGACAATCTCATACAAATTAATGAAGAAATCCGGAAACTATCAGAAAAACTCGATGATATACAAAGAAAGGAATATCTAAATCACGTGGAAACCCAAATTATTAATACCTACGATTTGCTGATTCATAACTTTCAAACAATCCACATTAAATTGAATGAGATTGAAACTACCTTAGCGATAAGTAGATTAGGAGCTTTACATCAGTCTATAATAGAGTCTTCTAAGTTGCTTAACCTTCTCGAAAGGATTAATAGTGTGGAAACGTTAGTATACCCACCTAGCTTAGAAAATTTAGTTAAGATAGAGCAAACCATGACACTCAAAGCCTACTTTAAGGGAAACCAAATAACATATCTGTTGGAAATACCGCTTGTATCTAGAGACACCTATATCTATTATAAACTCCTGCCATTACCCGTGCTATCCCATGACCACACCGTAGTCATCATACCCAAGTATCCCTACACCCTAGTGAAAGGGTCGAAGATCAGACTGTTAACTTACCCATGCCGAGAAGTTGAAGAGTCCAGCTTTCTCTGCATCGATGACGACACTTCCCACTACATTCAAGATTCTTGCGTCACCCAGCTGATGACTTATGCTGAAAACGTGACGTCATGCACTCAAGTCCAAGTCTCCATAGAACCAGTAAAGGTCCAGATAATACAACCCAACAGATGGATACTCTACAGTAGAGAAGAAAAGTTGCTCTCCAGAACCTGCACCAATGAAATATTCCGCCAGAAGGTCCATGGCACCTACATACTTACTTTAGACGACCCGTGTGAAGTACGTATCGGAGAGGTCCTTCTGAAAATGCACTCTACCGACATCGAGGATATCAAGTACCCTGCGATGCCCATAATAAACTTACCCGTGGTGAAACCTCCTGCAAAAACAGTACCATCGAAACCGGTAAACCTGGAAGGCATTGACTTGACCGACATCAAATTCCTGTCATACGCCCTGAAGAAAAGTGACAGTGAAAGTGAAAAGGCAATCATTACAGTGAAAGAAATTAGTGTCTGGACAATTGTTCTTTATATAGCGTTAATTGTATTTCTGTGTGTGTTAGCTTATAAGTACCACCTTAAATTGTTGAAAACCTGTAATCGAAGTTCTGCTCCTAAAGAAGAGAACTTCGATCTTAAGGAGGGAGGAGTTACGCCTGGCGACCCAGCCTCTAAACCCGGAGTCAGCTCTATATTCCCAGAACCTAGACGCTGAGTCATCAGACGGAAGTAGATAAGCTCGAGTACTTGCGGTGCTCAGGGCCGTTAGCTTAAGTGGATTATTCTTTAGTCTTAAGAGAACCATTGTAGAGTCAATACATGTAATTGATTAAAATTTTGTATTTTTAAAACGTCCTCCGGCTCCCGAAACACTTGACTACCTAATTATGAATAGGTTGTTTAAGGCTATTGTTGTATCACGATCCCTTATGAATAATGAACATCAACGTTCCTGTTGTTCTAATATTGAATGAGGTTTGACGTAGAGACGGGGAAGGAAACATGTACAAACATACATAAACGCCCGTGTTGCACCTGTATCCTGATCGGGTAGACAGATATCTTGGTACAGTAGGTAAAGCAACGGAAAGGGAAGGAGGAAAGTGGGTCAGGCAGGGAACAATTTTGTTAATGTCAACTATTGGCTGATATCTACAAATCAAATCAAATGAAATCATTTATTTGTCATAAACATAGGTGTTGATTACAGGTCTTAAGTATGAATTGTATCTCTATGTTTTACCCACAGGGCATACAAATACTTCAGGACTAAAACATATGTGGCATGCATTGAATTTATAATTATTATCAATTCTAAATAAGACAAAATTGCAATTTAAATCTTTGAAACAAAATTAAATAATATAAATCGTAATGTCAATTTACCAATGAAATATAAAAAAGTGTCAAACAGGCAATAAAATTTGTAATTAAAAATTATGCAATTGAATAGTCAAGATATTTAAAAAGATTTGTCAAAGCGAAGTTAAATAAATGTAATAGTTAATATACTTGCCAATAGAGAGATTAAAAAAATGTCAAACATACAATGAAATAAGTAAAAATTAAAATTATGCATTTAAATAGTCAAGTCGTTTAAGAAATCTTTTTTTTTATTTGTTCAAAAAAAAACTGCGTAGCAGTTTGTTGTCGGAGCGCTCTATCTCTATATATTATTTACTTTTATTATAGCTTTATTATTCTTATACCTAAACAACGTATATTTAAATTAATTCGGCTTCGGTCCATACGCAAACAAACCGTTGACAGAAATCGCGAATATACCAACGCAACACCGTCGATGAAGTTGCTCATTTGTTTACTTCACAATGACAATGACTTGATGATGCCGTTGCAAATTGATGTTCCTCATGAATCACCTTAGCAGATCGTGAAATAGCCTCAGTCTGGGTTTTTACATGCTTGTGATGTGATGTTATCGTAGCACAGGGTATCCTAGTTTAGGACGAGGACAGAAGATTGTGTTGTATGAAAGTTCTTATGATCTTTGATGACATATGGTTTGAAATTTAATTTCCTTGTACTCAAAATGAGGCTACGATCCCCGGCTTAATGGCTGAACACCGTTATTGAATTTGCCTGCAGGCTTGCGTAAATTGATTTAACCCTCGCCTGGCTAAGTCAGGGTTAAGTGACAATTTTGCTTTGCATTAATCAGCCTCTATAATGTCCCATTGCTAGGCACAGTTTAACCTAGAGAGTTTGTTCAGTCATATCACGTGTTAAACCCGTTCGTAGAATGTCCCAGATGTGAATCGACAAAAGGATGGTTGTGCTGATAGATTTCATCAACGTCTCCCAAAATAATAAAAATGCCTGTTTCGCAGAATTACATGGTTTTTTAATTATAGTAAGGAAACTTATTTCCAAAATCTAGTATCATCATCATCATTCAGCCACAAGAAGTCCACTGCTGAACATAGGCCTCCTCCATGGATTTCCAAAAAGACCGGTTGGAAGCGGCTTGCATCCAGCGTCTTCCTGCCACTTGGATGAGGTCATCTGTCCATCTTGTGACTGACCAGTCACGCTGCGCAGAACTGATGGCCGATGGGGCCAAAGTTCTCGAATGGAGACCACACATCGGCAAATCTAGTACGAGTATATCGAGTTCGAGTTCGAATAATAAGCAATAAGTTTTTACATTACAGACTTTAGATGGTGATAGATTTGGTGAAGGCCTCCCAAGAAATAAGCGGCAATCTACGCTAACAAAAAATTGCGCTTCAGGGGGTTCGTGATCCTAGGTTCCTTGTCGTGGGTCCTAAAAATCACTATTAACATGATTGAGAGATTGTACTGACACTTTTTGCAAATTTGATCTGCAAAAAAGATATAAGATTATTTTTTTCTCAGTAGCGCTAGTGTTCCCTCGACCCTCTTAAAGGCTTACGGCCTCATTTATAAAAACACGATTCCTCTAGCCAATCTATAACTCTGTTTATTTAATCTGTGGCTACATCTTTTCCTTGTAAAATCTCCACGACACCATTTTAATCGGCGTTGATATTTTGCAAACGGATCCCTAAATCGAGAAATATTTTTTTCTACACGACACTACGACATATTTTAAACGACTAATTCAACGATACATAACTGTGACGGACCAAGCTCCGTACAAGTGCTCACGATCGTTAATATCATGTTGAATTGTGTTCTGCACGAGAAGATAAAGGATGGAAGCTAAAAAAAAACCGAGAAATGATAATCGTATACTTATATAGGGATTGTAAAACATTTAAAGAGCGTATTATAGAATCGGATAAAGCGCCGAAACGTATTTGGTTCCTCGACATAAAATACAGCTAGGTATATTTTGTTTGTATCATTTGTAAATATTTAAGCAGTTCTTGTGAGATATTGCGTTGTCTTTTATAGATTAAATTTTTACGATAATTGAGATTAATTACAACGGCATCTATTTTGCGAGATGGCACAACTAATGAATTATGGATTGAAGAAAGTTTTTCACCTAAAACCTGTTACAATACATGACAGTTCATCGCTTTGTTCGTAGGTGACGCTACCGGTCTATACGCGTGGGTCTGAATTCATTCTCTAATAAAACAAAAACAAAAAAAAAAGTGCATCCGAAAAGCTTTTGTTTTGTAGCATTTGTAAACATTTAAACAGTTCTTGTAAAATACTTATTGCGTTGTCTTTTGTAGATTAAATTATGCAACTGGTTTTAGGGATGGTTTACGATAATTGAGATTAATCACAATAACATCTCTCTTGCGAAATAGCATAACTAATAAATTTTGGATTGAAGAAAGTCTGTCACCTAAATCTAATACAGTACATGGCAGTTCATTATTTTGTTCATAGATGACGCTTTTTTAATTCATTCTCTAAAACAAAACAAAAAATTGCATCCGAAAAGCTCGGTCATTCAGGTACTAAATAAATAGGGAACTTAAATCATATAAAACTTTAACAAAACAACATAGACTCACGCCTGTGTCCCAGAGGGGTAGGCGAATGTCGGGGACTGCCACTTGTTGCGATTTTGACGGATCGCTGTCGCTTTCTCAACATTCATTGGTCGTTGCTTGCGCGCGCGCCGGTTTCGGGTGCTTTTGTCTTGCCCTTTGCTAATGCATCCCCTGTTTGGTCGAGGTGTGTCCGTCTGGGTCATCCCTTGCCGGCCCTTCCACCCACATTTGTTCGATGGATTTGTTTCCTCTCCACATGTCCAAACGAACTCAACATTCCTTTCTCAATTTTAGTCACTGCATCCTCTTTTAGTCCACAACGTTTTCTAGTCACACGGTTATGTGTCCGGTCATTCAAAGTAACACCAGACATACTTCTCAAGGACCTCATTTCTACTTAAAAACGTAGAATTTAGTTTTTCATTGAACTCTGAACGTTTTCTTAGAAACATTATTTTACGAGATGACTCATATATATTGATAAACGCTTCATATATTGTAGGCGTTGCGTTCATACGTTGGGGAGTGACGTCATGGTCTGAGGTCGAGTTGTATGCCGCGTTGTAGTGCCACGTGATTGTATTGACTTTTTGACTGTTTGTATCGTAGGGAGTGTATGGTCGCGGAAGAAAGAGATACCACGTTTGTTTGCCTTTGGACGTGTCCTCTCATACTTTATTAAAGTTTTTCTTAGTGCAAGTCCCCATTATCGAATATCTTCGCATAAGCTCTAGAGTTAGCTCCATCTAGGAGTGAGTAGCGTATCAGTATTAGTTCTTTGTTAATACGATATTAACCGTTTGAGTGGGGGGGCGCCACTGTTATTTCCGTCCGGTTGACGCCAACCAAATAAATCATTATAACGCTTCAAATCCCAATTGTAGATAAAGTAGAGTATGTTTAGATGAATATAGACTGAATTAAAGAGATGTTGTTCTATATACGAGATACGAAACTTTGTTATTAACAGAAACTAGTTTTTCGAAAACACCACCGCGTCATTCAAATGTGCGTTGAATAAATTGATAAAAGGATTGTAGAAAAATAAATCAATCGGGAAATATCGAGATAAATAAATAGAAACTTAATTGACAATATAATTGCAGACATTAAATATTAATTTATAAAATAGCATAATATTAAAGTTCTGAAATTGATTGAGAAGATAGTGGCGCGATGTGGTACGAGTTTGACGAACAAAAATAGAATTACCAATGTTGAAGTCCTTAAATTAATAGCAGTAAGGAATAAAATTCTTAGTTGGCGGGATTTTGTTATTGGTTTCGCGAGCGGGAGAAGTGGCATCATATTAGGAGGGGGCCGCGAGGTTATAAAAGCTGGGTTCGGGAACTATTCAGAGCTTTTCCGGAACAGAAAATTGAACAGTAAATACGTCTGCTGCGCTCGTAGGCAAATTCGCCATTTTGTGAATTTACTATTAGGGAGTTTCATTTGTATTTAAATTCGAAAGTAGGAGAGTGGTTTTGGATTTGTAACCTAACATCACCTGTGGGCATTGCGTCCCAGACTATCAGCTCTGGTGTGAAGTTTCAGGTTCTGAATTACTTTCTTAGCTAAGGAATGAGATTTGAAAGTGAAAGTGTAAGGTTAGAAGCGGCCTTCGATTCCTAAACCGTTTGTATATTTAGCTAGAAGTTTTCCGCGTAAAATAGGGTTTTCAGCCTTAGTAATTAGGGTAGCTCTCGCGAAATAAAAGTTTACTAATCCTTTTCCTCCACAGTACTACGTTTATGCGGAAATAAATTTGTGCAAAGGAAAACTCACTGTGATAAAGGTATGCTATGGATAATCCGTGAGTCTAGCCTTTGTCAAATAACCAAGGCTCGGCGGGGGCACACGTGATGATCGATATCATTCTTGCGTCATAGCTTTCTGAGCCTTTGCAGACATTTAATTCCACTTATTACTTTAGCTTAATTCCACTAGCTAGTGGTAATTGAGTTTCAGTATACAAACGTGTGAATTTAGAGCGAATTCACTTGGGAGCCTTAAGAAGTTTAAATTAATGGACTAAGGGACCCAAAATCTAGCTCTGCTTACTATGCTACGGCTGAATCTGAGTCTGCTTGGGTTGAAAGGTTTAAAGAATCCCTTCACCGGAGGCGTTCCCAATTTAATTTAATAATAAAAAAGTAATACTAACAATAATTTTGAATTGAGATAATTACATTAATTATCTTGTTTGAAGATTGGGATAAAATGCTTCTTGTGAATGCGGTGTTAGATCTTCTTCCGTTAGCATACGTGGTGTAGCAATTTTCCCCCTGCTTACCCTGAGTGACAGACGATTCTAGCCCTCTGGCACTTTGCACCCATAACATATTTATGTATTATATTCCGAATATTCTTACCTTGCGGGTGGTTACCGAACCCATAAAACCACCTGCGCATACACATCCTAGGCTACACACTCTGGCCGGTCAGAAAGTCTGAAAGCTAACTGAGTCAAGTTACCAAGTAATTTGAAACAGTCTGGTTTTCCGGAGTTAGGGAGGATAGAAGTAGGAAATAGCTGTGACTAGGGAGACACCTTAGGCACTCACGCATACACACGATTAAATGTAAATGGGGTTTGTTTTGCTGAAACAATAATAACTTTGATGGGTGGTTAAATATATTAGCTTACGGGGTTGGGAAAAATTAGGCAGGCTCCCCCTTTTCTTTCAGGGTATCCAGTTGTATGATGAGAGTAAGTATTTCCCCAAGTCCCCACCATAACAATGCGGTCATTAGATGCGTTTAAGGTTCATTTAATAAAACTAAAATAAGTGAAATTGGTGCTTCCACAATGTTTTGTAGTGTAGTGATATTGTGATCAATATGTCGCAATAGGTTTAGTGTTCAATAAATCTGTTTCCAAACCCGTCTGTAAAAGATAGCGTTAAGTAATTCTCTTATCACCTACTCATAAGGATGTAGATGTAACCCCGCAAAATTCCGCGCCGCGCTAATGTAAACCTGCAAAACTCTGTTTGACTATAAGATTGTGTTCGTTATTTAATTGTGCGAGTCTTGAATTAGTAGCTACTAAACTTACTGCTTATCTATGTCTCTGGTCCTTACCTTAAAACTAGGCGTAAAGGTTGGTGCGTTTCATCCACACGGTGATCATTTCAAACTGAGGTATAGGTAAAACGAAACGAAAATCTTAGCTTCGTAGGTACCTATCTTTTGACCTTCGGACGGGTCATTCCACTATTGCAGAGGTAGGAACAATTTATGTAGGTGCGTAGATACTTTTCCTTCCGACCGTTGTTTCTTTAGTATTATTGCATTTTAGGCGCAATATAGGGTGAATAATATATAGGGTGGTCAAAACACGGATTATTGTTAGGAATTGAAAGACGTTATGGGACGTTAGGGAGTAGTTAAGAGCCACTATAGGCTTTGTAGTAGTAATGCTATATTCATTTTAAGTATATTGGCTTAATACTCTGCTTAATCTCATAGTTGCGTGAGCGCGGCTGGACTGTTTCAGTGTTGGTAAGCTTCGATGAAGTCTTATTCCAACGTACTTTGTGCATTTGGTTTTTTACCTCTCTCACTCTCGTCTGCCAATGCATTGTACTGCTGAACGTCTCTTTGCCAATTCTTGCGTTAATCATGTATGTTTTCTTAAGGCATAGACTCGGAATAATGAATCATTGTATTCTTATTTCTAGTCAGTCATAGTTTTATTATTTCTAAGTATATATTAACAGTATAACGTAGTGGTGGCCAATCCCCATCCACGGTTGATATAATTAGCACTATCGGCTAGTAGATAATTGAGTATTGCACTCACTTCTTCTTATCCAATATTATCTACTTAGCTGGCTAATAATGTCTGCCTTAACCGGCCTTTGGTAGGGGACGTTATACTAAAACACTCACATGTGTATTAGTATGACAAGTAGTTATTTCAAATATTTTGCTACTATAATCTTATTTTATTTACATGGAACTTATTTTATTTAACCTTTAATTTATTGTCTTCTAAACTTAACTTCTTTATTTAAATTTTCCTTCTTTATCCCAATCTTGTCTCGCTTCTGCTTATTTAATGTTGCTTTATTGCTATTTTAGTTTCTTCGAATCTTTCTAAAATTTACCTTTTCTAATAAACATTTGATTTGAACTGAATGTTCTTAGTTCCACTTTTATTATTTTAACGGATCTCTTACATGCACTCATTACTCAATCTCATATCCTAAAAGTTCTTGGGTTATTAATACGTTCACAATGAAGGGTCCTCACTAGACTAGACGATCACAGTTGGCCATTGGAGTGTTTTGCATCATAGTACTTTTCTCCTTACTATCGGGGTCATACGTTTAATATAACGGGCTGGGGGTCACATAACCCATATTATTTAATTATTCTTTTGTTGTTTCGGCGTGATTAATATGTAAAACTATGCCAAATTTCACCATTCTATAGTACTAATCGTCTGTGAGCTAAGCCATGGACAAGCAGATAGACAGACAAGTTCCTTGTTGACTATGGAACCCGAAAAACACCTGTTCTGCAAAATTGTACTGTTTTCAAGTTATTACGTTCTCGAGGAAACTCGTTTAGAAAAAGTAATAAATCGAGTTACTAAGTGTTGAATAATAATTAATAAGCTTTTTCATTAGATTGTTATAGAGTAATTATTTGATACAATTTTGGTCACTTTGATTCCTCATAAAAATACAACTGAAGTTTAATTCCTGTGGCTACGAAAGCAAATGCACCTACCTGATACTTTTGGCAAACAAACTCAAAAACTTGCCATCACTTTCATTGTCGGTCCATTTGTGCGACACTGAAATAAGGGACTGAATTGACTGATGTCTCAATAAATGTCACTGTTACATTTTTATTGCGAAGTTACCTGTAACGTACGGGGTGTCCCAGGGATAGACCGACAAACTTTAGGCAGTGATAAAGTGGATGTCAAAGTTTTCGATTAAGAAAATTTCCTACTTTCATTAATGATAACATTTTGGAAGCAACTTTTTTTTATTAAAAACAATGTTTCGGTTACCAAAAATTACGTCTTAAATGTTAGTACTTTTATTGTACAGTAAAGCCATTGTGAGGAAAACCGCGCATTGGTTTAGCTCTTCACGTATTGACTTGTCATTCCTGTGGGCTAGGCTGACAGCTGTCAGGATGGTATAGGTGCTGGGCAAGCCATCTAAAATACAATTGCAGCATCCAAGTGGTCCCTTCGCCCATATAATGTGAGTTCAATCACACCACGTCACGGAATGCTGCATAAATAATCTCATTATGTAGATGCAAAGGGCTCTAGCCTAAGTAAGTGGAGCCTCGGTAAAGAATTTTTTTTTTGCAATTGAAAAAATGTATTTGTTTGTTTGTGCAAGCAAGTGAGGTTCATTGCGGTACATACGTAACAACGTAACATTTTTTTTATAACGAGCGAAACCGAATGCCAGACATAACAACAGCCTTAAAGATTATCACAAGTGACTAATTCCCCTTCTCTTCTGTTCCAGATCTCCACTTCCCGATCGACATATCGGGCGTGCAGAACGACCACCCGTTCCTGGACGCCGACTCTCTGCAGTCACTGTTCAGAAGACTCACCGCGCTCAACCGGTGCGCCAGCATGAAGCTGGAGCATCACCATCATCAGAAACGCTCCGTGAGTCAAAATAAAATGTTCTTTTTTTATGTAGACTATGTACGTCCCACTGCAGCGCAGAGGCCTTCTCTCAGAGAGAGAGAGTGTGGGCTTAATTAGCACGCGTGTCTACCGCGAATTGGCAATTTCAAGCGCTGAGGTATGTGAACAGGTTTCCTCACGATATTTTCCTTTACCATTAGCGATTGACTCCTATAACTTTACAAATGTTCGTAATATACCTATTAGTGTTATATAATTCTAATGAATTTAATTATAATCCCATGAAAGAAGCAATATTTTGTAAAAATAAATAAACCCGTAACTTCACCAAGTCTAACCGACCGAAAAAGCTTCAAAAGCGCCAAAAGAACTTAGTTTGTACTTACTTATCAACTTTTCATTCCAAGTGAAGAAATACTTAAATTCAGTCTTTCAAAGCGTAGAGTTATCGCCTTGTTTCACTTTTTAAAGGAAACAAGACGATAACTTCTTTGAGAAACTTCTACTACGAGATTCACTACCCTCCGGTTTATCGTATCATATCTATCTGTTAATCTGCTCTTAACAAGACAGTTGTTTTTTGTATGCACTTTGCCCAACTGACAGATGTGTACAATGAAATACCAAATTGTTTGTGTACAAGAAACCGGGAGTAAGTAATACATGGAGCCTAGTAAGGGACCTAAGCTTACTCGTCCCAAATCACCTAGAGGTTTTATTTAATAGACTTATATTACCTGATTTAACAGACTTATAAAGTTCCGTGTGGCGCCGGATTAAGAATAGCGTCACTCCATTTCCTTCCGTGGATGTCGTAAAAGGCGACTAAAGAAACCAATTACCAAGATTCCACCCGCATACTGCGATTGCCAACCCGCCTGCCAAGCGTGGCGATTATGGCAAAAGCCCTCACGGTTATCAAAACCACGAAGGAGGCCTATGTCCTGCAGTGGGCGTCAAATGGCTGATGATGAACTGATATAAACACATTACTCTCATTTGGGCTCCGCTGCAGTCGGGTAAAAAGGCATGCGTGCCTGCATGCAACGACTAATAAATCGGCTGTCCCAAAAATAAACACAGTATGGGACTTTTTTTTTCAAAACCAAGATAATATCTCAACTAGTTGGTTCCTGTAACCAATAGTGGTAATATCTCGGTTTTGAAAAGAAATGTCCCTTACTGTGTTTATTTTTGCTCGATATTAATAACGGGAGAGGTCTGTCAGAATCGTGGCAAGAGTGGCAAACCCCGTTCTCTGCCTACCTCTTCGGGATACATGCGTGACTTTATGTAATGTAATGTATTATTAACTGAACATAGTTACGAATGTTGAGGAAGCGAAAGTGATCTGTCAGGATCGTGGCAAGTGGCAGTCCGTGGTCTCTGCCTACCCCTCTGGACAAAAGGCGTTAATTTATGTATGTATGTATATAGTTAAGAATCGGATTTTTTTTGGGATCTATTTGATAGAAATGATAGATAAATCATTTATTTACGTAAGAAATTGTAATGAAATCTGCAAAGCTGTGATATATATAGAGAAATACAGTTTGAGCTTTTAAAAAGGATGTGTAAACTTATTGAAAATTTTGTGATTATTGGATCTTTTATTGTTCGGGTTCGGGTTTAAAAAACTTAGGCCTTTGTATCTACGTAATGAGATGATTCATGCAGCGTCCAGTGGCACTTTCACTCACACTAGATGGGTGAAGGGGCCACTGGGACGCTGCAGTGCCTGGTACACTGTTTAGATGGAGGAAGCTTGCCCAGCACCTATACCACCCTGACAGCTTAGTCAGCCTAGCCCACAGGAAAGAAAAGTCAACACGTGCGGAGCTAACCAAGCCGCGGGTTTCCTCACGATGTTTTCCTTCACGGTTAGCGTGTGGAATTGCTACTACAAAGACGTGTACGTAACTTTTAGTATTTTAAAAATGAATTTTTATTTGCTTTTTTTAGAAGAAATGCACGAAAGAATTTTAAATTACCACTTTCTGAGCACTCACTGAACACCAACAAAAATTCTGAGATGGTTTTCAGAAACCTGTCAAATAGCCTATTAATAGAGGTAATATTCGTAGTTCAAAAACTGGTAGGCTTCTACGAAGAAGGTATAATAAATACCCCGTAGATAACTTGAACAAAATGACGCAGTCGGTATGAGTTTGTTTACGAATGGACACGTAAGAGACACTTATTTCTATTATTTGTTAATTTGACTAAAGTGCGAGGAATTCCGCGTCCCTCGCCAATGAGACCTGAGTACGTCCAGGTCCAGTAATTTAGTCAAGTTTATTGTTGGGCATTATACCTGTGCTGTTTGAGTCACTTTCAATTTATGCTAATCACGGTGAGAGCTACGGAAAGCGATTTCAAGTAGTGCTTAGATGCTGTTGAGTGTTATCCACATACTTACTTAAGAGGAAGCACCCTTTGAAGACACAAAAATCATGAAAGTAAAAAATCATCACCTCATCACCAAAGGCATTGTCCTAAATAGTGGCAATAGTTACAAAGGACGTCCACAACCAGAGTTACGGGTGAGCCGCATTTACCTAAATAAAGCTCAAGTTGCTGTCGACTGTACATACTTTTGAGTATTAGAAATCATATTAATTAAGTATTAAAAAATTTCAGGCTTAGCGACTGCTGATATTGGCTGCAAAGTTTATTGCTTGGCCTATTTTAGGTCAAAATTTTCATCTTTCAGAAAAGCTATTAATTTTTTTATGTCAATAAGCCTTAGATTAAGAATGAATGAATATTTTATATCCACGCTCGACACTAAGATCTTCGTTTTAAGAGCGAAAGTGGTTATAATCCGGTGAGCTTTTCTTTATTTGCGTAAAATTCTCCATCCGTATATTAGCCTTATTGACTTGAGCGTCAAAATAAACCATTTCAAAAACCTGTAGCTTACGTGTATTCAAACATACTAAGTTACATGGCCTGTTCAAGCTATTTTCACGTCTTTACATAACACTTTTTAAAAGTCTGACGGAGCACACTGTCAATAGCCTACCAACAAATAATAAGAAGCAGAACAAGGAATCCTGTTTTATAAATAAGTTTGCTAATTGACTGTTCTATCTGAGTCCTACAACCATAAAAATTAGCAGCCTTCTATCGATAGGAGGTTTCATTCTTCTTCTTTGTTCTTTCCTATTGTCATTATTTTTCTCTCGCTGGTAAAACCCGAAAATTGAGTCTTTTATTTTACGCACGGATTAAACTAATAAACAAGACATCCTAAATAATACAGTCCACTCTAACACCAAATCTAGATGGCCCAACCAAGTGCTACGGCAGTGCATCAGTCTGGGTATATTTCCATGTTTGTGATGTCCTTGCCTGATTACGTAGTTTGGGAGGGAGTATCCTAGTTTGGCACCAGGACAAGTAGTTGTGTTGTGTGGAAGTTATTTATTGTTATTTTATGTCATACTAACATAATTATAAGACTATTACTTACACAAAAGGTTATATTAATTTGAAATGTAAATATGGACTAGTTGTCTGAAACAAATTAATTGAATTGAATAGGCCTCTTCTCAGAGAGAGATTATGAGCCACGCCTACCGCGGATTGGCGATCCGAATCAATTAAGAATAAAATGTAAGAAAAATTTGAGACTCTTAGGGCCAGTTTCTGAATTGAGAATTTCACTAAGTAAGTACTTAAGTAACATTCTGTTACGCTCTTTTTTGAGAAATTAGAAGATACAGCACCACAATTAACTATTTACTTAGCGGAATTGGGTATTTGACAAAATATCAAATGAGTTACTTTTAAAACGGAATTTTGTATGAAAATACTGGCTTATGACGTCACATTTCAGAGCACTCTTTTTATGTTTAATCTATTTAAAAATTGTAATAACTAGTTGGCCTTTGCCCAGCAGTGGGACACAAACTAGGCTACCAAAAAATAACTAGTAATTGACTAAAAGAGATACATTTTCCGAGATATTTTGTAATTTTTGTTTTAATCGACCATATGAAATAATTTATTGTTTGTTGATCGTGTCAAATACTGTATTCTCAGTTCAGAAAGTGGCTCTAAGCATACGTTAATTTACTTACCGCACGCTTCTAATTTCAGGATAGAATTAAATCACGTATTAAAACTCGGGCAAGGCACTGCTTTTACTGGCACTATCACTTAAACGAGGTGGTTAATAGCTAACGGGGTATGTTTAAAAGTATTTTAAACTTAACGTTTCTGCTTGTAACCAGTTTTATTAATAGATAACTTCAATGGTTTGCCCTATAATTTTGTGGGTATTGACTGTAAACAAGCCATCTATGGAAATGCTACAGAATAATTAAGCGGAATTAATTGAACAGAGACATCATTTTTCCATTTATAAGGTTTTCTCACGCGAGAGAATTCTTGGCTCTAGTCAGTCAAAACTGTTGCATAGAGGTCACAATTGCAAATAGTTGACTGTAAAAAGGTTTGTGGACTTAAGGCTTATGGATCGAAGCCCTAAATAAGCAATTTATCCTTTCTTTTTGCGGAAGATAATACTTCCTCTTTCTTTACCTCTACGTACAATATCAATAGATCGTCTAAATTCCCAAAGCAACCAATTTCCCGCGCGACGCGATGAATCTTAAACACCCCGGGTAATAAGCGATGTGGTTTTAATCAACGGCAAATTAATATATATTGGGAGCTAATTAATTTACAGCGTCCTAATTTCAGACAATAATTAATTACGTGCCTTGACGGTTTAGTTGTACACAGATGAGTGTACAATTAAAACGTCAAGAGAGTATTGGCTTAATCACCACGCGTGCCCAATGTAGATCGGCAATTCAAGCGCTCAGGTGTCTTCACGTTATTTTACTTCACCTTTCATCATCATCAACCATTTGACAACCACTGCAGGACATAGGCCTCCCTCATGGTTTTCCAAGCTTCCCGGTCTTGTTCCGCTCGCTTCCAACGACTCGCCGCCACCGTACCCAGGTCGCCAGATGGGAGGCCTGCTCACGTGCGTCGTCCGGTCCGCGGTCGCCAGGTCAGAACTTTTCCGCCCCAACGGCCATCAGTTCTCCGAGCTATGTGCCCCACTCACTGCCACTTCAACTCAGCAATTCTTCGAGCTATATTAGTAACTCGGGTTCTTCTGCGGATCTCCTCATTCCTGATTCGATCACGCAGTGAAACTCCTAACATAGCTCTCTCCATTGCTCGTTGGGCGACCTTGAGCTTTCTTACCGTGTAGTGCCCGGATTAAGAATAGCGCCACTCCATTTCCTTCCGTGGGTGTCGTAGAAGGCGACTAAGGAAATAAATTACTAGCAGACGGGCAGCAGCGTTTTCCTGAGATTCCAACCGCATACTGCGATCGCCAACCCGCCTGCCAAGCGTGGCGATTATGGCAAAACCCCTCATGGCTTAGGAAAACCATGAGGGAGGCCTATGTCCTGCAGTGGGCGTCAAATGGCTGATGATGATGATGATGAAGAGCCTTCTTATGAGGCTCATAGTCAGCGACCAGGTCTCACACCAATAAGTCATCACTGGCACACATTGGTTATAGCCGTTGTCTTGAGACACTGAGCTATTTTGGACGCGAAAGTGTGTTTTAGTTTCCCGAACGCTACCCATCCGAGTTGGATTCGACCTTCATCGTAAGCGAGTGGTATAGTATCGCTACCGCAACTTCGCAAATGTACGTAACTTAGAAAACAAAGCCACTGGTACCTACATACCGGGATTCAGTTCTACCGTTTCGAGTGCATAAATAGTAGTTTATGCAACTGTCATATAATGAAGGGTATTAAAACACGAGTGTGAGCTTATGAAACGAGCGCAGCGAGTTTCATAATAGTAACGAGTGTTTTAATACCCGTGTTATATGCAGTTGCATACACTACTTTATCTTCACTAATGCAATTAAAAATTAAATTCACGCGTACGTGTATAATCATCACAGTGATTTTGCCGCCATTAAAATTTAACCAATGAGAGCGCAGCTGCGCGCTTCAATAAAACGCGACCAACCTGATTGGCCCTGCAATCAAGTTGGTCGCGTTTTATTGATGTTATAATGAGATTTTACGATATCGATGTGAATATTAGGTATACCATCATGTGAAATTGCTTAAATTGAGTGTTTTGTTGTCTGCGCTATAACAGTAGTAATTATAAGTCAAGTATTGAAAACATAAGTAGAATGTTACAACATTAGTGTAGATAAAGGTAGTTTTCATTTCATTCAGC
Source organism: Yponomeuta cagnagella (assembly GCA_947310995.1). Taxonomy (NCBI): domain Eukaryota; kingdom Metazoa; phylum Arthropoda; class Insecta; order Lepidoptera; family Yponomeutidae; genus Yponomeuta; species Yponomeuta cagnagella. Next base: position 4,088,456 of record OX371285.1, on the reverse strand, counting down.
TTTTGTGTAAGTACTCGTATAAACAAACCGGTGATAAAACGGAGAATAATAATTGCTATCGCGTTTGTTTGTTTGTCCTAGGCCATTAACTCAACTCATTAATGGGCTCCAGGGCGTAACAAAATGATATCTTTTTTTTGCAGATACAAATTGAAAAAAGTGTCTATACAATCTTTTTTAGGACCTATGGTTCACGAACCTGGGACTAGATAGCATTTATGCCAAAAACGGCCGTTATGGCATAAATGTTATCTAGTCCCAGGAAAGGGCTATGCTCGGAATTTTTCTACGGGATCGAGTCAGAAATGATGAGATCCGTAGACAAACGAAAGTCGTCGACATAGCCCAGCGGATTAGTAAGTTGAAGTGGCAGTGGGCGGGGCACATAGCACAGAAGTGATGGCCGATGGGGCCGACAAGTTCTCGAATAGAGACCACATATCGGCAAGCGCAGCGTAGGACGACAGCCACAAGCTGGATTGATGACCTCATCCAAGTGGCAGGAAGACGCTGGATGCAGGCCGCTTCCAATCCGTCTTTTTGGAAATCCATGGAGGAGGCCTATGTCCAGCAGTGGACTTCTTGTGGCTGAATGGTGATGATGATGATGAATAGTATTTTATGCTAGCGAATGTGTTCTTATGATCACTCCATTAAAGTGAAAATTGCGGTGTCTGCAACGGACTCGAGCCGAGTATACCCGGCGTAAAAAAGTTTCACTGTAAAAACTGTTTGGTTAAAAAATGAACGAAATTAAATGTTCATATTGTACATAATAATTTATTTAAATGTAATTGTTCATTCATAATGCTTAAGGTGTAACGAAATTCCCATGTACAGTCGACACCACATAATCTTTTACATTTTAGTTGCAAATTCGCCCGGATGCAACGGAATAGAGGGCATCGATGTAAAAGATGATGTGCTGTCGATTGTACATTCGAAAATGAGGAATTCTAGTGTACGACCGAGTGTACTTTAGGGAAAGCTATGAAATTTCGTAAAAAATATCAAATTTTCGATTGAAGTCCCAGGTAGTAACCTAAGTATGGTTCCAACAAGGAGAACCGCCGATTTTGGGCAGGTGGAAGGGCCAGTAAGGGACGTCTCAGGTGGACATACTCAAATAGGGGATATGTTAGCAATGGGCAAGATAAAATTAACCTGAAACCGGCGTGGGTGAATAGAACGTCTAATGAATGTTGATGAAGCGAAAGAGATCTGTCAGGATCATGGCAAGTGGCAGACCCGGTCTCTGCCTACCCCTCCCCTCCAGGATACAGGCGTGAGTATATGTTATGTAATGTAATTTCGTTCATCAAGATCTACCCACTGCAGCCCACTGCTAGGTATACCTTTTCCCCCAAATGCCTACTTTCACGGTCTCTTACCATCCGCATCCACTTTGGTTACCCCCTGTATAATGTCTTGTCTTCCTAGTTATCAACCTTCTAACCACTTATAGCTAAGTACATTTCCTCGGCTTTGTAATGCATCTATGCATTCCTAACCATTGCCTCATATGATAATGTTCGGTTTGAACTTACGATAACATCATTTCTGTAAGCTGTTGCATGAGCGATGGGCAATTTTCTTGAACGCAGACTGTTAGCAGTCAGCGGCAACCGCAGTTACGGTAGTCCTTATCGAGTGGCATTAAGTACGAGAATCAAATAAAAAGGAACATTGCAATCATTACCGATAGTACGTACTTGAGAAATAATGGATGCCGCACCATGTTATGTAATGCTACGAGAATTATTCAAATTGTCTCGAAAATTAGTCCGATAAATTTTTGAAGTTCGCATCAGTGATTTGAATTATCATAATTTGAGATTTTTTTTGTATTTTTACTTTTTTTTTGTTTTCAGATTTGAAAAGTATTTTGTAATCCTTAACGTTTACAAATTTTCTAGCGATTGTAAAGTTGAACCTTTTCTAAGACATTACATTATTACAAGAATTTATCTTGAGAAGCTCTACACCGAAATTAGAAATTTATTTCGACGAAAAAAAAAACGTTTTGTTTGTTGAATGTCAAATGTTAAGTTATCTATCTATACAATGGACATAATTTAATGGAGAAAAATGCAACGAAAAACTCTACTCTGACCATCTTTTCTCAAATCACATTAAACATGTGTCCAAATCCACTTGTTAATAAATATACACAATTTTTGCTTCGAACCCATCACTATTGCCTTAATAGCGTAATCATTAACCTAACAGAAATTAAGACATCAGCTTACGGCACCTAATTGACCAAAATTATCTCCTAAAGCGAAAACCTCGTTGCTATGCAACCTCTTTCCACTTTGCCTCATTTCTGTGCGAGCTTTTGGAAAAAGAAAAGATTGAAGTTTGAAAATAGAACAAAAAACGGTGCAACGTTTGTGCACATAAACTGTGGCCACTTGTTGCTATAAAATAAACGTGGCATTAAGTATAATATCAAGTTTAATTATTAAATAAGAACTCCTTCTGCACATACAAATAATGTTCTATTTCAAACCTAAACTCGGTATAGTTGTAGTTTTAGATATGTCAGCCATAATAACAACAATCATCGTTGGTATTTGTATTTTTAATCAAGAAGTAAAATAATAATAAAACTTACTTTTTCTACGTAATTTTTAAATACTGCTACCACCAAAATCCTTTCAAAGGTGTATAAGTTTCATTTTCGCTTTTGCGTTTATCGACTTTGTGGAATATTTCAGCAGTTCCGCACAATTTATTGCCGCTTGTTTCAAACCACCCCTTTTTTGGATAGATATAAGGATTTTGTTAGACCCTTTCAGGGTTAAATAAGCTAGTCAGTTAAAATTTCACAGATGATGTGTCCATGTTGCCGCTATAACAGTAAATACTAAAAACAGAATAAAATAAATACTTAAGAGGGGCTCCCATACAACAAACGTGATTTTTTTGCCGTTTTTTGCTCGATCTTTGTGTCTAAAGTTGTGTAGATAATGGTACGGAACCCTTCGTGCGCGAGTCCGACTCGGACTTGGCCGGTTTTAGTATCAGCGAAAAAGATATGATTTTTTTTCTTTGGCGCTAGTCAGCCGAGGGGATCCCCCTTAGAAAAGGTTCCAAATAAAATTAAAGCTTTATTCAGACCTTTTCACCACTAACGTACAACAAAGGTGCTAATCCCATTGGGACTTTCGTGCCATTCAAACTCAATCAACGAGTCCATTGAAGTTGGAAAACGCATTTAACACGAGTTCTTCACGTATTTTAATTGGATTAGAAATTAATTCGAGTCTGCTGATGAAGGCGCGTGTCCTACTGAGCGATGACACATTTAAAAAAAAACTGGGTTGAGAAAATTACACCTCCTTTATAATATTTGTTGAATTCCACTACTGGCCGTTTTCCTAGCCATCGATTTGTGACTAGAAATAACAAGTTTTTATTAATAAAACGTAAATTTGGAACCTGTATTCTGATAACTTTCTTTGTGTTTAACATATTATCAAGCATATTCTTAGGTTAGTTTCCATCTCACAAAAAGGACCCGAAATCAGGTTCATGGCAAGAGACAAAGCCGGGTCTCTGCCTATCCCTCCGTGATACAGGCGTGAATTTGTGTATGTGTGTTTCCATCACTGTAGAAAATTAAAGTAAAAATTTTGAAGTTTTTCAGTACGGCCTTAACGGTTGTTAAAAAAATTATCCTTTGCATGCCGAAAAAATTAAGTGGACAGTTTTACAGATCTTTTTTTTTGTGTTTGGTACCAAATAAACGTTTTCTAGATACATACATAACACACGCCTGTATCCCAGAGGGGTAGGCAGAGACCAGGGACTGCCGCTTGCCACAATCCAGACAAATCACTTTCGCTTCCGCAACAACGAACGTTTTCAAGAATAAACGTTTTCAGCAATAAACGTTTTCAACAATAAACGTTTTCAACAATAAACGTTTTCTATTCTGTTCTATTCTACAAATTAAAGTATAGCGCAAGATAGACAAATTTCCAATGGCAAAGGACGATTTACTCATCAGCGCTCTGTGTCAGCGCTGAGGGATCACTTCCTCTGCATAACGCTGAGTCAGCTGCCTTTTGTGGCAACTTAGACACACCACAGGCTACATCTATGGTCCTGTTTTATTTATTTGTTTTGTCTGTTGTGTATTTAGTTTTCCTACTGTTGTTGTGCATATTATGTTACTTATCTGATTATTTTGTTTCTGTGAAGTGTCTTGTTGGTATAATAATTAAATTACTTCTTCTTCTTCTTCTACTACCACCATGGAGGTCGGTGATTGATTTCAAGCGCTGAGGTACTTGATCACCTCAGACACTCAGGTTTTCTCGTTACATTTCCCTTCACAGTAAACGAGTGGTAGGTATTACTGCAAAATATTTAAAGATACGCAACTGAAATTACAGCTTGTTATTGTGAAGGTTTTCTTTGTTCAGGTGTCAATTAGTGGCTATTGTTTTGTTAGCTCGCCAAATTCCAACGCCCTCGCTTTTAATTAAAACTCGTTCGTCAATTCCTGAAATAAAAGCCTTTAGAGCTCTATGGTTCGGAGTTGTTTTAGCTCTGTTAGGGCACTTATACACGGGCGGCACGCGAACGATAGTTCTAACTGCAGCCGTCAACACTAGTCGCTGACGCGTCGACAGCAGTCGCCAACGCGTCGACAGCAGTCGCCGACGCGTCGACAGTAGTCGCCAACGCGTCGACAGCAGTCGCCGACGCGTCAACAGTAGTCGCCGACATGTCAGGGTCGAATATTTGCGGCGCCGGCTGCCGTCGACATGTCGACGGCTGCAGTTAGCGCTGTCGTTCGCAACGTGCCGCCCGTGTATAAGCACTCTTAGGAATTAGGTCAACACTGCTTTTAAAATTAAATTTCAAGTAAATTGTTACTGGCCACATACAGTTTTTTTTTACCAGTTACCAACCTCCTTGGTGCATACAGAAAATTAAAAACGAAATTATTTTTGTATATAAAACGCGCGGAATCACGGAAGAAGTGGCTGCATGACCTTATGATCTTAGCCTACTCCAGAAACGGGCGAATATACTTTTAACTAAATATAAACATTTCTATGCATTTATGTCTATAATTTTCCTCGTAGGTGTAATAAAAAGCACTATACATACCTCAGGATAAAGTACAGTTCCATACCTCAAATGGTTTGCGCCCCTCGCAAGCTCGTGGCGCAAATGCCACAATCTCGGTATGGAACTGTCACTTTCTTCCCTCTGAAGTAATGAACTATTATTTCAGCAGGTAACGAGATTAATTCGTATTGTAAAAAACTAAAAAATGTGTGTAAGTAATCCCCGTTTTCTTTACATCTTTTTTTTAATGCATTACACTTCCTACTGCAGAGCACAGGCCTTCTCTCAGAGAGAGACAGTATGGGCTTAATTACATCGCGTGGCCACCGCGGATTGACAATTTCAAGCACCGAGGTGTGGGCACACCTCAGACACGATGCTTTCCAGGTTTCCTCACGATGTTTTCCTTCACAGTTATCGAGTAGTATTGCTACTACAACTTCACAAATGTACGTATTTTAGAAAAAAAAGTCGTTGGTACATGCCGGGCTTCGAACCCGAGTGATACTCGGGAGAAGGTTCTATCCTCCGCTGCGCATCGGGCTTAAACATACACTCGAACAAATAGAATAGTTTTAATAATACTAGTTTTATTTAATAATATAATAATAGATAGATAGTTTTCTCCCCTCAGTGTAAAATTTACTATTATTTTGTAGACAAACTTCTTGGATTTTTTTCCAGTGTAATTAAAAATTTTGTCTTCTCGAAAAGAAGATTAAATATACTGGAGATTTACCCCCTGTTATTGGTTCTGTTCATCTACTGTTAACAGCTGTCAGTTGGCCAAAGTGCTTAAAAAAACCAGCCAAGTGCGAGTCGGACTCGCGCACGAATGGTTCCGTACCATTATGTATACAACATTAGGCAAAGATTGAGACAAAATAAATTAGGTACATTGAGAACAGCGCTATCTACAGAAACCAACAAGAAGCATTTAATATTGACATTTTACGACATGACATCGGCGCTGTGAAGGGTACATATATGACCGCTAGACGGCAAGCGCTGCCTTTAGACAACGTTTGTTGTATGGGAGCCCCCTTAAATATTTATTTTATTCTGTTTTTTGTATTTTTGTTAGGGCGGCAACAGAAATACATCATCTGTGAAAATTTCAACAGTCTAGCTATCACGGTTCATGAGATACAGCCTGGTGACAGACAGCCAGACAGACAGACGGACAGTGGAGTCTTAATAATAGGGTCCAGTTTTGCGTCTTCCGGGAACGGAACCATGACAGCTATTAGCAGCAGATTGTTTGTAGACGAAAAACTAGAGGAAAGTCGTTTTAAACTTCCACCACTGAATTTGGTTCAAAACTTTTTTGGAAAGGCCTTATGCCTATCACAAAAATAATTTAATTAAACCACATTTCGACCTCATTTCCTTTATAGAAATAAATCATAATAATTTTGATTAATTACCTAACCGTCATCGAGCATTTAACTCAATAATAGAATGCTGAGTCACCCATCAATAGAGTTGGTTACGGCCTCACTAACCATTTCATTGAATTTATTTAATTCATTCTGTCACTGTTGGCACAGTTGACAGCACCTCAACCTTCACACTCGGTTATGTTACAGGTGACTTTGCAACTAAAATAATCTTGATATTTGATTTGCTCTCGATTGTACTTAGAAATACATGGCTAAAGGCTATGCATGGAAACACATGGAGTCTAACGGTCCTCTTTGTGCGTTTGTTTGCAACGAAATATCGAGAATTTACTATCAATAGCACACAGGAACCGAATACTAACTAGCTCTTTTACCACGTAATTTTCCACTCTATTGGGCTAAGCATTTAGACGACTCTAAATTGTCAAAATATGTAGATATGTATTTGACAGTTCGGAGTAGGCTTAATCAGGCAACTCCATACAGTGGAAGACTTACGTGATCGCACCCCTGGTCTTATCTTGTATTGTGTAATTTCCTTTTTAGGGTTCCGTATCCAAAGGTTAAGGGACCCTATTACTATGACTCCGCTGACTGTCTGTCTGTCTGTCACCAGGCTGTGATAGCTGAAACGTGATAGTTAGACAGTTAAAATTTTCACAGATGATCTATTTCTGTTGCCGCTATAACGGAAAATACTAAAAAGAGAATACAATAAATATTTAAGGGGGGCTCCCATACAGCAAACGTGAGTTTTTGTCCGTTTTATGCTCGACATTAATAACGGCAACAGGTAGACGCTTGAAAATGTTTATTGGTACGGAACCCTTCGTTCGCGAGTCCGAATCGCACTTGGCCGGTTTTATTGGTTTTATTTATTATAATAGTGTTCTCTATTTACCTATCTAATTATTATTTGAACTTGATAATACACGAAGCATATTATGGTTGATGCGGTGTTCAATGATTGTTGATTTAATCCGAGTTCTAATATTTGACTGGTCTCGTTGGTCTAGTCGTTAGGGCGCTTACCTGCGTAAACAGAGGTCGTAGGTTCGATTCCCACTGGGGCCGCTGTACTGCATGACATCGTACGTGTATTTCCATGTTAGTGATGTCCTTGCCTGGTTACCGTAGCACAGGGTAGCCTAATTTGGAACCAGATCAAGTGATTGTATTGTGTGGATGTTATTATTATAGTTATCATTATTGTTGATACCATGGTTGGTTTATACATCATTATCATCATCAGATCCTGTCATTTCATATTAGGGACACAAGGCTTTCAGAACAGTCTTGAATAGCAGCCGATTTTGTGGCTTCTATTCAACCTCATGCATATTTGTCCCGACACAGATTAATACATTATCATGATCATTCAGCCACAAGAAGTCTACTGCCTTACATAGGGCCCCTCCATGGATTTCCAAAAATACCGGTTGGAAGCGGCTTGCTTCCAGCGTCTTCCTGCCACTTGGATGAGGTCATCTGTCCATCTTGTAGCTGGTCGTCTACATGATTAATACGTGATTGCAATAAATTAATATGAATAAGTTAAACGACTAAAAACTGTGACCAGGTGGAGCGACGACATTCGCAAAGCGGTGGGCAGTGACTGGGAAAGAAGAGCCTTAGATCGAGCTCAGTGGCGTGTCTTGGGAGAGGCCTATGTCCAGCAGTGGACTGACACCGGCTGATGATGATGATGATGATGAAACGACTAAAAACACGCCTTCGTCAGTAACGCAAATAAGACCTCGACAAAAATTTTAAAACTAAATTTGATAACGCAGGTAAAAAAATATGTTTATTTATAAGAAAAGATTGCAATAAATTATGGTCGATGGCGACTCCCACACGTGGCGCAGCCTGTGTCGTGGGTGACGGGTAGAACACGCACTTCATAGTTAGCACCGGTTGACAGATCGAGACGAGCGAGTTACAAGCAAGCGTGAGCAAAAACAGTGCTACTATGGACTCTCGGGCTTCCACACTAAGCCGAGTCTGTGTCGTGGACAGGTAATTAGGTATCGTCCATCCTCTCCGAAGTAAGGGAGAATATAATCTGTCAAAATTGACAAACCTGTTATCTGAACCTGATCTACACCGTGGACTTCGCGGAAGAGTGAAGGGTTTGAAGAATTATGGATTAATATTAGGGATGCACCGACTGTTCGCCGACCAGTCGGTTAAGCCGACTAGTCGGCCATATTTGCAGTCGGCGACTGGTCGGCGAACAGTCGGCCAAAACTGCCGACGGATTAGGGTAACTGAAATACGTATTTATTTTAACTGTTATGTAATCGTTTATTAGTTTGTACCATATTAAAGATATTCCACTTCTAAGATACTCTTCTTACGAGATCAGATCAGTCATAAAATTATATACGTATAAAAGTAATCAACAGTCAAACCCTAGATCTAAGCTGGCCTCTATGCTCTCAGGCTTAATTAATATTATTACAAGGAGGCCTAAGTCCAGCAGTGGACTTCTTGTGGCTAAATGATGATGATGATTATAATCAAACTCATTCGCTTCTACCCTACATCTACCCTGAAAGTCCGTTCTGTAAACTACTGGTAAAAGAATTTTTGAAACAGCATTAGTGCTTTTGGGGATTACCCCCTACATACAAACTTACAAACATTATGAACTTTTTCTCTTTGTAATATTTGTATAGATCATCATCAACATCATTCAGCCACAACAAGTCCACTGCTGGACATAGGCCCCCTCCATGGATTTCCAAAAAGACCGGTTGGAAGCGGCTTGCATCCAGCGTCTTCCTGCCACTTGGATGAGGTCATCTGTCCATATTGTGGCTGGTCGTCCTACGCTGCGCTTGCCGATATATTTGTATAGATAGACCTAGATAAAAGTAGCTCATATTGACGTACGGATTTCAGGAAGATTAGCTCCTATATTACAAGCATCAAACCTGAACGATTCCATTGGTCTAACCGTCGAGTTCCATACCAATTGCTATCGCAAACGTCGGGATTCCGGCAGGATTCGTTGCGCATAATTTTATTAGGCCTCTGGGAAATGTTCGTTCACGCGAGCAGAAAATTTATTGGATTTAATTGAGGTAGATTGAGAAATCTGGAACTTAATTTTTTTGCTCTTTAGAATAGAAATTGACTTTACAATGTCAATACAATATGATGACAATGTAATGTGTAATGTGATATTACAATGTAATTATGGATTAATATTAATATTTTTTGCCATCAGTAGACATACACCGGGAGTTCAACGATCCTTTTACAATTTGTAAGGATGAGAAGTGGAAAAGAGAGTGACATCATCAGATATCCACCCTGTACTCATTGGACCGTCGGAAAGAAAATGGTCTTAATTTTTTTTTCTCAAACTTTGTGATTATTTTCTGAGAAGTCTGTGACATTCCAAAATAAGTCTTTTAAAATACGCACTTAACGTGCCCTCTTCTAGTATGAAATCTGCTCGAAAATTTGAAAAATGCTGTCAAGATTTTTTTTATGCGGCCTATATACCAATTCAGGGCACAGGCCTTCTCTCAGAGAGAGAGAGAGAGAGAGAGAGAGAGAGACGTGCCCACCGCGAACTGGCAATTTCAAGTGCTGAGGTATGTGAGCACCTCAGACACTTAGGTTTTCTCACGATGTTTTGCTTAATGGTTAGCGACTGATATTGCTACTACCAATGAAGACGCTGGATGCAAGCCGCTTCCAATCGGTCTTGGAAATCCATGGAGGAGGCCTATGTCCAGCAGTGGACTGCTCGTGGCTGAATGATGATGATGATGATTGCTACTATAACTTCTCAAATGTACGTAACTTAGAAAATATCATGCCACATATATTTCTATTTAGTGTGAATATCCTAAAAATATTGATCTCTGACTGTACTTGTGACTAAGCAGAAATTGTCCATTATTCATGTACCTAAGTGCCTTGCAAAATGTGGGTACATACCGGAATAAACATTGTTCGTCTTTTGTGATTATTTGCAGAAGTATTTTCTTAGAGAATAAATAATCTTAAGGGCCGGTTTACCGTTTGACGGCTTACTCTCAGCTTAACTAACAAATTTTTAAACAAATTGTGTGCTACGTTTAAATTTTCATGTCAAAATTTATTATAAATTGAGCCTTATTTCTTTATAAAAAAAAATTATACGTTTTCTATAGCACGCCATATCTGTTTGATCTTAAAAAAAACTAAATAATGACGAACCATGATTTACACAGCGTAATAGAAACGACTATAAAAACATTAACGACTTAATTGCTACGAAATCAAATCTAATTTCCACCAAACAACAATGTTTTCAAAGGTCAACCACAAAGGTGTGCTCACACTGTACAATTTAGATCAATTTGAAAACTCAGTTTCATTATGTGAAGAGTTAAAAATTATCTGTTATTATCGGTCATTACACTACAGAATAAAAAGCGCAGAAGTTCTTATTTCGCATATTTTGCCTTTAAAAACATTTCATCGAAAATGTATATTCCACATTACATGCAGGACTAGTTACAACCAGCACTAGTCATACAGGCAATTAAAGTATGGCATTATTTATGCTCTTTTTTTTGTTACCTTGATTTCCTCATGACATTTTCCTGTTTTGTAAAGTGCTTCTGTTCTTACAACTTTATAATTTTATCCTTTTTAACCATTATGTGCTTTGCATAATGTTATTGCCCACTACATATCCATATTAGTGAAAGTTGAAATTGACAATTGTTAAATGATATTGATGTTTTGAAATCAATTTCACTGTGATTAGGTACATATAATTACGCAAACCTTGGTCTACAGTTTGTAAATTGTGTAATTATGTATTTGCGTGGCAGTTGTGTTTGGTAGATGCGATTTTTAATGGGGTTTAGTGTAATTTAATTAAACTTTCATTAAAATAGAGGTACCTAATATTATGATCTTTAAAATAATAGACGGACAGACAGCTTTAATAGAGTACTGTACCTAAAGGGTGCCAATGCCAAAACGAAATATTTGACAGTCAACCATAGAACAAAACAGAAAGACGTCAAAAATGTTGGTCGTAATAAGTAATTCAAAAAATATGTAGGAGTACACCAAGGGCCAATTTCGTCAAAGTCGGAAGCTTAGATCAATGCTCCGTGATCTCGATTACAGCCTTAACTGGGATTACGGCTGAAGGGTTTCATAGCAAGATGGTCACTATCGCACTTTGTTACTTTTATTTCGCTCCGATACGATCGCTAGCACAATGACAACTTTTGCCAATCATCACACATTAGATCGCACTATGCCCACTTTAATTACAAAATGTTCTTGTTTTTTATTCTTCACTGTACAAATTGGTGGGAATCCACGCATTCAAACTATTGCAGACAGCAAAACTGAGGATTGTGCGACTTTACAAAGCATAATCAGCCTATATGCGTCCCACTGTAGGGCACAGGCCTTCTCTCAGGGAGAGAGTATGGGCTTAATCACCACGCGTGCCCACCGCGGATTGGCGATTTCAAGCGCCGAGGTATGTGAATAGCTCAGACACTCAGGTTTCCTCACGATGTTTTCCTTCACCGTTAGCGTGTGGTATTGCTACTATAACTTCACAAATGTACATAACTTAGAAAACCAAGTCATGGGTACCAAGTACTCTTACCAACGACTTTACAAAGCCTTCATGCTAATAGTTGGCTTTTATACTATTTTAAACATGGTGCGATCTCACTTATGAAGATATGTAATGATTGGCAATAAGGTTCTGATTGCATTGAAAAATCCTAAAAGTAAAAAAGGCATCGAGCTATCAAACCCACTAAACCATCATAGGCAGCCTATATACGTCCTATATACCGCCTATATACTGGGAATCGAACCTGGGCGTCTCGCTTCCGAGTCCAATGTTCTACCCACTAGGCTACCACCGCTAGTAAGTAAGCACTACCACTACTAATGCATACTCCACCAAAATATCCTAGTGAACGCTCAGCCTAGTGCCATTTAAGCAAAGCAAGGTCACCCGATGATTGAAGCATGACGTTTGAAATCATCTCTCAAGAACTCAAAGTAATTAACGACTCTAGAAGTTTACAAGGGATTTTGCCATCGCATACTTGATTGGCACGTGATTTGCGTATTTTGTTATTTTATAAATTTTGTACGTCGCCGTTTCGGAGGTTTAATAATTGCTTTTCAATTTCTGTGCTCGTGTATAATGAAACAGTGATACCTACGGATATACATAAATATCGTATTTCAGTAGCCTGTAGCCGTCTGGCTACAGGGTTGACAAATCCATGCTAAAAACTTCGAATACACTTACATCGATATAAAGACAAACTTGTATAAAAACAAAATGTTTAATTAATAAACGTCTTAGTTTTCGGTATCAGAAATTATTAGTTACGAGGAGAAGACGCTAAAAAAAACTTCACACTTGTTCTTTGCAAAAAAAGCTTCAATTTAATTAACAGAGTTTTTAATTCACCTACACCCACGAGTTTATGATTGTCGTGTTATGTCTGCAGGAGTAATAGTCAAAATTAAATTATATATTACAATAATTTTACCTTTCACCAACTCCGAAATCGCTTTGAGCTACCAGAAAATCGCGACCTCTGCTAATATTGCTAGCCATCTGCTTACGGGACACCCTATATAATTGCGCAAAGTTGCTCCACACCGTCAATTAATCAAAAACTGTGGTAGTTAGCCAGACACGCCTTTTTGATGCATCCACCACAATAAATCTTGAGCAAACTTTTCCTGCGTCTCCGTTAGCCTCGTGCGCACCATCATTAGCCTCTTCTTCTCTTTAATCTTCTTATACTAGGTATATCAATAAACTCAATACGTGAACAAACTTTCCCATACAGGGGTCATACTCGTACAATAATATTCATCCTTCTTTAACACAAATAAAAAACTTTTTACGTTTATTTTAAGTCAGTTATTTTAGCACTGTTTGAGAAATTGTCTTGACCGAAAGCAATTTTTTGGTGGTTTTCGGACAGTCTTTTTTTATGTGGCCTCTACATATACGTCCCACTGCAAGGCACAGACCTTCTCTCAGAGGGAATGTATGGGCTCAATGCAGTCAAAAGAATTAGAGGGCTCACTGACGTTGCAACTGCTAGGCTTGTTTATTTTAGTTACTTTCATAGTATTATGTCCAATGGCATACTACTGTGGGGTCGGGCAGCAGACATTGAAACGTTCTTCATCTTACAGAAGAGAGCGATCCGATTTATTTACAAGCTAGGTAGTAGGGACTCGTTAAGGGATTTCTTTAAAGAAACTAACATCTTAACAGTTGCAAGTCAATACATTATGAAAGTATTATGTATGTTACAAAAAATATCAGCAGTTTCGAAAATGTTGGTAGCCATCACAATATTTATGTAATAAACATAAATTGTCATTTCCATGTTTTAAACTTGCAAACGGTTGTTTGTATACGGTTCTACAATAACATTCCTCAAGATATATTAGAGTTATCACCGACGCAGTTTAAAAATGTGTTAAGCATACTCTGTGCAAAAAATCCTATAATAACTGTAAGGATTATTTGGAACACAAAGATGTCTGAAGTATGTCTGGTATTTAAATAATTTTAACGGGAACGATTGTATTTAGTGTAAGCAAACCTGTTTTGAAAAGAATAAATGTGGAGCTTTTTGTTAGCTTTTTCTCCGCATAATCCGTTAATTGCGAAAGTAACAGCTTTGACGTTCATTAAGTAGACATTTTGTTTTTAAAGTGAAGAAAATTTTTGACTTCGACAATTACATTCAGACTGAGGCCATTTGTTCAAATGTACGGCGGCCTCCAGTGGGAATCGAACCCGCGACCGCCGTCATAGTGACGAGACAATAATACGGTAATGATGCTTATTCTCCAATTTTGTTCCCAGAACGACTCGGATGACGACCAATGTGCACTAAGCGACAAATGGCAGTACGAGCGCAAATCTCGTCGATGGTCGCGCGTCGTGGAAATCACCCCTCAAGCGCAGAGGAGGCTACAGGTATGTACCCACTCACAACCCTTACAGTCTACAGCAGGCCTACCCTTAAATTTTTGTTGCTAAAATAAGTAGTCCTTGAAACATCTGAGTTTGTCATTTACAACAACGAGACACACATGCACACGTGCTTAAATCGTGTGTTTTTGAAGTGAAAACTTCTTTAAGCGCATTTACTGAACAGTGAATGACGGCTGTGAGCGACGTGTAAACTATAACCGCTGTTTATTGAATAATGATTTCAATCTTTTTATTTTAGCCAGCGATACTGATAATATACATCCCCCTCAGAGACCCGTCACATTGGGGTCTGTGACGCTGAGTCGGATATACTCGACTCCAGTCGCTCGGCGACACTGAATAAGAACTTTTTAATTTCGGTTTTAAGTACACACCCAGATGAAGTATTGTAATCATAATCATAAGCAGCCTACATACATCCCACTGTAGGGCACAGGCCTTCTCTTAGAGAGAGAGTATGGGCTTAATCACCACGCGTGCCCACCGCGGAGGACACGACCAGGAAGAAGAAGAAGTACGCATCCTCTTTTTACATATGTTATCTTTTATTACCATATCTTATCTTTTATTTGTCTTCAGGTGATAGCGGCCAGGGCGCTAGCGGAACGGGAGGCAAGGGAGGCGCGGGGGGAGGTGGAGGATGATGAGGATGACTCCCTGCCCACCATCCGGGTGGGGCTGGTGGACGCCGATGGCCGGTACACGGACGTGGAGCCCGATCTGTGAGTATTCTCAGATTGTAGTTTCTCAAACTTATGGCTCTACGTACCCCTGTTAAAGTATCTAGATGACAGCGACCCCTAACCCCCAACAAGCGACAATAAATAAAACAAATAAACACTGATCAAACAAATGTTGCCAACTCTAGTATTAGAATAGTAGTAGATGAACTATAAAAACCGGACAAGTGCGAGTCGGACACGCCCACCGAGGGTTCCGCACAATTTTTCAGGTACTTATTGCTGTGCCCTAAGTGGGTATTACGGTAAGTTTTCATAACCATGAGGGGTTCTGCCGTAATCGCCACGCTTGGCAGGCGGATTGGCGATCGCAGTATGCGGTTGGGATCTCAGGAAGACGCTGCTGCCCGTCTCCTGTTAATTGATTTCCTTAGTTGCCTTCTACAACATCCATGGAAGGAAATGGAGTGACGCTATTCTTCGGTATCGGCACCACACGGAATTTCAAATTTCAGAATTTCCGAGATTTCAAATATCCTATAAATATAGTTGAGAAGATTCGTAAGAATTTGTAACAAAAGTATGTATGATAATACATTACATTGTGTATATCTTCCCCCCTACGGGTTCGCGTACCCTACTTCAAGAAACCCCGCTCTAGATGATCCAAAGATAGAGATAGGGCACTCTTTCGAGTCTTTTTCAAACGAGATGGAAGGGTTTCTTATCTCACCAATAATGAAAATTTTCGTTGTATTCATGGAGCAATTAATACTCACAAACGCACGCTTTCCGCGATTTCTCATGTTTACGTACGTGTTTCTTCAGGAATTGTCCATATACAGGGTGTAAGAAAATCTAAAATCAAACAGACAAGGACTCAAGGACTTTTCCTGTAGTGCCGATTTCAAAGTAGTAGCAAAATGACATACCATGACAACACCGATACCTGATCATCATCATCATCAGCCGTTTGACGCCCACTGCAGGACATAAGCCTCCTTCATTGTTTTCATAACCATGAGGGGTTTTGCCATAATCGCCCCGCTTGGCAGGCGGGTTGGCGATCGCAGTATGCAGTTGGGATCTCAGGAAGACGCTGCTGCCCGTCTCCTGGTAATTGATTTCCTTAGTCGCCTTGTACGACATCCATGGACGGAAATGGAGTACCTGGATATCAGGAATACCTGAATAATAGCCTACTATTGTGTAAACGTTATTTCGGCTAGAACAACAATCTCGAGTTTACAGCCCTGCACGTGCATTAGTCTAACGTCAGTCGCTGCGAAGTCCTCTCCAGTTGCAGAGACTGCTTGAGGTAGCTAAGTAATTAGTCACAGTTAAAGGAGACTGAGAAAGTCTGGTGTTACCTGAGTAGAAAGAAAATTATCGTGAAAACGCCGGTCAGTTCCGTACAAATTCGTAGGTAGGTACTTACGTATTATAAATAGTTGAGAAATCGAGTGTCGCAGTTTTTTCCGAGCTTTTCCCGAACTTCAAAGACAATTTTCTTATGATTCAATTAGAAATGTATGGTTTCCAGATTTTTTCCCTTTATTTGTAATATAAGAGGATATTACTTGCCAAATTTCATAGTTCTAGGTCAACGGGAAGTTCCTATAAATTTTGATGCCTTTGAGTGTCGAAATATACGTTTTTTGCGGCATAAACGGCCGTATCTTTTTCTCAGCTTCAATACCTCTAATTTCTACTCGATACCTCCACGCGTCCCTGAGATAAAGGGATAGACAGACAGACGGACGGACGGACAGGGGCCTGTTTCATAGAACTACAGTTCATGGTTTACTACAACAATTCGATGTACATTGCGAAGTTGATTAACCCACAGATTAACTTGTGGGAAGACTGTGCTACGCGATGTACAATTGTCATAATAAACTACGAATAGTACTTCTATGAAATTTGGTCCTGCTCGCTGGACCGACGATTTGAGGCAGATTTCTGGCAGCGGCTGGAAGAGGCTGGTAGAGGATCGAAATAAGTGGCGTGCCGTGGGGGAGGCCTGCGTCTAGCAGTCGACGAATACGGGCTGTTTGATTGATTGGGGCTATGTAGGTACTCTTCTACTTATGCATTAGGCAGAGTTAGTCGAGAGGACGTTTTAGTCAGGTACTGGAAATCAGGTTTATCTAAAAATGTTCCATGCAATACAGCATTTTAGTCGAGATTTCGCTGCGAAAGTTTTTAATACACTGAATAAAATATCTATAAATAGCAAACATTCACCAAATTTATGCATACAAAAATAAATGTATACATTTCTTTTCGGGAGATTCTTAAAATTGCGAAAAATCAAGTTACTCTCACAAAAATCTTATTGGATGTTGGTTTCCATTGAGTTCTGAACCTTTTCTAAATTAGGCGTACCTACATAAAAACTTCAAGTATTGATAAATGCTTAATCCATTACAAGGCGTCATTAGTAACTTATGATGACGTCACAGTCCGGGCCTGGCTTCTATGGAGCGTTTTCGTACCAGTAGAATTACTTTTCGACTTGTTAGATTATGAAAAGTATAAATAGAAGTGAACGAATTTTCACTATTTTTATCAGTGAGAATTTACTTTGGAGAACCATTGCAAAAGGCATTTTTTGGGAATTTTGAAATGAGACTTCTATCCCATACTCTTAGATGGGTAACTTAAGTAGTTAGTCACCTGAAAGTTGGTTCACCTCTGTTTACACTGGCTAAGTTGCGAAGTGGAAGTACCTACGACAGATAGTTCTTAGTTGTTAGGTGACTCAAAGGGTGGTTAAAAGCCACTCTTCACTCTTCTCTTCCACTTAGGAGCTAAACCAACTTTACTTGCAAACGAAGAATAAATACAGGGTGACTTGAAAATTAATTGAACAATTTTAAGGGGACATTCTAATCATGATTTAGAAACATATGACGCTAGTTTTGGAAAAAATGTGTCAAAAAAATTTTTTTTTTGGTTACCCAAATTACTTCACTTATTTTTTTTTTGTTTAAATTGTCCTCAGCACGGGTTAGTGCAACAAAAAGAATATAATCATGTAGGTACAGCGATATCATTCCGATGTAAAAACCTAACTGCAAAGTGGGTTACTCGGGGCTGCAAGTGATGTAAATTACTTCGGCCAGATGTCGCTGCCTGTACGTAATACAGAGAAGTTTGTAAAAGAGGCTCGAAATTTCGCTGATGCCTACACTCACCCATTAGCTCAGTTGGGGGTTCAAGTCCAGGCATGGGTGGAATTTTTAGCCTCTAAATAGGTTTTTAAAATCATTCCACCAACACTATAGTAAAAATTTAAAGGCACCAACCTAACGCGGAGAAAAGTTCCCTCCAAATATGCAACACGAATGTGTTGTCTTATTTCTTAATTCCGTTCTATTCAGTTTACAGTATTTTATTAATTATGTATTCATTCTCATTTGGATTTGTAGTAGCAAAACCACACGCTAACTGTACAGGAAAACATCGTGATTAAACCCGCAGCTTGGTTGGTTCGTCTTTCCTGTGTGTGTTTTAGAATGCAGTAAGTGTCTGAATACTTCACTAGGCAAACCCGTTCTGCAGTGATCACATTCCATTATCGATTGCAGTACAGGTAAAAAGAGGCAGTGTTAAATAATTGTGTATTAAAGTTATTAAATAAAAGCCATTCCATTCCATTCCGTTCTATTCCATTCCATTCCATTCGATTCCATTCCGTTCCATTCCGTTCCATTTCATTCCAGTCTATTCCATTCCATTCCATTCTGATCTATTCAATTCTATTCTATTGAAACACAGTAATAGACATCACATAATATAGATTACACATCATAAACATTCATAATATATACATACACTAACATACTACAGAAAAGACAACTATTATCTCAAAATACACATTACATAAATAATATAATTAATAATAGATGGAACATATATATCATGGAAATAAATTACCAGGATACGGGCAGCAGCGTCTTCCTGAGATTCCAACCGCATAGTGCGATCGCCAACCCGCCTGCCAAGCGTGGCGATTACGGCAAAACCCTTCATGGTTAGAAAACCATGAGGGAGGCCTATGTCATGCTGTGGGCGTCAAATGGCTGATGATGATGATGATCACGATGATATATCATGCAGTCATGAAATAATATCCATAACAAGCTTTTCCGCATCTGTAAAAGCTAGGCTAAAAAGGATGTTGGTTAAACATTTTACCGCCTTATTTATTGAAAAACGATTCTTTTAAACTTCTAAATTAAATTTAAATAGTCTATTTAAACTGCATTTGAGAAATGTCTTAGGAACTCACCGGTAACACCGTTACTCTTTGCGTTACGTGCCAGGGAACAGGCCTAAACCCACCAGTAAGCTCTATCCATTGGCTGGATAGATAGATAGAACGTCATATAATACGTTCCACGAGTCGAACTCCTAGGGAAAAAAATACTCGTATCTCATTATTATTATTAAAATTCTTTATTGCATTTAGATGTGTTTTGCACATAGGCGGGCTTAATTTGATTCTTAATTAGTATTCTTAATTAGCGCTATCTACCAGCTAACCTAAGTTATGAAGAAAACACTAACAGGTTGTGCAGCTCAGAATTACTTATTTAGACCTGTATATACAAAAATATAATAGAGGGGAAATATTATACAAATACAACATAAAAGTTAGCTGGAAAAAAATACTTACTAGTATTAAGCTCGCCTTTGTACAAATACCCCTTATTTTTGAATTTTAAACATAATAATAAATAAATTCATACTACAATAAATAAAAACATAGAACCTACAAATCTACTAAAGATATTGTGATATGTGTGAATACTGCTTGTAATAAATTAAGACAATTATTGGAGATTTGGGTCATAAGCAGCCTATATACGTCCCACAGACCTTCTCTCAGGGAGAGAGTATGGGCTTAATCACCACGCGTGCCCACCGCGGATTGGCGATTTCAAGCGCTGAGGTAGGAAGGAAGGAGATTCAGGTAGTGACGGTAAACTTTGTTGTTGAATATTTCAAGCAATCGGACCTGTCGGATGTCTACAGGCAAGCTACTCCAAAGGCGAATTGCTGTCACAGGGAAAAAATTGCTGTCATTAGTCAATGCGCGCGGCTAGAGATAAGCGAAACAATAAGCAAAGACGGTCCGTTTCATAGGGTACCCTTCCATGCATTGAAGGTCACGCTCATTAACCAATGAGCGCCCATGGACGATTTTTTTGGGAGCTCGTTACGTGGCATGGGGTATAGATACTGCGGCATGTGTTGTGAAAACATTTTAAATCTCATTAACCCAGATACAAATCTACATTGACAGCGAACACACTACTTCACGATAGAAAAGCCATTACCGCATGATAACTTCACTCCGGAGGGCTGTTTAAAAGTTGAAAGCATAAATAATACTAAAAACAACAACGGAAAGTGGGTGCAGTGAATACAGGAATGACAGATGGACTGGCTCTTCAAAGTTCCTCATCTTCTGGCAAACTTTTTGCTTGCCTATTCTTACATTTGTTTATTATTGCATGGCGGCGCTAGGAAATCTTGTAAAAAATGAGTACACTTTTTCTGTACGCTATTTATTTTACAAAAACCAAAATTGTTTAGAGTTTTAGAGTGAGAGGGATGCTTCAAGTGAAAACACAATACAATATTTGTAACGTATAGGGATATTAAAAGGGGTGCTTTCTTTTTTGGATGTTTACTACCATTGTATCAAAACTGACTTTGTATGGCGTTTTCAGTCATGAATTTGTGTGGTGTTTCTTCATCGCCATATATCAGCGATATGAATCTAACCCTCAGTTTCCCGTATTCTAACAATCTGTTAATCTACTGTTAAAAGCTGTCAGTTGTTTTTTTTGGATGTCCTATTTGGATGTCGTTTTGTCTGTTGTGTATTTAGTTTTGTTTGTGTTGCTGTGCATATTATGTTACTTATCTGCTTATTTTGTTTCTGTCATGTATCTTGTTGGTATAATAAATGTCTTTCTTCTTTTTATTGTTATTATTATTGTCATCCATTAAGCGTGGGGGGACTAGCTTCATCCATTTTTTTATAAAATTTTTTTTGAACAAATATTAATTTAATTCATTTTCAGATACTTTGGCCAACTGGCAACTGTTAACAGATTGTTACTTTTACAGATTGTTTATGCATGGAAAACAGAGGGTACGACTTCTGGTGTAATAAGTTTGTGCCTAAGTGAGATAAAAGCATTAGGAAGGTGTTTTAATTTGACACCTACTGGGTGCCTGTTGCTCGTCTTAAAAAATAAGAGAGAAGATTATTGTATTTGTTCATTTTGCTTCTATCTACTGCCGAGAATTTTTCAGAACATTTACAGGGTCATCTCTAAAATGTGAGATTGCCGAAACACGTCCATTAGAGTTTGTGTGTTGACAACAACTTGTTTTCTATACGTTTTTTGTCAGGGTAATATTTTTCAAAATGGCTTACATAATAAGGAGTAATTTATGAAAGTACGCACCTCTGTATCGTATTTCCAACCTCTTTAACATCTCTTCAGCAAAAATAGATACTTTATTTATTTATTTATTTAATGAAAGGGAAATCTATAGCGAAATCAATAACAAAACACTTAACATTTAAGATTAATAGCATCACCAATTACAGACAATTATACTTTGGATATTTTTATATCAATAAAAACATTACTTAAAATAAAATGAAAAGTATTTTAATATCTTTAATTTCTGATTATTTAAATAGTTTCTTTATGTATTAATCAATATATTTAATATCTTTTCGTGTATTACAGTTTTGTTAAGTCTTAGATGCATGCTGAGACATCCTATAAGTGGGTGAGCAATTACTATGTTGTGTGTGTTATTTTCTTCTGTGAATATTTTGTTGTACGGAAAAACAAAAGCCCTCCAAGGATTCCAAATTCAAACGGACAACAATGAACTATTCGTGGATCTCACATACCTTTAGCGCCCACACATGTGTGCTCATTTTAATTAGGACGAGGGCCTTTGAGAAACCCGCCAAGCTCGGTGTACAATAGTGATAGTAAGTTATGAAAGGTGAAATTTCTTGCTTCAGAGTGTAGAGTATAGTAGTCAGCCGTGACTCCTTCTGTTCGTTATGACTCTCAAAACTAACTGTAAGCAAGTTAAAATTAAGTTGAAGTTGCAGATACATCTACCTAAAACAGACAAATTAAGGCATAAACCGCATTTTGGAATGGGGGCCACGAGTTTGTAGGATACATGCACATGTTCGTAGAAATCAAAATTTCAATAAGGTTAGCTGGATGAAGATGACCTGTAGATAATGGACACCTGTCCATCATCATCCAGCTAACCGTCAATAAGATTTTGAATGATGATGGCCTGCTGAGGAAGCACTAGAAATAGTTGGATGATTGGTTAAAATGAGAATAAAAGCTTTCAAATTCTTTACTAACTCGGGGTTGCAAACATGATAAATATCGTGAACATGACCTTCAATAAATCCTTATTGGGCTTTTGCAACAAACGCCTTCCATTTTTATCAGCTTAATAAAAGCTTCACTTGTATTAACTGACAAACTAGTCCTTTCTGTCGTTTAAGTTGCTAATGTAAAAATTAACTCCGTTACGAAACAGGGAAATTATTTTCAACTTTTTAGTGCGTTACCTGCAAATGCCTGTTTTTTTAAGTTTTTTAAACTAGTTATTTTCCAAAAAGTCTCATAGTTACACACAAGTTGTACGTGCCTACAATTGACTCGATATATATTTCTATCGCACTCTTGCGTAATCAAGGGCTCCATCAATTGGGCGTAGGCCCTAAAGGCACAGTTATCTCCTCATTAGAATGCCGTTTTCTTTACGAACGTACTCCCTATTGTTGGATGAGATTATTAATTCCATCATCTTGACATGTGGATAGAGAGGCAGATAGGTTACGCTGAGTGATTGGGAAATATGGCTGATTAAAATTTATGAGTGGCTGGAGGTGTTCGGGATACGGCACTTCGGTTTTAGACCATCATCGGAGTAGATAAAGCAGTTTTTCAAAATAAATAGTATGTAAGTTCGAACCAGCGATACATGGTTAGACTCTTGTTCTTGAGTTCGATTCCCTCTGGAGGAAATTGAGGTACTTTGATTTGTACTAATGACCTCAGCCTGAATATTTCGGTTCGCCATGTCACAGGGTATCGTAATTTAGGAAAAGATCAAGTGATAGTACCAGTTATGTGAAAGTTATTGGCCATTAAGATCATTTTTTTGTAAGTTACTCTGACGTAGTTTTTTTAAGTGGCATCAATAATATTTACAATTGTATGAAGTCATTATAAATAGAGATAATACTATACTTGTTTATTTTGAAACTTTTATCAGAGAAACTGTTTGTCGATGGCGTGTATATCTTTTTACATACACACACAGATTCTCCTTTCAAATTAGGTAATTGAGTGATTGATTTGATTTTTCAAAGTAATTGTACGTTAAATTACCCATATCTCTTCTGGTGGATTTCCTTTATCAATTGTTTTCTCTTTATCAATAGATGGTCTGACGACCTGATTACGTTGGTGGGGAGTCGCTGGATGCGGGCTGCCCAAGACCGGGAAGCTTGGAAAACCATGAGGGAGGCGTATGTCCTGCAGTGGGCGTCAAATGGCTGATGATCAATTGTTTTGATAACATTATAAGTATTTGGGCTATTGTCAGATTATTATACAGTAGGTATCTGTCACAGATACTGCAATGTCCGACAACAAAGCGTAGGTGGTACAAAAATAAACAAATACCTACCTTACTTACCCACTTTTTCCGAGTCATTTGGTTTATCATTAGATAAATTGCCCATATCATTATCATCATCCTCAATTTCGAAACTAAAATGTTATTTCAAATCATTGCTACCTGCTCAATGGGCGCTTGTAATCTTATCTCGTAAGTGGCAACTTTCTTCTTTAAAGTTGGATATTCGCTTCAACTAAACTTAACCTACACAAAAAAACCGGCCAAGTGCGAGCCGGACTCGTGCACGAAGTTCCGTACACGATATTAGACACAAAGATCGAGGAAAACCGGCAAAAAGTCACGTTTGTTGTATGGGAACCGCCCTTAAATATTTATTTTAATTTAATCATTTATTTTTTAAGCTAATATAGAACCTCCGCCTCCACCAATCCGGACTTGGCCCCCGTGGTGGAGTATGGCCTATACCTTCCTCAGGGAAGAGACCCGTGCCCCTTGGTGGGGACATAATGGGTTGATGATGATAGAACTAAATATTCTATAAAAATTACGCGTCTACCTGTTGCCGTTATAAATATCGAGCAAAAAAATTACGTTTGTTGTATGGGGCCCCCCCTGAAATATTTATTTTATTCTGTTTTTAGTATTTTTTGTTATAGGGACAACAGAAATACATCATCTGTGAAAATTTCAACTGCTTAGCTATCACGGTTCATGAGATACAGCCTAGTGACAGACAGACAGACAGACGGACTATGAAGTCTTAGTAATAGGGTCCCGATTGGCACCATTCGGGCAGTGAACCCTAAAAAATATTTGAAGCTACAAGCTACCATATATATCACTGTGATTTGAAAACGTAAGAAAATTGTAGGGTATATTTGCATTTGCGAATAATTTGTGTGAGAGATTCCACTCATAGCAGAGCTGTTAAGTAGTGCGAAATCCAACCTACTATGGGCTTTTATTTCACGATTGCCCTTTCAAAGGAGCCTCGAAATAAAAGAAAAACATATTATAATTTCCGTCAGCAGTGCCCTTAGTTGATTCAATTCAGTTCAGTTAAGTTAAGCACGCAGCTGCCTAGCTACCAATAGCACAGAGAATCCTAGCTCGGCAGCCAGGACACAATTTGTAATCACTTTTATTTACAATAAAAAATTCTTATTATTTATACCTTACTCTTCATCATCATCATCATTCAGCCACAAGAAGTCCACTGCTGGACATAGGCCTCCTCCATTGATTTCCAAAAAGACCGGTTGGAAGCGGCTTGCATCCAGCGCCTTCCTGCCACTTGGATGAGGTCATCTGTCCATCTTGTGGCTGGTCGTCCTACGCTGCGCTTGCCGATATGTGGTCTCCATTCGAGAACTTTTCGGCCCCATCGGCCATCAGTTCTGCGTGCTATGTACCTTACTCTTGTACGGTAATAATTAGTTCCATCTGGACCAACTTCACATATTTGTATTAAAATCTTTATTGTAAGTACTTATTAAAAAAGTAAATGCACAATGTCTGCTCCCTATTCAGAATGTGAACATGATGTGGTTAGATTACTTCCAGTATTAAAAAATATAAACTCGTGCCTGCATCCCGCAGGGGTAGCCAGAGACCATGGACTGCCACCTGCCACGATTCTGACAAATCTCTTTCGCTTCATCAAAATTCAGTAGTACATGCACGCACGCCGGTTTCGGGTTCTTTTTTTATCTTGCCCTTTGCTGATACATTATTTGATTGAAAGGTTTTACGTATCTCGTAGCGATTTGCTGTGAGTGTGAATGCTCTCTGAAGAAAATTTTCTAATTCCATAATTTGTCTTACGATTGCACTTTCATTTCGTTCATAGTTTTCCACTCGAAAACCTTTTGTCAGCCTTCAAATGTGCCAGTGGAACTTGGACAATAGTAACTGACAGGCCCTATTATTAACTATTATAGCGCAGTTCACATCTTTGGTTTTTGTGACCTTTTCCTTCCATACTGTGAATATAGGAGGGGCGTTCCACCTTGACGCTTTAGTTTTGAAATATGCTTTTGCAATGCGTGATTTGGTGAAGGGCTTTAAAAAGTAGAACAAATATTAATGTAAGTATAATTACATGCATTGTGCGTCTTGAGTACGTTTGAAATACTTTTGTCTGTTAAAGGTCGATACTTTATTATGCCAGGATCTTTGCTTAACCGACTGTCATAAGCGTTCTTTATTGTTTTGTTTACGATTTTGGCGTGTGTACAAACGTAAGGGTAGTGTGGTAAGCGATGATATTTGTTTTCATTAGAAAATCAGAGGTTTTTCGAGAAACGTTAGGTTAGACTATCCACAAGAAAATACAGCGACTCTATAGTCAACGATAAACAGCCTTTATATACATACTAGCGAACTTCGTACTGCCACAAAATCCGTTTATACGATTCTTACACAACGCCATCTATTTTTAAAACACAACGTTCGCTCGCTCAACGCCGTCGATTTTAAACTTAAAATAAATATTATCCCACGGGAACGCATTACCGGGATATCAAGTATGCTAGTCTCAATTCAGATATTTGTCTATTTGTCCGCCAAGTTTCATGTAAATCCGTTCAGCCATTATTGTGTGATTGAGTAACAAACATCTTCACAAACTTTCACATATATAATATTAGTAAATAGTATGTTCTCCTGACTCACATAATGAGAATCGCATGCACCTCTCCTAATTGTTCACATTAATTTGATTGGGCTTAGGAGTGAGAGGTATAAAAAATAATAAATAAAAACTTACTTCATATACAAGAGTCATAACAGTGTACAATCGGCGTAAATCTAACATTGGTAGAAATAACATATTTGTGCTTGAACTAGGTTAAAAAATAACCTGTATCTCAAGCGTCAAAGGTCTAAAATTATGAAATTGTAGCAAAAGCTATTTTAAACAAAAGTCTGTAATAGCATAAGCAGCCTATATAGGTATACGTCCCACTGTAGGGCACAGGCCTCTCAGGGAGAGAGTATGGGCGCGTGCCCACTGCGGATTGGCGATTTTAAGCGCTGAGGTATATGAATATCTCAGACACTCAGTTTTCCTCACGATATTTTCCTTCACAGTTAGCGAATGGTATTCCTACTATAACTTTCCAAATTTACATAATTTAGAAAACAAAGTCATAGGTACATGCCCGCACTGGGAATCGAACCTGGGTCTCCCGCTTCCGAGTCCAATGTTCTACCCACTAGGCTACCACCGCATCGTCTGTAATAATTAGTTATAATTAAGTGTTACCTTAACACTTAATTATAACTAATAATTACTAACTTACAATAGTTAATAACTTCCCTGTATATTCATAGGTCATGTTTTGGAAAAAATCTTGTAATTTGTGTTTGCAAAGAAAGGATGTTAAAGGAGACAGTGATAAAGTTCTGCCTATTGTAGAGAAAAGGACCAAGGAAAACGAAAATCGTTGCGTAAAATTATGTTATATGTAGGTACAAACTAAATCCTTCCGCCTTTTTTTTAATAGAAAAGAAGGAGATTTTAAATCAATTATCGAAATCGTACCTACGCTTTTGAAATGACAAATTACGGTGTTTTCCGCCTATGGTCAACGGTGCGATTCGTGAAAATACCTTCTTTTGTTAAAGGCTCGTTTGGTCCAACATATGGTTTGCCAAAGTCGCGATTCGTCAAAACGTTTTCTTCAAAGGTGCTTTTAGGCAAAGGTGAGCTTTGCCAGACGCAATTCGGTATATAAATATGTTGTATACTCAGAACACAAAAGGTTGTATAAATATCAGAATATCAGGAACGATATGATAATATTAAGAACATAATAATTATGCCGTTATAAATAAGAAAAAAATATAAAGTCAAGGGCTCCTATCCCCGAATACTTGTTAAAATTTTGGCCTTTTGCGAAATCACTGGGCTCCTTTGACAAAAAGGGTGTTTCGACGAATCGCACTTTTGACCAACGAAATTTGACCAAAGACACCTTTGAAAAAAATTATATTTTGACGAATAGCACTTCTGGCAAACGTAATTTGACCAGAAGCAGCTTTGAACAACAGGGTGTTTTAACGAATCGCACCCTTGACCATAGGCGGACAACCCAAATTACGAACTGGGTCTATCTTACTTTTAGTTATAGGGCCGCCAATTGTACGATATATATTGCTTAATTCTCATGTGTACATACAATAAAGAATATTCCACCTATACCTATATCTATCTGTCTATCTATCTATCTCCTGTGCGTTACTACTTTTAATACAAATTGATAACTTCTGCATCGTTAAAGCTTTTTATTCATGCTCCTTCATATTGATCCCATACGTTGCTTGCTTAAAATTACATACGCGATCTAGGAAACAATTGGATTTCCTGAAACTGTTAGTATAATTTGGGAAGCAGCGTAGTGCTGCATTAGCGAATTTCCGACGAATTTGCTTAAGTTAGAAGCCATTATCGTTAGCAAGTTTGAAATTAGTTTACCGTAGTGCAGGGAGGATATTTTGAGCAACTATTTGGCTTCATGAAATTGATAATGATAATGACAATCTTGAATTAAGGCGGATTATCCACAACACCCTTCAAACTTTTTATTTTGACTTGCTCTACCATTGATATTTTGTAACATTCTTGTTAAGCTTCAATGATATTTAGGTATTTTCTGATGATTTCTTTGGTCCTGATGTCATCAACAGTCTTGCTTATTGCCACATTGTCTACAAATAGGGTAGGATATTTTAGGTTAGGCTAGACTAAAGAGAGGTTACATAGTAGTGCTAGGCAGGATATGCATAACTAGCGCAGGATCAATCTTTAACATGTATTAACTAAATTTTACTTTAAAATATCTAAAAAACAACTGAGTGCTGTTGATAATCACGCGTAATTATACATTCACACTACCAAATGTCAAAATGGTTGACAGCAATGTTATATTGGGGAATGATAAACTAGACCTTGTAGAAGAAACTGTATTTCTGGGTATCACAATTGATGCAAAGCTTCAATGGGGTCCTCATATAGGAAAATTGGCAAATAGGCTCAGTTCTGCAGCATACGCAGTTAAAAGAATCCGGGAACTAACTGATGTCGCAACTGCTAGGCTTGTTTATTTTAGTTACTTCCATAGTATTATGTCCTATGGTATACTACTGTGGGGTCGGGCAGCAGACATTGAGACCATCTTTGTCCTGCAGAAGAGAGCGATCAGATTCATATATAAGCTAGGCAATAGAGATTCGTTAAGAGATTTCTTTAAAGAAACTAACATCCTAACAGTTGCTAGTCAGTATATCTATGAAAATATTATGTACGTTAGGAAAAATATCAGTGACTTTAAAACTGTAGGTAGCCAACACAATGTAAATACTAGAAATAGACATAAACTTTCGTTCCCAAAATTTAGGCTGGCAAAGGTTAATACATCCTTTATGGGGCATTGTATACGTTTCTACAATAAGATCCCTGAGGATATAATAAGCTTGCCAGAAGCGCGATTCAAAAAATGTGTGAAGCACACTTTGTGCCAAAAAAGCTACTATAACATTAAAGATTATTTAGATGACAAAGATGTCTGGAATTAAAGCCAGTTCAATGCATGAGTTTTAGTACCTACATTTATATAAATCCTGTAAATTAAGGACTTGAAAAGACTAAGTTTGGAGTTTTTTTGTCCATTTTTTCTCCAAAATGATCTAGATTTTGAAATGGACACCTAGTTTAACTTGTAACGTTCATTAAGTCGCAGTTTCTGTGCTACTTTGAATAAAAAAATTTGATTTTGATTTTTTTGATTTTGTTATCTTTCATAACATAATATATTTTAATATATAACATACCTTTCACAAAAGGTAAAGAAATATAACATTCACTAACAAGCTGTTGGTCTGTCACCTCAACTACACGAAAGTCTTCCACACACCGCTCGTTAAAAGTTACTCACGGCAGCTGTGTTAATTAATTTAAAGTTTCCGTAGCTGATGCGGGTGTCTGAAATTGCTGAATTTCGGGGGCAACGTCTGTCTTGTGTTTAATTGAATTGGGTGAAGTTTTTGGGGAAAATGTCAAGGGTACTGTTAGTTAAAGTTAGATTGAAGACGCGTGGGAACCAAATTATTTTTAAGCCAAGTATTTTTAACCAAGCAATTAAATTATGATATTAATGCTTATGGCATTAAGTCCGTCGCATTGTACATTTAGTTTAAGTTCATCAAAAGCATTTATAATAATATAATCGCTCACAAATGAAACGTTTTCTATAAAACTACACAAAAAAATACGTTTTCGGAAATATGTCCGAATAAAAAACAAACAATGAAAAGTTATGAAAAGTTTAGTCATGTCAAGAGAATTTCGTACATTTTCTCAAGATCCACTTCTCATCTTATCAACAGATTAGCGGTACCCGGCCAGCCGATGATCCATTCGCCGAGTGACAAAGAAGACGATGAAGACTCCAGCACTAGGTTTCGAAGAACCGGCTCAGAGAGACTCCGCGATGGCGCCAAAGCTCTCCTTAGACGAGTCGAGTCTCTAAAGACCCGCAGAAGAAAACGCCAGAACCGGACAGAAGTCATCGTCTCCTCGCCCCACTTTCTGGACTCGGCGACGCAAGACAAATACCCAGATCTGAACTATATAGACATGACACCGAGTACGCCCACAGCTTTCCCGTTCCCGGACTTTGCATCGTCACCTTTGCACGCTCCTGCGATTAGAACCCAGCCACCCTCACCGATGACCATAATGCCACCGTCTCCGATAGGGGCCTTGGAGCAGTCTTTTGTCATCAACCCTCCGTTTGGTGATGACAGCTCCAGCTACGCCTCAGATGGGAGCATGGGCTCGAGCAATAAAAGCTCCAAATCGAAATTGGGGAACCGAGCGAAGAGAATCTTCCATAGAGGGATGAAAAACGAAGACCCTAGTGCGTTGAGTGATTCCGAGTGCCAGCCGGCAAGTTGGCGACATAATTACTATAAGGATCACAATACTCATCACCATAATACTGAGGTTAGTAGACTAAATAATTGTAATACAACATACACATCGAGATGTTAAAAACACGGTGTGCCTTAGTGAACATCTGTGTCCAGAAGTCAATTTAAGTGGTCTGATGGATTTAAGAGCCTTGAGTATTATATTCAGTAAATACTAGATGACCCCGTGAACTTCGTATCACCAACATCTATCGTTTTATTGTTCTCACCATTTAAACTTTCCCTGGACTTCCGCAAATACCTACACAAAAAAAAAACTATAGCCACATCGGTCCAGCCGTTTTCGAGTTCCAGCGAGACTAACGAACAGTAATTCATATATATAAGTATACTTATATAAAGTTAATGCAAAAAGCTTTTCATTTAACCTAATAATAGTTAAGAGAGCTCTGTATGAATCTTACATTACCCCTGCCAAAACCATATGGCTTACACAAAATTACACCAAAAAAAGACGACAATTCATTACTACTTCTCAAATTCCAGGTGTACGTGGAGCCGCCATCGCCGGTGGAATTAAAGCCTGATCCAGCGGTGCTGAAGGAGGTCCAGAAGTCGCCGGCACATACCACACACCGAAGACAGGCGATTCGGACAAGCTCACTCAATTTGGGGAAAGAAGGACAAAAGTAAGAGAATTTCGACTTTATACATATAAGTCAAATAAACTCGAGAGATAGGGTTGCCACAACTACTAGGAACCAACACGGGACGTTTTCACTTCCGACGGCCAAAACTCACAAAAAAAAACAAGAGTTTTTATTCCAAATGTGACAGACGGACAGACAGACAGACATACGGACAGACAGACGACTGTCTGAAGACGGACAGTGAAGTCTTAGTAATAGGTTCCCGTTTCACACCCTTCGGGTACGAAACCCTGAAAACTTGAGTTAACCGGCATATAACAGGCAAGCAAGTAACATCTTAGACCCCGTCTTCGTTTAGGGTCTTAGACCCCCGTCTCCGTGATTGGGGTCAAGTGTTTACCTCTCCCTATAACTAACTAGACGTAGAAAACTGATAAAATGCTAGTAGGATTCACGCCCAAAACAGACGATTACAAACTTAACTTTCCAGTTCAAAATTACGTACCTACTTCCGTACAGCTCAATTTGGAAAGTAGAGATTGGGAACTAAATTTCAGGATATTCTGAAAAGAAAGTAGGTACTTCTCCACATCATAAGTTCATCGAAGAAATTAGTCGTTTTCTCGAGTGAGATTTTGAGATGCCATACACAAACATCTTAGTCCTTGTATTCACTTACCATGCGAGCGAAATAAGAATAAAACTATATTACATCGAGCCAAATAAGAATAAAACTATATTAATGTACTGTACGCATATTATTAAGTAGTGGGTTTACAGCGACCAACGTTAACAAATTAAGTGTAAGCCATATTCTTTCAAAGAAACTCCACGGCTGAAACAAAAAGTGCACTAAGTCATTAAGGAGCAGCGTAATTTTACCATTAAACAAAACGCTACATTTGTTACGTGGACTTGACCAATGAGCTGAATATAAATGTATAGAAGCTTCAGATTGTTATTTTTCAAGGCAAGTAAATATTATGTTCATTGCAAGGACGGCACCTTAAAATGTTGACACGTTTTTGGTTGCGGAGTTGAGGCGTCAGTTAAATTAAAACAATGTCGTGTGTTCCACAAAACTTTGACCAATATTTAGGGTCAAATACTGAAAAGAGTACCCTTTTAAGACTATCGAACTATGGGTTCTGTTTAGCACGAAGTCTACGGGCGGTTTTTTATCCTTATCTTGCTCGCACCATCTAATATTAGTGATCGTAAAAAATGTATTCTTTTGATAAATGGGTTCTGAGAATCTTGCTCGCACCATCTAACATCGTAAAAAATTTAGTCTTTTGATAAATGTGGTCTGGAGTTCGGTAGAGATAATAAAATAACGGACATTTTAAATACATTTTAGTTTTCCTAAACTTAAGTTTTAGTAAAAAATGATACGTAGCTCTGTTTTGCACACCTATATCTAGTTCTTAATAGCATAAGATCGGCGGTGCAAAGAAAACTTATTAATTTTCCAAACATATTAATTTCAGTACAAATTTCTCAATCAAAAATCTTTCCTGTACCTAGATAAGTACAGGATAAGAAAAAATATGTCTTCATCATCATCATAATCATTTAGCCACAAGAAGTCCACTGCTGGACATAGGCCTCCGGTTGGAATCGGCTTGCATCCAGCGTCTTCCTGCCACATGGATAAGGTCTTCTGTCCATCTTGTGGCTGGTCATCCTACGCTGCACTTACCGATATGTGGTCTCCATTCGAGAACTTTTCGGCCCCATCGGCCATCAGTTCTGCATGCCATGTGCCCCGCCCACTGCCACTATATGATTTGTTTGAATGTCGGTATTTTATTATCCATCGAACCCTCACAGCACATTTATCAAACGCGAGCGAGACAGCTGAGAATGTCAGGTGTAACAGCAACCTTAGATAACATAATGAGTTTATTTACTTTCTCCAAAGCGAACCTTCTGTAGTCCTTTACTGTGCCATGCCGTCTCACTAAGTGGACTCTAGCTCACTCATACTACTTACTCACGCCAAATGAATGATTAGCATGCTAATTCCTGCGGACTCGAGAGCGCTCCGGCTCATTAGGCGAAAATATGAAGTAAACGTTAATGTGGGAACTGCGAACGCTCGGAACTTTATTGTTTGAGAAAAAGTTGTTGAAGCGAGTTTACGAAAAATACAAAAGAAAAATATACTGGAGCGAGTTTACTTGTAGTGAAGCCGAAAGAAAAATCAAAGTCAAAGTCAAAAAATTTTATTCACTACAAAAACAAAATGTTTGCTTAATGAACGTCAAAGCTGTTAGTTTCACAATTAATAGATTATGCGGAGAAGAAGCTAACAAAGAAACTCCACATTTATTCTTTTCAAAACAGGTTTACTTAATTAACAGAGTTTCCAACTTAAAGTTACACTACACTAGATACAATCGTTCCTGTTAACATTATTTAAATACCAGACATCCTTGTCTTCCAAATAATCCTTAATGTTATAATAGACTTTTTTGCACAGATTATGTTTAATACATTTTTTAAACCGCGTCGGTGGTAACTCTAATATATCTTGTTCTGTAGGTATCAATCAATCAGTCCATATTCGTTTACCGCTGGATATAAGCCGCACCCCGAGGCTTCTTTCTGTCCTCGGCCATCCTCATCCAGCCTCTGCCAGAAATCTGCCTCAGATAATCGGTCCAGTGACCTTGTGGGCGTCCGACGCTGGGTACCACCATAGTATTAAGTACTTTTCCCGGAAAAATGTGTTTTTCTTCATTGACTTCGGGACCCTTAAAGGGAGTCTGACTCACACTTGCCGGTTCTTTATTATAAAAACCTATTTATTGTATTTTTCGCTATAAGTACTATAAGGACTACACTCTTATACAAATGTTTCACTTGTATACGTAAAAAAATTAAATGTCACATTTATTTTTAAGTTAGTACGTGTAGTTATGTATAGTATTCAAGTATGATATATGTAAGTTTATTATTACGTATATGTATGTGTATTAATATTCGTATTTGCACCGACTACCCGTGTCTATTTCTCCTTCGGCAAATCTCCGATATGAGGTTGCCTGGAAGAAATTGCTATTAGCAATAAGGCCGCCAATTGTATCTTTTCTTTTGTCATTGCTGTTTCTGTAACATTTTTTCCGGTATACAATAAAGAATATTCTTATCTTATCTTAAGTCAATCAGCAATCAGACAACTAATCTCCTTTGTAAATTCTGTAATTTAGTAATCGCTCTACTAGCTCCATGGCTTGTGCAACTATGACTTTATGCATAGTCTCCTTTGCGAATGTCCTGACCATGTCTCTCAGTCATAACAAAAAATACTAAAAAGAAAGAAAAAGAAAGAAAGAAAGAGGATATTTATTTAAACTATCACAGAAACACAAAGTAAACATAAAGGTACACAAACAAAAGACACGAACGTCAACAAACAGAGATAAAACAAAACAATCGTGAAGAGAACATGTGAGGCATATAGAGTCAAAGGCAGTCAAAATTACACTTTTTAAATTACCAATTAATGATGACTTCTCCACCTTCCAGATTCCGCGACAGAAGCCTGAAAAGGGACAAGTCAGCGTCCAGGAGTTCGGAGCTGGAGGACAGCCCAAACTCAGCTGGCTCCAGGTCCCAAGATGGGGACAATGACGATGATGACGACGGCCTTGATATCAAGGCTAAGAAGTAAGTTGTCCGAGATTATGTCTACATAGCTTACCGTACCTAGTGATTGCAGTCTGGTAGTAGGTAATGATATCAGTCATCGGCCAACGTTCATCCACTGCTGGACATAGGCCTCCCCATGGGCATGCTACAAAAACGTGTTGGCCGAATTACTCACGACAGCGAGGGGTTAGTGATCGCTCGTTTATGGTACGCTTATGTCTTGTGTAAATATTTCTTTATGTATTAAGTAAAGTAGAGTAGTGATTGCAGTTTGGTAGTACCGAATTATATCAGCTAATGTTCATCCAATGCTAGACGTCGGCCTACCCATGGGCACGATAAAAAAACGTATTGGTTGTACTTAGTTGCCACGCTGGAAAGGCGGGTTATCGTTGTGCAGAATTACAGCAGCACCTACAAGAGCGGTGCTACCATTAACTTCCTGGATTTGGTTTAGTCGCTCCTTACGACTCATTGGAGAAGGAATGGGTCTATTCTATATTCTTACACCGTCCACCACACGGGACATAATTGATGAAGGAAGAAAAATTAGGAAAAACTAAAAACATGATTATCAACTGGCAATAATTAAACTTAGGGTATTGTTAAACGTTCAACTTTAATAAAATCCGCCTTTTGGCATGATCCTAATAGAAATTTTTCTTTTGCCGTTCCAGAAACAACATCCAAAGATGGTACTCTTTCCGGACCAGCGCGCTCAATGGTGGACCTAAGGCCAATAACACGTTGCAGCCGAATGTCAATGAGCCTTCTCCCGAGGCCTATTGTAAGTACAGTCTCACTGGTATTATGCCTAAGACAGAAGATCTACTGTAATATGTATTATGAAGGTATATTGTTATTTATATAAGTATTTATATTAATATTCATATTTGCACCGATTACCCGTCTCTCTTTTCCTTCAGAATTTTTCCATCATAGGTTGTCTGGTAGAAATTGCTATTAGAAATAAGGCCATCAATTTTACTGTATCTCTGTAAATATTGTATGTTTTTGTTTTTCCTGGTACAATAAACAAAATTCTTAGAATTACTTAAAAATAAACCTTTACATCATGATAGCGATACAGCGTATTGTTTCTAGTTTACAAAAATGTTTGATTGAGTCAAACCTTAATACTTAAGTAGTCGCTATGATAAATATAATTAGTTGGGTTCCGTACCTCAAAAAGAAAAATGGAACCCTTACAGGATCACTTTGCTGTCCGACCGTCAGTCTGTCCGTCTAACCCCCAGTTTCTTGTACACTAACATGCTTTTAATCTGCTGTTAAAAGCTGTCAATTGACAAAAGTGCATACAAAAAAACCACTGAAAGCTGTTAACAGTAGATTAACAGCTTGTTAGTGTACGAGAAACCGGGGCTTAATCTCGGGAACGCGTGGAGGTTTCGAGTTGAAATTAAAACCGTATACTCAGGTCTACAGTCCGTTGAAGCTGTGAGAGAATCAAACTTTTAAGTTAACGTAAAAATGTTACGCTTATGCTGTTTTTGCCGCAAAAAACGTATAATAATATTTCGACACTCAATTGAATCAAAATTTACAGGATACTTTCTGTAGACCTGGAACGATATTACTTGCTAAATTTAATATTTAGAAATTAACATCGTCTTATACCACAAGTAGAGGGTAAAATCTATAATTAAATCATAAAAAATGTATGTTCTTTTTTTGTTGCACTAACCCGTGCTGAGGACAATTTAAAAAACCTATTTAGAGGCTAAAAGTTCCACCCATGCCGGGACTTGAATCCGCGGTACGGTTAACCAGAGGTCGCGGGTTCAAGTCCTGGTATGGGTGGAATTTTTAGCCTCTAAATAGGTTTATAAAAAAAATGTCTTTGAAGCTCTGCAAAAGCTTGGAAAAAACTGCGAGACTCGATTCCTGATATATGTAAGTAACTACAAATGGGTATGAATCCCTCGGTGGGGAAGTCCGACTCGCACTTATCCGGGTTTTTAAGATGCTAGGTAGCCGTTAAGATATGGCAAAACAACTCAAAGCAATAACTTTTGTAGGGCGATTCTAGACAAGTTTTAATTGTGATCGTGTTGCCTGTGATCTCGCATATGTTCAGCGAATCCCTATACTTGCGCTATTGAATAAAAGGTATTATTTCTTCCTTTTCAGTATCCCGACCAATGTCATCATTGTCATGTGGCCAGTTGCACATACTAAGAAAGCTAGCCTTGCTGAGGCTGACAGCATGCATGGAGCGGTATTGTCCCTCACACAAGTCTGGCTGGAACTGGGAGCTACCAAAGATAATTAGGAAAATTAAGACACCTGATTACAAAGGTGAGATTGTAAAAGTATGGTAGTACTTTTGATGAAAGTAATACCCCTAATGCTTATACAGGGCGTCCCAAAATTATAGGCCGTGAAGGGAAAGTAGGTACCTTAAATATCGTAGATAGTATATTTTGCTGAAAGAAGCTTTATGTTATTTTTAAAAGTTAGTAATTCTGCATTCAAAGATTTTCTAAAAATTACTTGCCTCGTCTGGGAATCAAACCGACTTACACGTAAAAAAAAACACAACTACTTTTATCTACGATATTTAAGGTACTTTCCCTTCATGTCCCATAACTTTGGGACGCCCTGTATATTTGCGAAATTATATTTTTTTAATAGAGGGTTGAGATTAGAGATATGACTGAAACGTAATTTGCGTCGATAAATTAAAATGGTTTTCAAACAGTTCGCAATCATTCAACATCAAGTTTTGAACTTAGCTCTTTTATGACGCTATCAATCAAAAGAAGTCGAATATCTTAACTTCTACAATAAGATCCCTGAGGATATAATAAGCTTGTCAGAAACGCGGTTCAAAAAATGTGTCAAGCACACTTTGTGCCAAAAAGCTACTATAACATTGAATATGATTTAGATGACAGATGTCTGGAATTAAAGCAGAATATTTATATAAATTCTGTTAATGAAGGACTTGAAAAGACTAAATTTGCAGGTTTTTTGTCCATTTTTCTCTAAAATGATCTAGATTTTGAAATGGACACCTAGTTTAACTTGTAACGTTTATTAATTACTTTGAATAAAAAGTTTTTGATTTGATATGACTTCCACATCAAAAATTCCTATTTTACATTTCAGATAAGACCGTGTTTGGTGTGCCTTTAACGGTATCCCTACAAAGAACGGGTCACTCGTTACCAAAACCAATACAATGTGCGCTCAATTGGCTGAAAAGCAATGCCTTGGATCAGGTAAGGGATCTTCAATATTTTCGAATATTTATCCCACCAATATGGTCACATGTTGATATTCAGTGTATCTTTGGGTATTACTATTGGATCATACTCCGTTTCCTTATGTCTTTCTCGCAATCTGTCTACCTTTATGCATGACTCCCTTTTGTATCCCCCTGTCTGTATCTGGCTTAGTCCGTTTGTTTCTCTCCAAAGATTCCTCTTAAAACTATATAAGGCATACCTACACCCATTGTATTTTTTGTTGAGTATCTCTTCATTTCTAACACTTTCGAATTGTAAAACTTTTATTTGCAATAAAACACTCTTATTCACATCTTAATAAGATATAATGTACTCGTCCAGCTTTTCGCATGCCTACACTGACAGACTTACTCCTTCTTACAGATGGGAATCTTCCGGAAAGCGGGCGTCAAGTCCCGCATAGCGAAACTCCGCAGCACAGTTGAATCTGCAGGGGCCAGCAACGCACCTTTTTCTATAGAAAATATGAACACGATTGATCCGACCCTTTCTAGCTTGAACTTCGACGGAGCGCAAGCGCACGACGTGGCGGACATGGTTAAACAGTACTTCAGAGAGTTACCCGATGCTTTGTTGACCAACAAACTTAGTGAGACCTTCATAGCTATATTTCAACGTGAGTATTTGCTGTATTTATCTATGCTTGTATTACTTACCATTTCCTCTTAGCTTACTAGGCTCCAAACGTATTCCTTTGTCAATGATTTTATACTACGGTGAGGACTAATGTTCCACGAGAAAAGATACCTTGTGGCTGGGTTGAATTTTCGCATATCCTGAAATCTGCAACAATCCATACCTATCAGAAAAATAACCTCGCAAGAAGTTCATATACATAGATATTGTGAAATTTTGAAAATATTAAATTTAGTTATGAAAATTTGCACTTTGACAGAACAATGATCTGTCAGGATCGTAGCAAGTGGCAGTCCCTGGTCTCTGCCTACCCCTCTGGGATACAGGCGTGAGTTTATGTATGTATGTAAGTACAGAACAATCTTTTCAGAAAAAAATACTTTTTATGAAAAAAATCTGTTAAAGCTTCTTACTTAAAGACAATTTGGCTCCCTTTTACAAAGGATTAAATATCTCTGAAATTAAAAACCGGCGCAAGCCACCTTTTCTCGTAGACTGTGGGATCAGCGCTTCGACAACAAACTGCTTTGCAGTTTGCCGAAAAATATAGTATATGAAGGTTTTTAAAATGATTAAAGAAACGTATAAAAAAAAGGTCCTGAAGCCACTTTATATAATTCATGTAAAATTTACCCCCCGTTTCTGACACACTAAGAGTATGTAAATCTAGTATTTACAGTTGTTTTTTTTTATTAATTTTGTCCAACTGACACCTGTTAACAACGAGTAATGTCACGAGAAAGAGGGGGTTAGGTTAGGTTAGGTTAAGCCTATTTCAGATTGAAACATAAATAGATAAGCGAGAAGAAATGCCTATATACCTACGTGCACTCAATCATTCACTATTGTTACAACAATAGTAGGTTATCAGATGCAGACAATGGTTCACTCATGAGACTCAGTGGTTCTGCAAACATCAGAACAATAAAGAGTAACGATACATACGTGCTAACGATGAATGAAAATTATTTAGTACTTAGATACCCTTTTGTCAACGCGTGGGTGGTCCATGACATGACAATAGCCGACATTATTGATGAATAACATAATAATGATACCCATTATAAGAATTATCAAGATAGATCTATCTGCTCCTCTATACGCTTAAGTAGTTTTCGTTTAAATTACCTGAAATAGATTGGGAACTAATAAAATTACCTGCAAATTAAATGATTATTTTACTGCACCAAAAAAAAAGCGAAAACCTGTCTGAGCATCAAACAATTACTTTGGTCACTAGTAGATATAATTGTAGGTATGTGCAGG
Organism: Yponomeuta cagnagella; assembly: GCA_947310995.1. Classification (NCBI taxonomy): domain Eukaryota; kingdom Metazoa; phylum Arthropoda; class Insecta; order Lepidoptera; family Yponomeutidae; genus Yponomeuta; species Yponomeuta cagnagella. The sequence continues at coordinate 4,048,121 of OX371285.1, read as the reverse complement.
AACATTTGGTACAAACAAAGTATCTATCTAAATAGTGGCAGCATGTAAACCGATTTCGGTGAGCGGAATAAACATTTTATGAGTAAAATAAAAAAAAAATTTTAGTTACTTAATTATTTCTCATATTTTGTGCCGATCACTATTTACCGCCCAAAGAGGTTGTCGCTGACAGGAAATATTTAGATGCTGACTAGAACCATAAATTATCATAAAAAATCGATTTTGTTTCTGTTTTAAACATGAATTGTTTCCATTTTACAGATGTACCAGAACCCCTAAGACCTGACGCTGTCCAGTGTGCTTTGTTATTGTTACCAGAAGAGCATTTGGAAGCTCTGCAATCTTTGCTCATCTTCTTAGCTGATGTAAGCGTACAATCACTGTTTCTGCTACAGACTCTAACCCATATAGTATATTTTACTTGTTTGGCCTTCAGAGTTGCAGAATAAAAATAAACACAGCAAAAGCAATGCAGGACGCTGGCCTTCTATCAGAGATAGAGTAGGTATGGGTCTAGTAACCTCACTTTTCTATCGTGACGATTTCAATAGCTGAGGTCAAACAAGAATACTTACGTCAAAACTTTAAACTATAAAAGATCCAGTACAATAAAAGATGACTTGATAAAAATACACAAACACAGTCATACACAATCAATATAAAATCAGTTAAACAAACCACCCTGAGACATATCCAACCCCACCCATTGGTTAACATTTTGTGTCAGCATTACCGTGTTGCACAACGAGAGAGATCCTGTGAATTACCTATGCATTGTTATTTATCTGCAGGTGGCAGAACATTCTGCGGTAAATCAAATGACGGCCTCAAATCTGGCGGTGTGCTTAGCACCAACGCTGCTGCGACTTCACCACGCCCCGCCAGCGACTGGCAGCACCAAAGAAGGGAACTCTAACAGGTAGGCTATTCAGATACGGTCATTTAAACACCTATAGCTGACTGGCTGAAAAAGAAACACACTTAGCGTAAGACCGTATGACTAAAGCGCTCTTACGTGATCTCAAATCAAGAGATTAGTGTCCTTAGTATCCTCCTGGTGGTCCTGAATACGGTGGCCTCCAGTAGAAATCTGCCCACAACCTCTGTTTTGGTAGTTAAGGGGCTCCAGAGAGCAACACTAGCACCACCGAAGAAAAAAAAATCATATATTTTTTTAAAGATCGAATTTGCAAAGTGTGTGTACAATCTCTCAGTCATGTTAATAAAGATATTTAGGACCCATGGCCGTGAACCCAAGTCGAAAAACCTAGGACTAGACAGCATTAACGCCAAAAACGCCCGCCAAAAACCTAGGATCATGTTAGGTTCTTTCTCGTGGGTCTTAAAAATCACTGTTAATATGACTGAAAGATTGTACAGACACTTTTTTGCAAATACGATCTGTAAAAGAACACATGTTTTTTTTTTATTGGTAGCGCTAGTTATCCCACTGGATCCCCTTAAGCGTGTCATATTTGTCTGACCTCTACTTTTCTCTCTATTCCAGAATGGTAATAGAGTCCGTGGCCGACCAACGTCAGATCAGCGAGAGCCGCGCGGCTCATGCGTGCCTTCTCCTGCTGATTCAGAAGCACAAGCAGTTGTTCCTGGCCCCAGCCGATATGCTCGCCCGGTGCAAGTTCAACTACTTCGAGGAGAGTGTTCCGGTTAGTCCGCTTGGCTTTTGATAAACTTATCTTCTTTTGCTTCTTTCATACAGTAACGGCCAATAGATCAATATCTTTTGGAGCATAAACAATCATGGGCCAAACACTGCTACGGTTACTTTTCATCCAAATCCTATGCAAACGAAGTGCACAGCTAGTAACTACTAAAGAAAATGTTGGATGCTGGAATATCTGGAGACGTACTATCCGTGTGGCACCGTATTAAGAATAGCGACACTCCATTTCCTTCTACCAAATAAATTAATAAATTACCAGGAGACGGGCCGCAGCATCTTCCTGAGATTTCAACCCCATACTGCGATTGCCAACCCGCCTGCCAAGCGTGGCGATTATGGCAAAACCCTTCATGTTTGGAAAACCATGAGTGAGGCTTACGTCCTGCAGTGGACGTCAAATGGCTGATGATGATTATTCGATTCGATGTTTCGATTTCAGTTTCTGAGACCTGACCCGTCAAATTTCACAATGTCGATCCAAAACTTGAATCATTTGTTTTGTCTTTGAATGCCAAGTACACAGTCACAGTTGTTATAGCATAACATCTAATTATTTTTGAACGGTTATGTATTGAAAGACAACTGAAAAAATTTTGGTGATATTCAATAAAAGCACATACTTTCCAGGTCGCATTGGAAGAGTTGGGCGCAGATTTCAATCAAGACTGGAAGGGATTCCAGCAGGCTTGCATCAAAGCTTTGCTGAAAGAAGCCAAAGAAAAGTAAGTTGTAGCACTATTACCATACCACAAAGACCACGTCTCTCTGATTACTCAAGTAGTATCATAACGTCTTTTGACTGCGAAAATTGAGTCACAGTAATGTTTCTGTCGTAAAAAACAGTCCAAAGTAGTGTGATTCCCACTTTTTCACAAAGTGCCTCTCCGTTATTAGAGGTTGATAATGAACTTTCTTTTGCATGAATCCAGTTTTCCATACACATATAAGTTTTACCAGTTTTCTGCAAGCCATCGTGATGGACATAGAAGAATAATAATATTAATTAATATGGCTTTTCTTATTTAAAGCGCATAGATCATACATAAAGAAGTTTGTAAAGCATATTTCTGACCTTCAAATTGGAAAGGCACTAAAAGAAGAAAAAGTTATCTCCTTACATTGGTATTTCCTCTGGTTGCGGTAATTCCCATTAGTCACTTTTTTCTTACTTCGTGTTCTAACTTTGAACTGGTGTCTCTTGTCTATAGAACTTATAACTTGTTTCATGCTTTTTAGAGTCTGTGGCCGTTCGGGGAAGAGGTGAGACTTTGGTGTCCTAGAGCGAATCATCTAACTGTTCATAAATGTAGTCTTTGTTGTTGTGATCTGTTCTCTTAATACTTCAGCAAATCTACATTTTATATGAAGTCAGTGGCCTAAAACAGTAAAACAGGTTCCGCAACATCGGAAAATTATCTTGCTAAATATCTGATGTCTTCAAAATAAATTTGGTTTTGTGTTGCTCTTGTTTTCCAAGTTATTTCTTATTAATTAACGTATATTATGTAAAATGCATTTCGTGTTCTTTAACTTTTTTTGCTTTCTTTGTTTTACATTGCACAGAACAGATCACAATAAAGATCATCAAAACTGTCTCTTGATTTTACTAGAATGTTCAATTATCGTTTTTGTTTTCGAAATCACTTTCAAGATCATTTCGTTCTGTGATCTCCATTGTGGCCACTTGTAGGATAGTTTCACGACTTAGCTGACTAACATGTCTTGAATTTGAATGCTTAGCAACTATTTAGTGTCAGCGTTTACTGAATCTTAGAAAATAATTACTACTTAATTTGGAAAAATAATCTAAAATATAACACAAAAAAAATGTGTGTCGATATCAAAAGTTCTTAAAAACTGCAACATGGTTCCCTTTTTGATGCGTGAACAAGAAGTATTCTCCCTGGAGATACCTAGTTATTTAATTTGGTCTAATGGCAGTGGTGAACTTTCTTTTTCTTTTTCCAATTTGTGAACATTCAAGGACGCGCCCTCGGTGTTGTAGTGTGTAGTGTGGTGTAAACTTACTTTAAATTTTTCATTCTATGCACATGTCTGCCACTTAGTTACTATATGCGGAAACTTATTCTTAGCTTATGTGTAGTTATTCTAAATGTCTGTCCATTTATAATGTAAGCTGCAAGTTTGCCAAATAATAATAATAAATAATAAAAAGCAGTAAATATACTTTCCTCATTGTTTTTTTCCGAAAATAAAACACTCAAGCTTTGCTTTATCAGTTTTCGGACTAAGTTATTAAAACCAGAACTTTTGCTTTCGACGTAGCAACAATATTATCTAACTCTCACCAATACTTCCAGAACAAGAGGTTGGATGTCAGTATCCGGTGCTGCACCTCACGTAGAGCTGTGCTGCAAAAAGGTTGGAGATGGACATCCGCTGAGACTATGGCGGGCCACCACTGATGTCGAGGCACCTCCTCAGGAAGTTATGCAAAGGTAATTGCTTTAAGCTGCTATAAGCCGACCAGATAATGATGATAAACAAGCTAACAAACGCAAAAATTATTGAATTGAGAGAGACTGTCAAGGTACTGGTGGGTTTAATCATCCCTCTTCCCCTCCCAGGTCGATGATTTCAAGCACCGATGTGAACACCTCAGACACCTAGGCTTACTCTCGATGTTTTTTTTTTTTTGCACCGTTGTATTTTTATAAACAAACCCGTAAGTCCTGGTTCAGGGCCAATTCCAAATTTTAATTATTTACTTATTCCAGGATACTCCGCGAGCGACACATATGGGACGATTCCCTGGTCAAATGGCGAGTGGCAGAAAAACTTGGCACCAATGCCGAGGTTTTTCAATACATCACGGCTTCTAGCATCAATCTGCCGGCGAGAGATTACTGTGTGCTGCGGTGCGTTTTGCCTTAGAATTGCTTCTCTTGCTTTGTTTTTTTTTTATTCTCACCTCATTTGTCATGAGATTGTTTTTATGTTAAATATCTTCTTCGTTCTCATATATATTTTTATATTGAATTTTCCTAAACTTCCACGTTATCTTAACTGTCTTTTCATCTCCCTAAAATATATTTCATATTTTCATTTAATTTTCTCTACTTTCGACTTTTCTTCTTCTGCATTATCATATCATTTAACTACCTAAATTTTTAAAAACTCTCTCTCAAAGAGTTCAAAGAGTTATCACTCTTAGTGATGACCACTAAGTCTTCTCTTCGCATTCTTAAAATAAGGAACTTCTACTGAACTAGGTACTTTCTCGGTTTTCCAAGAGTTCCACAAATAAAATTTCAATTCAAATACGACGGCTGACCCTCTCGTTTTCACTCTAGATCCTGGCAGCAGGGCGGCGGCGGCGGCGGCTGGTGCGCGGTGGCTGAGACCTCGGTCGCCCATGGCAACACGCCAGCTGAGGGCGCCAGAGGCGTGGTGCTAGCTTCGCGGTACTTGGCTCAACCGGCTGGCAAAGGAAGGAGTCGCCTCGTGCATTTAGCCAGGGTTGACACTATGTAAGTTTACCTACTGCTCTGTTCTGCTAATATGTTAACTGGTGACAGTTTCACGGTACTTGGCCCAACCGGTTGGGATGGGGAGGAGTCGGTTCGTGCATTTAGTCAGGGTTAAAACAATGTAAATTTACCAACCGCCGCTGTGTTCTGTTGTTTCGACACGGCGCTTTACAGGGCTTGTCTTTCACTTAAGTCTCACAACAAGGAAAAATATCACTTAGGCTTCGGTTTGCCATGGCAACACGCTGGCACAGGGCGCCAGAGGCGTAGTGGTAGCATTGCGGTACATGACACAAACGGCTCGCAAGGTTTGATCAAGTAGAAGAACATACAAAAACATAAGAAAATCCATTCCACACTATTCTGGACTGTTTGTCTTATTTGTGTTCAATCACATTCTAATATTTTACACTCTTATCTTGACCGTTTACTTACTCATTTGTTTGTTTGTCACGCTTTATTGCATAAAATCTAAACAGTTTCTAATCTATTCTGCACAATTACAGGGGTCGAACTCCGGAATGGTACAACAAGTGTTACGGCCACATCTGTGCCCTCTACCTCGCCAGAATACGGGCCTCCTTCAAGCACAACACGGAAGGACCAGAGTCGAATGTATGATCCAAGCATTCCGCTTAAGGCAGTTCATCGCCGCCTTAAGGTCATGGATTCTTAATTCATAATGGCAGTGAATAAATGCCTATTGCTCTAAATATTTTAGAATACCGTGTGAATGTTTTTGTGTGTATTGTTGTGGATTTTTCTGATATTATCGTGTGTAACCGTTGTTTGACCAAAAGGTAGTGTTAAGGGATTTTCTCGTATTTTAAAAACTCATTGTTGAAAGACTTACCAACAAATATTGTATAAAAAGAATACACATAACATTGTTTTAAATATTCTGTTAGAGGTAATAATGATAAGGACTTAGCTATCGAAGATGAGGATATTACGTGTTTATAAATACTTTTACAGGTAAAAAAATGTATGAAATGAGTCTCTGTCTAGAAACAACTATTTTAAATTCTTAGCAATCTCAGCATTATATTATTAAAAAAGAATCTGACTCATCATGTAATACGTCTACAACATTTTAAAAAGCTATCGTTACATATCACTAGTCATAGTATAACATTAATACATAATATCATTCATTAAAACATAGTAATATAGAAAATAATTACCGTACCTGTCCTGTGTTCAGGAAAATTGTAGGTATTAAAATATTTAAGAAATGAAATTATTATAAGAAATATTTCTGTGAGCCACAAGCTTACAAGTAAACGTTAACTAAAAACAATTATCCATTATAACCTACAAAATATTAATGGAAATCCATACTTATAAATAATTGGAGAAATATTTAAATATTGATATACAACCCGCTAGAATTTTCCAATAATGTAAAAAGTCTGATTGTAAAATATATATTAAATTCATCACAATTATGTATGTTATTAATTAATGTGTAAATGTTTTTTAACTATAGCAATAAAATGTGTTTATTGCGGGAGTAAAAAGAAGAAGTTATCAAAAGAAAATGTTACAGAAAGTGACGAATTGTCTACAAATGAAATTGTCAACATAAAAAATGGTGCAAGTAGAGTCGACGAGACTTTCTCTCTCACAGCTTCTTTTCTAATTCCAAGTTATCAATGCATTTGACAATTACGTATTTTTCTTATTTAGTATTAATATTATAAATACCGGAAATTTTTAATATTACTTACTGTATAAAATTAACAATATTCAAAGCCAAATATCACAAAGGACGAGAAGGTGTATAATAAATAATGATACCTAGACTATAAGAAATTTTATTCAATGATATATTATATCACTAGAATCTATTATAATAATATTATTACTTGTATTGTTAGTTACCTACAGAAAATCACAAATATACATGGTGCCCTTTGATAATCTTAAGATAAGCGTAAAATTGCACATCACAAATAATTTATGACTTATATCCAAACAAAGCTTTTATTGATATTTAAACTAAAAAAAAATATAGAAAATAAACAAAGGTAGCAGTAACTAAATGTACTAAGGGTCAGGGCACATTGACACAGAGTTGAGTCTAAGCGAAGCGTTAAAGGTTGTGCGCGTCTTCATATTCAGGCGTCTTTGCGCGTATTTACTTGAGAGTCTTTCATGCCGTAAGCGTTACAAATATCAGCATGGGTGGTATGATGGCACAAGCCACGCGTTTTTTGGCGGTAAAATGTTAGAATTTGACAGTTAATACACCGGAAAGTCGCGACTTTTGACGTTTAAAACACGCGACTAGCGTCGTCGCACTACCCAGGCGTAACTTTTCCACTGTATGGATCGTCCGATTTAACCTACTCCGAAATGTCGAATACATAATTATATATTTTGATTTCGGAAACGTGAAACTGGATAATATACAGTGGACAACTGGACAATATGAAGTTTCACGTAGACGCGCTTGTTGAATTGGAGTTGCGTACCCGAAGGGACCCTATTACTAAGACTTCACTGTCCGTCTGTCTGTCTGTCTGTCACCAAGCTGCATCTCATGAACCGTGATGGCTAGGCAGTTGAAATTAATGCTGATCGTAGATGATGTACTTAATATTTATGTTGCCGCTATAACAACAAATACTAAAAACGGAATAAAATTAATATTTAAGGGGGGCTCCCATACAACAAATGCCATTTTTTTTACTCGATATTAATAACGGCAACAGGTCGACGCTTTAGCGCTCCCATACATAAAACGTGATTTTCTGCCGTTTTTTCTCGATCTTTGTGTCTAATGTTTTGTAGATAATGGTACGGAACCCTTCGTGCGCGAGTCCGACTCGCACTTGGCCGGTTATTTTTTAAGAAATATTTGCATTAAAATTTAGAGATGTGGGTCAATATGCTATGAACATTTTTAGATGACATTTCGATGCGCTTTGACTCTGCGGGAGTGTGCTTTGACCCTAATGAATTATGGGACACCATACTTGTAATCATTCCAATGCAATGTGACGATATTTATTAAATACCTAAATAAAGTCCCTATTTTTTGTATTTATATTGGTAAATAGTTATACCAACAATCTGTTTGTTTACCAAAAATATTACAATTCAAATCAGTATTAGGTGTTATTATTACATAATAATATTATCTTATTTCATTAACTGAATTTCTTTAGTCGAGTCTGGGAAACCATTTCAGATACCATTTGAATTGTTCAAGAAACAAATGTTCATTTGAAATCACAATAGCAAGTTTTTTTTAACACTCAACGTGCCACTACTAAAGAGCTTCAGATAAAAAATAATTAAAAAATACCCATGTTTATAATTATTTATATAATGAAACAGATAAAAACTATTAATACTCGATTATGACTGTTATTACCTTATGTGTTTAAACGTAATACAAAAGCATTGTGATTTTACCCTTGATGAAAATATATGGACCATCATTATTGAAAGTGAATACTTAATTTTTTTTTATGTGGATACCTGATAACTTGATACATACATTTATGGTTGGGCAAGCAATTCTTATTACATAACATAGCATAAACTCACGCCTGTATCCCAGGGGGGTAGACCAGGGACGGCCACTTGCTACGATCCTGACAGATCACTTTCGCTTCCTCAACATTCATTAGTCGTTCCATGCACGCACGCCGGTTTCCGGTACTTTTTATCTTGCCCTTTGTTAATACATCCTCTATTTGGTCGAAGTATGTCCGTCTGGGTCGTCCCTTACCGGCCCTTCCATCCACATTCGCTCGATATATTTGTTTTGTCAATCTTTCTTCCTTTGCAATTCTTATTACATTGGCGTATTGTTTGGTTAGTTACGTTTGCCGAAAACATTACGAGTTTTAAATAATATTCATACAGAACTAAAAAAATCTACGAAACTACATACACTATAAAAACTACCAATAATTTTATAGTGAATGCACCAATTTCTTGATAGTAACATATTAAACGGGTCTAACTGCGATTATTTATTACCTATAATGTAATTACCTATTAATTTATTACTATGTGTGAGCATCGCGAGTCACAAAAAAATACAGTTTCTTGATGTCAAATAAGTTTTATAAAAGAAAAACAGTTCCTTCAGTTATTTTCCTTCATTCGCAGTAGTACCATTGCTCAGTTCCATGATACTACTATGCACTAGTTATTCGTGCGTACAAGCCCAAAAGATGAAATCAGGTACTGCGAATACTAAAACTTTGATTCCGCACTAGTACCATTAGATAAAATTGTATAATTTAAGATACCTTATGCAAATTATAGTTCATTTACTTCAAACCATTTGTCCATATAATTAAATACACTATAAAACAAAGTTATTTTTTAAAATATATATTATTTAATTAGGTAATAAAACTTTACCACTATTAAATTATCGATTTTTCAGAAAATAATTCAAGTTTCACGTAATTTCAACAACACATTGTTTACGTTACACTTCAAGGCCACGATGGTAGATCACCTTCCTTCACATTTCCACCGTACAACTGTGAGAGATCCCTAAAGTTGGTCATCCTCAGGGTTTCTTGATCATCCAGGTATTTACCGATAATGTATCCCGTGATAGGGACGGCGAACCAAACGTAACGTGTAGTGATACCAAACAATGCCATGGTTACAAGTTGGACTGTAGCTTCTGATGCTTTTTCCAGTTTCTGGTGTGTGACCAATCAACCCAGATGGCTGTGAGGGACGCTACTGGGAAGAAAATGCTCACTAAATTCCTTTGCAGAACACTTGTTATCGCCATAGGACCAATAATATTATGACACAAACCCAAATACCCCAAACAATAAGATAACCAACAGAGATTCCAAAACTTACCTTGTTTTTAGGCGAGGAATTCCAAATATTTCAAGGTTAGCTCTCGAAAACGCAAGGTGATCCAGTAGTTGCATAAGCCACTTCAGCTAAAAGCTGTGAGCTAAGCTGAAATGAAGCCGAAATAATAGGGCGATCGGAAACTTTTCATTGGTTCAAGTCAAAATACAATGTTGCCAAATGAAAAAAATATAGGTGTTTAATTTATTCTCCTAAGAAAGGAACGTTAGTAGAATCGGCTTGAACAAAATATAAGTAAAATGATGAAAATATGAAGGGGTAAAAATATGAATTGTGTTTTTTAACTATTTTAGAGGTTTAGACTTCTCTCGAGAGCATTCTCAAATCTTTTTAGTCACATCGTATTTATTTTCTCAACGCCATCTGTAAACGTAGCTTGGAACTAAGGCGTACAATGGAACGCTGTAGAGCATTGTGGCTAGTTTAACCGAATTTCATCATCTCCCCGGCCTGCGGCGGCTGTCAATGTCAGTCGACAAACAAGCGCCGTGATGGGAGGAGTTACATCATCTTTGCATCGCCACGTAGCCTTAGTTTAGCATTTTTCTCGCGTAGAAAAATAGACGGCCACAATGAAACTCAAGTCGTAAACAAAAACATGTGAACTGAATATAAATTCTGTGATAACAAACCCCTTTTGCCGTGCCTAACTTTCGTCGCTTTCACCCGTTGAAATTTTCGTCAATTGGGATTCGCAAAGCGTGCACATTTTCGCAAGGTAAATTCTGGAGAAAGGTGTGACTTGGATCTTTTAATAAAAATAAAAAGAACACGCAAAATGGACACAAGTAATAACAATAACACAGCCATAAAAGCACAAACCGAAGAAAACATAGAAGAAATTAATAGAAATTCTAAAAGAGATGAAAAAGTACGAAAAGATTCATTTTGGATTTTCGGATACGGCTCATTGTGCTGGAATCCAGGCTTTCAATATCAAGAATCTGTTACGGGATATGTGAAAGGATTTTCCAGAAGATTTTGGCAAGGCAACACGACTCATCGTGGGACTGACAGCAAGGTAAGCACAATGAAATAACATATTAATAGCAAAAGAAAACCAACCTACATATATTATCTTAAGTTTCCCAAATACTATTTTAAAAAACGCTCTGTAGCATACTTACCTACCTATTTCGTAAATAATGAGGTCTAATAAAACATACATCTGAACAAAGAAATGCTGAATAAAAGGTACACTCACGTGGATAACACATTCACGCACCAGCAACATGATCAATTCACTCACAACACAAGTAAGAGTCCAAAATTTCATAAAACAAAACTTCGAGCAAAGTCAATGAAATTGAGGAATTCCATTGACGCTGTTCGATTATTGTTTTCTGCGGAGCAACGACGCAATGATTTTGAAACCTTGGCCAATCCGCCCAGCGTGCAATAAATATTATACTAATTTGTAGAACGAATAGGTACCCGAAACCAATTGGTATTAAAATACTTTTGTTTATATTACACAATTTGATTTTTTTCTTATGTAGAATACCTACTTAGGTAATTGAGCAATTTAGGTCATGTGAATGATCATCAGTAACGTTTTATCTCTTTTTTCTTTAAAGAATACTTAATGGTAAAGAATTATTTAAAAAACCGTACAGAAACTCCGTGTACGTACCACCCTTTTTGTTCTACGATTGTGTGAGTGTCGGACTGACACTGTCAGTACCTTCATTTGATCACATTTGACGTCAAGATTCACTATATTTGACCGACGAAATATTTGTAGTAAGCCATTAACTATTATTGTTATTTTAGTTTCGATGTTTTTCTTGTAATCGTTATGAAGAATACTGGTTTATAAGCTTGAACGTGATCGCGATGTTTTAAGTACATTAAAATTTACATAATATCCAAGAACATTCTTTGCGTGGAAATGTTCGCTATTACGTACCTATATGACACAGTAGCACATAGGTTATAGGTAGTTTCACTGACACTACACTACCACGCGTATGTTTCGTTCTTTTGCTGAAAAAACTTATACTACGCAAAAAAGACGCATTTTCTATTTATTTCTATAACACGGGCGTAATTCGCCAATCACGTGGGTAACTCATGCTTTAAACACAAAGAAGATTTTTATGGAATCAGGATCAAACTGGCTACCTACATAATTTTGGCATAGTGCCGGTATTTTCTCTTTAAATAATGAAAAAGTCTCATAATAGAAGTTCCCGATACGGGAACATTTTTCACTTGACCTAAATCGCTTAATCGCATAGTCAGTAGAGTAACGTTATCTGAACATTGCTAAGCAAGCAATAATTTTTAGCGTACCTCAAAAGGAAGAAACGGAGCCATTATCACGGATCACTTTGGTGTCCGTCCGTCTGTCTGCCGAGACGAGACCCTTTATTTCGGGAAAGCGTGCAGGTATCGAGTTGAAATTAAAACCATTCCCTTGAAGCTGTGAAAAAAAAACTTCTAATATAACGTAAAAAAAAGGATACGGCTGTTTATGTAAGTGATATGAATGAATGAATGTATTCAACGATAATATTTACGATAAAAAAATATATTATAGGTACTATCTTTATCGTAAATATTATCTTAGTACATTTATGTCCTCATTCGTAGCTATGTCACGCCTGATTATCGAGTTCATGCTACTACGCCACAGTCATTGACGCCAAAAATATATGCTATACTATTTCATTGTAACGAATATACTATATCAGCACAGTAACAAAATAACACTTGCACATATTATACACCTGTGTTTTTTGACTGCTTGTAAACAAACCGTTGTGAAAAATCGTTGGAATTCGGAAAGCAACACAAACATAGCATAAACTCACGCCTGCAGATACCAGGATCTGTCCCTTGCTGCGATTCTGACAGACCTCTTTCGCTTCATCTACATTCATTAATCGTTGCATGCCGGTTTCGGGTACTTTTTATTTTGCCCTTTACAAGTCGAAGTATGAAAGCAAAGCAATTATGTTTATGAATTCTTTTGCTAGCTCTAGGTAAAGGACTTCACACACGGCAGCTATAATGTAAAGATATATAGCACGATACATCTCATTACATCTTTCCATATAAATCGTCAGGAGACCACATGTATATTTACATCTACGGATATATACATTTATACCTTAGCAGCTGGAAAATGAGACGTATATCCATGGAATGTAGGTAATGATACATTATGTTACCTGTTGTGTGTGTGATACTTTGATATAATTTAAAACTGTACATCCCGGGATGTAATGTACAATATACATTATAGCTGCCGTGTGTGAAGCGCTTCATTCATTCATCTCAATAATTAAAAAACCGGCCAAGTGCGAGTCGGACTGTTCCGTACCATTATCTATTATCAACATTAGACACAAAGATCGAGAAAAAACGGCAAAAAATCACGTTTTATGTATGGGAGCCCCTTTTAAATATTTATTTTATTTTAATTTTATTATTTATTTTTGAAGCGAATAGTATTCTGTGAATATTTCAAGCCTCTACATGTTGCCATTATTAATATCGAGCAAACAACGGCAAAATAATAACGTTTGTTGTATGGGAGCCCCCCTTAAATATCAGTTTTGTTCTGTTTTCGTATTTTTCGTTATAGCGGCAACAGAAATACATCATCTATGAAAATTTCAACTGCCTAGATATCACAGTTCATGAGATACAGCCTAGCAGATAGACAGAGACAGACGGACAGACAGACAGACAGACAGACATACGGGCAGTGAAGTCTTGGTAATAGGGTCCCGTTTGGCACCTTTCGGGTACGGAACCCTAAAAACATCAACTCTTATTATGAAAGGAAGAAATCCTTTTGATAGTATGTCACAAAATTGTTTACACCCCAGACAAAGAGACTGAATGAAATGTAATGTACATCGTTTTCTTTTGTTTCAGCCCGGAAGAGTGGCAACTTTGATTGAAGACAAAGAAGTGAGTAACCGTAATCACACATTTAGGGCACGCTTACAGTCGACAGCACATTAAGCTCTACACATGCACTCTAATCGACCCCTCTATCACGAAACTCGACTTCGTTCGCGTGGTAATTTTGATGCGTATTTTTGCGGGATAAAAAATTGCCTATATGCTAATCCAGACTATAATCTATCTCTGTGCAAAATTTCCGGATCCGTTCTGCCGTTTTTGCGTGAAAGAGTAACAAACGTCCATCCATACATACAAACTTTCGCGTTTATAATATTAGTAAGGATATATTTCACAGTCCGGAGTGGGCTAAAGCAGACAACGTTATACAGTGGAGGACTTACGTTTTAGCGCCCTTTGTAACAAAATTTAAAGGTTAGCCTGCTTTTGACTATACACATTGTGAAAACGCAAGCGAGACGAGGCGAGGTGACACTCGCATGAGTATACTCTGCAGAAGGATAGCTGTTTAACAACTTACCTTGATTATAAGGAAAATACCTACTAAATACATAGATTTAAGAAAAACCAGCCAAGTGCGTGTCGGGCCACGCGCATCGTGGGGTTCCGTAGAATGAGGGGTTTTTACCAGCTTTATAGAACTAACAGCTTTATCGAAGTAATTTTCAATGGAACTTGTATGAAGTTTTCCTTTTATTAGTTGGTCGCTTATTACTCGTTAACTTGTAAAGCCTACTAAAGTGTGATAGTTTTCCTTTCAACTTCATTATGTGAGCTGCTGCTCTGAATTATTTCAAGTTTCTACAATCAACCGTTTAGGAGGGAGAGGGGGGGAGAGGATAATTGGAATAAACGATGCTTCTTCTCTTGTTGGTATAATACATTTCTTTCTTCTTCTCTGTGAAAAAGTTGTTACACTGCAAAAAATGTAATAAAAATAACTTATATTAAACATACATTCAACTAAATAATACAAAATATTTTTCGACGTATTTTGCACTCATGGTCATCTTGGTAGTTAGTACTCGTGCCAACTATCCCAAAAATATTATAAAAATGTGAAAGTTTGTGAAGATTTTTGGATGTTTGTTACTCTAGCTAGCGCAATAACGCCTAAACGGATTTACATGAAACTTGGCGTACAGATAGACAAAGACCTGAATTGAGACATAGCATACTTGATATCCCGGTAATGCGTTCTCGTGGGATAATATTTATATTAAGTTTAAAATAGATGGCGGTTTGCGAGCGAACGTTGTGTTTTAAAAATAGATGGCGTTGTGCAAGAATCGTATAAACGAATTCTGTGGCGGTACGAAGTTCGCCGGGACAACTAATTGTATTATAATTGAGACGATTTGAAAACAGTCTGATAAGAGTGGAGTTATTTTTTAGCTATCTTTTTCTCCAATGCAACTCGACTCAAATACAGGCGTCTAACATTGTACATTGACGTCCAACAAATAGAATGTAAACTATTCATTATACTATCCATACTATCTGTAGATAATAAGGATGTAAAATTGTTTTTTGGTAAAATAAATCTATTTGTATTTGTATTTGTATTTGTAATAGCAATTTCTATAGTTTACATTATATAGAATGTAAGGGCCCTCGCCCACGGCGACTTTTTGTAGCGATGCAGTAGCGATGTTGTCGCGCGTTCGCATCGATACAGTCGCGATGCGGGCGCTAGTTGCGTGCCCTCGCCCACCGTAAACACGATTCAGTCGCGATGCAAACGCGATACCGTCGCGCTTTTGTCGCGATGCAAATGCGATTCAGTAAAGGAACCAAAATGCCTGCGATCGCTACAGTTGCAAGATGTACTCTGTTGGACCGATGGACAACAGCTCTCTCGATCTCTCTGTGTTGCACTACTCATGCGCCACCCTTCCTCCGTTCTCCTCCCGATGTCTTCCGATACGCTCGCGCGTTTGCATCAGTCGCGATGCTGTAGCGCGTTAGTGCAAATGCGACTAAAGCGCGTTCGTAGCGATGTTGTTGCGCGTTTACGAAACGCGCGACAGCATCACTACAAAAAGTCGCCGTGGGCGAGGGGCCTAAACTATAAACATTGCTATTAGCAATAAGGCCGTTAATTGTGTCTTTTCTCTTGTCATTGCTATTTCTGTAACATGTTTTCCGGTATACAATAAAGAATATTGTTATCTTATCTTATGCACGTCGAAATATATAATATTTTTCTGATTGATAAAATAAAATTTCGATGAGAGATGAGACGATGCTCTGCAAATGTTAACAAGAAAAAGTTGCCATTAAATGTGTTGCCTAATAATTTGACATGTACTTGTATAAAATAATTTAGTATAAAGATCATAAGTTATAGTTCTATTTTAAAGTACATTTAGTACACAATATACATACCACCAAAAATATCACGCCGCCGGTAGTCACTCTAATCCTCACTAATCCTTATCTCCCCCTTCTTTAAGCTTGTTTTCTATGTTAATGCATCCCTTAAAAATATCACATTATGATTTTTATTTTTTATTGTTATTGATGCTGTGACAAAACATAATTTTAACATCGGCGTCTTCTAATTCATTACGACTCGCGATTAATTAGGCACAATTGATTGATCAATCGAAATTCGCCCTAGATAGACGGTAGGTAAGTTCACTAAATTGAGTGACTCAATTTATTGCCCCAATAGGCTTTACCAATTTGAGCAATAGTGATACCGAAAACCTGATATTATAAAGCGCTGTCGAAATTAATGTCAGAATAGACACAATTTGAATAGACGAACCTGATCTATCTACATATTCTTCGTACGTTACTAAAAGGTACACGAAAAGGTTAATGGAAAATTAATTACCTAATTGCCAAAAATTATTCGTGATGGATTCATTCCATTGATGGATGATATCATTCATGAATTATTCTCCTGGAAGCGAGAGAGCCAGGTTCGATGCCCAGTGCGGGCATGTACCTATGGCTTTGTTTTCTAAGTTATGTACATTTGTGAAATTACAGTAGCAATACCACTCGCTAAGTATGAAGGAAAACATCATGAGGAAACGTGAGCGTCTGAGCTATTCACATACCTCGGCGCTTGAAATCGCCAATGCGCAGTGGGCACGCGTGGTGATAAAGCCCCTACTCTCTCTCTCTGAGAGAAGGCCGGTGCCCTACAGTGGGCAGGGCTGCCACCTTTAGGAAAAAAAATCGGTACAATCGAAGTTCGGATCTATCCAAACCATGTAACCGAAGGAAAAATTAAAGAGCTTTTTGAATGTATGTATGTTTTTTTAAATTTTCCACGAATATTTTTTTCCGGGCCGCGCGGCGAGGAGCTACGTGAGGCGTGAGCCGTGGTCTTCGTCTCGTCATTGTAGTTATTATTTTGAGGAGAAAAAACAGAATTCACAAACTTATAGGATAAAAAATATTAGAGTCAATATAGTACATTTTGCCAATTCCTCAGCATTTCACAATGTAAAGTTTGGTTAAGGGTCATATATTTTTATTTTTTACGAAAGGAGACATAATTTGTTAGGACTAATTTAAGTTTTGTTGTTCTAAGTTATTGTTAAGCACCTTAAAAAACTAAAAATAAAATTCACTCCTCGTGACGTCATTTGCGAGGGCTTTTTCAGAACTGATGCATGACTTTGTTTCTTAAATTTTTGTAGTAGGCGCAAGAGACTGAGTTGAAAATAATGCATCGGATGAGAATACCTGTCATACTTGTCAGACTGACGTTCGTTTTGGTTGTTTGTTTGAACTGTTTGTTTGGTTTTCGATATAGACGACATGGATGTGGGTAATCTGTGGGTGAAAAGATCAACAGTCGGCCCGAAAATTTTTGTGTTGACCGGTCATAGCGCGATGGAATAAGGTTCACACTGATTTCTATGTTGATCTGGCTGCCAAATATACTATCTTGCAAATGACGTCACCGTCGGTCACAGTGAAAGGCAAATATATCGTGATTTTTTTATTAAAAATGCCAACAAGGGCATTATTGTTATTTGAACTATATTGGCTGCATTGGTTGTTAGTTCAGCCATACAAAAAAAACTTTACATTGCGATTCCCCACAGATAGGTAATACTCAATATATAATAAATAAGTAAGAGGCGCAATACACGATTCTAGATTTAGTTCTTAGATCGCGTGTGATTATAAAAAATAGAGACAAAACTGATAGGTGGTCGGGACGAGGGACAACATCATCGAAATCGGGACTGTCCCGGCGGAATCGGGACGGGTGGTAACTCTGACAGTGGGACGTATATAGGGCTTATGATGATGATGATTCACGATGAAAATTAATTATATGTCAAAAATTATTCATGATTCTTAATCAATTAATTATTAATGTGGGACGATTCCCATACCAATGATTATTTCCAATATTACTCGTTGAAAAGAAAAGAAAAGATTATGATGATGCTAGGATGATGAATGACAAATGTTTATTTGGTAAGTTCGTCAGTTTGACGTAGAATTATTAACTATAATGAGGTATTCGTAATAAATATTGAACTAAGGATTGTTTTTATCAGAAATCAGTCATTGCTAAACCAAAACTTATATTTAAATAACCATAGTTCTATAGCCTCTGTGAAATGTTCCCTTGCCAAAATATTTTTAGGTTATAGGCCACACATCTTATTAAATACTTTTAGTTTAGTTTAATACTACATATTATGCTGACTTGGAGTCGGTGCTCAAAATATATGTGCTGGTCATGACTACAAATTATACTTCTTCAATATCTAATCCATGTATACGTACTTCTAGTTTAAAGGTATTGTTTTAAATTATGTCTATCTTTTTAGTGATATAGTTCTGAAGTCAGTTTTTATTTTTATAATTTTTTGTTATTATTAAATTTTTAGTAGGTTAGTTAGAAAAAAATCAAGTCCGATGTAACCATAATTTAACCTACTTAATTCTTTGCTTCAAAATTTAAAGTTCTCAATTTCCATGTCCGAAAGTCTTCACCAGAACATCACCAAACTAGCCTGGGACTACTTTTACGCTATATTTCATGAAACATATGCATATTACTAAAGGATAGGCCACATTAGGCTTTATTTACTGCTTTCCATTGAAGGGTTCCGTTCTCCATCTCTGAAAGTCTTCACCAGATCTTTACCAAATTACCCATTTGAATTTGGTAATAGGTCGTACCAATGGTACCTACGTTATATCTATTCGAACAAAAACATTTCGAAATCGGATAAATATAATATGTTACATATATATTTATACGCGTTGAATTGAGAACCTTCTCCCTTTTTGAAGTCTGTTAAAAGTGGTGGGAGTCGGACTTAGCGTAATAAAATCTAGTAGAATGTGGGTACATCACTGCTAGCTTCATTACTTAATGAACTTTTATGTAATTATTAGGTGTAACATTCAGTTTTGTGAACCATAAAAACCATTCATTGGCAGTCAGGCAAAAACACATTGTTTCACAGGTTATATCCGCTCCTTTGCTAACTATTCCAAATATATTAATATTTATCTTCCTACTACCGGTCCGTACTTGTGAGCGGTGTTTTGCATATTGTAAATATACCTACTTACTTAGTTATTCCCATAAGAATAAGTTGTACAAATGCATTGAATCCATAAATGACTTTATCCTACTACTAACAATCTGTAAATCTGCTGTTCACAAGTGTTTTTAGGGTTCCGTACCCGAAGGGTGCCAAATGGGACCCTATTAGTCTGCCTCCATTGAGTGTCCGTCCGTCCGACCTTTAAAATCTTTGGAACCGTAATAGGTAGCCAGTTGAAAGTTTCACAGAATATGTGTTATTACGGCGGATTACCTAACAAATAATAAAATTAAATAAATACTTGGTAAAAAATAAGGGGGGGTCTCCTTACGACAAACGTGGTTTTCGACGTTTTTAGAGTTCCGTAGTCGTCAAGTAACGCTTATAGTTTCGCCATGTCCGTCCGTCTATCTGTCCGCGGCCTAGCTCAGAGACGATTAGTACGAGAATGCTGAAATTTGGCATAGACATACATATTTATCACGCTGACAAATCGCCTATAGTCTATTCATCCTTACTTGTCCAATTTAGTAAACAAGATTCTACCCGCAAAGTATGACTTTTTAGTCGAAAACTGCCATATTTCCATAAATTAAGTAACCTGGGACACCATTTTGGATAACACGCTGCTATGTTTATAAACAAAGTGCACGAACTTGCAAGAAAATATCCAGTTTCGGCATCAAATGTCAATTTTGAGGTTAGAATATTGTTTACTAAATTGGACAAGTAAGGATGAACAGACTGTACACCATTGGGTGGGGCTATGGTGTAGGCGAAAAAAAATTGCTTCCACAATATAGGGGATAAAACAAAAATTTTTTTTTTAAGATTCTACCGTTTTGTTAGCTCTACCTAGTTTCTAAGGTTCTCACAGATTTGAGTTCGTGTCGAGATATTTTGGTAAGTGCAATTTAAAAAAAATAAAAGAAATATCGTATAGCTATTGTTTAGGCATGTTCAATTTGTTATGGCTTCCAAACCACGGAAAATATATTTATTATAGCATATGAATTCACTCGTCGACGCCGAATAAATAGAGAACGTTCCATTGAAAAGTGACACCCTCAGAGCTGCATCAGTGCGTTGCGCACACGAGTTTCCGTCTGTACTATTTACACAGCCAAGCGTAGACTTTGCCACGTGTATGCCATTTGCGACTAAATTGGATTAGAGGCCAAGCAAAACAGTCTTAATTAAACAAATAACAATTTATATACCACCTAATTCGAACGTTGCAACTGTTGCAGATGGCACAATCTGCGTAGCGTCGTGGCAAACATTTTGGCCAATACAATTTAGCGTAATCTTTATCGCTTTCGTAGGTGCTAGTTAAAGTTTATCTTGCTGACTTCCTTACGGCTGTTAGTGTGATCGAGTTCGGCTACTACCATGCGTAATACACATACAAATGCGTGTATATAAGCATATACACGCCTATACACGTCCCACTGTAAGGCACAGGCCTTCTCTCAAATAAACAATAGGGGACTTAACGCCTGCCCACCATGGATTATCAATTTCAAGCGCTGAGTTATGTGAACACCTCAGACATTCAGGGATTCGTTTCCTCACGATGCTTTCCTTCACCGCTAGCGGGTGCTACTACAAATTGACATGTACGTAACTTAGAAAATAAAGTCATTGGTAGAGTAAAAATTATGTATGACAAATAGTATGAGGCCGCGTCGCCACTGGGCTAGTGTGTGGCAGGCTTTCCGCCGTTCTTTGAATTCAATTGATGGATCGTATTGTGGTGCAAAAATTGTATCCGGTAATTTAACTGCCACTGACACCCCGCGTGTGTTATTCTATTACACATTACCTCGTCATGTGATATCACGTTGCCAGTCTTTTAATAATATATTATTTGCACATTCTAAAAATACTCCCTTAATCATAGCCCTTAATTTAGTTTGTTTGCTCGCGTTCACAATTTACAACAACTGTATGCATGAATATGTATACTTACACAGTTGTATATAAATAATTATTGTGAAAATGCGCAGTTCCTTATACCTACTAGCCAAAATTAAATAGTGATTGTAACTTATAATTTTAGTCCTAGTTCAGATTTTTATCATATTAATATTTTTCGAAATGTCAGCGTTTACATAATTTTATTAAATTCACGCTACATATATAGGTACCACGCTCATATTTTCAGTTATTTTCATTCCCGTACAAAAAGTATGCGAAAACTCTGTTCTTACTAACTTTTTTAATACAGCAGGATCTCTATAATCCGAGCACCTCTTTAATCCAAATAGCTCCAGACAAACTAAAATATTGGATTTCTTCAAAAAGTTTAATGAATGTTTATAGATGAATTCATACATTTCGTTTGGCGCCGGATTAAGAATAACGTCACTCCATTTCCTTCCGTGGATGTCGTAGAAGGCGACTAAGGAAATCAACTACCAGGAAACGGGCAGCAGCGTCTTCCTGAGATTCCAACCGCATACTGCGATCGCCAACCCGCATGCCAAGCGTGGCGATTATGGTAAAACCCCTCATGATTATGAAAACCACGAAGGAGGCCTATGTCATGTAGTGGGCGTCAAATGGGTGATGATTATAAATTTAAAATTTCACAATACCATTAGTTTTATTTCATAAAATATACCCTATAAATTGTCTATAATACGAACGCTCCACAAATCCGAACTGGGGGTAAATTTTCGGAGTTCCGATTAAAGAGGTCCTCCAACTACAAGCCTCAGTTAGAGACTTCATCCTTATCAGCACTAAAATTGAAAGGCATAAAAAATATGTGAGAATTGTATGTTTCTTGCCAATTTATATGCACCATTTTTTCAAAATTTGTAGTGCAGTTGTAATTGTCCCAAAAGTTCATAAAAGATCATAAAGAGTCATTGTGATGCTTCCAAGGGATGTTTTCCAGTAGCTTCAAAGGTTATAAGTCAAGAAACTTATAAGTTGAAAAGGAACTTCCCTAAAATACCACTTTCTGTAGTTTCTACCTTCCAAAACGTCCGATTAGATTTTTTGAGAATTTCACGTTTTGGAAAGTGGTGCTCTTCGACCATAAGAATTCAAGGATGCTTCGGATCTCCTCGAGAATTTAAAATATTTTATACCACTTTGAACAGTCTGCTAAATAGTCTGGTTATAATTGGTTCTTATCTTAGTAGAAAATATTATGTCAGTCGCAGTTAATAACCGATATCATTATTACAGTATGGTAGCTGTCTGTTGTTCATGAATTTATCGTTCATTGTCTTTTATATTTCTTAAGTATTTCTCTATTTATCTAGGCAGATAGGAATGTTTCTTCATCTTTTATGTGTTTTCACTCTACTCGACCCAAAAACGAGTTGATTGCTTTCATGTAGCTATTTTTCTTCATTTGTTTATGTTAATACATTGCGGTTATTTAAAAAATGGTCTTATATTCCTAAAACACGTAAATAAGATTGCGTCCGTTATAAATAACATTTGTTCAAAGACTTAATTAAATGTTCGATTTTTATTCATTTGTACGGATTTTCTTCGTATAATCTAAACTGCTTCTTTTTATAAGATAAATTGAAAGGGATGGTATTCTATGTTAGACAATGATCGGAAGCTGTTAAGATATTGTGCCAGGTATATATGAGACGACAAAAACTTTAATTAACGTGTTTTAGGAATTGTACATTTTAAACTTACTAATAAAGTTACATTTTGCCTTCAAATAACTATAACTATGGTAGATAAGTAATGAATACTTTCCAAAATCTTCAGTTTCATTGCCTAGTAGACTTCATGAGATTATTATATTGAAATATTTAATTTGCGGGGAACTTTAATATCTTTAAAACTATTCCGCTATAGCTAATTCTGGACGGCCTTTGTATTTTACACAATAGGCTCTGTTATAATATCTTTGTTTATAGATTGTTCTTTGTTTAATCTTTGCCACGTGTATGCCATTTGCGACTAAATTGGATTAGAGGCCAAGCAAAACAGTCTTAATTAAACAAATAACAATTTATATACCACCTAATTCGAACGTTGCAACTGTTGCAGATGGCACAATCTGCGTAGCGTCGTGGCAAACATTTTGGCCAAAACAATTTAGCGTAATCTTTATCGCTTTCGTAGGTGCTAGTTAAAGTTTATCTTGCTGACTTCCTTACGGCTGTTAGTGTGATCGAGTTCGGCTACTACCATGCGTAATACACATACAAATGCGTGTATATAAGCATATACACGCCTATACACGTCCCACTGTAAGGCACAGGCCTTCTCTCAAATAAACAATAGGGGACTTAACGCCTGCCCACCATGGATTATCAATTTCAAGCGCTGAGTTATGTGAACACCTCAGACATTCAGGGATTCGTTTCCTCACGATGCTTTCCTTCACCGCTAGCGGGTGCTACTACAAATTGACATGTACGTAACTTAGAAAATAAAGTCATTGGTAGAGTAAAAATTATGTATGACAAATAGTATGAGGCCGCGTCGCCACTGGGCTAGTGTGTGGCAGGCTTTCCGCCGTTCTTTGAATTCAATTGATGGATCGTATTGTGGTGCAAAAATTGTATCCGGTAATTTAACTGCCACTGACACCCCGCGTGTGTTATTCTATTACACATTACCTCGTCATGTGATATCACGTTGCCAGTCTTTTAATAATATATTATTTGCACATTCTAAAAATACTCCCTTAATCATAGCCCTTAATTTAGTTTGTTTGCTCGCGTTCACAATTTACAACAACTGTATGCATGAATATGTATACTTACACAGTTGTATATAAATAATTATTGTGAAAATGCGCAGTTCCTTATACCTACTAGCCAAAATTAAATAGTGATTGTAACTTATAATTTTAGTCCTAGTTCAGATTTTTATCATATTAATATTTTTCGAAATGTCAGCGTTTACATAATTTTATTAAATTCACGCTACATATATAGGTACCACGCTCATATTTTCAGTTATTTTCATTCCCGTACAAAAAGTATGCGAAAACTCTGTTCTTACTAACTTTTTTAATACAGCAGGATCTCTATAATCCGAGCACCTCTTTAATCCAAATAGCTCCAGACAAACTAAAATATTGGATTTCTTCAAAAAGTTTAATGAATGTTTATAGATGAATTCATACATTTCGTTTGGCGCCGGATTAAGAATAACGTCACTCCATTTCCTTCCGTGGATGTCGTAGAAGGCGACTAAGGAAATCAACTACCAGGAAACGGGCAGCAGCGTCTTCCTGAGATTCCAACCGCATACTGCGATCGCCAACCCGCATGCCAAGCGTGGCGATTATGGTAAAACCCCTCATGATTATGAAAACCACGAAGGAGGCCTATGTCATGTAGTGGGCGTCAAATGGGTGATGATTATAAATTTAAAATTTCACAATACCATTAGTTTTATTTCATAAAATATACCCTATAAATTGTCTATAATACGAACGCTCCACAAATCCGAACTGGGGGTAAATTTTCGGAGTTCCGATTAAAGAGGTCCTCCAACTACAAGCCTCAGTTAGAGACTTCATCCTTATCAGCACTAAAATTGAAAGGCATAAAAAATATGTGAGAATTGTATGTTTCTTGCCAATTTATATGCACCATTTTTTCAAAATTTGTAGTGCAGTTGTAATTTTTTTCAAAATTTGTAGTGCAGTCCCAAAAGTTCATAAAAGATCATAAAGAGTCATTGTGATGCTTCCAAGGGATGTTTTCCAGTAGCTTCAAAGGTTATAAGTCAAGAAACTTATAAGTTGAAAAGGAACTTCCCTAAAATACCACTTTCTGTAGTTTCTACCTTCCAAAACGTCCGATTAGATTTTTTGAGAATTTCACGTTTTGGAAAGTGGTGCTCTTCGACCATAAGAATTCAAGGATGCTTCGGATCTCCTCGAGAATTTAAAATATTTTATACCACTTTGAACAGTCTGCTAAATAGTCTGGTTATAATTGGTTCTTATCTTAGTAGAAAATATTATGTCAGTCGCAGTTAATAACCGATATCATTATTACAGTATGGTAGCTGTCTGTTGTTCATGAATTTATCGTTCATTGTCTTTTATATTTCTTAAGTATTTCTCTATTTATCTAGGCAGATAGGAATGTTTCTTCATCTTTTATGTGTTTTCACTCTACTCGACCCAAAAACGAGTTGATTGCTTTCATGTAGCTATTTTTCTTCATTTGTTTATGTTAATACATTGCGGTTATTTAAAAAATGGTCTTATATTCCTAAAACACGTAAATAAGATTGCGTCCGTTATAAATAACATTTGTTCAAAGACTTAATTAAATGTTCGATTTTTATTCATTTGTACGGATTTTCTTCGTATAATCTAAACTGCTTCTTTTTATAAGATAAATTGAAAGGGATGGTATTCTATGTTAGACAATGATCGGAAGCTGTTAAGATATTGTGCCAGGTATATATGAGACGACAAAAACTTTAATTAACGTGTTTTAGGAATTGTACATTTTAAACTTACTAATAAAGTTACATTTTGCCTTCAAATAACTATAACTATGGTAGATAAGTAATGAATACTTTCCAAAATCTTCAGTTTCATTGCCTAGTAGACTTCATGAGATTATTATATTGAAATATTTAATTTGCGGGGAACTTTAATATCTTTAAAACTATTCCGCTATAGCTAATTCTGGACGGCCTTTGTATTTTACACAATAGGCTCTGTTATAATATCTTTGTTTATAGATTGTTCTTTGTTTAATTCCCTGTTGCTATCTTTGCTAACTTTGCTAACTTGGTACACAAACCGATTGTTTTATGCAAACTCGTGTCCGTTAGGTTTTACGTAGATGCCTAATACCTATTATGTTAACCTGTCACTATAAATTCTCATTTACTCATTAATTACTTAGATAAATCAAGATACTTTGCATACCACGTGTTGTTTTGATCTAAATATTCGTCATACCTATTTTACATTCAGTTTCGAGTAGGTCGATAAAATATGACTTGCACGCGCACTGCTCTTGACTTGGATCAAGGTAATTTAACGAGATTATATTCCCATATCAAAAGTTGGATTCTGTTTTATCTAAGCCAGACTACTTGACGTAATATTATCTCCATGATTACAATTTATATTAACATTATCTCCAATAATGGCGGATTGTTGGGATTTAATGGTTCTGAAATCTGCTTATCTTTGTGATACAATCTGTTATCTCTCCTACATATTTACTGTGATATTTACGTTATGTTTATTCTTAATTCAGCACTTTTTGATTGTCTTTAATAAGTAAGTACTTAAGTTAGTAGTTTACTGAATTTGTTCAGTTAGCATACAATATTTCACAGCTGCTCGTTATACTATCAATATGGGCCAAGCATCTTTGACACATGTCGAGGTTAGTGGAGTAATGAAATATAATCATTCTAGACCACTTTTATTGGCGTAGAAAGCAATATTGCCCTCTAGTTCTAATTTCTGTTTTACAACTTCAGCAATCAACATTGTTGCCTTCGTTAATAGGTCACTAGATGGCGCTGTCAACGCAAAGCTACATCGCGCAATCTAAGTATGTTCTCAGTTACATATATGCCCTTCAGATGAAAATTTAGGCATACTTACCTGGCGTAGGGGACACCGTGATCAAGTAGGCGGTTCCCCCAGGGCGAGGCTCTTCCATTGCACTGCGGTTGGGTTGACCCCTGCGATTATCCCTAATGTGGATAACTCGGGCGCGTCATTTTTGGTAGTGGGGACTGCGTACGCGCCGTCCCCTTCTGATATATTAAATCGGTCGCACGTTCATACGAGCATAGTATTATCGCGTTTACGTTGAGTTCTCAAAATGTTGAATTTATGTTATGTTGAGTTTGCATTTCGTTGAATCCCAGAATGTTGAACTCACCTTTTGGAAAAAAATAAAATACATAATTGCCTTTGTGTTGACAGCGTTAAGTATTTTTGTTAATAAATTCATTATCTCCTCACCTCTAAGTCTACGACTTAATGGTATTTATTTTCCTTGTTTTAATAAAATCGTACATCTCGTCCACAGGCTTATAAAAAGATTATATCTCAATTAATGCCTTCGTGATGTAAATGTTGTCGTTGCTATTAATTCATTATCTGCAGACTTAAGTTCACGACCTAACAGTATTTGTTGTTTATTCTCCTTGTGTTAATTAATATTCTCTTTATTTATTTTCATTACTTAGAATAGGTTTATAAAATCAATATAAGAAGTAAAAAATATAAAAAAAAAAATAATAATTATTATTATTATTAAAATTCTTTATTGCACCAAGTAATTATTGTACAATAGGCGGGCTTTATACTAATTAGTATTTAATTTTATACAACCAATGGGTGACGAGTGAAGGTAGTGCCAAACCGAGAAATTAAAGAAACACTAAGTATCTTTTTTTTTATTAATGTTTGGCTGTGTCTAACCTGTATTTGAGTTAACATATATTTTATATAACCACTGTCTGACTCGGCAAACGTTGTTTTGGAGCCATATTACGCCATATTAATTAGCCTACGACTTATTCCCAGATCTACCAAATATACACAAAAAATTTAATAAAAATCGGTGAAGCCGTTTCGGAGGAGTTCGATAACAAACACTGTGACACGAGATTTTTATACATTAGGTTACATACAGCCCATACTGTCTCACTCCTTTTCTTCTTGTGTCTCCCTCTTCGAGAGAAACATGTACACGTTCCATTATTATCTATTTATCCATCTTTTCCAGGGTATCACATGGGGTAAAGCGTTCCTGGTGGCGGCCGAAGACACGGCGGCTCTCCCGTACCTCGCGACGAGGGAGTGCCATTTAGGAGGCTATAGGTAAGTTAGACTGCCTTATCAATTCGACCGCTAGGGGGCATACGTGAGATGTTTAGGGGTGGGCTGGGGACGAACCGAATGTCGCCCAGTCTCACTTGGCGAAGAAGGAGGGTAGGTGTCGAGAAATATCACGAAGTTTTTTTTTACATCAAGAAAATTCAAACCTCACATCCTGTGGTCGTGAAATCGCACGGAACGTTTTTATTGTTCTGTGTGAAATCGACACAATCGTCTCACGTTATTAATGGATTTTCCCTCCTCTCCTGACATTATTGTGTTCAAAATTGCGCTACAATGCAATAAATTGCGCCACAATAAATAAAAAATTAATACCTTACAAACGTTTTTGTTCTTCTTTTAAATGTGCTTCTCCACTAATGGCCGTATGCTCTCCTTCATCTATTTTTCTTCATTACTTGCCAACCGAAACACATCTTCAATGCTGGCTGCATCCCCTCTGTCTGATATTTCTCAGGCTCGACTTCCTTTTTCTTCTAGCACACCTCTTTTTCGTTAAGCTGTTAACTATTACTATGAAAAGAAAACACCAACCCCCGTCTTACAGAATACACACGGTGACGTTC
This sequence comes from Yponomeuta cagnagella, assembly GCA_947310995.1. Classification (NCBI taxonomy): domain Eukaryota; kingdom Metazoa; phylum Arthropoda; class Insecta; order Lepidoptera; family Yponomeutidae; genus Yponomeuta; species Yponomeuta cagnagella. The sequence continues at coordinate 4,019,262 of OX371285.1, read as the reverse complement.
CAGCCTCGGCCATCCTACTTCGAGCCATCTGGTAGCCACAAGCGGCGAGAGGCACTACTGTACATCGCGTTACCAGAGAACCGCCACTGGCTGGGATCAGCGCCGCTGCCTGACATAGCTCGACAGATCATCGATTGCCACGGCTCCTCAGGTAAAACCATCTTAGCGTCTGAAGCGCAGGCCACACGGAAAGGATGTACCTAATTCGACGTAAACACTTTTTAAATTATGTATATCTAATATATAAACACCTCGTCTAATATATTAGGGGTTAAAGTATGAAATTGCCGTTTTATTGCAATAGGTTCTTTGAATTGACATAGAATCTTCCTGGTTTGAGGTTTTCGAATGAAACTTTTTTCAAATGGTTTCTATGATGTTCTTTTTTTAAAAAATGTGAAACATTTGAATATCGACTTTCAATTGTTTTTGTTATTCAATTTAGAAAAGAAAGATGGATACTGCGAAAATTCGAGTGATTTTTGAATACGAGTTCCGACGCGGAACTAACGCGGCAGAAACAGCCCGCAATATCAATGCTGCGTTTGGAGAGGGGTCTACTAATGAACGCACCGTGCGATTTTGGTTTAAACGCTTTCGTGATGGAAATTTCGACTTAAAGAACGAGCCACGAGGAAGACCGCCCACACAGGTGAATAACGATGAATTAAGAGAGATAGTGGAAGCCGACCCTAGTCAAACTACCCAGGAATTAGCGGCATGGTTTAACGTTACCTTACCCACAATATTGACTCACTTGCGTCAAATAAATAAAATAAAAAAATACGAAAAATGGGTGCCTCATAATCACTCGAATTTTCGCAGTATCCATCTTTCTTGTCTAAATTGAATAACAAAAACAATTGAAAGTCGATATTCAAATGTAACACATTTTTTAAAAAAAGAACATCATAGAAACCATTTGAAAAAAGTTTCATTCGAAAACCTCAAATCATGAAGATTCTATGTCAATTCAAAGAACCTATTGCAATAAAACGGCAATATCATACTTTAACCCCTATTATAAAAATCTCGTGTCACAGTGTTTGTTGTCGAACTCCTTCGAAACGGCTTCGCCGATTTTTTTTTTAAATTTGCTTGTATATTTGGTAGGTTTGAGAATAAGTCGTAGGCTAGTTAATATGGCAAAACAAGGTTTGCCAGGTCAGCTAGTAAGTACTTATATAAAAATGAATTGATGTTCGTTATTCTCGGCAAAACTCGAGAACGGCTGGACCGATTTTTGATTTGAATTTTACATGTCTGAAGGTCCAGCGAAAGTTTAAATGGTGACAACAAAAAAGAAGATAGATAAAATGTAGGTGATACGAAGTTCACGGGTTCATCTATTTTATTTTATTTCATTACAAGGTGAAGAAACAGATAAAAGTACAATTAAACATTTGAAAACAAACAGATACAAATAAAACGTAGAGTAGGTACTGCATCCTTAGACCTTCACACTATAGAAGAAGTATATAATATAAACATTGAAAAGATGACGCTAGTTAGAAATAAAATATAGAAAAATCGTTTACTGATAGGCTTTGGTCTCGTTACCTTCGAGCTGTTAGAACCTAATAGATGCTGGCGAAATTTACCTTCGTATTCTAATGATATTTTATCAGTTTTTCATTGCCTGAAAACATGAATAAAACGATGCTTTCTAAAAATGAAACCTAGTTGGATCGATTTATCGCCCCCGAAACCCTCTGCATACTAAATTTCATGAAAATCGTTGAAGCCGTTTCAGAGTTTCAGATTTTATATTTCAGGCAATGAAAAACTGCTAAAATATCATTAGAATACGAAAGTAAATTTATAATATACATAAATTACATATATATATACTAATAATATATACATATATATATGTAAATTTGCCTTCGTGTTCTAATGATATTTTAGCAGTTTTGCCGAGTCAAGTAGTCTACTTATAAATACCTACATAATCTAATACCTTTTAAGTATATAATGAATGTGCCCACACTTACCCTACCTCAATAAGTCAGTACATAGTTACCCCATCATGGTCCTGTTGAAGGCATTAAGTTTTCAGCCCTTCTTTTCTTCCTCAACCTTCCTACGAATCATACACAATGGAGAATTTACAAAAATAATGTTTTTGTTCCATTGGACAGGCCATGTTAAAAATATAATGGCTAGTGGTTATTATTTCTACGACTATTATCTACAGGTTGATTTTGAAATCGTTAGCTGTATTTTGAGAGAACGTTCGTTTCATTGCGAAAACAGTAATTTTAATGATTTATCAGTATTGGTACAACATAGTTGTAAATATCTGTGATTTTCGACCTTTGTCTCGAAACTATGAATCGAAATTCAAAATGGTAGGGAGTACCATAACGATGAGAAATGTTATTTAATATGTTAAATTCTTAAGAGTCTGTCGTCCGATATGTGTAAAGAATTAAAAGAATAATTGAGTTGGCCGGCGTCGACCATAAGACGCTTGACACATATTTTTTGATTTTTATAACTGTTCGTCCTGATATTGTGTGCTTAAGGGCCAATTTTTCAATAGTCAGATAAAATGTAACTGGAGAACAAATTGCATGCTATCACTGTCTAAATCATACGACGAGACAGTGACAACATCAGTTTTATTCTCCAGTTAAGTTTTATCTGACTATAGAAAAATCCGGTCTAAGTGAAGTAATTTTCGGTAAAAAAAAACCTTTTTTTTTGTCTCCCCATTTTTTTCAACATTAACGCCATATGTTTCAAATCATGGTTAGAATGTCCCCTTAACATTTGTCAATCGAACTCAAAGTCACCCTGTATTTTTCGTAGCATAAAATAAAAACAAAATAAACTCTAGTCACGAGTTACAAAAACGTATCTATACCATAGAAATCGGGCTCAAATTATGACGTGCCACAGCGCTCAAACGTCTTATAAGTGCACGAAACATTTATCAATATTTGAGTTATCTCTTAAAATAATGTTTTATTAGTCCTTGAGAAACCCTTATTTTTTAGACCCTTTTACACTCAATTTTTAGGGATTTATTTGGTTTTTTTCGGAGTTTTCTACGTCTTTTATGGCATAAAAACAATGTAAATATGGCCCATTTTCTCTAATTATGAAACAATTTTCTGATTTCAGGCTCAAACGTCGAATACCTCCTGAGACTCGCAGATTTTATGAGGGAGGACGTGCCAGAGGCACTGGATGACCATCTATTCTCACTAGAAAGGCTCGTGAAGAAATTCGCGGGCGAAATGAAGATCTGCATCCGAACTTTAATGGGCGAGTCCCCGGACGACCAAGAAGAACGAAAGGAAGAACCGAAAGTCGTCGCGCTAAGTTTGCAGTTCGCCTCTAGGATACCGGAGAAGAAATTGCGCTGTGTGAACATGTGATGCGCTGAAATAGGTATATGCATCAGGTATGATTTTTTTTGAATTGTAGTGCTGCTAGTTGGATTGTCTGCTGTATTTTGTTAGTAATACTGTGACCTGGACGTCATCAGTTAGCAGGAAAACCGGAAATAGCGCTAACCGTAGCATTTCGTATAGTGACTTCTCTTAACACAAAATATATTTTTTTTTATTTGGTCACATACGGTTTGAATTCGTAATTAATTTGAATAGTTACAGTTTTTATTTAATTCTACTCCATTTCTTCTGAAATAGTGACTGGAGTGGCATGAGTTAGTGTATGTAGTCATAACAATTATAAGATTGGTATGGACAATTTAAAGATGATCGTCCTCAAAGCAGCGGCTTAGAGGATGATCGTGGACAGGGCAGTGTTTATGAAATATAAAACTGGGTCCATATGTATCCAAAACGGGATCCCCTCTTCTCTGGTCCCCATTGTGGGGTGACCTCAGGGGGTGACTTATTAAGGTGTTTATTTTTCGATGCACAAATAAATTATCAGAAGGATGCCTTGAATGTGAAACGTCTGTATTCGATTAATTACACGCATAAATTGGTTTACACAGTCTGTTACGTACAAAGATAGAATTTCTAATTAGAACAACTATTCTCTGAGAGGTTCGAACAGTGTTGCCAGTTGGGTCTTGTCAAAAGTTACCTGAATGAGAAAAAAAGTAACCTATTGGTGTAAAAAGTAACCTTACCAATAAAAAGGTACTATAACTGAATAAGTATACATAATGCTTGAAATAACTTACAGAAAATGCAGTTCTCTAATGTAAGGGACATAAAATTTTTCTTTAGGTAGGTATGAATTTGTGCGAAAGAAAGACATATTTTTGGGAGTTACGTTCACTACATGTATAGTACCACAGTTATCTGACCCAGTGGGGGTGTCAAATTTAGTATGGAAACGTCAAGTTTGCTATGAGAACGGGTCGCCTTCACCGGGTCAGATAAGTTTGTCGCACTCTATAAACGAAACGAAAACGATGCAGAGTTGACAGCATTGCAAAATAAAAGAGCTTTGCGTTTCGTTTTACATTTGTTTCAAGAAAAAAATTAAAATTAATCCAACAAATTGCAAAAAATCATCTAAAGTAACGTTTTGAGCGGCGTAACCTAGATGGAACCTGACTTAGTTAAAAATCACCTAGACCACCCACCACCCACCTAACTACTTGCGGCATTAAAATATATGGAACAGCTGATAATTTTATAGCGTTCGAATTTTTCCCCATAGTAGGTAAAAGGTATTTGTGTTGACCCCATTTTTTTGGTAGATATGGGGTTTTGTCACACCCTGTATGAGTATAAACAATAGCAAGACAACTACAAAGGCGCAGTTTATAAAATATTATCTGGTTTTGTTAATATGAAAGGCTGATGTTTGGACAAACAATAGTGTAATGTTATGGAAAATAATCGTTCCTACCACCGGCCGTTGGTTAATAAACTGGAGTCGTTTGGTGAGGGAGAAAATATTATTGTTCATTAAGGAAGTTTGTATGTAATTTGCCTATGATAATAATGTTTGTTTTGTATGGAAACGAAAAACATCAAACATATTTGGCATCATACTTTCTATGTCCAAAAACATTCAATTTATAATCTTTTATTAAGTTGCTTAATTTTATTTTTGTATCATTAATTTAAGATAATTTGGTAACCTTACAAATCTAGAACGGGTGAAAAGAGTCGCAACCAATGAAGTATTATGTTTTGACCATGAATCTAGATTTTGCACGTAATTTTTATTTTAAGATTGTGACGAAGCATGTGATCATAATTAGTCCAGTAACTACATTTTAAGATATTTTTTTTATTTTGCACCAAGATAAAATTGTAAAACTTTAAGCATTATTATTGTTTTAAGTAGATAAATATTTTTTTTATATCTTAATTTTGATAAATAAAAATGTCTCTCTCTGATAGGCTGCTTATGAATCTTTTAAATCTATATTTGGAAATTAAAAAAACTTGAGATTTAACAGTGTCAAACACTGCATATATAACTTTTTATCATAATTTTTTGTATAATATTACACGTGTATATATTTAAAAATACTGCAATAATTGTGGGTGGTTTGAAAGACAGGAAGATGAACGTGCCTAACAATAGCTATCGAATAATTATCATTTATAATTGTTTTTTTTTAAATATCTCGAATATTAGAACCAGAGCGGTGCGTGCGTGCCGCGGGTCCACGAGTCATTGTTCTGTTAGACGGAGAGGCGGTACTAATTGCTCGCGCATTTTTTTTTAAACATTTCTTAACAAACTTTTTATTTACGTCTATACTTAAAAATAATAGTCTAAATAGATGCCATGTTAAATTACTGAATGTTAATCACGGCTTTTAAACCACCCAGAAATATGCGTGTATGTATAATCCTAAAATATGTTTTTTTCAAAAACATTGTACCTACCTTCTAGTAGCATAATTTTTGTACGACAATTTATATTGAATGAGGCTATGCTATGAACTAACAACGCAAATATGCTACAAATAAACGTCATAAAACGAGATTTATCTATCTTTTATTCCGATTCCAGTTTTTTAAGAACTTGGCGTCCTACAATGAAGCAATAAAAGGAAAAGTGAAGCAACATATTAAAAAATATAATATTATTTTACTTCAGCCAAAGCAATATTAAATAACATATCAAATATACATAGGTATAATACATTTGTACGTTTCTACTGGTTTTATATAGTACTTAAAACATATCGAGATTAATTAAAACTACAAAATTTCATACTTTCATACAGTTTTTATAATTAATAAAATTGACAAAATTAATACAATCAACATACACAATTATACTTTCAGTCGAATAAGAGTCAAATATACAAACATAGAACATTAGTTTTACCGACGCTTACGTTATTGATTTGTAAATTGCAATATAATTGAGGCACTGCTATATTCATAATTTGACAACCAGGAATTTCCAAGGGCTTCCAAACCTTACTTTTCTTATACAATTTAAAGGTACGTTTTATTTCATAATTTGACAACTAGTAATTTCCAAAGGCTTCCAAACCTTACTTTTCTTATACAATTTAAAGGTACGTTTTATTTCATAATTTGACAACTAGTAATTTCCAAAGGCTTCCAAACCTTACTTTTCTTATACAATTTAAAGGTACGTTTTATTTCATAATTTGACAACTAGTAATTTCCAAAGGCTTCCAAATCTTACTTTTCTTTTACAATTTAAAAGTACGTTTAATGTGTTCAATACGTATTATTTAAAACTTCGAAATATCTAAACTTACATATCTTATTATGTATTTATTTAACTTATACTGCTAGTTAAGTACAGAATAATAGATTTGGTGGTAAAAATGCATTCCTATTATTTTCTAATACAATATTTTCGACTAGAAACTAAACAATTCTTATCTACGTACAAAAATATCGAAAACTACTTATTTGTCATGAGTTTTTATTTTTGAGTATATAAAATGACAAAATAATGCTTTAAAACTAAAATAAACTTTGGTTTTATTTACAAAAAAACTTGAAATATTATGCAATACTTTGTTTTGCACTTTTGGTACATTTCAGTTTTTTTTAAATATACAACTGCTTATCAAACTATTTTTATTAATAAATAAATAAATCATAGCTTTTTATGTAAATAATGTTTCTCATGGTGGGGAAATAAAGCCTCACTCTGAATACAAGCAAGGGCCTGAATGGTTTACTATTACAATTCGATGTAAATACATTGCAAGGTCGATCAACCCACAGGTTAACAAGGAGGAAGACTTGCGATTCAATGGTCATCGAATTGTCATAATAAACTATGTAAGTACCTATTATAGTTTCATGAAACGCGACCTAGGGGTGCTTCGTCGTAACTTCGCTACCGTATGGACCCGTCTTATCTCGAACTCCGAACTGTCAAATACATACATACTTTGACACTTCGGAAACGTCATCTTGTATAACCCAATACAGTGGGTGTTACGACGCTATTCGCGTGTTTTAAATGTCAGAAGTCGCAATTTTCCAGTACATTAACTGTCAAGTTCTGACACTTCAACGTCAGAAAACGCGTGACTCGTGCCATCGTACTATCCATGCAGGAGGCAAAATATTTTTAAACTATAAAACTGAGTAGGTACTTTTTTGAGTTAACTAGCTATGTCATAACAAAGTATAAATGAGTGGCGTAAAAATTATAGGTAGATACGAAGAACTTGTTAAAAGGAACTTACACAAATATAATACAGTCCTTAAACATAGAAAAAATGTACTGTGCTTCGATTTCTCGTGCGTTAACAGTTGTCAAAGTAACAGCTGACTGTGTTGGCCAACGAACATACAAAAAATATCAAATTATAACTGCTTAAAATCGGTGAACAACCTGGGTAGTACAACGCTAGTCCCGCGTTTTAAATGTTAAAAGTCGCGAAAAGTCCACTACATTAAGTGTCAAATTCTGTCAGTTAGCGTCATAAAACGCGTGACTCGTGCCATCGTGCTACACGTGCTGGTAGTGCAACGGAGAGTCGTGCGTTCGTGACTTTCCAGCACATTAGTTCTCAAATTCTGACATTTTAGCGCCGCATAACGCGCCGTGTACCAATTCAGGGTTGACCAGCAAGGGTAGTACGATGGCACGAGTCACGCGTTTTGTGGCGCTAAAATGTCAGAATTTGACAATTGATGTCCTGGAAAGTCGCGACTTTTGACATTTAGACCACGCGACTAGCGTCCTCGTACTACCCGGGCAGTGCATCCACGCACGCCGGTTTCTGGTGCTTTTTGGATAAAGAAATAAATAAAATAGAGGAAAAAACAAAAGTTGTAAATTGTAATTACGCATTTAAGATGCTTAAAGTCTGTGAACAGATTGTTAGGGTACAAAAACCGAAGATTAGTTTCTTACACTGGATTTTTTTCTTAACGCAAAATTTATTTTTAATTCTTTATATCAAGAAAAATATTTTAGATTGCTCTTATTCTAGGTAGATTCCTGACAAAGATATGAAGCAAAATTAAACCATTGGCGCTTCTGTTCACTATAAAAAATACCCATCTGGTAACCTTTAGGTACCTGCTGTCACCTGAGAAAAATATAAAAAAATATGTGTATGGCTAAACAAACTTACAACGACGTTTATCAACTTGAAACCCATTACCTTATATCTAGCTGTACATTTTCCTAATATGCGAATAATATTATGAATAATTTACGTATTGAGTACTTAAAACCTACTTCACAAAAATTGTCAACTCTTTTAAAAGCGTTGCTTCCTTGGCATCACTTTCGCTCGCACATCGTAAAATTTTTAATAATATTTATTATGGTGGTCTATTCCTACTATCTACAGGTGGAAATTTTTCTAGAGATTATTAAGTAATATATATAAATATATAGAAATATATATTGAACATTGTAGCATTATTTAGATTACATTAAAATGACCCAATTTTACTCATAATATGTTCCTAGGTACTTGTTCCAGAAATAAAAAGTTTTTAAAAAGAAAATTGTCAAGAAAAATTACGAACTCTTTACCAACGCAATGCCATCAAAAACTGAGTAAAATATCAAAATAAAAAAAATGTCCATTATTCTAGTTTCAAATCCCGCTTCAAACCTTTTTTTTTTTCAAAAGTATGTAACTCAAACAATCATTATAAATATGCGAGCGTCAGGGATTCCATAGGGAAACTATTAACAATTCGCTTATACGGCTACTAAAAGGCCCCATACATAAGCGGTTTTAGCTTCAGTTTCGCCTGGCCGGACCTAAATCCGTACAGTGTATGGGTGAAACGGCCTTCAGGCCATCGCGCTTCCGGCGGCCGGATGGACTGAAGCAATTCGATCACATCTATCTGTCTAATCGGATCGTCTGATGATCTGAACGGATCGTGTATGGATATTATGTCAGTTCTATTTGCGACTGAGATTAGATTGTAAGGACGTGCGCGCGTTTGAATTTTTTTTTTTTTTGGAGTTTTTTAGAAAATGCCGTCGCGGGAGACGTTCTTTTGGAATTTATCTTAGAGCCACTTTAGCTTATGCTTAAAAGCGTAACGAGTGTTACGATGAAGTTTAAAACAAAGTTTTGACCACTGAGCCGAACTCTAATCATGATACGATTACCAAAAAAATATAAAATTTACGTAGCGCATTCAGAAAAGAAAATAAAAAGATGACATCACCGATGGTGTCGGGTTCGTCAGCTGATGAGGTGTACACACCAAAGCTGTGGTATAATGAAGACTCCCACATCGTCCACAACATATTACAAGACGTCCACTTCTCGCAGCAAACCGGAATGAACTGATAGGACTGTGCCGTGTATGTGCACCAATCCGTTCAGTCCAAACTGAAGCAGGTTTGACTGATCAGTTTGGCCTCACTGTGTATGGTAGCCTTAAGAGAGACTTCGAATAAAAAATATCAGGGAATACTGACAACTTCGAAACGTTCCATGGAATCTGGTCCTCGAACTGTTTCTCAAATAAGTTATTTTGTCAAAAAAATCCAAGGGTTTCAAGGATCCGTTTAAGGTACTGAGAATATTTTAAAGTTTTTAAAATCTGAGTGGTTGACCAAAAAGGGACCTCAAGAGAATTTCGAAAAAATCGCGTTTGAAGTTTCGATCACAAAACCTAGTGTACGCTGTGTATAAGGTGTAATTTTTCTAACACTGCCTCGGCTCACAAAAAAATAACTACGGCACCTAAAAATATTCTGGTTAGACCAAAACAAAGCTAAAATACCACAGATTAAAACATTCAAATTAAAAAATAACGGTTTCCAATCCCTCCAGGTCCCTTATAAGAATTTGGTTGTTGTACTCTCTATAAACTCACGCTTGTATCCTTAAGGACCAGGCAGAGATCAAGAGTTGCCATCTAACACATTTGGTGTACAATTGCACTGCTGATTGTTTTCGAGATTCGAGAATTGTCATTCTTCGTTGACACCTAGAAAAGATACTAGACGACGCCAGTCGCACGCTGAAATGGCTGCGACTTCCCAGTACTTACATTAATTGGCATAATGTGTTTGGGTTCTCGTTTATATTCTAGCACGGTGTTAACACGTTAAAGGATATGTAACTAGATCATAAGCTTTCACCATGATATTACAACACGCAATGTTACTTATCTGTTGTGTAATGCAAAAAATAAAATAAAAATTGTCAAACTGTGACATTTTAGCGACACAAACGAGTAACTCGCGCTGTCATGCTACATACTACATGCTAGTTCTACCAACCGTAACCTTAACTATTGTTTATGAAGGGAAATTCCGAGTCGCTCTCGTCTCCGGACCCATCGTAGCTAGAAGGTGGCGTGTCCAGTTGTGGAAGCCCTAGATCCAAGTACTCCTGGTTGGCAGTCACCGTCAGGATCTTGTCCAGGTCTTCCACTAGCTCAGCGAACGAGGGTCGGTCGTTCGCTTGAAACGACCAGCATTCGCGCATTATCATGTAGCTGCGGAGGAGAAATTTTGAGTCACAGAAGAGTAACCAACAAGTTTCGGTACATTTTTCCAAACTCCTTAAAGAAAAAAAAAAAGATAAGTACCTATCTAGCTAATGAAGCTCAGAAACTAACCTAAACAGATTTCAATCAACTTTCGTTTGCACAACTTCAGAATGAAAATTGTTTAACCGGTTTTTTTCAACACTTCCTTGTTATTTAGTAATAGTTTGATAATCCGAAAGCCATTGAAGTATTAATGACCGCAGAATTGGGGGCCGCCGTACATTTGTACAAATTGCCTCAGACTGGGTGTATTTCCTTGTTTGTGATGTCCTTGCCTGGTTACCATAGCACAGGGTATTCTAATTTGGGACCAGGTCAAGTGATTGCCTTGTGTGGAAGTTATTATTATTATTAATTACAAAAAAAGTCGGTCTTAGGTGATTCCCGTAAATGTACAATACAATTGTGTTCCTTTTCAGAGTTCCGTACCTCAAAAGGAAAAACAGAACCGTATGGGATCACTTTGTTGTCCGTCCGTCCGTCCGTCCCGTCCGTCTGTATGTCAAGACCTTTTATCTCGAGAACGCTAGAGGCATCGAGTTGAAATTAAAACCATAAACTCAAGTCTACAGTCCCTTGAGGCTGTGAAAAAAATATTTTTTTACGTTACGGCCGTTTGTGCCGCAAAAAAACGTACATTACGTCACTCGAGGAATTTCAAAATCAAAATTTATAGGATCATCATCATCATCAGCCACCTGACGGCCACTGGAGGACATAGGCCTCCTTCGTGGTTTTCATAACCATGAGAGGTTTTGCCGTAATCGCCACGCTTGGCAGGCGGGTTGGCGATCGCAGTATGCGGTTGGAAACTCAGGAAGACGCTGCTGCCCGTGTCCTGGTAATTGATTTCCTTAGTCGCCTTCTACGACATCCACATTTGTAGGATACTTTCCGTTGACTTATAACTATGAAATTTGGCAAGTACTATCTTCTTATACTACGAGTACAGGGAAAAATCTGAAAACTATTACATTTGTAATTAAATAATAAAAAATAGTCTTTGAAGTTAGGAAAAAGCTAGGAAAAAACTGCGAGACTCGATTCCTGAACCATTTATAATAATTATGTAAGTACCTACAAATTTGTACGGAACCCTCGGTGGACGCGTCAGAGTCGCACTTGTCCAGTTTTTTTTTAATCGAGGTGAAAACCATTCTATCGTCTGATGATAGGACAAGTGCCTGTGTCAAGTTGACACAATGTTTTTAGTTTGAAGCCCAGTGAATAATAAAATTCATTTCTCAATAACTAATAGATTAGATTTTATTATTAGATTAATACTCTTTATTGCACACCATACATTATAATGATACATGAAAAATCTTAAATATCTAAGTTACATAGTATACAACTGGTGGTCTTATCGCTAAAAGAGACTTCTTCCAGTGAACCAGGCAACCTTATACCTCGAACATCATCCAAAGGTATTCTCAAGAAGAATCCGAAAAAGTACAATAGGAACTCACATATCGAGACTGCAGCACGGGGGCTTCTCCATACGGTGCCCTGCACTCAAGTGCTGGTACATATACTGTCCTGGGACGGTCGGGTAGGGCGTCCCACCCAGGGTCATGATTTCCCACAGGAGTACGCCGAAGGACCAACTGGGAATAGAACAGTGATTACTACATATTATTTATTCATGTATGGTATGTAGGAATCGCTCGTAGCCCCGGCTGCCTGAGTGATCTTAAACGATCTCTATGGTCGCCGTCTATGCCTAACGCTAGTGGCATTTTTCCGAGCGGTTCCGTGCTTCGCAAGGCACGTTAAGCTGTTGGTGCCGGCTGCCGTCGATAGATGGCAGTCGTTAAGCCAAGTCAGAGGCCTTAGGGCGGCTTGACAACTTCTGACAGGAGACGAGCCACTAGTCTACAAGCCTCCACCAATCCGGACTTGGCCCCCGTGGTGGAGTATGGCCTATACCTTCCTCAGGGAAGAGACCCGTGCCCCTCGGTGGGGACATAAATGGGTTGATGATGATGTAGGTTAATTATATTTTTTGCCCCAAATAGGACAAAACCCCGACTAAATTGGTATATACAGGATGTAACAACGTCTCCATATGCATCCGAAAATAGGGCAATTTGAAACCGCGAAAAAAAGTTGCCAACTTAGAATATATGAATATTAGAGTCAGTACATTTTGCGTTGTAATTAAACTTATAATTTTTCCTCCATCAATAACAATCAATAACAATCTGATGATGAAAATGGAATGGTTTTTCATGACATTATTATTTAACTGGGTATTGAAGCATCGGCCCTTACAGCCCTAACACACCAGCGATTTGCGAGCGATTTGAAAGCGATGCAATCGCACATATTGCCGCGATGGTGCAGCGTCATCGCGCGCAATTCCATCGTTTTCAAATCGCTCGCAAATCGCTAATGTGATAGGGTTGTTAATGAAACATTAAGCAAACGTCCACTTACACGTCAGTCTGCGTCGTGAACACTTTATGATAAAGAGACTCGGGCGCCATCCACCGCACTGGCAGTCGGCCCTCTGTCTTCTTCCTGTAGTAGTCGTTGCTGTGGACGTCCTTGGCTAAGCCGAAGTCGGCTATCTTGAGGACGCAGTCGTCTGTGACGAGCACGTTGCGGGCTGCTAGGTCGCGGTGGATGCACTGGAAATAGTAAAAAAAAACTTGTAAATAAAGGTAAAAGATCACTGACACACTATACGTGGATCCACTGGAAATAGAGAAGAGACATATGTTAATAAAATTATACTAATGTGTAAATTCATTTTTCTCAAACATGCCTGGAAATTTGAGCATTATTTTGATAACCTTCTTCGAGATAAATCGAAATTGCTGTACTTGCCAATTACACGCGAGCAGCGCCCGGAAAAAGTTCTATGAAAATTCGTAACTGCCTTGTTTTGCAGCCAAATAAATTACGTAATAAACTCATATCTGTCGTGTTATTTAAAAATGGAACGATCTTTTACTCCGAACAATGACAACCAAGGAGGTAACTTATCAGAGGTTTTATTTAACTTTCGACCTGGCTTGCGATAGAAAGCTGGATATACTTATTGAAAAAAAAAGACACTTTAACGCGGCGACCTCGTGGCGCAGCGGTAGTGCATCTGCATACCATGCGAGAGGTCCCGGGTTTGAATCCCGGCTGGGGACAAAAAAAAACCCCAGGTCTTGGATGTTTACATGTTTGTGATGTCGTTGTTTCTGGTTCCCACGACACAGGGTATCCTAGTGTGGGGCCAGAAGCAATGTATGTGCCTGTATGTAAATGTTTATGTTTTATGTTTATGTTTTTAAAAATTATTGTGGTTCGTTCGTGGTTCGTCTGATTTTGAAAGTTTATTGAATTTAACAGAATGAGTTCAAGTGATGAAAATGACTGCGATGAACTTATTTTGACGCCACCTGAAATTCAAGAGGCGGCAATAGCCGTAATAGAAAACTGGTTACCGCCAAAATCGAAAGAAAAATATCTTTAAAATAAAAAGTTCTGTCTTAGTACTACTTAGTTTTAATTTCCGCGCATTATTTGAGAAAAATCATATACAAGCCTTGGCCACAACTAGGCATTGATTGTTTTGCTGGCCGCTGCAGTAATGTACTATAATTACACCTTAGTATGTTTTCATTTTTTTTGCAGGTCTACCAACTCATTCCTCTACCTCCTGCAGTCGTCTGGTAGAAAATGCTTACGGCATTAAGTCCGCCGCATTCTACTTTTTTTTTTATGTAAGTGCAATAAAAGTATCAATAAATAAATAAAAATAAAAGATTACACACTATGCTTTATTGCTGTATAAAAGGTCACTGGTATGCTGTTAAGAAGCTAGAAGCATATTCTTCGTCTTTTAAGTTTCAAGCACACATTCACGTTCAAGTGAAATTTCAATAATTTTGTAAAACAACTGAAACTTGTAAAAACAAAATATTTTATGGATGTACGTGCTGAATACATAGTGGAATTTTACATGCTCTAATAACTTAAAACAAAACAAAAGTAGCCTAGCGTGTGACCTTCTCTCGGAGATAGTATGGGCATAATCATCATGCTCATAGCAATACCTAAACAGAACGAGAAAAATAACTCACTCTTCTCGACGCCAAATACTCCATGCCTCGAGCGATTTGGTACGAGAAGGACACCAGATCCTTCTGCGTCAGCGTTTTTTTGTCCCGCAAAGACTCAGTTGGAGACTCGTACCTGAATAGACAACGGAAATCCAATCAGCATATTGCTGCCAGTGGCTGGATTAGTATGGCCGAGGACAGAAAATAGTAGCGTTCTTTAGGGGAGGCGTATGTCTATAAAGGTGGGAGATTCTCAGAAGACGACAAATGGACGCAGGGATACTTCCTGCCTTATCAGTCTTCAAACCAGTGTCGGCCGAAGCAAGAAATACATGTTTAGGATTTACAGATAGCAAGAACTGAACTTATACAGCAAGTACAATTCAGTTCTTGCTATGTGTACCGCTCACTCTCTCAATATTTTCTCAAAAAGACGGCGCTAATCTCAAAAGAAAGAAAATTGTTTGTTATGTTCAGTAACCGTAAATCTATGAAATAGAATCTATAGGCAATTTACGATAAGTTGGCTTTGTTCTAATACCAGGCTAATATCTGATTAGAAATCTATCAATCTATCCAGGAATTCATCTCACCTATTTCCGGGGCGATGGTCCCGTAGATATTCTCTCAAGTTCCCGCCGGGCGCGTATTCCACGATAACGTAAAGAGGCCCGTCCTGCGTGCAGCAGCCCAACAGGTTGATAATGTTTACGTGTTTGCCGATCATCTTCATCATCTCCATCTCTGACACCAGGGCCATCATCTCCGCATCCGTGTGGCCCTCTGGAAGGTAAATATATTATTAAAGATCAGGTAAAGGTCAGGTAAGCAAGAGTTAGAGATCAGCTTCTTAAGTAGAGTCTGAAGAAGCTGAAGATAAGAAAATACCCTCAAATAGTTCTAAGTTGTAACGGCGTCGTTACCTATCTCCATCCCCTTTTTGACAATTCTTTTTTTTTTTTTTTATATACCATTTCAGGTTGGACCCAATTTACTTTGAAATTCTAAATAGATGTATGGGCGTTAAATGGCTGTTGATGATGATATCGTATCATATGTGGAAAACAATCGTTATAATCTATTCAGTTATCAGATCACATATTACACTCATTATATTGTTGATTATGTAACCAGAAAATTATAATTGATCGATCATCATGATTCACTCTACTGCTGCAAACCTAGGCCGTAAGAACAATATTAATTCAATTTCATAAGAATCGTGAAAGAAACTTGTTTTGCAATACCTATGGCTGCAGAATCGCATTATCCTTAGAATAATACTCATCGTAAGAAATACCTTTCAACATCTTAACCGCGACTACGGACTGCATTCCAGGCTTTATGATGCCAACGCACTCGGCTTTGACCACTTTTCCAAACTCTCCTTCCCCAAGGATCTTTCCTATTGAGAGGGACTCTCTGGGGACCTCCCAATCGATGTCTACTGGCAGTTCGTACTCTGACATCATCATGGAGTCGCTTGTATTGCTTTGTACTTGGGACAGTTTCTGCTTCTCGATTTTCACTACTGGCATCAGCTGTGATAGGAGAAGACGGACTGATAAGTTATCGGATCCTTAATTAGTTTATTTTGGGGAAGTAATTTCATTTAGTGGAGCTTCCTGAAGTCAGATGTAACTGTCTAGGATGACTACGGTCTTTGCCACTGTTAAACGGTCTTTGGTCACTAGTTTGCTGCAAATTGTGTTGGCACTGATAACAGTCAGTACTAGGTTTTCTCAAACATGATTTAAATATAAGTAGATGAGATAGATCTTTACAATCTTTAGATGTTTTGATTCCACAGATGTTTTGTATATGTATTTTTCTGGTTCTTCCCAACGTACCACGTGGTAAAAAACTAGCCTGTGACCTGAGGGCACTGCACTAACAAGAGACTTTCAAACATAAACGATGATATTCCAGATTATATGTAACTCACCAGCAAGTCGCCCTGCGTTGCCGGCGCCCCGTTAACCTGCGGCTTCTCCACCGTCACCTTCTTCGTCCAGTGCGTCACGATCACCGCCCTGGCTGTCTCGATAGCCAACTGCTTCTTTATCTTCTCTCGTTTGAGCTTCTTGAAGATCATCACTACTATGATGGCTGCCACGAAAAACATCGCGCCCAGTACCGCCGTGAGGATGTTGATGAGAAGCGAGTGTTTACTGTGGTCGATGGGCTCAGTTGTCGGTGGCAAAGCTGGAAGGATCACCATTAAATAAATAATCAGAGGCTGCAATGACTGAGAGGTATTGTTTAGATGGAGTTTGCTTATCTACACTAGCTACCACGAACTGTAGGGAATTCGTAAAGAAAGATAGAAAAAGGCCTGTGCCGACGTTTTACACACAATATTTCGGGTGCGGAAGTTGGGATTCCTGGCCTCCGCAAGTATTTTCATGTTTTTTTTTCATCCCTGTATTTTTCTCTCGTTAAGAAGAGGAAGATACCCAGTACCAGCTGACTAATAAATAAAGGTCCATAAACTTATGGTTTACTTACATTCAAGGACAGTAAGATATCCTTTTGCAGTCGTATTTCCCAGTAGATTGATAGCAACGCAGATGTACCAGCCTTCGTCTTCTTTAGTCACGTTGTATATTGTCAGCTCTTCCGGTTTGTCTGTTGTATTATCGGTCTGTAATAGCATTTGTAATGTATAGTTTTAGCGGATCGCGGTTAAAAAACTAACTCCACAGTGGAAAAATTACACATTGTTGTTAGTAAGAATGAAAAATACAAATCTCATGCTAATTAATTAAATTAGAAAAATAACATCACTCGAATGCAATAAACCACATTTTGATCGCTAAATATTAAAACTAGCATGGTATACCTTGATTTAACTACTGAGATGTAAGAGGCCATATTACATATTTCATATCTACGAAAGATTCGAAATGATCTATTTATATAAAAGTAATTAATTACCTACCTATTGTTAAATTATGCACTTTCCCATTCAATTCATAAAATATCTTGCTTTTAGTCCCATTAATATAAAAAAAAATAGTAAGACGAGAACAACATAGGTCTTAATTGCGTGTGACAGCGCCTTCAAAGCAAACCAAAGCGCTTTCAATTTTTCATTTCCATGCCACTACTAATTGATTTCAGAAACATTAAAAGAAGCCTGAAAAAAAAGAAAACAAACAAAGCGTGCAAATAAAACATGCAGCACACACTAAGCCCACACGCATGCGTTAGTGACCAAAGTATCACCATTGGAATCACCATTACTTTGTTTTGAAGCAAGTCTTCGAACCCCTTCAGACCGTACTGGTCCCTCGCCAAGAATAACCAGTAGACATAAGGATGCAAGTCTGAGAGGAATTCACAACTGAACGTGGCGTTCTCGCCTAGGAGACGAGTTTGGTTTACGGCTCCTTGCGTCAGGACCGGCTTTGAGTAGAGGCGCTCTAGAAATGGGTTTGCGAGTTAGGACTCTGTAGTTAGTAGAACAATTTGAATTGGGGTTTGTTTTTGAAGATAGCTGTTAGGGACACATTTTTGTTGACATTGCTTATTAAACATGAATCCACCACCTAATTTGAATATCTAGTGTATCTTAGAAATGTACAAAGTTTTATGAAATAACCCAAAACCTTATTAACTTAGTTCCGAATTAACTTACTGACTTTTTTAGTTCGAAAACGCAAAACCTGAAAATCGTTTCTCCAATTTCGATACTGAAAACCACTTTTGTAAAAAAAAAAGTTGTAAAATTCTCAATTTTATTTTTCATATGATATTGCAAGGTTAGTTTGTATCAAAAATGATGAAATCAAATTAGGAATTTTAAACTTTCGCTAGTTTTTTATTGGAGTATGGTTTCGATTGTTTATAGATATAGAAGAAACGGTTCACACGTTTTACGTTATTCCTATAACAAGTTATATTCCAGAATCTTATACAAATTAACGACAACCATACAAATGTACCATCAACCTACTACCTCTGACAATACAATACTGAACAACGAAGCTTTCGTAAAACCACCACCTTAATGAGTAACTATAGAGATCCTCAACAAATGATTACCAACTTTGATAAAAATAACTAAACATTTATCTCCTCAACCAAAGATGGATTATCAACAGCACATTTAGATGAAATAAACGTTTTTTAAACCTCAACAGTCACTCCCGCTGGCACAGGAGCATCGTTCGGTCCAATTTCCGTATTATTCGACGTGTAATTTGTTGGTCTCAGCCAGAAAACGTGCGGCTCTAGGTCAGAGACTGGTGGGCAGGTCAATGTGACTGTGTCGTTTACCAACACTGTGATGTTACCAGGGTACCCCTCTTTTATGTACGGTTTCGAAGGGTAACGCTCTAAAAATTGTCAGGATGGTGTTAACATATTTTTGACTGACGGTGCTGAGAGTAAATGAAACCTGGATCTGAGATTTTCTTTTAAGAAAAGAAACATTTCGGAATAAATGTATATGTAGCGAAGAGCAAAGTAAATTAAATACTAAACTTTCAGGTTCAAATGATAACCATATTATTTTTAAATTAAATTATTAAATTAAATGTGATAAATGTCAGATATTTTTGAGAAAAAATACGAAGACAGAGATTACTTCCGTCTCAATAAAATTACACGTGACACCTATGAAGATTCGCTATCAAATACCCGTTGTCTTCTCAACTTACTATGAAAAAATATAATTATCCTGTTTTTTTTACCTTGGATGTGAAGAGTGACAGAATGGCTGATACAGCCAAGAGTATTGCAAACAATACAGGTGTAATTGCCATCGTCAGAAATAGTCAGTTCATCCAACGTTATAGACCATTTTCCATAGAACGGCGATCCATAGTTTCGTACGATAGGTGATTCATTATTTTTATACCACGTTATGTTCGGAGTCGGGTTCCCTGCAACATATTAATACGTTTACGACAGGCCATAAAGTTTGTTTTTGGTCGCGACAGTGTTCTGCTGGGGATTTCGTAAGCTGCGGCCTGCATCAAGGCTACAAAATGATCTGTCTATCCATGAAGTGCTGCTGACTTTATAGCTATTATTTAATTTTTTTTAAAACTTAGTTGAAAAATATCGACTATGGACAAAAAACTTAATCATTATTCGTTTATAGATCCTAAAAGCTAAAATTCCAATGATACTAGTAGACACCGTAGTAGAACTAGTGCAAGTAACTGCGCATTGTCTGCAGGAATATACAAGATTATAGTTGGTTAAATCAACAAATCATTAAAGTATTTCACTTACCCTCAGCTGCACACCGTAGCCTAATCGAACTTCCAGCTGGCTTCATGTCCATATTAAACATCTTTTGTTTATGTTTGAAACGCGGTGGCGATTCCTTTATACTCTTGTCTAAATGCCCGGCGTTTAAATGATCTCTTTCATTATTATCGTCTGTATCATCGTTTTTCACTTCTTCGTGGTCTGCCTGCTTTGTTTCTCGTTTAGCATTGGCTTTGCTATCTTTACTGTCGATGGTATTGATGATGAGAGGATCTTGATGTTGGGAGAGGATTTCGGGGCGTTGCGGCACCTCTGCGTCTGCTTGGTACTCTGGGAACAAAAAAATCATTGAATTGTTTTATTCTATTCGTTCTATCCAATAGGATTTTTTCTTTCTCTCTCTCTCTTCTCTTCCTTTCCTTCTTCAATTGTAAAAAAAAACATGAATTTTTCAATGACTGATTGAAAGTCGTTTGTTTTGATATCTGTACCGCGTTTCCAACTACATAACAGAAATACAACCCAACATTAAATTCGAAATCGATACTTAAAATACCATTCAAACATATCACTTGCTGCAAAGTCAGACTGCCGCCGTCTTCAATGTTATTACAATCAATAAATACGTCTCCATTTCGCACAAAAGCTGAAAATATCTCCTACCTTCGATGACATCTTCTTGATCTCTTTTCTTGGCCACGTGTGTAATGAGTACGCTCATTTTCTGACTATCAGCTTCTTCATTGACTTGGCAAGAGTACAGGCCTGCGTGCCTCGGCCGGAAACCCTTTATTCGGAGGCTGAAAAGAAAATAAACCATTATGAGAGTGTTGGGCTCCACAATAAAGTGCCCACCAAATTAGATTAAAATGAGAATTTTATTAGTATTATTTGCCTAACAATGAGGTACCTACATATATATTATATATTCAGCTTTGGTCTAAACCAAAGCCGAAAATATAATCTAGGTTAAGATCTAGATCTTAACTGATAACCTGATACATGTACAGTTTCTTTCTTAGCTTCTTCTCCACATAATCTATTCATTCTGAAACTAACATCTTTCACGTTCATGCAGCATTTTGTTTTTATAGAGAATATACTTTTTGAATTTCAATTTTAAACAAACTGTTGTTGAAATTATTAAACTACGAAAAGCAATAATGTTCATCAAGTTGTTTGCTTGTCTCAAATCACTCATATATCTCATTAAATCAAGAAATATCACACATCAATTTCTTAAAGATAGTATTAGAAAAAATGATTATATATTTTTCAGAGAGTTATTTATTTACAAAGCTGAATACAATTTAATAAGTACAGATAGATAGACAACTCTTTAACGCACACCAGAAATATTTTTCACAGATATTCATAGTAGTGCTGAAGTAGCTTTCGGTTTTTATTACTAAGTTCGCCGCCTATCAGAATAGCAACATCAGAATACCGAAGAATAATCTTAAAGTTATACAACGTTGAGCCTGAAACAGTTGGACAATTTTAGATTCCTATTAGCAATCGATTCATATTAATAAAATAAGCATATGTCTGTAATTTGTTTTGAAACAGTCACAATTTGTACGAGTTACAGATCTTGTATTTTCAACAGTCTCAAATAAGTCTGACCTAACGTTGTGGATAAACAAATTCGTGATGTCTTCACTGAAATAGGATTGATTGATCTTGTTTTGAGATTGCAATAACTGAACGCTGGAATTCGCAGACCACCAGCCCGTCATCTATTTAAAGGATATAATCCTTTATACTCTAATATATACTCCTTTATACTCGAGGTGATCAAACAGAGAACCAAAGTCACCGACATAGCCCACCGAATTAGCATGCTGAAGTGGCAGTGGGCCGGCCATATCATCCGAAGAACTGATAACCGATGGGGTAGACGAGTTCTTGAGTGGAGACCGCGGATCGGTAAACGTAGTGTAGGACGTCCTCAGACTCGGTGGAGCGATGATCTTCGCAGGGCGGCTGGCAAGAGCTGGATGAGAATAGCCGAGGACCGTGCGCAGTGGCGTGCAATAGGAGAGGCCTATGTCCAGCAGTGGACAAGCATTGGCTGATGATGATACTCTAAGTTGATACAGCCTATGCTGAAAGTAGAATTTCTCTCTTCTCCTCCTTTCCCGCTCTCAGAATAATATTATGAAAGGAGGTTGAAAAGAAAGCTTAAAATACGAGATGTTATTGAAATAACGTAATACTTTAAAATCGTTTTTTCAGCATCTATAACACTAAACTACTTTCAAAATGCTAAAGTAAAAATTAAATAATTTGTACTTTCGCACTTTGTACTTTAGTACTTTTCATACAATCTCAAGCCTTCATAATATTCAAGATTGTATAAAAAGTAAAAGAAAACTTCCAAAAGTCGTTTAATCATTAAGAGCGTTTAGATATTAGATGCTATTAGTAACTATTGTAAAACACATATTATTATGTATTTTGGAAGAAGCCTGGCTACCCATAGCACAGGGAATCCTAGTTTGGGAGCCAGTAGTAACCACTCTTTTAACCCTTTTCTAAATAAAGTTTTTTTCATTCATCGAATCTGAAGAAACTGCTTTTTGGTTTTGCTAAGATGGAGAAGGTAGGTACCAGCGTGGTAGAAAGATGCAATGGACCGAGCGAAATATAAAAAGAAAGTTGAAGAAGCCAAGCCAAGACTCACCGGATTGTAGCGCCACAGGAAGTACGTATGTAATGCTATTTGTGAGCGTTGACTTCAATAAATGCTTATTGTTTTCTACATACATACATTGCACAAACTCACGCCTGTATCCCGGAGGGGTAGGCAGACCAAAGACCAGACCAGGTTTTGCCACTTGCCACGATGCTGACGTACATCCATACTACGTGACTCATTTTTATCAATTTTTAGGGTTCCGTAGCCGAGGGTGCCAAACCTCTAAGACTTCACTGTCCGTCTGTCTGTTTGTCTGTCCCCATGCTGTACCTATCTCATGCACCGTGATAGCTAGGCAGTTGAAATTTTCACAGATGATGTATTTCTGTTGTTGCTGTAACAACACATACTAAAAACAGAATAAAATATTAAGGGGGGCTCCCATACAACAAACGTGATTTTTTTGCTGTTTTTTTATCTTTTATTGCCATTTATTGCTCGCTATTAAAAACGGCAACAGGTAGACACGTGAAATATTCAAATGTTGTGTAGATAATGGTACGGAACCCTTCCTGCGCGAGTCCGACTCGCACATGGCCGTTTTTTTACGTCCTATCTCTCCCTCGGTGTTTAGCTCTTAAAAATATGATTATAAAGAATATTTTGCCAACCGAGAGTTCAAAAAAATTTATGAATTAGAATTTTACAAAATACTAGCTGACGTCCAGGCACATGTGCTGCCAATTGTGAGTATAATACCGCTAAACGTTGCGCGCCATAATTTGAGTAAGTAAGTAAAGATAAAAAAACGCGCGTTTTCCCTTCAGGATATTGGCTCCGTAACGCAGACCCAAGCCCTATTCACCTGTCCTTGTGACCAAGCATGGTATTTTATGGGTGCGTTCGCTTACCCACTTTTATCTTGCCCTATACTATTCTATTCTACTGAAAACTTACCTTTGCCTTTGTGTGGATACCCTGGACTTTGCCGATATCTGGCTGTACTCAATGAGCTCCCCGTCTTTGTACCAGCTTATCGTCTCGGACTGTGACTTCAGCTGCAAGCCGCATATCAGTCGAAGCCTCTCGTTTGATGCTGCTTCTACCTTACTGGCGTTGTCACCTGGAAAAAAATGAGAGGAGCAGTTGAAATCAGAAATCAAATATCTATTTCAACGTAAACTATTTACATTCTGTTTGCTGAATGTCAATAGTACAGTGTTAACCTTCGGGCCGAATTTAAAGTGGAGAAAAAGGCGACGGAAAAAAATCCATTCTGACCACTTTTTTTCAAATCATCTTAAATCAAGCTTTAATCATCAATTGATACCTATATGATAATATTCTATGATTGCCATCAATAATTTTAGATGCTAAAGTTAGAAAAAATAGCTTTGAATTTTAGCGATGAAATATACATTGGATTGGATGGACCAAACCCCTACAATTTCTTCTCAAGAATATTTTCAATATCGTGTTTTTGCTTGTCTTGGCTTCTAATAACAAATAACAAATTTATAGCTCGTGGATTCGAATCCCGGCATGTACCAATCACTTTATTTTCTAAGTTACATACATTTGTGAATTTGTAGTAGTAGCAATACCACTCGTTCATTGCGAAGGAAAACATCGTGAGGAAACGCGAGTGTTTGATGTGTTCACTTTTATCAGTGCTTGCTCGTTCAATGCATAAAAATAAAATAAATGACTTCCATATAACACAATCACTTGTCCTGGTCCCAAACTAGGATACCCTGTGCTATAGTAACCAGGCAAGGACAACACAAAAATGAAAATACACTGGCGGCCTACAGTAGAAATCCAACCCACGACCTTCGGCATGGTAATCAGAGTTGATACCGCTAGACCAACGAGGCAGTCAAATGAGGCAAAAAGCGGAAATCTTAGGTTCAACACAACAACACAAGTCGCCCGTTAGGCATGTCAGTAAATATGATGCAAGTATTTTCTGTCAATCGTAATTCGTAAAGTTTAAAACTGGAAAACATTTATTTGTTGCAAAAACAAGTACGCCAAACACTAGAATGGAGTACGATTTACAAGCTCTAATCTCAATTGAGACAAATGTATTTTGCATCTAAAGAAACATAGAAAACATAGCAAAAAACGCCCAAAATATCTTATTCTCACGCCAACACATGGCTCGCAATATTGTTTTAGAAAACATCTCCGATTCGCGATTGAGACTTCGAACTTTTTTTCACCGCCTCAAGGGTATTTTGGGGTTTGCATCTGCTCGACACATGCAATGCAACCGCTAAAGCGACCTTTAGCTTTCAAAAGAAAGATCAGGGGTGGGATAAGGTCTTGGATTGTGGCAGCAAGTTTTGTCCAACGTTGAAGCCTTAACTTGACTTAAATCGTATCTTAAGGTTCTGGCCAAGCCTACTCTATCCAACACAAATAGTGAGCATTTATTGCTGTCGGCAGTCAAATACATCATATTTCATTGTTGACGTACCTACCTAAATTTCTTTATTATTAAGAAATCAAATTATGGCAAAACCCTTCATGGTTAGAAACCCATGGGGGAGGCCTATGTCCTGCAGTGGACATCAAATGGCTGATGATGATGATGATGATTAAGAACTCGGAAAACATGTCGATAAAAAGACTAAAATATCTATAGATAAGCACAGCACTATACAAGTAAACAGGGCCACAATAAATCACAGTCCACAAAATCTCAGCGTACGCCAGTAAAATTTTAGCCCAAAGTAACGATTTACGAAACAAAGGACCGACCTTTGTGTTAAATAGCCCACTGGAGTGTGGTCGACAAAAAAGTTATTGTTCTTGTCAAGGGTTCTGTGTCATTTTATTTAAATTTTTCTCAATGAAAGTTAACAGAATAGAGTCTTGACCTACACTTGCCTAACTAGAAAGAGACTATAGAGACGAGGACGTTCTTCAACACCATTTTAAAAATCTACTTGAAAGAAGTAACTTGTAACTCTATTTAGTTGTAAATCAGATTTCATAACAAAATCGCAAAATTTCAGACTTTTAAATTCACGGCTGTTTTTTCAAAATACTGCACCGTTTGTATTAAGTTTGTCTTTGTATCAAGCACTTAGCATTTCACATATCAATAATTCTAGCAGACTACGCCAGGAAACCTCCTCATTTTGATTTACAAGTATTTGATTGTTCTTACTTTGGTTGTGTTGGTATAAATGTTTAAAAGTTTTATAATAATAAACGTTTTTTTTTCTATTCTATTTTGAGTTTGTAATGTTCTAAGCGTAATCAACTGAGGACACTGAAGTGAAATAAGATGCCCGGAAAATAAAAACTTAACCTCAAAGACAATGCAGAGGCAGCGTGGTAGGTAGCAGGCTTCGTGTGTCATTAAGATTATCCGATAAGGAGGAATACAAATCCATTCAAGGACTACAATTAAGGGCCTAGGTACTTTTTATAATGAACCATCTACGCACTTAGTATGAGAAACGGGCAGCACCTTTAGGAGCGTCCAAAAATGGTCAACGCATGTGTCTGTCGGAAGGAACGTTCTAGGGAGCTCTTAGACGTAGGTTTTGTACGATGGATGAATGCTAACAATTTGTGGCAGGTGACGGTGACAATGGTAAATTGCAAAGTGCAGATGTGTCTGCCAACTTGTAAAAAATATTGTGCTCGCGTGTTGGTTTGCTTGGCATTCGAATATAAGAACATTGCGTTAGCGGGATGAGAAATGGTTACGACGTTACGAATATAATTATATAATAGACCGTGAGACGTATATGGGCTGCTTCTGCCAGCAGATATTCATAGAAATATGTATTTCATTTAAAGGAAGCTTCAGCTGAGCCACTACCTTTTGCCTTATTGTATGTCATCACTAGTTAAGCCTTACTTTGTTTTAAGTTTTTTTTCTGTTGAACAATACTTTTTTATCTTATCTTATTTTATCTTAAATAATAGATAAGATTATCCCCAGGGGCCCATTTCATAGAACTATAATTTATGGTTTATTGAGACAATTCAAATTTCGAATTTATTAACCAACAGATTAACAAGTAGGAAGACTCGATTACACAATGTACATCGAAATGCCATAATAAACTATGAGTTGTGTTTTGATAAAACGCGGCCTTGATTTCTCGTCGAATCTGTTAATCCACTATTAACAACTGTCAGTTGGCCAAAGTGCATACAGAAAAAAACCACTGACAAATTTACAGATGTTAGTGTGCGAGAAACAGGCGGTAAGAAATATAGAAATAAGGGTACGAAATAGAAGGTTTAGAAGAAAGAAATTTTAAGGTCAATCACAATAGAAGGTAAGTATAAGAGCTAATAGCTGCTGCTATTTGGCATCGAAAGCTTTATAATTATTTTACAAGTTTTTGACCTGTATTTTTCGAAGAAAATCTCATAAATTTTGATAGGATGAATCAATGGCGACAAGGTCGATGGATCTCTAAATAGTCTATTAAGTTCATTGCACTGGAAAATAATTTAAGTTATCAGTTGCTACCTTGTTAGAACCCGAGTATTTTTTAACCCGTGCAATTTACACTTTTATTATCCTTGTTACACGTTTCGAAGGAGCAGTAAAACTTTTACACCCCAAAACGTCACGTTCTTCGACTCGGTTTGTTTCGCTTGTTTTAGGGACCGCATGGGAAACTGAACAAAAAACCCTTAAATTATACACTGTGCATTCTACTCAGTTACGTTGGTAATAAATAACGTTCGGAGTCTTCCAACAAACAATCAAGCTAGTGAATCTGGAATTAAGCTAATAATGTTCAGTGCTTACGAAACTTTTAGTTCGAAAACAATCATGGCAATAATTGGGTATTTGACAAAATATCAAATAATAACTAAAAAAAAATACTTTTAAAACGGAATTTTGTATAAAAATAGTGGCTTATGACGTCACTTTTCAGAGCACTCTTTTTATGTTTGATCTATTTAAAAATTGTAATAACTAGTAATTGACTAAAAGAGATCCATTTTCCGAGATATTTTGTAATGTTTGTTTTAATCGAGCATATGAAATAATTTATTGTTGATCGTGTCAAATACAGCAATCGCAAAGCAATCGCTCGTAGCCCCAGCTGCCTGAGTGATCTTAAGCGATCACGAAGGTTAAGCAACACAGGGCGCGTTCAGTGCATGGATGGGTCGCCGTCTATGTCTAACGCTAGTTGCATTTTTCCGAGCGGTTCCGTGCTTCGCAAGGCACGTTAAGCTGTTGGTGCCGGCTGCCGTCGATAGATGGCAGTCGTTAAGCCAAGTCAGAGGCCTTAGGGCGGCTTGACAACTTCTGACAGTAGAAGAGCCACTAGTCTGCAAGCCTCCACCAATCCGGACTTGTCCCCCGTGGTGGAGTATGGCCTATACCTTCCTCAGGGAAGAGACCCGTGCCCCTCGGTGGAGACATAATGGGTTGATGATGTGTCAAATACCGAATTAATCCTTTTAAACCAGTTTTAAATCCGGGGCCACCATTGTAACTGCTGTTACGCATCAGTTTGTATGTATGTCAAAGTTTATACATACCTACCTGAAGAACTACGATAAGTTCACAGCTGGCACCATGCTTAAAAACTGACTACAAATTACTTCGTAGCTAACATCCAAAGTATTGTAATTTGCTTACACCTTGTGTCAAGTACAACAATGTTACATAAATAAACGGATTGAAAAACTATTTGCCGCTCGCGTACAAATAAAGCAGTTGCTATGTTGTACCTTCCCTGATTCCGCTTTGTTTGTCATAAGCCGCAAGTGTGGCTAATTTAACTAAGCTATTAGATGCTATTAGTATGGCTAAAGCAATTATTTTGAGATTCAACAAAAATAAATGGCTCCGCAAATCAAAGCTACACCTGGTAAAGACTGTTTCCACAAAAAATGTTGTTAGTAAATCAGGGAGCCAATTAAATAATTATTATTTTGTTTCAAACACTTATTTACAGTAAAATTACCTTAAAATCTAACCCAATTTCAAAAACTTATCATACCTGTGTTCAATAAATTTATAGTATTTTAATAGTGCAACTTAAAATTTGTCGTGATTCAAAATCCCTCCCACAAACTTGGACAAACAGAATATGTACTGACACGGGAAACAGATCGTTAATGACTCTATATAGACAATGAAGGTCAGTATTGGGACTGTAACTCTGTCGTCAAGTCAATTAATTAGTTCCTTATGCTGAAGGGAAGGAAGGAAGCGATGCATTCAGTTGTTGTGTTTGGAGATTGGAGATGGGTGATCTTGAAAAGTTTATTCTTTGAGAAGAAGAACTTTGATTAAAGCCTGAATGAGCCTGGCTTGCAGCTCTAGCGGCAATTCGATAGATTACCAAGACAGGGGTCGTGAGTTCCCACTCAGGTCCGCTGTAATTTGATTTGCACCAAAGCCCTCAGTCTGAGTATTTTTAAATATCTGTGATGTCCTTGTCTGGTTACCACATCACAGGGTATTGGGACCATAACAATTGATTATGTTGTGTTGTTATTTTTATTTTTATTTAATTAGGACTACCAACAAGATATACACCAATACATTCACAACAGACAATAAAACTAAAAATAAGCTAAGTTTTATCTCACTTACAGGCAGCCACAACATGCGCCGTTAGTATTATGTTGCTTGAGGAACTAAAGCTAAAGATTAAATTTAGTTAACACTGGTTTGTGTTTCTGAGTTTCAATAATTAATTCTACATATCTAATTTAACATTATACAATTTTAAAAATGGGTCCAATTTCAGAGGGCTGATAGGATACTCCTTTTAAACTTTGCACAGGAGTCAGAGAATATGTCAATGTTGAGAGACTTGGCTAGGGCGTTATATAGTACAAAAAGTTATAACTGTAGCATTCTTCCTTGTAACTTTTGCAAACGAAGTACCATTGTATGTCCCGCACAGCATAATAGGTAACACCAATCTGAAAAGTAACGCTATTCTTAATCCGGCGCTACACGCTTCGCCTTTCACTCGCCACTCGGACCTCTTTATCACTTTGTTATTACAAAGCACAGGTTGATCGTGCTGATTATTACGAGATTGATTTACCTAAAGCACTGCGTCTCGTGCTAAAAACATTACACTAAACAACCCGTTTTCCATGCGCAAAACATTGGCGTTGCTTTGCTAGGTATATTGTTTTGTCTAATCTTACATCAAAAACACAAGGGGGTTATCTAGATTCAAATAAATAAACCTTTTGTGATGTACCTATGCCCATAGATAATTAAAGGGTGCCATTTAAAAAGCTATTTAATAGGAAAAAAGAACATAAATGCTGTTGGTCGGTATTTTTTTCTTTTTTTCCGGCCAGCCTTATACCACATAGAGCGTAGCGTAATGAGGCGATCGGTAGCACGCGAGCTTCGTTGCCAGTTGAAAATAATATATCGAGGCTGAATTTATTACCTTCAGGTGTGGGTTGCGAAGCGTGCGCGCTATTTTAAGACGGAGACTAGAGTTTGCTAAGTCCTGTGACAGTACGGAGCATGGGGATTTTGCTACTTGATTTCCAAAACCTCACCTTTTGACGTTTATTTGGAATCTTTGAAAGTTAATTTGGGAATCTCCTGTGATCTTATAATAATAATAATCTCTCAAAAAGATCGACTGTTGCAATACAGTTGTCCAACAGTACCAAGAAAGTATCCTGGCGTGAGCTAATGACTTTGCTTCCGAATTTAGGTATGTGTATTTGTCAATTTTGGTAACAACGCTAACGGTGAAACATAATATCTTGAGAAAACCTGAGTGTCTGAGATTTACATACCTTAGCGCTTGAAATTGCTAATTGGCGGTGTATGGTTAGAGAGAGAGTATGGTTATTATAAGCCATTTTCTTTCTCTCTCTCTCTCTCTCTCTCTCTCTCTCTCTCTCTCTCTCTCTGAGAGAAGGCCTGTTCTCTGCAGTGGGACGTATATAAGCCGCTTATGTCGTGTCCAGACATACACTCAAATAAAATACTGAACTGAGGCCATTTGTACAAATTAAAGACCATTACATATGCTCGCGCTTCTACCCCGGAGGGATAGGCAGAGACCAGGGTTTTCCACTTACCACGATCCTAGCAAACCTCTTTCGCTTCAACAACATTAATTAATTCTTGCACGTGCGCTCGCCGGTTCCGGATACTTTTTATCTTGACCTTTGCTAATGTGATAAAGTTGCGCTTTTTGACTGTCACGCCAATGAGCCGTTTCAGAAACATGTCACCCCCGTTGCAAAGCACGTCCCACACTAGATTTACCTGGTGTCACGACGCGACGGATGACATCACAGTCAAAATATTACACCGCAGGAAGCACCCAGTTAGAAATGTCATTCCTACCTCTTAGCTCGGATTGCCAGTGACATATTTTCAGTTCGCTTCTTACTGTGGCGATGTTTCAGCGCTGGATACTTAAGGATAATTTTCCTTGAAACAAACTTCACAT
Source organism: Yponomeuta cagnagella (assembly GCA_947310995.1). Lineage (NCBI taxonomy): Eukaryota > Metazoa > Arthropoda > Insecta > Lepidoptera > Yponomeutidae > Yponomeuta > Yponomeuta cagnagella. Next base: position 3,987,953 of record OX371285.1, on the reverse strand, counting down.
AGAAGGAAAAATTCTGGGTCGAAGCGGTATTCGAACCAGTGTGCGCGCTCTCAAGTTTGTTTATCAAGCCTAACATGGAACTCGTGTTGAGAATTAAAAAAATTGAAAAGGCTTATCAACTCTTAACTTTAAATGGAATCTTCTTCTTCTTCAGCATTTGTTTGTCCACTGATCGATCGATCTGTGGCTGTTGAAATGAAATGAAATTAAATGAAATGAAATGAAATTGGGTTAACATTAGCAGTTACAGGTGCTTTATATAAATAAGTACATGTCCAAATTCTTCCTTTTCAGGAGTAAGCACATTTTCTTATAACTAATGCTATAATAAGTTTTAATATATTGCACTTAAAATCTACAACTAACCTAAATCTTAAATTCTAGATATTCTTTTATTGAGTAAAAACCACGAGACAGTAGGTATTGTTTTGTAAGCTTCTTGAATTTATGGAGTTGTAGTCCATGTTGACCTTGCAGTAGCCCTGATGTCGTCATACCATCGAGCGGGGCAAAATAAAAAGTACTTGATGTACGCACAGGTGCGCGCGTGCATGCAGCGCCTAGTTAGTTCTAGACTTAAGATTTTAAACCTGAGATTTCTGCACTTAGCCTCATAGTTGGGCCATTGTACGTAGCAAGTGCAAATTTATGTAAATACCTCAGACACTAGGGTTTCCTTAGGATGTTTTCCTTCACAGTCAGCGAGTAGTATTGCTACAAAAACTTCACAAATGTACGTCACTTAGAAAACAAAGGTACATGCCCGCACTGGGAATCGAACCTGAGTCACCCGCTTCCGAGTCCAATGTTCTGCCCACTAGGCTACCACCGCAGTGCTGTGCTCAAATAGACGATACAGCGATTTTAAACGAATATGTAGTGTTAGAAACAACACACGCGCAGTCATTCGACACCTCGTCTCGAATCCTACCCTCGACTTCGTTTGAAATGGATACTTCACACCCGAATTGGGGTGTGCAGTTTTTTAATATCACACTGAATCGCTAAGGGTGTCGTTTAGAGAATGAGATAAGATATCTCGCAGAGACTGCTGTGAAAAAATGTTGAGTTTGCAGTTGGCAGCATATTTTGTTAAAAGATAACTAATGCTGGCGTTTTACGTGAGTTTCTTCCATCTATCAGTATACGCGACTCCATTTGCATAAGATACGATATAAAAGGAAGCCTACGTCACTCTCCAGCTCATAATATATCTCTATGACAGAAATCACGTCGCTCCGTTGCTGCCTGAAAAAACGGTAAAATTTGCATTTACATAATTATTATGAATTCCAAAGGAAAAAAAGTATTGTGGCAACACCGCCTGACACTTTTACAACAAGGAAAACCACAATTCGTTACGAAGCGTGTCATCTAGTTATGAAAATTAAAATAGAGGGCGTCGTTAAGATGAAGAACCCTCAGAAAAAGAACTGGCCGCGTTGACATCAAGATGAAAGGAGTTTTATTTTTAATCACAACAAACAATCCATAGACGCCGGCCGAATATAAAATATTCGAAAAGAAACAAAAAACGGCGGAGGAGCGGCACCGACGCATCCGCTTCCTGGCGTTCGAATTTTGAATTTCGTAACGTAACGTATTTTCCCAATTAAAGATGGCGGATAGCTAGTGGAACGGAAGCTCGGACAGTCAATGTTTCGTATCGGATCTATTGCTTCCGGCTATTCTTACGTACAGAAATATCGTTTCGATGCGTTCTTGTTCTTGCGTTTGTACTTATAGGCAATTTTAAATTATTTTCAGCCTTAATGCATGCTTAGTAAAAGCATAAAAGGCTTCGTACAGTCGTGCGAAAGCTTTACCTTTACACTGTTTATCTTTATTCAGTTTGGTATCTTTGCCTTTATAATAATTGAGCTAAGACTAAATAATTTGCCTTAAGCCATATAAAGAATCCAAAACGAAAAGGTTCATCAGTATAACTATACAACTAACGTCAATGTTTACACGTATGAGAATGACCGGTTGGTTTAGAGGTATGTTGCTTATTTAGCAGTACGAGGATCGTGGATTCGATTATCACGGGGGACGTCTCTTACAAATGGTTCAGACTAGGTATTTTTCCTTAATATTTGTGATACCCTTGCCTATTATAGAACGGGGTATCCTTATTTGAGACGAGAACAAGTGACTGTGTGAATGTTGCTCAATGTAGTTTTTACGTGAATCGCAGACGTTCTACAAGTTAACACTCTATTTTCTCCATATTGGAATTCAAATGACATTTGACGGCTCGGGCTCGCATTTCGCAACTCACCCTATTTTGAGAACGCTGTAAGAAGTAGATAACTATGCTCTATTTATAGAAAGAAAAGCTGAGAGCGTTCAATGAATTCAGTACATCTGCCCTCGGTTATTTATTGCAATATGTAGAGTTAGCGAAAGAAAATATCGTGAGAAAACCTGTGTGTCTGGAGTACATACTACATGCCTCAGCACAATCGCCAGTGAAAAATTCGCGGGTTCAATTCCCGGCATGGGTGGAATTTTTAGCCTCTAAATAGGTTTTTAAAATTCTGAAGAAGACTCTGCAGTGATACGTGTTTTTAACCTTGATGAAAGTAATTTTGTTATCTGTTCAAACAACCTTATCCTATTTCACGCAGAAAGTTTCATGATATAATTTATTGAAAAAAAATCAAAGAAGTACTTTAGTAGCATTTTTAATTAAGAGTTAACAAAAGTGTATTCTAGCTCCTACTTTCGTGTTTACGTAAAAACCGAGTGAGTGAAATCCAGATTATAGTGTTCAAAGCTCGAAACGTCTGGAAAACTAGGACTCTACGGTACAGTGAGACTGAAAATTTCTTCAAAAACTTAGTCTAAATCAAAACACTTCCATACTTTCACATTTAAGGGCCATTTTGGTACCATTGACAGTTTTCCTTCGATTTCCTTCACAGCGAGTGGTATTGTTACTTTAAAGAAACAAAATGTTAGTAACTAAAATTCAAGTACCTAGGTACTATGCTGGTTATTCAGGCTCTTTCACTGTGACAGCAACTCACCTTTGCTTCTGGACATCCCAAATCGCTCGAAATATTCAAAACAAAAGTTTATCGTCACTACCTAAATATATTATAAGTATATCACAATATCTTTCCTAAATCTGTAGGTTTATGTATTTATTTATTGAATCAAGTATTTATTTATTATTATGTTGTATTTTTATAATATTTCCCCCCTATTATATTTTATATATCTAGGTCTAAATAAGTAATTAGTGAGTATATTTAATATTTTACGAGTAAGTTACAATACCTCTTAATGTTCTCTTCAAAGCTTAGGTTAGCTGGTAGATAATGCTAAGTAGCATCAAGCCCGCCTATGTGCAAAACTGCCTGTTTAAATGCAATAAAGGATTTAATAATAATAATAGTATGTATTAGGCCGGAATTAGAACCCACGACCTTTCGCATAAAGGTCAATGTGAGGCAAGGAATCTACGGATAAGGGACAATTAATTTTATTAATTGGGCAGTATATCCGAAAAGTAGCAGACATAGAATACACATACAGTCTTATCTTAATAAGCAGCCTATATACGTCCCACTGTAGGGCACAGGCCTTCTCTCAGAGAGAGAGAGTTGGGCTTAATCACCACGCGTGCCCACCGCGGATTGGCGATATCAAGCGCTGAGCTATATGAATAGCTCAGACACTCAGGTTTCCTCACTATTTTTTCCTTTACCGTTAGCGAGTGGTATTTCTACTATAACTTCACAAATGTACATAACTTAGAAAACAAAGTCATAGGTAGGGTAAAACATCCAGTAACTGGCCACTTAACGACCGTTTTCCAGAAATATGTCCATAAATTCTAAAATACTTAATATATTTGAAAAAATGTTTCTGATTGTATTTAAGGAAGAATGAGGCTTTGATATTTTGTTGTCAAGGAATGGTTCACGAAGTAATTTTATAAAGTAAAATCAACGGTAAATAAAAAGTAGTATTTTACCAATAACTGACCTCTATTTTCTAAAAACTGGCCATGTTTAATCCAATAACTGACCGCCTCAATCAAAAGTAAAAGTAACACCCCAATCTTGCTAAATAACCGTTAAAGGCCTTTAAATACTTCTACCTGTTTAAAATGAAAACAAAGGCATTCTTTTAACACAAAAATATATTTAAAAAAACAACAAAATAAGCATTCTATGCTAGGTATAACAAAACAGTCTTTTCGTTATTTATAAATTTGAGAATCACATAGGAACTTTCGTTTTCAAAACATATGTAATATTTTCAAGCTATTTTTTTTGGCTTCTTCTTTTTTTTAAACATTTCAAAGCATTTATCTGTTGAAGACCCAGATTTGTTGAGTTGCTAACAGATATGGCAGACATAATCATCTTCATAATAATCATTCCGTGTGGCGCCGGATTAAGAATAGCGTCACTCCATTTCCTCCCGTGGATGTCGTAGAAGGCGACTAAGGAAATAAATTACCAGGATACGGGCAGCAGCGTCTTCCTGAGAGTCCAACCGCATACTGCGATCGCCAACCCGCCTGCCAAGCGTGGCGATTATGGCAAAACCCCTCATGTTTATGAAAACCACGAGGGAGGCCTATGTCCTGCAGTGGGCGTCAAAGGGCTGATGATGATGATGATGAATCATCTTCATCGAAAGGTATGTCAATTTTATGATGACTTCGTAAGCAATTATCATAAAATTGTCTATCACACATGACACATTCTAAGGCATGCACACCGTATATAGAACGGGAGCAACCGGAACAGTCTGTATTTATTAATATTTACTTGGCTTAGTACGCAATCTGTCATCTTCTCGTCTAAACAAGTATCCACTCCTGATATTTTTATCTGATTTGGTTTCTGGTTCCGTTTGCTGTAATCGAGTTCTTTTACCTTTCCCTTTGTTCTTCTTATTTTCAGATAAGGCTTTCTTCTCTTCTCTGATTTTCGTCTTATTTTCCTTCTCTAACTGCAACTTTTTCTTTTTATCTTCTCTTTCTTTCATAATTTTTAGGTAAGTATCAGATGTAAGTGCGTAAGGGATTCGTTCCGTTTTTCTAATACCTTTCCACTTGGGAGAAGCAGGCCACATCTTTCTTTTCAGATAATCAGAAAACGACTCGGCGGATAAAACAGTGATTTTTTTATTAGGATCACAGGAAATAATATTGAACCGTAGGGGTTCAATATTATTTCCTTCTTTGCGTATTTCACCAGTTGCTTGATCAAGATAGTAATCCACGGTGGCTTAAACCTATGATATAGTTAACGAGAACTTCTTCTTCCTCAGTAGTTAAAATTGTATCCGGGCCGGATTTGAATTTTGTTTTCGGGTTCACTAATTTAAATATAATACTACTCCTAGGTACCCCAAATGTTTTGGCTGCTAGACAAATGGATCCTTGTTAAGCGTTATCGAGCTTTGCTTCGAGTACTGTCGCCTTTTCATCTTTCCAAAACCTGCAAAAAATGTACAGAATTTGATCACCTATAACTGACCACTAGTTATTCCAGTTACAGACCACCCATGTCAGTTATTGGAAACATTAATAATAAACAATAGGATTTTTGCCACATGAAACTATGTTTTAATAGCTAGGCCATAAAATCGATTTTATCACTGAAAAACGTGTTGTACGATTTTACTAGTAACTGACATGGGTGGTCAGTTTTTAGAAATTTTCCATTTTGCCGTCCAGTAACTAGCCACCCCTTATATAATCACAGATAACGTAATAGCTGATAAATCAAACAAAACATAGTATTACCCATTACGTAACAAACCAAATGAACACATTACTTGAGCAAAAACAACCAGTTTTCATGCAAAAACAATAAATTAAAAGAACACTTACCTTAAGCTTTCAGTAACACACAAGTGTGTCGCACGCATCGCTCCCGGCAACTGAACTCGATGTATCGATCAAAGTCCATCTAGTGTCAAAAAGTGGCAACTCTTGGCGAAAATCAAATTCCGATGAACTATCCGATTTAAAAATTTGAAACTAGATGGAGTTACTTGCCTTGAAGCCTTATTTAATGACTTTAATATTTTAGTGACCAGTTACTGGTGCATGGCCAGTTACTAGATGTGTTACCCTACATGCCTGCACTAGGAATCGAACTTGGGTCTCCCGCTTCCGAGTCCAATGTTCTTTCTACCTATAAAAATACTATTCCTTTAAACACTCCTCAGAGGCAGTTTAAATAGTCTGTGCCAAAGGGAAAGATGTAACTACAGATTATTAAACTGCTTCTGAGGAGTTTTTTAGAGGAATCGTGTTATTATAAATAAGACCGATAGTTTTTGTATTATCTATCCCGCAAACTTGTCTCCCCGACTGCCCTGCGCCCACGCATCCGCGCACGCGCAGCGGAAGCGTCTCAAATCTGTCACACACACAACTCTACCGACAGACAGACAGACGGTCCGCATTCATCTAATCTAATCAGTCACGATCAATTACGCATGCTGGGCCGTCTACTGAAGTTTACTTGGCTAGTTTGGATGATTTGATTTGGATTAAGGGAAGCCGGGATGAGAAAACCTGAGAGAAGTATCTAGGTTGGGCATGGTCATCGGGCATCGCACTGGTTTTAACGGATCAAATCTTATTTTATTGTAGAATAGAAACGTGGTCTTACAAACTGATTTCGTGTTAAAGTGTTTTATTGTATTTACAATTTTAGTACCGTGAATAGTTTAAGTTAAACAATAAAACCTCAATTTAGCTACAAAAACGAAAAAAAACGTAAATAAAGTTAATTTCGTGTTGATAAGTTAAAACTAATTTTTGGAGCAATACAGCTTGCAATCCGATTCGGAGAATTCGATAGTCTAGCAGAGTTTGGACTCAACTTAGTAAATTATAATTCACGCGAGCACATCGTTCACAACCTATATTAAGCTGGCGCTTAACTTGGCTATTCTTATCCGCGTATATTCCAACGTTTATAATACATAGCAAGTTTCACAAAATCAGTGCCAAGGATTCGTCAGAAAACCTAGCAATGGATTCCTAATATTTGCCGAACACTCAAATATGAATGGCCAAGTGAGGCGCCGGCATTACGAAAAACATAACAATGCCGCGTTTCACAAAATCAAATTCATAGTTTACTAATACAATTCAATATACATTACGGATTAGTACAATTACCCCCGGTTTCTTGTACACTAACAAGCTGTCAATCGACTGTTAACAGCTGTCAGTCCTTTTTGTTGTATTCACTTTGGTCAATTGACAGCTGTTAACAGTGGATTAACAGCCTGTTAGTGTACGAGAAACTGGGGGTCAGGTCTTTAATCTGTAAGTTAATCGGCTATGCAATATATATCGAGTTGTCATGGTAAACCACGAATTGTACTTTTTATATCCTTAGTGCGAGTTTCAAACTCAGGTTATTGTCGGCGAGAGTGGGACCTAGTCTAAATGTAGGTTACTAACCCTTCGTCTGGTGACCGTCTCGCTTTATTTCCGAAGACTAATCATGAGTCAGCATCTCCAAGTCGTGTAGGACTCCAGCCGACTCATCTGGCCAACCATGCGTCACTGCTAATGGAAGGTAACTGGAGATCGCCAGATGTTTCGCCAATACGCTCAGTAAGTGGCATGTTGTCAAACTCGACGCCTAACAGTACAATGGATCAATCACGCAAAAATTTGAGGCTCTTTGTGATTGCACGGACATCTTTTGCCACTTTTTACTCTGAACACGTAGTAGGATTATAGACATGATCAGCTGTCAGGATCTGCTAAGGCGAAGTACAAAATACCATTGTCAAGCCAATGTTTTTCACATAGCTTTTATTCCATTGTAGTTACAGGTCCATACGCATAAACGAATAAGGTCCTCTTTGGGTCTATGTAATCATATGTCAAGTTAGTAGTGTTGGCAACCCAAAAAAGCATAGTTATTTGAATGTTTTGTAACTTTGGCAACATTGTAACTTTTTCTCTTCTATGTGTCTCCGTTGAGCTGTAATGACGTTCTAATCGACAATAAATTATTTAATATGGGAAATCTAGCGTTTCCGTGCTCCAAACCCCCCAGAATCAGTCCAGACGTCTTTACCTATAATTTGAACTAGTAGTTTACACTAAAGTTCATAAACTAGATTGATAACGGAGGCCTAATTATGCGCATCAAATCCTGTCGTAATCCTGACGTCTGCGATAGCAATTAGTATAGAATGTGACTGTTAGACAATTGGAAATTGTTCGGGATTTGGTGCAGTGCGCGTAATGTAGGAGCTCATTGAGACGTGTGGTGAATTTCCATATTTTATTACGGTAAAATAAATACAAGACAATGGCATACTTTATTCGTGCTGGCAATAATGTCACTTTGACATTAATTTGTCGTAGGTATCAAGCTATATTTTATACAAGTACAATAGCGGGAGATAGTTTTATCTTTAGATAATTAACCCCTGTGAATTGAAAAATCTGATTCAAATTTGCATCAGCCTACATTTTGTCTGCTGTTTAGGCAGGGCACCGGTTTTTTATCTTCTGCTGTTCTAAGCCACTGGCGACAATCTGCTTCAGATAAGCCCTGCGAGCCCAAACTGTGTCTGCCGATTCGTGATCTCCACTCGAAAACCATTTTATTTCACGATTATCGGTTCATCGGTAGATATGACCAGCCCGCTGACATTTCATTTTGCTGTTTTCTTAGTTCTTTCACAAAATTTCTCGAACCTGATATGATCCAACCGAAAGACTCCAAGCATAGGCCGAATGCAGAACACTATTGTGTAAAGGTCGTGTGTAGTACAACATACATAACACATAATAAACAAGCATTAAACATTGCATCGAGGTCATCGCCATACATGTTAGTAGGTATCCATTAAAGATGGACGTAACACCATACAATGTGCATACAAATCAATTGGGTGTGATATTATTTATCACGCTCAAGTAGCGGTTAACAGTTATTTTCGATCGATGATAGAGAAATGCGAAAAGACCACAAAGGATTAAGAGTTTAAGTCACGTAAATTCTAGAATCGCTTAAATGTTAGTAAAATACGTAAATAAGAATCAACTTTTCACTTATCTCCAAATAGAATGAAAGAAAAAGAAAGAAAGGAGACATTTATTTAAATTATCACAGAAACACAAAGTAAACACGAAGGTACACAAACAAAATACGGGCATTGATGAGTTATGAATGAGAACGAATGCTTGAATAATCATTCAAGCATAGCCTGCCGTAATAGCCTGTTCATATTATTTCAGGCTTCATTTCACGCATTTATTGGTAAAGGTGTAAAACCCTAACACCACAAACCGCCAATCGGTGATGAGATCTCCGTCTCTCTCTCTCTCGGAGAGAAGGTTTGTGCTCTGCAGTGGGACGAATATAGGCCGCTCATGAATGCAAAAAGTTCCAGTAGTAAGCCTATCAAAAAATTCACCAATAAAATGTGCCGTCTACACTTGGTTACTTTGTAATATCCAGGTTTATACTTGATACATCGTAGGTGCATAAGCTTTAAACCACTTAGCCATTGACGCAAGTCTACCCTTTTCAGCGCCGGTGTTTATTGTTTCGATGACTGATCGAATGCCGTGTTGATTATTAAATCCGTGTACAGTTTTCCTGTTTTCCCAGTTCGCGCCGTGATGTTCTGAGAAACTGCAAATTGTGTTTCGGATTTTGTGAAAGATAACTAACTGTAAGGGAGATGCATCAATGTTTAAGAGTATAGGTACCTATTGTGAGGAAACCTGTGTGTCTGAGGTGTTCACATACCTCAGGGCTTGAAATTGTAAATCCGCGGTGGGCACGCTCTCTCTCTTTCTGTGACAGAAGGCCTGTGCCCTACTGTGGGACGTATATAGCCTACATTATCATTATACCTGTCGAGGAAATGTGTCGTATCAGATAGAAGATTCATTTTGATCAGTGGCGCCATTTTCAAACAACTGAAAATATAATAATAGGGGTTAAAGTATGAAATTGCCGTTTCATTGCAATAGGTTCTTTGTGATTATGAGGCACCCATCTTTCAATGTCCTTCTTCTTATGGTGTTATCTCCTATCAGAAATCGGCTATCTTTGTGGTCACTGTGACGTTGCGGCTGGGAACAAATCGACTGACACCTATATGAAATCATTCAGCGATTCAATAAACCTATAAACAGCCCCAACATCAGCAAAATTCAAATAATTAGAAGTGCTCTCCACCAAACCTAGGACTGAAACCCATTCCCATCTACAATCGTCCGGCTAGTCTGTTTTAAATCCGAATAAAGACAACTGACTCACGACCATGCCATCCCAAGATGCGCGTAAGTGGCCCGAACGGAAATTCCTAATCTTTACATTAAACTATCTCGAGTTCACACTTGGCCACTTTAGGTGGCGCGCCACGTGTTGCCTGCGACTCTCTTTGCTCCGGAGATTATGGCAATTATTCGTGGATCTGCCGGCCTATCACGGCGCGCGTTTTGTCTACGCTTGCCACAGACATAGCACTTTTTTCTTTTGAGTTCTCTTGAGCAAATGTATAGAGAGTACACTTGCCATAATATTACAGGATCTGGAATCCGCTGGTGTGAATTGGAAGGCGTGTTTGCGTTTGATTAGAGAGTGTAGTGATAGGATAGCTACGCACTTAGTTTGGATCAAAACATAGAGCGTATTTAGTGCATAAAGCATTATTGGTTTAGAACTGCGATTCATAGAAGTTTTTCTCTCAGTAAAGACTTTGTTACACTCTGTATAACCATTATAAAAACGAAATTAAAAAAATCTAAAGTGCTTTTAAAATGTTAGACGCTTGTAAAGAACAAGCTCTTGAAAGATCCCATAGTTTGCTAGAGCAAACAACAACTGCTTGACTTCTGTAAGTAAACAGAACTGATCTCGTAGATATGTGCAGCGACTAAGACTGTTCTAACATGCAGCGTGCTGCCTCGCTCGCACAATTTAACATTTTCAATTATTGTAATGAAATGAGTAAACTTTTGATAAATGTGGGGATAAAATGAGGGTTTGATGCATTATTAAATTAAGGACGTTTTAAATATATATTTTTTCCGATACATATTTTTAATTTAGAAAAGTTGTTTAATTTTGGAAGCAAATTTTCTCAATAAAAAACCTAGTACAGGATAAGAAAAATATGCCTTGAATATCTGCAATTTAATTACCCAGGAAACCCTCAGACCACATTTACCAAAAGTTTTCTCATTCACATATTATTACAATATTCATCATCAGCCATTTGACGCCCACTGCAGGACATAGGCCTCCTTCGTGGTTTTCATAACCATGAGGGGTTTTGCCATAATCGCCACGCTTGGCAGGCGGGTTGGCGATCGCAGTGTGCGATTGGAATCTCAAGAAGACGCTGCTGCCCGTCTCCTGGTAATTGATTTCCTTAGTCGCCTTCTACGACATCCACGGAAGGAAATAGAGTGACGTTATTCTCACAATATTAAAAAAATATTAAATTTTGCGAGCGAGACGGCACGCTCCACGTAACAGCAGCCTTAAGTGTGTGACGTGTGTCGTTGTGTGAGTGTCCAACAACGTCCGAAGAGTTGTTGGAGAGGTAAGCAAATACTTTTATGGTCCCTAAAGTATTGTCGGAACTAAAAAGATAATTACCTAAGTGTAGTTCACAGAACACGAAAGTTCTGAGGCGAAAACTGTATGGAATTTGACAGTTAGACGATTAAAATCTTACAGGATTTGCTGCGCGTAATATAGGGGCTGAAGACTAAAAGATTGTTAGTGTACGAGAAAGCGGGAGTTAGGCCGACTTGCAAAAGTTAAATGTAGCTTAAGTAGCATTTAGCTAAATTTCTTTATGCAAAATTCCATTTAAATTGACATTCAACAAGCGCCGCAAAACCCTTCATGGTTAGGAAAACCATGAGGGAGGCCTATGTCCTGCAGTGGGCGTCAAGTGGCTGGTGTAGTTCGATAAAATTGACCAAGCCAAGATAAATTCTCAATACATAAACCGAGGCTGTAAGGAATTTCCCATACACATCCACAAATGATGTAAACAATTTTTGCTACGGGGAAAACATCGAAATGGCAAAAAAAATCAGTCAATATTTTAATGGCACGTTAGTATCGAAACCGTGAGAAAACCCGCGGCTCGGTTGGCTCCGCACGTATTGACTTGTCTTTCCTGTGGGCTAGGCTGACTAAGCTGTCAGGATGGTATATGGCTGGGCAAGCCTGCTCCATCTAAAAACAGTGTCCCAGGCACTGCAGCTTCCGAGTGGTCCCTTCACCCATCTAGTGTGAGTGAAGGTGCCGCTGGTCGCTGTATAAATCATCTCATTACGTAGATGCAAAGTCCAAAGTTCACTATCAAACATATCTTTTTTCAGTTTAATGATTTTGCTTTTTAAGTTATATAGAAAGAGATTTTCAATAAAAGGAACTACTTATAATTAAGTACATGAAGGAAGGAAAGTATAAGAGAGTAAGTACTTATAAATAGCAGTTAACACTTTAAAGAAAACTTTAAAGTATAAACTCTATAATGTATTTTAGGGGAATAAGCTTGGTCCTAAAACCTAAAACCTTCATACCAATTTTATTGTAAGGGCATTGAGTACAATTTAAATTGTCAACCTAAAAATTTTAGTGTGGTAGGAAGTACAGTCAACAAACGATCTACCTTCACGTATTTGTTGCAAAATGACCCACCCGTATCTTAGTTACAGTAGGTACAGTCGGCAGCTTATCAACCTATATATACGTGCGCTTTATTAGTGGGACTCGTGTTTCAACCTTTATAATCTGGTATTGCTATTTGTGTTGTTTCTTGTAGTCGTTACTTACGTTACGGTATAAGGACGTTTAGCTATTGTAAAACACATATTATTATGTATTTTGTAAGAAGCTTGGCTACGCACAGCACAGAGAATCCTAGTTTGGGAGCCAGTAACCACTTTTTTAACCTTATTTTTTTTATTCAGTTACGTTAAGTAAGTCTCTGCAACAAAAATGTAAAGGTTCACCTGCTGAGGACTGCACAGTCCTCCTCAACTCAGGTGAATTGTAGAGTCGACCTCTAATTCTCAACTCGACCTTTACGTGCTAGCGACTGTACTAACAATGTAGGTAAAACTACTGCCCATGCTTCTAGTACAGTAAGCGAAAGGCATCCGTTGTAGCCTCTATCGCACACAATATAAGTGCAAAATTGGAATGAACTGGGAAGGCTTTTGGGCAAATCAACCATTTGAACAAGAGGAAACCTTGCTTAGAAAGTGGGCTAAAGGTGTAACCCTCTTCAATTACTTACCAATATGTTGTGAGACGGGTCAAAGGTTGTGTGACGGTGTTAATTAAATACTGTATAAGCTGTGTCACCCGTAACTTCCTTATTTGTAAACAGTCCGTTCTGTAAATGTTAATAGACCTCGTTAACCTGTAACCTACAGGCTAGGTTCCCATTTGTAACTGGTCTAACCCCATTTTTAGAGGGTACATTTATAAAGCAAATATAATAAAGAATGAAATATATATAGACAGAGACAGGCAGTGAGAAAGAGAGATAGAAAGGAAAAAAACGAAGGAAGTTCCTATTAGTTTACTAGTATGTAGCGACCAGGGTTGCCACTTGCCACGGTCCTAACAAACACTTTGCCTCTTTCTTTAAAGAAATATTAACCAAATTTTACATTTTTTTAAGAAGTCAGAAACTGAAATTTTAAATATTATTTACTGTAGCCTCCATAACTTGAGTAAATGCCCCATTACTTGCCGCTCTGCGCGGCAAAGTATTAAAAAAACATACCATAAACTTACACCTGTATCCCGGAAGGGTAGGCGGAGACCAAGGTTTGCCACTTGCCACGATCCTGAGAGACCTCTTTTGCTTCATCAACATTAATCGTTGCATGCACGCACGCTGGTTTCGGTTACTTTTTATCTTACCCTTTGCTAATACATCGCCTATTTGGTCGAAGTATGTCCGCAAAGTATTAAATAATAATACATAATAGCAATTTATTTTATTTATTTGTTTGTTTGTTACACTTTATTGTACAATAAAAAAAACGTTAACAAAAGTAAAACTTAAATAACAGGCTTGTGATAAGAAAAAAATATTATGGAGCACGTAAAAACGTACTAAGTCTGTTTTTTTTACTCCCATAGAAAAGTTGTTAATTTTTGTCTATAGCACGAGACGGTCCGACCCTTACAAGATTAATCTTCCAAATAGCACTAAGTCAGTACGATTTTCAAATCAAAGTTCACGATTCACGCTCATAACGTACTAAGATTCACTGTCATTCACTTACTAACGGTACTTAGTCATTTTACATTTTCTACATTTTCTTGCCTTTTTTTTGGACTAAGTGCATTTTGGAAAAGAGCTCTTCATATAGAACCTACACACTAGAACTAAGGGCTTTAAATTAAATGTAATCGGGCATTATTAGTGCAATTATTGTAGAAAATGATAGTAAGAATATTAGGCGCCATTTGAGGACACGCACGACACTCCACATCTTAGTAACATGACCTCTTTTTTTTTTTTCGTCACAAGCGCAAAGCCAACAATAGCTTTAATGAGTTTGCAATGGGCCATTATTATACATAATGAAAGTAAACTTTTTTATACCTAATAAAAAAGTCTCACTTTTTGTCGGTCTGTCTGTAGTCTGTAACGGCACCGAGGAGGTCAAAAGTCTAGACGTTCGAGAGACTATTAGATAAACAAATTAAAAAGAAATACGTTGAAAACTGGTGATTGACCGAAGCAACATTGCTCTGCTGTGGAAATAAGTAGACAGAAAATACTCCTTTTTATTCGATACTAGTACTTATGGAACAAGCTGTAAGGACTACCACGACTCTAGCTAAGTGCACCCACTGAATAAGAGGCCACCCAGACTGTATTTAACCGTAGTATTACTTTTGATTGACATCCGGTGCCAAGCTTAATGTGCTTATAATAAAAATGCCCCAAAATCTTAGAGAAATCCTATCTGAAGACCTGCTATTAAGGATTTTTGGTTGAAAGAGCAAATTGTTTTCTCAGCCCTTTTTTATTGGTCTAGAAAATAACTACTTGTGCCGTCCACTTTATTTGCCTGAAAATAGGATAAAAAGTATTGTTTGTGACTGATAATTGTCCATGCTAAATTTCATTGAAGTTCGAATGAACCGATTGTTTGTTTTTTTTGTTTAAAGAATTTATTGATAATACACAATTGTATTTACATTTCAAAAGGCTTCATCATCATCATTATCTTTCAGCCACAAGAAGTCCACTGCTGGACATAGGCCTCCTCCATGGATTTCCAAAAAGACCGGTTGGAAGCGGCCTGCATCCAGCGTCTTCCTGCCACTTGGATGAGATCATCTGTCCATCTTGTGGCTGGTCGTCCTACGCTGCGCTTGCCGATATGTGGTCTCCATTCGAGAACTTTTCGGCCCCATCGGCCATCAGTTCTGCGTGCTATGTGCCCCGCCCACTGCCACTTCCACTTACTAATCCGCTGGGCTATGTCGACGACTTTCGTTCGTCTACGAATCTCATCATTTCTGATTCGATCTCGTAGAGAAATTCCGAGCATAGCCCTTTCCAGGCTTCAATAGGCTTCACTTAAACATTATTAGTCTTTTGGCTTGAAGCCTGAGCCGCTTTTATAAACATTTTTGCTCACTTCTTTGACACACAATACAATAATTGAACTTCGATTGAGATTGACTGATTCAAGCGTAAAAACTTTGTCACTGATAATATGATAGCAGAAAGTATAACCTTGACCTTGAACGTATGAAATAAAAAAAACCTTTAGATCGATAAATTATACAGCAATTTATAACTAAAAAAATAATCCATTTATCAAAGAAAGCATCTTACGTAAGACAAATATATTTTTATAGATTGTATGTCACGAGCGTAAACAATACGTTAAAATGAAACTTTATGTCTATGCCTGAATTTACAAAGTGTTGGCTACCAATAGTTTCAAAATTGATGATTTAATAAGGTCCCGATTTCAACAACCCCACACCGAAACGCAACGTGTACAATAATAGCCCCCCAGGTACCAATGAAATAACACAACCATCCATTACAAAGGGTTCAAGGGTGACTAAGAATAAACCACTGAAAGGTTCCGTACAAATATTTATACTCGATAGCTGACCGGTAACGTCCACCCCTAACTTAATCGTTCAGATTTCGATTTTATGTCTATCGTAATAAGAGTGCTGCGGGTCGGCTAACTGTTTTGCTAGAAACCACCGCCTTGAGCCAAGATCGCAGCAGACAAAGTCATGAAACTTCATTTGTGTAAACATGGTCTAAAATAACTGTGACGGCTCACACACAGGGTGTGTTTATTATTATCTATTTATTTAGTTATAAGAAAATATTAAAGTTAACAGTTACACAATATTTCCATACTGCAAGTGCAGACAATTTTTTTCCATAGGTCACATAAAAACACACTATATTTACATATACACTACACAAATAACATTAGCATAAGATGGGTCTACCTACACACTGCTCAATATAAAGCACTTAAGCATGCTTTTAAATTGTTTATGGTTTTAATACTATTCTTTTATATCAACCAAACTTTCTTTAAGCTTTAAAATTTCTTCCTTTCTTTCGACTTTTATAATGTGATCTATTTGATGTGTTGACGATGCACATGGTGAATTTATTGTTATTTTTTGTTTATTAATTTATGTTTGTGATTTAATTAATTTTGAGTGACTAAATTAATTAATTTTACCAAACTTGCAGTGCTGTTATTATTGTGCTATCACAAATTTAATGTCACTCCATTTCCTTCCGTGGATGTCGTAGAAGGCGACTAAGGAAATAAATTACCAGGAGACGGGCAGCAGCGTCTTCCTGAGATTCCAACCGCATACTGCGATCGCTAACCCGCCTGCCAAGAGTGGCGATTATGGCAAAATCCCTCATGGTTATGAAAACCACGAAGGAGGCCTATGTCCTGCAGTGGGCGTCAAATGGCTGATGATGATGATGATATGCCTACACAGCAACAGCAACGGAAATCAATTACCAGGAGACGGGCAGCAGCGTCTTCCTGACTTTCCAACCGCATACTGCGATCGCCAACCCGCCTACCAAGCGTGGCGATTATGGCAAAACCCCTCATGGTTATGAAAACCATGAGGGAGGCCTATGTCCTGCAGTAGGCGTCAAATGGCTGATGATGATGATGATGAATATTATAAGATTTACCTGTTACCTGTTTATTTATAAAAATAATATTGGTATAATATGAGTAAGTAATATATAAAGATAGAGCGCTTCGCCAACAAACTGCTTTGCAGTAAACCTATGTCCTGGACTAAACCTATGTTAGGCCTTTGTCCTGCAGTGGGCGTCAAGGGGCTGATGATGATGATGATGATGAAATGTAATAGTAGAAAATGACGTCACGTTTCTTTCATCAATTTTCAGAGTCGCCAAATATACTTAAATTACTAACTAAAAATTCTGAAATATTGGGAGGTATGAAAGTCTATTCCAACCGCAGTAAAAAATTGGGTAATTTTAAGAGACTAGCACCTAATTTAATTTACTGTTAACAGTTGTCACTTTGCCAAAGTTTATAGAACAAAATAACTGTAATTTTTTAACAGTTGATTATGAATTGGTAAGTACGAGGAACTATTCTACTGCATTCAACATTGTTGGTGGGAAAGCATGGGAAAGACGTAACCACAAATTATATAAACTGCCTCTGGTGTTTTAAGGAATCGCGTTTTTATAAATAAGACCGTTAGTTTATAACTATACCTATACGAGTCAGGGGTTATTTTTCAATATTAAAAGTACTTTCTCTTTGTGTCGCGTAGCCATCGTATGCATTTGGCATTCAGACAACGTTCGGAAGATGTCACGAAGTCGGCAAGGGACCATGAGAGATGTTATATGAAGGAATAGGCATATACCAGCAGTGGATAGTGACGATGAAGATAAAGCTGATGAAACTGACAACTTCGAACGAAAAGACTAGTTTTCAGATTTGCAATATAAAATTCAAAAGTAATCAAAAGTCCACCCGTACGGCTGCAGAGCCTCTTGTGTTATAAGAGAAGATAATGTCGTGCTATCGTTTTAAGTAACACCATACATAAATATACCGTAATATATTCCATATATGATGGCAGAGACCTATACCCAGCAGTGGGCAGTGACGATGAAGATAAAGCTGATAATTTGGCATTTGCGAAACTGACAACACCGAACGAAGTGTACAAACAAAATACTTTTTTCAGATTTGCCACATAAAATTTAGAATTAATAAATCCCAGGCTACAAGCCCCTTGTGTTGTCGTTGTAAGTGACACTAAAATAAGCTACAACATTGGTTAAGAAACGCGATACGCCGCTGTTTACTATGAAAACACGCGTTCTTGGTAGAACGGTGAGTCCTGGAATTCTACCAAGGTAAGACGTGAATAGTTAAGCTAAACGTACGGTCATTTATTTAAGACTTTAAGGCTCACTACAAGTCCTGGAAACTATTAGGTATCGAATAGAAAATGTCTACAGGCTGACATTGATTTCATTAGAAAATTTTCATTGGGTCAACCAAATAAATATACAACTATGTAAATAAATATACAGGAAATCCTACGAAAGTATATAAAATATGTATTGATTGATCTAGAACATGTTATAAAACCACTCGCTAACTGTGAAGGAAAACATCGTAAGGAAACCTGAGTGTCTGAGCTATTCATATACCTCAGCGCTTGAAATCGCCAATCCGCGGTGGGCACGCGTGGTGACTAAGCCCCATACTCTGTCTCTGAGAGAAGGACTGTGCCCTACAGTGGTACGTATATAGGCTGCTTATGTATGTTATAAAATAAACACAAATTACTCATATCTATCTAATCAGCCAATAACCAGAGCCCACTGTTGGGCACAGGCCTCTTATCTTTCACGCCAATCCATCCAGCAAATTGCTACTCTCATCCAATATTTCCGAACCGCTTTCACAATGTAGTCGGCCCACCGGGCTGGGGCCTGTTTCATAAAACTACAATTCATAGTTTATTACGACAATTCGATATACATTGCGTAGCCGAATCTTACTACTTGTTAATCTGTGGGTTGATAGACATGGATTAAACGATGAATATATAATGTTTGTCCGTTAAAATATAACAATGTTCTATAACGTCTACAACACTAGAAATAGAAATAAGCTTTCTTATTCTAAATTTCGTTTAGCAAGACAAATGCATAATTTGTAGGTTATTGCGTTCGTTTTTACAACAGAATTCGAGAACATGTTCTATCCTTGTCTGAAAATAAATTTAAAACATTCATTAAAAAGTCGCTATGTAAAAAAAAGCCCATTACAAAATAGACGAGTATATTAACGAAGTAAGCCCTTGGTAGTAAACCAATTCCACTGCGATTTCATTGTTATTTAATTATTAATATTATAATTTATTTACTTTTAAAAAGTGTACAGATGACGTGATTACTATTCATATTAATAACTACATCACACATTTTATAACTGACGGGAACTCAATCTGCAGGTTTGCTAAAGGTCATTTGAATGGTGGCGTGGTGGCCGGGTCACCTATCTCCCTCTAAAATGGTTGAGTCTGGTGATGGCTGACCCCTGCGTTATGCTCGTGAGCGGGTGCTGTTTGTGTGTCTGGCCGCATTAATGTTTTTCCTGCTTTTGTAAGAAAATTAAGTAATGTTTTGGCTTTTAATGTTGTTGATGGCAATTACAGAATCTTATCATATAGGCTCTGATGTATTAAGATTAAGATGATTTGAGAAACATCTTTTCAGGGTGGAGTTTTTTTTTTCTCTGCCCTTTTCTCCAAATACGGCCCGAAGGCAGCGGCTAACAAAGTAACATAGTACATTGGCATTAAGCAAACAGAATGTAAATTCTTTACGTTGAAATAAATGATTCTGTTCTTGATTGTTGCTCTATGAAACAGGCCCCTGGTGGTCTGCTCACTGACACTATTGAGATACATCCCTTAATAACAATTAATGAAACATCAATTCATTAACTTCGTTTGCCATAATATTTTTAATGTTTCATGGGCATTGCAGTAGTAGCGCACACAATATTCGAAGTTAATTCTCAAAAGATCCAAAAATATTTTTTGTAAACAGAAGCTTAACGGTTTTGCGTCGTTTAATATATTTTTTTGTGTAACTTGCCTCGATGTCCATTGGGCGTACACCAAAAACGTGTCGCAATAAATCTGCAGGTTTATATGAGCTATAGGATTTTTTATGTTTTCCCATATATCACTTAAAATGCTGCACGATTATATATACGAAAACAGTTTGAATAACAAATCTTAGTCAACCAGACTTATCAATGAAAATGCATCAAAGATACTATTGATCAAAGCCGCAGCACGCAGTAATGTTTACGAATCAATCTCGTTTGAAACAACTGCATAGAATTGTAAAGCTCACAGATGTTGGTTCGTGAGAAAAATCCTAACAAAGTTGTATTAAATTTCTTTGTGCAAAGCCGATAACTGGGGTTTTCCTGACACACTCATTGAATTCAACCCGTACCTTTCCATGTTTGGTCAATAAGTCATAAGTCAATGAATAATTTCATTGCTCAATGAAGTTTTTGATTGACATTATACATAGAAGAAATAATTGTGGACTGGAATGCGCAATACGACGAATCCGTTGGAAATACCCCGATTGATTTCATAAGCAGCCTATATACGTTCCACGGTAGGGCACAGCCTTTTCTTAGAGAGAGAGTATGGGCTTAATCACCACGCGTGCCTACCGCAGACTGGCGATTTCAAGCGCTGAAGTATATGAATTGCTCAGTCACTCAGGTTGCCTCACGCTGTTTTCCTTCACGGTTAGCGATTGATTTAGACAACATAAAAAACCGACTACGATGGTTTGTTATTGTGCGTTCGAGACATGAATAGTGGATCACACAGAAGACGATGTGAATGAAAATATCACCAAGATCAAAGCTCCAATGAAAACTTCAAGGTGGCAGCAAAAACTGAGTACCTAAGGGATGAATGAATCTACCTTTTAAATAATTAACTTACGAAGATAAATGCAGTCTTGATTAACAAAAAATCTATTGTTCGTAAAAATACCTAGGCTAGTATAATACAAAACTAAAGTACTCTCTTAAATGTTGATAATTTTACGGTCGAGTGAGAAGAACGAACATTGAACATTTACTCTCTCTACATAAATAACTGGACCTTAATAATGAAATTTAAAACATTAATTTGAATCCGTAGTCAATAAAAATTACATAGAGACAGTAATTAAAAACAACAGATGGAATGATTACAATGTGTAAGGCTTATGAATGGAATAGGCTAAGATAATTCCGGCATGCAATTCTGAGCTCTACGCAGTGATGTTAAGAAAGATACATATATTGACACAAAGGATTAGAGCGCAGCTGACGTCCAATTAGTCATTGCCATACAATTAGTATCAAGTTCAACTCATAAATAGGCCCAAAAGGCGAGCAAACAAAATTTCACCCCGCTAATAAATCCAGACAGATGCAAGACAGAATCGGTTCAGTTGACAAATCGCACGAAATTTCAGCAAAACAAATACTGTAAGTTGAAACATTGACATCTGGGCACCTGCGACCGAAAATACTCATATTTAATATTTAGTGGGTGGATTCGTAGAAGAGCAGTAGACTGTAAAATGGAGGGACAGACATGTGGCTCACGAACTTTGTATACTGGTAAGTGAATAATTAGTCATTTTGTTCCCGGACGGCGATGAGGGGCCGCCACGGGGGCTTGCTAATGTTTTCAGGAAGATGCTGTTTATTGCAGGTATGCACGTGGTTCTGGTAGTACGAGTATTTTTGGAAGAGGGCAACGGTTTCAATTGGTGGACACGATTAATTTTAATCTAAGTAAAATGTAATTTAACAGACTCTTGACGATTACAAGTTTTTTTGTATGCGCTATAGCCAACTAACAACCGTAGATAGTCAATAAGCAGACTGTTAGTGTGTACGAGAAACCTAAGTTAGTTTCTTAAATACTTCAAGTTTAAAGATCTAAAGGTAAGCAAATGAAATAAATAGAATCCTATATGATTTCCTATGGAAATAGGAATCATGTATCATTATCGCTGCACAAGACCACATTTGCAATGGCATCTTTGATAAATCCTCAATCAATGTCGAGAACGCAATTCAGTCTGGCTCAGCAGGATCTGGATACAAAGTTATAGATATAGCTGAAAAGCTCAACGAACTGTCCCATAGCATTGCGGTAGTGTAAGTAGCTAAATATTTACACTGGACAGCTGCGGATATACTATACCGTCTTGGCACTAATTTATCAATGCCATACCTAACTGCGCGATGCGAAATAATCGCAAGATGGGGCTCAGGAAAATGTGAAAAGTGACTTGATAACATTAGAATTAATTGTTACCAGAAAATATATTTAGTAGTGTTTTGATTAAAGTTTTCAATGATAATTTACTTAGCTACTTGGCTGTTGAACAAAGTATAGAATGTTCAGCTACATCTTGTCATTTTCACTTAAACTTTGATCAGCATCGAAACTTGATTTTTATTGTATCCCACGCATCGAATATGGATTCGACAAATAAACACTAAAGGAGATATAAATAACTCATAACCTACTATTATAGATAGATAGATAGAGAACACTTTATTGCACAACCTGAAAAAATAATAATTATATGTAAGTAAATAAATATATACTTAAACATAGGTATTTGAATATATTTCATTATATTAAAGGACTCAATGCTAAACTATAGCACTGTTTAAAATTTTGAATTAGTGTTATCTACTCTAGGTACTCTAATCTCAAAGTTACTAATAAGATCTTGCTGTCTAGCACATTCATATGCATATGCATCTTTAGCGATAAATATGAACAATTTATAACATTTCTCAGGAAAACCGTCAAATAGTTTACTTATTGCCTTGTTAGCACCAATACGATATATGATTATTGTACAATTCTCTCTGACTACATGAATTTTATTATCCTTATCACGGTCCTTAACACCAACTCCATATTAACTATTACTCGTATTCTAGGATATTCCAGCTTTATTTTGACTTTTATTACCCAAGGAATAATGTTGAAAATGTATCAAAGATTTGATTTCATCGAGAGAAAACAGCCTGTTATTTATGCTCCATACGTTGGCATGCAAGTTTATTCGCGATCTGACAAATTTCCCTGTGATATGTTTTGCGGACGCTTTGCTTATTTGCCCTGCGTGTGAATTCCACATCTGCATGTATTTTTGAATGCGAGAAATCATGGTCTTGAATACACGCTCAAGCAGATTTGTTTACGGAACTGCTTTTAGGCTGCATTGATGTCCTTTTACTTTCTTGACTTTAGGTATTTCCTTGTTTGAATAAATAATACTGATTTCAATCTTCTACTAAGATGGCAACTATAAAATACTGTTTTGTTCACCTATTAGGTTGAATTTGTATTCTTTCTTGAACGTATTGCACTGGTAATTTATATATATCATAAAGTTCATCCTAATTCAATCATCACACCATTACTGCCGTATATTTCTTTTTTTTCAGTCCCTTAGAAGAATCCTTCAAAATCAATACTAATACGAAGTCTATGCGATTTCTCGCAGTTATAAAACCATCAACCTTACGACCACCGTTAAGTGGAGTAGGACGGATAAACTATTTATTTTCATAGTGCTCGTTAAATTTTTACAACTTTCTAAGCATCTTACCCATTTTCAGACTGCATTTCTTGATGCTGCGGAATGCGAGGTGTAATCGTTTACGCGGTATATGCGCTCAAAGACTTCTCTTCAGAATGTTTTACATTTCATCTTCTGTTTATTTAGCTATTGAGAGTATAAATTCCGCTGTTGGTTGAAGATACCCCGCTATGCCTAAATGACATGGAAGAGTGTCTTCATCCATCTTCTTATAGATGGCTGTTTGTTATTGTTTTGCTATTTTACGTTATTTTATAAACCGAAAGATTTGGTAAACCAAAACCGGCTGAACAGTTGATTGTAGAAACGTAAAAAAATGTAGGGCAGTAACACATATAGTGGACTTAAAAGGAAAACTATTACGTGTAAGTAAGCTTTATAAGTTAAAGTAATAGGCGACCAACTTATCAAAGGAAAACTTCGTACAATATCCATTGAAAATTACGTTGATGAAGTTGTTACTTCTGTAAAGCAGATAAATCTACCTCTTTCTACGGAACCCTACAGTGCGCGTGGCCCGGCATGCACTTGGCTAGTTTTATCTTTGTAACTACTGTCTCTATAGTAGTTTTCTGGTAAACGAAAAAGACTAATATTACCTTATCTTTCTCTGTTCCCGCTCTATGGTTATACTATTTTTTTCTCTGCGATAGTAAGCGTTTCGACAGTGTTTCGTCTTTTCATTTTTTCGTACCTATATCTTCCTGGTTATGCAACAGCTTATGCAAGTGTCACTACCTGAAGATTAGACCGCGATTGTGTAGACGCTGAAGTATAAAAGTTTTATTTGTTTGCTCGGAACCTCGCTGGCATTCGGTTGTTATGTAACAATTTGTTTTTTTTTTTGCTCACGCGTCTATTCGTAAGAGTTATTTAATTAACTGACAACTTTTGTGGCTTTTGATCGCTCAATTTTTTTTGTTTTTTTTTCAAACAGAATCCTAACTCTTAGGATGAATTTACCCTGTAACTATGGTGTTCCCTTTTTAGACTTAATTTGACTTACATTACATGAAAGACGGTGCATTGTGGACCCAGACGGACAGAAGGAAATTAGAAAGCTGAATGCATCAAAAAGATAAAATAAAATTTTTGTTATTTTTTTTTATTTTCCGTAAGAAACTTATATACGTCATACTGCAGGGTATAGGTCTTATCCCAGAGATAGAGAATGGGCTTAGTCACCACGCGTGTCCACCGCGGATGAGTGATTTCAAGCGCTGAGGTGTGTGAACACCTCCGACACTTAGGTTTCCTCATGATGTTTTCCTTCACCGCTAGTGAATAGTATTTCCACTACAAAATCACAAATGTACGTAACATAGAAATTAATGTCATTGGCATCGAATCCACGACCTCTCAAATGTGAGGCCAGAGTTCTACCGATGCGCTACCACACCAAA
The DNA here is from genome assembly GCA_947310995.1 of Yponomeuta cagnagella. Lineage (NCBI taxonomy): Eukaryota > Metazoa > Arthropoda > Insecta > Lepidoptera > Yponomeutidae > Yponomeuta > Yponomeuta cagnagella. Next base: position 3,962,787 of record OX371285.1, on the reverse strand, counting down.
GGAATAGGACAAAAATAATAAATACTAGATACCTTCAACCACAGCGAAGGTGTTTGTAAAATCCTAACCCGTCGAACGCATGTGGGGTCTCTTATCTCACACGAGCAACATTGTGCGTAGACTCGACATTAGAATATAAATAAGTGTACGATCACGACATGCAAGGACAATCACGACTTATAATCGCTCATAATCACGATTTTCCCAACAAATACTTTATTCGATGGATGTGTTGCGTGCATTCTTGGAAACCGAGTCCACCAACATATCTTACATGCCTTTATAACATTTATTTTAATGTTTGAAAAACATAGAAAAACACACAAAACCCAGTTTACCTTATTTTTTCATGAGTTCCTTCATCATAATCGTCATCAATTTCTTTAAAGAAACTTACATCCTAACAGTTGCTAGTCAGTATATCTATGAAAATATTATGTACGTTAGGAAAAATATCAGTAGCCAACACAATGTAAATACTAGAAATAGACATAAACTTTCGTTCCCAAAATTTAGGCTGGCAAAGGTTAATACATCCTTTATGGGGCATTGTATACGTTTCTACAATAAGATCCCTGAGGATATAATAAGCTTGCCAGAAACGCGGTTCAAAAAATGTCTGAAGCACACTTTGTGCCAAAAAAGCTACTATAACATTAAAGATTATTTAGATGACAATGATGTCTGGAATTAAAGCCAGTTCAATGCATGAATTTTAGAATACTTATATAAATCCTGTAAATTAAGGACTTGAAAAGACTAAGTTTGGAGTTTTTTTTGTCCATTTTTTCTCCAAAATGATCTAGATTTTGAAATGGACACCTAGTTTAACTTGTTACGTTCATTAAGTCGCAGTTTCTGTGCTACTTTGAATAAAAAAAATTGATTTGGTTTTGATTTGATAAGCAGCCTATATACGTCCCACTGTAGAGCACAGGCCTTCTCTCAGAGAGAGAGTATCGGCTTAATCACCACGCGTGGCCCCCGCGGATTGGCGATTTCAAGCGCTAAGGTATGTGAATAGCTCAGGCACTCCGGTTTCCTCACGATGTTTTCCTTCACGGTTAGCAAGTGGTATTGCTACTATAACTTCACAAATGTACATAACTTAGAAAACAAAGTCATAGGTACATGCCCGCACCGCTTCTGAGTCCAATGTTCTACCCACTAGGCTACCACTTCTTTACTTATTAGTAAATTCAAGGTTGCTATATAGTTTCGAAAATAATACTTAAATGTAGGCTTCTATAAATTAAATTTTATTTTAATTTATAGTTAGTAAGATTTTTTTATTCTTTGTTATTTAACACACAATGTTTTTTTCAATTGCATTAATTGACACATTAATTAATATTACGTATACGAATTAAACAAAATTAAAAAAATATGTAGCAATTATAATATCTTTCTGATTGGTTATACAATTGCAAATACAAAATGTGTAGTTTTGAATCCCTTGTTGAGGGAATTCGCATCCTGATTATGCAAAGAACGTTGCGCAAAGACCTGCCCTTGTCTTTTCAAGATGGCGTCGTTCCTGCTAAAAGACGCCGACTTCCTTCGAATTTTGCATTCAAGACTTGCATTCTGCTTCCATTCACGGATTGTGTCGCAAAAAGACTCTAAGAAAAATTAAAACTTTCTGAAATAATATGCGAAGAAAAAACTACATTATTTGCTAGGTTACTAAGTACGATGATGTGGCTTTCTCGTATTTATTTAGGATCTTGAGTTTGTTTGTCAAAGCGGATATTGCAAAATTCTCAGTATCTTTATTGTCAATATTTGAAATCGATAGTTTTATCTCTTCAAATAATACCTTCAAAGAAAAAATACACTCACTTATCATTTCTACTCCATTAAAAGGCCCACTGAGGCGCAAATAAGATAGATTACCACCAAAATAAGTATAACTTAAACTCAACAAAACATCCCTAATTTAGTCAAATTATCAACAATAACCATAACATTAGATCACAATAACGACCAGACCACAGAGGACGTTGTCTTCAATACTTTAGTCAAATAACGAAATGCTGCATAGGTGTCATGATACCCTGGGTCATAAAAATAATTGCCTATGCATCCGGCGGGTTAATTAGAACCAAATGGAAGGGTTGAAGATGTCACCTCAATCGATTCGTCGCCCGTGAAGTGATTACGTTTTCCGCTGACGTTCTAAATTTGAATTTATCAATTTCTGTGTGGCCAGTGACAATCCTGAATGTGTTTTTGTCAGACGTACGTATTTGTTTTTTTTTTTCATTTATTACGGTTTTTTAATATCCCATCTCGTTGGCGGGGCAATTTCTTATTGAATAATGGCGATTACATGCCTGTGTATGGACTACTATGCCTTTTATCACGAGATTGAAAATTAGGGTATTACATATATGACACAACGATGTGAAAAGCAGCAACTTGCTTCACAAGCCAGAACGAGCGTGACTCTGCAAATATACGAGTATAATATATCTGTTTACCTGTTATATATAACTAGCTGGCCCCGCAAAATTAGTACCGCCTCAGAATAAAAAAAAAATTATAACATGTTTCAATACTTATTACCGAATGGTATGGAGACAAATCCAAAAATATTAAGATCATAAAAATCGGTCCATCCATTCTTAAGATAAGAAATAATTGTGTAACTAACCCCACTATGTTTTATAGTTGTAAAAACAGTATTACATGATTACTCTTTCTATTTTTTTATTACAGCTGTTATTTTTTTATACGTTTATTTATTCAAAATAAAAAACCTTAATATTGTATTATCCGTGTGGCGCCGGATTAACTCCTGAACTGCCCTCGCGGAATGGAACGTATAGATGGCCCATACTAAGTTGGACACAGATCTGTGTCGCGGCAGACGAGTGGTTAAGAATAGCGTCACTCCATTTCCTTCCGTGGATGTCGTAGATGGCGACTAAGGAAATCAATTAACAGGAGAGGGGCAGCAGCGCCTTCCTGAGATTCCAACCATATACTGCGATCGCCAACCCGCCTGCCAAGCGTGGCGATTATGGCAAAACCCCTCATGGTTATGAAAACCACGAAGGAGGCCTATGTCCTGCAGTGGGCGTCAAATGGCTGATGATGATGATGATGAATATTATAAGATTTACCTGTTACCTGTTTATGTATAAAAATAATATTGGTATAATATGAGTAAGTAATATATAAAGATAGAGCGCTTCGCCAACAAACTGCTTTGCAGTAAACCTTAATATTACTGCAAAGCAGTTTGTTGGTGAAGCGCTCTATCTCTATATTGTACTTATTTATATTATACATATATTATTCTTATATATAAACAACGTATACCTATTTCATTAAATCGCTCGTAGCCCCGGCTGCCTGAGTGATCTTAAACGATCACGAAGGTTAAGCAACACTGGGCGCGTTCAGTGCATGGATGGGTCGCCGTCTATGCCTAACGCTAGTGGCATTTTTCCGAGCGGTTCCGTGCTTCGCAAGGCACGTTAAGCTGTTGGTGCCGGCTGCCGTCGATAGATGGCAGTCGTTAAGCCAAGTCAGAGGCCTTAGGGCGGCTTGACAACTTCTGACAGTAGACGAGCCACTAGTCTACAAGCCTCCACCAATCCGGACTTGGCCCCCGTGGTGGAGTATGGCCTATACCTTCCTCAGGGAAGAGACCCGTGCCCCTCGGTGGGGACATAATGGGTTGATGATGATGATACCTATTTAAATTCATTCGGCTTCAGTCCATACGCAAACAAACCGTTGACAGAAATCGCGAAAATACCGACGCAACACCTTCGATCAAAACACAAAAGCCGAACAAAATAAGACATTAAACATAATATGCCACTAGTTGAGCCACGTTTCATAAAACTACATTCCCTAGCTTACCACGACAGCTTGACGTACTCGTTAGTCTGTTGGTTAATCGACCGCACAATGCACATCGAACCGCTGTAATTTTTCCTCCACGTCTTTTCATCACTTTCTGAGCCCACAGTACCCAAATATATATGTTTTTTTTTTATTGGGAGTTAGTGACTAGATAAAAGTTATAAAGATTATAGGGTTCCGTACCCGAAGGGTGCCACACGGGGCCCTATTACTAAGACTTCACTGTCCGTCTGTCTGTCTGTCCGTCTGTCTGTTTGTCTGTCACCAGGCTGTATCTCATGAACCAAAATAGCTAGGCAGTTGAAATTTTCACAGATGATGTATTTCTGTTGCCGCTATAACAACAAATACTAAAAACAAAATAAAATAAATATTCAAGGGGGGCTCCCATACAACAAACGTTGTCTAAAGACAGCGTTCGCCATCTAGCGGCCATCTATCTAACATTCACATCGCCGATGTCATGTCGTTAAATGTCAATGTTAAACGCTTCTTGTTGGTTTCTATAGATGGCGCTGTTCTCAAATTCGATCTTTGTCTAATGTTGTATAGATAATGGTGCGGAACCATTCGTGTGCGAGTCCGACTCGCAGTTGGTTTGGTTTTTCTTTTTTTTCAAACTGTCAAACTTCGACAACTATACTAGTACATAGATTCATTATTCGCAGTAGAACCGACAAGCAGTATAAATCGTTTCCGCTTGCCAAATATACGACTTCCAAATTGTCAAATGCGATTTATTTATATTCTCTGCGTAGCTTGTGATTGTACAGTCCACCCAAATAGTACTAAACTTTTTTGGTTCATTCTCGCCCTTATATTCCTTGCAATAAGAACTACAAGGAGTAATTGCCACAGTATTTGTTTACGGGACTATTTTAGTAGCAGGCAGTGTCCTTATTATGTTGCAATAAAAGCGAAGTTGCAATGAGACCGTATTATTATTGAAGATGTTGACGGGATTTAAATTCTCTATAGCGTATCGAGTATTTTGTTAATATGTTACGATCGAGCGCTCGAAGAATGCATAATTTTGTGTTTTCAATATTAAAATTCGGCCGTTTGTATGCGAAAAAGCACTCGATGCCCCATTGTTGAATTAGTGATATATTTGGTCGATAAGGGTTTATTTTTGGACGGTATAGCTTTTATAGTCTCTTTGACTTATGATCAGTCTTTTTTAAAATTGGATCAAAAAGAAAACTTTCAAATTGAATCCATTTTTTTATCCAACTGGAGCATAGGAAACCAGTTTGCCATCCCTTCCTTGCCGTTTGGTAACAGTGTTCAACGGCAATTAAAGACTTACGGAGTTAATTATAAAAAACCCAATATAGTTATAGACTATTTATACTATAATAAGATATAGTATAAATTTAAATAGTCTGTTCTAAAGGATTTTATTTCCACAAATAGTGTATACTGCACCTGAGGAGTGTTTTACAGGAATCACGTAAATCATAAATAACACCGTAAGTCTTTTATCATCATCATCATCATCATCAGCCATTTGACGCCCACTGCAGAACATAGGCCTCCTTCGTGGTTTTCATAACCATCTTCAATTGGATGCTAAGTTTAGCTTAGTTAAGTATCTAACTGGGTGTTGTTTATTACTTTCTACAGTCGTGTTTTATTACAAGTTTTTTTTTTGCAATTTATTTTAGTACAATATTTTGTAGTTTTGAACCGAGTTGAGTAGATAACACTTTATTCTACGCAAAACGGAAAATACAAACACCTTTTATATAAAAATAAAAACGTAAATGTGCTCGTTGGTAAGCGAACGGCTGGATCTATTCCGCAATTTTTTTACTGTTCCCAATTTAAGAAAATGTTGCATGTCCACATACGCAAACGTAGACATGTGCCAACCGACCACTATCTTGAATCTTTCGGCCTAACTTTTCCTTTTCACTTTTTTTAAACCAAGGGATGTACTCAATTAGAATTATCTCTCTCGCAGAAACAGCGCAAACTGTCAGCAGCACACTGACAATTACAGTTCGGCCGCTGGTAGAGCAGCAGTTGGCCGCGCCATCTTCTACTGTTAATTGCCGTCAGTTGTTTTCTTTTGTATGCACTTTGACGAACTGGCATCTCTTAACAGTACCTAGATTCTACATAGGCGAGCCTTCCTTTTCCTTTTCTTAACCAAGATACTTACTTAGAATTATGTCTCTCGCAGAAACGGCACAAACTGTCAGCAGTACACTGATAGTTGCAGCCAGTCGCCGACTAAGGGCTAAGGGCCGCGCCATCTTGCGTTTCTCTCTCAGACTCGTAGATCCATTGGGTTCTGGAACAATGATTGGGAAGGCAGCTGGTGAAAATGTCAAAAAAAAAATATTGTAATATTGTGAAACTGTTTCTGTTCCTAATAAATAAATAAAAACCCTTTCAAAATAGAAAGAGCGAGAAAAGAAAGAGTCCTTGACTTGACCATGCGACGCTTAAAGTATATTTGGGTAAATGCCTATTTTATATTAGGCTAAGTGCAATAAAAGTATTAAATAAATAAATAAATCCGCGCAGACGGGATGAGTTTACGATAGGTACATAAGAGCAATTTTTTGTAGTATTTCATAATTTGACGGAACTAAAGTCGGAAGAATTCTAAGTTACATCCCGCGTCCCCCGCGAAATTACGTCCAAGCGAAGTCAAGTCATTTGTTCAAGTTATTTGTCAGGTATTGTACCAGGAATCAAACACGACGCATTCATAATACACAATCGGTGTTACGTTTATAACAACACGATTCCTCTAAAACACTCCTCAGAGACAGTTTAAATAACATGTGGTTACGTCTTTCCCTTTACCACAGACTATCTAAATTGCGCCTGAGGAGTGTTTTAAGGAATCGTAAACACACACGCAGCTTAAATAAGGCCAAATATATTTAAACACACACGAGGCAACGTCACTTGACTCAAACTAATGGTCCATTTGCTATAAAAGTTGACAGATCACATTAGTTCGGAAAAAATCATAATTTTCACCTTCGGGTTTTGTTAAAATGATTATAAAATACCTTTGTCATAACATACAAGCACTTTTAATTTTAAGATTACGATGTGATAAATTTATGTTTTGTAAAATGTCTCACTATGTAGGAGGGACGCAGATTGAAGCTGTGATAAAATTAACTATAGACTAAGGCCGTTTTGCACCACTTCTTAAATGTCACTTTCGTCGCCATTTAGTTCAACTTTTGTATGAAAAATTTTAGTTAGATGCAGGCTGTTTAAGCCACATTTTAAAAAAATTGTGTAAGTCGGCCTAATTGTGTCTGCGAGTTTGCTTGGTTAAACTTAAATTACGATTTCTTTTATATTGTAACATTCTCATATTTGCCTTTCAATTTGTAGTTATTTGAATAGATTTTTTATCTTATCTTATCGATCTTGTACGGGAAAACTTTACAAGGTATTTTATGTTTTAATGTAAGCCATCCGGCTATCTGCTGAAATTCAAAAAAGTGAATCCGGACTTGAGTTAATTATATTATCTGCTAACGGTCTTATTTATTCAAACATGATTCCACTAAAACACTCCTCAGAAGCAGTTTAAATAATCTATGGTCACGTTTTTCGCTTAACCACAGACTGTTTAAACTGCCTCTGAGGAGTCTTTTAAGGAGTATTTTTATAAGTAGGTACTAAAACCGTAATGTCTGCTAAATGGAAACTTGGTGTGGTTAAGTAACGAACATCTTTCTATATAAATATTCATATTTACATAGATGTTATTTGTAAAATCACGATTTCTCTAAAACACTCTTTCATCATCATCAGCCATTATACGCCCACTGCAGGACACAGGCCTCCTCCGTGGTTTCCATAACCGTGAAGGGTTTTGCCATAATCGCCACGCTTGGCAGGCGGGTTTGCGATCGCAGTATGCGGTTAGAATCTCGGGAAGACGCTGCTGCCCGTCTCCTGGTAATGTATTTCCTTAGTCGCCTTCTACGACATCTACTGAAGGAAATGGAGTGACGCTAACAAACACTCTTTACCACAGACTGTTTATACTGCATTTAAGGAGTGATTTAAGGAATTGTTACCATAAATAATCAGACTATTGTCTCTACAGTCTCACTAGCAGGCCCGGCAAATGTTGTGTTGCCATACAAAAAAATCACAAAAATCGGTGAAGCCGTTTCAGAGGACCTCGATAACAGACACAGTGACACGAGATTTTTATTTATTAGATTTGTAATAAGCGGATTCCACTAAGACACTCTTAAGACAGAGTTAAAGCCGCTTTATAAGAGGAATTACTGCCATAAACCGGATTTAACTCCGTGTTAAGAGTGTCTTAGTGAAATCCTATTTATATAATATTGACTGTTAATTTTTTGGACAGAGTGATTGTAAACCGATAAAATTAAATGAGAATAAAAACTTCTTTTCACGAACAAAAATCTGGAGCATTTCTGCAAATGCACAATCTCTTTACGGGCTTAGCACATCTGTCTCATAATCCAAAAATAGTGCCTACTTTACAAACAGAAAGTAATAAAACTCAATACGTAATGTACGCGTTCTCGCTCAGCTCATACCTAAAATACCGAGTGGGTGAAAACTAATAAATGTCAAAACATTATAATATACTCTTACTAGCTGACCCGGCCAACGTTGTTTTGACATATTAATTAGCCTAAGACCTATTCTCAGACCTACCAAATATACACAAAAAATCATAGGAATCGGCGAAGCCGTTTCGGAGGAGTTTGATACAAACACTGTGATACGAGGTTTTTATTTATTAGAAGATTTTTTTTATGTAGCCTATACACGCATACATATTTTGCCTATAAAAACATTGCCAGTTATAATTTCCAGTTAAACTCAAGAACTTTCAAATATGTACACACAATTGAGAAACAATGCATTATAAGTTTAATGAGGGCCTGGAGAGATCCTGTCACACAAGATCTTTCCTAGTGTTGACTCCAGCCTCTCACATAGGCTAAGTCCTGATTACTCAAATTATCCGTGTGGCGTCAGACTAAGAATAGCGTCACTCCGTTTCCTTCCGTGGATGTCGTAGAAGGCGACTAAGGAAATCAATTACCAGGAGACGGGCAGCAGCGTCTCCCTGAGATTCCAACCGCATACTGCGATCGCCAACCCGCCTGCCAAGCGTGGCGATTATGGCAAAACCCCTCATGTTATGAAAGCCACGAAGGAGGCCTGTGTCCTGCAGTGAGCGTCAAATGGCTGATGATGATGATGACTCGAATATTACCTACTAAGTGATCTGATACATCTGTGAGAAGGAAATAAACAAATTACTTACTTAAACTTATTAAGTAGATAAACTGCATTGCACAGGCCTTCAGGCACAGGAAAATGTGGCAAACTCAAGCTCTGAGGTATGTGAACCTCAGAAAATCAGGTTTCCTCATGATGTTTTCCCTTCTCCTTTCCTTCGTTGGCCAGACTGCATACAAAAAGATAGCTGACAGCTTTGAACAGTAGATTATAAGGTTGTTAACGTACTAGAAACCGGCTGTAAGTGATTTAATGATGCTTAAAACGGTTTTCAGGTTTTTAATTTTTCCAAGAACGTGTTGTATACCTTCCATTCTCTATTCCATTCTTCAATGCAATTTCAGTCTTAGAGAATGGAAAATGTAATCATCATCATCATCATTCAGCCACAAGAAGTCCCCTGCTGGACATAGGCCTCCTCCATGGATTTCCAAAAATACCGGTTGGAAGCGGCCTGCATCCAGCGCCTTCCTGCCACTTGGATCGAATCAGAAATGATGAGATCCGTAGACGAACGAAAGTCGTCGACATAGCCCAGCGGATTAGTAAGTTGATATGTAATCAAATGTATGTTAATTCTCGTATACTAACAATCTGTTAGTATACTGTTAACAGCTGTCAGTCGGTCAAAGTGCATACAAAAAAAAACAAATGAGCACTACTTCGGACTTAAGAGTAATAATCCTATTATATGTCAATTTTATGTAGTTGTATAAATATGTATTGTATTAAAAAGCGGTGGTAGCCTAGTGGGTAGAACATTGGACTCGGAAGCGAGAAACCCAGGTTCGATTCCCAGTGAAGGCATGTACCTGTTTTCTAAGTTATGTACATTTGTGAAGTTATGGTAGCAATACCACTCGCAGACGGTGAAGGAAAACATCGTAAGGAAACCTGAGTGTCTGAGCCATTCACATACCTCATAGCTTGAAATCGCTAATCCGCGGTGGGCACGCGTGGTAATTAAGCCCATGCTCTCTCCCTGAGAGAAGGCCTGTGCCCTACAGTGGGACGTATATAGGCTGCTTATGTATATGTTTTGTATTATAGTGTGTATTTCATGTTTATGTATTTTGTATATAACTTGTTATAACTATGTAATTTTATTATAACGTAGTTCATGTAATTTTTTGTAATAAATCTTTCTTGGCACTACCCCTTCCAGTATCCCCACAAAACGCAAGGTTATCTGAAAGAAAATATTTATTAGTATTAAGCTCGCCTTTGTACAAACACTTTTCTGTGCAATAAAGCATTTGTCCAACAGATTGTTATTGTATGAGAAACCTGGGGTTTACTCGTCATAAATATTACAACAATGAGTGGGGCACTGTTTTAGCGCTGTTCTAAATGAGTCGAATTTTAATGCGTTTTCGACTTCTGGAGATAGGTACATAAAAACATATTTTACCCCGGGTAGCTCCGCCGTGCAGACACAGCGTCTCAAAGTTCGTTGGCACGGTATAAAATTAAACATTAAAATAAACAAGCATATAAAATAACAGAGTTTTGATTTAAGCGGCGCATGGTAATGAAAGACTGGCATGAACTTATTTAATAAACTTTGGGTCCATGTCGAAATTATTTCGTGAAATACTGAAATGAAACCGTACTTTTTTATCGTAATATATTAGTATAGAGCATGCTTGACATAGAGATGATCGTATCCCGGCATGTACCAATGACTTTGTTTTGTAAGTTACGTACATTTGTGAAGTTGCAGTAGCAATACCACTCGCTAACCGTGAAGGAAAACTTGGTGGGGAAACCTTAGTGCCTGAGGTGTTTACATACCTCAGCGCTTGAAATTGCCAGTCCGCGGTGGGCACGCGTGGTGATTAAGCCCATAGTCTCCTGTGCCTGAAGGCCTGTGCCCTATAGTTGAACGTATCTATATACGGTACATAGGCTACATAAAAATCTTCTAATAAATAAAATTCTCGTGACACAGTATTTGTTATCAAACTCCTCCGAAACGGCTTCACCGATTTTTATGATTGTGTGCCTTACACAGTAGCGCACCGAATTAGAATGCTGAAGTGCCAGTGGGCCGGCCATACCATCCGAAGAATTGATAACCGACGGGGTAGACGAGTTCTTGAGTGGAGACAGCGAATCGGTAAACGTAGTGTAGGTCGGCCTCAGACTCGGTGAAGTGATGATCTCCGCAGGGCGGCTGAGAGTAGCCGAGGACCGTGCTCATTGGCGTGAATAGGAGAGGCCTATGTCCAGCAGTGGACAAGCATAGGCCAATGATGATGATGACAATGTCAGTAGGATTTGTATAGGCTACACTATTATGTTTGATATATAAAATAAGATGCATTTTTTAAATAAAATAAAACTGTTTTTGGAGTTAAGTCATTTTTCATTCGAGACAATAATTTCACGAAAGCTTCAATGCATTTACAAACAATACTAATGTTATGTTAGTGTGTTGTCGAAAGGTTTCCAAATTGGTCTATTTTTGGCAGCGACTCAGTCATTTCTGTATTTCATTACGTAGTTATTAAGGTGCATTGTATTGTTTAGGTTACACGTTTATTAAATGCAGTTTTAAAAAGAACCTAATTTACAGTGCCCGTAAGTCCAAAACAATTTTTTTTTATTTTTGAGGACATGAATAAACTTGTTCTGTAGACGAACGAAAGTCGTCGACGTAGCCCAGCGGATTAGTAAGTTGAAGTGGCAGTGGGCGGGGCACATAGCACGCAGAATTGCACTATGTACCTTTGTAAATATTTTGTGTTTGGTGTTTTTTTTCCAGTGTACAATAAAGAATATTTTTATCTCATATTATGTTTCATTTTGTAAAATGTGTACTTTATGTGAATTATTTTTTTTAATTATCATACCTGAATGTTTTTTTTTCCATTTCAAGTTTCATGAGTGCATTTTTACGATTTTTTTTCTTTGAAACACAAATATAGTTCTCCATATACGTAATAAAAAGAGCCGTCTCTTTTACGGCTAAGCTCTGTTTAATGTAACTTTTCATTACATCGTATAGCACGTGACTGAGACCGTATATCATTAGTCGTTGAAGGGTTAACCGCATTTAAAAATGGATACGTCAAGGGTTGTGATTGTGTTTTTTTTTTATTTTCTTTAACCCTCCAGGCAGTGAGGCTGAAAATATCTTTCAATAGGTTTGATTTAGTGTATCTTAGAATTTGTTCCGAAGGGTGATTCAGTTTAGGAATTTGGTCGCTATTTATTATTAAGAGCTTGGCACACTCCATTTCTTCATTTGCGTATGACTCGTATTAATTATTAATTTATTTCTGCGTCATTAAAACCCTTTAAAATCATTATCTAGCAAATAATTCTTCTTACAACTGATAACCTTAAACATTTGAGATTTATACCGTTTTTACATACATAGGTACATTCATAAACTCACGCCCTTATTCCGGAGGAGTAAGCAGACACCAGGTTTTGTCACTTGCCATGCTCCTCACAAACCTCTTTCGCTTAAAACTTTTTTAATTTCAAATTCAGTCGGATTGACTAAGAAAAGTTGTTGTTCTATTCATTACTCAATAACTAACAACCAAAGCAAACTTTAACCTTTTTTAGGGTTCCGTAGTCCGACAAGGAACCCTTATAGTTTCGCCATGTCTATCTGTCCGTCCGCGGCCTAGCGCAAAGACCGGTTTGTAGTAGAAATCTGTAATTTGGTATATGTATACATATTTATCATGCCGACAAAGTTAAAAAATAAAATGTTGGATTTTTTTTACTGTACATGAAAAGTGGGGATGATATTTTTTTCTCGTCTAGCCCATCATGAGGGGCATCGTTGGATTGGTCGTTAAAAGATATTGTGGTTGTAAGAACACCATTTTTTGATTTAGGACTCCGTTTGCGAAATATTAAGCTTTAAAGCGCAAATTGCGCAAAGGGCGTCCCCCCCTCTCCCGGCTAAATAGTCGATTGTAGAAACGTGAAAAAATTCACTGTAGTAGCACATATAATGAACTTAAATGGAAAAGTACCACGGCTAAGTGGGCTTTGCTAGTTAACGAGTAACAGGCAACCAACTTATAAAAGTCAAATTTCGTACAAAATCCATTGAAAATGACGTCGATGAAGTTGTAAGTTCTGTAAAGCAGATAAAAAACCCTATTTCTACGGAACCCTACATTGCACGTGGCCCGATACGCACTCGGCCGGTTTTTTTATAAAAAAATCTAAATAATCCTATCCGACGCCAGATGGCGTGCGCGGCGTGCCTTGTGATTATATTTTTATCTTGTGTGTACTTTTTCACCCTGCATATACTTTAAAAATACCTATAAAGCTTGAGTCTTTGTTCATCGATAATAGCTTCAAATACTAGAGTATTTCGAGAGAGAGAGAGAGAGTTCCCATAATAAGAAATAGTATTTTCTAAGGTTAACACGAGCACTAGACATAATAAAAACTGAAGTACCTATGAAATTATTTTCGCTGAACTAACGGATACCACGGAACTTGCAACAGTACTGAAACGTCGGAAAATTGTAATTTGAAAAAATAAACGTCATCAGTTTTAATTATTGTTATTATTATAGATGACCCAATATAACTGTTTAGTTAAACTTGAGATGGCGCCAATAAAGCATAGAATACTTTCACACATATTTAACATATTCCTCTTTAATTACTATTAAAAAATATTACTGAGGTACTCCTCAGTTCCCCAGCTGTATGCAGCAGAATTTTTTGACATTTTAAAGTACAGTCGAGAGCAGATTAACCTTTAAACTTTAGTTTCAAAGTGACCCGTAACATAACTGAGCACGCATAGAAAATATTACATGGTGTATACCTCTACATTATACTACGATGTTAGCGTTACATCTCTGAGCAATTCTTTCAGATGCTTTCGTTTAGTAAACCAAAATCTCTTCATTTTCGACACGAAAAATATTAGTATGCTGTATAGATTGTGACGTTCTTTTAACAATTTTTTTATCGTTCTTTTTGGTTTATTTTGGTCGAAATTAGTGAGTTACCAAAAGCCCGCGCTGATTATCTGTGCTATGGGCAAAACCGCAACGTATACTGAGCTTTGGCCATTTTGCCTCTGCACTGACATAACCTTGGCCCCTTGCTGTTGTTAGATAGATAGATAGAGAAAACTTTATTGCACAACCAGGTGAAAGAATTGCACATAGTTTCTTATATCTACGTAAGTAGTGGTATATTGTATACAATTGGCGTTGCTTTTATTTGTTGTTCTTTTGTTGTTTTTGTTTTTTATTCTTCCTATTTCATTGTTTTGCTTGTTTCATAGTAAATATGCCATAGAGACTATGAGAAGATATTACACTATGTAATATTTTGTCATAGTCTCAATGGCGTTTACTTCTTCGTCTCAATAAGGTCATTCGTCAATACCCGTGCACAGTACCCAACTGGTAGTATCAATACATTGCCATTACTATTCAACTCATACAAACCACAGACCACGCAAAACAGCAAACAGATCGACGACAAAACCGCAATTAATCGCCAACAAACATGGCGGTCATTAAATGCGGTTTCAGACAATATACACTGACCTGCAAAAGTAAGTATTACACTTTTCATTTTATATTTTTACAACTATAGAAGTTAAAGATTTAAAATAAAAAAAACGTTTATCAACTAATTTTATCAGCTTTCTTTTAAACTATACTGCAAAATAAAACTTTTTTTCCAGTCCTTTTTATTTCTAAATTATATCTTGTGTACATAAAAAGTTATTGCAATTTTAAAAGTGTGATACTTAGTTTTGCAGGCCAGTGTACTACCAATCGTTGGCAGAGTAGAATAGGGATTAGAGAACGCTTTATTGTACAATAATTTTGTATATAGTTTGAAAACCTTGAAAGCTTTTCTTTAGTATCTATATTACAGCACTTACAGTAAAGAAGGCTTTAAATTTTCAACCATTTTTTAAAATTTTGCGTCCACCGCATCGAGTTTCAAGATAGTATGAAAAATAAACATTGAACAATAGAAACTTCTCCTTGTTGGGAGTTTTGAATTTATCCATTCTTTACGCCACATTCTATATTCAATTGTACATACAAACAAATTTGTATCAGGTAAAAGTTTCTCCGTAGCACAACCTTTGCTAGCAAAGGAAAACGTCCTAGGGAAACCTGAGTACTGAAGGAAATTTCAAGCGCTGAAATTGCCAACACGGAGCTAAGCTCTACCAGGAGGAACTAATCAGGGCAATCTAGCCATTAAAAGTCCAATGTGAAACCATCCATTCGACCACTTTCTTTCGTCCGACATCGTTCGGTCTATACCCGGTAAAAAGAAAGGCTTATTCTGTTCGAATCTATTCTGTTCGATAATGCTATTGTTCTCTACCACACACCGAACGGTTTGCTAAACAATGGCATAAATATCGAGTCCCAAACAATTATCGAGCACAATTGGCGCCAAACATCCAGGGACCGTTTTGCCAACGGCTTCGATGCCGCCATGTTCCCGCGATCGAAGTTTAAAACATCCTGTACGGCGCACGTGCGCGTAAACTTCCTGCGCGTGCGCCTAAGGTGAGCGACACCGGGCCACCCTTACTGTGTTGGTCATAAGTGCGAGTTTTATATATCACCTTGTAATTTCAACGCTTGGTAATATTGGGTTTGTGAGTGACACGGGCTTGATTGGTGGTGTTTGGTTTTGGAGCACCGATCAATTAGCTTATTTATCAGAATAAGCTAAGTAAGAAAGAACTAGTGCAGTTACAATTTTTTTGTATTTTTTACAATTTTTTTATGTGGTTTGTAATGCCGCTGTGTGACAGATAATGATTTCAAAGTTGGGACCATAACACAAGTTGTTTGTTTTAACCTCATGAGTAGATTAACCTCCGTTTAAGTTGAAAATAAAAAAATGCAAAAACAAACTGTTGCTCGATGAACTTCAAAGTTGTTAGTTTAAGGATTAATAGATTATGTGGAGAAGCTTACAAAGAAACTCCACGTTTACGGTCATCGTCATCGTCAGCCATTTGATGCCCACTGCAGGACATAGGCCGCCTTCGTGGATTTCATAACCATGAGGGGTTTTGCCATAATCGCCCCGCTTGGCAGGCGGGTTGACGATCGCAGTATGCGGTTGGAATCTCAGAAAGACGCTGCTGCCCATCTCCTGGTAATTAATTTCCTTGGTCGCCTTCTACGGCATCCACAGAAAGAAATGTAGTGACGCTATTCTTAATCCGGCGCCATACGGAAATTAACGGTGTTATTTATAAAAACACGATTCCTCTAAAATACTCCTCAGAGGTACTTTAAATAATCTGTGGATACGTTTTTGCCTTCACCACAAACTATTGAAACTGAGGAGCGTTTTAAGATAAACACACTTTTATAGCTAAGACTGTTATTCTTTATCTAAAAAGAAACGTTTTTACTAACGGACCTTTCTGCAACACAGTTTGTTTGGCGCCAAATTGAAAAGCCCTGTACGCAGCAGTGGGCTCTGGCTCATATTTGTTGGATAGGTAGTTAGCTCGTCTATTTAAATATATCTCAAAACTACTTGACCCTGAATACTGAGATAATTCTATCATTACACAATACCACCAAACCAGCCTTTCCTACTTGAAATCCATTACGTACCTCGGCACCTCTGAAGGTATTCAAGGGCGGAATCAAGAGGAAGCACTTTAATAGACAAGTAATGGACACTCTCCATCAGTTCCACTAAACCATGCCTGAGGCGTTTGTGCGTACCAAATCCTGTCGGAATCCTGACGTTTGCCACAGCAGTTAGTACGGAATATGACAGTTAGAGGATTGGAACCTTTCAGGAATTGGTGCACGTAATATGAGAGCGTTTCCACGCCATCTAAACCATCTCGTACATCAAGGAGTTATCATGACATTCTTCTTCACAGATTCGCAAGAAAAACATATCCATGGCTGAGGCTTATGCGCACCAAATGCTGTCGGAATCTTAACGCTTGTGATAGCAATTAATTAGTATGGAATTTGACAGTAAGACGATTGGAATCATTCAAAATTTGATGCGCGCAATATGGGAGCATTTCTACGCCTTCTAAATTATAGGTCACTGGTTCATATTCAGCTTGAAGGAGCTTGAAGAAAATGGTTCAGTAGTCTAAAACGAATAAAAACTAAAAATGAAAAAGCAACGTGTGCACTGGGATTGAAAGATTCATTGGAAACTTATTGGTAAAACAAAATCAAACAGGAAAACCATCGCTTAGGTCTTGGACACACAGAAAGGACGTGGGGCGAGGGCGCGGAAAAGACGCATCGTCTTCCCAATTCACGTTTATACAAAATGTACTGAAGGGACTGGAAAAAGACCACACAGAAGAGACGGAGCGAGGGCGTGAACTCTATGAACGCGTCACGTCCTTCCTGTGTGTCTCACGCCTCATAGTCTCAAAAGTAATTACTAATAAGTTCTTAAACCGGCATGTTCAACAATAACACAGTTTCGCGAGAAAAACATAAACATGCGTGTTCCTAAAAACTCTTCCCACCGTGTCATAGTGGCCATGACTTGTCATCATGGCGCAATTACTTCTCAGCTGCCTAGGAAACTCCGCTGTCGAATAATTAAATGGTGAAAGACCCAGAATTGGCTGAAAGATTTGCGGGCGATAATTACTGTAACATCACTAAGAAAATATGCTTAACCAAATCGCCTAGCAACAAACATTCATTGAAATGAATAATAGTGTGAATGTTTGTTTCTATGGCACGCAAAAGCGGATGAACAGATTTTGGTTAAATTGGTTTTCGTGAAGACATTTGTTCTTGTTTAACTAACATAAAATCCTACTTATTGCCCAGTGCATTTCCGTAGTACATAATTTATAATTTTCTTTCATTCAAATTTCGTGCACTTTAAGCATTTTAAGCATTATCTACATGGAACATACCTATGCCTCACATTCCTATAAAACACTTTCAAAGGTGCATTGCTACCAACATACCATGCAACTCGTCCAACCAAATTAGCACGTCATTTCCAATCACCGATAGAGACTTTCCCCAACGTAACAGTAACAAGGAGACCCTTTATCTATTTTATTTGTGCGTTCATGGCATCGCATCGGTCAAAATCTCTGCCGCGCTAGCCGGCTATTTTTGGTGGCTTGTGTACTCAATGACTCGTTCACGTGTACGAGTTGAATTCAAAGGCACAAACAAATATTCAGGTTAATTTGTAACACAAAAACTTCGGATAAGTTTCGATGCGGAATATTGAAAATTACAGTTAGCGAATAGATGCTGTTAAGACTACCAAATAAGAACGTTAAATTATGTTTGTTTGCAATCAAATAGATGACTCATATACTTATAGATTTATAGATAAATATAAAATCTTGGATCCTGCTATAAAACATATTATCTACTACATACGTAATGATCACAATAATAATTACCTGATCGTGAGTAATCCGCCTGTATATTACGAATGGTTTCTTACCCGCACAAACGTGTGTCAAACTATATAGCCTATTGCATGATTCACGAGATAACATCAACACACATACAAAACAATTAAAAGACTCTGCCCACTATTTGATTTTCAATTTTCGATTTGTACGCTTAAAGCGTACAAAGAGAGCACATTAACTGTAGCAATTGAAAAACTTTTTAAAGATTGTAAATAAAAGTTATTCTCCACGGAACACTTATTTAAATCTGTTTTAATTTCCAACCAATTACCTCACAGACATGACCGCTATGTAGGTCGAGCTAACTTGCCCAAACACTATACCCAATAGCAACGCAGCACCATTTACTAGCTATAATAACGCGGGCGCTGTTTTCTGTCCATCCGTCGAGCGGCCGAGTCGGTAGCCTGGATCCACAACTTTGTTGTGTTTACCTAGAAATCATTATTATAGGTACAGTCGGCAGCGCGTCGACCTTTATAGTTCACTGTACGGTTTATCTTCGCACGTACTTTAAACAATTTGAACGTTGTTTAATCTATCCAATAAATCAGTTGTTCCTCAATCGGTTTAAAATTACAAATTAACACCGTGTTATTGAAATATCGCAAAGCCTGAAAAACGTTTCTTTAGAATCAACACGTTTTTTAGTTAGTATTTTTTTGGACTTGGGCGGGTGGGCCACATAAGCCTTATGGGCCCAGACAGGTGAGCAAAATTCGCCACTGGCTGAATTCCACGCGACGGATATTATAGACGTAACCGACCCAAGCGGAGATGACGGGGCGACACTTTTTACCAAGTTGGCAGCACAACGCTGAGTCAGCTGCCTTTTGTGGCAATGTAGATACACCACAGGCTACATCTATGGTCTTGTTTTATTTATTCGTTTTGTCTGTTGTGTATTTAGTTTTCCTTCTGTTGTTGTGCATATTATGTTCCTTATGTGCTTATTTTGTTTCTGTGATGTATCTTGTTGGTATAATAAATGTCTTTCTTCTTCTTCTTCTTCTTCAGATGGGCACGAGCAGGGAAGAGTAGAGAACTAAAGGGGAGGCTTTTGCCCAGCAGTGGAACACAATCGAGTATTTTTGACATTGTAATTTTATTTAGGTGTCTAACCATGGAATAATTCAAATTAAATAAATAATGTAATTTGATGCCGGTAGTGGTTAGACGGACATAAAAAGGTCCGTGCTTCGGGGGATACATATGTCCAGAAGTGGGCAACGGGCTGATTGATTGATTTGATTGATAGAAATATTAATTAAAAATGAAATAATTACTTATATAAAAAAAAACATATTACGACGACCTCGTGGCGCAGCAGTAGTGCATCTGCATACCATGCGAGAGGTCCCGGGTTCGAATCCCGGCTGGGGACAAAAAAAACCCCAGGTCTTGGATGTTTACATGTTTGTGATGTCGTTTTTTCTGGTTCCCACGACACAGGGTATCCTAGTGTGGGGCCAGAAGCAATGTATGTGCCTGTATGTAAATGTTTATGTTTATGTTTATTATTATTATGAAAAATTAAATAATTAAATAAAAAAAATAGAAATAATTTTCGGCTTGAACCTTGAATGCATTCAAATTTGACTGCCTAGTTGGTCTAGTGGTATCACGTCTGATTACCATGCCGGAGGTCATAGGGTTCTGTTCCCACTGGGGACCGCCGTACATTTGTACAAATAGCCTTAGTCTGTGTTTACTTCCATGTTTGTGACGTCCTTACCTGATTACCACAACACCCTGTATCCTAGTTTGGGATTAGGACAAGCGATTGTATTGTGTGGAAGTTATTATAATCATATTGATCTCTCAGTCGCCACATTATGCTGAGTTGGGTCCATTTTGGGGACTCAATACTTAAAACTTTCCGATATTTTTTTTATTATTATTGTTGTCATGTTTTTTTTTATATTTTTTACCGTTACCCACATTGTGTTTTCTGTTTCACTGTTGTCTTTTGTTGTGTGATTTTATATTTTTGAGTTTTTATAGTTACGTAATGGACGAGATCACGAAAAGGCTAAGGTTCACCAGCTTTCGACTGTACCAGCGAGGTGTATTTCGAGCACAACTGTGCTGAATACTTGTAATATCTTACTTAAGCGAAGGACGTTATACAGGCCTTTGCATCAGCGCAATTAAATTGAGAAGCTTATTTTAAATATTGCTTCTAAACAAAATAAATACTTAATGGTATTTATAAAAAGTCATAAATTATAAATTATAGCAAAACCCCTCATGGTTATGAAAACCACGAAGGAGGCCTATTTCCTACAGTGGGCGTCAAATGGCTGATGATGATGATGATAAAAAGTCGATTCCACTAAAACACTCTTAAGATGGAGTTAATATTAATGTTTGACCTCTTATAAATAAGACCTATTACCCTGGTATACGTTATTTTAATAAGGCCTCTATTAGTAAATGAGGCATAATTTAATTTATTTTAATATTATGTGGATCCTCGCACGTGCGTGCAGGATTCAGAGACTGAAAATGTGGCAGTCAACCTTGTCTTCAATGATACTCATTGTTTATAATAAATAATATTGCAACCTATATACTAGTATTTTACATTAACATTTGACGAAAAAAATTGGATGACAAAATCCCTTTGCAGAAAATCATAATCTCTGTCTGCCCCTCTAGGTTGCGGGCGTGAATTTATATTTTATTCACGGGACTTATAAAAGTTTGTGAAGAAAAAAGTGCCCTCGCAAACCGATACAATGCTTCCCACATTATTGAACCCAAAGTTGTGAAAGCATTGTTGAGTCACTAAATAGCCCATTCAAGCAGCAACTACTGTTAGAAGCTTTTTTTTTTTAAGATTCGCCCCAACTCAATGATTTCAATAAATAACTTCTAATATCATGCAATAAGTAGTGTTCACTCAATATGTTTGGAGATCCGATAATACACCCCTATTGGTTCCACTACACTTGGTAACATCCCCACGGTAGATCTTAGATCGTACGGCATAAGTGTGAGTTTTAAATAAATTAGGTGCTTCCCACATAAAACGTACAGTGGACCAAGCACTCTATTCAGTTACCTTACGGGCGACTTTGCAGCAAAGATGTGAATGTGCTGTCGAATGTACTGTACGGTCGTGGTAATCGAACGATTTATAAAGCACATCTACTTATGAACGGGATTTGGTTGGTAGAGTTGTACCATTGTGAATTATGTCGATAGAAAGATTGATCTACGAGATCTTTCATCATCAGCCATTTAACGCCCACTGCAGGACATAGGCCTCCTTCGTGGTTTTTATAACCATGAGGGGTTTTGCCATAATCGCCATGCTTGGCAGGCGGATCTTTAGGTAGAATTAAATATGATTTGCCAAAGTGTTTGGACTCAAACTCACAAAATTTTTTGTAGAAAATAGAAAGGAAATTGTTAAAACTCCGGTCCTTCTAATGTTGTCGAAAGAGTGCGACCAGTTTAATGAAATACCTACGCATACCTATGGAGTAACTACCTATTATGAAATTAAATCAGTACCTACAGGCAAATAAAGAAAGAAAGGAAGAAAGCATTTATTTAAATTGCCACAAAAGTATTTCGTACCTAATTTAGTTTGTTTATAACTTGGCGAGTCGAATTGATACACAAATAACTGAACGCAATTTGAATAAGTCTTCTTTATGAAACGGGATTCAAATGTGTTTGGAGAATATTTTATCGGTAAATCTCCCCCATATGCCATTTTTTTTCTACATTAGACGAGTCTGTACCATATTTCACTTATTTCAATTTAAGTTTCACCGTCACGTATTTTTTTTTAATAATAACAACATTATCTGTTAGCCGTAGTATGCTAATTACTAATTAATATTAATTTTACATACATTAAGTACCTAAAGATTTATTTTTCTGTTCGATTAATTATGTATCCCATACTATAGAGTAAATCCGTATCATGGGATACATGTGATTTATTTATTTACCAGGTGACACTTCTATGTATTGATATACTTAATAAAAAAAAAGATATAAATTGAAAAGTAATTTACACAGCTACACATAACATGAATAAATGAGAACAATATCAACGCTAAATTTGAAATACAAATTAAAAACATATATTTATAACACAAAAACAAAATGTTTACTTGATGAAAGTCAAATTTTTTAACTTCAGTATTAATCTACCGAATCAAAATTGTTTTGGATTAACTGTAATTAAAGCGAAAAACAATTAAAAAAATTAAAATATAATTTACCCAAAATTCCGACCTGCCATGTAAACCTGATTTAAAATGAATAAACAAACGTCACCATCTTCACAAACATTAACATTCATAATATTAGTGCGATGCTAAACTGAGCTTATCATTGCACATGCAAGACGTGCCAAATTCCCCCGGAATTCAAATGCAGAGAACTACTTGCACGTCTATCTAATCAACTACAGACCTTATTACTAAAGCTTTAGATGGCAAAATTTTGTGTAAAGAAACTCCATGATCTAAACCTCGTTGAGGAATAATAAATATCGACAATTTAATTCGCATTAGAGTTGAAGGATTGTTTATGGGATGCCGTGGTGAAGTTTTCAGAGACGCTGTTGGATCCACACGCCATGTTATTTCTGTATCTGATAATACAGTCGGACAGCGGAGCCACCTTTAAAGTTTCGTTGCAATGTCACCCGTAACGGAACTGAGTAAAGTCGATGGCAAGTCATCATTTATATATATTTTTATTTTTCATAGTAGCACATTGATATACTATGTTGTTGCAAGGATACGGCGTACGGTAAAGAGCGGAAAAATGTGTTAATAAATCGTGGTAAAAATCCCGTTTGTTTATAAATGTCTTTACTAATTTGAAGTAAAGTACCCTGTAATGTAAAGGAGTACCTACAGTGGAGGTATTAAAAGCTCAATGTGCTTTCGAAAGTACTAAAAGTAGATATGAACTACTTACGGTCGACTGCAAATTAGTGATCATTCTCCCATTTTCATCATCAGCCATTTGCCGCCCACTGCAGGACATAGGCCTTGAAGGGCTTTGCCATAATCGCCACGCTTGGCAGGCGGGTTGGCGATCGCAGTATGCGGTTGGAATCTCAGAAAGACGCTGCTGCCCGTCTCCTGGTAATGTATTTCCTTATTCGCTATTCTTAGTCCGGTGCCACACTCTCCCATTTTATTGTAATTTTCTCGGTTGCGCTAATATAGTAAAAAGAATTTCCAAATTCAAGAATAGTACATTATTCCAAGACTTTAAAAACGTACCCGAAACCGGCGTTCGCGCATGGGACGACTAATGAATGTTGATGAAGCGAAATAGATTTGTCAGGATCGTGACAGGTGGTAAAACCTAATCTCTGTCTACCTCTCCGGGATGCAGACATGAGTTTTTGTAATGTAGGTATGTTTAAAAATTTAAAAAGGATTCAAATTGAAAAGTATGTAGGAATGAAAATAAATTACTCTATCATTTCAATTTTCATGGTATCTCACTGGACTATTTCATGCAGTAGATATGTAAAACGTATAAAAAAACATCATTAATTACCTCACACTAAGTACATCGCTCGAGCATCAAATCACTCAACACGGCAATATTAGAATGGTTAAAGCATAATTAACACTGGAGATTTCACATCAATTACGTGCTGGGAGAAAATATATGGACTCATTTCTGTTTGGGAACTGAATCATACGATCCAGTTTCAAAGATCTGAATTTACACAGGCCATTGCTAAAATAAACTCGATTTTATTTCACTTACTTTATTTCTTGTAAATGGAACTGGTATGACTTTTTGATCTTTTTAACATGTTAAATGTTAGAGAAACATAAAATAGGATTTTTTTTAATGTCTAGTGATTTTTTTACTAAGCCCGTTTTATAACGCTTTACATACATACATAAACTCACGCCTGTATCCCAGAGAGGTAGGCAGAGGCCAGGGACTGCCACTTGCAACGATCCTGACAGATCACTTTCGCTTCCTCAAATTTCATTAGTCGTTGCATGCACGCAAGCCGATAAAACTTTAATTAGGAACTATTCGAAAAAAAAAGATCAATGTGATATTTTTGCTTTCAAAAATTTAATGATATTATAAACGAAAACAAAAAGTACGACAGTTTATGAAGATACCCTATTAGTACACGGGATGACACCGGCGGTGGTAGCCTAGTGGGTAGAACATTGGACTCGGAAGCGGGAGACCCAGGTTCGATTCTCAGTGCGGGCATGTACCTATGACTTTGTTTTCTAAGTTATGTACATTTGTGAAGTTATAGTAGCAATACCACTCACTAACGGTGAAGGAAAACATCGTGAGGAAACCTGAGTGTCTGAGCTATTCATATACCTCAGCGCTTGAAATCGCCAATCCGCGGTGGGCACGCGTGGTGATTAAGCCCATACTCTCTCCCTGAGAGAAGGCCTGTGCCCTACAGTGGGACGTATATATAGGCTGCTTATATATCCTGTCATGTTAAATTAGATATGTAGAATTAATTATTCAAACTCAGAAACACAAACCAGTGTTAACTAAATTTAATCTTTAGCTTTAGTTCCTCGACATAAAAAGAAAAAAAATATGACGTATTCTTTGCATTTTCACAGAGACTTACACCGGAATAAAGTTGTACGCACTAAATTGTACATTTATTTTCGTTAACTATCAAAACCGTGTTTCAATGCTGCCACTGCTAAATCGTTTAATTTATCACACGTTCAATGCTAAATCCAAGCTTAAAATCACTAAACAGATACGAGTTTCCCAACGGGCAAGGTTAGGGAAATCCGTCCGCCATTTTGTTGGAAAACGTTTGAAAATAGAACTTGATGATGTTTGAAGTATTATTGCTTTTTAATCCGGAACGTTGATTGCACTGGCCAGTGTTTTGATTTATTGATTTGAAAGAACTCTAACAAGCATATTTTTCTCGTTGCACGTTTGGGTGCATGCAATAGTTTTCAATTTTTCTACGCTTAACCTATGAGTAACAGAACTGATTTAAAGTACCTACATACATAATCAGCTTTCGTACACTATTCAATAAGTTATAAGTACACAAAAAAGGTCGTATCTACCACATTGTAGACGAAGCTTGCTTGACTCACTTTGCGATGTGTCAATTGATTTTATGATAAGCCTTGCTTGCCCAAACTCAGAACAATACTTCAAAATGTAGATGCGTGTAGTATCACTGATTGACACCAATTCCCCTTTGAGGTATCACCACTAATACTAAAGTGGAAGCATAAATTATGCAATCAATACATAGACAATGTACTCCGACTTACTTTTTTAATAATCCACCAACTGAAAGTTAAACATAACAACTAGGGTTATTTTTAAAAAGCGCAGTAACTAAAACACTCCAACTAATGTTTGTGTTTTACAACAACCTTTTTTCTATAAGATTTTATAAAATTCGCATTTTACGTGCTCTACCTATTTCGAAGCCTTCAGTAAAACATTTCCTACACAGAACGATGTCAATTCCATTTAATAAATAGTAGTAAGCTTTGTGTATCAAAGAAATAATAGTAGATAATAAATAAGAAATAATAAAGCAGAATAATAACAAAAATTCCGTTTTTAGGGTTCCGTATCTCAAAAGGAACAAACGGAACCCTTATAGGATCACTTTTTGTCCGCCCATCCGTCTGTCTATCAAGACTCTTTATGTTGGGAACGCGTGGAGGTATCGAGTTGAAATTAAAACCATCTACAAAAACAAACAATTAAAAACAACTTTGACGTTCATTAAGTAAACATTCTGTTTTTACAATGAATAAAAATATTTGAATTGAATTGAATTGAAAAAAAAAACATCTACTCAAATCTACAGTCCCGAAAAAATCTAACTTTAAATTAACGTAAAAAAAGATACGGCCGTTTATGCCGCAAAAACGTATTCTTCGGCACTCAAGGGAATGAAAATTTACTGGGAACTTTCCGATAAACTAGAACTATGAAATTTGGCTTCTCTCTCTCTCTGAGAGAAGGACTGTGCCCTAAAGTGGGACGTATATAGGCTGCTTAATAATAATAATAATGGCATTTGGCAAGTAATATTGTCTTATACTACAAGTACAGAAAAAAATGTGAAAACTATACATTTGGAATTAGATCATACAAAAATAAGTCTTTGTAGTTCGAGAAAAGCTCGGAAAAAAACTGCGAGACTCGATTCCTGAACTATTTATAACATCTAAGTACCTACAAATTTGTACGAAACCCTCGGTGGGCGAGTCCGACTCGCACTTGTCCCAAAAAAAAAAACAAAACTCGTTCAAACTCTGGTTCGTACAGTTGACGGCACTTCAACCTTTACATCCGTGCACTCTACTTAGTTGCGTTACGGGTGACTTCGCAACTTACATGTTAAGGCTGATGTGCTGTCGACTGTACCTATTGTCCCAAGCAAATAACTGTGAGACCAACGCGGTTTCTCCCTCTCTGCATAATCGAATACAGCCCAAAAAATCGATTCCTCGAAACGTTTCAATTCAAACCAGAGTTTGGTCTACATACGCCGAAACAATACGGGCTTTATAAGCAGGTCTGCGCCCATCTGGTCGCCTGACACAGCGAACTAATTGTACGATTTGAGAGGTCAGTAAGACGTCATCACTTGGTGATTTGCTAGATTGGTTAAGTGACCCTCTATTCGAGTAGGCTTTGGGTTAAGGCTGATGTTACGTCGAGCATGCTGTTTCGGTCGCACAGTATAACATTTTTAGTAGTTGTAATTAAAAATGTATTCTTTTGATAAATGTGGTCTGAGGGTTTGATACATAATTAAATTATGGACATTATACATTTTTGTTTTACTAAAAGCAGTTTTTAATAAAGAATTTGTATAGGTACATAATACCAATGTACCTTAGGACAGTACTATTGTACTATAGGACAGTAATGTACATATGGACATTTTTTTCTAATAAATGCTTTTAATGTAAGTTTGCAATAATGTGAGAAATTAATAATACTTCTCTTGTTTGCGGGCCACAATACAATAGGTCTTTAAATAGTTCTATGGTCAAACCCGCGCTATCATCGTCTAACTTGTAACATTTCAAGCAAATAAAGTTGTCATCCTCGTCGTCAGAGTTGAAATTATCCTTATGAGAGTTAGGAACATGTCATGTATTATCTGCATCCAACACTTTTCCAGCTGGTCAATATCCGTCCGTCAATAGTCTGGTATTTCCTCGTTTTCGTCCATGTTGAGCATTCTTTCCGGGGCCTGCTTTAGAGAACAGATGCTCATATATTCTCTCAGCTAATATAATGTCCATAGGTACAACTTAAGAATAGACCTATGGACAGATCACAGGTAAATTAGTTAATTCGCACATAGGTACAAACATTGAAAAATATCCTAAAACCTATTGACTTTCTATAAACCACAAAGACATAACGGTGAAAACATGGGTAAATGAACAACAAGATAATATTCATCCGTGTAATATAAAAGCTACTGTACTCAAAAGTCGTCTTTCCATACCGAAAAATACATTGAAAATACACACAAAAACTTACTTTTTGCACTTAATTTTTTACCGGATTACAGTTTTGATACACAGCGCAATGGCTGCAAGATTGTATTGCTATACATCCATACTTCATGGATGCGTTTAAATTATATATTTAGGGTGTTTGGCTTTTTAAATATTTATGGTGTCCATAGGTAAAACCGTCCACAGGTACAGCACTTGCCATATGACGGAACAAATCGCGATTATTTATTATGCAGGCTTAATAAACTGAACTTAACTAACTTTACCTAATAAGTAATCGCGATTAAACTCATTAAAAGTATGTATGAGTATCGCGAGTTTTAACAAAATTGCCTGTTTATTTAACACAATTTACTGTAACGTCATAAAAAATTGTGTTTTCAACTACACACATGAAAATGTACTTCATTCAATAAATAGCAATAAATATCACGCTAACATCCCTACGTCGAAATAAAATATGCCACAGCACTCAGTGGTAACGTAAAAATATTTTTCGGTCTGGCCTCTCTGAAGTTTTGTGGGTAATAAAACCGATTCCTTTTGGGATATCCGCTGGGAAGATGACTTATTTTTGGCTACACTAGTTTGATACTCGGCTATCGTTAGTATCTAGATAGATAAAGTATTAGATAGAACTAGTTCTTTCTACATATAAACCAAAAGAAAAACAGTCACAGAAAAACAATAGCCCACAGTTTTGCCACGGGAAGTCTAGTCTAATATTAGTTTAGTCTTGTCTTGTCTTGTCTTGTCTTGTCGATCTGATTCGGATTGGATTGCTGGCAGCGGCTGGATGAGGATGGTCGAGGACAGAAGGAAGTGGCGTGCCTTAGCGAGGCCATATGTCGAGCAGTGGACGAGTACGGGCTGATTGATTGATTGATTGAAGTCTTGTACTAAAAAGCCTATAAAATAAGGTGATACATGGATGTACTAAACGTACATGCGCTTCGGCTCAGCGTGTGCTAGAGGATTGGAGAAACTTCAGCGCTGATACTATGCCGCATGCCGGTACCCAGAGGAGACGGCGTGCACGCCCTGGAGTCTAATACACACATAGTTTTTCGCTAGAATGATATAAGCACGACAATAGCTGTTATTCACCCCTATTCGATAGTCTACTAAGCAATAACCTGTACGTACAATGTCATTCCAATAGTATAACCCAGACAAATTACGTAGGCATCTCTCGCGAAGAAGATTGAAGTGGCAGTGGGCGGGGCACATAGCTCGGTGAACTGATTGGCGTTGGTGCGAAAAAGTTCTGACCTGGCGACCGCGGACCGGGCGACGCAGCGTGTGTAGGCCCCCCACCAGATGGTCCGACGACCTGGTTACGGTGGTGGGGAGTCGCTGGATGCGGGCGGGCGGCACAAGATCGAGAAGCTTGGAAAACCATGAGCGAGGCATATGTCCTGCAGTGGGCGTCAAATGGCTGATGATGATGAGGCGCCGAGTTTAGTTGCACGGGATATACAATAAGAATAAACATAAACATAAACATTTACATACAGGCACCTACATTGCTTCTGGCCCCACAAAAGGATACCCTGTGTCGTGGGAACCAGAAACAACGACATCCCAAACATGTAAACATCCAAGACCTGGGGTTTTTTTTTTGTCCCCAGCCGGGATTCGAACCCGGGACCTCTCGCATGGTATGCAAATGCACTACCGCTGCGCCGCGAGGTCGTCATACTATTGGTTACTAGATTCTCCTTCGAGATAACTACTTGTTAAATTCGGTTTTATGGCAGTGGTAAATTTTCTTTTTTCAATCTACGAATAAACTTACTTTGAACTTTTTGTATACTTGCACAAATGCACATGTTTGTCACTCAGTTACCATATGCGGAAACTAATTTTTAGCTTATAGTAAAACTATAAGTATCTGTCCATTTATAATGTAAGCTGCAAGTTTCCCAAATAAATAATAAAAAATAATAGTCGTATGGATTCAGACAGATGGGCAAAAATTGGCACTGAATGGGTTCCACGCGACAGACATCGCAGACGTGGTCGACCAAGGCGGAGTTGGCGAGACGATCTCTCAACCTTCTTGCCCGGATGGGAGGTGACTGCTGAAGACAGGGAGGTGTGGAAGATCATGAGGGAGGCCTTCGCCCAGCAGTGGGAGACAAACAAGACTAACTAAAAAAAAACTACGAATAGTGAAACAATGGAACAACCTTCCTTCTTCTTTCTGGTCGTATCCTCATGACTGAGGGACGTGATTATGGGGCAGCTTCCGCTACCGACGCTCCAAGCTATCTGGCCCGCGTCGGACGGTATGACTGAAGAACTTTAGGATGCGTTGGAGACAGATTGTGGAAAGCCTCGTCTTTATCTGAAGTTCTTCTAGAATAGACTCGTTTGTGCGGCGTTCAGTCCACGATATACGAAGCATTCTTCGTCAGCACCACATTTCAAACGCATCTATCCTATTCAGAATACGTCCAGGTTTCAGAGGCATATTAGAAATATGGAGAATTTATTATGGCATGGGGCAAATTTTGAAAAAAATGGGACGTCAAAAATAATTTTTGAGTTACCCAAAATCACTTTACTTAAGCATCTAGACAAACAATATAAGGACGAAAATTTATAAAAATCGAAAAAAACTATGGGTCGAGCGTCTTATGGTCGGCGTCGACCAACTCAATTATTCTTTTAATTGTTTACGCATATCGGAGGACTGACTATTATACATTTAACATATTAATATTAGAAAACATTTTTCAAGGTCAGGGTACTTCCTAACACTTTGAATTTGCATTCACAGTTTTGAGCAAAAGGTTGGAAATCACTAATATTTACAAATATTTTATACCATTACCATTAATAATACTGATTTTCACAATTAAAATAACATTCTCTCAAAATATAGCTGACGATTTCCAAATCACCTGCAGTAACGTACGTCATGAATTATAAGTAAGGATCTTATAAAGGGACCAACATGGCGGGACTGATAGTGACCAACGTTAATATCCTTTGAGTACCTGCAGAAAGTAAAGAAATGTGATAAACGATACCAGCTGCAGTAGATCATAATCATCATGGAAGATTATAAGAAGGAATGAAAGAAGAAGAATGTTATGGCTGTGCATCATCATGGAGTGGACCATTGCCAAAAGCGCGAAATAATTATTCAGCTTTGCAGTTAATTGAGAACGCTGCAAAGAGATGACTGCCAACTGACAATAATGTAGAGACATTTAAAAAAAATCCGGCCAAGTGCGAGCCGGACTCGAGCACGAAGGGTTCCGTACCATTATCTATACAACATTAGACACAAAGATCGAGACAAAACGGCAAAAAAGTCACGTTTACTGTATTTTAATTTTATTATTATTTTTGAAGAGTCTACCTGTAGCCGTTACTAATATCAAGCAATAAATTTAAAAAAAAAATACGTTTGTTGTATGGGAGCCCCCCTTAAATATTTATTTTATTCTGTTTCTAATATCTGTTGTTATAGCAACAGAAACACATCATCTGTGAAAATTTCAAGTTCCTAGCTATCACGGTTCATGAACCATAACCAGGCTGATGAGATCTCATGAGATACAGCCTGGTTACAGACAGACAGACAGACAGCCAGCAGCGAGTAATGCACGGTCTTCATAAATATGAGGTTAATTATCATATGTGTAAAAATATCGGCCTCACAATATGTTGATTATAATTTATTTTTAATTTGTACCCAAAATCGGCGTGCGTGCGTGCAACGAATAAAGAATGTTGATGAAGCGAAAGAGATCTGTCAGGGTCGTGGCAAGTGACAGACACTGGTTTTCGCCTACTCCTCCGGGACACAGGCATGAGTTTATTAGTTTTTAGTTTATGTCATGCTTTATTTTTTCAAATTTTTTCGGGATTACGAATTTTTTCCCATAGTGAAAATTGTTCGTGTTGTCGAGTTGAGCCCCCATTTTCCGATGTATTTGGGTATTTCGTTCCACCCTGTATAGGCCAAGATTCTTGCCGGATAGCTTTTGCTTACAGTCTGTCAGAATTGAATGTGTAGTCGGCATAGCGCCAAATGTCCGAAAGCCCGAAGGATTTCTGGTCGTCACAATTTTGACAGCATGTGGATAAATGCTAGACTATATTTTGTACTCTGAGGTCTACCCGTACGACCGTGCGATGGTAACAAGGTAACGGATACGTAAGAAATTAGGATAATTAATACATAAGCAGCCTATATACGTCCCACTGTAGGGCACAGGCCTTCTCTCAGGGAGAGAGTATGGGCTTAATCACCACGAGTGCCCACCTCGGATTGGCGATTTCAAGCGCTGAGGTATGTGAATAGCTCAGACACTCAGGTTTCTTCACGATGTTTTCCTTCACGGTTAGCGAGTGGTATAACTGAGCTATACACGGGAGCGGTGTTAGCCTAGTGGGTAGAACCTCGGACTCGGAAGTGGGAGACCCAGGTTCGATCCCCGGTGCGGGCATGTACCTACCTATGACTTGGTTCTCTAAGTTATGTACATTTGTGAAGTTATAGTAGGATAATAAATAATCGCGATTAAACCTGATAAATGTGTAATTATTACCAACACCGCAAGCCTTAAGAAAAATATTGTAGTCTAAAAATATATGATTTAATCATAAAGAACTAGCTGTATCCGCGACGTCGCTCGCGTAGAACTGGGATAAGATTTCGCAAGCTCGCTGCTTTGGCCGACACTTTTTCATTCAGTAAGAAAATTGGTATATAAGACGGAAGTAAGAATAATAAAGCTATCCTATAAGTCTTAGTACTTCTTATAACCTAAAAAACGGAATCCTAAAAACGACTGACAATGTTTGCTAACAGATTGTTAAGAGATGTGCCTATTAGGCGTTTATTACATTTGTCTAAAATGTATTCATTCTTCATAATAAAAAATTACAGATGCGCAAACGAGTGGGAACACCGGCGACATACATGCCCTTAACGTACCAGAAACCGGGGGTTATATATACCAAGTTAATTATGCCGACCAAGGAGTGGATGTGCCCACTCCGAGATACAATCTCGGGTGTCAACACGATTGTTATTCGATGTCAGTAGGTGTCGGTTCTTACCGTGCGCTCCCAGGAAAGGCGTGAGATGCATCCCGAATTACCTTTCAGACAGACGGTTCTTGGAAAACAATACCTTTTTAGTTAAAAAATATACTTTTATGTCATTGACTCAAATATATGACGCTACAAATGATTCTTGTAAAACTAAACGCTTCGGCAAATTTAAAAGTTTTTGACGTACAGTCAGGCCTCCAAACTGGTGCATTAGTTATTAATTAGTTTTAGACCTTATTTTTCAATAGTCCGATAAAACGTAACTCGTGAATAAAACTGATGTTGTCACTGTCTTGTCATATGATTTAGACAGTGATAGCATGCAATTTATTCTCCCGTTAAGTTTTATCTGACTAATGAAAAATTTACCCTCAGATTGTTATTTTAGGTTGACCTTATTACTATTTATGTTTTTATGTTGTGAATAAATTACATTGCCGAACTTACTCGTATTTGTGAAGTTGTAGTAGCAATACTACTTGCTATCTGTGGAGGTAAACATCATGAGGAAACCTGAGTGCCTGAGTTGATCGTATGAAATACAGAAAAATAAGATATCTCTGCGAAAAGCAGTGATAGCGGAGCGGTAGAACGCCGGCTTCTCATTCGGGAGGTCGTGGGTTCGAATCCCGGCATGTACCAATAGCTTTATTTTCAGTTACGTACATTTGTGAAGTTATCATCATCATCATCATCCCTTAGTGAAGTTATGCCTAGTAGCAATACCACTCGCTAACGGTGAAGGAAAACATCATGAGGAAACCTGTGTGTCTGAGGTCTTTATTTGTACTCTGTCTGAGGTGTTCACATACCTCAGCGCTTGAAATTGCCAATCCGCGGTAGGCACGCGTGATGATTAAGCCCTTACTCTATCTCTGAGAGAAGTTCTGGGCCCTGCAGTAGGACGAAAATAGGTGACATAAAAAAAAGATATCTGTAACGTTTACTTACAAATTATTTACTAGCTGCCCGCGATTTCATTCGTCTGAAATTTTGATGTGTATATTTTCGGAATAAAAAATTGCCTATGTGGCTATTTCAGTCCGTAATCTATCTCTGTACCGATTTCATCAAGATCCATTCAGCAGTTCTTGTGATTGAATAACAAACATCCATCCAAACTTTCGCATTTATTTCCTCCCGTGGATGTCGTAGAAGGCGACTAAGGAAATCAATTACCAGAAGACGGGCAGCAGCGTCTTCCTGCGATTCCAACCGCTTACTGCGATCGCCAACCCACCTGCCAAGCGTGGCGATTATGGCAAAACCCCTCATGGTTATGAAAACCACGAAGGAGGCCTATGCCCTGCAGTAGGCGTCAAATGGCTGATGATGATGAAATAGTAAGAATAACCGATGAAGAAACTGTTTTCATGATTTGTCATTTCAAAAACACGTTGTATATGCTATAAATTCAAATTCAAATATGTTTTATTCAAAGTAGCACAGAACCTGCGAATTAATGAACGTTACAAGTTTTGGAAATTTCAAAATCTAGATCATTTTGGAGAAAATATGGACAAAAAACTCCAAACTTACGGCCTTATTTATAAAAACACGATTCCTCTAAAACCAATCTAAAACTCTGTTTATTTAATCTGTGGTTACATCTTTTCCTTGTAAAATCTCCACCACAAACTATTTTAATTGGCGTTTCTGAAGTGTTTTAAGGAATCGACTTTTTATAAATAAGACCGCTAGGCTTTTATACAGCCTTACCTTTCTCGACTTTATCGAGTCAACTTTGACCTTGTCAAAACAAGTGTTGATAGAGCTGCGATTACTAACGAGGCCGGTGTCCTCACGCACGGAATTAGGTCCGCGCGTGAACATAGAGTCCATTAGGGCAATAATGGATTATAGATAGGTCCAAAAGGTCTGTGACAGATACATATTCCACGAATCATCACGCGCCGCCATGAACGTATTTATAGGAAAGGAGGGTACGTTTGACGCTGCCTCGATGCGCAGTGATAGCGTATTATTTTGTACCGCTATCACAGCGCATCTATCACTTCAAATACAACCGCCTTTAAGTCAAAAGCGTTTCCCGCGGTGTTCATGATAATTCCCTGAAAATGCAGGCATCAATGCGCAGTGATAGCGCATCCTATACTACCACTACACATCGATCGATAGCGAGCGTTCTATTGATGCGCAGTGGTAGCAGTGGCTTCCCATCCGACAGGTCTCTGCTTAAACTTTGTTTTGTGAGTTTCATACACTTGTGAATTTGTAATAACTGTGCCTATCACTAAATGTGAATGGAAATCACCTAAGCGCTGGATACGTACAATGGCTTAACCATAAGGCTAAGTGCGGAAATCTCAAGGCCAGTTTCTGAATTGAGAATTTCGCTAAGTAAATGGTTAACTGTAGTGCTGTCTCTTCGAATTTCTCAGAAAAGAGCGTGACAGAACGTTACTTAAGTATTCACTTAGTGGAATTATCAATTCAGAAACCGGCCCTCAGTCTACCTAACCACTTATAGTAGCATTACCTGTCGCTAACGGTGAAGGAAAACATCGTGTATGTCTGACATATATCCCAACCCCAACGCTTGAAATCGCCAATCCGCGGTGGGCACGCGTGGTGATTAAGCCCATACTCTCTCTCTGAGAGAAGGCCTGTGCCCTACAGTGGGACGTATATAGGCTGCTTATGATTTGGCATTTGGCAAGTTTCTTCATTGACATTGAGTGGTGCTTCTGATCGTTCACGTTTGGTGGCATCAATCAGTAATTAGAAGCAAACAACAATTAAACATGTGTAAATGTAAAAACATTAACATGTTGTGGTTGCCTTAGGAGGAATGTCTCTCGGAGGACGGTTCATTCCTAATCAGCCCCTATATTACGCGTACCAAATTCACGCCACCGATTCCAATGTTTTTCTTGTTTCCTGTGCCCTGTACAATGTATGTGTGGCGATAAATAAATATATTTGTTCTTCTTCTTCTTCTTCAATCGTCTGTCAAATTAGCACGGAATCTGAATTCGAATCAGCAACGAAAAATGTTAATAGTTGAAAGGTTTATCCAAAATCTGAAAAAGCCAAAAACAACACATAACACCCTTTAAGGTATTATATAGCCTCTACAAATCTACAACATACATTAAAATTTCGTTAAATTTTCTGAGATCAAAGGATAACTCTACATTATTCTATTCTTTCATTGCCCATAACTATGTCCAAAAATATTGTTCATAGAAACTCGCACAGAAACTGTGTCTTAATAAACGTAGCTATTTAAGCATAGGTATTTTTGTGATAAAATATAACAAATGTTATTTTTTGAAAATATATTTTTCTTTGTATGTATCTGTTTCACAATAAAAATTAAGAAAACACACTTTGTTTCAGTTATATAGTTTAGATATAGCAAAATTCAAAGATCCGCTTCATGTTTTAAGCATTGAGAACATGCAAAGCAATAGTGAAATTGGAACTGCAAGTAGGAATTTGTGGAGGATTTAATTCACATTAGTATTTTTCATTTACGTATCCATACAAGTCATGAGTTAAGAAAAGCCCTCTTGTTCATTTCCAAGTCCCAAGAATCTTTTACTTCGGATCGACAGCAGAGTACAAATGAAGCGATTTCACGCAACAATTCCTTTTCACCACTATACAAGGTAATATAACCTTTATTACCATGGGTTAAGGGCTAAGACACCGTTAGGAAAGTACGGTAAGGTCAGTAGTTTGTTTCTTCTAAGAACATTAGCATTCTGTGCTGTGGAGGAATTCCTGGTTTGTTTTCGAACAATTTTGGTGTTTGTTTGAGTAAGCGTTCTCTACGTCATATTCCAGGCACTGTCCATTCTCCTTAGTAGTGAGTGACTTCATCCATCAATTAATATAATGTCTGTTCCCAGTATGTAACCTTCGGAACTTGTAAAATCATGACATGAGCCACTCAATCGAAGAAGTTCATGTATAATAATAAACAAATCTTTTTATAATTTTACTGGCAGCGAAAGCCATTATCATTATATTAAAATTAAATCGTTAAAATGATTCTTTTTCTTTTGGCATTACTAAAACTATTTTGTTAGCATTTACGGCCAATAACATACCTTTTTTTCGTACATATAATAAAAGAGGTCAGAATAAGTTTTAAGCATATTGTTGTCTAAAGATCGCAAGACCGAAAGACTGTTTTTGACATATTTTCAGAACTTTTTTAGACTTCTCCTACTAATATTATAAATGTGAAGGTTTGTGAAAGTTTGACAAGATGTTTGGATGTTTGTTACTCAATCACGCAATAACGGCTGAAGCGAGTTAGATGAAATTTAGTATGGAGATATTTTGAGTCCCGGGGGAGTACTTAGAGTAGTTTTAAATCTGGAAATTACTCATTCCATGCGGACGAAGTCGCGGGCAAAAGCCAGTCGTAAATAAATTTCATTTCACAAAGTGCGAATCCATAAGATCGCACTTAGTTTGTGAGTGTGGCACCGCACTTTGCCTTCATACTTTCAATAAGTAATGGTCAACTTCGAATGTAGAGTACATAAATAACGTTGTATCTCACTTGTACTCCTGACTGCGAGACTTATGTCTGGCCACTTGAGGTCGGGATAAGAGATTAGGGGAGCTTCGTTGGGAGTTATTACCAGAGAAGGCGCGGAGTAGACTTATGATGACATTTCGAGATCACTCGACGTTTCTGGCGTTTTTCTGTATAACGCATTATAGGTTAAGGATGGTATCGTGTACAAATTCGCAAGCTAACCCGGGTCCCTCCACTGCCATTCGTGTCGTTGTGGAGCCGTTTTAGGCACAAAATAAAAAAAATAACCGCAAAATACAACCTACATTGAGTTTTAAGCACTCTCTGTATGTAAATAAAGCTAAAGCCGGTGTTTTAAGACAAAAAATTGTGCGATTATAAGAGCCACTCTAAAGTTTTCTTGTTCCGAACCTCCCCGGGACATCTCAGAAGACAGAGCACAGAGCAATAAAGTAATCCTATTGTCCCTATCACCACATACATACAAGTAACTCTGTGTACTGTACCTACACGAAGAAGAAAACTTGTTTTATTTTCAGCTCCAGCAGAACAAGATTGTTATTTTCTTTTTTCGTGTTGCAATATTGTCAACACTGCATGACACAGATTTGAATTTATGTGGCCAGTAGGTAGTTTCTTTTATTGTTTCTGGTTTTGAAGGCGCTCGTGTTTTTTTTTTAATTTTGGTTGAGCTGTTTGAAAATTTACAAAGTAGGGTAGCAATGCGTCAAAATTAAATATAGAATGGATGAATCTGTGTAATGTACTTCCATAGGCGGTCTATACCGTTCTACTGCAGGGTACAACTACAAGCTATCTCTCAGAGAGTTTAGGCTTAGTCATCGCGCATTGGCATTTGGAAGCGCTGAGGTATACGCTGATATGCTGAGGTGAATATCGCACACTCAGGTTTCCTCACGATGCTTTCCTTCACAGTTAGTAATGTACAAAAACAAAGTCATTCATCTGAACGTGCCGGAATCGAACCCAAGACCTCTCAGATGTGAGGAAAGCGTTCTGCCGATGTGCTACCACCACAGACAGAGAGTAGAAGATTATTGTAGCAACTTTTCCCAATAGTGGGCACAAACACAGCTAAAAAAACGGCTTTGATTGACCGAATAACTGAACAGGTAGATACTTTATCCATTACAGAGGTAGGGTAGAGCTACCAATAATAAAAACCATAAACATGGTCTACCACATCGTAAACCATTGCCTATA
Organism: Yponomeuta cagnagella; assembly: GCA_947310995.1. Classification (NCBI taxonomy): domain Eukaryota; kingdom Metazoa; phylum Arthropoda; class Insecta; order Lepidoptera; family Yponomeutidae; genus Yponomeuta; species Yponomeuta cagnagella. The sequence continues at coordinate 3,923,867 of OX371285.1, read as the reverse complement.
GAAAAATTAACAAGCAACATTGAACTTTTCTTTGAGTCAATGACTTAACAGTAAACGGAAGCGGCGATAATATTTTCTATCCACTACGAATATAGATGATTGGCTGCAATACGTTAACATACAACCGGGTCTCTCACTCACTCCTGAGTCGCTTCTCAAACGTAAGAAAGGGACGGAAGACGGTCAATTAAATGCACTTCACGTTCCAGGAAGTTCGAATCACTCTCAAAAGTTCGTTCAGAAAATATTAATCGGATGCGTTTAGGATTTAAAAATCGTTTGCTTTAAAAGGGCGTGTTGATTATTTTATTGGCGTGTCGAATGTCTACAATTGTGTGTATTTTTGGACATTCACTTCGGTTGTTAATGGTTCGTTTGGTTTGAATTTGGAACTGAGATTCGAAGGGAAGTTGAAATAGACATCGCCTATCGGGGCCGAACATCGTATTGATATTGATGATTTTCGGAAGTTGAAATAAATAGAGAAAATATAATATAAATAGAAGATTTAAATAAAATAACTACGGTGTCTTGTTCTAGTTTCTTTAAAAAATACTTCTGGCTTTTATCACTCAGCTCGCTCTTTCATAAAACCTTCAACAAGATACGCGTTTACTCTGTTTAGTTTTAATAAATACAACATTACGGTAGCGTCAGTCCAAACGCCAACTCGTATTTTGAATTCAATAGAGAAATGGTTATTCCTAATTCAGTAATTTCTCACACAGGGTATTTTATTCTAACATAAAAATAATTCTTATTAAGTAAATTTACTTACAAATTTTGCGATAACAATTCATTGAAAAAAAATCAACGTAAAAGTGTCACTTTAAGTCTCAATATCTTCTGAACCGTATTATACATGGTATAATACTCGACAAATAACTTGAACAAATGACTTTAACTTCTCATGAACGTATTTCCAAGTTCTCTTTGGCGGGGCCTTGTCTTTGGTTAAAATTCTACGGATTTTTTTTAATGTAGTACTATATAAGTTCGTCCCACTGCACGGTACAGGCCTTCTCTCAGAGAGAGAGTATGGGCTCAATTACCACGCGTGCCCACCGTGGATTGGCAGTTTCAAGCGCTGACGTTTGTCGTCACCTCAGACACTCACGTTTCCTCACGATGTTTTCCTTCAAATTTAGCGAGTGGTATTCGGAATTTTTAACGTTCATAAGTTGTTTTTAAATGAATGAAAAGACATTGAAATTGAAATTCACAAACAAATTAAAATAAATTTGCTCTTACGTGTCCACCGCAAGCTGATCCCGACTGCGCGAATTTTTGTTCAAATATCTGCAAAATGTCGATTCAGAAACCGGCGGTGAATATACGAATACTTCGCGTAAAGTGCGTGCTTCTATTAATATCTTTCAAAGAAGTCAGTCATAAAAGGCTTTAAGTACTAGCACTTGAGACCCAGTGTCTTGCTTGTACATTTTTACGACCTTATTGTCTACTATTTGCCACGCGCCTCCTTATTATAAATACCCATAAATTATCACTTAACAAACAGTGGTTGGGGCTATTGGCAGTACAGTTGACAGCGAATCAATCTTTACGCCCGCGCAACTGTACCCAGTTACGTTACGGGCGATTTTGCATCGAAAAGGTAAAGGTTGATTTGTTGTCTACTGTATAATACCTTAGTCAGTAGGTATTGGAACGTTATACTATTTTTAACCTGATACCTATGCTACTACACAGAAAACCGAGCTATGAAGGATTTTTTTAATATCTAAGAGAGATGTTTATAACCTAGTTGTAAATGCATTATAACTTTAATTTTGCGTGGGATTCGGGAAAAGTCGGCCAAATCACCGGTTTCTGAATTAAGAACTTCACTAAATAGGTACACAATTACGTCATGGTGTCACAAAATCTTTATCAAAATATCTATTTCAAAACGGGAGTCCTACTCTTAAATACAAACAAACTTTTAATATGGTGAAAACTGAAAAATAGTCAAATACTAAAAATAATTTACGGCATTAAAATGTATGGAACTCTTCATATTTTCTTAATTTTACTGAAGCAAAAGAGATATTGGCAAAGCCTGGGCTTTGCCTAGCCCTCCGGGACACAGGCGTGAGTTTATGTAATGTAAAATTTATTCGGATTGATGGTTATTCTACGCAATTCATTGTCTTAAAAAGGTTACCAAAGGTTAGCTGGAAGAAAATACTTATTAGTATTAAGCTCGCCTATGTACAAATGTTTTGTTGTGCAATAAAGAATTTTCAATCAATCTTACATACACCTATCAATACCTTAGGATGGTTAGATTTATGCCAATTTTATGCACCGACAATGATGTACCGACGCACCCAATACGCGATAAATAACCCATCACCATGTGTGTGTGTAATTGAATGTAGCCGATTACCATTTAAATGGGATAAAAATGGACGTCGGCGGTTGCAATTTTGTTTATGTTTTGCATGGAAATCGGCATTTGTTTTTCATTGGGAGTTATTCAAGAGGAAAGGCGTAGGAAATGAGTTTGTTGTCGGTCGACAGGACATCAGCTTTTATACGCGTGCACTTTATACAGTTACGTTACGGGCGACTTTGCAACTAAGGTGGATGTGCTGTCAACTGTACTACATCAAATTTTAAGTCGCCCGTAATGTAATGCAACCGAATAGATTGCCGCGTGTAAAGGCTGATGTGTCAGTACCTAAGTAACTCACTCAACTGTTGACTGTACAGTCGATAGCATATTGACTCCGCTCAGTTATATACATTGCAGGTGACTTTGCGAAAAAATTCACCGATTTCATGCCTCACCGGACTATCGAGCACATTGGATATTAATCGAGTCATAAATGTCATGTCATGAAAAATGACGTTCTGACTTTTTAACTTTTTCCAAAAAGGTTAGGGGTACCCCTACAGGGCAAACTCTTAACCCAATCGTCTTTGTTTAAGACTCAAATTGTAGCTGACTAAATTTTCCAGAGGAGTTTTTCTCAAATTTTTAATATAATTTTTCGTTTCGAAAACATCGAGAACCAAAATTTGGAAAAATAAAATTATTATTTTTTTACTATTTCAGCCATATTTTTTTTCGTTTTTGACTTTCTTTACAGCTCTCTTGAATAAGCGTCTTTTGAGCTTTTTTTATATTATATCTTTACAACTCTCCGAGATATAAGGGGATCGCACTTTTTCATGAAATCGGAGCCTACACAGACATTTCCAATGTCAAAATATATGTAAAAGTCGAGTTACTGTAGAACCTAGCACATACTGAATATCTACTAAAATTATGAATTTTACGAACGAAGTCGCGGGCACCGTTAGTGATTAACTGACTAGCTTCTTCCCGCGACTTCCCACTTGAAGATGACGGTTTCTTCATACAAACTCTTCCACCACTTTTAGATCCCTCTTTGGTGATTTTAGCAGCATAGATGACTCTAGGTAAGTATTGAATAATAAAATTTAGTTTCAGGCGTAGAATTCAAAGTCAAATTAGGGGTAAAGTGAGTTTCAAATATAGGGTTGACATCAGCACGGCTGGCATATTTACCACAAAGTATTGTAAAGGACGAGTTTTGAACAGCTTTTAAGATAGGATAAGATTATTTTACACCAGAAAAACCCGAACATAAAACCTCTACAATGATACGGTACAAGTGGCGGCGTTATTGCTTATAGCAATTTCTTCCATACAACCGACGATGGAAAGTTGCTGAAGGAAAAGTGAGACGGAGCGTGAGCGTTTGCTGTTTTTTTAATGTTTAAAACAAGTGAAATGTCAGCCCTAGTGCTGAGTAAAAAAATACTATGTAGTAGCAATCGCACAACTAAATCTTATCAGCCTGCAATATTGTCATGTGTCGTCGTAACTAATTGAAATTTATTGCATCTCATATCATCCTCAAAAAATATTCTAGACAGTCCCAACTCAAAAATACCACTTACCGTCACAGCAACACAGCTGAAAATCGCCTGCAATTGAATCGTCTACCATGTCAAAAACAACCAATTTCAGCGAGCCAAATAAGTCTTTATGGCTTACGTAATAAAGTCCCTTGGGCTCGGAGACAATTTATTGTTAGTGGACAATCAAAGATAATGTTCGCGCACTGCATACGTGTGATTTGAGACAATCGGTGGACCATTTGGTCGTTGAATTAGTTAATCGGATTGTCGGTTGCTTTTGACTTGATTTGATTTAACGGATTTTTTGAACTAAGTATATATCTACGTACCTATAAACATACCTACTGGGTTTTTTTAAATAAAATTTTTGTGCAGAGTTTTCGACAAGTAAGACGAGAGCGCGGAAAAGACGCGACGCCTTGTATAGAGATCGCGTCCCCCCTCGCCTCGTCTTATCTGTGTGGGCCATGTCCCATCGCTTCAGTACATTATGTATGAAAGTGAATTGAAAGGACGCCGCGACCCTGTACCCTACATAGAAAGAAAGAAAGAAGAAAGAAAGAGGATATTTATTTAAATTGTCGCAGAAACACAAAGTAAACATAGGAAGGCCGTGGGTTGAGGGCGCCTAAGCTTTTAGTTCTTGGAGGATGGTACAACTATCGATTGTAATAAGAATAACTTCTACATAACACAATCCTAGTCTCAAACTAGGATACCCTATGCTGTGGTAATCAGGCAAATTAGACATCACAAACATGGAAGTACACCCTATACGGCGGCCCTTAGTGGGAATCAAACCCGTGACCTCCGATATTGAAGTAACGGTTTTACTATTTCAATGAAACATTGTATAGGTTAGGTACCTTACCTAAATTCTTTCATTTCGGCCTCATGGAGACACCGCACGTTCTTAGAGAAAGCAACTAAACGTCCCATTTACGACAATCGTGACATTTCTGGTCGTTAACGTGAATGTCAGGACCGAATTCTGGACGAATGTCATTCAACGAAGTTCCCTTTGCATCCCACAACCGTAATTCGGCCTTAGTCCTTTGGTATAAAAGCTGCCTTTTGAGAAAGCGCGTTTTGGTGCATTAATGGACCCATTTGTGGTTAAACTTTTGTTATTTCCGATGAAAACGAAAATAGTTGAGTTGATTACCGAGTAATGTTCCACAGTTAACAGCGTGTTTACAAGGTGGTTAAAGTGACTAGATTGAGTTAGAAACTTCATTAGGATTTTTGATTCGAAGTGCACTGAGTTACTGATAAAGTCCATCTCATTGGAATTTTCGATTTTTGGCAAAATTATTTGGTTTTCTGGTTTCGCCTGGTTACCATAGCACAGGATATCCTAGTTTGGAACCAGGTGAAGTGTTTGTATTGTGTGGAAGTTATTATTATTATTTTAATTCTGATTAATAACCAAATAATTTATTGATTGATTCACTTTTACAACAAATGCGGGGATCTCTATTTTAATGTTCTTAGTTGATTAAAATGTACATATTAATTTTGCAAGGGTACGTACACTGAACTACAAATTATGAAAATAATATTAAAGATACTTAATATTTTTTATTTTCAATTTTTGTTTTCGTAAACAAGTTCATAAAATTTTACGAAAATAATAACGTTCACAAAAGTAAACTAAAAAAACAATGGTTAAGCAAATAAATCAAATAATATTATAGCGAAGAATCATTATTATATAAATTATTTAGTAAGCCTATTTTCATGTAGCCGTTTATTATAGTAAAAGCCCACTAAATCATAATACAGACTAAGATAAAGTCTAGAAAACGCCAGCCAAATAGCGCTAAGAAAAGATTTATCGATCGAAACGATATTTGCTTATGATCTCACGTTTATTATGGATTTCTTTACAAGCATGCAAGCTTTTTTTTCCGGTTTCTTTTGATTATATTATTTGAATAAAATTAAATGAAAATCTTTGGTTTGGTCAAGGGCGATTTGGAGCTGACTAGCGCGACCAAGGGAAAAAATATCTTGTTTCATAATACGTTTTTGCAAACACCATAAACCTAGTATCTTAAAGATAATATTTTAGAAAGCCTGGAATTTAACGAATTTTTGACCAAAACGCCTAAATCTTTACATCTTATTCTGCTCAAAAAGTTCAGTTGAAAATTTAAGTTCGTTTAGATTTTTCGTCGATATCTAAAATGTAGCATTTAGACACTGTAAAATTACCTCTCATTCGGCTTCGAATTTACAAATCAACACCGTATATATTGGAATCGAATCTTAAAGTATTCATGTTTTTCCTAAGAGCCTAATCTAGTTTATATCACTACCACACTAAAGTTTCTAATCCCGTAGCAAAAACGAGCTCCCTATAAGGTCAGGCGTATCATAAAATGACAGGACCAATAATAGTTTCCTTTGCGAAAGCTATAACTGTTATTGGTGATCGCAGACAGAAGGCACCAGGAAGCGAATGTTAAAAGGAAATGGCGTTATTATTCTTACTATCTATTGTCTCTGTCTGTCATTCGTGACCCATAAGCCGAAGGAGTTAGGGGCAGTAATACAAATTGCCCTCGAGAAATATAAATGCAAGACTGACGCCCATTGCATCGGATTTATTGAGCTTTTAGTAACACTTTCAACAGACCTCTTTGCTTTCAAATGTTTTATACTTAGTTTGAAATATAGTCAGGTAGATACATAAATTCAGTCAGATTTTTAAGTAACCTGTAACGGCGCCAAATTCTTTTTTTGTAGTCACCATGTTAAGCATAAGCATCAATGTTTTATAGCTTCCCATCTCATTAATGCAGTCAATGTAGAGACATTGATTTAAATAAGCAACAAAATCTAATCACACCAATATACGCCATACTGTACATATGAATTACGAAATAGTCAATTCAAATTCAAGGCAATTCATTGACCTGCCAAACCGAAAATGTGGAAAAAATATTAACATTTTACATATTTGTTTCCCGCTCTCGACAATCGTTTTTTTTAGTGTACAAAAATAGAAATCCGTTTCCAATCACGCACGCTCTGAAACCGTAGCACTGTAGCACATAATGATTGAAGAAGGGCGTTGAAGTAACTGGCCGCTAAGAAATTACTCGTTTAAAAATAGGACGCCCAGCGCCTCTGCGACAATGAAAACAAGGAGAAAGCAAATATTTGAAATTCGAATGTGTTCGGAACTTTTTTATCAGTGTGCTTTCACGTAGCCTGTGCTACGAAAATAGGTTTAATGCTTTGAAAAAGGACTGTGACCAAAACCTACTTTTATGGCGTCAAAAAATAAAATCAACTGTCAATAAAATGAAAAATGTAACATTTCCAGTCTATTCGCTGAAATAGAAGTTTTACGTTCGTCTTACGTTATTAGTCATCGCAAGATCTTCGGATTCTGAGAACCAACCTAGATGTTCCAGAATGTTTTGTTTACGACCATCACTTTTATATTCTTACCGACCAGTACATTATTGCTTTAAGGAAATGTTTTGAAAGAATCAACTGTAAAAATTATAAGTAACTAATAAAGATTAACGGCTTGTTCGAATATTTCAAAGATTTGAAAGACATTCTCAGTTTTTGTGAAACAGCCCCTCTACTCTGGACGTTATTATGTTCAAATTGCGTCACAATTCAATGCAATAAGTCAGAAAAAAGGACTCAGTAAACGTTTTAGTCATAAGAAATAGAATTAAACTTACTGAAACTTCAGAGCGCATTGGAAACTGAAAGCTTAGTGTAGCTAACTTATTAAATAAATGCACTCAATTGTAACGCAAGTTGGCTAAATTAACGGAGATACTGCACATTACTAAAATAAAATTCGATCGAGTTATCCTATAGAGTACAGTTACATGCATAGCTTTTTACTTAGCCCATATATTGAATTAAACATGAGTTTAACGAATTATTGAAATAACGTGAAACCGTTTTTTAATAACTATACAATTAAACCGCAGTTTCCTTTAAGTAAAACTGAAAAAACGGTACTTATAATGGTTGTAAAAACTAGTAATAACAGAAAAATACAACCGTTCTTAAATAGATAGAGATAGAGATGCTGTTTGTGTACACAAAAATGGAAATTACACATATATTTCTTCAAGGATTAATACGTCTCTTCTATTCTTATTTATTAATACCACACTCACTATACTACGTGTTTAAAATCCCCAGTTTTTTAAATGTAAAATTGACAACATTGTACGAAAAATATGAAATAAAATAAAAAATATATAACTTTTTGCTTGTTGGAAGTGTTTGATTATAATACTGAAGAAACTATATTCACTTCTTACGTCATTATAATAACACGTTATAAGTACGGGCCTACTCTAAAGCATTTTTAAATCTATTCTACTCGGACCAATAAACAGACAAACAATTTAACAGAAACGTCTCCATTTGGGCCTAACAGGATTTTTTGTAGCACACCTAAGGAACCATGTGTTGGGTTCGACAAAAATTTGTATAGGACAGACCTCTTTGTCACTAATGCAGTGGTCATTCATTTCATTTTTACGAGATAAACCAACAAAAAAATATTAGTAATAGTATTTTCTACGCTGCGTTTACCAGTTCGTGGTCTCCACTCAAGAACCCTTTTACAGCAGGTCAACCTTTAACTTAACTGACTACAGTGCATATAAAGGTTGATGCGCTGTCAACTATACCCCAAAGACTATCGGTTCTTCGGCAGATGTTACTAGCCCACATTTAATTAGGAAAACTTAAGGTGATATATGTATTTTTTTCATAATCGTTTAAGTATAGAATAACTAAGAACAGTCGATAGCATGACAACCTTTACGATTGCATACACATTTTACACCCTGCACTCTACCCAACTGAGAAATTACAGTCTATAAACATTTTTAAAAGCAAATGTGTGTTAATTTGCCCATTTTCACGCTTTATCAGAATAACGTAATAACTTACTTTAACAAAACTACTTTTATCTGACTTCGAACGAAGTGGTGGGCTCTAGTTGTGTATAAATTAATGGTGATAGTACCAAACATTATAAGCTGTCCTGACCCTTTCTTAAAAAATACGATTACCGAAAAGTAATCAATGTTGAAACAGAATCAATAGTTTTAATTATAGGTTTAGTAGTAAGCATTTTCCAGCGAGCTTTCGGTACAAATGCGTTTATTAATTAATTGGTAAGCTGTGGCATTAATATTTTTAGTTAATAGTTAATAATTAGTTAATAAGTAACTATAATCAGTTCACGCTGTTGTTGTTCTTAGCCTGCGCTAATATCCTATTTACAAGAAGAAAAATCAAAAGACGGATTACCGTAAAAGAATAAGTTAGATCTAGTTTACAAACTTTTTGGCAGGCGCAAACAGTCCTCTCCGCGCCTTTCTATGTTCTCGGTAGCAACAAAAACACATTGTTTGCCACGTGTTACGCGTTAGGATGGGCCGTGAATGCGAAAAGGGACCTGAGTTCAGAACACGTGACGGGATATTGTCTTACAAAAGTCAGTAATTTTTGAAAATTTTTGTTCGGTATTGTGACTTAATTTTTTTTTACTTCAATGGTTCTATTTTCAAAATAGGTACTCCCTCTGAAAGAAGATCTGTGCCATTCATAGACGTTGAGACGTATCTAATATACAAAAATCATATCACAGTGTTCGTTACGGAACTCCTCCGAGCTTCACAGCTTCAACAATTTTTATGATTTTTTTGTGTATATATTTGTGTAAGTCTGAGAATAGGTCGTACGCTAATTAATTTGGCAAAACAACATTTACCGAGTCAGCTAGTATACCTAAACACCCGCATACGGAAATTCAATATCCTTAATAATATTTAATAATAAGACACACATTAAGCAGTCTATTTTATACGTCCCCCTGCAGAGCACAAGTCTTCTCTCAGAAAGAGAGGAAGATTATATATGGGTTTAATCATCACGCTTTGTCACCGTGGTTTGGTGTTTTCAAGTGATAAGGCATGTGAACGCAGCGAGTGGTGCTGCTAAATAAATTCACAAATGTACGTAACTAAGCTCTGGATACTTGCTTGGTACTTGGCAAAAAATTACGTAACAAAGCCATATAAATCAATAACTCATTTATTCTAATTCATATGTTGGCACCTAAAGTACAGATCGAGTGCGTCTATAGCATTTACCTACTACAAATCGCTAAATTAAAACACATTTTATATAAATTGACAGTGATAAAAATGTTGGCATTTTATCAACGTTTAGTGTAAGCATGATTATCAATCCAACCAAAGAAAAATCATAACAAAATTTTTAAAAAAATCTTAGAGGCGTGCCAAAATTAAGCGTGATTACATTTTCCCTACGTGTTTATATGGCACATCAAATCCTTTAACTGAATTCTGTAATTAATACAGCAAAAATAAAGACACCGAGCGATTTTCCTTACTATATTTTCCTTAACTTGTAACACAAAGACGTCACTTCTTGATATCGTCAAACCAAAATTGACTGCTATGAAATTTACAGTCAAATTCGGTTTGACGATAGTTGGGGAACTTATGCACGTCACTTCTTGAAGTCACTTAACACACGCTTGAATTCGTTTTATTAGCTTTAACAGAGAAAATAAATCGCCTAGACAACAATTTAATTCATTCAAAACGTAGATTATATTTAATTTTCACGATTTCTAACGCACCGCGCCAAAATAATTACAACATGTCAATTCTCCTAAAACATTACAAAATTAATTGCTAGTCTTAAAATAACGTGAATGAATTTCTTACCAGTTTCTCAGAACGAGCAGACGTAACCCGGTACGGGACGGCATCCGCAGACGTCCCAGTGGAAATGTCAAAAAGAAAAACTGTCACAGAACTGTCACACAGATCAACAAAACGACACTGTCAAATGTCACTCTCGCAACGCACTCGGTAAAGAAAACTGTTTTTCTGGTCCTTATTTTCGTGTGAAAACGCAGGGTTTTTTCTAACTCCTGAAAACAAGCAAGAGTGCGTCCGACGTCCGCGCGCGATGAGCTTGAGAAATAGACTGAAAGCTTTTCAGTTAAAACGATGCGCGCGCAGCGTGCGCGGGCGCGTGAACGCGGGAAAGCTACCCGTCTCTGTCTCACACAAGGGCGGGATTATGCCGTCACATTTACGGTCTTCGGGAAAATTAATGAAAAACGCAGTTTTGCCTGAAGACAAGTTGCGCAAGGTGGCGAACTTTTTAATGATTTATTTTTATTGCGATTGATTAATGATTGTAGTCTTTGGGGTTTGGATGTCTACCTCTACTTTTTATTTTATTGTTTAGAGTAATTAGGTACACTTTTCCTCTTCTAATGTGTTAAAATTATGCAACAAAATGTGATATGTTTCAATTTGAGCATTTCTTCGTTATCGGTATGTTTTATAGACAATGCTTAAAACTATGGTTTTAAACATTATGGTTTTTATTGTTTTTGGAATTATTTTGGTTTTAATATATAACATATTGTTAAATAGAATAAAAATTGTTCAAAATGATTGACCGGAGGCTACGTACGACATTGTTTCACAATGGTAGCGACATTTTTTCATAAAGCGGTGGCAGCCCAGTGGATAGAACAATGGACTCGAAAGCGAGAGACCCAGGTTCGATTCCCAGTGCCGGCGTGTACCTATGACTTTGTTTATTTTCAAAGCTACGTTCACCTGCGAACTCTTAGTAGCAATACCACACGCTAACTGTGAAGGAAAACATCGTGGGGAAACCCGCGGCTTGGTTGGCTCCACGCGTATTGACTTGTTTTTCCTGTGGGCTAGGCCGACTAAGCTGTCAGGATGGTATAGGTACTAGGCAAGCCTACTCCATCTAAAAATCAATGTCCCACGCACGGCAGCGTCCGAGTGACCCCTTCAACCATCTAGTGTGAGTGAAGGTGCCACTGGACGCTGTTTAAATCATCTCACTACGTAGATGCAAAGGCCAAACGTAGCGGGGCGGTAGAACGCCGGCTTCTCATTCGGGAGATCGTGGGTTGGAATCCCGGCATGTGCCAATGACTTCGTTTTATAAGTTACGTACATTTGTGAAGTCCTAGGTAGCAATACCACTCGCTAACTGTGAAGGAAAACACAGTGAGGAATCCTGAGTGTCTGAGGTGTTCGCATACCTCAAAGCTTGAAATTGCCAATCCGCGGTGGGCACGCGTGGTGATTAAGCCCACGCTCTCTCTCTCTGAGAGAAGGCCTGTGCCCTGCAGTGGGAAGTATTCCAAGAAGGCATTGTCTTTTGATGCAAATCATTCAGTACCAATTTGGCTGTATAGTTTCAGGAACCGCAAGGGGGGCATGTCATGTTCGTAGAAACACTAGTAAGTAATAGTAATATAACGTTTTAGTAACTTATGACTTTAGTAAGCGGAAGTTAATTTCCAACTAGGAAACGTTGTGGCAACAAACGCTGTAATCTCTTCCAAAAGTGATACTATGGAGCTTAGCCACTTGAATAGAAATCTGAAAAATAACTGATATCACGAGTTTCACTTTATTATTTATAAAAACATGGTTCATCTAAAACACCCACAGTTTAAACAGTTGGTCGTAAAGACCAACTTAAACTGCATTTAAAGTGTGATTGAAGGCGTGTTCTAAGCACTTAACGAAAAAATTGCCTGTGATGTTAAGCCAGAACAGACAGACCCGTGTTGTTCTGAGCCTCCTCTTGCAACTAATTTGGCGAAATCGTTCTCAGTAGCTCGTATCATTTTTTATTGATAAAATAATTTGTTTTCGTGTCAAGTATGAATAGCTTTCGGGCAAATGTCCGTTTTTTAACAGCTTGTATGTCACAAAACATCCACCATAGTAATTTGGCACTCTGGTTTGGTTTGGTTAAATAAAAGATTTAAATTATGCTAAAAGGCATCTTTGCAATCATTCCCATCTGCCACAACCCAATTTGGCCTTAATTTGGAGCGTGCTATCTCGCTCGCACAATGTAACATTTTTAGTTATTGTAGTAAAATGAGTAAACTTGTGATAAATATAGTCTGAGGGTTTGATGCATAATTAAATTACGGACATTGTAAACATTGTAAAAATATTTTTGTTTTCCTATACGTTTTTTTTTTATCAAAAACTTAGTACAGGATAAGAGAAATATGCCTTGAATATTCGCATTTTAATTATCCGTCAAACCCTCAGACCACATTTATCAAAAGTATACTCATTTTATTACAATTACTAAAAAATTTTAAATTGTGTGAGCGAGACAGCATGCTTCACGTAAAATCTCCAATAAGAGATCGTAGAATTAAATTAAAATGAAATGACAACGACCAGTTTTGATTGAAAAAATGTGGTGGTCGACACATTTTTTTTGCCACATCGATCACCCTAAAGTAAAACTACGGAATACACAAAAACTTCCCAAATTGTGCATATTATCATATCTATTCTGCAACTGAAACACGTCTCATTTACCCCCGAAATAGAGGGCAGCTGATGGGAAAGGCCGAATTTAGTTGTGTCAACGACCACCAATGACCACCTTCGATTACAAAGGCAATCAGATATGGTCATTGGGTCTGTTATTAATTTGTAAAAATGAGCTCCAGCTGGGGTAGATTAGGGGGCGTAAGATAAGATGATCTCATTGTTGGACGATATTCACAGTTTTTCAGAAGAGAACACCTCTTTTGCCAAGTCCATGCCAGAGGGGAGGTAGGTACCAAATCCCACAGTTACACGTTCCTGGAAGATAGCGCTGCGTGTAATTTCCCCGGATAGGCGGATAGGCGCGTCAGTGTGTCTGTCATGTGCAGCTTCCGTGTTTGCTAGTAGGGAAAATATTATTGTTACTTTGTATGTAAACGTTGGGCTATGATTACAAAATGTTGTGATAACACCGTCGGCAGTGCAGCATGTTCCCTGATGACCTTGGGCTCAGCATGACGCTTTTTGCCAAGTTTTGTCACGCTCAATCAACAGTAAGTCAACCGTCTTTACTAGATTACCCATCTATAACAAGTAGACCTACATCTCTTCACAATCTCTTCTTTCATTTTATCGCTATTGCACATAAACAAAATTAACACTGGTTCCTTAACTTACCGACCTTGCTATTAACTAATTGATAAAACATGATTAAGGGGCGACCCCGTTATAACTAGTGCCACCAGTGGAAAAAAACCAGCCAAGTGTGAGTCGGACACGCGCACGGGTTCCGTACCATTATCTATACAACATTTGAATATTTCAAGCGTCTACTTGTGGCCGTTATTAATATCGAGCGAAAATCGGTAAAAAAAATCACGTTTGTTATATAGGATCCCGCCTTAAATATTTATTTTATTCTGTTTTTAGTATTTGAAGAAGAAGAAAGACATTTATTATATCAACAAAACACATCACAGAAACAATAAGCAGATAAGTAACATGACATGCACAACAACAGAAAGAAAACTAAACACAAAACAGACAAAACGAATACATAAAACAGGACCATAGATGTATGGATTAGGTAGTTGTCAAAGCGGCAACAGAAATACATCATCTGTGAAAATTTCAACTGTAACTACCGCGGTTCGTGAGGTACAGCCTGGTGACACACGGACGGACGGACGGACGGACCGCGGAGTCTTAGTAATAGGGTCCTTTACCCTTCGGGTACGGAACCCTAAATAATTATCTCCTATAAGTATTACTTACGTTTTTGCAAAGGGTCATCGGAAAATCTCAACAGCCTACACCTAACCTAGGTATTGTGATAATAACTTTCACACAAGACAATCACAACACAAATCCCAAACTAAGACACCCTGTACTATGGTAACCCGGCAAGGTCATCACAAACATGGAAATACACCCAGACTGAGACCATTCGTACAGAATATACGGCGGCCCCCAGTGCGAATCAAACCCACGTCCTCTGGCATGGTAATCAGACGTGATACCGCTGGGCCGACAAGACAGTCAAATTGTCGGGTATTTAATTGATTTCCGCTAAAAACTGCCGGTTTGGTAAAGTTATATTCTAGGTTCCATGCTGTAAGTCCTAAGAACCGCTAACGTAGTTACTGAGATTTATGATGTTCACTTTTTGCAAAAAAATGTCTGTCTATATATATAACCAGCCCATAAGCAGAGCCCACTGGCCTCTTCTCTTTTACGCCAACCCATCCGGTACCTTGCCAGTCTCGTCCATTGTTTCCCAGCCGCTTTCACAATGTCGTCCGCCCACCGGGCCGGTGGTCTGCCCACCGACCGTCGACCCGTTCTTGGACACCACTCAGTGGCTACCTTAGGCCGTCTTCCCGTCTGACCAAATGCGCCGCTCATCTCCATTTTAACCTTATGATGCAAAAAATGTATTAAGTACATGTAAAAGAAGATTTTTCTTTGTTATTGGAGACAAGCAGAACTGATGGCCGATGGGGCCGAAAAGTTCTCGAATGGAGACCACATATCGGCAAGCGCAGCGTAAGACGACCAGTCACAAGGTGGACAGATGAACTCATCCAAGTGGCAGGAAGACGCTGGATGCAAGCCGCTTCCAACCGGTCTTTTTGGAAATCCATGGAGAAGGCCTATGTCCAGCAGTGGACTTCTTGTGGCTGAATGTTGATGATGATTGGAGACGTTAGTTAGCTTCGGGTGAAAAACTTGAAAAAAGGCTTAAAAAACCTTAAGTAGACCTTAAAAGCCTGTGAGATGGCTGGTAGGACAAGCAATCGTGTCATGTCAATGTTATTACCTTACTGCGAAAGAAGTTATTATACAGCAATTTTAGCAGTCGGGTTTTTGTTTTTTAAGTATATTTTTATTCCTTCTTCAAAGGGAACGGAAACGGACCCTTGTCTTTAGGCACGCGTCAAAAACAGCTATAACCTACACTATTTTGTAACTTTACCAATAGTAACTAACCTCTTGGAGAGCAGCAGCTCGGTGGATTATACAGGGTGAAATTAAATGGGCTGAATTTCTTTCTCTCGAATGTAGGTTTTTTTAATGCTTTGGCAGTTTTCATACCAACCGCATATAATCCACTTCCGGTGCGAAAGTGAGGTACGTGCTGTCTCTGCCGTAAAGTTATGAGGTGCAATATATATCATACTCACACTTAGTGGGTATCGTGTTTGAGTGTATTTTTAGGAGTGGCTCTAATATTTTGAAATAAGTGTAATTGATATTTTGTTTTCGCACATCAGTGTATGCGTTATATACATATAATGAAGGCGCTGAAATCTTACTAGATTATATTAGAACACTTTATTGTACGCCAGAACATGAGCTTTTCTCCAATGATTTTGGCAATGTCTATCTGTATTTATGTTTTAAATTATTTCTCTGTTTATAGTGCTTTAAGTCGGTTTCTATTATTATTTAAAATAAGTACATTTTACAGTTTGGGTGAATATCACTTCGACTCCGCCAAATTGTATTTTCCGAAAACAAATGCATGAGTCACTATAAAAAACACCCAAACCGCTTCAAGTGTGCCTATGAAATTTGAAGAGTTCCCTCGATTTCTCCAGCATTCCGTCACCATAACCTAACTTTGTGACTATGGGGCTACCTGTGAAGTCTACCGTTTCAAACAAAACAATAATTTTCAAAATCGGTCCACGCATCTTCGAGAAATCGGGGAACATAAATATTTTTTTTTTAAAGTCGTTGTATGCACGCACGCCGGTTAAGGGTGCCTTTTTTTTGAAGTCGGTTAAAAATCGATAGTCAACCCATGATGGTAATCCACCTCTGTTGCCAACGCTCAAAAAGTTCACCCTGTAAGATTTCTCGGTCGTGCCGGATGCATTTCTTACCGCCACACCTTGGTAGGAACAAATAAGGGGCACGCGCCCCTGATCTGCGAATGACTGAAGTTACTGAGTGAGTGAGTGATTGATTGTTCCTCTTTTTGAGACATTTTTAGAGTGGATATGTGTATGGCGGAGTTTTTTTCTTTACATTATTTTATGCGGCCTATAGGTATACGTCCCACTTCAGGGCACGGGTCTTCTCTCAGAAAGAGAGTATGGGCTTAATTGCCCACCACGGATGGGCAATTTCAAATCATAAGAAGAGCCTGATTATGCGCACCAAATCCTATAGAAATACTGAACTTTGCGATAGCAATTAAGTAGTGTGTAATTTGAAAGACGATTGGAATCGTTCAGGATTTTGTGCGCGTAATATAGGGGCAGGGTCACTGGGGGCAGGTCTCTTTATTGCACTAATGTGGTGTACGAGGGCATTTTTATGTACCCACCATTACAAGGGTGCCCCAATGCAGGGCAGGGCTCCTTCTTTTCAGACATTATAAATTCGTCCACTGCTGGACCTAGGCCTTCCTCCAGCACGTTACTTTTTTTAAACTCGGCCATCATGATCCAGCCGCTACCAGGGTCGAATACCATGAAACTACACTTCGTAGTTTCATCATCATCATTCAGCCACAAGAGTTCCATTGCTGGACATAAGCCTCCTCCATGGATTTCCAAAAAGACCGGTTGGAAGCGGCCTGCATCCAGCGCCTTCCTGCCACTTGGATGAGGTCATCTGTCCATCTTGTGGCTGGTCGTTCTACGCTGCGCGGCAAGCGCTCTCCATTCGAGAACTTTTCGGCCCCATCGACCATCAGTTCTGCGTGCTATGTTCCCCGCCCACTGCCACTTCAACTTACTAATCCGCTGGGCTATGTCGACGACTTTCGTTCGTCTACGGATCTCATCATTTCTGATTCGGTCTCGTAGAGAAATTCCGAGCATAGCCCTTTCCATAGCTCGTTGCGTGACCTTGAGCCTTCTTATGAGGCCCATAGTGAGTTTCGTAGTTTATTATGACAAATTGAGATGCATTGCGTAGCAGAGTCTGTTTATTAATTTGTGGGTAAATTGTAGTAAACCATGAATTTTTAATTCTATGGCCCCAGCAAACGGATGCTCAATCATAAAGGATAACGGTCAGTTTTCGTTAGATAATTTACAAATTATACATGGAAAAATATTTTTTTCTAAATTTTATATCTATAGTCCCAACACTTATGTATGCTAGCGAGACTTGGGTATGGCAAAAGAAGCAAGAAAGTAGGATTAATGCAGTAGAAATGAGGTCCTTGAGAAGTATGTCTGGCGTTACTTTGAATGACAGGATACGCAATAGTGTGATTAGAGAACGTTGTGGACTGAAAGAGGATGTAGTGACAAGAATTGAGAAAGGAATGTTGCGTTGGTTTGGACATGTGGAGAGGATGAAGGAAGAAAGATTGACAAAACAAATATATCGAGCGAATGTGGATGGAAGGGCCGGTAAGGGACGACCCAGACGGACATACTTTGACCAAATAGAGGATGTATTAACAAAGGGCAAGATAAAAAGTACCCGAAACCGGCGTGCGTGCATGCAACGACTAATGAGTGTTGAGGAAGCGAAAGTGATCTGTCAGGATCGTAGCAAGTGGCAGTCCCTGGTCTCTGCCTACCCCTCTGGGATACAGGCGTGAGTTTATGTTATGTTATGTTATGTGTTATATCTATAATGACATAGGTATGGTAAAATAACCATTTTTATAGAATTGGAAAATAACCATTAAGAGCGGTGGTACCGGAGCGCTAGACCACATTCGGAAGGTCGTGGGTACGCATGTACTAATTACTCTATTTTCTAACTTACGTACATGTGTGAAGCAACCAGAGGCGTTCACCTCAGCGCTTGAAATTGCCAATCTGCGGTGGGCACGCGTGGTAATTAAGCCCCCTCTGAGAGAAGGTCTGTGCCCTGCAGTGAGACGTACATAGGCTACATTAAAAAAAAACATTTTTATATTGAAACACAGATTTGAACATATAACAAAATGCAATATTTGTAAAGGTATGTAACTTGACGAGGGGTCTTTTATATTTTGGTATAATGTGGACCAAACGCAGAAAAAACACTAAATTGCTTATAATTGGAAAGGAAAACAATCCAGGGCCGGATTTAGGGGAGGGCAGGCGGGGCTACTGCCCTGGGGCCTCCACAAGGAAAGGGCCCCCACAAAAGGCTAATATGTACTATCAATAAACGCCAATCTTTTATGAGTACTTATAACGTCTGTTTTTGTTTCAAATTAAAAAAAAATTCGTCGTATTCATTGTATTTTTTTCGTTTTTTTGGTATTTTTTATTTGGGAGTAATTAGGGGCCTCCGCTCCTTCGTTGCCCTAGGGCCTCCAGACCTCAAAATCCGGCTCTGAAACAATCATTACTATAGTAGAAAAAATGAACAATATTTTGGTATTTGAATAGCATCCGACCAGGTAGAATCTTCGAAATGAAAAAAAAACCAAAAACCTAAATTAATAGAATTATAGAGATGGTACCATGTTTTTATTTGCACGTAAAAATTAGGTTTTGAGATGCAAGATTTTGAACAAGAAATATTTTTTCTGTTTTACGGGAACAAAACAGACCGATTTTTAAGTAGGCATACCTCCCTAACTAAACATCTTTGGCACTCGGGTGTTCTCGTTATTATTTGAAGTTATTATTTGAAGGTTAGCCTTTCGGTTTTTGTAATAAAAATGGGCCCGTACGAAAATCGGGTCTCAGAAAACACTGTGGCGCCAGCCAACTGGCCGGCCAGTCGGATCCTGTGACGTCACAATAGGAATCAATACCCGCCGGCAGCGTTTTGAAAGAGCCTAAGTTTAAACTTCTCTAACTTTGTAATTTTTTTATGGATTTGAGTCATTCAAAAAACCAATACCAATGCTTTAATGTGTGTGTTCCATCCGCCCTGGTAGTTGAAAGTCCAATATTTTCATGTCTGAATAATCCTCATTGCGGTTGTACGACAAACCGAGGGTGACGCTCCTTTTACTCACCTATCTTTAATCATTGTAAAATAATGACTACTTTTGACAAACACGATCTGAGACGATGTTTTTTAAACATATTTATTCAATCAACGAAATATTGTTTTCAGCATGTAGCTTTGAAACTGCGTTAGAATCGCGCAAAATGTTGGCTGAAGCGGAAAAAACGCAATCGTTCTATCAACTTCAACTAATTTGTCTCGAATCCGATTTGTCAAGAGTAGGGCATCGTCGTAATTCAATGGAATTGTCCATCAAGTCGATGACCCTTTTACAAAAGTACCTGCAAAGAAACCGATTTCAATTAAATCCAAAAATAAGTTTAACATAATTGCGCCACACTTCCCAAACACATTTCAAAAATACCACCCCTGCACAATAAATTACTACTCAGATCAGCAGGTTTATTTTAGTTACTTACGTTATTGTTTGCACGCCAGTGTACCACCAGCGTACAGTGGCAGCCTGTTATATCGGTACCTTGCCTCAACATTAAATGTATAACAAATTTTGTAACAGAAAAAAACTATGTTACCGGCAAGGTAGTCATAGATGGGTTTGACATAGTACTTCCATTTGCTTTCCGTAGTATGTCTGTAAAAATCAACATCAAAAACTTTTTGTTCATCGTAGCAGACTGAACGGTTTAACAATCTCCTACAGCCTCGTTGGTCTAACGGTATCACGTCTGAATACCATGTCGTGGGTTCGATTCTCACTTTTTTTTTAAACGTATTTTGTTAACCGACTCTTTGCGGCTATTATAGACACTTCAAAGAAGCTTTCTCCTTAATCTGTGGATAATTACCATTATTGTCAACTTCTGCTAGTTTTTGCTAAAGTTCTAAATGAACACTTTATTTATTTCGAAAACTGATGCCCTAAACGGATGAATAACCGAAAACTATTAAAAATTTTGTTTTTATTTTACGATTCAGATATTATGATAATTTGACAGACAAAACAACTATATACCAAGACACTATTAGTGGATATACTTTTTCATCCAAATCTGATCAGCCGTCTAAGCGCGTTTGCGTAGAAAACATAAAATCCTTACATTTATAATGCTTACCTATGACTGGGATACTAACTATTATCACAGAACAGAGACGTTCTGTGACTATTATCGTGTTAGACTGTACGAACTAAATGCAAGGTGGCTAATTCTGGCGCTTCCTGCGTGCGATTGATTTGGATCTGTGCTTTATTGTGAAAACGGCGTGTTTTCGCGGAAATTCGAGAATAGCTACTTTATTCTAGACGTCATTATTACGTTGCAGCGAAAATTAGGCTTACGTCAACTTATATTACTCTTTTACTCTATGTGCAGTCGGCTGCAGGTTAACTTACATTTTAGATGCAAAGTCGCCAGTAACGTAATTATTTGTTTGTTTGTTATACTTTATTGCACTAAAAGAAACATTAACAAAAATAAAACTTAAATAACAGGCTTGTCTCAGAAAAAAATGTACAAAGGCGGACTCATAAATTAATATATATTTTACTCCGAAACATGGCAACCAAGGATGTAACTTATCAAAGGTTTTATTCAAATTTCGAACTGGCTTGCAAATAGAGGTAGAAAGCTGTTTATTTTTTATGTAATTAGTAGAGTACACGGATGTAAAGGCTAAGGTGCTGTCGACTGCACGTTTGTGGTCTTCTAGAGCTGTCCATCAATAAAAGAAATGTACCCATTAATCATTGATCACCATAGTCAATAAGCTACAATAATTCACTTTCACTAACCCTTTGTTCTAAAGCACAGTCACAAAAAAGCTCAATGAACCACTTCTGGACACCTACGCGTAAAATCGAACACGCATTCATTCATACTGGAAAATAAAGTTGACTTCACAGAGCGGTACAGAAAATTTGGAGAAAATAGTTACATATCTACTTGTGTAACTTTGTCATATCGCACCTTCGGTAGTACAAGGGCACAACTCACAAAAAATGGTAAAATGAGTTAAGTATGCAGAAATGCCTTAAAAACACTCCTCTATCTGGTGGGATAAAGACTCCCATTAGATTTAGTTAAAAAGCAACAACACCACCAGATAGAGGAGTGCCTTTAACTCATACTTAACTCATTTTACCATTTTTTGTAAGTTGTGCCCTTGTACTACCGAAGGTGCGATATGTATAAACATCACGAGTCAATAATACAGTACAAACTAGTAGTCGAATAATATATTCGAACAATATAATGTTTCAATATACTGTATCAAAGTGCATAAACTAGATTAAACTACATTTTATGGTCTCTTGTTGGGTCGTACAGATATACTAATTGCGTAGTGGCATTGCTAAAAGCACGTTTAGATTACAACCCAGTTACTTGTCTCTACGGACTGGTTGTATGGTTGTTTTGATCTGTTTGTAACTATTTTAGTGATAAATACGACCGTATAGACCTACGGAGACGAAACTTGGACTCTGATAGTGTCTGATCACCGATTCAAAGTCGCAAGACACATACGTAAGTTCCTCAATTCCTAGGTGAGCCCAAGGCTTGCTTGCAAGACTTTTCTCAAATAATGCGCGGAAATTAAAACTAAGTAGTAGTAGTACCTAGGCAGAACTTTTTATTAGAAAATACTTTTCAAAATGAATGACGAACAACGAAGAAAAATTATATTTTCTCCCGTGTTAACGAGTTCATTTGTTTTTTTTTTTTTTCAATAAAAAGCTTTCTATTTTCAAGCCAGTTAGAAATTTAAATAAAACCTTTGATAAGTTACCTCCTTGGATGCCATGTCTCGGAGTAAAATTTAAATTTCACGACAGACATGAGTTTACTATGTATGGAAGCTAAAACGTGACAGATACGGATTTTCATACAACTTTTGCCGGCCGCTGCTAGCAAGTATTTGGCCAGTACAACAATTTCGATTGATCTCGAGGAAGGTTATCAAAATAATGCTCAAATTTCCAAACATGTTTGAGAAAAAGTGGTTCACATAGCCTGAAAAATAAACATAGCGATGGTGTCCCATTTGATAATGAACTGATAACCGATCGGATAAAAAGTTTCAAGATAAAAGTACGCGAAACCGGCGTCCTTGCATGCAGCGACTAATGTAACGAAAGGCGTTTGTCAGGATCATGGTAAGTGGTAAACTCGGTCTCTGCCTACCCCTCCAGAATACAAACGTGAGTTTATGTAAAATCTGTTTTTTAATTCGATGCAAAAAAAAGAGGCAGTGTTACCATTATAACCTTGGGCATCCTTGGGTAACCTTGGGTTTGAAGTTTGACACATTCATGAAGACTTAATATATTTTTTTGAATATATTTAGAATTTTGTTTCTCGTGTTCCCTTATGATTTCGACAATTTATTTTGGCTAATTTTTCGAATCCACATGAGTTAAATAAACAATCTTTGTACTTTTGTTTTGGAACCTTATATTTATGGCCGTCTCAGACGACGGCGTTAACATAATGCGATATTTTTCCCACACAATATCCAACATGCAACCCACGTCCACATACGACTGCGGTCGGATTTAGTATAGAACAAGTCATCGCGCGATATGTTATTATTTGTAGCCGTCGTCTATCACGACCTGTGATAAATAAACTTGTAATGATGTCCACAGAGTACGTCAACAAATGTAATGGGTTGTGATGGTTTACAACCCCGGCCCATGTCAAAGTGACAGTTTTTTTGCATTGAATTAAAACACAGACTTTAGTGTAAAAAGTTTCAATCGCTGAGGTCTACGAACACTTCTGTCGCTGAAGTTTACTCACAATATTTTCCTCCACTTTTAAGCAAGTGCCATTGCTTTTACACATTGACAAAAGTATATAACTTGAAAGCCAACTCATTGATACGAATGCTGGGAAACATCGTGAAGGGAGAGCATCGTTTCGGCCATGCGATTGGTTAATAAATGCACCAATCGCGTGCACTTTCTTTTCCGCTTTTCCCATGCAAGTTTTTCCTCAAAAAATTTAGCGGCATTTATGTGACCAATCCTATGTGATTCTCAGTATAAGAATACGACCAACCTGATTCATTCCTTTAAGAAGC
This sequence comes from Yponomeuta cagnagella, assembly GCA_947310995.1. NCBI lineage: Eukaryota > Metazoa > Arthropoda > Insecta > Lepidoptera > Yponomeutidae > Yponomeuta > Yponomeuta cagnagella. Next base: position 3,900,117 of record OX371285.1, on the reverse strand, counting down.
TACTTAAGGAGGTGGGAAGCAGCATCTCCTTTGTGCTTGAATATATTATTTACTTAATCCCGGAATTACTTAAATTTATGTCGACATAAAAGGATTGGTAGCCTAGTGGGTAGAACATCGGACTCGGAAGCGAGAGACCCAGGTTCGATCCCCAGTGCGGGCATGTACCTATGACTTGGTTTTCTAAGTTATGTACATTTGTGAAGTTATAGTAGCAATACCACTCGCTAACGGCGAAGGAAAAACATCGTGAGGAAACCTGAGTGTCTGAGCTATTCACATACCTCAGCGCTTGAAATCACCAATCCGCGGTGGGCACGCGTGGTGATTAAGCCCATACTCTCTCCCTGAGAGAAGGCCTGTGCCCTACAGTGGGACGTATATAGGCTGCTTATATGTCGACCTGTCGACATTATTATGCCCATGTTTATAGTACCATTAACATTTTTCTACGTATAACAATGATATACTGAAGGCTGCGACATTGGTAGAATGCGCACAGCGCGAATTCAATAAAATTATAATATTTCGATAAATAAAAATCTGAGAAAAATATTTCCAAACACAGTATCTAATTGGTTTGTTATAGATTTTTTTTAAGTTATTAACCACTCGTCTGCCGCGACACAGATCTGTGTCCAACTTAGTATGGGCCACCTATACGTTGCGTTCCGCGAGGGCAGTTCAGGAGTTAATAATCAATTTTATGAATAACACCGTATACGAATATACCAGTCCAGAGTCCAAGCGTGTATCTACTTACGAATGCTAAATTGTTCCCAAATCAATTACAAATGTTAATCGCATCGTTAAACGGTTGCAAAAAGTCAATTGCCTTGTTGTTCTTCTTCGATGTAGATTAAAGCCAAGCCAAGCCGAATATCGGAACCAGATGGTCTCGATCATCGCTCGCTCCAGCTGAGAATTGAGCCAAGAGATTAGTTGGTCCACTAAATTATGGGTGCTCACGCACTTTTGCAATGGAATCTCTTACATATATGAAATGAAACGATGAGAGTATGGGGGCGATGAGGGAAATGGGTCGGCACCTGAGGAGACGTGGGTTCGGTTTCGACCACCGTTCTGCGGCATACCTGATGGAAAGGAATTTCCTGGCAGTGCAGAGGGGGAACGCTGCTAGCGTCATGGAATCTTTTGGTTCGGGTGTGTCCCGGGGCGGCATTTTTGATGAATTTGGTATTTAAGTTTTATGTTCCGTTTTGTGAGTTTTTTTTTTTTTGTTTGTTGTGCCCCTTTATATGACGAAGCTTTTTGTGAATGTTCTGATTTTGTGTTGCCTTTTTGTTTGCTCTAAATAAAATTAGAAATAAAAAATAAATAAATTAAATTGATTTTTTGCACAAAAAGACAGTGTACATACATACGTGTTTTGAAATAACGCGCAAAACCTCAAAACGATTTCTATAGTTTCGATAATGAAACCAATACCAAACATCTATCTCGGAGGGGTAGGCAGAAACCAGGGCTTGCGACTTCCCACGATCCTGACATTCCTCTTTCGCTTCATCAATATTAATTAGTCGCTGCATGCACGCACGCCGGTTTTGGGTACTTTTTATTTGGAAACGTTTTCTTGCTCGCCACGAAAAAGAGAAAGCGAACCCTGGTCTCTGCCTCACCCTCCTGGATAAGGGCGTGAGTTTATATCCCGTGTCTTTGTTACTTTGCGGAGAGCTAGACATACAGAAAGTTATTGTCCTAATTACAATAATAGGCACTACTTGGGCCCTCTTAGATGCAGTGGGCTCGAACCGCGAACCCCGTATCTAACGACTTCCTTCGCGCGTCTGTCTGTCTGTCTGTCACACACGGTATAGGTGGCCGTTTGATGAAGGTAGCTAAGTATAGACACACGCTTTCGATATTCTCCCCTTTTTTTTACGTAGCCTATATCCCACTGCAAGGCACAGTCCTTCTCTTAGAGAGAGTTCGCGGCAAGTGGCAAACCCTGGTCTCTGCGTATCCTTCCGGGAGACAAGCGCGGGCTTACGTATTGTAATGTATGTATAGTCTATTCATCCATACTTGTCCAATTTAGTAAACAAGATTCTACCCGCAAAGTATGACTTTTTAGTCGAAAACTGCCATATTCCCATAAATGAAGTAACCTGGGACACCATTTTGGATAACACGCTGCTATGTCTATAAACAAAGTGCACGAACTTGCAAAAAAATATCTAGTTTCGGCATCAAATGTCAATTTTGAGGTTAGAATATTGTTTACTAAATTGGACAAGTAAGGATGAACAGACTGTACCTTGATGTTTTATGTTAAGAGTGGCTTGACTCAAGAATCCTACTCCACGCCATCGTATCCCAACAGGACATCATTAAGCATCGGCCAATGCATCTATTTTGACTACAAAACGGATAGCCGAACGCTTCCGACCAAAAAACTGAAGCATTCTAAAAGTGGCCGGCGAATGAAAAAAGCCCCAAATCTCCTTTCTCCTTTCTCTAACTGGGGACAAACGGACGCACAGATGATGTAAGCCACAGAAAGTCGGTTTCTGATCTTATCTTATCGGTTTATGATGACATTCTGAACGTCCTATAAAGGAAAAAGGTTTCTGAATGCAGCAGTGAGATACTCATATTAAACAAACAATTATTGCCAAGAGTCTCATCCATATATCAGTCAACTCACAGAATAATCGAAATAAAAATATGATTCAATAAAATTTTACCTTTTACGCCTATTCAACATCTTAGATAAACATTTTTGAAACAATAACGGCATTATTTATAAAAACACGATTCCTCTAAAGCACTCCTAAGAGGCAGTTTATTTAATCTGTAGCTACGACTTTTCCTTGTAAAATCTCTACCACAGACTTTTTTATCGGCGTTTTAACCCTTAGCCACCTGACGTGTTTTTCAGTTACACTACGACCTGACGTCGGTCATTGAGACCGCTTGCGTATTTACTATGTTTAATTATTTTATTGTTAAATATTATTTTAAATTACAGTCGGATATGTATATTTATTATTTTTTTTATTAATTTTAAGTTTTTCAACAATGGAAAAATCTTTATTTGCTTATCTTTAATCAACACTTAACATAGACATATGAAATTATAGAACAAAAATTAGGAACTTTGGAAATTAGAGATCGGAGTAGGAATTTTAATTGCGACATAATATTATTTACTTATTTACTATCAGTTCAACATATTTTCTTGAATTCTAAATCACTTTTGGCTCAATCAAGGCATAATTTTTACAAAATCACAACTTACAAAGTTTTACAAGTTGCGGCGACAATCAAGACACATTTTTTGACTGCATTCAATGCAAATCGGATTTTTACAAACAAAACACATATAAGCTGTTTTACGCTTCTTTTTAGGGTTACATGTTGAACAAGTCTTCCGTTTTTCAAGCTTTTCAGAATTGTTAGATGATAATGTGCTGGGCGTTTGTTTTATTTTTAGGATTCGACGAATGGTGAACTGAAGATACCTTTGCAAACCAAAACTGTGCATGCGGCCAGATGAGGCTTTATACGATCTTCTGCCATTTTTTTTATAAAGTCCAGTCTCGAAATCTTTGATTGAGCTTGGTTCATTTTGTTGATGATGTATGCGTTTGCTGCAGATATGTCAAGCATTCTATAAAATATTGCCATCGGCCAACGTTGTGTTCTTCGAGATGTGGAGTAAATAGAACATTTTTGATCTAGTATGTCCACGCCGCCTTTTGTGCTATTGTAAAACATGATCATCCCCGGTTTTTGCGTATTTGAATCAATAGTTTGTGTGTGGTGCATGCTGGACAGCAGAATTACTGATTTATTACATTACGTAATAACGTGGTCCACTGGAACATCTTCTATGTCGCTGCAATCTTCATTTGGAAGTTCTGGTATACTGTGATGATTTTAGCAGTCTGAATCAGATTCCTCAAGCCATCGTAATAAATTTGCTTCAGACATTATGAACCTTCAAAAAAATTAATACTATGTAGTAAAAATAACGTAACTACCTGAGGTCGGTCACTCAGACCGCTCACGAAATATAATTACTTATAATTCACAACTGCGCGCACGTCTGGAGCTGCCGAGCGCGTGGCGCGTACAGACGGTGGATTAGAAAAAGTACATGAACGGATGGTTGCGCCGCGCGCATAGCATCAGAATTATTTTAACAATAAAATCACCAGAGTCTCTGAGACCGACGTCAGGTGGCTAAGGGTTAAGGAATCATGTTATTTATAAATAAAACCGTTAAACTACATATGTAAGTGTATGAATGTAATAAGTAGATTGCGTGTCATGCATGTATATTATGCTGAGTTTAGCTATAAGTTTCCGAATGGTTAAAACAAATATAATAAATAAATAAAAGATTGAGGTACTGTTGTACCAGGTCTTAATGATTTGTGACCGCAGATATACAAGATTGAACTGATTTGTTCTGATTTCGGAAACTTAGAAATTTATACCCCTAGGTACAGCATGAAAAATTGAGTGGACCATCTGTCACACATCTATGGGTGACGGATGTGTCGATGTCGCCAACGCTTAAAGTATTACTCTTTTGGTTGCAATTAATCGCTTCCTTGCTTAGTAGTACATCCTAGTCGTGTCGAGATTCCGGCCGGGGAATTAGTTTTGTCAGTGGAAATGGAAACTTTAAATAAAATCAAGAGGAAAATTATGATACAACTGTTTTACACATAACTGTAAATTGTGATGAAGATAAACTGTTTAATATATACGGGACGGCATTTATCAATAACAATTTAAATAAGATATCGATATAATTTGTAAAAGTCCCGCCATAGATCGTTTCCAATTCCTTAAATATTTTTAAAGGTTTACCTTAAGAAAATAAATATAAATTGTTATTTTTAATTCTCTTTCACATTAAGCCTCAATGTTTTTAGTTAGGGTTTTTTAAAATACCTACTCTTAATAGTGATGCTACGTACATTCCTTTGGGCGCTCAGCAGACTTCTTATGTAAAACTTTGTAAAAATTCGCGTACCAAAACTATTAACATTTATTTATGTAGAAAAAAATGGACATGGTTGGGACACCTGGCCAGGCGGGAAGACGGCAGGTGGACCGGCTGTCACACAGTGGAGGTCGAGAACAAGTTGACGGTCAGTGGGCAGACCAGCAGCCCGATGGTCGGACGGTATCGTTGCGTCGGCGGAAGGTCCGTGGATGCGGATTGCAAGAGACTGGCATTTGGGGGAAAAGGCCTGACCTAGCAGTGGGCAGCGGTGAGCTGATGATGATGATGGTATACAAAATGTTATTGAAATTACGCAAAGCCTTTGAAAGCGTACGCTCTACTCAGTTGCGATAAGGGTGACTTTGCAACGAAAATTTAAAGGTTGCTCAGCTGTCGGCTCCACAGTGATTCGAGTATTTATCTATGATCTATCTATCTATCTAATACCTTTAAACGAGCAATTCTTGTATATAGAATCTAAATATATATAATCTTAATCTCGGAAACGGCTCCAACGATTTTTATTTAGTATGCAGAGGATTTTGGGGGCTACTATATACAAGGTTGATAGGTCAGGTAGGAAATCGGGCGGTCCCGCAATCAAAAAACGCTGCTTTGAGCCCAGTAAGATTATTTTTTTCCTTGTTTTCCCAATTTTTTTCATCGAAACAAATAACGCGTAAAGCTAAGGCATCATGAATTAATGTCGGTCCTTATAAAGTCTACCAAATGTTAACTTTAACTCTATTTGTTTGAAAATGGCTCTTAAGCTCAATAAGATACGGGCTACAGTGGCATGGATCGGATTGTAGCTGATCCTACCTCCTTCGATAGATTGATTGCACTTGACGGCCATTGCATACAAATGCACGCTGTTATGTCATTGAAGATGTTGGAACCTATACAGGGTGTAACAAGTCCTATACTCGTTAATACAAACAATGGGAAACCATTGAAATTCCGATAAAAATATCAGTTGCTCCATGTCATCATCATCAGCCATTTGATGCCCACTGCAGGGCATAGGCTTCCTTCGTGGTTTTCACAACCATGAGAGGTTTTGGCATAGTCGCCACGCTTGGCAGGCGGGTTGGCGATCGCAGTATGCGGTTGGAATCTCCGTCTCCTGGCAATTTATTTTATTAGTCGCCTTCTACGACATCCATGTATGACTTGGATTTTCTAGTTAGGTAGGTATTTTTATTGTATTTCGTGTGGCAACTAAACTGAGGGGATGGTTTAGGTGCTGGGCAAACCTATTTTATGTAAATAAAAATAAAAATCGACTTCAAAACACTACAGCACTAAAAACAGAGAAATAACTTAAACGAATATGACCTTTAAATTCGATGTAGCTGTTGTAGAAGTATAGTTGGGATCCGGTGCCAAGTTACAAGACCAGCACATACGTCTTGGGCACCGACTCCTATTTAATATTTCTACAATACCTACATCGAATTTAAAGGTCGTATTCGTTAAAATTATCACTGCGACTCCGCCAAATTACGTTTTTCGAAAGCAAATGCACGAGTCACTACAAAAAAATACTCAAATCGCTTCAAGAGTGCCTTTGAAATTTGAAGAGTTCCCTCAATTTCTCCATGATCCCATCATCAGATCCTGACTTGGTGACTAATAAACTACCTGTGAAGTCTACCCTTTCAAACAAACAAATAATTTTTCAAATCGGTCCACGCGTCTTTGAGTAATCGGGCACCATACATAAGTATCCTATATACGTCCTACTGTAGGGCACAGGCCGTCTCTCAGGAAGAGAGTATGGGCTTAATCACCACGCGTGCCCACCGCGGATTAGTAATTTCAAGCGCTGAGGTATGTGAATAGCGCAGACACTCAGGTTTCCTCACGATGTTTTCCTTCACCGTTAGCGAGTGGTATACATAAAAACCATTCATAAAAATAAAAAATAAAGAGATCCCGACAAATTGAGAACCTCCTCCTTTTTTTGAAGTCGGTTAAAACACTTGAGCTCGTGTTTACAACAATTTTTGTTCTATAAGTTTTTATTTCAATATGTTTTTTAGTGTTTAAATAATTTGATTCAATCTGCGCTGTACGCGCTCTACCAATGTCGTAACCTAGCTAAGGCATTGTCCTATATAGAAGAATGTTAATTCTATGCAACACATATGTTTATAAACAAACAGAAAAACCACGAACAAAAAAACAAAAGTCATAGAACAAAAGTTGTTGTAAATGAAGAACTCTTATAAATTAACCCTGTATAAATCTAACGAATTAAATAACACTGCGCGTGCGAGTGGAATTTTTAGCGTTATTTTAGCGTTAAAAAACCATAACGCATTTAATCTTCTCGGATTAAACGGTTAACATTAGAGTCGTTATAAACTTATAACATCTGTTTATTACGAAGCTGATCATCGTCTGGTGTAAACAACGCGAAGGTATTCAGATTTATTTATACACCGGACGACTCGAGGAAGTGCAAAAGGGGTCACTGAAAGCGCCTTGCATTTTGATATGGAATGCAGCAGTTCTGAATTCTGGCCTCAGTCTGGGTGTATTTCTATGTTTGTTATGTCCTCGCCTAGTAACCATAGCACGGGGTATCCTAGTTTGGGATCAGCTTCAGTATTACGCGCATCAACTCCCGAACGATTCCAATCGTTTAAATGTCAAATTCCAAACTAACTGTTATCGCAATTGTCAAGATTCCGACAGGATTTGGTACGCATAATTAGGCCTCTGGACAAGTGAGGGTGTTGTGTGGAAGAAGTTATTTTTATTGTAATACCGCCATTGAAATTTGACATGTGGGCGACTCCACTAACATTCCAATGTCGATTTGTCAATATTAACAATCGATCGTTCGAACCTTTTATTTATTTACAAAGATGCGCTCGTCGGACATCATTCAGAGATAAGTCTTATCGTTCTATTTGTATCGCAGTTTGCTGAGGCTTGGAGATATAAAGAAAATTTGTAAACACAGCAATTTATTGTAAAAAATAAATGTAAAAGCGTTGTGTTTGCTAGCAAAGGCGAAACAAATATTTAAAGGCCGACTTGCATCATAACTAAACGGCGTGAGTTTCTATGTTTTTCCCGCAGGGGTAGGCCGAAACCAGAGCTTATGTGATGTAATGTTATGTCTTATCTGGTACATAGAATGCTTATAGTCCTTTATATTGTTATCTTATCACTAGACAATCAAATCAACGCAACGATCAGACAACAAAGGCCTATAAAATCCCTTTTAAAGTCATCTAGGTACAATGCCTCAAAATTGTATTCATTTCTGTCGTATGAAATATGCAAGGGATATTTTTGACAGGAAATTGTTGATGCGAATAATAGATAAAGTAGCATTAAAATGCAGAGGGCTTCCTGTGAAGCGAATTTCAATATTAATATTTTGATTTAATATTGGGCGAATACTGCCAGCATTCTGGTATGGCTGGTCACATCTACCGAAATACTGATAGGTTAAAAAAGGATGTCAAGTGAGCCCACCAGCTCGCTGGATTGACGATCTGAGACAGACTGTTGGTAGCGGCTGGGTGGGGATGGTCTAGGGCAGACATAAGTGGCGTGCCTTGGGGGAAGCCTTTGGTCCGTGGTCGGTGAAGGAAAACATCGTGTATTTACATACCTCAGCGCTTGAAATCGCCAATCCGTGGTGGGCACGCGTGGTGATTAAGCCCATGCTCTCTCTCTCTGAGAGAAGGCCTGTGCCCTACAGCGGGACGTATATAGACTGCTTAAAATGATTATGATGAATGGTAATACGTCCTTTAATTACATGCCGATGATTATCACCTATTGAACTAAATTTTCAACATCACAGGGTATCCTAGCTTGGGGCCAGAGGCCTAATTATGCGCATCAAATCCTGTCGAAATCCTGAAGGTTTGCGATAGCAATTAGTATGGGATTTACAGTTAGACGATTGGAATCGCTCAGGATTTGGTGCGCATAATATAGGAGCAAGACAAGTGATTCTTTTTGTGGTTTTGTGGGCTTTGCTATTATTTCGGAGACTGGGTGTCGACAAAGCTTAGGGTGTCATCGGCGATTTCACAATTTCCCCGTTTCCTTCATTTAGTCCCTCAAAAACGTATATTTCTATTTCAGTGAATCAAGCTTTATGGTTCGATTAGTTTTAACGTTTGTTGATGCGTCTTCGCTTCACCGCCAAAGTGACGTAACTGTAGAATAATAATATTTCACGGGAAGCCGTTAGTGTCTGGTAAGGACAGTTTATTTGCGGTTAATGTTTGAAATAACGATTAGGGATTAGACGATATTCAGCTATTTTAAAGGGTAAAGGTTTTTCGAGGAAAATTATGAGTGGAGTTTTGTAGTTTAGCGGGGCTCCGGCCAATTTTTGAACGCAAAAAGCTCGAAGGAAATTTACTGTCTTTCCTTACAATGCTCGCTAAAATGTCTGCTAGAATACACGCTCCCGTTTATTTTCTGAGAATGTTCATTACAAGTAACTGTAGTGAACATTCACTAGAATGCTCATTATAAGTGAATGCTCAAGTAAATCAGCAGCTTAACGTTTAATCCTAATTTTAGACATATTAATTCTTTGAAAAAAATTTCATTCGATAACGTGGCAATGTTCTACTACATACTTAGATGCTCTCAAATTTATCCACGGGATAGTAACACGAAGCCGGCATCACCTCCAGTATCCCCAACCTCCCAAGGTCCTCGCTCGACCAAACAAACAAGCTAGCCCCGTATCCACTCGACCCGTCCCATTGTGCTGATTTGTGCATCTATAAGTACCCTTCGTAGTGATGTGGTACGTTGTCGAGGACTGTGTGGACCTTGGCCTATATTAAATCTACGTTTACATTCGTATGTAATGAATGGTTTAATGAGATAATTTCGACGCAAAACTAACCATTAGCTGATTTAAATGAAATTTTACACACAGATAATATATAATTATAGTAATCTGTATGATGCCGGTATCATGTACCAGGACCCTAAGGGGTCATCCATAAAGTACGTCACACTACTTTCGTGATATTTGACCCCTTCTCTGTCCTTGTAAGTGTTGGTCACATTTGTAAACTTTAACTTTAGTAGTTAGATACAGAATTTGATTAAGTATAGTTACATAGTTATAGGGTCTTATTTATAAAAACACGATTCCTCTAAAGCACTAAGAGATAGTTTATTTCATCTGTGGTTACGACGTTTCCTTGTAAAATTTCCGCCATCGACTAGGTATTTTAAACGGCGTTTTAAGGAATCATGTTTTTTATAAATAAGCCCATCAAGCTCTGATAAGATCTCACTTTAGTTAAGATTAATAAGAAGGTAAATGTTGTAGGCGCATGTTAAAGGAGGTCATGTAAGACCTATAAATTGTAAGTCTCACTTTATAAGCTGTATATGCATTCTGTTGGTGCTCCTTAAATAAAATAAAATGTGTGCGCGAACATCGACAGAAATCGATACTCGCTACCTTGTCCAATTAATTGTCCCCTCACTATAACTTCGGGTCCCCTGCCCGCTATGTACGCATTAAAATCGTTATTCAATTTAACATCTCAGCATTGTCGACCATCAATGGTTGGACAGTTTAGGTACATATCTCTTGTCTATTTGACCGTGCCCGTTGCCGATTCGTCTAACTATAGGGCATAGGTCTTCTCTCAGGTAGGAGAGAGTATGGGGTGGTATGGGCTTAATTATCACGCGTTCCCACCGCGGTTTGGCAATTTTAAGCGCTGAGGTATGTGATTCAGTACTTAGTTATAAAATTTGTCTGACTTTTTGAGCAGAAGCAGCCATTAGATACTTGAGTATATTTACTTAGTTTATAAGGTTTGTGGCAAGCTTGGAAAAAATATCGTATTTTCCCACTGCGGTATTTTCAATGAAAATACTATACGTATATTAGATACTTTTTTTATGTAGCCTATTCACGTCCCACTGCAGGGCACAGGCCTTCTGTCAGAGAGACAGAGTACGGGCTTAATCACTAGGTGTGCCCGCCGCGGATGAGCAATTTCAAGCGCTGAGGTGTTTGAACACCTCTGACACTCAGGTTTCCTCATGATGTTTTCCTTCTCCGTTAGCGAGTGGTATTGTTACTATTACTTCACAAGTGTACGTAACTTGAAAACAAAGTCATTAGTGTAGGTACATGCCGGGATTCTAACCCACGACCTCCCGAATGAGAAGCTGGCGTTCTACCGCTCCGCTACCACTGCTTATTAGATACGTACTAAATATTTTCTTCACATACTTTATTTTAAATATAACAAGAAATTCGTACAATAAAAATTGTTGTAACAGACTAACTCTAATTGACCTGTTTCAGAAACTGCGCATTTTTCAGGCAACCCTGTATATTAATTATTTTTTGCACACACAGAAAAAAATCAGTACAAAATTTATACAAACTATGGCTCCTTTCTTGCTATGTTATTATTTTCATTTAATAAGCAGTGGCTTTTATATAATTTTGGTGTTTGTTGGGTTCAATAACTCTTTCTTTTTCATACACCTGTATTACACTCCTAGCTCCTGTTTCTTGTACACAAACAATCTAGTAATTTACTTCTAACAGCTGTAAGTTTGCCAAAGTGTATACAAAAATAAATATCTGACAGCTGCTAACAGAGGTCTAATTACGAGTAGAATCCTGACGTTTGTGAAAACAGTTAGTATGGAATTTGACAGTTAGACGATTGGAATTTTTCAGTAATATAGTGGCTGCTGACTTAAACATTGTTAGTGTGTGAGAAACCGGGACTTGCAAAAGTAGCATTTAGCTCAAATTCTTTATGCAAAATTCAATTTAAATTGACATTCAACAAGTGCTGCAAGATTTCCTTACAAGTCGTGTGAAACGTAACATAAACTCACGCTACAGTATCTCGGAGGGGTGAGCAGAGACCAGGGCCGAGTTTCATAAAACTACAATTGGTAGTTCATTATGTCTACTAGTTAATCTGTGGGTTTCTCGACTCTGCAATGTACATTGAATTTTCATAGTAAACCGTGAATTTTGGTTCTATGAAACAGGCCCCAGGGCTTGCCACGTGCCACGATCCTGACAAATTTCATTCGCTTATCGAAATTCATTAGTCACGTGAAAATCAACCATAACATAACATAACTTCATAACTCATATGAAAATCGCACACATTTTCTAAAGCCTGCTTGGAGACTGCAGCAGGATGGAGCAACTTTTATTTTCCACTTATTAGTATTGATTAGACAATAAATGACCAACCCCATTGGCTAACAGAATGATGGAGGCAATTGTCTTTACATCCGCTCGATTAATGAGAATCAAATGAGCGACAAACTGTTTAGAATTCTAAATACTACGAGTAGAATAGCCGCTCCACAGAGGGCTTTAGCAAGTTCCTGTATAAATTTAAAGGAGTTGGTTATCTTAATCTATAGGTAATCTCCTAATATTGTAAGTGCAAAAGTTTGGATGGAAGTATTTCGTCCTACAAAGTTCACTAGCAAAAATGACCCCTGTCCTCTCGATTAGTCTGTAACAATGAAATGAGCGCAAGATGTGCTGTATAGTACATCACACTCTGATTGGTTCATTCTGTGCGCCATGCGTGACGACGTTAACGTTGATTGGGCGAGAGTAAAAGACAGCGTAACTTATGATTTGTTCTATACAAAAACGTTAAACCATTGACTTCATGATGAACTCGTCGAAATATCTAGGTACCTCGCAAGATGGCGGTCTGACGGTGGCAGATGCATAGATATTTTGCCGGGTAATCTGAACTCGCTCCAATGGGTAACACAATTGAAAAGCCCCGCCCGCCTTCCTGCAATTGAACGTGGGGTTATTTTTTGCGCTAGTTAGACATCTGTTTTACTACCACTAATGTTTGTTACTCAACCACACCATAGCGGCTGAACGGATCTAGATGGAATCTGGCACAAGTGGCACAGCGATTATAATCTGGAGTACCACACAGGCTACTTTTTTCCGGAAAAATACCTGCACATCAAATTTTTCTCACGAATGAAGTGGTACAAAAACACGCCATACTATAACGTCCGGTAATCGTAACGCCTTATAATGTCTAAGGCAATGGAAAAACGAAATATAATAAGTCTCGTTTTATAAGAGTAACGCGTTTGTAACCTGTGGAACCCCGAATAAAATATTTTATGGTTTGATTTTTTTATTATTTCTTGGTTTTTTCTTCGTCCTCTATGGTATAACTACAATGTAACTCACCGAATTGTTAGGCGAGTTCCCCAGTAGACGATTCATATATTTCTCAAAAATGATCCATTACAACATCTTGTGCTTCTTGTTTTTAACTATACAGCACAAGTCACTAGCCAGATACAATAATAATTAAGTCCGCACTCTGCATTCAAGATGCAAAGACATAAATCATATAAATTCTATGTCCCCGCCATTCCCTTTCGCTTATTTATTTGTGTTTCAGAGGAGTGTCAGCGATGCATTGTGAGATGTTAATTAAGTACCTAACCTAGTCATTAAGTTATCTGGATTTAGAATTCATTATGGAACGGGTCATGCCCAGATGAATCAATTATTATACTCGTATGACTTACCGCAGCCGGTTTCTAAATTGTCATTTTCACTATGTTGCTGCCTTTTTCTCCGACTGCGGCGGGGCCCATAACATAGCATAAACTCACGCCTGAATCCTGGAGGGGGACGCTGAGACCAGGGTCTGCCACTTGCCTCGGTCCTGACAGGGTGGAATACCTGTCAGGACCGAGGCAAGTGGCAGACCCTGGTCTTACGAGCCAAATTTTTTTTAATATATATTTTATTCTGTCACTACGAGTAAGTTCTCAGGTCCTTGTTCTCAGGTCCTTGTTCTCAGTACATGTTCTTTGACATGACGGCATGCTCCCTGTGGTAATGCTTCTTCAAGAGATTATGATGGCAGTAATTGAGATTGAGAGGCGCGTCTTAGAAGAAGGAAATCGTGACTCAAACAAATTAGGAAAGATACAAGAAACACATATTCAGATTAGTTAGACAAGACACCAGCCCGCATTTCAAAAACTTCAATTCATAGGTTATTCTGACAATTCGATGTACATTGAATAACCGATACTTCCTGCTTATTGTAATGCAGCCTATAAACGTCCCACTGTTGGACACAGGCCTTCTCTCAGAGAGAAAGGGCTTAATCATCCCGCGTGCCCACCGCGGATTGGCAAATTCAAACGCCAAGGAATGTGAACACTTAGCCAGCGGCGCAGCGGGCACACAGAAGGGACGTGGGGCGAGGGGCGCGGAAAAGACGCGACTCGTTGCATAGAAATCGCGCCCGCCCCCCGTCTCTTCTGTGTGGGCTTCGTCCGTCCCGTCCCTTCAGTACATTTTGTATGAAAGTGAATTGGATTAACGACGCGTCTTTTCCGCGCCCCGCCCCAAGTCCCTTGTGTGTGGCCGCTGGCTTCGACACTCCGGTTTCTTCACTACCTACTTGTTAATCTTTGGATTAATCAACTTTGCAATGTACATCGAATTGCCATGGAAAACTCTGTGTTCTCTATGAATATCTGTTATGAAATCCCAGGGGTGCGACCACGTAAATCCTTCACTTTATACCAAACATAACTTTTGTGAAACGTCGGGAGTCAAAGGTAATTAAATTTTACCTAATAAATAATCGCGGTTAGACCCGTTTAATATATTATCTACTATGTACCGATGAGCATCGCGCGTCATTAAAAATACTATGTGTTACTGTAATATTTTCTTAAATATTCACTTTTAATACGAAGTAACTCACCTCAAACTAAAAATAACTAGCCTTTTGTTCTTTTATTAACAAAATCGCCTTTGATTTGGTTTGCGTGGGATACAGTCGTAAGATCAAACATGCATGCCTCATTGCTTTATACACGACTACAAAAGAATGTTGCATCTTAGTTTCTTTTCAAAGAGCATAATTCTAACTCTGCGTAGTTTTAGAGAAAGATGGTACTTTAAAAATAAGTACCTACTTTGATTGGCAATCACTCTTATCTTACGAGCTCGGTTATTTAGGTATTGTTCTAAAGGCGTGTCTCCTGCTCGTGTTTTCTTATGAAACGTTACGCAAAACATTCTGTTTTCTTTACGCAAAACATTTCCGTTGCTAGGGGAAGTAAAATAAAAAGTTAATGTGGAGCATTGAAAACCGATTGTTTTGTGTAATGTTTCATGATACAACACGAGCAGGAGACCCTGCTTAAGGTACACTCGACAGCTGACAATTCTTAACATCAATCATACAATCAGCCCTTACTTGTCCTTTGCTGGGTAAATGCCTTCCACAAGCACGCCACTTGTTTCTATCCTCGGCTATCCTCATTTAGCCGCTGCTGTCGACCAAACCTATTTATTTCAAAACTTTTCAAAAGACGTAAAGCAAGTTATTGTAAATGACAAACTCTAACCGGCAATGGTTCGGGCATTGCCCACATTTTAGAAACAGCCCTGTGTAGAAGCTGTAGTCTACGTAGAACAAGAATGCCGAAAACAAAATTGTAGAAAAACCCGCCAAGTGCGAGTCTGACTCGCGCACGAAGGGTTCCGTACCATCATCTATACTACATGACACACGAAGATCGAGAAGATACGGCAAAAAATCACGTTTGTTGTATGGGAGCCCCCCTTTGATATAAATTTTATTTTAATTTAGTTATTTATTTTTGAAGCGAATATAGAACTATATATTCTATAAATATTTCAAGCGTCTACCTGTTGCCATTAATAATATCGAGCAAAAAACGGCAAAATTTAAGTTTCTTGTATGGGAGCCCCCTTAAATATTTATTTTATTCTGTTTTTTGTGTATTTAGTTTTCCTTCTGTGTTGTGCATATTATGTTACTTATGTGCTTATTTTGTTTCTGTGATGTATCTTGTTGGTATAATAAATGTCTTTCTTCTTCTTCTTCATTTGTTAAAGCGGCAACAAAAATTTTAAAATTGAAAATTTGAACTGCCTAGCTATTACGGTTCATGAGATACAGCCAAACAGACGGACAGTGAAGTCTTAGTAATAGGGTCCCGTTTTGGCACCCTTTGGGTACGGATTATTAATTACTACCTGTGGCCTGCGACTTCGTTCGCGTGGAAATTGTGATGTGTATTTTTGCGGGATAACAAATAGCCTATTTCAGACTCTAAAATCTATCTCTGTGCTAATTTTCATTCAGATCCGTTCAGCCGTTCTGAAACATCCGTCTATCCAAACTTTTCCATTTAAAATAGTAGTAAGATGTCTGTGTACAGTCGACAGCTGGCTGACCTTTACATTTTTGTTGCAAAGTCGCGCGTAACGCAACTGAGTAGAATCCACACGTGTAAAGGTTGGTGTGATCTCGACTGTACAACCACAAAGGTTCTAAAAAGTACAAAGATTGGTCAGCTGAGTAGAGGATGAAGGAAGAAAGATTGACGAAACAAATATATCGAGCGAATATGGGTGGAAGGGCCGGTAAGGGACGACCCAAGCGGTCATACTTCGAGCAAATAGGGGATGTATTAGCAAACGGCAAGATAAGATTGACGGGCGTGAATGCAACGACCAATGAATGTTGAGGAAGCGGAAGTGATCTGTCAGGATCGTGGCAAGTGGCTCTTCCTGCCCCTCTGGGATACAGGCATGAGTTTATGTATGTATGTTGGTCAGCTGTTGACGAAACCTCCGAGTCTTTCTGTTGTTCATCACAATTCTGAGAGGAAAATAGGAAAGAATTAAACAGGTTAATAATGCTAAGTGATCAGACAACATCGGTACTGTACATTGCGTGCTCACTCACTAATTGAGACTACAATTAATCTGAAGTGCCTAATTGACAAATTCCTGCTAATTAGACGTATTCAATGTAGCCAATACCGTGCTAATAAAAGACAACCGCTAAGCAAATGCTTAGGTAAGTAAGAATCGTTCTGTCTTCAAACTTAAAAATTAAGAAACTAATTCCTTTACTTAGGTTTTAGGGTTCCGTAGTCAACAAGAAAACCTTATAGTCTCCCCCCCCCCCCCCTCTCCTGGCTAAACGGTTGGTTGTAAAAACGTGAAAAAATGAAAAACTATCATAGCTAAGTAAAGTAGGCTTTACATGGTAATGAGTAATAGGTGACCAACTTATAAAAGGAAAACTTGGTACAATTCCATTGAAAATTACGAGGAACCACCTGCTTTACACAGTTAACAACTTTACTTAATTAGATGAAGTTGAATAAATACGTGGCACACCTAGAATGTCGGCTTATAAATCAATTAAATATTTAGAGGTAACTTTACGTATAAAAAGAGGTTACAAGCAACAAAATTTTACTATTAAATGTCTTGCTCTCACTTGCTAATCCTTTAATATTTAACAACCATGGAACGTAATTGTTATAGTCCACACATATAAGTATTATAACAGCTCAGATTACAAGACACAAGTTGTATAGTTCGACTCATAATCACTACACACAGATTCTTTTATAAAATTTAACATAAAATGTTATAAGTCTGAGAATAAATAAGATCGATTTTGAAATATTGCTATAACGCCCGACAATTTAGTTGAACAAAAATCCGCGCAGTCGGGTTGGATTTGTGATGGACATGTAACAAACATTCTAATTTTTTATTTGACTGAACAACTTGAACTACTAAAAACACAAAACAAACAATTTTAAAGTTCATATACGTTTAAATTATTTCTGTGTTTTTAGTGTAGTCTTTTGAAGTCGGTTTTAAATTTTTATTTAAAAATATCTATTTCACACTTTTATTATGACTATCACCACGACTCCGCCAAAGAGATCCTGACTTGGTGACTATGGCTTGTCCTGGTCCCAAACTAGGATACCCTTTGCTATGGTAACCAGGCAAGGACATCACGAACATGGAAATACACCCAAACTGATGCCATTTGTACAAATGTTAGGTGTGGCTCCCAGTGGGAATCGAACCCACGACCTCCGGCATGGTAATCAGTCGTGATACCGCTAGACGAATGAGCCAGTCAAATCAATATCAAGTTATTTGTTTAAGATGCCTGTCGGGCATTATAAAGCAGAAACCCATGTATCGGTCTTCCTAGTTCGGACTGTAGTCCAATAGTAATAAAATGAAGGGTGAATTAACCCCAAAATAGATCAGAGTGCATGTTATAGTAACAAAGTTCTATTTTTGTTGACGATTTGATAAATGGGGTGTGTAATTGTAGACATGTGGCCGGGCATAGCTCAGGTTAAGAAAACTATTGAAAATGTTTAGAACAAACAACCTAACCTGGAGAATGGACGCCAGATGTGTATAGTCTGAAATCCCGTGGAAGAAATCTGGGCCAATCGGGTAACCCATCAAGATTTGTCAGTCTCGACATTACAGCATTCCTTTTTAAGGATTCTGTACACAAAGATGCCAACTGGACCCTATTACTAAGCCTACATCGTGTGTCTGCGCGTCTGTCTTACCAATAAAGGGCTGTCAGTTATAACTCTTGAGATAGCCGATGGAAAATATAGCCTACTCCATCTAAAAAACATGTCCGAGGCACTGCTGCCTCCGATTAGTCCCTTCAACCATCTAGTGTGAGTGAAGGTGACTGTATACTGGACGCTGTATAAATCATCGCAGTAAGCAGATGGAAAGGCTAAAGTTTCAATGATATAATGTATAAGTCTATTGAAAGAGTGGGCTTCATCACCACGCGAGCCGTGGATTGGCAATTTCAAGCGCCGACGCTTGTGAACACCTCAGACACTCAGGTTTCCTCACGATGTTTTCCTTCACGGTTACCGAGTGGTATTGCTACTACAAATTCACAAATGTATGTATCTTAGAAACAAAGTCGGTACATGCACAGGCCGGGTTCGAACCTACGACCTCTCGAATGTGAGGCCGGTGCTCTACCGCTACGCTACCATCGCTCCACACAGAATATGAACGAATTGCGTATGAACTGTACGGAACCCGTGGCGCGACTCCGACTCGGACTTAGCCAGTTTTCTGTCCGATGTTTCGTTTTGATGATAAGTTGATAAGAGCTATCAACGGACACAGAGTATTTTGTAAGTATCTAACTTTTTATTGTTCAACCGTTATGTTCCGGTAGGCCAGTGGCTATAACAATGGACTCGGACGCGAGAGACCCAGGTTCGATTCCCAGTCCGGGCATGTACCTATGACATTGTCTATTTTCAAAGTTACGTGCATCTGCGAATTTGTAGTAGCAATACCACACGCTAACTGTGAAGGAAAACATCGTGGGGAAACCCGCGGCTTGGTCGGCTCCGCACGTATTGACTTGTCTTTCCTGTGGGCTAAGCTGACTAAGCTGTCAGGATGGTATAAGTAACTCTTGAGATAGCCGATGGAAAATATAGCCTACTCCATCTAAAAAACCATGTCCCAGGAACTGCAGAGTCCGAGTGGTCCCTTCACCCATCTACTATGATGCCACTGGACGCTGTATAAATCATCTCATTACGTAGATGCAAAGCCAAAGCTTTTTTATGTTCCGGAACTGTTTGGACTTTTTTTGTTTGCAAACAATGAATTTATGAATATTAAATAACAGTGATCTTTGACATATTGTGCTTCTTATGAATGTATCTTATAATTTTACAAACAATTGTACTGTTTGTTACTCTTTAGTTAGTGGTAAGTATTTAACAACACAAAACAGTACAGTCGACAGCACGTGAGTCTGTACAATTTTGTTGCAAAGTAAGTAACTGATTAACGTGCAAGTATTGCTGTCAGCTGTACCTACAGTATTCTAAAGTGGAGATAAATTAATTGAATACAGTCCTTTTCGATTTTGTTGTTAAGTCGCCCATCACATGCACGCATATAAAGGTTGCGATTGTACAGCGACCAGCACATGAACCTCTACATTTTAGTTGCAAAGTCACCCGTAACGTAAGTGAGTAGGTTGCACGGATGTAAAAGTTGATGTACTGTCGACTGTCCTAATTTCTAAGCTTACATTAAAATGGGGTCGAAAATCTTAGCTCTGTCTGTCACTGTTACGTTTATTTAGCTACCTCCCAATAGGCTCCACCCACCTGTCACTGCGCAAGCACAAAGCGTTCCGCATACGAAATGCGCGCGCGACCGGCCCCACTTGCGCCGGTGCAGCGCAAAACATCCTGTCCGTGAGGAAACTGCGCGCGCGGCTCGAATAAACTTCCTACACGGGTTGCTGATGGCATGGGCCAGGCAGACCCCCGTCTGTCTAGGAATCTCTTCGATTTATCGACGTCAATATTAGGATATTGAGTTAGAATTAAATTCATTTTAGTCCAGGTTTAAGCAACGATTAATAAGCACCGTACAAGGCCATACCACGGTTGCCAGTTCTTTTTAGAGTTTTCCAGAAGAGGAAAAAAAACGGAACACTTTTAGGATCACTCTGTTGTCCGTCCACCCTTCGTTCCGTCTGCGTCGGTCCGTCCATCAGTACGTCCGTGCGACAACCCCATGTTTCGCAGGGACGAATTAAGCTACCAAGTTGAAACTGTAAGAACTTTAAGTTTCTAAGTCAACGCAATCACTGGTTATGTCATGACTATTTCATAAAACCAACTATAAAAACTCTTAAGAGCTCCACACATACTTCCCGTTCACCTAAAATCCTGAAATTTGACACGAAGCGAGAGTTCACAGCTCAGAGGAAAAAAATGTTCAATTCAACAATATTTTTAGATTTAAACTTTCACTTAAACTTCTACAACCTGCTCTTTCAGCGATTGTATGTAGCGCAGCGTAGAAGGCTGCTGAACTTCCTAGGAGACTGCGCGTGCACTAAAGAATCCCTGTGGCGCAGACTAGAGGATACAACCAAGCAGAAACTCCTAATTAGTCAGGCAAAGACGTCTATTTCTGACCAAATGAAGCGTGGAATTAGACTCTACTTATTTGCCGAGTTGGAGCATAAATCTGCGTGATTTACCGCTCCCGTTGGACATTGTCAACGGCAGCACTTAAGCACTTGCGTATCATAATCGTAACCATACATCATGAATTTTGGGTAGTTTGAGAGCCATGGCAAAATGAACGTGCCTTTACAACAGCTATCGAATAAGCCAGTTTGTTTTTTTTTAAAGGCACTTTATTTTCATTTTTCAAGCCAGCCAGCTAAAGCGGTGCGCGCGCGCGGTCCGCCGGTCATTTTTCTAATACCTAGACGGAGTGGCGGTACTGATAATGTTCGTGAATTTTTCGAGACAAGATTTCTCAAATATTTTTTTATTCATTTGTGAGTGGTTGACCAAAAAGGGACCTCAAGGGAAAATAATTAATTTCGAGAAAATCTCGTTTGAAGTTTCGTGTATAAACAGGTTTCGATCACAAAACCTAGTGTACGCTGTGTGTAAGGTGTACCTAATTTTTCCAAAACTGCCTCGGCTCACAAAAAAAATCATAAAAAAATAACTACGGCACCTAAAAATATTCTGGTTAGACCAAAACAAAGCTAAAATACCACAGATTAAAAAAATCAAATAAAAAAAATAACGGTTTCCAATCCCTCCAGGTCCCTTTTTGGTCAAACTCTCATTTCTATTTTTCGTATGTAGTTATAATTAAAATGAATAGCCTAAATAGGTAAATAGCATTTTCAATTACTAAACGTCTATACGTCCCACCACAGGGCACCTTCTTCTCTCTGAGAAAGAGCGTGGGCTTAAATCACCACACGTGCCCACCGCAGATTGGCGATTTTGAGTGCTAGGGTATTTGAACACCTTAACACTCAGATTTATTCAGTCATCGAGTGGTATTTCTCCTACAAATTCTCAAGTGTACACTTAGAAAACAAAGTTATTGATACATTCCGGGCTTCGAACCCACGACCTCTCAATGGCTGCGCATGGTTACGAGAAATGTTAGCCGTAGAAAAAAAATCCCAATAACAAACTTTTTAAACGTAGAGGCGAGAAAATACCCATTAACAATACCCACCTAGATTTACTAACAAAGATAAACTCCCATCACATTCTTCAGTGACTTAACAGTTATACAACAAAATCTGTTTATTTACCTAAAACATTGCATCCACACTTCAGTGCCACTAATGGGAAAGCTTGTTTGTAAGTAGTGAAAACCAAACAAATGTTAATTTCTTCTTTGGTAAGATTGGAGTATCCGACATTTTATGTCCGGTCTTCGTTATGGGATTGTACTAGCTTTTAAATTGGGTTCAAAGATATTTGTTTCTCATAAAGAACTACACACTTAACTTAGTTAATGAGAAAATAGAATTGAAAATTGTATAGATTAGATTATACGGCGTAAATTAAAGTAATCACAATTCATCACATGTAATTTTAGTTTTTAGGGTTCCGTAGTCAACAATGAACTCTTATAGTTTCGCCATGTCCGTCCGTCCCTCTGTATGTCTGTCTGTCTGTCTAGCTATCCGCGGCTTAGCACAGATACGATAAGTGTTAGGATTCTAAAGTAGAATCCCGAGAAGTAAAATCTGAGAATCTAGAACTTAGTAAAATCCGAATTTGAGTACCTATGTAAACAATTACGAACAAAGGCGGAGGAATCCATTTCGCGTGTCTTTTATTTTTAAATTTTTTTTTTTTATTTTGGCTTGCGCGCGGTTTCCTTGTCATACAGCCAGTTACTTGTTCATACAATATTCGTGTCGTGATTGATCTATTTGGTTATCAGAACTTACTTTTACTAGAATTATCCACATTCCAAACTAAACTAGAGGTAGTTTGAATAGATGTGATAAAATAGTAGATTGTTCACCAAGGGCGCAAACAAAATTTTTGCGTCGAGGTTGTGAAATTGAATCCCAAGGGAACTGAGGCGATCCTTGCAGCGAGGGCTTTAACTAAGAATCGCTGAAGGAGTGAGGGATTCAACACTACCGAGACCAAAAATGAATTGCGCCCGTGTAGAACACTCTGCTTTTCACTACCATCTGAGAGGAATGAAATAAAAGATAACACTTACAAACCACTCAAATGTAACTTCTGGCAGGAGGTTTTGAATTGCTTGTGTTGCCTGTTTTTTTTATATATTCTGGTGTCTTCTTAACACTATCAAAATCAAAATCAAAATCAAAATCAAATTTTTTTATTCAAAGTAGCACAGAAACTGCGACTTAATGAACGTTACAAGTTAAACTAGGTGTCCATTTCAAAATCTAGATCATTTTGGAGAAAAAATGGACAAAAAAACTCCAAACTTAGTCTTTTCAAGTCCTTAATTTACAGGATTTATATAAATGTTCTAAAACTCATGCATTGAACTGGCTTTAATTCCAGACATCATTGTCATCTAAATAATCTTTAATGTTATAGTAGCTTTTTTGGCACAAAGTGCGCTTCACACATTTTTTGAACCGCGTTTCTGGCAAGCTTATTATATCCTCAGGGATCTTATTGTAGAAACGTATACAATGCCCCATAAAGGATGTATTAACCTTTGCCAGCCTAAATTTTGGGAACGAAAGTTTATGTCTATTTCTAGTATTTACATTGTTTCTAGTATTTACATCATCATCGCTTGACGACATTTTTCCGAGAAAATAAGTGAAAGTGAAAATCACTGTTCCGTGGTGAAAATAGACAAAAAATGCGCGCCAATTTTATTGATTTTTTGCATAGAAAAAAAAACTTTCCTTCCAATTTTAAATATTTGACAATTAGGTACTTAAAAGTTTTGCAGCAAAGAGTTTGGTAGTTCAGTAAGTACCTAGTTCCAAACTCGGTTTTAAAACTTATTGCTTGGGTTGGAGCGAAATAGATCAGATATAGGACGAATCCCACAGAACAGAGACGAATCCTCAAGAGTGAAAGAGAAGTCCGACTTCTTAGTAAATGAGTGCATTAGTATATAAATTCAAAATTGGATTTTGAGTCTATTTACTTTGAAATGCTATTTACTTATATCTATTTACTTTGAAATGTCTATTTACTTTGAAAACGCTAGCTTGAACCACAATAGCGTGTTTTGGGTCCTAAATTTGGGCATCAAAATGCACCATTTCGAGCCGATGGAGTGAAAAAAATATGGTCTAGCTGTTCCGTACATTTTAATGCCGCAGGATGGCCGCAGGTGGTAACTTTAGTCTGAGACGGACTAGCCGATTAATTAATTTTTTTTTACGAAAATAAAAATTGGATGACAAAATAAAAAAAATATTTATAATTATTTGCTCATGAGTTGAAAGTTAAAAAGACAATTTTCCGATTGTATGGTATTTCAAAAAGTGAAAGTGAACTACATTTATTGCCAAAAACACACTTCATACATAATTAAATATAGACATAAGCTTACATAATTGAAACACGATAGGTACATAGGTAGGATACCCTGGTATACTATCTATACTTTGAGAAGAAATCTGAAGGTTATACCCGAGTTATTGAAAGTTTGCAGATGACGGAGTTAAAAAAAATCATAGACCGTTTGTCGTAGCACATTATAGCTGCACCGCAATGGCACGGCTCCAACCCAGCAATTAACTTTTCATTAAAATTTGAGCATTAAATTGTGTGTCGTACAGTATGTTTCATAATGTCACTGTAAAAAAACGGCCAAGTGAGTGTCGGGCCACGCGCAATGTAGAGTTCCGTAGAAAGAGGGTTTTTTTCTGCTTTATGAACTAACAACCTCATCGAAGTTCATTTTCAATGGATTTTGTACGACATTTTACTTTTATAAGTTGGTTGCCTATTACTCGGTTAACTAGTAAAGCCTACTTAGCGGTGATACTTTTTCTTTTAAGATCATTGTATATACTACTACTTTTACGTTTCTACAATCAACCGTTTAGCCAGGAGAGGGGGGGGGGGCCCTACTCTGACAAAAATTTGCGCTTAAAGCTTAATATTTCGCAAACGGAACCCTAAATCAAAAACTGATCTTCCTACACCCTACACGTACGGTACCTACAGTTGTTGGTCAAGCGGGTCAAGCTTTACATTTTAGTTACAAAATCAGTCGTAACGTAGGTAACTGAGTAGAGTGCACGGGTGTTAAGGTTGACGTGCTATCGACTGTAGGTACGCGCCAAATGTTATGTAGGTAGCCTAAAAACGTTCTGCCTTTTGTCTATCCTTTTGTCCATAATTTACATAATTTGACTCAAACATTAGACGAGTGCTCGTACCTACCTTTTTATTATACATTTCTCAAATGAAGTAGGTATTAATTCAAATAGATGATGCATGGTGTGCATAATATGCAAAATGCAGGTGAATTTTCATTCCGTTTCGCGCCCTTTCTTTTTTTCTTCGATAGCAAGTACATGTTACTTTTTTTTCTGCCTCGCCAGCTGGTTTACAAGCTTGAAGGCTCATTATGCCAAGGAATTTTCTCACCGTGCGCTTCGGTATATTGTAGCGGGCAGGCAGGGGCAGGACGCATAAACCACCAAGACACCTTCGCTCCGGTGTACAGTACAGTCACTAATGGTACACCTTTACACTTTTGTTGCAAAAGCGCCCATAAAGTAACCGAGTAGAGTGCATCTACGAGTGCACGCATGATTGGTTGTCAACCTTACTGAGTGCCATTAAAAATACTAAGAAAAGAAAAATCAAGAATGCGCGGGAACGGATCTAGAGATGCCTTTTGTTTTTCAATTACATACCTACTTTCTTAGAAATCGTGGTAGATTTAACGTAGGTAGGTATTACCTATAGCGTGGTTTTGAAATCGGTATACGTTTTTTGAGGGAACGTTCTTTTTTATTATGATAAACAGTATTATTCATATTTTAGTAGTAATGGTAATTTTCAACCTTTGTTTCGAAACTGTAAATCCAAATTCAAAGTTGTAGAAAGTTTTTTAACATCAAAAAATGTTTTCTTTTAGTTGAATGCATCAGAGTTTATCGTCAGATATGCGTAAACAAGTGAAAGAACAATTGAGTTGGCCGGTGCCGACCACAACATGCTCGTACGTTTTTAGCTTAGAACGGTTCTCGAACAAAGTACCTAGTTTATTTTCGATTTTTTATTATTTTTCGTCCTGATTGTTGTTTATACTTAATTAAAGTAAAGTTCTGGTAGGTACCTGGTAACGAAAAAAAAAATTTTTTCACGCTCCAATTTTTTTCATAACTAGCACAATACCTATGTTTCTATCGTGGTTAAAATATCCCCTTAAAAAGTGTCGAACGAATTTAAAGTCACCCGGTAGAGATGTAGGTACCTACATAAGTAGCGAGAAGATATGATGACGCGGCTTTATTGAGTACAGTCCACAGCAGAATCTTTTCATTTTTGTTGCAAATTAATCCTTAACGTAACCACGTAACTAACTAGAGTGCACGTATTAAAGATTGGTGTCCTATCGACTAAACCTATCTATTCTTATCTATGCTACGAATAAAAAAAACCGTATAAGTATTTCTTCCTACAAAATTCACTCTCAAAAACGACACCAGTCCTCTCGATTAGTCTTTACCAATGAAATGAGCGCAAGATGTACTGCAGAGTAGATCACTCCGTGATTGGCTCATTCTGTGCGCCATGCGTGACGTGAACGTTTGTGATTTGATTAGTGTAGGTGGTAGGTACGTATGTGAAGGTTGATGTAGGTACTGTAACGATTCCTCTTTATAGAAGCTGGCTGGCAGAGCCTTCTCGTCTTATTTGAATATTTTGAAGGGAATCGTTACGTTTTGTTTTAGATGTCAGTCGATCCCCAGCTAGGCTAGGGAATCGATAAAAAAAAGACTAATAAAAATATATATTGCCTAATAAAAATATAATTACAGTACCTGCCGGCGACTCCACAAACGACAGTAGGTGCTCTATGCTACGGGTGACTTTGCACTAAATGTTATGTGCTTTCATATCCTTAAAGTTACACCTTTATCCCGAGAGAGCGAGAGCGACTAATCCTCGTCATTGGCCATCATCCTGAAAAACCTCTCAACAATAAACGCTAATTACTTACTACTTTGGTACTTTGCCTTACGCTAAAACGTATGTCCGTCTGGGGCGTCCCTTGCTGCCAACTGATAGGAAGAATACCTTTGCATTTCAGTTAGGTATATTATATAGCTACCGAAATCGAAAAGGTTCATATTCTGTCGACTATACCTACTACAAAGAGGAAAAATTAGGGGCGCCCCAAACAAACCATTTTGATACACAAGGTGGAAAATGTATTCTAGTCCTCATTATGAAGCTGTAAGATGAGGTCCGGCTGTAAGATAATATACCTAAGTGCCTTGTATCTCTGTAAATTACTGGTGTGCAATAAAGTGTTATCTATCTATCCGGCTCCCGCAAAGTATACCTGAGCCTTTTGACAATACGGCTACCGGATCCGGTTGCAGCAGGCGGCAGCACTGCCTTGTATTTAAGTAGTTCCAGCTCTTGTATAGGGAAGCTCTGGTTCTGGCAGCAGAGGCACTATCTGAAGGATAACGTGTTGCCATTTTTGAACGCATTTTAAGTAAATAAAACTGAACGCTTCATAAACTGACACACCTAACCGCGTTGCAAAATCACAGACTGCGTGGCTAATTTCCCTTGATACATACAATGATTGTTTGTTTTGGAACGGATCTTTTGACATTGGTTTGACAAAGGGTTGCCAGATAGTCCCTTCTTGGATAAAGTCATGCTATTTGCCTCGCGGTCCTTTTCTGTCTGGGGGCATGGACAGAAAACTGGGACAAAACAAGTAGGTATACAATTTAGTGAAACACCGTAAATAATTTAGGCGTGTTATAATATAATATAATAACCCTTTTTCTTATTTTTTAAGCATACTCATTAACATTTTCTACGAACACACCATGGTAAGTTGTTTTAGTGGTTTTTCTATGTATGCATCTATGGAGAAATAAAAATAGAGCAAACATATGAAAACTGCCCCTTTGGTTTGAAATTGTTCTGTTTCAAACTACGAAGGTATTTCCACGTTACAACGGGCTGGTGACGTGCGGATGGCTTGACTTTAACCTAAAATTATAATCCTGAAATAGGTGCCTACCGAGGATGTTATAGCCACGGGATATGACATGACCGACGTTTTGTAGGAAAATACATGCGACCAACTTTTGGGAGGCGGGAGGAAACTTTTACTGTCAAAATGTCACTTTAGAGCTTGCAAATGTTGATAAAAAAATTATCGATAAATAATGAATAAACGAAATGAATGGATGAGGAATAAGGTAAACTGTATGCAGTTGTAGGTAATTCGTAGGTAATAAAGAAGTACTAGTTAGTAGTTAACGCTTATTTATTTTTGTAAGAACAGTGTTATTTCCGTTCTGTACAACTAATGTTTACTTGTTGTTTGTGAAGAAAAAAGCAAAGAAGTGCTGCTTTTTCTGTTTGTTATATTTTTATAAATAACAAAAGGACTCGACTTATTTAGAATAAGCTGGTGTCAACGAAAGCTATTATCGACGTAAGTTATATGAAAATAGGATAAGTTATAGCAATAACAATAATATCTACTGCTCAAGCAATAACAGAAATTCTAAATTGAATAGGTAGGTATATGTTTACAAATGGTCAATGTTTAACATCTATAACATCGATTATTAAGCTTTTATCTATCGTTGAGGAATGTTTAAGAGTTAACAAAATGTATTAACTCATTTTCTCTATTTAAGTAATTTTTGTTAATTCTGTTTTTCCTCCTTTATAAAATAAAATAACCATAACTGCGGCTCAATCAATAACAGAAATTATAAAATGGTTGCATATTTACAAATAATGTATCTTTTAACAACTACAAAATCGAGACATATTTTTCTTACCTTTTACCTTGTTTTTGATGGAGTTTGATACAAAAATTAATAGTTTTGTAAACCACTTTTCGTACGGCGGCCCCCATTGGGAATCGAACCCATGACCTCCGGCTTGAAAATTAGACGTGATACCACTAGTTCAACGAGAGAGGCGACACCGAGCGATAGAAAAAAATGTACGTCCCTGGTGTAAAGTCGATTGAAATATCGAAATATTTTATGGACTGTGTCAAACCCTATTCGAAGAAAAAAGTACCTATAAAGAACGGAATGAGGTCTGAATGAATGATATTAAATAATCATAAATAAAAAAATGTCAGTGTTATTATATTGTCATAAACATGAATATTTTTAGTTTTGGCGTATTATATATGTTGTTTATGTTGCACTTTCTATTAATTTACTAAAGAAATACCGCATATAGAAGTACAAAATCATAATTATGGGTGATAAGAAACATTAGCTGTTTTGTTGCTGTAATTTTTACAGAACTTTTCTTGATGTTTTTCCTCAAAAGTCTGATAATATCACACTGAGAATAAAAAATTAAAATCGTGGTCATTTAACCACGGCAAGTGGCACGTGGGGAATAGGCGAAAACGTCAACTGTGTCGCGTCCACTGGGTAAAATATTCTTGGTACTACTTATGAAGTTAGAGACAATACATAAGTAAAAAAAAACCGGCCAAGTGCGAGTCGGACTCGCGCACCGAGGGTTCCGTACAAACCTGCAAGGTTTACAAAGTTCGTTCATTACGACAATCGAGTCATAACTATGGTATTTTTATTGCAAAACATGAGGAAAAAAGTAATAAGTTTATATTTATTAAAAAATATATATTTTGTAATGTAACTAAAAATTTAAGGTTTTCGGAATTTTTCCTTTATGTGTGCTATAAAACGTTGCTTCATGCCAAATTTCAAGATTCTAGGTCGACTGGAAGTACCCTTTAGGTTTTGATTCCCTTGCGAGTACTTGCGAGTTTCAAAATATGCAGCTTAAATTGCTGTTTCTTTTGATTGCGTTGACATAGAAGTTAGATTTTGTTACAGCTTAAAGGTATTATAGACCTGAGTATTTGGTATGAATTTCAATTTAATACCTCTACGCGTTTATGAGGAAATGGGTAGTAAGTTTAAAATTATTAAAAAAAAAAATATATTATGTGATGTAACTAAAAATTTATGGTTTTCGTAATTTTTCCTTTATCTATGCTATAAGACGTTGCTTCGTACCAAATTTCAAGATTCTGAGTTCACGGGAAGCACCCTGTAGGTTTTGATTCCCTTGCAAGTGTCGAAAATTTGCGGCATAAACGGCTGTATCTTTTGATTGCGTTGGCTTAGAAGTTTGATTTTTTCACAGCTTCAAGGGACAGTAGACTTGAGTAATTGATATAAATTTCAGCTTCATACCTCCACGCGTTCCTGAGAAAAAGGGTCTTGACAGACGGACGGACGGACGGACAGACGGACAACAAAGTGATCCTATAAGGGTTCCGTTTTTTCCTTTTGAGGTACGGAACCCTAAAAAGGCCCTAACGTGCCCGTCGGCCACTGGTCGGCAGCACGTGGCCGGGCTTTTTTTGCACTACTATTCTATATTCTATATCCTTAGAAGTATTTCAGGTTTATTTTAGATCTGTATTGTTGCGCCCGCATTTTTGTACTGTAGATAGTCCCACAGAGAATATAATAGTCCTTTAGTCGTCCTAAATTGGATAAACGGGGTGGCCACACTTGACTTGACAGAACTGAGAACTGGAACTGGCGATCCTATCCTACCTATGAAAAGGAGAAAGAATTTACATAAAACCTGTGTAGGTACATACTAAAACTTGCCTTAAATTTTAATGTGAGTATAGAAAAATCCAGTTTTTCTATCGACTCTATCAGTGACTGCACCCAACATTATTGTGTAACAACCTATTTTTGTTCTATTATATTCGTCCAATTTGCCTCTGTCGAAGGTACGTTTTTCCTTTTGTCTTCATTTTCTTACGTTTTGGTGATTCATTTGGCTTTGTTTATCTTTAATTTATTACGGTATACATAATGTAGCTGTGTTTTAATTGGATCTGCTGCAATTGGACTATTGCGTTTAATTTAATGTTTCGGGCTATTGTCT
Source organism: Yponomeuta cagnagella (assembly GCA_947310995.1). Taxonomy (NCBI): domain Eukaryota; kingdom Metazoa; phylum Arthropoda; class Insecta; order Lepidoptera; family Yponomeutidae; genus Yponomeuta; species Yponomeuta cagnagella. Next base: position 3,869,276 of record OX371285.1, on the reverse strand, counting down.
GGTTGAACGATGTGTAATGTCGTCTAATAAACAATCGTGTAAGTAGATTATTATTATTATTTATTTGGGAAACTTGCAGCTTACATAATAAATGGACAGAGACTTAGAATAACTACACATAAGCTAAGAATAAGTTTCCGCATATAGTAACTAAGTGGCAAACATGTGCAAGTGAATAAAAAATTTAAAGTAAGTCTACACCACACTTACACTCTACAACACCGAGGGCGCGTCGTTGAATGTTCGCAAATTAGAAAAAGAAAGTTCACCACTGCGATTAGACCAAATTAAATAACTAGGTACCTATCTCCAGAGAGAATACTTCTTGTTCACGCATCAGAAAGGGAACCGAAATGATGTTTGACGATCTCTTGCCTTTAGCAACAAAAGTACTTTAAACTCTTTCTATTGTAAGTACCATGCACATTTCATCATGCTGTTGGCTTACCTACTTATAGCATTAAAATGTGAAAATTACTTTGCTAAATTCGGCCCAAAATCCCACAAGCACCATACGGTTAGTTAGTTTTTTTTTTCACACAAGTATTGGTGTAGGTGGTGGTGTGTTTGTGTCTTGCTTCTGCTTGGAAAAGTGGGAGGGAGGGCGGTGCATTAACTAACCGCATAGTAATAAGTAATTTTCAAATTTCAATGCTATTATGGATTTCTGCAGAGTAATGCCTGATTCCATGCAATTACCTACTTATTTAAATTGTGTTCTGAGTTTAAATGGGAAACCTAATTAGTTGAAATATTATTGATTCATTTATAAAAACCACCAATGCTTAAGACACTTCTCAGAGGCAGTTTAAATAGTATGCGGTAAAGGGTACATAAGACATAACCACAGATTATTTATTGATACTTTTATTGCACTTAAAAAAAATCATAAATATCTAAACTGCATCTGAGGATGTTCTAGAGGAATTGTGTTCTTAAAAATAAGACCATTACATTTGCACAAAGTGTGCCTTCTTTGATTATATGATTACTCATTATAACTCATATCTTTCAAATCTATTATTATTACAGTAGTTACAAGCTTCAAGCCGATGTGTGTTGTGTATATCACTTTTACTCTGCTCACTGAGTTGGTGAGTTGATGAGCTGACTGAATACGTCTAATGTTAGGGAAACAAATTATTATTATTATTCGTTAATAGCCAAGCAGCTTTAAGCTGATGCGTGTATATAACTTCTGTTCACTTGTAAAATGTTTATCATGTCCGTTTTTACATGAGTTCACTGAAGGAGCACTAATAATTGCTATCTCTGGTAGTTTATTCCACATATTTACTACGCGGTTCGGCAACAAGTGTTTTCTGGGATTGCTTGTCCATGGTTGCTTGGCCAAGTACCCAGTTCTGAGTTACACATCTTGCTCATTCAGGGAGAGAGTGATGGAGTGAGATTAGGTTGATGATGAGGTTTTCTGATATAAATATATACAAGGTGTTGATTTCTAAAGTAACGCCCGACTCAGGGTACTTTCTACTTATAGTGTTCTTGTTTTAAGCTACCCTCAATAGGTACCTACTGATAAATTATAATTTTTATTGACACCTTCAAACTATACATAACACTACTATCAATACAAACAACTTTTACTATGGGACCAACTCTAAAATCCATCTATTTTAAACTTAAAAACAAATATTATCCCACGAGAACTCATTACCGGGATATCAAGTACCTATGCTATGTCTCAATTCAGATCTTTGTCTATATTTACGCCAAGTTTCATTAAAATCCGTTTAGCCGTCATTGAGTAACAAACATCTTCACAAACTTTCACATTTATAATATTAGTAGTATATTGGTTTCTGAAATTCTTGATATTTTTTGATAATTAAGGCGAGACAGTGTATATGGTCTATTGTACTGAAGGCAGTTCCGTGTGGGTTGTTGGTTTTGTTGTCCGTGTGGCGTCAGATTCAAAATAGCGTCACTCCATTTCCTAGAAGGAAACTAAGGAAATAACTTACCAGGAGATGGGCAGCAGCATCTTCCTGAGATTCCAACTGCATACTGGGATCGCCATCCTGGTTAGAAAACCATGACAGAGGCCTATGTCCTGCAGTGGGTGCCAATGGCTGATGTTGATGATGATGACTGAAGGCAGATCTAAAACCAACCTGCTCTCTAGTTTGGTGCTTGGCTGGTCTATTACAAATTTGGTTTATTATAATTTTTCCGATTTTAATTAGTTCATTTGTTATGTTATCTTCTCCTGGACGATTAATACTTTCTTGATGTGTAAGTAGATAATGTCACTCCATTTATTTGTTTTATCCAGAAGGTCCTTACTTTCATTCATATCATCGGTTTCTGTGGTGCTGTGTAGCTCTTTATAGAATGTTGTTGCTATCTCCATAATTGTTTCTCTTTGTCCAGTAGCTTTTTCCGTTGTTAAGTTCCTGTATTCCAAACCTCCTCGTATCAAGTTTTTTGTACGCGCTTTTTGCGCTGCCTTTATCTATAAGGTTTCTATTTAAAGTGTTGGTTCAGTGCTTCATATAGTCTCTCTTTATATATTTCTCTTTTGATAGGTATTTCTTTTCTTTCTTTGTCTTTACTTGTTTTATTTGTAATTCATGTCTTTTTTTAAACAATTCTTTAGTATCAGTACTTAAAATGTTTTCGGTTTTCTTCTTCTGGTTTTGATTGAGCGCTTTTAATTTTACTGCTTGTTTCACTGTTTCTCTATTTTATGGGTATTTGAAATGCTTCTCTTCGGAGTTCCAGTCAACCTAGTTTCAGTTAGCCTTTTTAACAGTGTCCATATATAAGATCTGGCACGCATGACCGCGAATATATCTGTTTTGTTAATTTTGGCTTGGTGTATTGGAGGGCCATTTAAAGTTTAAGAGCAGCTCTTTCTGAGTGTGTTAGATATTCTCTAGGGCTTGTTGGTTGCCCTTTTTGTTTTACTACCGCCTGGAGTTTGGTCCTCAGCTTCTTCTGTATAACGACGAGTCTATCGTATTTAATGTAACCTTTGTTCCCTTTTTGTTTCTCCTCTTCTAAAAGATTTTCTTGTTTTTCCTCGCTGACGCCGTACAAGATGGTGTTGTTTTCTTTATAAGATGTGATTTGTCTAAATGACTTTATTATCTAAATTATTCAATTCTTCCTTTAGTATTTTGTTCTCGGGCTCTAACTCATTCATTCGCCTACCATATGTTTCTTCCATCACATTTTTTATGTTTATTGTAATGATTTCAGTTTGTTTTATAATTTTTCGCATACCATGCGAGAGGTCCCGGGTTCGAATCCCGGCTGGGGAAAAAAAAAACCCCAGGTCTTGGATTTTTTCATGTTTGTGATGTCGTTGTTTCTAGTTCCCACGACACATGGTATCCTAGTGTGGGGCCAGAAGCAATGTATGTGCCTGTATGTAAATGTTTATGTTTATGTTTTGTTCTAGTTTTTCCAGTAGTAACTGCATCTGTCTATGTTCAAGACGATAGTAGATTTTAGTTTTTTATGCTTGACTTTACTGAAGTTTCGGTAGAGATTCTGGCTTTGATATGGTCACACTGCTAGGTTCTGTTTTTGAATGTTGACGTTCTAAAATAGGGTGGTTCAGTCAAAAGTTTTTTCTGTATTACCTTCAGTTTTGAAAAAATATTCTGGCCACAATATAATTTCTTTTATTTTTCACTTAAAAAAAACTGTTTCAGCACAATTACAGTCCGTTTACAAGTTTTGTCAATTGCTTCAGACCACGTTTTCTTTCGATTTCCTAAGATTTTCGAAAAGTTCATTTTTCTCCTGCGTTTTCGGTTAATCTACACTATTTGCAAACTTGGTTCAACATTTCAGATTTCAGGTGCTATAACGAGTGTTAAACTCTAAGGGTCTTATTGATTAAAACAGGATTACTTGAAACACTCCGTAGAGACAGTTTATTTAATCTGTGATTACGAGTGTCGTATTGAACTTCGACATTCTCCAAGTTCAGCCCACTGAAAGTTACTTACAATAAAGTACCACTAACTTATCCGCCAGAATTGTGGTCGGTTGCAGATTCGATTGAATATGGAATTCCTTCGACACCAAACCCTATACAAAGTTGGCACATGAGGTGGAATACTTTGAAAATTGAAAATTAAATATTTTTAAAACTTTGATTGAAGTCAAGAAAGAAATGAAAAGCACTGAAAATGAAGTACAGAGAATTATCGCTCAGATTAAAAAACCAGGAAGAAAGAATCAATTAAAGCACAACGAAAAACTGCGAAAACACTTGCTACTAAAGGATGACCTTGACACAATTTCATTTCTGAGCGGAATAGCTTAAATTACGCACATTTCTAAAAAATGATCAAGAAAACGTAATTATTTATTAAAATTAAGAGAGGTTTAATCAAGACATTTTTTTTGGTATTAAAAATGAGCTGTGTGATATGATGATAATATGATGTATACTTTAATGACCCGAAATTATAAAGTTTAATTTAATACAAATTGTGTATGTGTTTTATTTTGCCATCAAAATTGATTAGTTTGGTCAAATCCAGCTAAATGTACACTTCCAGTCTAAACGGGGTATGGTCACAAATTTTAGGTATATAGGTATACGATGACTTTACAGTGCACGTCATGCCCTTTATTTTGTCGAAGGTATACTTTGTCGAAGTAGTAGTCTGCCGAATATGTGCATTGCCGGAGAAGAGATCTGTCGAAGGAGTAACCTTTCGAAGCTGTGTGTCGTCGAACTATTGTTTTGTCGAACTAATGTCTTGTCGAACGTGTGTTCTGTCTAGGCATTGTAACAGTCGAACTAGTGTCTTGTCGAAGTAATCGCTTTGTCGAAGTTGGAGAATGTCGAAGTTCAATATGACACTCTTTTTATAAATAAAACCGTAAGTTTCTTACATTGTAACTTTGATTGGAGAAGCAGTTATTAGAGACGTCTGTAGCTTGACAGCTGTCAATATACCATGATAACTCACTCCTGAGTCACCCAAGTCTAAATTAGATGGCTATTTTCAATGTTAGCCCCAACCTGACCAGTTGTTTTGCAAAACTCCAATCCATCAGCATACATTTCTCAAGCAATGTCCCTTCTTTCTATCCACGGCCATCCTCATCCAGCCACCACCAGGGGCCTATTTGATAAAACTACAATTCATGGTTTGTTATGACAATTCGATGTACCTACATTGCAAAGTTGATTAACCCACAGATTAATAAGGAAGACTGTTACGCAATCTATTTGGAAACCTTTTTTCTTCCTTGGTTATCGGCTTTTTAACACATGTGCCCAGCCCACTAGTAAGACTGATTATTTAAAAAAAAAACTGTTCACAGCTGCACTATGGCCGAACGCGACCCCATAAGCGGCTCGAGTCGCGACTATGGTGCGACGGCCGCACCTCCCTCCGTCGGCTTCGCTGACTTCAGTCCTACGGAACTGTACAACCTCAGCGAAGGCATAGCGGACAATATCAACACCATCAACGCTGGACTCAAGGTTCTAGAGAAGAACATGAAGCAGGTTGGCGGGCCTAACGACAGTTTGCAGTTGAGAGAGAAAATGTGAGTATCTCTGTAGAAGGACTTAGAAAAAGGAAATAAGAAAGTAACCAATAGCCCGACTGCTGAGCATTAACTACCAAGTAGGCAGGACCAGATGGTCTGACGACCTGGTTACAGTGGCGGGGATTCGCTGGATGCGGGCGGCACAAGACCGGGAAGCTTGGAAAACCATGAGGGAGGCCTATGTCCTGCAGTGGGCGTCAAATGGCTGATTGTTTTAATTCTGTTGTTGGATTCATACGGATTTAATGACAATCGCGCCAACACGACGAATCGATTGAGATTTCATTTGTCAAAATCTCACCATTGGTCAAACACGGGGTCTAACCACGGGGCCTCGTTTATCATCAGGCGTGGCTGGGGTCAAGTATCATTCTGTCCTAATAAACAAAAAAAAAGAGTTAGGAGGGAACATAGAATCGGTCATAAACATAAAAATTTACATACAGGCACATACATTGCTTCTGGCAATATACATACTTACATACATTGAATACATACGAGACAAATACATTACCGTCCTTTTGGGCTCCACTGCAGTCGGGTAAACACTCATTATCTATTTGTTTTGCCGTTTGGGTACAAAGTAATTTGTATAAGCCCGTAATCGAACCAGAAAAGTTCGGAAAACCGGCAGAAAAGCCGGCAACTGCTGCGGCGGACTCAGCTAATAATGTGTAGTGCTCACGAAAGTTTTAGCTCAGAAAAGTATATGTATTTCCTTTCCACAGTCACAACACCCAGCAGTCGGTGAACGGATCCGTGTCCGCCACGGCGCGGGACATCCAGCGACTCGGCGTGGTGGTGAGGCGTGGGGACAAGCCGCAGAAACTGCAAGTGGAACGGCTTACGCAGGCGTTTAAGGATGCTCTCGCCAAATACAGCTCCGTGCAAAAGGTGGATAGTCAAATTCCTTTTTGCAACCGTAACTTTTAAACGCCGATGAAACTATTGGCGAGTGCAACTGGCTTTATGAAGTTACAAAAAAAAAACAAAATGGCGGGCGGTTAGATGTTATTAAGGATAATGTTAGATTGTATCGTCATTCCAAAAGGTGCTACTTTTTCGTAACTCAGACGTTGGCAGAATCCTTAGGGAAGCCATCACAACAAAATTGAAATTAAATGGAATAATAATATTAGAAAAAAAAAATATTTTCATATAAAAATGTTTTCAAAATCTCAGCATGCCAGGGACCAAATATACAAAAAAAAATCAATGAGAGGTCCCAGCTGTTATTAATACTTACATTGTTTTTCGCTTAAGTAAAGAAAATACAACGGCAATGTGGCGGACTTAATGATATAACTAAGCATTTGCCACAAACCACAGAAGGTGCAAGAAATTAACTGGTAGGCATAAGAGATAAACGGCTTTTGAGATTTGAAATTCCATTGAGTAATTTAGAACTTTCTTAAAACATTTTATCAGTAGAGTTATTTTATTTATAGTAAGTTCTTTTATATTCTTTGTGCACTAATCCGTGCTACGTAATACAGGGAGGTTTGTGAATGTTTCGCCGATGCCTGCGGCAAGCGCAGGATTAGCTCAGTTGGGAGAGCGCTGACACGGTTAGCCAGAGGTCGCGGGTTCAAGTCCCGGCAAGGGTGGAATTTTTTAGGCTTTTAAAGTTTTTTTTTGTTTTAGTGATGAATGCAGTTCACTTTGTGCACTCGTTTTCACTGCTCCGACTCTCCAAGGTTTACTGGAAGAAATCTCTTACACAGATGTCCTGTTAAACGTTTCGTGTGCAATAAAGTACAATGAACAAATCATTACCCCATCGGCTCTTCAGCCGACTGTCACTAACTCGCTAATCCTACAGAAAATGTTAGTCACCGGCGATTGTTTAATTCCAGCAACTGTCCGAGAAAATGGCGGCGTACATGCCTCGCCAGCCGCGCCCGCGCATGGATCCAGAGCAGCAAGCCATAGCAGACGATGAGGAGGCGACCCTGATAGCCAATCAGCAGGCGCAGGTAAACTTCGGACGGCTGCGTTCGCATTAAAGCACTTCCCCGCGTGATTGTATGTCCATCGTTGGTCTAACGTTTACAACCAAAGCAGAGGTCGTGGGTTTCGATTCTCACCAATTGTACCTTATCTTTGTAAATGTTGTATGTTTATTTTTTCCACGTGTAAAATAAAGACTGTCCCGAGGGACTATAGAATAGAGGGATGCTGAATAAAAGCTTCAAATGAATATGGCAAATACAGCTAACGACAGTATAACAAAAAACCGGCCAGTGCGTGTCTGGCCACGCGCATTGTAGGGTTCCGTAGAAAGAGGGGTTTTTATCTGCTTTACAGAACTATCAACTTCATCAAAGTAATTTTCATTTTATAAGTGTGTCGCCTTTTATTATCACTCGTTAACATGTAAAGCCTACTTATATGTGCTACTGCCCCTGAACTTTTTCACGTTTCTACAATCAACCGTTTAGCCGGTAGAGCGGTGGGGGGGGCGCCTTATTCTAACAAAAAATTGTGCTTTAAATAATAATAGTACATTACTTCAGAGGGAAGAAAGTGACAGTTCCATACCGAGATTATGGCATTTGCGCCACGAGCTTGCGAGCGAGCAAACCATTTGAGGTATGGAACTGTACTTTATCCTGAGGTATGTATAGTGCTTTTTATTACACCTACGAGGAAAATTATAGACATAAATGCATAGAAATGTTTATATTTAGTTAAAAGTATATTCGCCCGTTTCTGGAGTAGGCTAAGATCATAAGGTCATGCAGCCACTTCTTCCGTGATTCCGCGCGTTTTATATACAAAAATAATTTCGTTTTTAATTTTCTGTAGGCACCAAGGAGGTTGGTAACTGGTAAAAAAAAAACTGTATGTGGCCAGTCACAATTTACTTGAAATTTAATTAGTAGACAGTTAAAGTCTCTTTGCAGTATGACTGCTGACAAATAAAAAAAAAACCGGGTATGTAATGGAATTTCATACATACTTCCCACCCTTGGGTCGGAAGGATTTTCATACAAACTTCCATACCTTGGGATGAAAGGATTTGAAGGGCGGGATAAAGGCGTTTCTTCCCTCTAATTGGTATAATTAGTATGTATTTTCAGAGCAGGTGTGATAAAAATAAATAACTTCCACACAACACAATCACTTGAAAACTTAGTACTTCCGCAAACGAAACCCTAAATCGAAGAATGGTCCTCTACACCCACAATATTTTTAACCGACCAATCCAACGATATTCCAGACTATAGCGTGGACGAGAAAAAAAATCATCCCTAATTTAGTTGTAGGGCAGGCACCCTAGAACTACGTTCTAGAACTAGAAATTCCAGATTTTATTTTTCTTTTTCTCGGCGGAATAATTATGTATATCTATGCCAAACTTTTATACTATATATGACAACAAATACTAAAAACAGAATAAAATAAATATTGAAGGGTTAAACATTTATTTCCATACAAAAACGTGATTTTTTCGCCGTTTTTTTAGACGCTTGAAATATTCAAATGTACATAATGGAACCCTTAGTGCGCGAGTCGACACGCACTTGGCCGGTTTTTTTTGTGTACTGAAAGGCAAGCCGGGTTTTTTGTTCCAATATTTTTTACTGTTTCAATGTACTGTTTGTTTCAGAACCATAACCCTGTTTCAGATTTTTTTTTCGTTTTTTTATACTTTTTTCTGGAGAGAATCCTTGTATTAAAAAACCAGGACCAGTTAATGCAGGAAAGAATCTAAAAAGATTCCAGGAATACCTAGTATGAAAGTGTGAAACCTATTTTAATTATTTTCTCTGCGAATACAATTTCGTCCAGGAAATTTTAATAGTATTTGTGATATTCGTTTCAGATTTCAATTCAGCGTCCCCGTATTGTGCATATATACCATAGCACCAGTTAAACTAGTTTGGGACCGGGACAAGCGATTGTGTTTTATAGAAGTTATTTATTTTATTTACCTTCACTCATTCCAGGCTCGCCTAGTACAGTTCGAGACATCAATGCTACTGGAAAAGGAAGCTTACATCAACAAGATTGAGGCCGACGTGTTGGACGTAAACCAGATCATGCAAGATTTGTCAGAAATGGTCAACTCCCAGGGGCAAGCCGTTGGTGAGTATACGTCCTATCTTCAATCATCCGTTGTAAGTCTTCAAATCCCTTCTCAATTTAAAAAGGAACTGGTTTTTCAATTGAGAATTCATGAAATAAAAACTTGAGGAGAATGACACTCAAGTTTTACTTTATAGTAAATGTGTCGTCTTCCTCCCTAAATAAAATCAAATAATAATAAAACGTATGAGACACACGTTGAAACTCACTATTATCTACAATGTTGTCATTACTGTCATTGTTTATCAAGACGAAAAGCACAATGCCAACGAGATAAATTATTGCTAGCGATTTTAACGACAAAGACTACATTTTACCATTCATGTCCGTATTTCGGGGTCATTAATCGCCCTCAAAATTGAGATATGAGAACAAAAAAAAAACAAAATGGCCGCCGTTAATATGTCAACATAGCTGCCGCATGGTTCACCCTGTAGTAGATAAACCAAATGGTTACTTGGAAAGGAAATTCAATGCGTGCGGAGTTGAATAATCTTAAACCTCATATTATATGACTAAACCAATTTTTTCTCTCAACAGACTCAGTAGAAAGTCACATCGAGGCAGCCACGTCAAACGTGGAAGCCGGAGTCGATGAGCTAGCGAAAGCGGAAAATTACATGCGTAGTTATCGGCGTAAGATGGCCATAATATCGCTAATTGCACTGATCCTGGGCATCATATTCATCGTTTGGATCGTTAAAGCCTTCAGATAATGAGACAAGGACTGCATAATATTCATGTCCGTATATCGGGGTCAGTAATGGCATTCCCAATTGAGATATTGCACTGGCTGGTTATATTGCAAGGTAAACAGAAAAAAAAAAACAAAATGGCCGCCTCAGAATATGCCAAGATGCCGCGCGATTTTCTCCCTCGATGAAAACATATATTTCAGTTTTCCATGGAGATATAATAGAGGTATTATAGAATTATCCTTTGAAACAATATGTGCCAAGATGTCAGCCGGTGTTTTTCAAAATGGCGAATTTAAGATGCGTAAATACGAACAAAATGCTGGTATTGCTTCGTGGTTTCTCGAACGAAATCACGTGTAAGTAAATATATCGTACCGAATTTAAATAAGAGTTTATTAATTAATTGAAAATATTTTTCTTAGGAGATACGGTTACAACTTCATTTGACAGATAATCTTGTCTTAAGTTCCAAACTTACTAAGAACTTTTTACTTTTTCTGTATCCAGAATGGTAAAAATACGACAATATTAAAGCGAGAATATTCTGAAGTATTTTTAAAACTTTTTTACTACAAGGTCCTTATATAGATAAATGTAGTTACAATAAAAAAATGTATAAACCATAGGTATTGTATAAAAGATTAATATTATATTATTATTGATTTAAAATTAGGGATAGGTATTCATCTAAAAAAAAAACTGTAATTATATTTGTATACACGTATTTTAGTGGAAAATAACTATAAAATAGCTGAGGAATTTTCCTGAAACCTAGCTTAGCCAGGGAAATCGAACTGTCAATCACTTTTTTTCGAAAAATTCACTGCAGGATATGAGCTAAAAATAACAATTATGTACCTACTTACGTTTACTTATAGCGTACCTATGTAACCAATGAATATTATCAGCCTACTGAAGGGTTAGAGAAAAAGAAACATCATGACAAAAGGTTTAAAGCTGTGGTTTAAACTAAAGATTGGACTCTGTTTCATACCATAAACAAGAGTAGATTCATTCATATGTTATTTCCTTTGTCTTGCAGAACCATTTGTTACTTACTACAAATCGTTGACTTAACGCAAGACTTCGCTTGATGTATCTTCAATTAACAATAGAAAAAGCTCTGTAAAAATATTAGTATATATTTGCTGTGAATTAAGGCCTTTAATTAATGTGTAGATAATTATATAATTTAAAACTGTTGTTTCCGTTTTATTATTCAATAAGTTAGTTCAATTAATTTTTTATATGTATGAAACTAATCTCTGTGTTTCTTATCATACCATAATCTCGCACAGCATTTTAGTTTTTAGGTAAGGATTTATGTACCTACTTATAATACACGAAATAAAGGAAAATACACTTGTAAAACATTCCAAAGAATTGATGTTTCAATTTTTGTATGTATAAATTTTTCTATGCCTAGGTTTATCCACAATTTTTAGACATACATATTTTTTTAATAAAATTGTTTTTAGTATTTTTGTAGTGTCTGTGCAAAACGTCTTAAAGAAAATCGCCCAACATAGTAGACAAACTATTCCCTTTTAATTTCAGTAGGTAGTCAGAAACGTATTCCAAAGTAAAGAATTCACATCTTGTTTAACGAATGTCAATGTACAATATCAGCGGCGTTCAGGTCGAGTTATTTAATGGAGAAAACAGCAGCGAAAAAGCTCCACTCTGGCCGTCTCAAATACACATTACTTTGTATCTACTTACAAGATCTCATGAGAGCTAGCCACCTGCAATTCTAAACATTAGTCACTACGAACCCACTATTCTTACAAAAGTAATCGCTCTAAGCGATAAGACCGCCAATTTTATACCACTACTTAGGTAGATATAAGAAACTATTTGGAATATCTTTCACCTGGTTGTGCAATAAAGTGTTCTCTATCTCTATCTTCTCTTTACAAAAAGTTACAATTTCAGTCAACAGTCTGTAACCAGCCGATATGTCCTACCACAGCATCTAGCTAGTGAGAATACCTCTGCAATAAATCGGCAGCCTGACTCGGCGGGTTCATGAAATAAAAGGTAAGTAGTTTTTACAAAACTCGTTTATTGTGAACGTAATACACAACGATAATGACGTTATCCATATCTTTTTCTTGCGTTCCACACCGTATTCATCCATTAAACAAAAAAAAAACCAATTTAATATTATTATTTACAGTTTAAATTACAGGGATTTTTCACTTACAAAATACCATTCAAAGTTTTTTTTTTTATTGTATTTAACTAGCCAACATTCTTATTATTATAAGGTACAGTCAAGAGCTGATCGACCTTTACATTTTTGTTACAAAGTTGCCTCTAATGCAACTGAGTAGATTGCACGCACGCATGTATAGGTCGGCGGGCTGTCGCCTGTACCGTGGTGCGCTATGTGCATAGCATTTTTTTATGGAAGGAACTTAAGAACTTCTGTATTATTAAGGTCTACGTTACAACGGGCCCGCGACGGGCAGGCGGCACGCTTCTGTATTATTAAGGTCTATTTACGTTACAACGGGCCCGCGACGGGCTGGCGGCACCATTGCAATCTAAAATAATCCTTAAATACCCAAGAAATTACAGACTACAATACTAGTGCAAAAAAGCCCGTTCCCGTGTCGTGTTCATCGGCCGCACGTGGCCGGGCTTTTCTTGCGCTAGCATTGTAGTATCTAATAGTATATTTTGGAGTCGATGCCCAAAATGTATGTGTTGGTAATGTAACTTGGCACCAGCTCCAAACTATACTTCTACAACACGTAAATCGAATTTAAAGATCATATTCGTTTAAATTATTTCTGTGTTTTTAGTGCCATAGTATTTTGAAGTCGGTTTCTATATTTATTTATTTTTTACGTTGCTCCCGCATGTTGCCGGCCCGTTCCAATGTGGATAGTCCTGTAGACCACTGGCCGAAGGGAATCTTGGGCTGACTATTAGGAAGTTTACATACTGGTAGGTAAATCTATTTGGCAGGCAACAAGTTACTTGTTCTGCTTTCATTCAATTTTGCCAATAAAATTCGTTTAGTAAGACATGTAATTAAACAAACACTATACAAGAAAACAGATTCTTTACTATATTCATAAATGCACCATCTGTAACAAAGTTAAAAATGGCCGCATCGAGTTTAAAAGCTTGTAGATTTTTCCACCTCTTCTCATTGGAAGTGATTTAATTCACTTTAGTCTCCATCTGTTACATATCTAATGGCTATTTCATGTATTCAATCCGTGTCACAAAGTCCGAAAATGGCGGAAATGCCCGCAAAACGAACAGTTCATAGCAAAAAGTTCGAATGCCCGAAAAATAAAGCAGTGCCCTATTTCATAGAACTACAATTCATAGTTTCCTACAACAGTTCGATGTACATTGCAAAGTCGATTAACCCACAGACTAATAAGCAGGAAGACACGGCTAAATCGAATTTTCATAATAGACTATGAATCGTAGTTTTATGAAACGCTGCCCAGCTCTTCGATAAATTTTAGTGATAACTTTAGTATGACGAAACAAATGATATTATCGAATGTATATGGGGATTTTGTTACACACTGTATACGAGTCACTTACAGAATATTTGACATAAGTTGTAGGTAAGCACTGCAAATTTAAACGGCGTATCGGGCTACCGTTGGAATGCCCATGGATCGTTTATAAGAAACCTTAAGGCTCTAAACAGACGGGCTGCATCAATTGCATTTCGACTGCAAAGTGGCACTTCAGATGCAGTTGGCACGACTGCAATGCCATTGTAGTATTTATTATGTAGTATTGCACGCCATTTAAACACAATCAATCGAAGCTAAAGTCTGTATTTTAATTCGATGCCAAAAAAGATGTAGTGTTAGCATTATAAAATATATCGTTATACTCGGAAAATTTTTGTTTTACTGTAAAAAGTAGCCTCGCGAGGCCAAAAACCTTATTGCATGGAAGGCATTAATATTTAGGTACTCATAAAAGAAAGGCATTTAAAAAAACACTAACTCATTTGGAAGTAGAATGGGATTATTAGTTTTTTACGTATTGGCAACACTTGGATGTTAATAACGTTTGAGGTTTGACACATTCATCATGAAGACGTAATTTCAATCATTCCGTTTTTTTTTTTCTTGGTTCCGCGAATGTTGTGTTCCTTTGTTATTTCGACAATTTTGGCTAGTTTTTCCGAGTTCACGTGAGTAGACGCAACATGTGAAAGAGATTTCTATGGTATAAATAAAATATCTTTTTACTTTTCTTTTGATTATAGAGTTTTTCATTGGCATATATTGCATTGGAACCTAAGATTTATGGCCGTCACAGACGACGGCGTTAATATATGCGGTATTTTTTCTAAACAATATCCAACGTGCAACCCGCGTCCACACACGACTGCGGTCGGATTCAGTATAGAATCACATCGCGCGATATATTATTATTTATAGCTGTCGTCTGTCACGACGTTAAAAAAAACTTGTATTGATGTCCACATAGAGTACCTCAACAACGGTAATCGGTTGTGATGGTTTACAACCCCGGCACAATGACAAAGTGACAGTATTTTTTCTTTGAATCGAATTAAAATACAGACTATAATGATATTGGCTTTCACAGTAGATTGGAGTGTTGACTATGAATATTAGGTTTCTTTTTTGGAAGGAACTTTTAACTTTATACACACTAATTGAGTTCAGTATTGCTTTCTGTCCTACTATAACAAAAATATGGAACATTGATTAGTAAACATGAAAATTACAACTTAGACGACTCAAAGTAAAAAATAATCATCGAAATAACCTTACAAGATCCATTTATTCATTAAAGGTAACACAGCGTTTTCGGTAAGTTCACTTACACTAATTTTTCTTTTGTCCTTTTATTGTCACAAATTGCCTAACGTGCGTGAATAGGAAACAAGCACTATGCACTCAATTTTAGTCTAAAATTGAAGTAAAAGTGGTTTATGACTAAGTCGGTTTTCCCATCCCATAACTCGTACGACCACCGCTGCCTTAACCTCGGGAATCCTGAACAGATTACATTGCGAATTAACGATCTCCTACGTTATTTGCAAGCCTCGAAAGTGTTATTTATGTAAACTTTAACGGCCGTATTTATAAAAACACGATTCCTCTAAAGCACTCCCCAGTTTATTAGTTTATTTGCGTTTACGACTTTTCCTTGTAAAACGCCGGTTAAAATAGTCTGTTGTGGAGACACCACAGACTATTTTAATCGTTTTAAGGAATCGTGTTTTTTTATAAATAAGACCTTAAGTCTTATTTTATTAAAATGCGATTCCCTAAAAAAATCTGTTTAAAGTCTGTGGTAAGGGAAATATGTAACCACAGATCATCTAAACTGCCTCTGAGGAGTGTTTTAGAGGAATCATGTTTTTATAAATAAAACCGTAACAGGCTTATTTTTAAAAACATGATTTGTTAAAACTTGCCCTTTAAACAGTTGTGGTAAAGACTTTCCCTCTACCACAGACTATGTAAACTGAGTGTTTTAAGGAATCGTGTATTTATAAAAAAGACTGCTCATTTTCCTTTAAAACACACCTGAAATGCGGTTTAAATAGTCTGTAGTAAGGATAAAGACTTTAACACCGCCTATTTACAGAGCACTGCACCGTAAAATGTTCATTGTGATACACGTTTCAATTTTTTTAATTACATCGATGGCTACAGGAGACTACTTACTGTTAGTACTAAAAACATGGGAACGAAATACTATTTGCCAAATACCTTTGCAAACTTATTGCCTCTGTATAAACACGGACAAATATGATATGCATATAAAATAAGCACTCACAGATAAAACATCGCTGCATTTTATCAATAAAATGTTTGTTTCCAAAGTTTTCCCATCGAGTAAAGTTGAACGACAGTTCCTTGATGCGAAAACTTTTTGCAGGAAATTATTTCCAACGACAACAATGCGTGTACCTAATGATTCTAACTAGAAAGAAAGTTAATAAAAGAATTTTCACGGTAATAAATAAAAATAACTTATTGATGACATCATATCAAGTTCATATCCTAACTTTAATATCCTTGCAAATTCCTAGCTATGGATTTGGTTTAACAAAATGCACTTCGTTTAATGTATCCCAAAAAGTGGCAATATTATGCCAGACCAACCGCAAGAATGCAAACGGACGAATCTGTCTGTAGATTTTACGCCGAAAGCAAGCGAAGTTCATTGACCTCCACAGTATTAGTACTATGGAGGTCAGTTAAGAGAACGGTAACGGGGTGTTTAGTCACCTACCAGGTCCTAGAGTCTAATACTTAATCGGAATGACGTAAGCACGGCAATAGCTGTTATTTGCCTTTGAATTGAAATAAATTATTCACTTAAAACACAGTACAATGACAGAATACAATTTCAATTTTAAATTTTTTTATATTTGGTAGTCTATTAAGCAACAGCAGTTCAATACAGTACCCGAGCGAATCAAATAGACATCTCTCGCGAAGAAGATCGAATCGGAATACGATTCATTACTACACTACGAATAGTGTCAATCAAACAACCATTACCGTTATAATATGACTCTATTCAACAACTATGCATTATAGAAACTCGCCTCCCAGTTTAGGCAGACAGCGAATAGAAGAACGGTAACCGACACAGACAAATTTAGGGCAACAGCACAGTATAGAAATCATGCGGTGTGCATAATTTTTGGGGTCATGGACTAGACCAAATTGCACGCATATGGGGGCGTTCAGTCGCCAAATAGCTAAACAGTAACTAGCGTCGCAGGCCGATACAGGAGCTGACACTTACAGTGCCGTACTATATTCTATGTCTCTTATCTAACCTCAAAGGGCCATTTTCTTTCACACTTACCTCAAAGGGCTAAAGAGAGAATTTAACATGGTTAACTGAACTCCATTTCCTTCCGTGGATGTCGCAGAAGGCGACTAAGGAATCAATATCCAGGAGACGGGCAGCAGCGTCTTCCTGAGATTCCAACCGCATACTGCGATCGCCAACCCGCCTGCCGAGCGTGGCGATTATGGCAAAACCCCTCATGGTTATGAAAACCACGGAGGAGCCCTATGTCCTGCAGTGGGCGTCGAATGGCTGATGATGAACTGAACTAGGGTCGCACGTTACGGCGAAATCAAGCGAATTTCATTGACCTCCATAGAGATAGTACTATGGGAGCGTATCAATACCTACAGCTCATAGAAATTTATGTCCGCTTCTATTGCAGTCAGATGAAGTGAGTGGCCGGGAGTTAGCGTTATTTACACCGTTATTTATAACTTCGCAAGTTTTCTTTATCAGCCGCGCGGAAGCGAGCGTGTAGGCAGTGCTGTGATTGGTCGCAATATTTTCATTGTTTTCTTAAATTACTAGTGTGATTTTCAATTTGTAATATATCAGATTAACGCGGCCCTTCAAGGGGCAATTCCCATTTTTATTTACAAGCGTGCTTTAAGCACGATCAAACCTTGGACTTAGAATAGTTTCTTTGGAGTCTCATGAGTTATTCTCAGTTGTAAGCACGAGCAAACCTTGATATGTGCCCTACAAACATACTGGTAAAGTGTCATTGAGATTCGGCATGTCGTTTGGGATTTAAAAGCAAACTACGTTTTTATGGAAATTGCTCCTTGAGAGACCCTTTTCATCTTTAACAACAATTAGTAGGTACTATGGAGTTCAGTGAAGCGAACGCAAACGGGAGCCTTCATTCTCATTCGATCGGTTGGTCTGTACTCAGTTTTAGAAGAATCGTAAGACTGAATTTCCAATCAAATTATCCCAAATCAACTTATGGATTGCACACGACTTGAAACTATATTGGAAACTTCCTATTGCGGCATTCTCTATTGTAAAAATAAGTTAGTATGCCTATATTAGGTTTAGCTGTGTTCACTATACGTAGCGGAGTTTAGTTCAGTCAGTTAAGCTGAGCGTACACGGGCTGAAAACGTATTTTTTTGTATTTTCGATATTGTTTTTGCAAAAATCTCAGCATCGAAAATCTCTATAATTGAATCGTGTGATTTTAAAACAACACAAGTCACATATGTTTTTAAAATAACATTTGCCCATTTTTTTTTATTAAATTATTTACACCTACCTATTGATTTACATTAGAAAAAAAATTGTAGTTTATTCATACAGAAATCAATATAATATGCTAAAATATTGCTGTTGTAGATATTAGTATTTGAATAAAACAGTTTTTTCTATTTCCTGCAAAGTTGTAATGAAAAGACATGTGTCGTTTTAAAATCACACGATTCAATTATGAAAACTGTTTTAGTACCCACAGCCTAGGACTAGCTATCACTGTTATTAAGATTTATGTTGCTGAGATTTTTGCAAAAACGTATTGTAAAACAATATGATTTTTTCCATTGCTGGCGCTAATTATTGTGGTGTCGCCTCTTAAGCCACGTACAACTGTACAGTAGTGTATTAGCTATGCATTGAATTTGAAATTCTATATTCTAAACATTATGGTCTTAATGCCAACGCCATATTTGGTACGAAGTTTTATCGCGTATGTATGTTGTTACAATTGATTAATCATAAGAAATGCCCTTCAAATTTATTTTTTCTCATAAATTGGATTAAAATCTCTAACCAATAAAAGAATAAGGGTCTTGCACACCGTTTCGGCTTGTTTCGTATTTGGTCTATTATTCTTCGTCTTTTGTATTCATATTGTGAATTGTGTACTGCTACATCGGATTTTCAACTCTGCCAATATGAATATGGGGTGAATGTACTCAGGATTGCGTCGGCAATATATTTGGTACAAATATTAATTTGTTATAGCAGATATCGATATTGTTTAAACAGCGGATTTTCAGCTACAGTTCAAAATAGAGTTCAAGTATGAGTAGTAAGTATTCGTTACCTTATTTTTCTGAGAAATCAAACATCGCCTTAATATACAGCTTTTCAGCTCTACTAACTCCCGAGTAAAGTAGACTAATTCAACAACAATCAACGTTATTCTCCAATCAGAACTCAATTGACATCTCTTGTAACAAACAGCATTTTTTAAGCTCTACTCGAGATTAAAATTGACTACTTGAGATGCTAGTCAACCTTATTCTCCAAATTATGTTAGATTATTTCAAAAGATGCATTTTGAAACAATTCCATACGTTTAAATATGTAATCAGTGTATTTTAAGCTCTACCTACATGAGAATAAGGTTGACTACTACCTCAGTTTGGCCTGCCTCTGTTGCCAGACGCCATATTTGGAGCAGGCGGCGTCGATGAGCTGGTTTATGTGTCGCGTGAGAGATGTCGCTAGTGGCGTCAGGTCACGGAGCATTTTCTCCTGTGAATCGGAAAAATACACTTTTTAGACGAGTGTTATGGGACAATACAGTGTTTTAGAGACAAGAGATTTCGCTGGCGGCATAAGGGCCTCTATTCGCCATTAACTTCGGCAATCGTGGTCTATGTTTCTCCGGCGCAACAGAGGCTAATTGGACAGCATAAAATCTTTAGGGCCGCAGGCCGATACATTTTGATCGACAGCGAAGTATAGAAGTGTAACGCCGCAGATCGAGAAAGTAAGACCGACACTGCAGTATAAGATTAGCTAGCGCTGCAGGCCGATGAATTTGAAAAGACAGCGGAGTGACAGTACAATGTAATGTTAGTAGAACCGCAGGCCGACATTGTAATACCGACAGCGGAATAGAAGAGTGTCTAGGGCCGCAGGTCGACAGTGTAAGACCAACAGAAGAATAAAGTAGTGTCTAGGCCCGCAGGTCGACAGTGTAAGACCAACAGAGGAATACAGGAGTGTCTAGGGCCGCAGGTCGACGATGTAAGACCAACAGAGGAATACAGGAGTGTCTAGGGCCGCAGGTCGACGATGTAAGACCAACAGAAGAATACAGTAGTGTCTAGGGCCGCAGGTCGACAGTGTAAGACCAACAGAAGAATACAGTAGTATCTAGGGCCGCAGGTCGACAGTGTAAGACCAACAGATGAATACAGTAGTGTCATCTGGTGTCAGCAATTCGCCTTTGGAATAGCTTGCCTCTAGACATCCGACAGGCCCCATCGCTTGAAATATTCAAAACCAAAGTCTATCGCCACTACCTAAATCTCCAGCATTTGTCTTAATTTATTATATTATAAGTATTTCACAATATCTTTCCTAAATCTGTAGGTTTATGTATTTATTTATTGTATCTAGTATTTATTTATTATTATGTTGTATTTGTGTAATATCTCCCCCCTATTATATTTTATATATCTAGGTCTGAATAATAATTAGTAAGTATATTTAATATTAAGTAAGTTGCAATACCTGATAATGCTCTCATCAAAACTTAGGTTAGCTGGTAGATAATGCTAAGTAGCATTAAGCTCGCCTATGTGCAAAACTTTCTGTTTTATATGCAATAAAGGATTTAATAATAATAATAATAATGTAAGACCAACAGAAGAATACAGTAGTGTCTAGGGCCGCAGGTCGACAGTGTAAGACCAACAGCGGAATAGAGGAGTGTCTAGGGCCGCAGGTCGACAATGTAAGACCAACAGAAGAATACAGTAGTGTCTAGGGCCGCAGGTCGACAGTGTAAGACCAACAGAGGAATACAAGAGTGTCTAGGGCCGCACGTCGACAGTGTAAGACCAACAGCGGAATAGAGGAGTGTCTAGGGCCGCAGGTCGACAATGTAAGACCAACAGAAGAATACAGTAGTGTCTAGGGCCGCTGGTCGACAGTGTAAGACCAACAGAGGAATACAGGAGTGTCTAGGGCCGCAGGTCGACAATGTAAGACCAACAGAAGAATACAGTAGTGTCTAGGGCCGCAGGTCGACAGTGTAAGACCAACAGAAGAATACAGTAGTGTCTAGGGCCGCAGGTCGACAGTGTAAGACCAACAGCGGAATAGAGGAGTGTCTAGGGCCGCAGGTCGACAATGTAAGACCAACAGAAGAATACAGTAGTGTCTAGGGCCGCAGGTCGACAGTGTAAGACCAACAGAGGAATACAGTAGTGTCTAGGGCCGCAGGTCGACAGTGTAAGACCAACAGAGGAATACAGGAGAGTCTAGGGCCGCAGGTCGACAGTGTAAGACCAACAGAAGAATACAGTAGTGTCTAGGGCCGCAGGTCGACAGTGTAAGACCAACAGATGAATACAGTAGTGTCTAGGGCCGCAGGTCGACAGTGTAAGACCAACAGATGAATACAGTAGTGTCTAGCGCCGCAGGCCGACACATCTAGACTATATTTCTACTAGCAGTACCCAAGGTAACCTCAAAGGGCCTGAGCTTGACACTTCCATTTAGACTGATGACCTCTCCCCGTCTCTTACAAATGCACTTGCAAATAATACAAATAAACTTTATTTCTCCATCCACAAATTAGGCGATACAGATTAGATTAGATTAGAACACTTTATTGTACACACCAGAAAAAAATACATTAAAAGGCTTACATGTCTAAGTTTTGCCGTATACGATTGGCGATCCCATCGCTAAAAGCGATCTCTGGTGATACAATATGGCACAGTGGAAGTGATTTGCAGAGAGACTGACCTCAAAAGGCCTCAGCTTGACGTTCCGGAAGCGCAGCAGCGCCTCGTAGAAGTGCGCGGCGCGCGCCGCCCCCCCCTCGCCCCCCGCGGCCGCCGCGGCCGCCGCGGCGCCCGGCTGCGGGAAGCAGCGCCACAGCTCGCGCAGCAGCTCGCCGCCGGAAAGGTACAGCCGGTGGAGCTCCGCCTTCACGTCCGCCGGGATCAGCTCTGCGGCCGGAGGGTCGCACGGTGAGGAAACGTCAAATGAAAAGGTAAAAAATCGAGACGAAACAAAACTCAAAACTGTGCCGCTTGCACACTACAAATATGTTTATTTTCTCGAGCAAGTGCAGTTTATTATTCACGGCGCGTTACCCACTAAGCCAGACCGCGCTACGACTCTGCGAAATTTGACCACCTGGGTTACCCTTCTGCAGTTCTGAAGCACCGCAAGCTGACACTTTTAAACGGACAGCACAGTAAAGAAAAAAATCAAATAAAATCAAAACATTTTATGCACCGTAATGTAAATAAGGTCTTAAATAACACTGAGTGTATAATACCGATTATGGACCCTGTCGGGCGCAATATGACTTAAAAACTAACATGCTCATAAAAATATGTAGTGAAAACACAAATATTTTTTTAAATCTAGTAGGTATTTCTCTTATAGTTTAGGTAAGTTGTTAAAAAGTTATCCTATCCTAGGCCTTTAAGTATTCTTCAATTGTATAAGGAGATAAATTCTATTAGATAGTTTTTTAGTTTATTATTAAATAGTGAAAGTTTTGGTATTTCTTTTAAAGTTAAATTGTCACAGAAACACAAACAGTACTCAGTACAGTGAGTAGAAAGGTGTCTAGCGGACACGAATATAACAGTGTGTAGTGTGGTGACACCTCCAAGCCCCATATGTGTTGACTACTCGTGTATTCCTTATGTAGAGAGACCAATATACCACATCAAGCTGAACGCACGCGTCTTATTAAACACCACCAACCAATAGCTTCCTTACATGGCGACCCTGCCGCCACGGCGCCGTAGGTCCACAAATATACACCGACAACTGAGTACAAAAGTATATAGCGCCGCAGGCTGACACTTTTAAACCGACAGTCGAGTATGGGATAGCCCAGCGCCTCAGGCAGTCACTTTAAAGCTAACATTAGACTATGGGACTGTGTAGCGTCGCCAGTCCACAGATAAAATGTGGGATAACCGAGTAGAAAAGTGCCTAGCGCCGCAGACCAACAAAATAAATGTAGAGCGACAGCCGAGTAGAAAAGTGTCTAACGCCGCAGGCCCACGAATACATGTAGAGCGACAGCCGAGTAGAAAAGTGTCTAACGCCGCAGGCCCACGAATAAATGATGAGCGACAGCCGAGTAGAAGAGTGTCTAACGCCGCAGGCCCACGAATAAATGTAGAGCGACAGCCGAGTAGAAAAGTGTCTAACGCCGCAGGCCTACAAATAAATGTAAAGCGCAGCTGAGTATAAGTGTCTAGTGCTGCAGGCGGTGGCGGATCTGCATGACGTTTCGCTCGACCGTTTCAACCGTTTCTTACCTAAAGGACAGAGTTAAGACAGTCGACGTTAGAAGGCGATAGACTCACGCGCTGCGCTGGCGGCGTGATGGTGCCGCATGAGCGCGCCGCCCGGACTGAGCTCGCCCAGCGCGCCCACCGCCGCCGCCGCCGACACGCGCACCGGCCGCTGGCACTGCTGCCCGTGCGCCCATGCCTGCCGAACGAGCTTCGTATAAGTATCCAATCGCTTGGGTAGTTCTCATTTTGAAAAACGAAAAGTCACAACAGTGGAAGACATTTTTCACTCCAATAATTATCTACCGTAGGTGTTTGATGCACGCTTAGTGAATAGTAGCCGTTAGCGCAAGGGGAATCTTAAAATTTTGAAGGAAAAAAGATTATCCACGGTTGTGACTTTTCGTTTTCCACATTGAGGATTATTGCCCATTTAACTACCGGTGACTAAGAGTTCAATGCAAAGGATGGATAGGCCTAGGTCCAGCAGTTGACGGATACGGGCTGATGGATTGATTGCAGTCTACAACTTAAACTTAGTAAACACTTTATGGTTACTTAGGGGTAGAACATGCGAATGGGATGAATCCTAACTAGGCGACGTGTCTACCAAATACATAGTGGCTCAATAGATAGAACGTTATTAGCATGGCAGTATCTGTTTCATTGACACTGTAGTGTACCAACCAATCGCAATCCAATAATATTACCTGTCAGTACATTTTAACTTGTAAGCTCCTTAACTCCTTCGCACGAGGTGCCTATTTAATTCACACAGGTTTTACCATTGGAATGACCAAAGAGGCAACAACGTTTTCGAAGCAAACTCTCACCTGGCATATCGACGCTAGCGCCGAGAGGGGCGGCGGATTCGTCGTCTTCGTAGTCGTTTGGTTGACTTGTGATGACGGGCCTAATAAATATCTTTCTACCTGTAAAATAAGATATATTTTCTAATTACAAATATCCATACGAACTCATAGAAATTAAAGAAGTTCTTAAATTGAAAAGTATTTCAATTTAAGAACTTCTTTAACCTAGAGTAGGTTTTCATTTCTTCTTTCTCTGATTAAGCAATTCACGTTGATGAGACCTGTAGCTGTAACCATTTTTTAGGGTTCCGTAATCAAAAAGGCGCCACAGATAATAAATCCGTGTGGCGCCGGACTAAGATCAGCGCCACTCCATTTCCTCCTCCCGTGGATGTCATAGAACGCGACTAAGGAAATCAATTCCCAGGGGACGGGCAGCAGCGTCTTCCTGAGATTCCAACCGAATACTGCGATCGCCAACCCGCCTGCCAAGCGTAGCGATTATGGCAAAACCCCTCATGGTTATGAAAACCACGAGGGAGGCCTGTGTCCTGCAGTGGACGTCAAGGGGCTGATGATTCTGATAATGAATCAACAAGGAACCCTTATAGTTTCGCCATGTCCGTCCGTCTCTCCCGGGATAACCGGGAGAGAGGGGGGGGGACGCCCTACTCTAACAAAACATTGCGCTTTAAAGCTTAATATTTTGCAAACGGATACCTGAATCGAAAAATGGTTTATCTACACTAATGTTGTAACATTCTACTTATGTTTTCAATACTTGACTTATAATTACTACTGTTATAGCGGAGACAACAAAACACTCAATTTAAGCAATTTCACATGATGGTATAATATTCACATCGATATCGTAAAATCTCATTATAACATCAATAAAACGCGACCAACTTGATTGCAGGGCCAATCAGGTTGGTCGCGTTTTATTGAAGCGCGCAGCTGCGCTCTCATTGGTTAAATTTTAATGGCGGCAAAATCACTGTGATTATACACGTACGCGTGAATTTAATTTAATAAATTAAAAGTTAAAAATGGATAGCGACGATGATATTTGTACGCCTCCGGATATTCTAGAAGTGGCAAAAAAATTAACTCACAATCTTTTGCCAGAAAAATCTAGAAAATTAACATTAACTTTCAAAATTGTACCATCCAAAATTTGAACAATTATTATAAATAAACTATTGTCAGCTTTTACTCTTGTTGTTTGATTAATTGATTGATTAATTGCATTAGTGAAGATAAAGAAGTGTATGCAACTGCATATAACACGGGTATTAAAACACTCGTTACTATTATGAAACTCGCTGCGCTCGTTTCATAAACTCACACTCGTGTTTTAATACCCTTCATTATATGACAGTTGCATAAACTACTATTTCCTACATTAATAATAGAACAAAAGAGGAGACCTTTGCTATGCAGTGGGACGTATATAGGTTACATAAAAAAATAAGATGAATGATTTTCGACTATAATTGTCAGTGCCAATTTTTTAAACGTCAGATATCAAAGTATTCTGTGAATTAAGATGTTTACCTTAGACAACTTCAATTCCTGCACATCGTCAGCCTTATTCGAGTCCTCTAAATCCTCATAGTGTATCTTATCCATCAGCCGTCTCTTTTTGTCCTGGGGCTCGGAGCTATCTCTCTCGTTGTTATCCGGTGGTCGCTTGTCTGAGAGTCCGTTTGTCTCTTTCATGCCGTTTTCCAATTTGCTGTTGGTCTTTTTGTTGTTGTTTGTCGTGGCCGTGTTGCTCGTTGTTGTTGAACTAGAGTTGGTTGGTTGCTGACTAGCTTTGAGCACCTGAGGAGTGAAAAAAGAGATTTGTTCGAGAGGTCACTTGATTCGAATTAAAGTTCGCCGGGTCAGCCAGCGGCGAACTTCGTACCACCTTAGAATCAATAAATAGAAATCCATTCCATACAAAATGTATGACTTTTTTTTTTAATTTTTCCCATGGATTAATTGATATTCTGCTACGTTTTGCTTGCTGTTTTTAAAACTAGAGTTGCTCGGTTTCAGACTAGCTTTGAACCCCCGGGGGGTTAAAAAAAGATGGTTAGATGTCTCGAGAGCAGTAATGGACCTATAGTTTCCTCTCGAAACCACTCTTGTATTCATATTTCATTTCATTCAGCTGTTGCCTAGATGTTATAAGCCGTTTGCTAGAAATCATTGATCTCCTGATCGTCCTGGGTCACTCACTCATCACCAATGTCTTTCACCTCAAGAAATACATAAACTCGTATCCGGAGGGGTAAGACAGAGACCAGGATTTGTCACTTGCCACCATTCTGACAAACCTCTCTTTCTCTGTATCACTCTCTTTTAGTGGTCCGACGTAGCCTTACCACAATAGAGTGCTGGTTGAACCTCTTGATAATGTTCCGGTGTATGCCGCCGCTGTCGCCGCGAACCATCTCGGCCGTGGATTTTATTTACGCCTATATTTTCCCTCTATCTCAATCTCTCTGTATCTCTTTTTCAGTAGCCTGAGGTAGTCTTACCACAATAGAGTGCTGGTTGAACCTCTTGATCATGTTCCGGTGTATGCCGCCGCTGTCGCCGCGAACCATCTCGACCGTGGATTTTATTTACGCCTATATTTTCCCTCTATCTCAATCTCTCTGTATCTCTTTATCAGTAGCCTGGGGTAGTCTTACCACAATAGAGTGCCGGTTGAACCTCTTGATCATGTTCCGGTGTATGCCGCCGCTGTCGCCGCGAACCATCTCGGCCGTGGGTTTTATTTACGCCTATATTTTCCCGCTATCTCAATCTCTCTGTATCTCTTTTTTAGTAGTCTGAGGTAGCCTTACCATAATAGAGTGCTGGTTGAACCTCTTGATCATGTTCCGGTGTATGCCGCCGCTGTCACCGCGGTCCTTCTCCGTCGGCGCTTCATCTTCGGCCGTCGGCAGGAAGGGCAGCGGCTCGGTGAACCGCGGCAGGTCCACCTGTCCGATGGATGGCCAAGAAATAAAGGTATCATTTTCAAGAAATAATGAATGTTATATGATTGAGCCCATAATAATCTCAAATGTAATTCCTGGTGTACACACAATAAAGATATTCTATCTATCTCTTTTACTTTCCTACTCTCTTTTTCTACCACTACCCTATTCCCTCTCTGTCTCTTTATTTCCCCCTCTCTTTCTCTTTCTTTCCATAACTGTCGCAAAATAAAGGACCAGTCTTTAAATGCTTTTTATCTCAAACTTCAAAGGGAAAAAACGGAACCCTTATAGGATCACCTTGTTGTCCGTCCGTCCGTCTGTCTGTCAAGACCATTTATCTCGGGAACGCGTGGAGGTATCGAGTTGAAATTAAAACCGTATACTCAGGTCTACAGTCCCTTGAAGCTGTGAGAAAATCAAGCTTCTAAGTTAACGTAAAAAGAAGATACGGCAGTTTATGCCGCAAAAAACGTATACTTTGACACTCAAGGGAATCAAAATTGATAGGGTACTTTTCATTGACATAGAACTAGGAAATTTCGCAATGAATATCGTGTTATACTACAAGTACAGGGAAAAATCTGAAAACTATACATTTCTAATGAAGTTCGGAAAAAGCTCGGAAAAAACTGCGAGACTCGATTATTTATAATATATAATATCGAACTATTTATAATATGTAAGTACC
Organism: Yponomeuta cagnagella; assembly: GCA_947310995.1. Classification (NCBI taxonomy): domain Eukaryota; kingdom Metazoa; phylum Arthropoda; class Insecta; order Lepidoptera; family Yponomeutidae; genus Yponomeuta; species Yponomeuta cagnagella. Next base: position 3,841,397 of record OX371285.1, on the reverse strand, counting down.
TACAAATTGGTACGGAACCCTCGGTGGGCGAGTCCGACTCGCACTTGGCCGCTTTTTTCATTTGAAAGATGGCAACCAACAGGGACGTAACAAAAGTTATAAGCGCGCAACGCCAACAAACTGCACCGCAATTTGGCGACATTTGTAAAAAAAATGTAATGGTTTTTAAATGTGAACAAATAAAAAAAAAATTAATTTTAGATACAACGTCCAAAACTTATCTAGATAAGTGCAAGTGCCTAAACTTGGGAGAAGAGAAACTCTAAAAAAGTTCCTATGAGTTTTGCAGCCGATCGTCGTTATAATGTTCAAATTCAAAATTGTTTTAATTTGACTTATGTTTAATTTTTAGATGCACAGATAAGTTGTCCTTCACATTTTTGTTGCAAAGTCGCCCGTAACGTAATGCGTAATGCACTAAGGAGTTTACCGTGAGATCCAGTGTGGTATGCTTCATAGCCGATGCGATCGCGTGATCGTCCATTTTGGCACATTCTCCGAACAGGTCCTTGCTCGACGAAGATGCTATACGGTCTCTGAAAATGAGAAGAGTTCAGAGGACCATGGAGGATATTGCGGGAAGATCTTTTAATCATAGAGGCAGATTACCGGCACATATGACGGCGGCGGACAAGAAGGCGGTGGTAGCCTAGTGGGTTGAATATTGGACTGGGAAGCGGGAGACCCAGGTTCGATTCCCAGTGCGGGAATGTACCTATGAATTTGTTTTCTAAGTACATAATATGTAATGTACATAACATTTGTGAAGTTATAGAAGCAATACCACTCGCTAACGATAAAGGAAAAGATCGTGAGGAAAACTGGGTGTCTAAGCTATTCATATATGCGCTTAAAATCACCAATCCGCGGTGGGCACGCGTGGTGATTAAACCCATACTCTCTCTCTGAGAGAAGGCCTGTGCACTACAGTGGGACGTATATAGGCTGCTTATGATAGTAGTTATTTGCCCCTATTTGGTAGTCTACAAAGCAATAGCAGTAGGTACAATGTCATTCCAATGGCATGAACCGCGCAGATTAAGTTTACGTTGTGAATGTATGAAACTAAATAAAATAAAAGTATATCACTATCTGCCATGCATTCAATATTTGGCTATCAACCGTTCTTTGAAGCATTTTTCAGCGAGCTTTCCATATAAATCCGCTTATAAATTAATTGGTAAGCTGTGGACAACTGTTATTGGCCTTATTTTTAGTAATTAGTTAATAAGTAATTATAATCAGATTACGCTGTTGTTGTTCCTAATAAAGTAAAATAAATAAATAATAAATAACCCTTCTGGTAAATAAAGAATTTATATTTGTATCATCATCATCAACCCATTATGTCCCCACCCAGGGGCACGGGTCTCTTCCCTGATGAAGGTATAGGCCATACTCCACCACGGGGGCCAAGTCCGGATTGGTGGAGGTTTGTAGACTAGTGGCTCGTCTACTGTCAGAAGTTGTTAAGCCGCCCTAAGGCCTCTGACTTGGCTTTACGACTGCCATCTATCGACGGCAGCCGGCACCAACAGCTTAACGTGCCTTGCGAAGCACGGAACCGCTCGGAAAATTGCCACTAGCGTTAGGCACAGACGGCGACCCATCCATGCACAGAACGCGCCCTGTGTTGCTTAACCTTCGTGATCGTTTAAGATCACTCAGGCAGCCGGGGCTACGAGCGATATTTGTATACTAAGTTGAAATAACAAGCATTTTTCCTGAAAACCATTTTTACCTTTAATGCGTGGTCCCTCGCCTACCGCACGCAACTCACCTATGAAAATAATGCGACTGAAAGAACTTCGTCCAGAATTCTGCTTCGGTCATTTTCTTCGGCACATAGTCTGTATGTTTCTTGCGGACAGCCGGGTACGTTTTAAATATGGCGTCTATTATATCCTGAGTTAGGTTGTATTTGAGTCCGTTGCAGCCGTCCGTCTGAGGCTGGATGTCAGCTAAAAAAGCCCCGGAGACTCCTGGAACATAACAATAAATGAAGGAATTTAATAGGTTGCACCATTATTTGAAACGACACTAAACTACACTTAATCCTACATATATCAGGGTATCCTACTTTGGGACCAGGATTATGAAGCGATTATGATATGCGGAAGTTACAAGGAAGTTATCCTGAATCATCGAATCCCTGTCCCGGCAAACATCTTGAGAAAAACCTGCGCAAATCACTTATTAACCAATCTCGTGGCCGAAACGATTCTCTCCCGACCACCTTCAGTCCGAAAGTCCACTACTGCACATTGTTCAAAATGTTCGCCGCCATTTGTACAACAAAGGTGTGTAGTTGACAGCCTATCAACCTTTACTCATGTTCACCCTGTTTGGTATGTTACAGGCGAGCTTTAGGGACTGGTCATAACAGGCGCCCGAGGCGCGTGCCCATAACGCTGCGTTTTGGGCGCCCTTTAAAATTGTATGAATGGAGAACTCTCACTAAAAAATGTTTTAATAGAATCGGAGAGGACACGTTAAAAGATAAATAAACGAGGTATTTTTTTTCTCTGCGACAAGTACTTTTTATAATATGAACAGTCGAAAAGTCACGTGGTACTAAAACGCGCCATACAAATCGACTTTAGACTATGACGTCACGCCCTAACGCAATTATAATGTATGAAGCGTTTATCAATATTTGAGTTATCTCGTAAAATAATGTTTTTATGCATGTAGGTACATACACCCTTATGTACATGCATAAAAACAAGCCATTTTGTTTTTATGCATGTACCGCATTAACAAGCCGTTCAAAGTTCAATGAAAAACGAAATCTAATAAGTTTTATGTTATTAGAGTAACTTTATTTTTCGCATATTTTGTGACCCCGAAAACCCCGAAAAAAATATTTTTTATGTTTTATTTTTTAACTTTTCCTAGGTTTTTAATTGATTTCTACGGTCTAAAAGCAAAGTCACTCCAATCTAACACGCAATTATCCCATTTATATGCAGCGAATCATACGAAGCGCTGCCGTCCGTAGGGCGCGCGTCGTACAAGTTCATACAATTTTTAGGGCGCCCGAAACGCAGCGTCCTGAGCGCGCACCTCGGCCGCTTGGTATGACTAGTCCCTTAAAGTAGGTTGATCAGCTGTCAACTTTACGTCAAAGAGGTGCACATAACTTGCAGAACTAAAAATGTGCCATAAAGATACGCTTAATAAAGACGTGATCAGACGTTCTCTTTGGACTTTAAACAGTAATTGAATTCAAATGAATGATTACTACATAGAAGACAAGATAACCATATTCTCTATTGTACCAGGAAAAACACACAAACATTAAATACTTACATATGTCAGTAACAAACTCGAATGCCCCTTTTTAGGGTTTCTCCCTCCTCCTCCCCCCCCTTCCTTTTATGGCTAAACGGTTGATTGTAGAAACGTAAAAAAAACATGGTAGTAGCACATATAATGAACTTAAAAGGAAAACTACCACGGCTAAGTAGGCTTGACTACATAAGCAGCCTATATACGTCCCACTGTTGGGCACAGGGATTCGCTCATGGAGGCAGTATGGGCTTAATCACCACACGTGCCCACCGCGGATTGGCGATTTCAAGCGCTGAGGTATGTGTATAGCTCAGACACTCAGATTTCCTCACGATGTTTTCCTTCACAGTTAGCGAGTGGTATTGCAACTATAACTTCACAAATGTACATAACTTAGAAAACAAAGTCATCATAGGTACATGCCCGCACTGGAAATCGAACCTGGGTCTCTCGCTTCCGAGTCCAATGTTCTACCCACTAGGCTACCACCGCTGGAAACCGGCGTGCGTGTATGCCATGACTAATGAATGTTGATGAAGCGAAATAGATCTGTCAGGATCGTGGCAGGTGGCAAACCTTGGTCTCTGCCTTCCCCTCCGGTATACAGGCTCGAGTTTATGCTTAATTGTGTATTTTTACACTTATTCGACACATGATAAGACTAACTCTGTGTTACGCCGTGGCGAGCAGCCTATTCTAGCAGGATAATAAAATTATTTTCTAATAAAACTTGTTATCAATAAAAGTTTGACTTACCAACTTCTTGTTTATTACTAGTAGATTCGGTATATTGCTTAAGCGTAGGTGTATTCCAATATTCCTCACTATTTATCACTTTCGATATCACTAAGTCTTCATATAAATGCTTCAGAGTTGGATGAAGAGATAATAATCTGAAAGAAAATTTTATAATAGATATGGTGCATGGAAAAAACGACCTACATATACCCAGTAAAGAGCATAGGTGGGTTGACACTTTAGTTCTTGAGATAAGCTCGCCTTTGTACGAAAAACAATGCGGTGAAATAATAAAACACCTAAAAACCATTTCATTACCGATAAATCAAACCTCTTCCAAAATTGACCGTGTCAAATGTTAAGTAAATGTTGAAAGTTTAAGGCTGCTGTCATGTCTGGCATGACGTCTCGCTCGCACTGTGTAACATTTTTAATGATTTTAAAAACCTATTTAGAGGCTAAAAACTCCACCCATGCCGGGACTTGAACCCGCGACCTCTGGCAACCGTGCCAGCGCTCTCCCAATTGAGCTAATAATTGAGCAACAAAAAGAATATAATTTTTAATGATTTTAATAAAATTAGTACAGTAGAACGTCCACTATCCGAACTAATTGGGGGACATAGGTGTTCGGAGAACCGGATAATCGAACGATGTGCGAGCGCGTCTTTAAGTCCGCGGAATGGGTAGGTAGGTCATTAGTGAACCCTCACGGTACTTACTCGAGTTATGACGAATTAAACAACTTATTATTAGTATAAATACCAAGTTTTATCGTAATTAGGTCATTAAACAAACAAATCGTGAAATACGGAGAAAATCGAGTAATGCGCTGTTATAAAGTTCCTTACCGAGCAAGGAAAATCAGTTCAAACCACACTGGAAGAGATGTCATCCGTTTACGTGGACTCTTGCCCAGGGAAAACCATGATTTGCAAGTGGCATACCCTCTTTAAGCAATGCTGGGCCTCACTTGAAGACGACAAACGGGAAGGCCGACTGATAGGAGTATCAGATGCAACCATTTTTAAAATTAATCACGATCATCTTGGCATTACTAAAATGATTTTAGTAAAATCAGCGCAAGATGGGTGCCGAGTATGCTCACTCCCGCCTCAAAAACAACAGCGTGTGGAGTGTTCTTGCGCGTTTTTGGACCTCCGTGGTGAAGATAAAGGTGAAGTATTGACTCGAATTGTTACTGGGCACGAAACTTGGGTTATCACTATGAACCTGAGTCCAAACAGGACTCTATGCAGTGGCACAAAAAACGAACACCACCACCCAAGAAGTTTAAGGGGTCACAGTCGGCTGGGAAAATCATGGCGACAGTCTTTTGGAACTCAGGGGAGTGTTCTCCGGTTCTCCAACCTGTTGGTCGATTATAAAGAGCCATATGTGTGCCAAAAGATGCCAAATGCATTTTTTTTATATGAAACAGTGAACCCAGTATACTATTTTTGATACAAAATAGTAATGGGTATTAACAAGCCATTCAGGGAAATAACAAGATACCAATGCATTTTTTTCTTAATATAACAATTTTTATTTAGTTGTTTGACCTGGTTCCTCCAGGCAAAAACAGAACAAGGTACATGCCATACATCCAAAGAACCTGATACTGTGTATAGGTAGGCTCTTTACAGTACGGTTGATAAATAAATTGAATAACGGTTCACTAACCTGGACTTCATCTCGAGCTCCCCGTCGATCTGCCTCTTGAACTTAGGCAGCAAATCCTGGAGCAGCAACTTCACCTGGTCCCGGTCCTTCGCTTGCGCTTCGGCCCCCGCTGGGTTTACAAAGTGGAACGTGGAACATGTGCCGTCGTGTAAGACGACTTGGAGCTGGACTTTGGGCTTGCCAACAGGTGAAATCTTTTGTGCTGCAAAACAATTTTATGTGTTTTTATTCATGTAAGGTACAAAGTATGGAACATCTGTTAAATTTGCGACTTTCATTAACTAATCAAGCCGACTTTGGCCCAAGGAGGAGGAAAGAAGGGCTGTGGCTTGAAGGAAATGTTTTATCGGAAACTATCATACCTATATGAAAATGTTAAATGGCTGGGGATTGGCATGCAATAGCTTGTAGGGTGCTTGCCCCATAGTCTTCCATACGAAGTTCCTACTTCCATTGCACTACCAGCTTGGCTTTTGACTTCCAGAGGCAAAATGTTAAATACAAATATAAAATTCTTTATTTGTGAAATATTGGTTGGTACAAATATAATAATGTGTACAGGTGTAAAAAAAAGTAACAGGTGCTCTACATTTTGCCTCACGGCATGCAAATACAAAAACCGGCCAAGTGCGAGTAGGACTCGCGCACGAAGGGTTCCGTACCATTATCTATACAACATTAGACACAAACAAAAAAAAAAACAGCAAAAAATCACGTTTGTTGTATGGGAGCCCCCCTTAGATAATTATTTTATTTTGTTTTTAGTATTTGTTGTTACAGCGGCAACAGAAATACATAATATGTGAAAATTTCAACTCTCTAGCTATCACGGTTCTTGAGATACAGCCTGGTGACAGACAGACGGATGGACGGACAGACAGACAGCGAAGTCTTAGTAATAGGGTCCCGTTTTTACCCTTTGGGTATGGAACCCTAAAAAAACAAAACTATGTTCAATGTCTAATAAGCTATTTGATTGATATCACTAAGGTAGTCTGTCAATGATTAGTTAATACAAATTCTAGAATTATTATATTGACGGTGGAAAGGAAAAACACTTGAAGCGACACTTTGGTTGAAATTGAGTTATATACATATTTGTTATATAAAAAAACCCTGATTCCGAATATAACTCAATTTCCAAATATAACTCAATTTCGACCAGTGTCGCTTCAAGTGTTTTTCCTTTCCACCGTCAATATAATTCTTTTATCACTTAGGTAGTAAGGTCAATGATTAGTTAATACAAATTATAGAATTATTATATAATTTATAGTATTATACATTATAATGTCACACCATCAAAATAAGTGGTGTAATTTCTATCGACATTGAGATTATCTCACAGTATAAAATTCACTTAGCTTGTGAATACATTTATCTAATAATTATTTGGTTTCCTTTAAATTTCTAATATATTTTGTGTGCCATACACAGAATACCTTTGTATATCATGGCGTCATTGGCTACTGTTACTTTAACTTTATCTAAGTCAAGTCTATTTTTTCTGTCCGATCTTTCATATAAGTTTGGGTTACCTTTGACAAATTTTGCTAATGCAATGGTTGAGTTTGTGCTTAACTCACTGAATGTTAAGAATTATGATACGTTATTTAGTTGCCGTAGGATATGTGTATGTATGTCTATAATAACATAATGCTGGAATAACATACCCCCACCTATAAGAAATTCTCTGACTGTGAAATCATTCAAGTTAAAGTACAAAAAATTTCTTCTTGATTCTCAAATTAATTTAAAATAAAAATAAAAGGCATTTAGTCGAAAATGTAGAAAAAATTTTGGTTATTAAGTCTTATCAAGTATGCATGTTAACTATGGATTCATAATTTATTTGTTTTAGGATGTTTAATTAGATATTTCAATAACGATTATGTTTTGCTATTTTTAAATGATAATTCAAATCAATTCAATTCAATTCTGTTCAATTCAATTCAATTCAATGCGATTCAAGTCCATGCCATTCAATTCAATTTAGTTCAAGTGAATTGAAATCCTGTCAATTCTACTTAGTTCAATTGATTTGAATTCAATTCAATTTAGCTCAATGCAATCCAATTCAATTCAAGTTTTTTATTTCGGAACGCGTCCATGGTGTTTGTGAGCTGTTCTATGGAATTGATTGTGATATGAATTATTATTAATGTGTGTTTGTTTGTATTGTTTTTTGGCGACCGCTGAAAATCAGCGTCATGGTCTTCACCGATCATGGCAAAATGCTGAGCGGCGGCCATTTTGGGTGCCATTTTATACTTTTTTAAGGTACTAAGTAAGCGAAATTATGTATAACGTAATTCACACGCTAAACCATAACTGTTTTTTAGATTGATTGTGTTGGTCCCAAATAAACGTTTTCTATTCTATTCTATTCTATTCTATAAGGACCAGATTTGGGACAGACTGGCTGGGGATTCATATACTGATTGAATTCCAGTTTTTTTTTATGTAATCCTATGGAACCTCATGCACAAAGCCATGCCTCATCAGGCAAATTTGATTTTAATTTAGCTTACATAGACTTCGGTACGACCGATCCTTTGGTGCGGAGAGGTGCGCCATCTGCTATAAGTACAAGTTTGAGCTTGACTTGATCTCATTCAGTGGCACCTCTATAATTTTCCTTTGAATACATATCTTAGTAGCGAGTAAAAAATGCATAATCCTTACTTTTAATATCAGCGTATTTGTGGGAGACCGTAACAATATCTCTATTTTCCAGCATCCATGCAAGTCTCTGATTCATCACATACAATGTTCCGTCGCCCTTCTTGTACCTCACGTTGCCTATGCTGAGGAGGACATCCTCGGAAGAGGTCGTCATTGTGGAGACTCCTGAAAGTAGAAACCGGAGACGATCCTTTGGAAATCTTCAATAACTTACTAAAAAAATATTGCAAAGATATGCATCAAATTAGCAAAGTTCTTTGCCTCTTTGACGAGTTTTCAAATATGTTTCGTGTGATCAAAAGACTCTGAAGCTGAGCCTTGGCATGTTTCTCGATAATAACGCTTTGTTTTGTATAAAAACGTGACGAAATATGAAATTCTTGCAACAAAAAGCACATCAGTCAACCATTTGTGGTTTTTCACAAACTGACATGACAAACGGAAAAAAATTGCTGCCAGATGAAAAAAAACTTATGATGATTACACGCTCAAACACAGACATCGCTAAGACTACTTTTTGCCATTTTTTTACTATTCCGATTCGATTCGTCTAATCGACTCTTCTCACTGATTCAAAAATCACTCACGCACGGTTCTCTGATTCAGATTTTGATGGCAAAGTGTCAATCATAATAAGAGCTCCGAGCTTTCGGGAACCTAACAGCTTGAGGAACTCCCGCGGATATGCACGTTCTTCGTTTGGCCGGTCGTAGTTAGTGCCGATGTGGTGAAAGGTGAAAGTGCTGGAGCGGCTCACTATCGGCACTACACACCAAGAGACAGACGAACCATGAATTCCGTCACACTCTCCACCACTAAGTCTTGGGCAATCACGTTATTATTATTACGGGCGTAACGCCTGGCCCTCCTATGATGGTACTCGCTGGGGAAAGTTTTTCTGGGCCTGCGGCCTCTTGCGATTAGTGGCAGAGCCCAAGACGTAACATACTGGTGCCGTAATATGGACGCGAGCGCACGTCTTTATCTCCAGATCGGTCCGACTCGTTTATCAGCAGCGTAGTCGGAAGTGGCTTTCTGAAAGCAAGCACGGGACGCAGTAGTGCCCTCGCCATCCGGTGTCATCCATTAGCGGATAACGTAGTTGACCTAGGCCTCCATGCGTAGCTTGCGGTCAATGATGCACCCCAGTTACTTCACCGAGGAACTCCACGAGATGTTCTTGCCATTAAACTGCAGGTTCTGTAGGCTGGTCAGCATAGCGGCAGTCTTTCCAACGATGACGCCTATGCACCACTTGTACAGTTAGTCCAGCAGCTTCTACATCTTCCCAATGGCGGCAGTCACTTTGCGCGAGGAGGTGAAGAAGGCGCTGTCGTTAGCGGAAATAATTCTACGTTCGCCACCCCATCACGAGTGTCAGCGAGTGTGCCTTTCAGCCTGTCCACGAGGAACGGCGGCGCCACGTCTCAACGAGAGCCTGTGGTGCGGTAATGTCCATAGCTTGTAGAGGAAACCGGGATGCCATACGTGGTCTTATGCCTTCTCGACGTGAAGGAAGACACTGACTTTATGGCGCGATACTTGAGTTTACTATTTCATTTTCACGACGCCGAAATCAAAATGATCTAACAATGTTGCCGAACTTGATTTAATTAAAGATATTTTTATTGGCTATTTATAACGTCATAGCATAATCGGTTGTGTGTTTATTATTTATTGTCTTTTACCACTTAGATTATATTTTTATTTGATCGGTTTCTGCTTCTGCTTTTCTTTTTTTCTGCTTATGAATTTTGTAGCAGTCTTCCGTGTCGTCTCCTTCCCCTTAACAATGCAGAAAAAAAATTTATGCCGAAGAACAGTCATATTCGTTGATTTTTTTGTGAACGCAGACATTTTAGACCGCCATTTAATTTTGTACGCTGGCAACACTGAACATTGACAACCCAAAATGCAATCATGGCGCACGGGGTACTGTGTTTTTAGAATGCTGAGAAGTTTTTACGTAAATACTTCGTTATTTTGCGATATAACTGGTTTACGAGTTTTTATTAATTATCCGTAAGTGTCAGAGCTTATAATAAAGCATACATGTATACCCCAAACTTGAAAATTTCACCAGTTCGCAACATCGTCTTCGTACTACTAGACACTAGCAGGTACAAAAATCGTGAAATTTGCTGTTTTAGCTATTCTACCTCGTGAAACATGATAATGTTATATCGATAACGTGTAAGCCGTACCCAATAAATGATGTTGACTTTATTCATAATGTATTTTATTGTAATAAAGGCGGTAATGCTATTTGTTCCAGATAACTTTGTTGGTGTCATAATGTCAGAGGCGTACGCCCGTGAGATACTGCGGAGGAATGTTGCGCAAATATGCCAAACAATTGGATGGAACGGCATCAACTCAACGCCTCTGGACATCCTGGTTCACGTTTTGGAGAAATATATCAGGACACTTGGGACACAAGCAAGCAGTTATGCTGAACAATTTAATAGGACTGAACCAAATTTACATGATTTAGGATTAGTATTCCGTGATTTGCATGTCCAATTGCCAGAGCTCGCAGAGTATACTCAAAGTGTGCCTCCGGTCCCACCTCCAGTCAATGTTGACCAGTTCCCCAAGTCCAAAGAGTCCAATCTGAACTTTCTCAAGCCGGGAAGCCATGAAGTTGTCACGAGACCAATGCATGTACATGAACACCTACCTCCTATGTACCCTGAGAAGGAGCGAGACACTCCAGCTGTGGCAGACACTGTTGAGATCCGACAAAATGGCTTTGATACTGTTGGTACTAGTACTGCCACATGCACCAGCCCTGAAATATCTGTTACAGACAGTCCAGAGAAGCCTAAAGATCCATTTAAGAGACCAATTGACCCTGTCTCATTACCAAACAGTAAACGACCGCGGCTAAGACTTGAGGAAGAGGAAAGGACCAGAGAAATTAGCAGTGTTATGATGACCATGTCAGGATTTCTCTCACCAGCTAGAGAAGGGAAACTTCCCGAAGCTAAAGCACCAACAATCATTTCAGAAAAGCACCACGACAAACATAAAGCAAACTCACACCATTCGAATCTTATGAAAGTACCACTTCATCCGTCATTAGAGAAAACCGATAAGAAATCAAGGAAATCCAAACTTGTAAATGGGAAAATAATGAAAAGTAAAAGGAGAGACAAAGGTCATAAAGGGGAGAGTAGCAAATCTAAAGAGCACATTAGCAGTAAGCCTGACAAGCATCCACCTGGTCAATCTAAGAGTAAAGATGTACATCCTTTAAATCATAATCATATAACAATGCCAGCGCCAAAAATTGTGCCTCCATTATCAAAACCTATGCTGCCGCCACCCCTCGTGCCCTTACCTATGGTTGATAACATCAAACCAGCCATAAAACAAGAGCCTGCCGATCATATGCCTTCTCCAATCAGCAGAAAGCTGCCAGAAGATGCAATCCCTGTACCAAGAAGGATCCCTATCTCAAAATCTCCACTTGTATCTAATATGCCTGTAAATAAGCCGCATACTTCAACTAATTCTTTAACGCCTGGAGTAGACATCAAGAAGGAAATAACTGATCAGGAGGAGAAGTTAGCGTCACAACCAGACAGATCAAAGATAAATATATTTAAAAGAATATCGAACAAATCAAAAGAAGATAAAATCAGTCCTGAGTTTCCTGATAAATCACCGGGTAATGCTACAATCTCACGATTGCAGAACTCTACGCCTCACGAGAGCACAAGTGAAAAGCCTTTTGAGCCTGTGAAAGTGAAAAATGAGGACTCTGTAGTGAACAATAATGATGACAGTGCATTAGATTTATCAAAAGAGATGGATTTAACTACTAATGAAGTTATAAGTATTGATGATGACTCCTTAGACATGCAACCTAATCACCATCCAAAGCCTCTACCATTAGAGCACTCAATTCCTCTAGTGGCAAATACATTGCATCCGTTCTATCCCAAAGAAAGTGCGGGAGTGAGTCCGAAAATAAAGAAAGACAGGAAACACAAAGAAAAAAAGGATAAAGCAGCTGAAAAAGCAATGAAATTAGAAGCAAAATTATTGAAAAAACAACAACAGCAGTTAGCTTATGAAATGGCACAAGCACAGAAGCAAAGCCTAAAGCTGGCCAAGTCGCCAAAGCTTGGGAGGCCAAAGAATGATTCCAAACTATCACAGTTGCCTCCAGGCTTTCCATTTTTCCCAAACACACCACCAGGCAGAGGCCTAATGCCTGGCCCAGGCTTAATACCCAATGCAGGCTTAATTCCAGGCAGTGACTTCTATAATCTAGTGAATAACCCAGCATTGCGCGGTTTGCCTTCCCCCAATTTACTGGCAAACCCTTTTGCCTTAAGTGCTAGTGGCCCGGGCTTAATACCAGGCCAGGGATTCCTGCCTGGAGGGCTTGGCAACCCTTTAATCCCCGACTTTGCCCACTACCCGCGTTCGTCGACTAGTAGTAAACTACCTCCAATGTTGCGTCGACCGAGCTTAGAGGTCATCACTGTAGTTAATGACGAGGATAGAGGTGCAGCGCACAAGTCGCCGGGTGTTATTCGGCCGAGGGAGAGGCAGGACAAGCACAAATCGCCGACCATTCCAAATATTTTACAGAAGCAAAAGAAGCCACATAAGGAGCATCAGAAGTCGAACATGTTCAAGATGCCCCCTATCCACCCCGATATTACGATAGAACTAAATCCTCCCAAGGAGCCCGAGAAACAGGCACCGCCGAGCGAGCCTCCTCCCCCAGCACCTGCGCGCTCGCTCACGCCCCCTCCAGAGCCAGTGCGACAGCCCGAGCCCGAGCCTAGCCCAGTAGTGGAAGCGACGGTCTCCGAAGTCTCAGAAGAGAAAGACGTGGACAAATCTGAAAAGAAAAAAGAGAAGTCCCATAAAAAGGAGAAGAAAGACAAAGACGGATTGAAGATCAAAAAGAAGAAAGATAAGAAGGACAAAAATAAGGATAAGGCTGAGAAAAAAAAGGACAGAGAAGAGAAACACGAGCTGAAGGATAAAATTAAGAAAGAGAAAAAGGAAAAGAAGAAAGAAAAAGTTCCTGACGGCCTGGTGCCGAAACTGACCCTGAAGTTGGGCTCAGCTTCGCCCATGCCACCTAGTTCTCCCGACATCTTCAAATTGAACATCAAACCAATTGTCAAAAAGGAGGATGACGAGAGTCCGCCGCCGAAAGAGGAACCAACCTCCAGGGAACACAGTAGGTCGCCGGAGTTAGCGCAGTTCTCCGCGCTAGTGACGAGGCCGCCGAAGCCAAAGCATTCTAAACACAACCACACGTCAGAGACGGAACCCATGTCGTCACCGCCATCGGGGAGCTCTCCGACGCGAAAAAATCGACCTCCAGGCCATTCGAAATACAAACGGTTATTACTCAAGTCTTTGGCCAAGAAAGGAGGTCCTATAGACAGTTTAGATGAGGACGTCGAAGGTATGGCGGAGGAGGCGGCGGCCGTTGCGCCACCACCGTCGGCGGACAAGCCAACGGGTCCCCTGCCTACCCCATTCTATGTGGATGAGCATGGTAACAAGATCTGGGTTTGCCCAGCCTGTGGGCAGCCAGATAACGGCTCGCCTATGATCGGTTGTGATGGCTGCGACGGTTGGTACCATTGGGTGTGCGTCGGTATCACCGAGGAGCCCGGGGCCACCGAGGACTGGTTCTGCAAGTCCTGCATAGCGAAGCGTGCCGCCATGGTCCTCGCGGGCGGTGGGGTAACGCCTGGCAAGAGACGCGGCCGTAAACCCAAAGCAGAAAAATTGAGAGACTGTCATTGATAAAAACCTTCGTTGTTACTGAGATTAGTTTTAATCCATCTTCTGTTCGATTAGATGTGAATAAAAGAAAGGGACGCGAAACGCCGCTTGTTAAATATGGATTAGTTGTTGAATGATATCATGAAGAAAATGTTTTCATCATTTATAATGTTATTTCATAGGGTAGTTTCTAAGTATAGCTAATAATTGAAGAATATTGACATAAAATGTTGAACATAAATAGTGTAGTTACTCGTAATTACCATAATTTTAATATTTTGTTACATTTTTTTTCTCTAATTTGTCTGTGCGATAGCTCGTTAGTTGAAGAGTATCATGCGTGAGGTGTTCACTCACTCCGCTTGTAAACATAGATGGTAATAATGTAAGATTCTTTTTATATTGTACAAAAACTGAATTTACTTAAGAAATTGGTGATGTATAAAGTAAAGTAGTGACTATTTAATTAAACAGAAGGCTGGATGTAGTTTCAGCGAATATTTGAATAATATTTTCATATAATTTTAATATAACCCTGTTTTTTCTTTTGTTGAATTTGTTCCTCCAATTTTATGTACAATTACACATTTTACATGGAAATGGGAGGCACTGTAAAGTTTTTGATTTCAGCCAGTGGCCAATTAAATATATTGGTAACTTGAAATCTCTGTTAACTTATTTCTTCGACCTTATACAGTCACTGCTTTGACCCTTATTTTACACAGTTCGACGGCACATCAACATTTACATGCGTGCTCTCTAAGCAACCGTTACGGAAAGATAGAGTTTAAGGGTGACTTTTAGTGTGGCTGGGATGTTTGGTATGAACTCTACTATCTGGGACGAAGAAAATCATTATCGGTACTTGTCTACAGCATTGTTAACAAAACAAAATTACCTACTGAACGACTAATTGCCTGTCGCATACAGCACATCAAATGCACATGTACTGTAGCCAACAAAAATGTTAGGTAAAGGTTTGTTTCTTTGTTACGCTTTATTGCACAAAAATAACATTAAAAACTTAAATAACAGGTAAGTGTAGATGTACAAAGGCGGACTTATTTCAAAAGAAATAAGGTTCACCTGCTGTAGACTACTGGGTGTCACCATCTTCTATGCTACGAATAAAAACTTTTCGTACAGTCGACAGCGCGTCAACCTGAACATTTTTGTTGCATAGTCGGCTTACAGTAACTGATTAGAGTGCACGCAGGCAAAGGTTGATGTGAAGTCGACTAAGCGGCTGGCCAAGGTATGAAACTAGATATCGTGTCGTCTAGGGTGAGAGTACCTATTCGGTACAGTAGGACTACCAAGACACCTGTGGATTGAGAAATGAGTGGAGATACCCACGTCACCTCCACAGAACTTGACTCCAGATTTTAAAAAACACGAGCATAGTAGGTTCCCATAACGTAACTGAGTAAAGACCACCTTTGTGAAGATGTCCGATATCCTAATTTTAATACGAGAGATGGTGTGATGGTGTTCGTCATAGATAGGTAAGAATGTGGTGCTCATTTCGCTTTTTTAATACGCGCTTACAGATAAATAGGATAGGTACCTATTTATATTAGGTGAAACGCGTTTTATGGGTACTGAAATTTATTTATTTTACAAAATAAAATAAGCGCAAATGTACAATGTCACAGATTAGAGACTAGTTTACCGCAAACACATTCCATGTTATGTGCAAAATAAAAATGCTATGCACATTTACCCTATCTGATTACACCATAGAAAAACTTTACAGTAAATGCTTCGTTTGAAGTTTTTATTAATCAAACTGATATAGTTAATTAACAAACAAAACAAACCTTTTGTGGCTTAAAGGTAATTAAAACATTTATTCACATAAAGCAAAACTAATAACAATCTACAAAATAAAACAAAATTGTCGCTCAATTACTTTTTGTTGCCGGTGACGCCGAATCTGTGGGTATACTTTTTGGGGGCGGGGACGTGGGCACTTTCTCCTTGTTCCAATCTTTCAGACCTTCAGGCAAGGTTGTGTCTTCATCCAAGGACCCAGTTCCTTCCACAAATTCTTCATAGGTACTCTTTTCAGCAAACGGCCTTTTGCCCAGCAACTCAACCATATCGTCGCGACTCAAAATCTCCTGCTTCAGAAGTCTTTCGGCGACTTTAGTAATGTTATCTTTGTGCTTTGTTAGGAGTTCTGTCGTATGCTTGTGCGCGGAGTCTATTAATGCCCTCACTTCAGAGTCTATCAGTTCGGCGGTCTTCTCCGAGTAGGGCTTGTCCATGACCATCTCTCCAGGCTGGGGCATTTCGAAGGATACATTGCCTACTTTGTCGTTCATTCCGTAGTGCACGATTTGGGCGTACGCGCTCTGTGTGATCTTCTTCAAGTCATCCTGGGCGCCGGTGGTTATCCTTTTGAAGAATATCTCTTCGCTGACTCTACCTCCGAGCGTCATGCACATTCTGTCGAACAGTTGCTCCTTACTATAGAGGTACTGTTCTTTGGGAAGGTATTGGGCGTATCCCAAGCCTTTTCCTCGGGGGATGATGGAGACTTTCAAGAGCGGATCGGCGTGCTCTAAGAACCAGCCAGCGACGGCATGTCCGGCCTCGTGGAAGGCGACTATCTTCCGTTCCTCTGGCTGTAAGACGTTGGATTTTTTCTCCATGCCGGCCACGACCCTCTCGATGGCTTGTTCGAAGTTCTTCATGCTGATTCCCTCGGCTAGCTCCCGGGCCGCTATGAGGGCGGCTTCGTTGCATACGTTGGCGATGTCGGCGCCGGTGAAGCCTTGAAATTAAGAAGGGAAGGTGGGTTTAACATAAGCAAAATGGGTGGTAAAATTGATGAACAGTTTTACATGGTTTTCTAACGATAGAAATGTTTTAAATCTATTTATGGATCTTCGGACGATCAAAGACAGCGCATGTAAGACTAGTATTTTTTACGATTCGCATTTTATGCATAATTATACACTTAACTGGTCGCGAATCGCGATTGTTTATCAGGTAAAATCGAAAGAAAAATCGCGATTCGATTAGGTCCAAATTAAACACTCCCTCGCCCAACTCCGATCAACTTTATGAGTCGTCAAGTGGACACTTCACGCGACGCACTATGAGTTTGTTACACCGTAGGCAAAAGGAGGAGCGTCTTATCCTATCGATGTGCTTTACCACTTTATAATATTAATGCACTTAAGGACGACAAACACCAACGCAGTGGCAGACCATACATAAACAATTTACAACAATATCGTGTATGGACCACCACCGCCACCGCTTTGGTGTGTTTTATCCTTTAGATGACTATTGCTTGTTGTTTCTAAAAAAAAAAGAAAAAAAAGAACTTTCTTTACCTGGAGTTAAAGCTGCCATTTTGCGTGCCAAATTTTCCTTATTGAGAGTAGTCTTCAGAGGGCCCAGGTGCACCTTGAAAATGGAAGCTCTACCCTTTATATCTGGAGCTGACACAAAAATCTGCCTATCAAATCTGCCAGGCCTCAGCAAGGCCTTGTCAAGAATATCTACTCTGTTCGTAGCTGCTAGCACTACAACATTCGTTGTTGTATTAAACCCGTCCATTTCTACTAGTAACTGATTTAGGGTATTCTCTTGCTCTGAGTGACCGCCGAAACTTCGGCCACCTCTCTTTCTGCCAACGGCATCAATCTCATCAATAAATAGGATGCACGGTGCATGTTTACGGGCCATTGAGAACATGTCTCGGACTCTGGAAGGTCCAACTCCGACAAACATTTCCAGGAACTCCGATCCAGAGACTGTGAGGAATGGTACATTGGCTTCTCCAGCTGTGGCTTTGGCCAGCAAAGTCTTGCCAGTGCCGGGAGGGCCTGTGAGCAGAGCTCCCTTGGGGATTTTTGCTCCCAGGTCAATGTACTGCTGTGGATTTTTTAGGAAGTTGACAAACTCCATGATCTCGATTTTGGCTTCCTCGCAGCCTGCGACGTCTTGGAATTTCACACCAATGTCTGTTGGGTTGATAAGTTTGGCTGTGGACTCCATGACTCCACCAAAGAGGCCACCACCCTTGCGACCTCCACGGCCCATCATGTCTGCTGACCGTCTCATCATGTAGATAAGGAAGCCTATTATAAGGATTGTTGGCAGCATGCCGGTTAAGCTGGCAGCTTCCACTTCAGTCTTGTAAATGACAGGTACGAAATTCGGTGGTTCAATATTCTGCTCGAGTTGGGCGTTCTCTAAGTTCCGCTCGAAAGAATCCACGCTGCCGATGGCGAACCAGATAACTTTGCCTTCAAGTGAGGCTCCAGGCTGCAACTTCACTCTCACCCATTTTTTATTGATGACCTCCAGTTTTTCCACTGCACCTTTGTTCAGATACAAGTTCAAGAAGTCTCTCCAGCTTATTTCTTTGTACCGTAGTTCGAAATAGGCCAGTGAACCTAGGAATGTCATCACGCCGATCGCACCGAACATCATCCATTTTTCTCGGTCCCCGCCTTCGTAATTGCCCCGGGCTCCACCGCCTCCCTTCCCAGCGGGGTTGAATAAGTTCATATTCCACTTAGGATCCTGAGAAGACTGAGGTTTCGTCGGGGACGGGGCACTCTTTGACGGCGCAGGCGAGTCATCTTTCTCAGGGGTTTTCGACTGTTTCTGACTAGTTTTCGGCTCGAAATACTTCTCGAAACCCTTGGGCGGCTTCTTGCAGAATTCGTACCACTGATTTAGCACAGAATCTAGGGCTGGAACGCCGGCGGGATGAAATTTGTAGCTGTTGAAGTGCAGTTTAGCTAACTGGGATTGTGTGAGGCGAAGACCCTTCCACATTTTGTTGGTGGGCTTTGAATCTATCAAGGAAGGGACAGATGTTTTTGGTGTAGGTACCTAATTTCACAATTTTTATGGAGATTGAATAACAAAAAACGTCAGAAGCTAATCGTGACAGACATGGTTAGAAAAATTTACTTACGAAATTATAAAAATGCGGCCAAATTAAACTTTTGTTGTGCTGCGCTTTGGCTCCGAAAAATATCCGTGTGGTTTGTCCTACGTAATTTAGCCGGGTTAATTTTTTTTGAGTTTCCGAGTGTAACCTGCGTTTCAATATCAGTTGTGTGGGAGACAACCACAGACTAGTTGTCGTGAAGTGTCATGTCAGTGTGAGGTTAAGGCTCCTCTACACGTTAAGCGATTATATTATAATGTGGGGTTTACACGGGTGACTAAAGCCGCACGATTTTTGCCGTGCAGCGAAAATCGACCGTCTAAATGGCAATTCGGCTAGGTCACAAGTGCCGCAAGCCCTACAGTTGGGTAGCATCAAACGGCAAAATGTGACCCGTGTATTACCCCCTATAACCCGAGCTTGCTGCTTACCATCTGATTAAGGCTATTACACGGTTCAATATTGCTTTCAATTTCATTGCTTCAATTGTATGGAAACGTCTAAATACATTTCAATGCGATTGCGCAATTCGGTTGGATGCTATCAGTCGCCAAACGCTTTCAATGCCATTGACTCAATATATCGACCATCATTCAATGCAATACGATCGGGTGATTTTTTTTATTTTAAAATGTGTTTAATAGGCGTGGCAGTCGCGTGGCGCAATTTTTGGAACATTTCAAAAAGTATGAGGGTTTGTAGAAAGAGGACATAAACCATAATTTTGAATGCATAATAACATTCAAGAGGCATTACGCTGAGCGAGGTACCTTTTGAAAGAACCTTTAATTTTAAGTTGTGTTGTGTCTTTTATTTTAGTTTTAATCTTCTTATGTTATTTTATATATGGCAATAAACATCATTTTTCTTTCTTCTTTCTTTCTTTAAAGTTTAAAATAAAAAGTATTTTTTCTTTCTTGTATTAATCAACTCTTTTTAAATAGTCGCAGATTAGTGGCACTCCCGCGCATACTAGTTGTTGGCATGACATTGCTAAAATGAATACCTATTGAATGTCATAAATGATCAATTTGGTTGAACCGTGTAAAGACGTTCAATGATCAATGGTTTTTCAATGGAATTATTTCAATTTGATTGAACCGTGTTATATTGCACCGCCTTTAGCCGCGAGCACAGGTTATAATCGTCACGTCAATTACCACCGATGGCCGCCAATGATCGGTGTGTGGCTTTCCGCTCCTATATTACGCGCACCAAATCCTGAACGATTTCAATCACCTAACTGTCAAATTAGTATGGATATGATCCCCTTTAAACCCCTGATCAAGCTGCCTAGAAATCAATGGTAGCTGCGTTCAGTTCATGTGCCAATACTATAAATTGCCCATCATTCGATCACCGGAGAACAGCGAGCTGTGCATACCTGCCTGGATGAATGAGCATCGTGGGAGTCGTGCCACATAATGGCTACAGCGGGTGGTCAAAGCATTTATAAAGTCTATGTAGTCTTATCAATAATTTTATCATTGCCTAAAGGTAAAACAATGCATAAAAATATCAAAAATAGCTTTTCAGTTTTACGCATAAATTTATACCTGCTCACAAAAAACTAATGGTTGATTTAAGGTAACTTGTCAAAACTCTGCGCAGTTGAGCTAAGTTTGCAATAGACCTGTAAAAGCATTTTTTTAAATTATTTATTTATAAAAAAACTTAATTACAGTCCGAAGAATTTTAAGCACATCCCGGGTCCCCCGCCATAAAGACCCGAAGTACATCCAGGCGAAGTCCAAGTCGCAACAGCACTCAAGCAGTCACTTTCGTTTTAGATCGATGCTTGCCACTCTACACTTATGACTACCCTACGGGCTATCATGTGGATGCTTGCACGATGTTCGTGCCGATGATATTGTAGACTATGACACGATTTAAGATATCGCTGATCGTCTTACTTACTAAGGCGATTTATATTTTGGAACGCAACTAAATACCATTGTGTCTACGATTATTCTGTGAACAAAAAATGATCTGTGTTCGTACAAGATGTCAGTGTAAATAAAAGAAATCGCAGAATTTCTAAAATAACATCTGGATATCGCTGATCCAGCGTTATCGCACTCTTCTAGTTAATAGCAAATCAAAGGCTGCCCCCTTCTACCTCAGTTCAAGACCATCGCGTGTTCCAAAAGTGTTCAAAACCTTTCCAACACAATGGATCAAGAGCAACCCGAATGTAGTTCATCAAACCATGGAAAGAGAACACGACCTTTGCTACTTCAGCCCAACGCCAAAATACCTAGGACCTCACTGCATGCAACCCCTTCCTCCAGTTCATCGAAGAATTCGCGTAAATTCACACCTAGTGCGGCGAAGAAAACGAAAGTCACTTACAATCCAGAAGATGTTCCACCGTATGGCACAGTAGTTCCCGATGGGTTGATAAGGAAGGCTGGCCCTTACTTGCTCGGGCCTAAACTAGGCCCTAGTCCAGTGAAGAGTATAGTCCAGTGCTTAGCCCGTAAGGAGAAGACGGATGACTTTTATCAGATCAAAATTTTGACCCTTAGAAACGATGGGCAGCCGGAGACTCAAGACGATCGCCAAGGAAAGATGCTTCTACATACAGAGTACTCTCTGCTGTCATTGTTGAAGGACCAGAGCGGTGTTATTCACCACCATGGCCTGTTCAAGGTATGATTATTTTTTGCACTGAACACATTGAATGAATAATTTATTAAGAGTGTAAAAATTACTTGCATCCATATTCACACATAGCAGCATAACAAAAGTTTGTGATAACATCATACCTACATCTAATTAATAGAGCAATTGACTAAACATTTGCTCAATTATGATTCATTGCACAGGGAATGTGTTGATGATTTATGTAGTTCAAATTGCATCACATTCACATACATAAACACACGTCTGTCCTGATGGTTTAGGCCGATACCAGGATTTGATACCTTTGTGATCTTACACACCTCTCATGCTTTTTGTTTAGTAGCAGATAAAAGACACGAATTCAGAAATCTAATTTCTTTAATTTCATTGAACAATGGTTTTACAAAACACTATCTTCTCTGGACGGGTAGTATGATGGCACGAGTCACACGTTTTGCTAAAATGTCAGAATTTGATAATTAATCCACTAGAACGTCATTACAACGTTTTGACATTAAAACATGCGACTAGATTCACTGTACTAGTCGTACTAGCAATGCTGGTTTCATCTTTTGAATAAAAGCTTAAAACATTTTTAGGGTTCCGTACCTCAAAAGGAAAAAACGGAACCCTTATAGGATCACTTTGTTGTCCGTCTGTCCGTCCGTCTGTCCGTCTGTCAAGACCCTTTTTCTCAGGAACGCGTGGAGGTATGAAGCTGAAATTTATATCAATTACTCAGGTCTACTGTCCCTTGAAGCTGTGAAAAAATCAAACTTCTAAGCCAATGCAATCAAAAGATACAGCCGTTTATGCCGCAAATTTTCGACACTTGCAAGGGAATCAAAACCTACAGGGTGCTTCCCGTGAACTCAGAATCTTGAAATTTGGTACGAAGCAACGTCTTATAGCATAGATAAAGGAAAAATTACGAAAACCATAAATTTTTAGTTACATCACATAATATATTTTTTTTTAATAATTTTAAACTTACTACCCATTTCCTCATAAACGCGTAGAGGTATTAAATTGAAATTCATACCAAATACTCAGGTCTATAATACCTTTAAGCTGTAACAAAATCTAACTTCTATGTCAACGCAATCAAAAGAAACAGCAATTTAAGCTGCATATTTTGAAACTCGCAAGTACTCGCAAGGGAATCAAAACCTAAAGGGTACTTCCAGTCGACCTAGAATCTTGAAATTTGGCATGAAGCAACGTTTTATAGCACACATAAAGGAAAAATTCCGATAACCTTAAATTTTTAGTTACATTACAAAATATATATTTTTTAATAAATATAAACTTATTACTTTTTTCCTCATGTTTTGCAATAAAAATACCATAGTTATGACTCGATTGTCGTAATGAACGAACTTTGTAAACCTTGCAGGTTTGTACGGAACCCTCGGTGCGCGAGTCCGACTCGC
Source organism: Yponomeuta cagnagella (assembly GCA_947310995.1). Lineage (NCBI taxonomy): Eukaryota > Metazoa > Arthropoda > Insecta > Lepidoptera > Yponomeutidae > Yponomeuta > Yponomeuta cagnagella. Next base: position 3,818,252 of record OX371285.1, on the reverse strand, counting down.
ACTTGGCCGGTTTTTTACATTTTTGGAAAGCTCTTCAAACAAAGAAGTCTTATTGGTATTTAAAATGCATTAACTTTTTAAAAATTTTTTTTTTCAAAAGTTTTTATTCAAGTAAACCCTTAACTCTTAAAATAGTGATGAAAAAGTATGATGAAAGAAGTGTGTTTTTATTTCTATGGTAATATTATTAAATGTATGGTTTTTTAGGAAGAGAAAAATCTGAAAAATCTTAAATCCAGTGATAATTTTGGTCCCCTGGTTCATAGGGCTTCATAATCAGCCATTTGACGCTCCCTGCAGGACATAGGCCTCCCTCATGGTTTTCTAACCATGAAGGGTTTTGCCATAATCGCCACGTTTGGCAGGCGGAATCGGTTGGAGTCTCAGGAAGACGCTGGTGCCTGTTTCCTCGTAATTTATTTCCTTGGTCGCCCTCTACGACATCCACGGAAGGGAATGGAGTGACGCTATTCTTAATCTGGCGCCACACGGAGAGGGCTTCATTTGTTGAATATTAGCTGCGCTATCACTCCTTTCAAAGAAGAGGTTAAAATTATCAATACAGGATAGATAAAATGGTCTATACAGGATAGATCATTCTTCTCTAGGTATATAGCTATTCTCTTTCTAGTGTATTTACTAATTCTTATGCATGGAATGGTGGGAGCGGAGCGGTAGAATGCGGACTTCTCATTCTGGAGGTCGGTGGGCCCGAATCCCGGCATGTACCAATGACTATGTTTTCTAAGTTACATACATTTGTCAATACGTAGTAGCAATACCAGTCACTAATGGTGAAGGGAAACTTCGTGAGGAAACCCTAGTGTCTGAATTTAAATCAAATCATTTATTGCCACTAAGTGTATGTACAAAAGTTCTTAATAATGAACAGAGTACTTGGAAACCTAGCAACATAGTAACTTATATGCTAGATTCGGAACATTTCTTTCTATTCACATGACCTAGCGCTTGCTACGTACAATGGCCCAACTATGAGGCTAAGCGCGAAAATCTCAGGTCTAACTAGAATTGTTATGTATGTGTGCAATCCTTGTAGTGGATGTGTGTTGCTGCGCTTGCTATTCATCTTGCAATCACTGCAAAATAAGCCCGCATTTCATTCAGTCGCGTCGGTATACATTGGCCACGAACCATATCTAATGCAAGATTATGGGAACTGACAGACCAAAAGCCCATCAATAAGGAAATCCTGCAAAGAAAATGGCGATGGATTGGACATACCTTGAGAAGACCCCACAACCAGCTGGCCAAACAGAGTCTAACGTGGCAAACTTCTGGCAAGAGACGGCCGGGCCGCCCACGTACTACCTGGAGGCGTTCCGTTGAGAAAGAGGCTGCCTCAACGGGACTCAATTGGAACGAGTTAGAGGTTGCCGCACAAGACCGCGAGAAATGGAGATCCCTTCTACGAGCCCTATGTCCCTGATAAGGGATAAGAGGAAATCATCATCATCATCATCATCATCATTCAGTCGCGTAACAGGAGCTATGTGCCTTTCCCAATACTCACTAACGTGTAATGTAGGTTTCCTTACAATGTTTTTCTTTTCTTCACCCTTACTGAATTGGTATTTATAGTACAATTTCATAAACTGTAGTTTAACCGCCATTTATTTATTATTTATTTTATATATACACATTAAAACCAAAACGCTCTTAATGTTATTTAAATATTGCACACGAAAATTAATTACATAAGTGTAATCTTAAATGTAGTACAATATTTTGAATGGAATCAACAAAAATATCGACAAGTTGGACCTCGCTTAAAAACTCATTGAGCAGGGCGAGGACCCTAGCTGTGGGTGCGTTGTTGGCGCGGCGCGTGCGCAGCGAGAGCCCCGCGAACAGCAGGTGCCGGCGCCGACCGCAGCGCACGTATCTATCGGGGACAAATAGTCTGATGCTGCCTAGTATGCCAGGATTATAAATTAATATTATAAAAACTGCTATGTCCGCATTAGCAGACAGTAATGAATACCTAGCTGCAATTTTCTCAAATCTAATGTATCGAAGCCTACCATACCATACACAAATAGAGACGGGTAGAGAAATGGATAACATAAAGGAAGAAGTAGCTCACATGACCAAAACCTATAGAGATAGGATAGCCCAACATGAAAACAGACTTGCCTAACTCGAGCCTTCTGGTACCGCTCCCGATAAGACGCTTAAAAAGACACCACATACGGGACGTAACACAATAAGTGTTACCCATGCGTATAAGGGCAAACCGACAATGGAAACAGACACCTGACACGCCAATCATCATACAAAAAAACTGCTTATGGTCGTAAGACCGATCGCAAGTTAGAAAAGGTGTGAATAAAAAAAAATCAATTGCCTTAATTTCAGAACCAATTTTATTTCTAGTCTATTGTATTGATGCACCCAATTTCAGGACCATGCTCTGGAAGAGGTCCCCAATCCGTCCGGCCCTGGCTACATCTACACAGGCCGTGTCCACCAACGCCTCTTCTTAGTCCTGGACTGCGTCAGCGCCCACCAGTTCAGCGAGAAGGGCTCCGAGCTAATCATTTTGCAGCATTATGTGACCAAAGTTAAAAAGGTTCCGGAGAAAGAAGCCATATTGATATTTTATGATATCGTGAGAGTGGTGTCACAGTTGCATAAGGTAAGTGCAGAGTCAAGTTTCGTAGGTAATGCTAGCTAGTTTCTTAGGTAACATTCCAGATTTGTACCCCTCTGCATAAGTTCTGTAGATAAGTAAATCTTCTAATATATGAAAATCTCGTGTCGCAGTGTTTGTCATGGAACTCATCCGAAACGGCTTCACCGATTTTTATGATAAGTATATTTGGTACGCCTGAGAATAGGTCGTAGGCTAATTAATATGGCAAAACAACGTTTGTCAGGTCAGCTAGTAAAATATAAATAGGTATAACTTCTGATCCGCAGAAGAACCCGAGTTACTGATATAGCTCGAAGAATTGATCAGTTGAAGTGGCAGTGGGCGGGGCACGTAGCTCGGAGAACTGATGGCCGTTGGGGCGAAAAAGTTCTGACCTGGAGACAGCGGGCCGGACGACGCAGCGTAGGCAGCCCCCCCCCCACCAGGATGGTCTGACAACCTGGTTACGGTGGCGGGGAGTTGCTGGATGCGGGCGGCACAAGACCGGGAAGCTTGGAAAACCATGAGGGTGGCCTATGTCCTGCAGTGGGCGTCCAATAGCTGATGATGATGATGACGATAACTTGTCAACAACACAATCACTTGTCCTGGTCCCAAACTAGGATACCCTATACTATGGTAACCAGGCAAGATCATAACAAACATGGAAACACAACCGGCCGTACACAGGCCATGTGTACGGCCATGTACGGCGGCCCGCAGAGAGGATCGAACCCACGACCTCCGGCATGGTAATTTATTACGTGATACCGCTAGACCAACGAGGCAATCAGTGTAATTCCGTAGATATGCCAGGTGGAAATGTTCCCATTATGTGTTTTTCTTTCAAGACAAGACCACTATCTTTCTAACCTGTCATAGTTAATAGGTCTATGTACGAATAAGTATATACTTTATTATTATGTATATGTAAGTATATTATCTTATTATTACTTACTAGCTGACCTGGCTAACGTTGTTTTGCTATATTAATTAGCCTACGACCTATTCTCAGACTCATGGGCATCAGATAACTCATGGGAATGGAAGAATAAGAAAAAAAAATCGACCATACGGCGTTATTTATAAAAACGCGATTCCTCTAACTGCAGAACTGATCGCCGATGGGGCCGAAAAGTTCTCGAATGGAGACCACATATCGGCAAGCGCAGCGTAGGACGACCAGCCGCAAGATGGACAGATGACCTCATCCAAGTAGCAGGAAGGCGCTGGATGCAGGCCGCTTTCAATCGGTCTTTTTGTAAATTCATGGAGAAGGCCTATGTCCAGCAGTGGACTTCTTGTGGCTGAATGATGATGATGATGATCATTCCTCTAAAACCAATCTGAAACTCTGTTTATTTAATCTGTAAAATCTCCACCATAGACTATTTTAATCGGCGTTTGTGAAGTGTTTTAAGGAATCGAGTTTTTATAAATAAGAACGTTATAAAACAGGGCCCTGGGGCTTGTTTCATAAAATAGTTTATTACGACGCTTCGATGTACATTGCAAAGTCGATCAACACACAGATTAACTAGTAGGAACACTCGACAACGCAAATGTATATCGAACCGTCGTAATATCTGATCGCGTCTGGTTTGCGGCTGCTTCTCAATTACTGCCCTCTTGTTGTAACAATGGTGTCTTTTGCCAGAGGAACATAGTCCATCGGGACCTGAAGTTGGGCAACATAGTACTGAACCAGCGGACAGGCCGCATCACCATCACCAACTTCTGCCTCGGGACGCACCTCGGCAGCGATCGAGACCTGTTGAAGGACCAAAGAGGTTTGCTTCCTAGCGTAGCATAAGATGGCGGCACAAGACCGGGAAGATTGGGAAATCGCGAAGGAGGCCTATGTCCTGCAGTGGGCGTCAAATGGCTGATGATGATGATGATAGCATAATAAACCTATACGGGTGATAAACTTGGAGGCTAGGTGCAGAAATCACAGGTCTAACTAACAGCGTGATAAAAACTGACGCCCGATCAGAGATGGGCTGGGTGTAACCAGATAAAAAAAAAACCGGACTTGTGCAAGTTGGACTCGCCCACCGAGGGTTCCGTACAAATTTGTTGGTAGGTCTGGTTGTAGGAGTCTCGCAGTTTTCCGAGCTTTTCCCGAACTTCAAAGACTATATTTTTAATGATTTAATTACAAATGTATAGTTTTCAGATTTTTCCCAAGTAATATGACGATATTACTTGCCAACTTTCATAGTTCTAGGTCAATGGAAAAGTACCCTATAAACTTTTATGCCCTTGAGAGCATGGAAATATACGTTTTTAGCGGCATAAACGGCCGTCACTTTTCTTACGTTAAGTTAGAAGTTTGTTTTTATTCACAGCTTCAAGGGGCTGTAGACCTGAGTACATATGTATATGGTTTTAATTTCAACTTGATACCTCCCGCGTTCCCGAGATAAAGGGTCTTGACAGACAGACGGACGGACGGACGGACAACAAAGTGATCCTATAAGGGTTCCGTTTTTCCTTTCGAGGTACGAAACCCTAAAAATTGATAAACAATGTCTGTTCAATTAATTCTGCTTATCCCCGCTTGCGCCATAGCTAGCTGTCTGTTAGTACTATCTATGTGTTTACGGGGAGGTTGGGGTGTATAAACGACCTGCACCATGACATTTACATAGATAAGTTGTATGACTGACAACCCTGTCAATCAGCTATTTATTCTTTCATCTGTGGATAAGTGTTTATCTATGAGTGACTTGGCGCTAGTCGCCGTTAGTTATTCTATGTATAATTTATTTTATACCTTTACACTCTCCAACCCTCGTAATCAGGCTCCCCAAATAGACGAATTCTTACACTGTGGAGCGAGTGAAATAATTTGACTATTTGGGGAGCCTGTTTGTCTATCACGTCTCGCTTTATTTCACTAAATTGGGGGCGAGCCCTCTGCACGCTTACGCGCGCCAACTCCCAGGCTCTCGGCCTCCGGTCTCGCATTTTTGTCTCCTCTCTATGTTGAAATAACGATTTTTAGAAAATTTGTCACATTCAATTATAAATACCTCGGCCGCCATCTTGAAATTCCAAAATGTCAGATTTTTCTCATATACCTGGATACTTCGGCAACACGATGCCGTTTACAGCTTATCTTTAGCGTATGCCTAGTTGGCTGCGGACTTTATTGCGATTAGGTCGGAAAACCGCCAAATTTCGGGCGGCCACATTGGCGCCGCCATTTTGAATTTCGAACGACCGATGACGGATTTCAAAATTGGAACGCGAAAAGCCCGCCGATACCAAATTTCATCCAAATCGCTGTTAACGTGATCGAGAGATTGTACTGATACTTTTTGCAAATTTGATCTGTAAAAAAAGATATGATTCTTTTTCCTCGGTGGCGCTAGTGTTACTCCCTGGAGCCCCTTAACCCTTAAACGGCCATATCTAGTATAAATTCTTCATTGGTTTTGGACTTTATCTCTAGGAGGTAAGGTTCAATTTAAAGTGGGAACTGTTATCCCTATGGTCGAATAAGGGTTAAAACGGTTGTCGCGGTGTCGCGAGGTTGACAAAACTTTTTTATAATTTTTCAGGCTCACCGGCGTACATATCTCCCGACGTGCTAATGTGCAAGCCCTACCTGGGTAAGCCCTCGGATATGTGGGCCTTGGGCGTGGTACTCTACACGATGTTGTACGGACAGTTCCCTTTCTGTGACACAAGCCTAGCGCAGCTGTTCAGCAGGATACAAGCAGCGAACTATAACATACCGCCGTAAGTAGTTGTCTTGTTTGTTGGCCGTAAATAGAACCTATAATTTGGTATTGAAGAATGCTCATAAACAAATGGAAAAACATAAAATAACATAACATTGGAATATAGTAAAAGGAAAAAGTAAATATCCGTTCATATTCAGTTCTTATTATGTCTAGTGCTCGTGTTAACCATAGAAAATACTATGCTCATAACAGCCTATAAGGTTTAAAAAGTGCGAGTCGGACTCGCGTACGAAGGGTTCCGTACTATTATCTGTACAACATTAGATAAAGATCGAATTCGAGAACAGCGGCACCTATAGAAACCAATAAGAAGCGTTTAACATTGATATTTAACGACATGAAATCGGTGCTGTAAAGTTTACATAGATGGCCGCTAGATGGCGAGCGCTGTCTTTAGACAATGTTTGTTGTGTGGGAGCCCTTAAATATTTATTTTATTTTTAGTATTTGTTTTTATAGTTTCAACTGTTAATTTCAGCTGTCTAACTATCACGGTTCATGAGATACAGCCTGGTGACAGACGGACAGACGGACGGACGGACGGACGGACAGCGGAGTCTTAGTAATACGGTTCCCTTACCATTTGGGTATGGAAACCAAAAAATTAAGTTCCCAAAACTTAAGTCTTCACAAAGAGATCGCAAGAGTAAAATTTTTTTGCCCGTTTCGTGTCAAGACGTGATTTTGGCTGAATTTGTCGACATCGGCCAGTTGCCATTTCAACAAGAAATAGAATAGAATGACATTGTTACACCAACAACGGATATTATTAATTTCTGTTTATGATTTAATTGATTTGATCATTAATACAAACCACTGACTTCTAGTTTTTGCATTTATTCGGCTATTTTTATTGGTATTTTCTGTGTAATTGAAAATAGATTTTTGTATAATTCTAGGGTGACTTAATTGTAATTTTGCTTCCCACTGGCCATTACTAAGTTCAAAAAACTAAAATTACGAATATTTTGTTTTCAGTGATGGCAACACAGTTCAAGTATCGGACAGCACAGTGTTTTTGATTCAAAGGCTACTCGTCAAAGATCCTAAACACAGGCTGTTGGCAGATGAGGTACGATTTTTATTGTATTTAACCGACTTCAAAAAAGGAGATTATCAATTCGACGCATATATCTATTTTTGACTATGTTCTCACATAACTCCGTCAAATTTTAACCGATTTCGACAACTCTTTTTTTGTTCGAATAGATATAACGTCCCATTGGTCCCATTTTAATTTACTGAAGATCTGATGAAGACTTTCAGAGATGGAGAACGTTCTGTTCAGTAAATAAGGTAGGCCCCATTAGGATGGGGGCCCCTATAGTAATTTTCGTATGTTTAATACAGTAGCGTAAAATTAGTCCCAAGGTAATTTGGTGATGTTCTGGTGAAGACCTTCAGAGATGGAAATTGAGAACTTCAAATTTTAAAGCAACGAATTAAGTAGGATAAATTATGGTTATGAGGGACTTGTTTATTTTTCTCCCGCTCCCTCACTAAAAATTTAAAAATAAAAAAAAATAATAAAGGAAAAGATAAAAACCGACTTCAAAACGTACTATACTTCTAATTTAAAGGTATTCTTTTAACTTATATCTAACTTTTTAGTGCTGTAGCGTTTGGAAGTCGGTTTTTCTTTTTTATTTAAATTTTTTTTTGTAAAAGAAAAACCTGTGTTTGTAAGTTTCAAATCCCGCCTCGGCCCCAAATTTTTCTTTCCATGTGAAGTGTTTTTTCCAAATCTTTTCTAACTTGCGAGTGTTCTTACGTCCTTAAGCATTATTTTTATGAAGATTGGCATGTCAGGCTTCTCCATCAATTGTCGGTTTGCCCTTTGGGTA